>JAWNKV010000338.1:3010000-4367241 GCA_035041805.1 Amiota mariae | reverse complement strand
GAAGATTCGGAAAACGTATACCAGGAGATATGGCCCCAGATGTTGGACTAACATTGCCAGAAGAACGGCAGCGACTGCTATGTTAGGATATCTTGATAGATTTTACGGAGAACTAGTTACAGGGCAATGCGTGACATTCTCATAACATTTGGTGTTGTTCAGCCGAAAACTTTGCTTACAGAGGACATTATTTTGGAGATTTTTCGACTGAGGTGCCACTTGGAAGCCACCAGCTTTTCTTTTCTTAAAGCGGTCCAATGGACTACCTTGGAGCTTTTGATATTCATAATACAATGGGACTATTCTGAGTCTGTTCATAAATTTTTTTTTAACTATGTGTGTTTCAGTGGTCTCTTGTGAAAGAAGTTTCTCAAAATTAAAATTGTTACAGTCTTTCTTAAGATCCACAATGGGCCAAGGGCATCAAGTGCGCATTACCAATCTTTCCATTTCGTCCTTTTAAAAGGACAGGGAAGGTAATTTTGATAATGTGATCGAATATTTTAGGAAAATAAAGTCACGTAATCACGTTTAGTAATTCATTTGTTCTTTTATATTATGGAAAACCGTACCGGGTGCCAACTCATGCTATGCCGCCACTGCATATTTATTAATGACCATCAATTAACAAATTCAGTGAAAACTCATTTATGTTTTTCATGTTTGCATTATTTACGGGTGGGTAATTAGCGACGCACATAAAGGATCTCTTTTTTTTTACCTGACCAACATGGCAATGCAAGTCCGACCAAAAGAATACAAACAGATCTTTAAAGTGTTTAAAGTTCAACCAATCAATCTATTATTATAAAAGAATATTTAAAAAAAAAAAAAAATCACTTTAACCTTAACCCAGAAAAATAAGAAAAAAAATCATAATAATGAAAGTGGATTGGCAAATTAATTTTACAAAATTAACAGATCGTGGTCAGTACCTACTGAAATCCGGAAAATTGGCAGATTGTCGGTTTCTCGTAGGTACATCGCCAAATCAATGTTTAATATCCGGACACCGATTTTTATTGGCAATGGCATCGCCTGTTTTCGAACTTATGTTTTATGGCAGCTTACCAGAAGTGAATGATTCCATCGTTATACCCGATGTACAGCCAGATGCATTTAAAGCCATGCTCAAATACATCTATACAGATCGCATTAATATTGCTTCCTTTGATATGGCAATCGAATTATGTTATTTAGCCACGAAATATATGCTGCCACATCTGGTTCAACAATGTAAAGATTTCATTTCGACTCATCTAAGTCCAAAGTATGCATGTCGTGCATATGAGTTTGGCAAATTATTTGATGAGCCAAAACTAATGGAAAGGAGTATGAAGGTAAATAAATTTATTCAAATCTACTAAAATTGCGATAATTACAATATGTTTTGTATTTTTTTCTTTCAGTTTTTTGTAACTCATACTCGAGAAGTTATAGCAGATCCATCAATTATGGACATCGATTTGTCCACATTGATGGTCATTCTTGACCAGAAACGTTTAAATGTCGATTCAGAATTGGACTTATTCAATTGTTTATTAAAATATGCAAACGAACGTGTCATTTTAAATGTTGAAAAGAATATCTTTGACAAAAAAGATGCTGGTTCTAAGAATCCAAGTGTAGTAGTGGAGGAAGTGGAGGTAATAGAGGATTCGAGTTCAGCGGATGTCTCTAAATCGGTTCAAATATGCAGTAGTGCACACAATATAATGGATCTCCAGCGCAACGAAATAGACTTTGCATTGTTGCGTCAGGCAGTCAAGAAAATTCGCTTCCTCGCAATGACGCCACAACAATTTGCAGAGGGGCCAGCACGCTCTATATTATTGCATCAAAGTGAAGCAATGGAAATACTTTTCAAAATTTCAAGTCCAAATATTAATGACTCCCCAATACCAGAAGGATTCTGTCAATCTGAGCGTGATCGTGGCAATATTGAAAATAAGAAGCTTAAGCGCTTTTGCATTAGTGCCATCAATGAAAGTAGATGCTTCGGACATAGGAGAAGATTCCTTCTACCATTCAAAGTTGATGCAAACATTTATTTGTTGGCTATACAGATAAAATTGATTTATCAATTTCAGCGTGAACCGCATGAATTGGACAGTATTTCCGCGTGCATAAAAAACAAGAGCTTCTCAAAAATTGCAAATACCAGTTCAATACGAAATATTCAAGGGTCCATAGGACATGAACATACTTTGTTCGAAATACCATTCAATAGCCCCACTCTTATTCAAAGGAATGAAAGCTATTACATTGAAGTATTTAACCAAAGAGGTTATTTTATTTCATTATGGCCGTGGAATAGCGAAATTCTCTGCAATGGTGTGAAATTTAGTATCGGGCAATGTAAATATGAAACTATTTTAAGTGGTATCGTTTTCGCAATAGATCGGGATCCTAAACGCATCTATTGGTAGTATGTATATATTGGTAGTGTCTGGCAGTATTACTGCATCAATGGATGCCGGTTTAAGACGGCGCTGCACTTTTCCATCATCGCCGATGCTTTCTACGATTTCTACGACATTATCGGTATCCATATTGTTGAAAGTTGCATTTAATTTTTTATAAACCAATTCCCGTGCAATTTTTTTTGCTTTTTTTTTTAGAATTGATTTGATTTAGTTAATGCATCTGTTAACATCAACACAAAAATCGCTTGTTTGCTAGTGATGGAGAACTATCGATGTGTCGATGGTACTATCGGTTGTATCGAGAGAGCGCACTATCGATAGTTTTGCCATCACTATTGTTTGCTATTCTCTGCAACAAACAAATGCAACGCAAACTGACAGAAGATCGAGAAATTGAGTTTATTTCATTTTGTGCATGATATGTATTTTCCATATGAAATGTCACATTTGTTTTCAAATGTTTTCATTTAACTGTTACTGTTTGTAAAGCATTGAATCGTGCAATAGATGATTCAAAATTCGAAATAGAGTGCAATAACTTTATACGTGGCCTTCTGGTCTTTTGTGCAGATCACTTAAAGCAACCAATTTCTACCATTATACAAAAAACCGTGAAGAAATTTCTTTCTTTTTCTTTCTCTTTCTCTTTTTGTTTTGAAACTGAACTAACAAGGAAATGGTACAGGAAATTAGTTCTAGGAAGGACATATAATTGCATGGGGGTTCTATAAGATTATTGATTGTGATACTTTATAGCTTTGATGGTCCCAGTCAATCAACGCGACTACCACTAAATCTGTATTGCTCTACGCAGGTCTGATCTGGACAGAGGCGATTTTAACCAAATCACACCATGAAAGAATAAATACTGTTCAATACATTCGTCTATTTGTCTTATCAGAGATGTAGGATCGTGGTTAAACAATTTACAGTAGGTCACGGGTTTTTATCAGTAACCGTACATATGTATATACATATTTGAAAACGTTGCGGACCCATGCGGTTGCTAATGCGTGGGTAATGTTGTGGCAGAGGTTCCAAAAACAAACTAAACCGTGGGAAATCCTTGGACAATGGCATTGGGCAGAGGCAAACTCCATAGACGATTTTTGAACACAAGTACTAGTGGCAGTGGCAGGGGCCAAAAGCTTACCAAACATAAATGTGTATACACATACATACATACGTACATACATATACCTATACTCTCTTGGACAAAATTTGAAAGCAAAAGCCAAATTTGCAGCATTTAATGTTGTTGCTTTAACATATTGCATTATTTCTATTGCACATTTCAGGTGTCAATTAAACAAACATTTCTGTAGCGGTTTAAATAAATGAATATAACTTTTTTGATATTTTATACCATATGCCTATAGATGAGGCATATTAATTATTTGCTAATGTAGGAAACAATAATTTCTTTTCTTCATCTCTCAATATAACAAATAAATTATCCATAATGGTACGTAACTTTGTATTTTGTAAGTATATTTTATTGTTTGTTCACAGACCCTTTATACTTATATTTCTACAAACATTTCTTGCTTATCTTAATGAATGTATGGCAATATAGAGTATCTGAAAGTCATGCCTATTTGTCTCATAAAGTTCTTTTTTAGTTATGCGCTATTGACATGCAACGTTCACAAGACGACAACAAAAGCAAACAAGCTTAACTAACCAAACAACCAACCAAACCAACAGTTATACATAGTAGTGGTGGCATAGTGGTAGCAACAAATGGCGTCCAATAGTTGTCCAGCGATGGCATAGTTTATACGAACGAAAGCGCCTCAAATATCAAAACAGAATTGAATTGAAATAAATTTGAGTTTCGTTTGCTTCTTACGAAATTTGTCATCTGACAAAAAGTTAAAAAAAAATCTTATAAATTAAATATACAATTTTGGTGCTCATTAAATGTTGATACACACTTCAACCGACTGTCTGTCTTTATATAACCTGTACCAAAATAGACTACATAGTACATCTATCTAATTTCTAAATAATTTGTGCAGATAAAGATATGTTCAATACAATACAATACAATACAATATGTATTCATATGTTCATATAAATATATGTACTATATACTATACATACTGCATATGGGAATCTTTATGATTGTTATAGATTCCAATCGCATGTTTTATCTCAAACACTGTAGATATAAAAGAAACATGTTCGTTAAAAAGTAATGTATGATATGAAGGTTCCATAAAAAACTACCTTCAACATCTATATCTTATTTATTTCTTACATCTTGTATACTTAAAATTATAGTGGTATAGTCCTGGACATATAGTACCATCTGTCCCCTATGGAGTAATGCTACTAAGCCCAATGTCTATCTCATCCAGAAGATGCAGAACTCTGCCCTTCGTCAGATCTAGCTAGCATTTTCTCTGGCTACAAATATCTGCAGGAGGATGCTCAAGCGCCTTTACCTGATGACAAGAGCCGGAGTTAGGTATGTGGCGGCTGGGGCAATAAAGAAAGTGGAGGGTTTTCAGATGATGAGCACAAAAAAAAAAAACAAAGGTCAATTGAAGGTTTTGTTTGACCTTTGGGTACACGAACGTCAAAGACGACGTAGACTCCTTTTCTGAATATCAAATTTTTGTTATCTATGTCAAATATTTTCTCTTTAAATTACGTGAACTATAAGTTAATACTTTATAACTTTAAAGACGGTGGTTAATGTTGTCCAATTATAATGAAATAGAAAAAAAAAAGTCAGTTGATTCTGTGACATACCAAATGTCTTTATAATTTGTACGCTCACTTCTTTCTTGCAATCAAGTATTATTTTTTAAATTTTCTCATATGAAAGAAGTGGGCTAAGGCGTAGAAAGAATGAGACTTCTTAAAATCATATTTTGGATTTGTATTATTTTAAGCCGCAAAAATTGATAGCCAAAAGATTGTTATGAAATTTCAATTATTCTATTTATGGTTTATACAATACTAAGTTCGTCTAAAGTCCAATTTGCGTTGTGTACAAATTATCTTTTTAATGTATCTACTAAGTACAATATGTAGTATGTTTTCATATCTATTTCTCTTGTGTTGTTTTGATATCTAATACTTGTAACGGAATATATGTTAGAAAGTGCTTACATACCAATACATTTACATAGACTATAAGAAACTTTATTATAAACATTAGGAGCGAAAAATAAAAAATAGAAAACTTGCTTTCAAAGACTAAAATAAATATCCTGCTGTTGTGTCCACTGTGGGTAACAAAGTGAAAGGTAAACGCCTGCCTAGTATTAGTATGTGTAGGTGAGTAAAATAAAAGCATACATACATACATAGATATATTAAAACTAGACTATTACATAAATAAAACTGATCGAATTACATTTTTAACCCTTTTTTACATTTTTTTTCACTTTGAGTGTACCAAATTGATTTGCGACATCAGCGTTTCCCATTGTATAGTAATGAAAATAATCAGCTTCATGACAGTAAGTACTTACAAAAAAACAATTTAGTACGTTCTACCTTCTGACGACTTGTATTTGTCTAGCATCTCAGTTCTCAAGATAGTTTGAGTTGAGGTAAAATTTTAACTGATTTATGATGTTCTAATCGACAAGAGTTTGGGAACAAAATAAAAAGCATTCGACTTGTGAACCATGTTTAAGAAGCTTCCCATATAGCGTATACGCCCTGTCAGTCATCTCTTGACATTGGCATTGCATTTCAAATAGTGCATTATAAACAACTGTCTGCCAGGAAAACTTGTACATATCAATGTACAGTTACAGTGTAACAGGTGATGTGAAATGACTAATTACACACAATCAAGAATTTGGTTCTTCTCAATTGACTGACCATGATGGAAGATATTGTCACTTTATTTTCAAAAGTAGGACATGCATGTGCAATGACTGTAATGAATTGAGTTATGTAAAAAGTTCCCGTAAACAATAATACACAAGTTGACTCATTATTAGATTTAAGTGTTTTTGATAGATGACTTCCCAGATCAGGTCTAGTGTACATTTTATATCAACGCAATGATAATCGAGTTATATTTTTTTTGTGAATTTTTATACAATGGCAAATAATCAAGTCAAGTGTGAGTCGGACGCGCATACGGAGGGTTCCGTACCATGGTTCAAGTTTTTTTGAAGCTTAAAATAAATATGAATTTAAATAATAATGAACATTATATAAGTAGTATAGGGTCGCGTTTTCACCCTTTGGATACGAAACACTAAAAACTTTCAGCTTAAAAAAAAATATAACAATTACACTTAAAAGTAGAACAAAAATATAAATTTAAATGTATTTAAACTAAAATAAATGAATTACAAAAAAGAGAAAAAAACAAAAATAGAAAAAGTATAAAATAATAATAAATACAAAATACCAGTCTCTGACCCGATGGGAGATATTTATAAGCAACAATAGCGAGCTATACCCCTACTCACAGCCATGTGTGGTCTGAGACACATAAACTACAATAATGCAGACTGTATAGATGACCGAAATCAACGACTTCGAGTTCATCTAGCCAGCAGTGTGATTATGAATATCGTAGTCAGCGAAGGACGATGGTATTAATTGATAAGGGCGATATCTCAGGCGAAAGAATGTGATAGAATTTATTATATGACGTGCATAAAACTCGGAAAGGATCGTGTAGGGCATAGTTAGTAATGCATCTATTCAAGGCTAAAGGAACGAAATATCTGGTAGGACGACTAGGGATACAAAAGAGTAAGTAAACCAAACCGTGAGATGCTTAAACTTGTATGGGATAATCTCTTTATAAAAACCACAGCATAAAATGAAAATGAATCCGAAAAATATCAATATTCTTCTTCTTTTTTCTTTATTGAAATCATATGTTTGTTTAGATGCGATAATCCGATCATTCAATTGTCAAATTTTGAATCATTTGATTTACCAAGAATCTGTCTAGAAAGGGATATATTTTATGAATCTTATTTCAAACAAATTTCCCGTACAAATGGCTTGAAAAACACGTTTTTATAAAAGAATAAATAAAAGAAAAGTAAGTATTATATATGTAAGTATGTATGTGTATTAGCTATCTATGACCAAGTAGGTGAGTCAGTGAGTTAGATGTGCTAGTAAGAATATCCACATTTTTTTATAATTTAAATAAAGTCATTAATGCGCCATTGAATTCATCAGGCTAATATGTTATGTAGTACAATGAGGTGTTACTGATTTAAATCTGAAACAATAGCTTGAGGACTATATACAAAGAAATCATGATAAATGTATCGATATAAAGGGTATTTAATTTTCAATATAATCAAAGCTAATGTTTTTTTTTTTTTTCTATTTTTATAAGTTTTTTTTTTTTTGCTTATATTCAACTCGCTTGACGACTAAAATCTTAGGCTCTTGCAAAGGTTAAAGCTATACGCAAAATGTTAGTAGATATCAGTGTAATGGCAACAGATGATGAGTGATGGAGGTGGTGTCTTATGTTTTGATTTTCGAGGTCCATGAGCGCATAAAGACGATAGAGAATTTAATGAGTTTGTTTGTTGCAAAGAATGGTTCGCTGGAGAAGGAGAAGAAATCAAAAACATTCGCTGCAATATTGGTTACCAGTTTTAATGTCAGCTGCGAATGTGGCAATTAAATCTGGCAACAAGCAATACTCATACATAAGTACATACATACTACTTAGTTTGAAAAGATGTGGTCAAGGAAAATATATGTATAATTTTGTACATTTTGTCAATTTCGTTTTCTTCCGTTTTTCCACCCTTCTAATTTTCTCACAAGTCAATTTAATTCAATTTGAATTCGGTATGCATGACTGCGTTCCATCTGCATTGATGTGCATAGTTCGCAATTATAAAAAAAAATATTTCCTAATAAATGTTAAAACAGAGGTTATAAATAATCAGAAAGTCTCATTGAATAAATTTAGTGCGAGGCTGAAACTGACAGGTTTACGGATTGATTGTAAGTGATATACAATAGTAAAAGGAATTTAATACAAGTAAGAGTGAGGTAAGAATACTTTAATACAGTATTCAAATTTAATTTCTATAAGCTCGGATTTTAAAAAAAAAATGAATTAACAATGTGGATAAATGGAGGATAATACGAAAAATATATATAAATATTTGAAATACCTACATACTTAGTACAGTGGTGACAATATTGAAGATTCCTTCTTTAACTTCTTGTTGAACAAGCACTAAATTCTTCGACTAAACTTCCAGAAATGCTGTAACTTTTGTATTTTTATTAGAAAAATGCCTTTCTTTGATTCCATACAAAGTTAGTTGATCCTTATTCGCGCCTGCTTCAAGATATTTAATTCATGAATTTAATAAATAATTGTCTATAAAAATATAAAAAGTTTAAAAAGATTAAATAAGTGAGGGAGGGAGGGAGGGAGGGAGGTAGGAACCGAGCTTAATTAAATGTTATTCAATTTAACAATTAACAATGAAACAATGAAAATATTGGTTTTCCATACTAATACAGGTATTTCAGGTTGACAACTAAGTCAGTTGTTGTTGCATCTACTATTTCTTCTGATATTGTCCAACAGTGTGAAGACGTCATGTTGAAATTATCATTTAACCTTCCTGTGGTCTTGTTCCTACTATTACCATCACATATAGTAGCCGTTGGCTATTCATATACACGTTTTGAGGGTCCTGTAGCAGGTCCAGAACACAAGATACTTGTTCCTGATGTCTTTGGTCAAGGCAGTCGCATAGACTATGTGGGCAAACCTGAATATAATTTTGCGTATGGAGTAGAAGATGCTAAAACACGAGTCTTACACAATCACAAAGAAAGACGTGATGGTGACGAAGTAGTAGGTGTCTATAGGTAAGTCAAAATAAATCAAACAATCAATAAGGAAAATCAATAAATCATATAAAATATTTTTGCAGTGTGGTTGACCCTGATGGCACATTACGTATTGTTAAATATACCGCAGATAATGTCAATGGATTCCAGGCTAAAGTCATAACAAATGGTATCACTACTATATATGGTAATAGCAATGGAAACGACGATGATGATAATGATGGTGATGATGATGAGGATGATGTTGTAGCCATAAAGCAACAAGTGGAACATAGTTTGTCAGACAGTAATGATGAAGACAATGAAGAAGACAAGACGCACTATCAAGTTCATGAGGACTATGATGAGGATGAGGATGATAATGAAGAAACTTATGCTACTGATGATGACTCGGAAGACGATCAAGATATGTATGATGAAAGCAGCGAAGAAGGATATGAGGAAACAAGAAAACGAAAATTTAAAACATATAAAAGCATCAGTGAAAATCAATACTAAATAAAATAATCAAGTTTAACTTGACTCTCTCTTTCTCTCTATGTGTATGAATGAAATGGTGATCTGAATTGTGTGTGCTTTTAAAAAAATGCGTAAATAAAAATAATAGGAAAGTGGAATGCGTAGAAGAGTGAAACAATTACCAAGTAATTGAACTGCTTTGCGCAAGTCAAATTGGCTCCATAGCTTTCAGATAAATGGGTATATGAGAATCAGTTGGGTGGTGAATTTAAACAAAAACGCACTGCGATTGAAACGAAACATACATATTTCGTATTTCGTCATTCGCATTCGCATTCACATTCAAGCTATTCATACGCGTTTGATATCGAAATCCAGATCAACAGACTACTACTGTGTTTACGAAGAATATGGCGCGAAACGGGTTAATGGATTTTACTGTGATTACATGAGATCGATGCGGTAATGTTGACGAACTGACTTCAGGTTGCTTGATCATGTTAACAACAGATCAGACAATTCCTGTCCGTCCAAAAAATCATAGTTACATCATATACATACATTCATACATACATACGAGAAGAGTCAAAATAAACAGATTTATTGTAATTTATTATAAATTTTATTAATAAGCAATAATAATGAAAAATTAATTACGAATCTTCCGAGAAATTTCAAAACAAAACATGAAGATAGCGTTACTTGACCATTGAATTAAAATACATATACAATCGATGTTAAAAAATCATTTGTTTTAGAGGATATTAATGTTGTAGCAAGCTCCAGGTCACCAAATTTCGTGTTGAATTAAAATTAGATTGGATTCGCGGCATTAAGTGGGTAGCATTATCACCAACATTATAACTTTGTATATAACTTAAATAGTAATAGAACTATATAGAATCATGGAATAAATATAAAGTAAGTAATATGAAGTACAAGCAGTCGATTATATTTATATGATGTGAAGACTCAATACGAGTATCACGGTGGCAATCACAAGGATTGATAAAGGTTAATCAAAGTCCTCTTAGATATACATACATACTATATCAGCAGGTACCAAATTCGATTCATATTTATTTAGCTTGAATGTGTCACCCATTGATTTGGAGTTAAGGACTATCTTAAAACCTCCGCTACTCTATGGATCACAGCATTCGATTGTACAACGTAACTCCACGCCGAGTTAATACTCTATTCGTTTCTATATAACAACCATCAGCCATCACGATACTTCCATAAAGCGGTTGTACCATGGAACAAATTCTATAGGCTCCTGACCACCCGTGTTAACATACACAGTCTCTGGTTAGACTTCATACCCGAATGAACTACTAAGCTGCCTGATGTAGAATATTATTTCACTTGCACTTCGCTGCCTGGAAATTCAATGTATAAAGGACATCCACATTCACATATATATAAGTTAATTATTTAATCTACCTTCTTAGATAAGAGTTTTCAGCACAGAGGGTTTGCATAAAACTCCAAAAATTCGCCGAATATGAATGAACAGACAATACTTACAGTTTTAAGTTATTTGGCTTATGAAAAAATTGTGACCTGCAACTTATTTATGGCCAACCCAAATCAATTTGAAAGCCTCAATGGCGTTTACGTCAAGCGTGCCATTCAAATTGTCGCCAATTGTCCAAATATTATTGATGTGCCGCAGATTGACTTCACTTCAAATATTTTGGAGCACAGTGCGGATTTTTTGCTCTTTCGCAATTCTTAACATGTTTGTTCGCTTATTATTTGTTCATAAATCAAAATAAAGTGCTCCAGATATTGTCATGACAGTGCGCATACAGATATGTTAGTGTATGAAAACAAGAAACAACGCTCACTTTGCTTGATCTAACCAAAGCTTACACACATACATACATGTATGTACAATACACAATACTTTAGATTAGTTATTATACCATTCACGCATAATGGATTGTTTGTATAATCACATTGACGTGATGTTTGTAACGCATTAGAAGAAGACATTAAGTATACGCCATATATGATATGATACATTATTTCAGTTGCATTTGTCCGTTGCATATATGTATAGAGAAAGTTTCTGATATATCGCGAAGAAATTTACATTGATGACATATTATTTCTGTTAGAGTCTAAGATTACTGGAAGTGATGCCGAGGCATGGCTAGTGAAACCAAAGATCTGTTATTTGAAAATTATGGTCTTTATTTAAGAACCTCTGAGAATAGTTTGAGAAGTAACAATGGCTAGACGGGTGGACATGTCCAAATTAGGGTTGTGACGGAGCTCTTTCAACGGAGGCGGATGCGAAGATGGGTTATTAAAGAAAGAAATTTGACTTTCTTTGAAGAAAAAAATTTACCAAAATTAATGTGAGAGCCAAATTGCATTTAACTTACAAAAATTTTGTTCCTTTATCAACTTCTAAGCGCTTTGTCAAGGGTTAATTAGTTGTCGCTCGGAACTCCGATCTGCTTTTCGCAGACAGGTCAGACAGTTCAACTCGCCAGAGACACTCGAGTAACGTCCCACGCAATGGCAAAACGTATACTCGTATACACCTCAGAAATTCTGCATTACAAACATACCGAGAGGAAGCTGAGGCGGATTTACGATTTCTTGTGGAAGTTCCGCAGAAGCGGAGGCGAAATCGAGGTTCTGTTACAACACTAGTCCAAAGCCAAACCAATTCATAGTAACAAACATCAGATTAAAGTGTTTATACACTTTACATGAATGTAAGGTGTTAATGGTTACAATATTGAATCCAGACAATTTTCTTTTATGTTATACCTATACAGTATAGTATATTAGTATATTTCTTGTATGCATTTGTGAATACTTTTGAAATTTCGATATTTATTGACAGACAGGTGGCGAAGGAACTATCAAACCTACATATGTACATACGATATATCGTTTGTATGTTTGTATAAGTCTATGAATGATTTTTAACAATTAACGTATTCTATTAAAAATCGGTGCATGATCAAGTTAAGGCCGACTTTGGTCTCCCGTGTTCTCTTTGCTTCACAGCTCTTCGATTGAATAAAAAAAAAAAAAGCCCTCGTCCCAATGCATTTGCAATTTTGCACATTACATAATCATCATGTACGAGTACAGGAGCAAAGCTTTTTAGTAAAGCTGGTTTGGCTAAGACAACAGTGTTGCTGATTTGGACTACTTGTGGAGTAGGAATTGCAATTTGAGCATATGTTGCCAGTATTATTTCAATTGTATTTGTGTTAAGGTTTTTTCTTGCTCTATTGTCGTTGTCGTTATTGTTGTTGTAGCTTTGACCAACAAACCAAGTAACCAAATAACCCAAACAAGAAGTTACGATTTGAGTCTGTTTATACCTACATACTCATATATATATATTTATTTTATATATTTTTAAACCAAACTCTAACCATTATACTGACGTTATGTTGCTTACAACTTGTTTTGTTGCTTATTACTCGTTTATGTTGTTGGTTTATCTTTCTGGCGGCAATTTTTTCAAGTCTAGCTTCGCCAAAGCTGAGTTTAATGCTCAGTAAATGTGTAATTTAATTTTTCATACACTTTACACTACTATGACTAACTACATTATACTCGTATAGTACTATACATTTTAGCTTGGAGTTTGTAGCACATACTATTGTCTATTAGTAGGAAAACTCGTCTCTAGTACAATAAATAGACATACTACTTATGTTAATATGTTTTGATATATTATTCGTCCATCTGATAAGAGAACAAAAATGTGTCTTATCCAATTCAATATAGAATTTTCATAAAGAATTAAAATAAAATAAAATTATGGGTCTTCACGAAAACACACAAACCTTAAAAAATTGTGAGGTTATAAAATATCTGACAATTCCTCCATACAAAAAAAAAAAAAAAATTGTGCGTTCTTATAAATTGTTGAGGAGGCTATTGATACTCACAAACCTCATAAAACTGAGCGTTGCCAACACTGTGCATTCATTTGTAATTGGCAACTCATCTTTTCTCGTATATTTTGTGAGTTTTCGGGAGGACCCCTAATATCTTTACAAATTAAGTCGTACAATTTTCCACAAAATACTAATCATCATATTCTGTTAAGTGATATTATCTTTGCTTTGCTGAAGAAAGTCTCTTGATGACACTGGATAAACATTATTATATAATAAAATTCTTCACGAATAGGATTTTTTTTTTTTTTGTTATGCGAACAAAAGTGGTAAAAATCTTCCAAAGATACGTATGGCCCGAGCCACAAATTATATCGGATTCATTTGCTTACCGACTAAAAAATCACTTGTCGACTCAAATACCGTTTAATCCTTCTGTATCGCCAAAGTATTTTTTCGTAAGAAAAGATTATGATGCAGTCATATTTTCCAGGCTGGTAATGGCAAACCACTTCGATACGCTATCCCACTACTGCTTACCATGGGATTCTCAATGCCTCTGGCTCCTCAAAGGCACCCATATTGATGGCAAGCTTAGAGCGCACGATCCGTCAACATGAATTGGTCCAAACGCAGTGAATCCCAGTATCAGACCATGTCACAATCACACCTCATAGAAGCGTGAGCTTCTATACCACAGTATAGATCCACAGCGTACCCAAACCTGTGCAGATATTGTCTGTAGCATCCTTGGGCAGTTGCGAAATGGGTAAATTCAAACTATCCCGGGTCGTAGTTGCTTAAGGTAATCTGCAATATTTGGACTAAGCTGGTGAATTCTCCGTGGTTCTGCACTGCTCCACCTCTATTGTCATATGTTTAGGTACCTGGTTCTAATCTCTTCACTGTTTGCACGAATACTAGGATCTAGGTCAATACATAACATTCGCTGGATCTCTCCTTTAGGAGAGTTGCAAAAAAAAAAAAAGGGAAAAAAAAAATCACAAAAAATAATAATAAATAAATAAATTTTTAAAATAAACTATATGAAGTGTATTTATGCTGAGTGAGTGACCCAAGTTAGCAATATTCTCGTTTATGTTTTCACACAGACTTTATTTATAAAAATTTTCCCATCATTTGATTATATACACGTACACTTCTTAACAAACAAAAAAGTTAGCTGCGTAATGCCACAAATAGAGTTTTGAATTGCATGTGGGTGTTATACTACTAATGTACTTAGTATACTATTACAAATATATAGAATAAGTAGAATTGAAATCTGCTGCAACACAAATTTTGTTAGTCAGAAGAAACGACAATTTATTTACCAAATGCATCAAAATGAATCATTCTCGTACATACTACTTAGTATGGCGATAACTGGCTAATTACTTCATTATTTTACTTATTATTACGAGTACATACGTGTACAATACAATAAAGATTGAATGGAAGAAATATTAAATTAAGTGTGTAGTACAATTACTTTTTAGCAATTAAAATGCTTTTAAATATGTCTACATATTTGGTTTTGTAGGTGGCAAAGAGACAATAAAAAATGTTTAGTTTTCATCTGCTGTTTTTTTTGCAAAAAGTAAAGATCTACTCGTATTGATATTACAGTAATGAAATGTTGCAGCTGTTGTGTGTGTGTTTTTTTAGTTTCTATGTCTATGAAACAACAAGTGAATAAACAATGACTACTACATACTAAGTAAGTATACTACTACATAGGTTTTGCCATAAACTCTCTCAGCTTGATAGCTTAAAAACTCAAAGCATAGCATGCATATACGAGTACATGGATCGAAAGACTAACAGAAGAAAATGATCATTTCCATATACTCGTACATACTTACTTACTTATGTATATGTAAATTATTTATGAGGTCTCCGATGTACAGTTTTATGCGCTACAAACATTAAGCCAAATGGTATTAACCTGTTGAAACTAATGTGAATGTTATAAATATTGATATATTAGATAGAGTCATGTAGAAGTCATTTACTCGTACTTTGTTCTCTTAATTTCTGTGTAGGCATACTGTAAGGCATAAATTATTCAGAATCTTGTGGAAGAAGTTTGAGTTTTATTATAAATTTAATTTTTTAGTTATTTAGATTCTTATGTATAAAAATATGTATTATAGAATATAAAAAACCAAAACTCGATTAGATTAGATCAGATCAGATACTCGTATTAATGACTAAATCGTTTATAAAAAGACATAAAGAATCAGCTAGATCGATTTCAATAGCTGATATACATACATGTACGAGTATAATTGTAGCCATGTGTGTCTGATTGTATGGTTTCTCTGAAAGGCGTTCAAGAGCTAGAATGTTAAATTATGATACATAGACTATTACCAAATCAATAGAAGAGCATTACTGTAGAGATGTACTACATATTATAAAAGTCTCCTTTTTTTCTGTCTGTCTGAACGCAATGAACTCAAAAACTACCCAACGGATTTTCATACGGTTTTCACCAATGGACCGAGTGATAATTCGAAAACTCCAAAGGAACACCCAAAAAAACTAAAACTGTGAGCTGCATATAAAGCTTAGAGAATTATTTTTTTACATTCAATTAAGTGTCCTTTGACAAACATCTCATCAGGTCGACCAATCACTACGAGTATCCATTATTTTTTTTTTTTTGGAAAGAAAAACCGAGTTATAAATAATTTATGAGTTCTCTGATATGATAAGATGGTATATTATGATAAATGTGAATGAAAGCTCTTGACAAAGTTTCCACAACCCGTTTTAATATACAGAGAGCAATGATAAATTTTGATAGTGACACGTTGTGTCATGCGTTACAAACATTACGACAAAGTGATTATACCCAGAACTATACATATAAAGTGCAAAATGGATCCTATTAGTAAAGTACAACTACAAAAAATGTTGCCTTTGGTAATACTAAAACTTGCATACACTTCGGATTTATAGTTTTCTCCTCTAACTTAGTGAAAATAAATTTTTAATGGGCAATAAAATTATTTACTTTCAAATAAAAATATAAATCTTAATGGTATTTTGGTAGTTTCAGACAATCAACTAATCACGTGCAATAACTTTAATTATGTGGGGAAAAACGATCGGTATGCACCTTTGTTCATGTGTGTGTGTGTGTGTGTGTGTATTATGTGGTTCTCGGATGTACAATTCTATTTATTTGTTACAAATATCAGACTAATGTGGGTGAACATAGTACGTAGTGTAGTACGTGTATAACAAACCTTAGCCGGGTTGCTTCGACGACACTGGCGCACCTCAGCTCAGACTCAGCTACTCAGCTAATAAAGCTAAGACTTCAACAGTGACTGCGTTAGATTTAACTTCGATTTGGCTTTAAATGGAGCAAACTGCAAAAAAATTAAAAAACACATTTGAAACAAACATGTCCCTCCCTCCGTGGTTTCTGTTTCTATTTCTGTTACTGTTCGCTAGTTGGTTTGTGTGACTGACTTCAACGATATTTGCAGCGCGATTTTCACTTTGTCTTAGCTTTTTTGTTTTTGTTTTGGTTTTTTTTTTTTTTTTTTTTTTCTTGCTATGAAAATATATTTTCTTGGCTTATATTGTATCTTATATCTTGTTGGTCGCCTTTTGCGTTTACTCCCCGCTGCATCATAATCCTTGTCTATTGCAGTTTTTGCTGCAGCTGCTCAATACTTGTTTGCTTGCTGCGATTGCGTATATAAATACTTTTGGTCATTGGAGTAGACATCAGTTCAGTTCACGATTTCAACGAACAATATTCCAAATACTACACTCCAACAATATCAACATCAACATCAACAAAATAAAACGGTTCAGAGACACTTTTCTAGTTTTCGGGTGCTTATTTCAATCAAAAGAACTCAGGCTATCAAGAATTTTGAAAACGTCCTTTGCCCAATAATCGTGTGTTGTTGTTAGTTCGTTCATTCGTTCGGTTAATCGTGTTGACCAATATGAAGGTATTCAAACTAAGAAAATATTGTTTTTAATATCAAATAGGACGAGTGTTTTTTTATAAAATATATACATATGGAAGAACTAAATGAAGTTGTATAGGTTTTTATTTGAAAAAAAAAAAAAATTATATAAATAATAATGTGATTGACCCATTTTATCTTATCTACTAAAGTGTGCGGCTTTCAACAATATTTCTCTCCCCCTCTTTTCTCGTATTTACAGTATTTTGTTGGAATTGTTCTTCTTGTTGTTGCTGTGCAGGCCATTCCCATTGAGTTGGGACACTATCCGGGACACGCTATTTTGCAACACGGACCCGTATTAGCTCACGCTCCTGTCCTAGCCCATGCAGTGCATGCTGAACCGGTGGCATATCCTAAATATTCATTTAATTATGGCATTAAAGATCCACACACGGGTGATATCAAATCACAAGCTGAGGAACGCGATGGAGACGTTGTGAAAGGTAAATAGACAAAGATAAGACAAGAAAAACCTTCAACTTTAACCTTACTGAAGCCTACATTCTTGTTACATTATTAGTTAAAATAGTAGGTACTCACCTTAAAGCCTCATATTAGTCTAATGTGTCTTCGATTTTGTAAACTCAAAACTCAGTTTTTATGATGTAGATGTGATTGGATTTCTTATTACTGTTATTCGTTAAAATTAATGTGTTTAATTAATATCACTTTGACCGTCAGAGACCCTATCAAGTATATGTGGAATGATAAATGTAATGCATAAAATCTTATATTGAGGTGTACCGATTAATCCTTATCTATCTGACCTTTTGCTCTGCAAAATATTGTAGTCCCTCAGTTTTTAAGCTATAGTCTTACTTGGGTGACATTGTCTCTATGGATTTTTTTGGAGAGATGCAAGATTTTGAACTGGCAGACATGATAGATGGCATGTGATGCTTATCTTGGCAATATTTTCGTTATGATCGGTTTCAGAGAAATTTAATATAAATTTTACTTACTTGATAAAAAATATATGGATATGCTCAATTTCATTCAGGATAAATTTTAAACTAATATTCCTTGTCCTTGCTTTCACCATCATCTTCTCCTTATAACAGGTCAATACTCACTCGTCGAGCCCGATGGTTCTGTGCGCACTGTTGACTATACCGCGGATGATCATAATGGTTTCAATGCTGTAGTCCACAAGACCGCTCCAAAAATAGTACATGCGCCAGTAGTACACGCTCCTATCCTGGGTCATGGTCCTCTGCTGCATCATTACTAATCGCCACAAATTTTATGAAGAACAACCTAGGAAACGAACAACATAAGCAATGTCTTGAACTTTTAGGTATGCCTTATGTTAAAGGCACCTGATTTTTGACCTGACAGAAAGAAGCTGCTAGGAATGGATAAATTGATTTGCTTATGGTATGAAAACGCTGATGAAACAATGATTTTACGATTATAATTATATAGATTTGTAAATACACTTAATAGTATAAGAAAACACATGTCGTAGCAAGGCATAATCTTGGAAGCCTAACACACAATATTATCTCAATATCTCAATCATTTGTATATTATTTTCTCATCTTCACAACTTTAATTTATTTTCTCTCTCTCCCTCTCTTTTTCTCTCTAAACTGAATCTATACAATATTTATATATTCTAGTTTACTCTCTTATCGAAATACTTAATTCCTTTAACTCCGTTAAAGTCCATAATTAGAACAATACTACGAACACTTTGGAAATTAAAAATATGAAAAATGAAATAGTCGTAATGATGAAAAGACGTTGGATGCCGAATAGTGTCATTTGAGACTGGTTATTGAACCATTTGTTTTAAAATCTTTTACTAAGGTCTTAAAATTTAATGTTCTATTTGTTTAAACTTAAACATCATAAACTTTTATTATACATTTTTATTTACTTTAACAGCTTTCAGGCTCAGACAGATTATTTATTCTATTGAAATTTCATTTTCTTTGTCCAGAATCAGAACAGACTTTTTATAGATCGAACAAGAATAATTAATTAATGACGAGACGAAAAAAAAGTTGGAGAATTTTTGTTTTGGGCTTTAAAATGTCAATTGTGCCATTTACATTAAAATCTTGCATTGGGGTGTTCAGGGCACCCGAGTTATATTGGTGAAAAATATATAAAAAAAAAAAAACGATAAAACAAAAAATAACGACATAGACCCTGAATCAAATTTATTGCCTTCATTTGCCCCTGTGAATATAATCAGTTTATGATTTTCTTTGTTCGTTATATTATTTTTATATTTTTTAATCCCAGAAAGGCACCGGTCAATGTGCATTAAGGCAATTCAACTCAAGTATTCTATATTTCATAAAATTGTACATAAACCTTTTTCTATTCTAATATTTCATATTTATTTTCTATTTAAGATATCTGTTTACTATTCTAATACATAACTATGTTCAAACTACTATCATACATGTTCTTTTCACACTGTTTCTGCTGCATTTCATTTTCTTGCCCTCAGACTACTACAATATTTCTGAACTATATCTAGTTTCATTATTGCATTTAGTATTTTCTTTACGTTTGTATTCTATTTATATATAAAAAAAAAAACAATAAATGATAATATGCAGCTTAAAAAGTGTATATATAAAAAAGAAATACAGAAACATATGATGATGTATGTTAACAGAAAAAAAAAAAATAAAAAAAAATTGAAAAAAACTATAAAAACAAAATAATCATAATAGGAATAATAATAAAATACATACAAAATATGTAGCAAATAAACTCACTGTCTCATGTCTCTCACTTTCAGTTGTAATACAATGTAAAGCAAAACTTCCATATGTATGTTGTATATTTAATAAAAAAAAAAGTATATTAGTTATAGTTTTTTGTATACATACCTTACTATATATTAAATAAACGATAAATCGAAACCGACACAATTACTATAATTATGATGTCAAAAATAAAAAAAAAAATACTTATAATGCTCTATTTAAATTCTATTATTTCCCAAACGGTTTCAGTATCACATTAAGTCTTCTTGGCATCGATTGAGATTTTACTCCATTCTTCTTTTATAGACTTCTTTGCTTGAAATCATCCCCTGTGAAGGTATTTTTGCTCAACTGCTCAATGGAATTGAGGTCTGAAGATTGGGGCGGATGATCAAGTGTCTTAGGAGTCCTTTACAGTAGCCATTCTCCCGAACATTCGCTTTATGTTTCGCATTGTTAGTTTATTGGAAGACCCGATTGTTGAAGCTGGGGCAACATTGTTCTTTAAATTATTTAAGCAATCCCATCTTATTCATTGTGGATTCAATAATAACAGGATTACCGACACCTGATGCCGCAACCATAACTGATCCTTCACAGCGCTTAAATGTGTTGGTAACACAATTTTCTATATGGTGGAACGCTATATTTTATTCACATTTATGAATTTGTTTGCTTAAGTGCCTTAATGCCTTAATTTTTATTTTTTAATGTATACCAAAAAAAAAAAAATTAAAATTATTCTTGTTTTAGTTTTTATTCAGAAAATAATATGTATTTGTGAGTTTTATATTTTGCTCAGAAAATAATCGTTATTCTTGAATATTATTTTTTAACATAGAAAATACAAATCATTTGTATTAATTTTCTGAAATCAACTGGGTATTCATTTTTGGTTATTTATACAAAAAGGAGTTTATGAATGAAAGTGCATCTTAAATCCTTTAATAATTCAATACAGAAAATGCTCTCTCTACACTGAGTAAAAAAAAAAAATAAAAACTCTTATAAATAACGGTTATTTTCTGAAAAAAAAATAAAACTCACAATTAAGTTTAATTTTCTTAATAAAAAATAAAACTTACAAAAAAATCTTAAAAAGCCTTTTTTTTTAATTATAACTTATAACCGCTACGTTAAATTTTACGTTATTGAGTGTTCATGTTTTAGAGTACTCAGGACTTGTTCACGTTTTATAAAAAATAAAATAATTTTTCATATTGACTTTAGACTTGCGGTCATTGGATTCTATTTGATAGTTTTTGGTTTCATTACGAATCAGTCATAAGTCTCTTCCTGACAGCACGTTGTACTATTCTGAGTGTCAGTTTCAGACTGAAAAAAAAAAGCTTTCACGTTTTGGGAAACTATATATGGATATGTTGATATACATAATACTCAATTCAGTCTAAGAGAAAGAAGCTGCGCAAAATTTTATCCTAATATATTTTGTGTTGGATGTCCATGTCTATTACATTTGTGTATGCTTTCTTATGGATTTCAGTACCTCATTAAGTCTCCTTGGCATCGATTGAACAAAGTTTTTTGTCACATTAGGAAACATTTTGGTCTATTTTTCCATGATAGGTGTTCTTTAGGTGTTCCTAGCTTAAAATCGTCCTCTGTCTGATCTTCTTGTCTAGGAAATGTAAATAAATTGATCGGTATGTATGTAATTGGATTGGAAATATCAGATGGATATAATTTTTGCTTGAAGTTGAAAAGCTTTTCCAAAAATACTTCAGATGGCCATGCATCGAAAATGTAAAAGCGAAAAAATATATCATACTTATTTTATTTACTGTATGAAACATTTGCTGCCTAAAAGTATGCTTTACTTAATGGCAAAATCAAGAAAAATTTTAATATTTTTGTCTAGTTTATTTTTACCCGTTTTTTTTTTTTTAATAATTTTTTTCATTAATAAAATTGTAATTTTTAGACGAGATAGTTAATTAATTACTGAGGCATATTACTAATATCTTATAATAAAACAAAAACAAAAACAAAAGAAAAAAAAAGTGGTTTCCAAAAATGAGTAAATGTTTGTGACTTTTACACATTTTAGTAGGCTGACAAGATTTTCCCATATGGATGAAGTTGAGATGATAACATCATATTTTTCTCCATTTATAATATGCTTGACATTGCCACTATTCGTTATGTCGGTGGAAGACATTGCTGCCCTCGCATCATTAGCTTCCGAGTCCTCTTCATTGTTTCTTGTAGGCTGCCAGGTTTACTTATGTACTTATCTTGGTTGATCTCTGCAGTGCTTTCTTCTTCGAGCTTCCACTGGTATCATGAGTTACTTTTCTTTAATTTTTAATCAAGCAAATATGCTCAACATATCTAATCTTTATATCCTCAAGTTGCAAGTTGTTGCCTTACTTATTTTTGTTTCCTCTATTTAAGTTTCCAAGTACATTAGCTGTTGATCATGCGCGTTTTCATTGTTTTCTTTTGTTTTTATTTGGTATTTTCAGCAAGTAAGGATCAACTTGAATGATGTAAAGTAAATAAAGAATATCAAACATAACTCCATTATATGTATTTTGCAAAAGAGCAGATTATTTTATAAATATTCACACAAATGGAAGGAAGCGAGCTCCTGTTTCCGCTCTTGAAACTTTTTTATTTATTAACATCTTTACTTATTATTTGCAACGATTATTTAATTTTCTTTTTTCTATTTTCATACACGCAGACATATTACACAACATTAAAATAAATATTTGTATACCCTGCATCTCATATGAGTAAAAGAGTATATTAAATTTGTGTCAATGTCTGTTACACCCAATTAAGTAAACATCTTCTTGTTTAGTATAACAAAGTACATCTGCTTATCTGTTGTCTGTTCCGGAAAGTATAACAGATAAAATGATTACACCCTATTGGTTTCAGAAAAGACCAATTTTGTTTAAAAAGTATGCTACAGTCTATATTGGAATACCCATATACATTCTTTTGTCCCTGAAAATCTCAAGATCATATGACTCGTGCCACACCATACACTGCTCTACAATATTGGAATTGACATTTTATGTCGCTTGTATTATACATAAATCTCTATCTCGTAGTACACATTTTGAAATGATGCAGATGAACAGGGTATACATTTCAATCTATTGCTCTTGTACATTTTTCTCGATAATAACTCATTTCTCCGCAGCGGTAGACATTCACTTTTTCCTTGTACCACTTCGAAAGCGAGTTAAAAAATCTTTTCACGCACATTTATTTATTTTTGCTTTCCTATTTTCTGGCTTATAATTATACCATAACACCAATTGAAATGCGCAAAGAGGCGTTAGCAAGCCAAGTCAGCTCGAGTTGTGCCCGTTGCCAATGATGCGCTCGCCAAGACTCGATCGCTCACTCACTCACTCACTCGCTCGTTTAATACGTAGTAACTTTCATATGCAGTCAAGCATTATAGTTATGTTAATTATTTAATGCATTTTCTAATAAGCAATTTGGCATATATTGAGACATAAAAACAGACGGACGCCTATGGAGAGTGAGGAACGTGATTACAGTTTTTGTGAAAGTCTTCGGTCGGATAAGGCTCATTTCACCTCATTTCTTAAGTGAATTGTGGAATATAAGATAAAATATATTATTAATTATTAATATGAAAAATGTGAATGAGTTTAATTCGAAACGGCCTCAATGCGTAAGATTATTAATTTACTATTACCAAGTATTCCATAAAAAAAAGAGAATATGCGTTGCCTTAACCTTCACCATTGAGAAAAGAACGATTTAAAAGTTAAGACCATTGATCTTTCGATACATGGAACCAGATTTGAATATTTACTCGTATGTATGTATGTACATACATGCATGCCAATCACAATCCTTAATTGTTTGTCACAAAAAAAAAAAAGGCAAGACAGATCATTAAATTCGGTTCACCGAAATTTATATACCTTTCACAACTTTTGAAAATTTCTCCAATCTACAAAAAAAAAAAATATATATATAATGATTGATATTTCAATAATATAACCCCATGATATTGACTTGTATTTTGTATAGACACTATCACTTCCAGTAATCGGAGAACTCTGATTTTGATTTACCATCAATGTATGATACGATGATAAGACTTGACAGTATCATATCTCAGACACTCTATGGGATCTTCAAATCAATGCCCCTTTATTTGTAAACATCAGACCAAAGTGATTATACCTAATCACATTAGTGTGAACCATAGAGAAAGATATTATATGTAATTCACAACGGTCGAATAAATTCAACAAGTAACTTTGCAACTTTTTTGACAAATAAATTCAACTCCTTTGCTTGCAGCGAGTCTGAATTTACTGCGTTTACTCCAGTCCACCATTTGATTTCATAATATTGTATTTGGTTTGAACATTGAAAAGTTGTTTAATTGCTTTTTTGTACTAACAGGAAAAATTAGTCTATAAACCGGATTTTGAAATGCAAATACTTACAACAATGAAAGAGTAGGTCAACATAAGTTGCAAGGTATCTCAACTCTGTTCCCCATAAAAAAAAAAAAAAAAACAAAACAAAAAATAAGGAAAAGCGCTGACTTTGGTCCCAGCAAACCTTAGATGATGTACTACTTCACATTAGTTATAAATTTTGAAGTTGACAGAATAAACCTGGAATGTATAATAAAATTATTATATTGATGCAATGTAATACAAAAAACAAATATTTGAGATCACAAAAAAAAAATATATCATAAAGTACTTGTATTGGGTTTGTGTTAATCAATATCGTTGTAATTGTTCATTTCTGTATAAATAAAATTCAGTTTTACAATGTCTTTCTGACATTTTCCATACCTAGTATTCTGATAATGAATAGAAGTCAACGGAGCTTCGTAAGAGGGCTAAAGTTTAAATATGTCGGAGGTCGCAAATAACAGTCAACACTTTCAAAAAACAGTTTTTCAGTCAAACACCAATGAATAAGGAAGGTGACATTGAAATAAAATTCATTGATTGAAGAAAAACGTGTTATTACGGCACATGAAAGTTTTAAGGTAACCCAAAAATAAGGATATGCTCAAAATTTCAGATATATTTAATGTGTGATTAGTTTGGCCATGGCTAAGAGTGGTTTGATATTGTACAAATTTTCATTCAACACCTAAAAACTGAAACATTAGTTTGCAAAGACACAAACGGAAATAATAGGATCGATATTCCTTGTGGGGTCGGGGAAAATAACCAAGAACATCACATTGTTTTAGTGTCATCAGATGACAGTGTTTTTGATGATTGAAACAACTTAGAAGAGAACTTAACAATCATATAAATTATAATTCCTTTTTTTATTATGATAGTTCTCTTTTATTGATTTGGAATCCCTATCCAAAAAATTAACCTAAAATAAAAATCAAATTCAAACAATCCAAATGTAGAGAATATGGCAGTACAGCGGTGCTTATTAAAATCCACGATAAGTTTACTCTAGTAGTTAAAGACTTGGTTTATGCTGCTGTACATTTTGCATATACTCGTATATAGTCCAATTAGACATATTTTATACGAGGACCATGAAATAATATTGAAGAAGAGACTAATTGATATAGAACAGAAAAAGTTTATTGGAGGTTTTTGTACTTTTATAATCATAATTTTTAATAATTTAATAATTTAATTTTTTAAAGGATGGCACAGGATGAAAGCACATCAGCTCGCCTGTTAAAATAAAATATATTCGTATAATAAAAAATAAATCAAATACAAAAAATTAAAACAATTCACCGTTGGGAAAAGTGTATGGATATTAATTAAAGAGAAATGTTTGACAAATATCCTAACTAAACTGATAATACTTACTCGTACATTTTATACACTAGCGTACAGAAAACAATAATAATATGTTTACCTAATAACCTAATAAAAGAGAGTAATAATTATGGATAATGGAAAGGAATTATATAAGCAATCAACTGTTTAAATTCGTGTACCATAATTTTCACAAAACTATTCAACAAGAAATAAAACTCCAAATGGAGTTGCAAAAGTTGAAGCCATTTAAACGACATAAAAAATTAAATGCCCTTAGCATGTAAACTTGGTCTGTTTGTAAAAATACCTCATTTTATGAGTAATAACTACAATGCATAGATAAATTAGGTTTTTGCAATAAATACGATAAAGAAAATTTAATTGATTTTCTTAGAATCATACAATTTAATTAAAACAAATTTAAAAGACACAAAAAATAAAAAATAAAAAGACTAACTTTGGCTATGCCGAAGTTGTAATAGTCTTAACGACACTCCTAGTGGTCCGAGGGTCTTAAAATTCATATGTTGTTAGATATGGGTCAGACTAAGTGTCCCAATTTCAAGTCGATAGTACAAAAAACAAAAAAGTTGTTCTAATATTAACATGAATTTAGATCCAGGTTTGTATGGGGGGTATCCCCCTAGTGGTCCGATTCGGCTGATTCCGACAAATGTACTACGTATGGTGAAAAGAAAACTCTGTGCATTTCAGCTCTCTAGCTCAAAAACTGACGAACAAGTTTACATAAATACAGACAGACAGACGAACATGGCTAGATCAACTCGTCTCATCGGGGTCTCCGATGATGTCTCCTTCTGTATGTTACAAATTGTTACTATTCATCCCAGTAATAGGATATATTGTGTAAACTATTATTAGTCAATGAGACATGTCTGTCCCAATGTTAATTTCGATATCTCAAAAACTGAAAGAATATTTTGATCCTATCGATTCCTCACGATTTACTTTCAATATACTCGTACCTACAAATCTATTTACATATTATGGGGTATCCGTAGTACGTTACAATCATCACAACAAAGTGATAATATCTATTCATCTATACTAGTGTGGAAGACATAATAATAATAATAATAACATTAATAAAAATAAAAGTTATAACTATGCAATTCCAATGAAAACAAATACTAACTATACTACTAACAAATGAAATTGCATTTTTCTTTTTTTTTTTTTTGCAATATTTTTCTCTTGCAGTAACATTAGCACAGCAACAACGATTACATGCAAACTTAAGTATGCAATAATTAATCATTTGTGTACTTAAGTTTGTAATAAGTACACTGCAGACTTGTATAAATTTGTTGTCACTTAAGTCTGATGAGTATATAGCATATTGAAGTACGAGTAAGTAAGTAAGTATCAAAGACTTAGGAGAATTATAAACGTTTTGATGAGGCTAAAGTTAGAGTTGTTTTTTTATTAGTTTACCTTGTCCAAAAAATTGGAACAAAATTAAGTAGACCATAGCAAATGTACATACTATGTATTTACTTATGTATGTTTGTCCTATGTTTGTAAATACATGAAAAGTATATTGTTCATTGGTGTAATGAGACAATCGCAGCTTAAAGAATGAAATGATGTAATGTCTATTAAAGACAGATAAAAAATTAAATTAAATTAAATTAATTAAATTAATCTTCAAATCAAACATTTAACAATAAATTCGCAAGTTTATGATGTCGTATTTCTAAAGAGTCTGTAAATGTATAGTATTATAATTCGGCGGATATAGAGGTATGTGGTATAAAGAGGAGGATTTTTTTAAATATTTCTGTTATTCTAAAAACAACTGAAATCAAACTTATAATAATTTTAATCAATTAGGTAGTGGGAGAGAACAATTACATTAATAGGATCTAATAGAAAGGTCGACAGGATGCGATCATCTCAACCGTCTCGCCATTCTGACTCCTCCTATTCTGCGTCGCTATAAAAGGCGCCTTGCTAGTCCATATATTTCTTGGCCTGACGATTAATTACATCGCCAATTTTCAGGATTTTTAGATCGTTTTCAAGGTCCGCCGTTCGCATGAACCACGGAGCTTCAGAAATCATACGCAATGTCTTGATCTGCAGTACTCTGACCTTTGATTTCGCTGCTATACCGTAACCTGCAATCCGTATTGTCAAACAGGAGCAATTATTGCTTTGTAGATATACAAGTATACACCTTATTTTTCAAAGATAATTTATTCCTACTGTTTAGGAGCCAACGCAATTTCCAAATTCTCTGTCCAAGCGATTTCGTGATAATTGAAATATGCGTTTTGAACGTTAGCCGCCTATTCAAATACACACCCAGGTATTTATATCCCGAATGGTGCTCAAAAGAGAAGGAGGGCAAGAAGATGACAAATATATGAAATAAGCTTTCAATTTGTTAAATTTTTCTTAAATTCTTATACTACTTGGTATGAAGAGTACTAGTACCATTGCTATTAGCTCTAAATTTGGAAAATTATTTAAGAATGAGATACGCATTACTTTCGAAAGCATACATAAGTATTATATTAGGAGAAAAGAATTTTCGGAATCATATCTCACAACATTTTTATAAAACATACCTTCCTTTTTCTATTAGTTATAGCAAATGTAGGTAGGTATAGCATCTTTGAGGGATACTATTGTATTGTATATTACAAATCGGTATCCTCCATAAAGCTGTGGAAGCTATGAGTGGAGGTTTTTTGTATGTCCTTTAACACAACCTTCATAGCTTCATAACATACTAAATCTCCAGACTTATGTAGTATATGTGATATGTAGGTGCTTTCTGAGAATGTCAATAGTATGTACAAACAACTTCTTCATTAGTTCATTTGAAATATTTTACCTACATTTTTTTTTAGTGGATACAAATCTGTTCGATTTACTTTTACTTACAAATGGATCATCATAATTTTATAATAGTTTACTATACAGATACATAGATACATACATACATACATACATAGTATGGATCATTTTATTTTGATTGTGTATATCGGATTGAGAGTAGTATTTGTGTATAATAAGTAAGTATAATCTTTGTTTAAAGCGAACTTATTTTATTTTACTGTTTTTATATTTGTGGTATTTTTGTACCAAATTTAATAGTCACATATTGATGACGTTTTGTAGAAGACAACAATAATAACAACAACAATAACAACAACATACTACTAGTACGATACAACTTGAAATAAAGATTGACGCAACTTGTTGTTTCTATTACTGCTGCTACTACTACTTACTTTATAGCTTTACTGCAATTGTTTCAATCGCATATGCGCGTTTATTGAACCCGTTGAAAGAAAATACAAAAATGAGCTGGTTACATAACTTGCTCACTTGCGAATGAATGGAGATAATGAAGTCGTTGATTGTCATCATAATGACGAACACAAAATCATGACGACACCATTGTACAACATAGATAAGTTTGTTGCTATTCAAGATTATTTGGAATTTAATTTTGAATGTAAAAAAAAAAACACATAATCTAGCATCATTTATAAGTCCACAATACTCGTATACATATGTATGTAGTACAAGACCAGACAATACATTTTTATAAGTAGTACCTTTCACAATTAACATTAATAGCAATACCAAGTTGTTTGTAACAAACAATAATCGATATTTGTGTAAGATACAATAGTATATACGATATACTCGTATGTAGAATGGTAAAAATTGATAAATTCTACAGTTTCTGACAGTTATGTTCTGATACAATATGTTGAAGCAGGACTCTATGAAAACCGTAGGTAAAATATTTCATATACATAGATATGTACGAGTACGTAATATGTAGCCCTACGGACGTGTGGCTGCATGATTAGGCCCACACACAAACGTAGCATTCAATTGTTAAGGTGGAGATACACAAACGACATGGTGTAAGAAAGAAGGTACCTCCAAAATTTTACCGCTATGTGTCAATCTCTGCAAATGGTCCTTATTTCTTAATTTTTACGCTGCACAGCACTGTCATATGTTTATTGTTTACATATGTGCATAGTTAACTGCCTGCAAAGTGTATGAAAAATACAAAATTTACTGTTTTATTGTTTAATTTATTATTTTAGTCAGTAGTAGTACCGAGATGCGATGCTAATCTCCTGCATAATTTCAGCAAAATCGGCTTTGTACAGGAATGACAGAAATAATTATGGATCACAATTTAAAAAGACATTTTTATTAATAACTAGTGTTCGTCCATTGGTCGAAATTCGCCCGTCCAAAAGGAAATTTCCAGAGATTTAAATTGCTTAATTATTTTCGATGCATATAAAATTGCTTAGCAACGACACTATAAAAATAAATAAAAAAAAATCGACCCACGTACTTTCTATCGGAACATGGATATAATAAATGGTTTTGTCTCTCTCACTCTATAAATTTAAACTATTTATAATTTGAAATGACTGTTTAACATTTCCAAAATTATTAAATGATAATACTAAAGCTCATCAAAAGCTACTAAACAAAAAAAGACAAAAGAAAATTGGTTAACAAATAGAGGAGAAAATGGGTTTGAATTGCTTTTTCTTTGCCTAATTATATAAAGATATTGACATAATTATCTTAAGCGTTTGGCAAAGGCTACTTAATTGATTTGAATATATGTCTCTAAGTTTTGTATACAAATTTGATTTGATCCATCAATTCTTTCCTTTTCGGTGTTCCGATCCGCTTCAAACTTAAAAGGAACACTTTCCAAACTATACTGAAATTTTCATCAAAAAGCGATAAAGCACTTTCCGAGTCCACAATGAGCATACATACGAGTATATGAAGACAAACATAGTTCCATTTATATATATATATATATATATATTGTACAAAAATTGATTCCGTATCATGCTCCTTGGTTAATTTATTCCTTTTTTCTTTTTTAAATAATAAATTTGGTAGATCATTTTAATAAATTTGAGAGATAGACATGGTTATGATTTGGTACAAAAATACAGTGCCTTACCCAAGGAAGGTGTGTTGGAAAGACCCCCATAAAGTAAGTAGTATAATATTTACATTTGTTATCGGTGTGAATGAATATACGAGTACATACTATTATTGACCACGTCAAAATCAAAGCACCATTTTAATCGTCTGCCTTGTTTGAACTCCATACGAACCACTACAAAAACTTCATATACCTTTATATTTTTATTCAATTATACGAGTATATTCAGTGTGTAAAGAAAATCAAAAATGTCAATCTGTCACTTAATCAATGTTAACTGATAACAATAGCAGACTCCAATTCCATTTGCCTTTACTTTTTGAAATGTATTCCATCTGTTTTTATAATAAAAGCTCTTTTATGTTTTGTTCACCTACTACTTACTATGTAATTCTATTGGTAGGTAACATGTACATATTTTTTAAGACACCCACAGTTGTAGTAGTAGAGCATTTAATAAATGAACAAATATTTTTTTTTTTTTGTGTGTTTTTTTTTTTTGTTTCAGCTTTTCCTTCGAAGCTGTGCGATTGCTACTACTAATGCTAATGCTGCCGCGTCTGTTATACTAGTAGTAAGTGTTGCTTGGATGGATTATTGTTGCTACTATTCACTTTCTTTCTAAAGCCGTGTATTGTATATAAAAGCAACACATTTTCTTTGCAACCATATTAATCAATTGTGAGTCGTTTAGTGCACATCGTATTGTTTTTGTTCGAATAATAACGAGAAATAAATAGTAGTACTATAAAATTGTGGTATATTCAAACCCAAAAGTGTACACAAAATTAATACTTAAAGTTAAAAAATAAAAAAAATTTAAAAAAAAACCAACAACAAATATGGCTCTGAAGGTGAGCGAGCCTTACATACACATTATACCTACATATAATAAACTAAAGTGCAAGATTAATGTATATGAATAAACTGAAAAAAAGTCCTTATAAAAACAGTGAAAAAGTGATTTAAAATAAGGACACATTGCAACGTGAAGTGAAAGGATAGCTTCAAACAGCTTTTCCAGTACCAAATTTCATTTCGATGACTCCATTATTTTGTATTAAATCTACTAGGATTGTGGGGTCACCAATTCATGGTTGTTTTGTTATAAACAATATGACAAAGTGATAAATCCTATTTATACCAATTATTCAAAAAATAAAAAAAACATGTACAACATTTCATCATCTCAATAAATGAGGAAGTAATTTTTTAGTAACAAGGCTAAATCATTAATGAGAAGTGTATATCATATTGAAAGAAATTTATTAAAATTTGATAAGCCCGACAGTCGGACTCACTATAGTCTGCTATAGAATGCACATCGATATTTACGAATATATGATCTGAGACTTGTTGAGCACAATACATACAAGTTGATTATCATGCACTTTGGTCCTTGATAATGGGTGATTAGATTTGTAAATACATAGTATAATGTGGTGGCTTAAGAGAGATCAAACTAGAAGTAGCCACCAACAGAGTATGCGTACCAAAAATATACCCTTTTGGATATAAAGAAATTTTATAAACATTTCTAATATAATTTTCACAGTACTTGATTTTTGCCTCTATGGTCTGCCTGAATTTGGCTGTTCCAATTGAACACCATTACTATGAGGAAAATCATGGTGACTATGGACATCTCATACACGAGGCAGAGCAACCTGAACATGATTATGGACATCAGTATCATCAATTGGAACGTATAGGTGAACACGGTTATGAGCATTCCGATCACGAACATCATGAACATCACGAACATGAGCATCATGAGGATGAACATGTCGATTATTATGTAAGTAAATAACCAAGTTATTAAGGCAAACATAAAACCATAATTATGCATCCTAGGCACCACCAAAATATGCATATAAATATGGTGTCAATGATTTCCATACTGGTGATGTTAAGTCACAGCATGAGACACGCGATGGTGATTCAGTAAAAGGTAAGATGTAAAAATAGTATGTAATGGTAATGAGCATTAGTAAGCTTAAATCATATTTGATTAGGTCAATATTCCCTTGTTGAACCTGATGGCTCCATTCGTACCGTCGACTATACTGCAGATAAGCACAATGGATTCAATGCTGTCGTTCACAAGACTGAGCCTGTGCACCATCATGAAGAACTGCACGAACACCACGAACATCACTATTAAATGTGGCAAGTAGCAACATTTAAAAAGGAAACGACGTTATTGACGTTATCGTTATCGATTAATGCCAACTACTGTGTGGCAGGGTAACGCGCAACATAATTTAGCCAAATTTGCTTAATAAAATTGTATTTTCATTTTCATTAGTAAAACTACTTCAAAAAAATCATACATAATCAAAAGATTAAATATCAAATCAAATGGAATCATTTTCACATCTCATATCATACATACAAGTATATTATCATAAGACACAAACATCTCTCAAACAATGATATCAATTTAAATATTGTATTACATACTACCAACCAATTATTGTTCGTTTCGGTATTCTCAACCATTTTGCAAATGGTGCTACCTTTTTTTTGTGATATCTTTTTTGAAAATCATGAGCTCTTTTAATGATGCTAGACTGCCTTCATTTCTAGTTACATAGATTCAATTTTTTTTCATTATTTTCATATAGTTCTATTCTTATTATTATTTTATTTAATTGTTTGTGTGTATTAAACTATAATAAATAACTAAGCAAAAAATATATAAAAATTGTACTGTAATTATTTTCCATAAAATCTTTCATCTTTTATTTTCTACTCAGGATTCATTCATTTAACCAACCAAATAAGTCTGCGGCGCTTGATGTATTTATGTATGATACTTTGTTGTAATGTTTCATTGAACTTAAACTCATGAAAAATGCAACAAAGCAGCATTCATAGTCCAAAAAAATTAATATTTATTTACAATTTTATACGAAATGATTGTGGTTGCACATGAAAACTGGTTTATGTTGTATGTTGCATCGCCTGAACAATAACTTAGGAGCGACAATCAATAACATGTTTTTTTATACCAATAGAGTTACATTTAGTTAGCTAGTATGATGTATTAACTTGTCATGAAACAATATTTTATTTAACTAAACATACAAGTACAGGTTTTTGATTACGTTTCTTTGTACATAATTTGTAATATGTTTTTTTTCAGTTTTCCACCACAGAACCTGTTAATTTTGTACAATGTACATCTTGATTTCATGAAATTCGAATTTCCGCTATAGAAAGAAAGACAACCAAAAAACAAAAAACAGGTTGTCATGCCACCACTTGCAAAAATGAATGAACGAATGAATGAAAGAGAAATGTCAGTCGAATTGCTTCCGCCGATATGTTTTTGAAAAGGTTGTCACATGTGTTATCGGTGTATTTATTTTGATACATGTTCGCTACAATCAATGCAAGCAAAGCAAACCGCAAACCGAATGAATAGAAGGAGAAAACCAAATAAACGAGAAATACTTGCATAGTGTCCAATGACTTCTAATAGAAATAAATACGTTCCTCGGGTAAATCAAATTGATGCCATACGGCTCAATAAGGAGATAACGCATATACTCCGTGATAATTTGCTTGAAAATCTCCAAGAAATAGCCGTAAGGTGTAATAAAGTTACGTCAAAAACATACATATGTAAATGTGTAATTTCTTCAAATATAGCCAGTGTTCTTTGCAAAAATTCAACCCGAATTAGATTTATTTATAAATACCGCCATTTGGATTGGTTCTGTGGGAAGAAATTGTTCCAGCTTTGGACAACAACTACTTGTACTTTCCTACGATGTGAAACGTTTAACGACAACACGATTGGTTTTGCACTTTACCCTAACCATTCTACCAAGTTATATAAAATGCTTGTGTGAACGCCGACTCCAACGTCAGCGTCATACAGTTCGGATTAACAAAGCCATTGAATTGGTCGAAAATGCTGTGTCAGTGTTGTCGATTTTGAATTTTTTTCGATTTTTAAAAACTGGACGTAAGCCTACTCTTGTCGACTATCTGCTTGGCTTGGACTACATAAGTTTGCGAAACAATCAAAGACGTGATATTGGTTACAAGCATTTGACACGCGAGCTGCTGTGGGGTGGCTTTATGGTGTGTAGTGAATAATATTGAGAAATGTGATTAATATTTATAAATATTTTAATGTTTTCCACAGGAAATTCTGTCTCTCGTTTTGCCTATTATCAACTTTAGCAAATTAAGTAGACTGTTTAAAAGCTACGTTTTAGGTCGAAGTTCTCATCGACGTGATAGCGAAAATCAATTCGAAGTTGTTCCACACCTAACACACAGTACGACTTGTGCCTTTTGTGATGATCGTCCAACGCTGCCACACCATGTCGGTTGTGGACACATCTATTGCTATTATTGCCTTCACGCAAATGTATTAACAGACGTGAAATTTGCATGTACCATATGTGGTGTCCAGTGTAGTGACAGCGAAATGGTCCCAGTTTAAAACTATAATAATTAACTTCGCTTCCATCAAAGATTGTATACATTTATACAAACTATAATAATATACATATGTACTTTAAGGAAAACAATGAAAATCGACAATAATTCAATTTCCAATTTTGGAACTATCTGTTGCCTGCGAGAAATGGTTTGATTTTTCAATGTGTCCTGATACTAGCAGCACATTTCTGATGTTTTATTCCAAATTGGAGGATATTGCTTTAAACAAATAATTCAATCATTTTTCCAATTACCATTTTTTCAAATATCATAAGTATATTCATGAAGACCAGATATTAATCTTCATCCATCAGTGTGACCTCGAATGGTTTTTCAGTTTTCTTCTTTATTGTTTCTTTTATTAGGAAGAGATTCAATTTCACTGCTGTTTGTTTTCCCTCCCTCCTTTACAACAGTCTTAATTTCTCAAATAAATAATAATAAACAGATGGGAGAATTTATAAGTAAATAAACACTTGATGGGTCACATTGAAATATCATCAAGGTGGCAACGCCAGAGTCTTATTTACTATTTCCGCGAGTAACCATTTCACAACAACGCGCATCGCGGCATAGATATTTTTTGTTCAAATAGCACAGATTTAATCAAATAACAGTGATATACTGTTTTTGTGTGTTTTAAAAACTTAACTATCAAACAAAATATTACAAACCTGCTAACAAAATTGCTTCATAAATTCTAGAGAGGTAAGTAACACATCCATACAATATTACATTTTTGCGCCGAAATTCTGATACAGAACTGCCAATCGATTCATCAATCAAATAACACAGACCTGCAAACTCAGTTATTGTATTGATACACAGCTGTTTTCTTTGTGTAGCTTTTCTCAATTTTATTAAATGCGTATCTGTGTTAGCTAGCAATGCCTGTTGTGTGTATATATTATGTATAAGAGTCGCGAGCTATTATAATTTACAAATTACGTCGAAATTAAATAATTGAAAATTGAGGGTTCTCATGTATTTAAAATTTTTATAAAACAAACTATTGCTTAAAAAGACTTGTATGAGAACGCAATTACAAAAAAAAAAAAAAAAAAAATACAATAAGAATAGATAAACAACAATTTTAAAACGACGAAAATAATCATTGGCTGCGTAAAGAAAACAAAACGAAGTGACGAATTCTAATTTTGTTTTGTTTTGTTCGTTTGTCCGTGTTTGTTGATTACGCATTTCAAGGTTAATAAAGTTAGTGTCAGAAATTCGCGCTAATCGCCTTCGACACACTATGTTAGATTTAGAGATTGTACCCGACGTATCGCTGGGATGTGAAGCCTGGGAGTTTGTATTGGGTATGCATTTTTCGCAGGCCATATCCATTATACAGTCGCAAGTGGGCATTATTAAAGGAGTACAAGTACTGTACTCGGAAACCAATCCGCTGGGCGTCGACATTATTATTAATCTGCCACAAGACGGATTCCGTTTAATTTTTGATCCCGTCGTGCAACGACTCAAGACAATCGAAGTGTTCAATATGAAGTTGGTCAAACTGAAATACTGTGGAGTATATTTTAACTCACCCGAAACGCTACCCACTATCGAACAAATTGAGCACTCTTTTGGAGCAACTCATCCTGGAGTGTACGATGCAGCAAAACAACTGTTCGTTTTGCATTTTAGAGGATTAAGTTTCTTCTTTCCGGTGGATAGCAAACTACATTCTGGCTATGCACATGGCTTGGGTTCGCTTGTGTTCTTGAGTGGCACATCGCCTATCGTCAATAAAATGGTTCTCTACACAGGCAGCAGTGTTACTGAAAATAGAGTACCCAACTTGCCTCTCTCCTGCTACTATAGACAGGTGTATCTAGAATCAGCACAAGTGTTGCGCACAAACTACTGTTGTACAAAGGGCCTAAAGTTGAAACTATTCACCGAGGGCTCCGGTCGCTCTCTCGAGCCACGCCGCCAGAGTTTTACACGTGAAGTACTCTTTGGCGATAGTTGCCAAGATGTGACGCTTGCTTTGGGAGCTCCAAATCGCATCTTTTTCAAGAGTGAGGACAAAATGAAAATACACTCATCGAGTGTTAACCGTCAGGCGCATTGCAAGCGAAGTGATATTTTCTTCAACTACTTTACCCTCGGTATTGACGTGCTATTCGATGCTCGGACACAGACGTGTAAAAAGTTTATATTACACACGAACTATCCCGGACATTTTAACTTTAATATGTACCATCGCTGCGAATTTAACTTTCAACTGGAGGCTGACCAACAGCCAGATGGCTCTGAAAAGTTATTACATCACGAAAATGTCAATATAACTGCCTATACCAAATGGGATGAAGTCAGTGGATCGTTAGCCACCTCAGAGAGACCGGTAGTTCTACACCGTGCCAGCTCGACAAACACAGCAAATCCATTTGGTTCTACATTCTGTTATGGTTATCAAGATATCATCTTTGAAGTGATGACAAACAATCATATAGCCTCAGTGACTCTCTACTCTACCGCAACCCCACGGCAGCAGTCAAATGATGTGTGGCAGCAACACAAGATGCAGGATATACGTCTCACAGTTACCTGAGACAACTTACAATCCAAGCGAGCAAGATTTTAAAGTTGTCACTAAGACGTTTCATGTGTTAGGAGAATTATACAATAAATTTAAGTAAAATAAAGTTTTTAAATACAAATAAATATTAGTTATTGCAGTAATACATCACTCTCTGTTGTATAAAAAGAGTTGGGTATTTTTGCCTGACTGTCTTCTTTATCACCTTTTACGTTTTTTCTCTTCTTTTTCTTCTTTTTTAAAGATTCTTTACGTTATGTCCTCGTCATGCTTTTGCTTGACAGTTGAATGCATCTGTAGTTTTTTGTAGTGGGCATCAATGGATTTTCTTTCAAAAAAAGGTACTAAGAAGATTGTACATACGTAATATTATGATATACAAAAGTTATTGTTCTGATTCTTGTATATTTAGTCTAATCTTTGTAACGCATTGAATCACGATGCAAAGATTCCACAAAGTATACGGATATACTTAGTACATACAGCGTTATCAGCATCACGAGAAGAATCGAAACCTATGAAGCGAAAAAATAAAAGTTTATCAAGGTTATGGTATCATGCCTCTATGTCATCAAAAATAGCTAGTCCCTGTAGATCTCTTTCTTCGCAACCAAATCAGGGTTCGAAATTGGAAATAGCTACAGAAGGCATCTGTACATTTATAGATGAACATTTTCTTCTTCGCTTTAATTGTGATTTGATTCCTTTTTATTAAATTAAATATAATATATGGTAATGGCTGCGTAGTAACTGCCAAAGATTGTTTGTTTTGACTGAAGGTTATCGATGTTAAATTATACCACGCGTCGTCCATGCCAAAGAACTGCATGAATTTACGATATTTGATGGTGGTTCATCAGGCTCATATAATATTTAAATGTTTGGGAAATGGAAATCATAATGACTCTGATCTGTTGGAACCATTTCATATCATGAAATTACATATTGAATTTCAGATCCAAATTTCTCCTATTCTTCTAATCAGGCTTCCTGACAGGCTTTGTATGGTTTTGAATCTAAAAGCTGTTAATTTAACTGGAAGTTTCTTAGAAGCAAACATAGATTAATTTCTCCTTTTTTTTGCAGTTCATTACCTAAATAGCTGAAAATGCCAGAACACAATATGGAAACTAAAGATCGGGATCAAATGAGTCAAGTTAATGATACTTCTACACCAACCTTCGATCCTAGCATACTGCCAGACATGTTGCCTCTATACTACAAGCGTCTATTTCCACACAAGCCTTTTTTTCGCTGGTTATCCTATGGCCAAAGTAAGTATATTCATTCACTTTTAAATATTTTGTAATTTGATTGAACCCTTATTTTTATTTACAGTTTCAGTTAATGCAAATATCTTTACTAACCGCGAGATTTCTTTCACACTGCATGATGACATTTACATACGTCATTTGTCTTTTGACACTCAGATGGAACTGGAAAAAGAAATTTGCTCACGCAACCCCTATAAGATTGACATCGGTGCTGTCATGAACAAGAGACCCAAGACATTCCGAAAATCTCCTTCGGGAATGGTACCGTGGCAGCGTGAGTTAGTATTTGATATAGATATGACAGACTACGATGACGTGCGCACTTGTTGCTCCGGAGCCGAAGTGTGTTGCAAATGCTGGAAATTTATGGTAGTAGCGACTCGTATTCTTGACGCGGCATTGCGAGAAGATTTTGGCTTTGAACACTTTTTGTGGGTGTTTTCTGGCAGACGTGGTATACATTGTTGGGTCTGTGATAATAAGGCTCGCCTTTTAGATGCTCGTAAACGCAACACTGTAGCCGAGTATTTGAGCATAGTCACATATACCACAGGAAACTCGACCAATGCGACTCGTTTACAACTGTCTGATCGAATGCATCATAGTGTAAGACGCGCACTGAAACTTGTTGAGCCTGTCTTTGATGAAATTATTTTGGAAGACCAAAACTTATTTGGAACCCCAAAAGGCGTTGAAAAACTACTTCAAATGGTTATGGATGAAGGTGCACGTAAGGATTTGGAGACGTATCTACATAACAACCATGGTGATGGTGCGCATTCACGCGTCATATGGGAGTCCTTTTTACGCTATGCGAATTCTATGCGCACAAGCTCTGTAAACGTATGGAGTCGCAAATTGAAACATATAATTGAGGAGGTTAAGTTGGGTCTTCTGTATCCTCGTTTAGATATTAACGTTACTAAAGGTTTCAATCATTTGCTGAAGGCTCCATTCTGCATACATCCCGTGACGGGAAAAGTTTGCGTACCATTCAGTCCAAGTGCAGTGGCAAAATTCGATCCAAACGCGGTGCCCACAGTCACACAGCTTTTGCAGGAAATTAATGCATTCGATGACAAGACAAAAGACAACACTGTAGGATCTGAGGAAAAAAGTCGAATAAAGGATCACAAAAAGACTAGCATGTTCAAAGGTGTTGTAGTCTTTGAGGAGTTTCTCCGCAAGTTGGAGCGAAGTAATCAAAATTTGGAATTCTAATGTTATTGAAATACAAAATTGAAACAATTTCTGAAAAATATACGTATTTAATAAATATGAACAAGTTTATTTAAGTTGCAGAAAAAATAAGGTAGAATGTCCTAAGCTAGGTTTGTTATACGCAACGCAGGCGCACTAGCGGCACTGAGCTACCATCCTTGTTGTCCCAATCTACTTCAACTTCAAGTTGAAAGATCCCGTCTTCGGTTAACGTTGTATTTGTCAAACGTGCAACAATTTCGTTTTCGCCAGCGCGTAACTTAAATTCCTTATCGTTTTCAACTGCTGCTTCCGACTGTTTTAGTTCTACATTTACTTTGACCGGCAATATTGCACCCTTACTTATTACCAGCTTTGCGTTCGCCTCATCGCTACCATGCCAAATATACAGATCATCGACCGAAAGCATACAATCATCCACTTTTGATAGTTGTTCTTCCGATGAATCCAGTAAGTATTGGGCTTGACGTGCACAACCAATGGCTACGACCTCGTCGGCTGAAAGTGAGTTGTGTATCTTGGCCTCAGGAAAACGTGCAGCCACTGCAGCTTGCAATTTTGGTATTTGCATTGTAGCACCCAGCAACACAATATCATCAATTTTTGATACAGCTGGATTTGTTTTAAGTGCCTCATCTATAGACTCTCCAAGTGTTTGCATGAAGGTGTTAATAACCGGCTGGATTAAGCTTTCAAAACGTGCTCGAGACATTTGTGAGTTGTAATCGATGCCATCCATAAGAGAATCGATATACAACTGGGTGGAAGGCATAGTTGTCAGTATGTGTTTACAGTTTGCCGCAGCGGATGCTATTTTGGCCAAAGAACGGCGACTTTCTCGTGGGTCCAATTTATATTTGCGTTGAAATTCTTCGCATGTGAATTGTACTAAGGCGTCAGTAAATTGGCGACCGCCAATCGAAAAGGGGCCAAATGTGGCCACTTCGCTCAGGTAACCATTGTTTACAGCATATAAAGCAAAGTGACTAAATAGACCGCCACATTTAATAGTGAGCACATGTTTGATATCAGAGGAGGGAGCATTTTCGTCAATGCCATAACCAAGTACAGCTGCTGTTGGTTCAGCGATAATTTGAGCGACCTGAAAGCCCGCGTCTTTAGCTGCTTCAGCTAGTAAGTTGTATGAACTCTCTGGATAATAGCTAGGTATAGATAACACCACAATGGGTTTGTCCTCCACATCAACGTGATACTGACGAGCTAGTTCCAGTTCCGCTCGTAAAAGTTGCACTTGCACATCATAAACGTTTAATTCCTTTGTTACCTCTTTGTCTGCATCGTCATTGTCTGAAGGAACAACGTTTTTTAGTCTAAACACATTTTTGTTAGCGTCGTATTCGCAGGGCAATTCCTTTGAAGCACTGTTAATTTTATCTACATTGAGCTCTTCTTTCGCCAAAAACAATTGAAAACTATGTGCAACTGCTTGCTTTGGTCGCGTGGCCATCTTTTGTTTTGCCGTAAGTCCACATTCGATTTCCGCCGCTCCATCCCATAATAAACATGCTTGCGACACGCGATCTCCTTGTTTGTTAGCGATTACTTCGACTTTTCCATCGGACTTTATATGCGCTATACAAAGTGTACTGTTTCCAATTTTGATTCCAAATCGAGGCCACATCCTTTCTATTTGTTAATTTATTTTCTAAATACGCTTGCTGACTGAATCACGTTTTTCCCGCCGACACAATGTAACCATCGGTTAAAAGAGACCTGCCCCTCTGATAAAAAACAAATGACATAGAGTTACCATGTCGCTATACTGAACTCATTATTCTAAAGGCTTTTTCATTTACGTTGACCAAATAATATTAGTCAGATATGGCAACACTTTTATCTTAATTATATGGTATTTTTTAACAACAATTTGCTGTTTCAATGTTTTATGTTGCGATTTCCGATTCTATTCTAAATTGCATAATTGAAAATTATTTGTATTATAGACCCCACACACGGTCAATCATAATTAAATCAATCAAGAAGATTGATATCGATAAATTTGGTTGTAACAAAAATATCAAAATCATGCATGAATCAAACCATATTTATCGATATCGCTCTTTATTGATTCAATCATGATTGAGCAAAATCAAAAATTAAGTTTCGTTTTCAAATGTTACTATTTCGACATAAAGAAATGTCTTTTAACATATTAAAGTACATCATACATAAAAAATCGAAAATTGCTATTGTCAGACAGATATCTGTACAGTATCTCAATGTTGACTGTTCTTCATACATGCATTGCATATGTCCACACCTGCTTCAGAACTGCCTTATAAAGTCGAACATTTTATTCTAAGCTGAATTCAGTAAATCTCCTTTCTGGGTGGAACAAGTCAGGCATTACGTCACAAAGTAGCTGGTGACTCCCAATACATATTTTTTTGAATCGTTATGACTACTCTACATTTAAGTGCAGCCAGGTTTCAGTACAGTGCTGCCATTACCCACCCTTACGTAGAACATTAATAAAGCAAATATGTAAACAAATCCGATACGCGCTGAACAGAGAAAAAATTATTAAACATAATAAATTGATTGAAGTAAAATTAGAACGCAATAACTTTGGTTGTTCCATTGCACAACTACTACAATTTTTTGTGTTTGTGCAAACAAATAAATGCATTTTCTTATGTAAAACTGTGTCACGTAAAAAACTATATACATATGCACGACTTATTGTGGTTCGCCCATCGAGGAGTACCCGACCAACACCAACACCACCACCACCACCACACTGGAAAACAAGTCATTCCTCAGTATACCACCCATTTCCTGACTCCTTATATTCAATCTGAGATTCGTCATCATTATCGATTTCTGTAACAACTAAGAACAATAATAGCCAAAAATGTAATAATGTTACAATTATAAAGATTGATAAAAGGTCAAAAAAAAGTGCATCGCAAAGGCTAATTGCCTTGACTTGATAAATTAATTAAATGAAATGTATAATTTATAGTATTTAGCTGGCAATTTTGAGAAAATCAAACGACCTAAATTTTGTTGAAACTGACGGTTCTGCACCGCGTTACTCTTATCATTCGGTGTTATACCAATTTTAAGGATCTATAAATTTGATTTAGTATAATAAAAGGAAAACGAGGACAACTGTTTTGACTATGGATGATAATTTCAGTAGAAAATCCTCGGAATCCGAAATAACCACCAGTGGCGAATACGAAATTGTTACAGATTGCATTGTCGTCGCTACGCCATCAGACGTTATAACGTCTCGCAACGTAGCTGATACAGGTGAATCAACAAACAAATCGCAAAGCTTATTAACATTGTCATCAATACATTCAGCTGGTGGCAATCAATCACCCACACTGGACATGTCGTTTCATCGAAATATATCTGATCTTCAGCACGAGATGACAGATGCTTTGCGTGATCTTGATATAGAACGACGCAATGTCATTAGTATTGGTAGCCCTACAACCGAAGAGGAAGAAGAAGAAGGTATGTAATTATTTTTAGAAGAAATGCAAAAGTAACGCCTATCAAAACTACAATAAATTATCATAAAAATGGAATACAACAAAAGAGATGATAATAATACTATATACAAATATTCATAAAAAGTCATTTAAAAGTATAAATGTCTAAAATAGGATATTTTTGTCTGTAAATATTTAAGATTGTTGAAAAAGTTCTAAAAACACGCAGACTGATATAAAATCAGAATAGATTGTAGATGGATAGAAATTCCGCGACAAAGAAGCATTTTTTTTTTCTTCTTCTTTACATTTGCAATCTGTGTGTCAATGACAACTGTAGGCGAATTTGGATGAAAAATTAAATTTTTAAATTTTTTTTAATTTAAGTCGGGAAGCAGAACGGGAGATCCAGAGGCTGTTGCCTTTTCAAGCGATGCGACTGTCCGCTGTTGTTCAGCAGATTGATTGCAAATTGTTTGCCATGGTCCTCCAACTGTGAGTTGTGTCTGTTGCTGTGCTTGATGATCTTCTCTCAGATTGTTAGGATCTTCAAGTTTGGGTAAATGACCAACTTTCTGAAGGACCTACAGCTGTTTGAATTGGAACCTCTGAAAATGTTCCAGATTTAAATTTGGAAGGACTAGCATAAAACTGTATACCGTAGGTCCATATCGGCTTAAGTTTGGTCTTATACAGTAACAGCTAGTTTTGTTTCCTTCTTCAGATAAATATTTTTTTTAATAAATTTTTATTTGACAAACATTCGATTGAAGAGCTAGTTCTAAATTACTGACTAATGTTTAGATATACTAATAAATTTTTGGTTTCTTATATTATTACTAACCTAATTCGGATCCTAGCTTAGGATGTTGTTAAATTGACTATGTTCTTCGGTAAGGAAGATCTGACGGGTGTAATCTGTTGAGCCGCCACGTTGTCCGAGAGTTGCATTGAATTCTTATGTCTAAGATAATGGTATGCATGTTGGGCCTACCATTGTGTATTGTGCTGTGTCTATTCTATTTCTTCCGTCACCTTTGGTATCAGGAGATCTTCTTTGAATGTTCTTATTACTTATGTCGCCACTCGGACAAAATAATTCCACATTCAATTCAAATTATATAAATATAAAACAGAATTTTATTCACGAAATTATGATAGATATTGCAAAGAAAGAAATACAAAATTCTGAGATGAAAATTAAGTGGAGGAGGAGCCAATTCATTTTTAGAGGCTTCAGAGCCAATTGCTTTCTTTTTGTTTTGTTATGTAATGTGTTGCCAGGTGAGACGTCTGTCTAGGTTCAGACTCAGATACTTCGTGGTGACATTCCTTGTCCCCCAGTAATCATAAACGGGGATGTCATTACAAGGAATGTCACCGTGAAGTATCTGGGTCAATAATAGCATAAAAATACAAACCTATCCTCACGAATTGAATGTCCTGTCGTCTATTTAGCGGAAATTAAAGTAAAAATAATTGTATATTAGAATAATAGACATAATTTTTATAGAACCATCCAATATTTCCATATACTCGTATATAGTTTTTAATGTGATTTCCTCATAAAAAATAACCCGAAAATTATTAAGTAAAAATGATCCTCTAAATCTCTAAAATTACATGGCGATTTGCTGACCTCAATGATACAAATTAAATAAAAGATTAGAAAGTTTGGTGATTTTCCTTAAAAAATTGTATGCTTGTGATTCTTTTTAGGAGCTTGTAAAAAATTAATTGTTCCACAATCTGCTAGTAGCAAGGATTTGCATTTTGACTTGCGCTCATTAAGGAGCGATGACGATAATTCCAACTCTGAGCTTAATCGCGTTGGACATTCGGTCTTTTATGATTGTGTGGACTCAACGGGTTTGGAGGAAAAACAAGATATAATGAAACCGGACAAGAGTGATACTACCACCGATGAGGAAGGTAAGTAAACATTAATTTTATATAAATAATACTTTCACATGTAATGCCTTACAGTATCCGAAATAGATCAGGGATGTACAATTTTCTCTGGCGTCACATATTTGGGCGCGGCAAACATAAATGCACCAAAATCAGAAATTGAGGTGTATCGCATCATGAGTGAGCTAAATAGTGGTACCAAGTCAAATGGTCTTAAAATAACAATCAGTATTCCAAACTGTTCCGATGGGTTAGTCATGTAAGTTGATGCCTCTATGGTTGCACTTATATTTGCTTAATCTTTGATATATGTACATATGTATATTGATGTCTTATGTTTTAGCTTGCATGATGCAGATTCAAAGACGATTATAGCGACCTATGAGATATCTAGCATAATTCTATATTTTCGTGGCCCAGTTGGTACTGTGGAAAATGGATGTTTCGCATTTACTTGGCTTCATGGTGATGCGCTTTTTCAATGCCATGTATTCCGTTGTCATATTCCGGAGGCTGTCAACCAAGTCAGTGGTAAGAGAGTATTTTTTGGCAATATATTGAGCAATTCTTTTGCTATAGTATGTATATTGTTTCGACCAAATAGCCTGCTTTCAAAAAGCGTTCCAAACATATCCACCCAGCATGACTTGCAGTCTAAGCTCAGCTGTGGATATGATCAATTCAGTTACTTCGGACGTGAGTGGTAATCTGTTGAATACAGCCGGTTATGAATTTATAGTCTCGCTTGAAATACGAGAAAAAGTTGCAAAGAATTCATATGCTGCAGTGCCCCGTGATCGTGGTTGTTTCAAATTGCGTGCGAATACAGATAAGGAAGTTTGCATTATTGTAAAACAAACTCCATCAAATGTATTGCAACCACTGCTCATCGAACGTTGCTTTGGTGTCCTTCTAAGTCCAGGAAAATTGGTACGACAAGCAGACATGCAACTCATTGATATGGTTAATATGGGCTATATGCAATCCGCAATTACTATTTCGCCAGCAGCAATAACTAGCAATTCAAATAACACGGACACAGCCGCCAGCATTTCGGCTGGAGGGGCAGCATATACGACAATGAATGCTCCGCTCTGTTTGAATCCCTACAGTATCCGCGCTGAATGGAAAGCAAATGAGAAGGCATTTGAACAAATGAATGTTGAGACGTCAAAATCATTCTTAACTGTGGCTGTTGATATTGTAATGCGAGGCATACAAGAACCCGTACGCTTTGTGATTGAGACACCCGTGACAATTCAGTCGGCTGGTGAAATACGTCTGATGGATCATTTTATATCAAAACGTCCCATGACATTGCGCTTTTATTTACATCTCAAGCGTACAACCGATGAGTTCAGCTGGAAGGTGAGCTCAATTGATCCTTCGGAGGAGATTAATGAACAACAGACTCAGACTGCGACGTCGTCATCGTCTTTGTTAAAATTTGGTATGACGAATTTATCGCGTATCGTACGATCTTCGTCAACAGCTTCGATTGAGGATGAGTGTCCCACAGATTATAGCAGTGATGGTGATGAACCGCTTTTGAGTGGTACGGGCGAAGTCTCGAAGGATTGTTCACAGGATACATTGGATGAATGGGATCCTATATTGCGTGAGTGGGATAGCGAGAAGCGTCCCAAGAACTTGACACCATTGGTTCGCATGGGAGTGCCAGAAGCTCTTCGAGAAAAGATTTGGCAAAAATTGGCCAATGTCGAAGGCAAGATTGAGATGACTGACATGTATAAAACGTTGATAACAAAAGTAAGTAAGCAAGACAGATTCAAACCAACTTCGGTTCATCGAAGCTAATATGTATACCTTTCACCACACTGCTAATAATTTTGTTCATATGTAAATTAAAATTTTAAACGGGCTCATATCACTTGTATGTACATAATTGGTCTAATTTTTGAATAAGTAGATATTATCATTTTAAACCATTTTGTCAACTTACCACTTTAGCTTAAAAAACGTAGAAGTCTTAGAGCATTTAAGTAAAAAATCCGAGATTATTTGGGGTTTAGTGTTAGGGTTATCTCGTCTGGTAATCGGAGACTTCTGGTTCTAACAAATTGACGACAATAAGACATATCAAATCTGTATTAAATATCAGCTTAGAAATTTAAAAACTGAGAGTATAGTTTGCATAGAAACATACGCATTAACGTAGACAATTTGATTCTCCTCGTCTTATAACATATGTACATGTGTATTATTGTGTCTTGAATACTTTATAGGGTCTACAACACAAATACATATAACGAAATAGCAGTATATGATGTAAGGTGTTTAAAAAACTTTCTATATCTAAAAGTAAATTTTGTATATAATTTCATAGGAAACTAGCTGCGAGCAAGTAATACAACGCGACATACATCGTACATTTCCGGCGCATAAATGCTTCAAAGAAATTGGTGGCTCCGGTCAAGATGCTCTCTTCAAAGTCTCAAAGGCTTACGCAGTTTATGACAGCGAAGTGGGCTACTGCCAAGGATTGAGTTTCATTGCGGCCAGTTTATTATTACATGTAAGTTGATGACTTCTTGATTATTTAAACAAACATTACTTCTAAATTTATCTATATCTTGTCGAATTAGATGCCTGAAGAAGATTCCTTTTGTGTACTCGTTTCGCTTATGTATGATTATGGTCTTCGTGATTTATACAAAGCTGGTTTTGAAGTACTTTATTTGCGTCTTTACCAGTTGGAACGTCTTATCAAGGATCAATTACCCAAGCTATATGATCATTTCAAAACTTGTGGCATTGAGACACACATGTACGCCTCTCAATGGTTTCTTACATTATTCACTGCTCGTTTCCCGCTCTTCTTTGTGTTCCATGTGTTAGACGTATTTCTCTTGGACGGCTTACCAGTGCTTTTTCAAGTGGCTGTAACATTACTGTCAGTCTGTGAATCTGACTTACGACAACTTGATTTCGAAGGCATCCTTAAGTATTTCCGTGTTACAGTCCCTAAGAAATGCCGCAGTCCTAATCAAGCGCGGCGTATTATGAAAATGGCTTGTGATCGTAAAATTAAAAAACTTAAACAGTATGAAGAGGAGTTTCTGATAAAGAAACAGCATAAGGAACGTTTAGAGAAAGAAGCACAAATTTATGAGAATCGTTTCGGTGAAGAACGCCGTAAGCTACGTGCAGAAATTGATGCGTTGCAATTAAAACTATCGGAAGCTAATGATCGCGCCATAGAAAAGGAAAATAAACATACTGGCATCATACAGGATTATAAACAAATTATTCAACGACTGGAGCAGGATATGAACTCATTAAATGAGACATTGGGCAATGTTATGGTAAGAAAACTTTTGTCGAAATATAATATATATAATATTTTAAAACAAAACGAATACTTTATAGAATCAATCCCGATATATTTATGACGCACATACGAAATTTATAATCTTATATATATAGAGTAGATGATTTTATGGGAGTAACCCTATATATGTGGTAAACAGCGCATTCTACGATAAAAATAGATAAAGCTTGGTCCCATTTACGCCTATTTTGGTGAAAATTGTATAATGTAGAAATTCCTATTGAGCAGAATTATATAATATGTTTGTTTAGATTTCTTTTAAAAATTGTTTTACCAATTCTCGCTTTGTACATACATATTATAAAACAAAATCCCTTTGCCGTGTCTGTCTGTCTCTCTGAACGTAGCTAACACAAAAACTACCGTATGGATTTTCATACGGTTTTGATCAATGGACGGAGTGATTCATCAGGAAGGTTATATGTGTATAATTTCAATTGCACATCTCCAAATACATGTTTGTTTCGTGTATAATAAGTACATTGAACGTTCTCATCGATGATTCAATAAATGACGGGTCGTAGAAATAAGCGCCGGGTTTTGCTAGTTGTACAATAAATTGTCAAATTGGTAAATGAAAATACCAAAGTGTCACTCAACAATGTACTTTGGTGCAGCAGTATTGTTTTGTCATTTATTTATTTGTTGATACGACGAAAATAGGATCGAATCTTCACTTCATCCTGCTGAGCTGCTGCTACTGTTTCTGTTTCTGTTTATAAAACTACTAACCAGTATGGCTGGGCTGCTCACAGACTGCCTTGACTGTCTACAAGTATATGTCTGAATGCATGATAAAAAGGTGGTTTTCTATTGTATGACTCCTAGGATGAGATATACTGATATAACCTATTACCCTACAGACTTCATTACCATTTAGGTATATAATCAAAAGTACATAATATATATATTTTCTGGACTTAATTTTCATTCTACAATATATTACAAAAAACTATTTCCGTTCTCTCAATTTAACAGGGAACTGTCTCGAAATGCAAGCATTGCTTATCTTATATGGAGTGCACAAATAAGTCGAACTCTCATGGGGTCGGTGATAATCCACTTAATGAAATTCTCTGTAAGAATGCTAATGAGGCATTACTTGGCCCACTTGATCCCTTGAATTCGGCAATGCAGCGTATACGTGAACTTGAGTTGGAATTGGCACAGGCGAAACTGGCACAAGTTGAAGCCGAGTGCAAGAATCAAGACTTAAATCATCAGCTAAGCACGACCATCACAGAAATGCAAACGAATCGCAACAGTTGGCAGCCATGGCTTTCCAAAACGTTTAACACTTTACAGGAGAAGGTTACTACGCGTACAAGTCGCGAAGGCGGTGGCAATAACGTGGGTGGCGTAGCAACATTCCAATCTTATATGGGCAATAATACACCTATTAGTGAAGCCAGTTCACCGAGTGGCAATCAGGTAATCTAAGCGATGTAGCCAGCAACAACTATTGCTTTATGATCCGAATTATTATCTCTATCGAGTACAGATTAATAGAGATGCACTTACTAACTAAATTTTTGAGATATTGCACTGAATATTTTTCACATCTTTTTATTTTTTCTACTATGTTATACACACAGATCGATTGTCTTGACTCATTCAGCATATAAATATGAATAATTATATTTTGCAAACATTTTATTTTCACTGTACTCATACTATATCATTTAGCCGCTATAATTTGATACCTTTGTTAAAGTAAATATATTATAAAATTATAGGCTAAGTCTTCCAGTGATCGGAATATTGCTATAAATTAGCAAAGCAAAAATATAAAAAAAAAAATAAAAAAATTGAAAACTATCAATTGAACAGATCTTTGTAATTTGCAATATTTCGAGTTAGAATCATATAAACTGAAAGACTTCACTTTTATGATTTATAGTATAGTAGTAGTATTATGCATAACCATTTATGTAATACATATATATTGATTAAGACCAAAGTTAGTTTTTGTTTTCTTTCTTGTTTTATTTTTTATGAGTTCACTAAATATACTTATATACTTAATATTGTTTTAACATTGACTACTACTCTTTTTCTTTTGATAAATTGCTTTCCTCTACAAGGAGTATAAGGCATTCACATTTTCTTCAATGAGCGGCTCACCTAAATTACCAACTAAATTTCAAACCACAAAGCTTCGTAACAGTATAGACAGTTTACGCAACATTGTTATGCCGCTCGAAGCAACCAAGATGTTAAATGGTGAACATTTTAATCAACAACAACAACAACAACACCATCAACATCAGCAACAAATGCAGCCATAAAACATACGTTAATTTGTTTAAAACAAATATAAAATCATACACAATATACTCGTACTTACAACAATATAAAAAATCGTAAACATTACCATTAAACAACAGTATATCTAGTTTTAGTATTTTTATGCAATTACAAAAGCGGACAACTTTCATTTAACAAAATACTTATGTACTCGTATGTATTAACGCAAATAGGCAAAAATATGTTGGTGTATCATGTACTATACATACTACGTTAATAGAATATTATATGAATATTGTATGTATGTATGTATGTATGATGATATTGAACATATGAAGAATTATGTTAAATAAGTAAATCTTACTTGTACTTTCTTGTATTATACACATACATAATAATAGTATGTATATTGTTTGTTGTTGTTGTTATTTTTGATTTTGAATTTAATTTGACTTTCCTCATATACCCGTACTTATATTAAGAGGAGGAAGAAGAAGCAACTCGTCCTTATGTCACGGGTGCCAACTCAGTCCTATTGTACTAGACAATAATTACAGCAATATGAACATGTGACGTCACATATAAGTAGATAATATAGTGTTACTTTAATTTCTCTTATCTTTAAATTTTTGTCTATTAGGGCTCTATATAGGTCAAAAAGCCTAAATATAGTTGGTAATAATTTTTCATTTAAAGATTTTTAATATTTTAGGTTTTGACATGTGACGTCACAAAGCTTATGACACCCCCCCCCCCCCTCTCTCTCTCTCTCTTCCTTATCACATGTGGTCACACTTCGTTGCTCCGCCCCCACATAAGGGAACGTACACATACTACGTGACCCATTTTTTACCCCCTCTCCCAACGGTGACCACCAGTAGTATATGGCAAGACCCCCTCCTCCTCTAATTTTCATAACTATGATTTTAAACCAGTTTTTTCTAATAGAAAGTTACGAAAAAAAAAATGGCTCTATTTGGCGAGATTTCCCTAGATGTTATTTATTACGTGATGGAAACCTAAGACCCTCCACCCCTGTGACCAGCACTGGTATTTTGATGACCCCCTCCCCCCTGAACGGGTCACGTAGTATGGGTAGTTTCTCTAACGTGTGGTGTAATACTCGTGTGTGGAAAAGAGTAGGGAATGAAATTCGGTGCTGTAAAAAGACCTTCAGGTGCTACCGGTCAAAGAAGAATTGCAACGTTACAGTGAGCTACATACGACCAGACTGGACAATCACTCCAACTTACGCGCTTTGGTCCTGTTCGACAAGAGGCTTCAAATCAAGAGGGTACTAATAAAACATCCGCTCGTCCTCTCCTTTCGTTTCCCTTTAAACTAAATGTTGTAAGATGATGTCTGATGTCAGACTGTTATTCATATTCATATCTTTGTTCACGTCATGTAAATTCCTGATATGTCTAATTTTTTTCCTATATAAAAAGATTTACTTATTGGGCATTAATGGACGGACAGATGGTAAATAAACAAATATATATAATAAATAAATAAAAAAAGTGGAATAGGATAAAATAATACTATATACTACTCATAATTAAATGGTTTATATTAAAAACATTTTTTCACCACTGTTGCTATTGCTGCTGCTAATACTTCGTTGCGGTGAGCCGAAAATTATTGGCGCATAATTCATAAGTAAATCCGCCGATGAACTGCGCTTAATTAGCATCCGTTTTGACCCATTATGTTGATGTATTCCAGCGGGTTTCGCTGATAATGAACGGCTGCGTTTATGTCCAAATAGATTAGTGGAGCGTTGCTGACGACGATGAGCAACCGCACCGAAGCATGAGACATTATTTTCAACGTCGCTATCGTTTTCGGTATGTAAAAGTTGCTGATGATTGTGAGGGTCAGAGTCCACAGCCACATAGGAATGAGTTGTATTTGTTGAATTGTTAAAGAGAAACGAGTTGGTAAGTGTTGAGGTGCTATTGCCGTTGCTGTAATCAATTTCCACATGAGCATTTGGAGTCAAGTCGTCATGATTATTCCGAGAAAAGGACGATGACGGGTCACGTGAGAGTTCCGAAGCAAAATTACTGCTATGCAGGAAACTTCTGTGTTTAAGCATAAAAATATCAGTTTTGTGAATAATTGTTAAATTATGGTTAAATATAAAACTTGCCTATCATGTGGCAGATTCGTGCCATAACTAAGGAAATCCGGGTAGGGTAAATAAAGCTCGTTTGCATTAAATGAATCCGGTGAAGAGAATGTGTGCCGCAGACGTTGCAATTTAAATTGCTGCTTACCACCGTTGTTGACAAGTATCCAGGAACGTTTCAAAAAAGTTTGTTCGGTGCAATTTGTATTATTTATCAGGTTTTTGACACGCGGGTTGATGCCATTAGTTGATGCCATTGTTAGAACTATGAAGTACATGATGTGTTTAAGTAACTGCTAGAGAGGTATGATGACAGCCAGCCTACTTACTTCCGTCATGTTCTTTATTATTATTATTATTAGTTTTTGTTACAGATGTGGTTATCGCGGATGCGGATGACGATGCCATTCCTAGAGTGAGCGATATATTGAGTGAATCGTCTCTAAAGGCGTCTGTGCCGGTATCCTCGTTTGTCGTGATATTGGCATTGCTTGGAGATTGTGTACGCTCTGCAAAGGCTGAGGATAGTTCACACCCAGTGGATAACGATGGCGGGCTCGTTGAAATCCCCATGGATTTGGAGCGCGAACAACTGGTTGCACTTGGCGCTGCTGGCGTGAGATACGACCCTGCAATGCATGCAAACGAGATTCTGATCGTTTACTTGAAGAATGAACCTTAATTGGACCGACAAAATTTGAAAACAAGGAACATACCACACAAAGCTGTCGCTAAAAGAACTCGATTGGAAAATTCCTGTAAATTATTTGCATTTTGCGTTGCGTCAGTAGGTGCCACCTGGTAAGTCATAGCAGCAGCTGAAGTTGATGGCCGCTCTAGACTGCAACTACGATGAAGTTGCACTGTAGACTGTACCGTACAATTGCTTGCAGCACGGCTGCTGCTACGCCCACGTCGCCGACGACGCTGGCGATGGCCACGCTGTTGTTCACGCGGCTCCCGTAGTTCTTGTTCCATGCCAATTTTGATAACTTCCTCATAGTCAGGCGGCGCTTCATAGCTGGGTGGTTCATCCGGCGTACGATCACCTTCTTGCCGATCTGTTCTATCTGACACTTTGAAAATACAAAACCATATGAATATGCAACTCACCTAACAGCTCGCTTATTGTCTGCAAATGACTTTGCAGCTCGCGTTGATGACGTGCTCGTACACCCATTCGGTACAAAATGACCATCCAACCGGATAACACTCCAAAAATACCTAGTGTACTTATAATGAAGATACCAGTGGCCGTTTTTAAGTCGGGATATTGCTCCATCTTTGGAAAGTAGTAGTTGGGTTTGTGTGAATACCAGCGACGATCCTTTTGCAAATGAGCCCAATCGTCCTCACATGATTCTGGTTCATCACTACCATCACCACAGTGATCAAAACCATCGCAATGTAGACGTATAGAGATACAGTGATTGTTTCCGCATAGAAATTCTGATCCAATGTAGCAGTCTATAATTAAAGCAGTCTATTTTGAACACCACTAATACCGTTAGTTCACTCACTCACTCAAGTAATTGAATACGCTGTATACGATTGCTAGTTTAGAGGACATGCCGAATGTACCACGTAATCGAATATAATAACCTGTGAGTATAGGAACAATATGGATCTCCTTGCTCATGCCGTTATTGGGCCAAACAACATTTTCAATTTCGATTGAATCAGAAGTAGTGCCCTGACGTATAGAGAGGACAGAACGAGCGGCCATGCCATGAAATTCCTCTACACGCAATGATATGTGTGTCTTCATCATCATATAATTATTACCAGGTTTAATAATCCAAATACAGTCGAAAAGTCGTATATCGGTAGTATTTTCAATCATATTCATCATGGTAATCGCGCTTCCGGGACCAGTTACCATTCCACCGCAATCTTCACATAAAATTATATCAAAAATTGTTTAATTAGATATCAAAGAAGCCACACAAATGTAAGTATTTGTTTTGTTTTCGACTTTTCTAAAATTAATCAATAGTCTAATCTAATAGTCCGCACGCACCGTCACCCCAAAAAAAAAAATCAATATAATTAATAGCAATGAATTGCTTAGACTTACCTGTATAAGGAACTAAACGTTCTTCTTTCAATTGCTTAGATGAAACAAAGCTAACCTCCGCTCGGAAACCAAGCCCAATAGCTGAATTTCCACGAAATTGCATTAGTAGGGACTTCCCACTGCTCACAGTAATAGGTGGTCGAAAGTGCTCGCCCGTATAAGAGTCTAGCATTTGCCCATTTGAGTCAAAGATTTCAAGTGTGGAAGTGAGACCCAGCTGAAAATCAGTAAAATCCAGTCTCACCTGACAACTGTCAGCCTCACAGGTAAGTATGTGTTCAACACAGTAATCTCGCGGATAAGGCATAGGGAAGTATGGCGTTGATATGACTTGATACACTTCCTGAGCATTAAAATTACTACTTACTATTGATTGTCTTGGCGAACCACTGATAATTTTAACATTCCCTAAAACAAAAAAAGATGCATCAACAACATTTAAGGATTTCATTGGATACTACGAACTTTCAGAAAAGTACTGAAGTGAAAAGACATGACTATTTGTAGCACGATAGAAAAACTTAATCAGTAGAGTGCGCGTCTTGCTGCGATAGACTTTTCCATCACCACAAAACTCTTGTCCAGATATTGTGGTATCATATGGAGGTTCCGAAAACTGTATGTGCTCACAAGGACATAGGGACGCCTTGCCGACAATATTATTCATGCATGTTTTAGAAAAGTTTGTGTGTGTAAAAGTAAGGCGTACGACACATTCCGCGCATGTAACTAATTCCAGATTACATTGATACCATATATCGTTGGTCTGAGAACTACGATTATTCTCAGGTCCATTGCCTAAATTGGGTGTAAAGATTGTGCTCTATAAAGTCGATACAGAGAGAGGGAGAGCCTTTAGAGTACTTTAATAAGTCTAAGAAATTTTAAGTACAAACCCGAAAAGCAGTAATTGTAACATTGCGCGCATGCAGATCACCACGCTCTCCCAATTCCAGAAAGTGTCTTCGTCCATTCCAATGATTACATATGTCAAGATCACGATAGTTATTCATGGGTGGGTAAGTGTGCGTAAAACCACTAAAAACCAACAGGATCAGTGAAATGCAACAGCCATGTATGGTGACTACATTGAACTTTTTTTGAGCCATCTTATGATAATATTGAGCTTTGTACACTTTGCTTCCACTTAGTCTCACTTCAAGTGTGCGGACATATTCCGCACAAGTTAATGGTTTAAAGAAGACTAACTAGCTTTTTTTTTTGTAAATCTAATAAAGCAACTCAGCAGCAAGAAACCATATAAATGCTACATGTGGCACAACATCGCGCAATCATTGCTGAACTTAACGAAGGCGAGTGGCAGCGAACCATAATCTGCGTAGGTGCTGCTAGCGGCTATTTTAACAAGTGAAGGCTAAAAACCTTTTTGGATAAAACATAACATCATCCACCACCAACAACAACCAACATATTCTAGTATAAAAATTTTTATTCTTTTTTTAAAAAAGTATAGAAAAGCATTTTTGTAAAGGTGAAATTATAATAAACAAAATATAAAACAATTAATATTGCCAAAGGCTCAGACACTGGGAATTTTTTAAAATGTATGAAAATGCAATCTTTCACGTGTTAAGTTTTTTAAGTTACTCGAGTGCAACTAGCCGCTTTTCGTTTAAAGCACTTTTGAGATTTGTGGATAGTGTTTCCATGAACTCGAAAGTTTCTTGATAATCGCTGCGCTGAACGCCTGACATTCCTTTGATGCAAATGGCCAAATCTTTAGTCATGGCACCAGATTCAATAGTGTTGATGCAAACTTCTTCCAGCGTCTCGGCAAATTGTTTTAATGGTTCATTGTTATCTAATTTGGCACGATGCAATAAACCACGTGTCCATGCAAAGATCGATGCAATTGGATTGGTTGAAGTTTCTTTACCCTGCTGATAGAAACGGAAATGACGTGTCACAGTGCCATGCGCTGCCTCAGCCTCGACAGTCTTGCCATCGGGGCACAGCAACACCGAAGTCATTAGACCCAGTGAGCCATAGCCTTGGGCAACGGAATCAGATTGCACATCACCATCATAATTTTTGCATGCCCAGACGAAGCCTCCTTCTGATTTCATTGCATATGCTACCATATCATCAATTAACCGATGTTCATACCAGATGCCATTGTCTTCATATTCTTTCTTGTATTTTTTGTCATACAGTTCTTGGAAAATGTCTTTGAAACGACCATCGTACTTCTTCAAGATGGTGTTCTTAGTGCTCATGTAAAGAGGTAATTTGCGGTTTAATGCGAACTTGAACGAGGCATGTGCAAAATCTACAATTGACTCGTCGGTGTTGAACATACCCAACGCGACACCTGGACCCTTAAAATCATTAACGACATGCTCAATTGTCTTTCCATCTTTGCCCTTAAACGACAGGGTTAATTGTCCAGGGCCGGGAACAAGAAAATCGGTTGCTTTATATTGGTCTGCGTGTGCGTGTCGACCAATAACGATGGGTTTCTGCCATCCTGTGACCAAACGTGGAACATTCTTGCATATTATAGCCTCACGGAAGACAGTACCGCCAAGTATGTTACGAATGGTTCCATTTGGTGATTTCCACATCTTCTTCAGGTTGAATTCCTCTACACGCTTCTCATCAGGAGTAATAGTGGCGCATTTGATACCCACATTGTATTTCTTGATAGCTTCAGCACAATCAATTGTAACTTGATCTTCAGTCTTGTCACGGTTCTCCATGCCTAAATCGTATGTATGCAATTCAATGTCAAGGAAAGGCAAGATTAACTTGTCTTTGATTGAACTCCAGATGATGCGAGTCATCTCGTCGCCCAGTATGTCGACAACAGGACCAGCACGAATTTTATTCGCCATCTGTAATGAATATTCATCACACTATTTTAATATAAAAAGTAAAAAAGTAACAAACTTAAAGACACTTTGTTTGAGTAGTGATATGTGATAAGACTTCACCTTGCAAGAACTTTCATCCATTTTTCAATAAATACACTTACTTTGGAAATTTTTTGTAAAATCATTTATATAGACAAATTGAGTAAAAATTTAAGGCAGGGCACGTCACAACTTCCTTCTCTTATTTAAATATTATGAAACCAATGAAATATTTGGCATTGTGTACTTTGATCTTTAACATTAAGGCAACATAGTTTGTTGAAAATTGATTAAAACATACCACTGCGCTGCATCCAAAATTGGCGCTTATTGTATGTGTCAAAAGGGGTGCCACAGCAACAGAACGAAGAACACGAAGTGAAAGCATTCTCTCTTAATAGTGTTTCTTTTTCATGCACTACGCACTATATTGGCACTGTAACAAATTGTATTATTTTAAATTTTGAGACACCTATTATGCGTTCTTGCTACACTTTTAAGATTGTTCTGTGTTGCGCAATTCAAAATGAAAACAATTACATATTTATACAACACTCTGTTTCAGAAACTGATAAGATTGAGATTTTATGACAGGCGGCAAGAACTTGATTGGCATATAAAGCGATAAGTATATACAATGCATACATACATACATACATGCATACAAAGGGAAGCAAGTCGGTGTGTTAAGTTGAATCAACTGTTTATCTGCCAATTTTTCAAACAATGATACATACGTACATACATTTGTATATGTTGTAAAAGCTCTTTTTCTAATCACCGCTTTAAGCTTATAGTTATTTATTTGATTACCATTTATATTTATTCATTTTGAGCTTTGTGGCTTCGCAAAGTGTTGCCAGATTGTGTCTAATCTAATCAATGTAAAGAGCGGTTAAATATGTTTGTGTGAATGTGTGGATAAACTTCACAATAATAGACAGTAATTACTTTTAATAGATAACGAATGAATGATAAGATAAATTATACCAACCACAGAGAACATTCATGAACACTGGAGTGGCATATTATTTTATGCACACATTTTGTTTAATTTTGTCACAAAATATCGTTTTTTATACAAAATAAAATATTGAAGAATTCGATATGTTTGATCTTTTTGCACATCGAGTAACTCGATTGGTCGCTTTTTTAGAAAGCAGACTTGGATATGTATATTATATTAACCTTTGTACTCTAAAATTGAAATTACAATAAATTAATGGATTTAAAATAGATCGATGTAGGTCAGCACGAATACAGAGGTCGTAAGTTTGACACACTGACGGACAAAAAAATATGATAGTTTTTAAAAGAATTTATGTATATTCTATCTATATTTTTAATTTACATTTGCATTATCTTATGTAGACTTTAGCCGGTGCTTATTTTTTTTTTTTATTATTATTAAATTAATTGAGTATACTTTTGTGGCAATTAAATATTTTTAAAAATACATACCAGTATTATAATAAAAAAAAAATTGTTTGAAAATTATTTTAAAATAAAAATTGGTTCGTTACCTCCCATATATACTGCGTAGTGGACACCTGTACGGATACTTGTTGTATGTACTTATGTACACATATATGTATGTATGTACATAGGTATGTATGCCGCTAAGTGTAGGTGCTTATTGAACTGTCTTCACATTAGATGTAGATGACACTTAATGTATATATGTACATACAGACATATGTATGTACATATGTATGTCTGTATGTACATATATATGACTAATTAAAATAAGGAATACAAAGTGCATGAATTGTTTGTTTTACACTCGACTACACTTTGATCGCAAGTAAGTATGTTAATTTTGAATTTGTATGGTAATCACACAAGTCTGATGTTAGTGAGACATACATAGAACCGTAAGTCGGTTGACCACAAAAGTATAGAATTTCAAGATTAGCATCGTCACTCGCCGGTTTGTTTTAAATAAAATTTAGATTAAATTTTATTTACATATGTATTTATCTACACCATTCTTATCCTTTACTGCAAGTGCAAAATGGATATAAGTCTGGTCAAGATCAATCAGTTATTTCTTGTTTAGTGAAAGTTTAGTACCACCAGTATGCATGGATGGATGCAAGTATGCGTGATATGGATATGTCTATATAAATTCATGAATACATATATGTATGTACATACATACGTCATGTATATAATGAATGCCAAGCTTCTATCTACTTAGCACTTTTTAAGTATACTTATTCGTTGCTGATTTTAATAACCAGTTTTTTATTTATTTATATTTTATTGCAAGTCTGACAACTCTTTATTTACTTACATTTGCGTATATCTCCTTGTATTTTTCCCTTTAATTCAAATCTAAATCGATGGAAAAAGATGAACGATGAACGATGAAACTGCCGACTGCACTTTACCAACACGAATGAACTTGTGCTTGTTGTGTTTGCAATTTTGTACGAACGAACGAACGAACGAATGCTTAAATGCTTGATTCACTTGTGCAGTGTTGCCAGATCGAAATCTCTGCTTGTTTTGATTGCAAATTGTTCATTCACAAGGTTATTGCCCGATTCAGACTGAGCAGAAGCAATTTTTTTTTTTTTGTAAGCAGCTCAAAAAGTTGCTAAATTTCTACAACAACAACAGGCAAATAACAGAATTTCAGGGTTGCTTTGGGTATTTTGAAGTTACATTTTTTCAGCTGCAAAAGTGAAAGCAAAAATTGCAGCAGCCAGGGCTTGCAAATTTTGAGTAGTGCTGCCAAGTTTTTGGTCATGTCCGCCTTTTTTTTTTTGGTCATTCTCGACATTAAACAGCTGATCATTGCACAAAACAATTTGAAGAAAATTTTAGGTTGTAATTTTTTTTCAAATATTAATAAAATAAGTAGCAGGAATGAAAAAGGTAGCTGCAAGAATTATTTACATACACTTCGAATTGTTCTCAATCACAAAATGTCCATTTTAATTATCACAATTAGCCACAACGTTCCATTTGTATGTTTGTATAACCAAAACAAAAAACAGCTGTTTTTTGAAGCGAAACCACTGTGTGAACGTTCGCTGGAAAAGCAACAATTTTTAAGCAGTGTGAATCGGGCATAAGTGAACTTTGGAGCCTTGCACGATAGATCATTGCGATGATCATCAACATATTTGTAAAGTTTGATGTTTTGTGAACGCTCAAGCTCATCAAATTTGTACACAGCAAAAAATAAAAACTAATTTTTTTTTAAACATTTACTTATTACTTAATATAATATTTCTTAGAGACCCGTCCCTGGTTTGCATGGGTGTATTCGAAATTTATAATTTTATTATGATTTACATTTCTTTACCGGTTTTATCATTTTGAAGCCAACGATGTCTGTTTGCATTTCATTTTATCTACTCACAAAAAACTATTAAACATTAAAATTTATTAGAATGTATTGTACAAAACCACCTTTCGCAGAAAATTCCCTAAATGTCAGAACCGTATCAAAATCCGTTGAGTTGTAGAAGTTACGCGTATCAGAAGAAACAGGAATTTCGACTTTCATTTATACAAGATTTTGGAAGTGAAACTTCTTTAGCGGCGCTGGGCAAAAATTAAAATCGTCACGTTTTTCGATTCTGTATCTCATGAACCGCATTAGGTAGAGACTTGATCACTAAAACCCCCCCGACAAATTTTTCTGCGTACGCCCATGTTTCACACATTTTGAAAATTTGAATTGAAAACAAATGATTTTTTAATAATTGTGGTATGCAGTAACCCCGACAACCAACTACTTACTTTAGACAATTACATGTATCTGTACCAAATTTCAGCTTGATACAACTAAAAAATGAAAGCATATCATATGCACGGACTGACGGATTATTCCTCGTCATGCTGATCACTGCCATGAGTTCTCCGGCGTATGGTTCCATGCGTTACAAACATCAAGCCAAAGTGAAAATACCTGATGTGATTTTTGAGTGCACTACAGTTACAGCATTATCTTTCGTCATAAAATTTAAGAAGTTTTTTATCTACGAGTATAGTAATTTTGAAACGTTAAATGTTAATTGACTAAATTTAATTCCGTAAGACAAAATTTAATGTAGGTCATAAAAGTAAAAATCATGATTACATATGTAAGTGGAGGGAACAATCCTGATCTGATCTTGTATCAAAGTTTAATTCCAAAGTTTGTAACAACCTCCTTTTTTTTTTTTTTTTTTTTACAATCTTCATTTATTTACGTAACTCACATATAGTTGCCAACGAATTTCGACCAGTGGTTCCTAAGAAAAACATATGTGCAATAAGATTAGTCATGATTCCACCTTCGAAAATAAATAAGAGTTGAAATTTAGTGAATATTAAATACCTTGTACCCCAAATGTAAGCGATTTATAGAATTTAAGACCATGATGACGACTCTCATCCACCCTTTTTTTTTTTTTGGTATTTTTTGTATTATAAAGTTACAGGGTATTATCTAAAGCGAGAGCAGCCGACATAATACCTACATATGTATACGAGTATAAGTCTTAAAAGACATAAAACTCAGAAGATGAAATAGAAATTGAAATCTTTAGAAATAGTAACTCGATCACTCGATCAGCGACCTTTGATGCTTAAAAAATTTGTGAAGAATTTTACAAAGATTTACTTTCTCCATTTCCAATATAATTAACAACAACAATAAACTTTGTGCGTAGTTTAGTTTAGTCTTCCATAGAGTGAAGTGTCTTTTTAAGTTTATTACTAAATTAGACCGCGGAGACGATCAACAATGCAAGAGAAATTGATTTCGATAGACGACAAGTAGTACAATAGAGTGTAGTAGGACAAATTGTTGGTGTTTGCATAATTTCAGCACAACAATAGTAGCAGAAGATTGCGTACATACAAATAGTATTGGGGATTATAACTCAGTTGTCTCAAACATTTTGAAAAAAATTGATATATCCTTAATTGATTTGAAGTAGTGGACAAAATTTGCAAATATTCTGTCCTGTCATTTTTATACTCTTCATGCAGTGAATAGTATTATAAGTTTATCATGAAGTTTGTAACACACAGAAGGAGACATCGGAGACCTCATTATATATATATGTATATATATATATATTTTAGATCAGCGCGACGAGACGAATTGATCTAGCCATGTCCGTCTTTCCGTCTGTCTATGTGTCTGTATGTATGCAAACTAGTCCTCAGTTTTTGATCTAGAGAGCTGAAACGGAGCTTTCTTTGTACTATCGACTAAGACACTATAAGTGTCTGACCCATATCCACTATCCGTGTAAATTTCGGACCACTAGAAGGGGCGTGAAGAGTATTACAACTTCGGCATAGCCAAAGTTAACCTTTTTTACTGGTTGATGTGTATGTTAGGAACATTAATAATCAAAAACAAACAAAATTAGAAAATTTTTCAGACCCCTCCTCAAATTAACACGAAGGAAGATTTTTTTTAGTTTGTTGCGTTCTCTGCTGTTGGAGTATTTATTAGAATTTTATGGCTTCTCAACTGGTTATATTGTAAGTGGGGGCAAACAGCTTAATCTAGGATGGTAAATCAATTCATACCAATTTTAGTTTACGAACGTTAAACTTTCTTCTTTGTTAAATGAAAAAGAATTTCTGAGCTACCAATCTTTCTAGCCACAGTATTCGCCTTGTTCGGTCGAAATTCAATGTCTTAGATTAGTTTTTTTTTATATCGGGTATATTGTAGTATGAGTTAACCTATGTACGATTATGTAGTATGTAAATATAAAAAATTGTATACGAGTATGGGTCTCATAGTCTTAAGTTCATCTTCAATTTCTTTAGGCAGTTACTTAGCAAAATTGTCTTTCCTCATCATTCCCTAACTTACCATTTTTTTTGGTATTATTTGCAAAATCGTTTATGAATGTGACTTGCTAAATAAGTATGGGTATTATTAGGCTCATCATGATATGCTAATGATATGTTAGGACGTCAAATACTAATATTTCCATAATTTTTACAAAGGGTTATTAATTTCCCATAACTCAAAAAAACCATGAAGTTTTTGTTTATTTTTTTATTTTTTTCTCTCTTTCAGAGTATATTTTCCGCATTTTTTATTAATTAAAAGCGAAATTATTTGAAATTGAATGTTTTCAACACTTTCACTTATCTTAGAGTAAGTCATAATTATTACTTGAAGAGATTTATAAACAGAGTGTGGAAGGTTTTATCACTTTGTCGAGTGGTTTGCGTGCGAGTTTATCTTCCAGTCGAAATTAATAAATTACTAGAAAAGATAGTTTCCAAACAAAATTACTTAGTTATTTTTTCTATAAGAAATGTTACTGTATTGACTGACCTATATTTACTATAAAGTATATTTAAATTAACAAATCGATTTCACAAATTGACTCGAAACATAAACATAATTTTGACTAATCGGATGATAAATAGTTGTATTTCTTGGGACATTAAAGAAAAAACTTACCACAAACGATTTACTATAATATTTAAGTAGTTTCGAGTTGGCAAAATTTAACTTATTCTGGGAATTCCATACAGATGAAGTGATTTATTTTTCCATTTCAATGTTTACGAGTATATTTCAGCAACATAATCTGAGAGTTTTCATATTCATTAATCATTCGTATAATTTATTTATTTTATACATTCTATTTATACATTGTACGAGTAGTGTGTCACACTGAGCATCGAAGATCTTACTATATTGGATAATCAACATCTTAAGAAGTACATATTATGATCATGTCTGGTTACACTTTAATAAGATTATTGGAGTTAATTTTTCTAACTAATGTTAAATAGTTTTGTATAGTTTAACTATACATATTTCAAATGAAATGTTTGTTTTCAAAACCATTTCCTGTGAAGTGTATGCAAGCTTTAGTAAGACCCAAGTATTTCTTTTTTATTTGACTACAAACCTTTTTGTGTGAAAGTAGTATGTAAAGATCGGTGGAACCAAAGTTAATGTTTCTTCTTGTTGCAATTTTACATGAGAATCACTACACATTCAATTGTGGCTACCTAAAATGTTATACCATGTGCCATTTAAATTCATTTTCTTTTCTTTACGACATTCGCTAATTTTTTTAACTTGTTTCTCATGTTATTAATTAAAATAAAGAAGCGGACTTACGTACATATAATATGCTTGTTTGTTTAAGCAAATGGCTTTGTTAATAACCCAATCATTTTATGTAGTTCCATCATAGTGGAAGTACTCGTACAATAATAAAGCCCAAAGCGTTTGCATTTACTACTTTTATACACTTAACACCCATTGTAAATTTATAATTTGACTTAGATTGACGTATAGTGAGAATTTCTTGTGTCATTCCATCACCCACAATAACAAAAATTTCACCCGACAAACATCGATAAATTACAAACTACAATAGAAATAGTAAATGTACTCGTATATATAATAAGAACAAAAGAGAAATGATAAATTACGGAACTTTAAGTTCAGTTCAACGGATGATTCAAATGATTGAGGGACATGGCTTGATCGATTCATTTACATGTAAAAGGCGTTTTTTTTTTTTTTTTTGAGGTTTACAACTTTAAATTAAATTACTTAAAATAAAGAAAAATATTTTTAATATCAATTAAACTAGCTTTATTGGATAGATAATTTTATGACATTAATGTTTAGATATGATTTCGGTCATGTGGTCGCCACGGCTGTCGCGTACAAGGCGCAATCTGGAAGTCCAATTTTCACACACTTTGCGCAGCATTTATATCGCCAATAACTCTTCGAATGTTGATTCCCAGGTGTTCAATTGTCTCTGATTTATCGACGTAGGCAAGTGACTTTACATAACTCGTAAGAAAATAATCCCAATGGGGTTAAATCACACAATCTTGGTGGCCAATTCACGTCTGTCTTTCGAGAAATTACTCAATTATTAAACTTCATTATTATGATTTTAATAATGAAAATACATTATTTTCTCATGTTCTTATGTAGCGATCCATTTTAACTAACCGGAAGCCGGAAGGTATCGAATGAAATGCCAAACCAAACCAAACTAAACAAAAAGCAACTTTCAGCTGTTAAATCGGTTGTCAAATAAAGCAGTGTTGTCAACTAAAAGTTGTGAACCTCTAAAAAAAACGCCCTTTACTATCCGGGGTTTTTCGACTAAGACTCTATAAAATACAATCATCAAGATTAACACCCACTAGTGTAAGGTAAGTATTTTAGAGGGAAAGTTTTCTGGGCGTATGAAATTTTATTCCCAAGCATTTCACATGAAATTGGTCAACAAGTAACCACTAGTAAAGAACGAGCTGAAATCCCTAACTCTATTGGTTAGTAATGACCTTTCCGTAGTATTGAGTACATGCCAGACAAATATTCAAATTATATTTCAGTTATTTCAGAGCATTTTCATTGTACAAACGACCCTATATTAAAAATGTTACTTTCTTTCGATGCTCATTAAAAATGGCATTTAAGCTCATTTGTTTTATTTTGCTTCTTGTATTTTTAAGATGTTTAATTTATGAATGTAGACTTTCGTTATTGTGACTCTTCAAGTCAATAAGTCACAATTTCTTTAAATAATTTTTTTTTTATATGTTTGACATTTGCCATTCATGTTGAAATCAGGCAACAAAAGCACAATGGAGCTGCGCTGAAAGACAGGTTGCTGCACTTTGGGCATTCAATTGAAGAAATGCTTAAAGTAGCCTGTGTAGGAGGAGTATAATATCGAGCGATAACTTACTATGCCATCCACTTATTTTAGTGTACATAGAAAGCAAACGAACAAACAAATGTCATACGCGAAAATTTATGCATATACCTAAAATAAATATAAGTATGTACCTAATGCATAGCTACTACTAAGTAGTATAAGCGCTCTATAGTTTTATGCTTTTGAAACCTTTTTCTTTGGTTGTATGATTTGCATACAAAGCACATTTTTTTCAGAGATGCTGCAGCAGCTTCTGTACCTGATCATGTAAATCATGAACTTACTCATTTCTTGACTCAAATGTTTGCTCTAAATTCTTCCTACAGCATATTCAAACATATTTGTCACGATTATAACCAGCGGATCTCTGACTTTCGTCGGCTACAGCGCCAACCGACCGAAAGTAGGCGTTTCCCTCAACTTTCGAAAAGGTTTTTGCAAGTGCCGCAATGCCAGTCACAGTTTCAGCAACCTTATCTTGAAAAGCTTTTGACCAAAGTCATTCTTAATAACCAGTTTGTGCAATTATATGTATGTGAGTTGTTTTCTTCTTTCTGTGTTTTTTTTTTTTTTTTTTTTTTTTGGAGAAAAGTTCATTGATCTTTTTTGGTTGTGTTAAGTGCAAAAAAAATAAAAAAAAAAAATAAAAAGGTAAAAAGGACAAGCTACTTATATACACATACATATACATATACATATGAGAATGCAGATCAAGTTAAAAAACAAAAAAAAACAAAAAACAGAGAAAACGATGGAGGTAGTCTGCTTAATTATTAATTTATAATATAATATTAATTTCAGATAATTTGTAGGCATCCTGAATTAAGAATCCTAATCACCATCACTTATATAGTATTTTATGTTTGCGTAACGTCCATTTTGATATCTGTCTTGGACTGCTCTTAGTCTTTATCGTCATAAGAGAAGGCTATCGATAAGATAGCTTCCGGGAGCTTGCCACAATAATGTGGCAATCCAGGATAAAAGATATATTCCCTATGGGGCACCGCTGCTGAAACAAACTTATATATCATCCAGAAGATGCAGAACTCTGCCCTACGTCAAATAGTAAACGCATGGCATTTGGTACATGCGAAATGATATCCAGGGATCTGAGAATTCTCTAAGTCCGTGAACAAATCAACCATCAAACAAACCGATATAATTACCGGTTAAGAACTCACGTCAATAATTTAGCAACGGCTCTTGTCATAAACACCTCCAGAAGGAGTCTTAAACGTCTCCACCCTGATGACCTTTGGGTGCACGGACGCAAAAGTGGACGTACGCTCCGCTTCTGAAATACTTAAAACACTTCCCTACAAAATTTTGTTTCGGCTTAAGCCATTTGTCAATTTCTAGCCTTTGTCACATCAATTTTTTATGGCCTTTAAGTCGGTGGTTTATTTTTGTCCATTATATGAAACAAAACAAAAAATAAGTAAATAATTAAAAAATTGTATATCTAGAATAGTAACTAGATTAAAACTTTAATTATAGAGGTTTGAATATGTTTGAATAAAACTCAAAGGACAAAAGATTTTAAAGGGCCCTACACAATAAAAATGTAAGTACATATGTTCTCGTATATCCTTTGATAACTTCCACATGTTTGTTCGTCATTCAGATCGCTCAAATCTTATTATTTCAAAAATTTCTTCACATATCGTTATTATAATATGCTTTGCAGGGTTTCGAAATTCCGTGTGAATGGGTCTTCAAATTTATTGATCTAATTGCGCAAACAATATCTCACAACAAAAATGGTTCAATTCTAATAACATTTTACATTCCAGAGTAGGAACAGGTTTATGACGATGTTGTTAAGTATAATTGATTTTTTTCTTTCGGCAATAAGTATATGTACATATACTTATGTATATAGTTCGTTCCGATTTAAGCAAATCTTGTGTTGTTCAATAAAAATCACTTAAGTTTGATATTTTAAGCTGGAAAAGTGAAAGTTGCCATTAAAAACTATAATCTGGGTATTGTGTTTTTTGGCTGATTTGTATCATTTTGTTTATTTTATTTTATTTTTTTTTTTTTAAATATATGACCTATCTATTATATTATTTAAAGTTTGAAAGTAAAGATCTTAAATATAAAAATTTAGAAGTTTTTCTTATTTAAAAAATTAGCCCATTGGCTTGTAGTGGAATCCAGTAATCAGTTGAATCATATAAGCTCGATAATTAAGGAGACAGAAGGAGGGTCAGTCTCCTTTATTATGTTACAAATAGCATGTCGAAATAAAACTTCCATTAACTCTATACGTATGTGTATTAGGTAAAAAAAAAAAAATTCAAATCCATTTCGTTCCGACTTTCATTTCTTGTATGCAAAGCTCATGCCACAAAATGATCTTATATCTATCAAAAGCATCGTGGCTCCATCGAGACAAAAAACTATTGTGCGCACAAACATTAAAAAAACCATACAATAGTCGTCAAATGAAAGTTTCTGTCGTACTAATGAGTATGACTGGCGACCCGATCAAATTGTAAAGACAAAATACTTATAATACTATTGTATTAATTTGGTGAGCAGCAGCAGCAGCAGCGGCAAGTAGTCAGGTAGCATAGAGCAATTTGCAGCCTTATTATGTTTCAATGCGTCAAGTACATTGAATTTGTTTTTTAAACAGCGGCACGTGTATGATGTCATCTACATTTTGTGAAGTTGTTGAAAATAGATTTTAATCTTATTTGAGCCGGTGATAGTCTACTTATTGTTCGATTTGGGGATCTATGAGTTTCTCTTATAATTATATCTAATAAAATGTTATACATATTAAGTTTATGCAAATACATAAGTACATACTACAACCGCAGATACTTATGTGAATATACACGATTATTTAATGTTAATAAGTATGTATTGATGCATGACAAAAGTGGCAATACATTTAACATTACAATAGTTTGAAGATAAATAAATATTATAAAAAATGCTGATGAAAAATCTTTGTTTATTAATGTTACAAACTATAGACGAGTATACTTATAATAGTCTTTTTGATATACTTAGGAATTTGATACAATTTATATGTTAAATTGTAAGTTGTATTATATAGGGGATGTCGTGAAATAACTCTGTGTCAATTATGATATAGTAAACCATATTAGAGAGCCAAATGCCATAGTAGCCACCCCCTTAAGTCAAGTTAAGCTTTATAAACTTTGTTAACTTTAATAAATAAATATATAAAACTAAATTAGGAATTAACCACCATTACCAGCACTTCTAAAGTTCTAAAGCTCTACAATATTAGTGATACGTGTACCCGACGCTGTTTCGCAAGGGTTGTTCCTTTCTTAGCATCACTCTACTCTCTCTGTAACAATTTGAGTATCAATAAAGAACATTGTTTCAGTATCAGAAAATTAAAGTGTTATTTCAGTTTAGTTGTTTAAATATCCCAGATCTCGGGAACGGGGACACATATCGTGACCCATACTATTCTATTTTCATGCCGAGAACCAACCATACACATTCATAAAATTTCAATGCAATCAGACGAACGTTATGGCAGCGCATAACATACGAACAATTTAAAACACTAATATTGCTTGAGGCAAGTTTTTATTAGTGTTGTAACGGAACCTCCCCTTAAATAAATTTTGGCTATCATTAATTTTGAATGCCAAAAATGTATGTTTACATCCGCTTCCGCGGAGGTCAGGCTCTGAATTTCCGGGTCCGCCTTCGTTAAAATGGCTCCATTACAACCCTAGTGTTTATAAGGGATGGGAAGTAAGTACCATGCTTTTGCTAACTTTTGATAATTTCGAATGTTAAAATATTTTTGATATATGTATTTTTGTCACCTTTAAATACAGCATTGATCGGTCTTATTTTAAGGAAGAATCTTTTGTACCGGAGGGCTCATAAGCTCATAAAGATGTAGCGTAGAATTTATTATAAAGATTGCTAGATGATTAAGGAATGATATTCTTGATAGCAAATTAGTATCATCATTGATTTTAGTGTATGGAAGACAAATGACTTGAAGGCAAGAATTTATTGAATATCTTCTTAGTTGATCTAAGATGATATTGAAACCCATTACGGAGATTTAACAATTTAAGAGATGCGTGACTACTATATATTTGGAGCCACTTACGAACATAAGTATGTAAGTACTTATATTGTAATTAGATCTAATTATTTATTTATTTGTTGTTGACTTATAATTAAAATTACAATTATGGAGTACTAGCATCGAAGGCTATCGGCGCAGTAATTAAATCTTATTTTCAAGATCATTATTGTATACACTTATAGGGTCGAAGTCTCAGAAATGGATAAGATTGAAAGAATTTCTAATCCAGTTAAATATTGAGAAGTTGAATTGTTGTGAAAGTTGATTGAAATGAGTAGATTGGGAGTGAAAGTCATCTTGAGATACAATACATACATAGTAGGAAGTAATTTTTATATTACTGTTGTTGTCTCAAGCCTCGCATCCTTATTGTACATATACATGTTTGTTATGTTTATTACAGAATCGAAAATTTAAATCATATGTCCCACGCTTCCAAAGATATCATTTTGAAATGCAAAGTATGGATGTATTTGTTAATTCTTTTAAATTCTTCTTTTAGTGCAGCCATTAACTTTAAATGCGAGCATTATTCAATTAGGCGGGAAAAAAAAAATAAAAAGTTAAAATCGTGTTTCCATATGCGATTAATGCTTATACTACTACTATTGTAGTAGGCACTCACTCAGCAAGGGTCAATTTAAATAACGTATCCATATGTTTTCCATAGCATAAACATAAACGAAATGAGAAGAATGAAAATCGTGTACAAACACAAACACAAGCACAAGCACAAACATTCTAATGAATACACACAAAAATTGAGGCAAAAGCGAACATGAGAGAGACTACGTACTACATAATAAACGGCTGACACTCATAATTAAAGATCAAATAAAGAACAGACACTTGTCGTGAAACAGTGAAACAGAGTCTTTGCTGCTTCTAGCCAAACTCAACATACTTACTACATAAGTAAGTACCAATACTCACTCGTAGTATGTTAAAGGCAAACATAAAGCGAACGAAGTAACGAAGTCGTCTTCTTCTAAGTATTAGAAGTTCTGAAGTGAATGAATGCATTTGCTCTTTTTATTTTTTCTTCTTTTGTTTGCAGTTTAATTAACTTGATTTGTTCTTTAACAAAATAAATGTTATTGTAAATTGAAAAATGTGTTTATAGTAGATAAATTTTCATCCTAATTTTGTGTGTGTAAAGAAATGACAGACAACAGTTACACTTTCTTTCAATTTAAAAACTTTATTAGCTCTCTTTCACTCTACTATCTCGCTCTCTTTGCTTCGTCATCTAGTTTCATTCATTGCTTCATTGCAGACTTGAGACTTGCTTGGCGAGCTTCGATCGGATCCAATGCGATCCGATCGCTGTTCTTAAGTCATCCGCCTTTTGAGAGCTCTTCTTCAGTTTGTTGCTGACCATCGTTCGTTACAGACGCGTTTAGCGGTAGTGAACAAAAGCATCTAAAGACCGCGTTTTCACAATTTTCGTAGGGCATTTTACCTACATTAAAAACAATAAAATACTTACAAAAAATTTGGACTTTTGCTAACAAAGTACAATTGACTTCATTGATTGCGTGTAACAAAAATACTATACAAAATTGATTCGACTTGCTAAGCTCGAAAGTCCAACAGGACCTTTGCTATTCATAGATACTACATACTTGATTTACTATGTGTATATAATTTAAGCAAAGCAAATAATTTGCGCGGTTTACCATACGTACGTTAGTATTTGTTCTTATTCTCGTCTCAACCGCCGCGCATAATTAATTTCTTTGGCACATCCGTGCGTGTTTACTTGTTTACATATGTATGTAGTATTATAAACATATGGATGTAAGTGTTGTGTGTCCGTGTGTTTGTGTTAAAAATTCATCTGCAACTAACACCCAAGTCGTCCTAATTGTATCTACATATACATATCTTTGTTTGTTGGTGCATGTTTGTTTTGTTTTGTTTAGTTTTGCTAAGGAAATGTTTGTAGTAGAAAGTCTTTATGTATATTTAAAATGGCGACGATAGCTTTTCAAAAACATACATCCATACATCGATTGAACCTCAGCAGTTTTGTTGTAATAAATAAAAAAAAAAAACCGGGACTTCGAAGCTACGTATGTCATACCTGTGTTTTCTACTTGCAAGGTCTATGGAAGAAATAGTCAAAAAACAATCAACAAATAGCAGCCACCACCACCAAATGAAGAAGCCATATCGCTTGAAAAGCTATCGTTGTACATCTTTTCTTCAAGAAAGCAAAAACATCGTTAAATGAATGCAGATATGTAGAAGCGATTTTTATGCACTGGCAGCATCTGCACTGTCTGTGTATGTATTTATGTATATGTGTGAGTGCTGACCGCCATATTGGGTACCTAACGGTGAACAAACCGCGCTTTTTAGTAACTTTCTTAGTCTTACTCGTAATACAAACATACTTACATTACTTACATATACCATACCATACACACTTGGTTGGTTTTTTTTTTTTTTTTTTTTCTTAGCCACAATGCAAGCCATCAACTTTGTGGATTTGCAGTTTTCTCTTTAATATTTGCTTTGTGTGGAACATTGCAATCGATATATAGTCAGAAGACGACTACTTATCAACTTAAGTACACAAAAAACAAACAAAATTCCATAGCACAGTAAAGTTCTAAAAAATCTATACTATAGTATAAGATGCTTGAATCATGAAGTTGATAAAATCGACTTTACTAATATTTTTATTTTAAATTTTGTGTCACCTTCTTATTGTAACTACACATTACTTTCTTAACCTCTGAAATTTTAGACTCTCTTACTTTGGGAAACATCTTTTTGGGGATATCAAGACGCCGATTGTGCGGAAAGTATAAAATTTAAAAAGCAAAATGTCACAATAGCCCCTAAGCCGCTCATTCAAATATGCACAAGTTTGGCTGAAATACTCAATTGACTTTTCTTCAGTCCTAAAAATATCCAGTAGATACGATACACATAGCACCCCAAAACACATATCCATTTATTACCGCAATAGAAAAGACATGCAATAGGAAAATATTTTTGAAGTGAGTTTGTCGATTGATTAAATTGAGGGTACAAAGTATTCCATATTACGACTCACCTGATAATATAATTGTTTAATTGAAATTTTAGTCAAATGTTGGCAATATCAAGGAGAAATATTACAAAAATGTTCCATGTACTTGATTGAAATCATACGTACACTAGTATGGTATATAGTAAGCGATATTCTGACTTCTCTATTATTCAAAGTCATGATTTCACTTATATAAACCATATAATTTTAATTATAGGAGGCTACAAGAAATAATGAGCAAAACTTTGGAAATAAAAGTACATACAATTTCTGCATGTAGTAAAAAATGAAATAAACAAAAGAATTATGTGTGTAAGCTTTGGTGAGAACAAAGTCATGATTTAGCGTGTTTCTTCTTTCAAGTTGCCTTTTCACATGAACTTCAGCATGAAAGGTCAATGCACGAACTTAAAATTGGTTGAGCAAGTAAAGAAAGAAGTAGGAAAAAAAAAAAAAACGTTTAAAAATTATATATATTAAATTTAGTTACACTTTCAAGTCCAGAACTAAACCCTATTTTACCAACAAGTTAAATAGTCTAAATTAAGATAAAACAAATCTTCACGCTCATTTACTACATATGTATGTACATAGTACATAAATACAATAGCAGTAAAAACTTTTAGGTCACTCTTAACATACTATACCAGTACTATGCTATATTGCAATAATAAGAACCCAACAACTTAATAGGAAAACTAGTTTGCATCAGCGCACACACACAACTACTCGTACATAGATCGATTCGTTCTTTCTTAATCTTCAGGAAGACTCATTCACATTCACCTTCACCTTGTTATTGTTAGACAAACTTAATGTATCATTTATGGTATTTAATAAGATATGTAATAAAAGACTTTATAAACATACGAGTACATACGAAGTACATATCTTTAATTTAATTTATTGCTATTAATTAATGTTTCATGAAGGAATTTCTTTAATGGTAACTTAGATTTCAACAATAAAATAAAATAATTATCTTTGAATAAGAATGTGAAGAAAACAAACGACAAAATACCTAACAATAAATGAAGTGTAACGTGAAAGTATTTAAAAAAAGATAAATAATAACTTTACTAAGCGAAATTTCAAATATTCATACTATCTGCCTTAAAGATCGCAAGCTGCAGCACGGCATTAATATAGAAATCGCAGTGTTATCTTTGATCAGCAAACTACTTATAAAATGGCGGCATCAATAGACAAAATGACAATACATCAGTCAACACGCATAAATCTTAAGCAAGTTATTATGCAAATCCTATCGGTAAGTGCACTAAATTATTCATAAACTAACTAAAAACCCAGCTGGACGTTGTCCTGCTTTTTTTTTTCATAAAAAAATAGTGGATACTAATTGGTTGACCTGATAATATGTTTGACAATGACGACTTGATTGTTTTTAAAATGTGCATCTCACTTGTACAACTCAATTTTCTTTTAAGATTTTTCGGCTGTTCCTTTTGTGGTTTTTCGAGTTTTCTTTTTTCTTAAACCTTCTTCATGAATCACTTCGTCCGTTGGTGGAAACCGTATGAAAATCAGTTCGGTAGTTTTTGAGTTTATCGTATTCAGACAGACAGCCACGGCGGGAAACTTTGTTTTATGATAAACTAATAATGTAAGGAGTTTTCCATGACCCTTTAATATTCACGGACTTACCACATTCCCAAATAATAGTAGCACAGAATGTGATTACTTTCTTTTGTAAGTATATAATAATATATTCCGAACCTCTGGTTAGTACAATGACTTTTCCATAACTTTTACAAAAATTTGCAGACTCAAAATGATGATGCAAAAAAATAAACTTTTTTTCGCATTGAAAGCCAAACAACTTCAAAGCGTAAAGAGTATAATAAATTAAAATTAATGGACAAAAATAAAAGCAGAAATAATCTTAGGAGACTTATCTCAACCAAAAGAATCAAAATTTCATAAATAATGGCTTATATATATGAAAAAAATAAGAAGGAAATGAAACCCAAAAATCGTGTATAAATGAACTAGTTTTTGTTATTTCTATTACATAAAACAATGAGTGATAATTTTTGTCCTGTAATCATCAGATATCGATAGTCGCCCTTGCTATTACAAAAAAAAAAAAACAAAATTAAACCAATCATCAAAATTGATCTTATGGGGTCCGGGATATAGGTGCTAGAAGGAAAGAACAGCCTAAATGAATTCATTTACAACGATTTTAAAAATTTTATATTTGGTAGGTTTATTGCATAGAAATGTAATCACCTCATTCTCTCTGTTTATACTTATGTTACATTTTTATACATTACTCGGCGTATCCAACCCTGCTTCGCACGTGGTGTTTCCACTCTTAGAATCACTATACTCTCTCTGTTACACTTTGAGTATCAACAAAGAACACAGTTTAAGTATCAGAAAATTAAAGTGCTATTTTGGTTATTTTTTTGTAGTATACTTTTGAATACCCCAGACCTCGGGAACGGGACATATAACGGGACCAAATTCTATGTTCTAGCCGGGAACCAACCATACACATTCACAATATTTCAATGCAATCAGATGAACCGTATGACAGCCCATAATATACGAACAATTTAAAACGCTAATTTTTCATTACATAATCTAAATTGGTCGTATCGACTTATTCTCATACTCGTATTATGTAAATGTTTCATAACTCTGCAATGTCCTGTTAAGAAGCCTGAGTCTACACCTATACCATTCCGAGTTAGTCCCAGTACTTTTTGTGTTCTCTTGCGAGAGCTAGAAAACATAAAGGTTTTTGCTACCCTAAAATGTTTTGTGTTCAACAGATATTGGTGCGATTTACCATTTATTGTTATTGGAACTACTAGGCAGTCCGCAGAATCATTCTAGTCCAATGAGGACATTGATAGGTGCTTTCTGGCGAATTCATCTAACTGATTGATTGATGTAAACATTTTAACAGTTCTTAAATATGAAACTAAATTTAAAATTGTTCATTTCGTATAAATCGGTACCGACCTCCACAATCCTCCATTTCATAGAGCCATTAAATGCTACAATAATTTTTATTTTTTTTTTAAATTTCTTTTTTGCTCTCACATTGAATGAATATAAAGGAAGTTTACATTATCTTACATTGTCCTATTTTATTCTCATTTTCTAGAGTATCCTTCTGTTAACGATAGGAACGTCGGCCGCAATAACGGATTCAAATGAACTAGGCTCTTACTGCCAACACGACATGGACTGTTCAGATTTCATCAAAGGCAGTATTTGTTCGTCGAACGGTCGCTGTGAATGCGCGCCATATTTTGTTCAGTTCAACAAAAGTAGCTGCCTCTCATGTGAGTATCAATTTCCAAATAAATATGTATGTACTATCTATACACATAACTGACATGTTTTAAATTTATTTCGGGTATGACTACACTTTATCAATTGAAGTGTTTAAGATTCGGTTGATTGTCAAAAAAAAAAAATAAATAAATATATATACAATCACTAGAAAGATTTTAATGAAAATTGACATTTCCGGTTAAGGCAAGAACAAACAAATCGACAAAGAAAAGGTGTTTGAAGAAAGACTTCTTTCTTTAGCCTTGGTGCGACATAACATGTTCTGATGCAGCTTCAGAAATACATACACAATGTATAATAATGAATTAACTAATGTCTGCGACTTCGTACTCAGAGATTCGAGTGGTACTCGTATATGAACCTAAGTATGTAATTCAGTAATTTTTACTAAATATTTTAACTGAGCTGTACTACATTTCTTGGTGTTCATTTTAAAGTTTTCTATCTTGATTTCCGATGCTCGTCTATTTTAGACAATCAGGCTTAAGCATAAATGTTCATCCATATGTATGAAATACTGATATTTTAGCAAAGGATATGGTAGAACTTCTTATAATTAATGCCAATAGGATCATGTGCAAATAACCAGAACAACACCTTTCTGTTGTTGAATATTTACATAACTTAAATTGCAACATATTACTTAGATCTCTATTTGTGATATATAAATACTTATATCCGAGGATTATGAGAAATGTACACAATATGTATGAGAAATGTACACATTATATATGAGAAATTTTAAATGAAGACTTTTATATTCAACTACTACGAAAAAAAAAAACAGTTTTACCATGCTTTTTAGTGTAAAATTTACATACAAGATTTTTTAATGAATTTCTTATTTACTCGTCTATCCACAGCACAATTACTTGGCGGCGACTGTATGCTTAATGATCAATGTACTATGAAAGTGGCTAACAGCAGCTGCTTAGACGGTGCTTGTCGTTGCGTCGAGGGGTTTCTGCAGTTCCGCAAACACACCTGCCTCGGGCGTAAGTATTAAAAACATAAAATTACTGTAATTAAAACTAGTCTATACTGTATAACAGAAGCTGGCACAATTCGACCAGAAAATTTGAATGGACATCAGTCAGAATGAATGCATATATGCAAAAACTAACATATGCAGAAAATTAATTACAGTTTTATTCAAGATTACAAACACTTTAAGACCAAAAACAAAAACAAAAAAACAACAAAAAAAAAAGATTGCATGAAAAGTTTTTCAAAAAATAACTGATATTTAAATATACAATGAGAGTCATATTGTAAGTTATATTTAATTGATTTTAGCACAATTCCATGTTTTTATACAATAGAAATTTTAGTGCAGCTTAAAAATCCATAACTAAAGTTGCTACTTTCGGAAAATAACGGTTCATTTGGTCTTGACAATTACCCCCTGGGTTGGGTATCCGGAATTAATCAACTTAATTGGACGGCTGGTGAGCTTAGCTTTAGGCTTTCACAGCAGAAATCATTTCTGTTTTTTTTTTTTTTTTTTTTTTTTGTGGTTTTACTGATCACGTTTTTGATCATCTCTCTCTCTCTCTCTTTCTCACTCACTCTGTCGTGAGCATCCGATACCACAAATTAATACATAAAAACAAAAATTTAATGCCTATTCCATGCTCTTCTAACAGGATTTAGATGTTGCCAGCAGTTCTGCTCTTGTCGATAAATTAGAACTTACCACTAAATAATTTTAATGATCCATGTTATTATTTTTTTTTTTTTATATGTTTTGACGTTACTTCTTGATTTGTTCCAGTTTTTTTTTTATTTTTTGAGTATCAAAGTTATAAAATATTGGTAATAATAATACATACCTAATAATAATGGTAAATATAAAATATTAATCACATATCTTTCAGTTTGCTTTAAATTATTAAGCTTATGGATTGTTGACGTGTGCGTTTCAACTATGGCAATCGCAATCACATTAGATTTTTCCAATCTCCACTTTTTTTTTTTTTTTGCTTTCTTATATATTGTTTGTTATTGTTGTTAGATTTCTTGATCATGGTGGTTTATATTCCACTATTAAATACATGCTCAAAACGTATGAGTATCTAGTACTATATGTATTCATTCTTATTTAAGTAAAAGTATGCCAACATTTATATGAATGGAGCATAATAAAAAGCAAAGATAAATGTATTGTAAATAAGTACGAGTATGTGGATATTATATGTTTTGCGAAAGAGAGACTTTTTTTCAGATTTGCAATAGTTTTGTACACTTCACAATAGTCTATTAAATGTATTTTCGCTTTAGTCTGAATTTTGCATAAAGGGAATTCGATTGTGCCTAGTCTACCTAGTAGTTCACTTGAATGCTCCGTTAAAGTAATAACATTTTTATGGTAGTTTATATTGTACACCCGTCTCTGATTTACATTTCTTCACCGGTTTTATCACTCTGAAGGCAACGCACAAAAAATTATTAATTTTAAAAACCAACAAAAAGTGATGTTTGGCAAAGACGACTAGATTGATTTTAAAAAATATCTCTAAGCCACCATATACCCAATGTACAATACAATACAATGACTTATTTAGAATTTATAATAATGTATTGTACAAATCCGCATTCAGCAGAATATTATTTTAATGACATTGAAGACCATATAAAAATCCGTTGAATGGTTTAGAAGTTATGCGTATCGGAATAGACAAGAATTTCGACATTCAAGATTGATACAAATATATTGTATAATACATATATATTTTTTTTTACATTTTATTACGCGGATCAATTACGATTAAAAAAGTACCCTTAAGACATAAGAATCAAACGTTGACTGGGGAGATATATATTGTATATAGATTATAGATATAGAAGATATAGATTGCGAATTTTCAGGTTGATAACTCAATAACTAATATGCATTACAATACAAAGCTAAATTAATTCATTAATTTGATCTACTATGCAATTTTTGCGGGCTCCTCTCTGATGCGTTGCAAACATCAGAACAAGATGATTTTCATGATTCATGTGAAGAAGGCATAATAACTAATACTAAGTACTACTATATGAGGAAAGTTTTTGATGAGACCAAAATCAGTCATGGTTTTGTCTTCTTTTTGAATACTTATTCTTAAAATATACATATGGTATACTCGTACAATATACTACTACATAAGCATAAACATTTGCATGTAGAAAGAATGTCTTAGGAGTATTTGTTCGAAAACTTTTCTTTTGTTAGAACAAATTATACTAGATACTCGTAGAGTCAACAACAGCATTCAGTACATAAGTAGTAAGTATGTGTATTTAAAATGCGGTTGCATGTATATGTCATGCACCTTTTGTTACTAACTTGCACATTAAATGGGGAACAACTGGAAAAGCAGTAAAACCTCTAACCGGTTTCAATGAATGCCAGCCTTTTTCGCTGCCCGCAGAGCTAATAAATATTTTTTTTTTTTTTTTTTTATATATTTTTTGTGAGACAAACACCGTTGTTCTTAAAAAGGTTATAAGATTTTTCCTTAACTTCATGGTATGGACTATATATGTTGAACTAATAATATGAAGTACTCCAAGTTTTTTAGGACTAACTATGTACATTAAAAGCAGGCATTCAAAATGTTCCTCTCTACCAGCACTTTAACTAAATTAACTTAGTGGCTTCATTCCGATTACTAGATCACAACAATAACAGCAACAAGTCCAACAGTTATCCCATCAAAAACGAAGCAAGTGAAAACAAGTTACTTCTTCTTGGTCGCAAGCAAGTTATTGAAACAAGCACATAAACATACATACATACATACAAACATACATACATATGTACATATATACATACGTATAAGATAGTAGGTATACTAAAAGTAGGTCAAAATCAAACTGACGGACAGATACAAGCTAGTAAGCTCGTTTGACTTCCCAAGATTTCTCACACACAGGTGCGCAGAGTTCTTATGTACTACATACGTACATACTTACATACATACATACATATATCAGGGTTCACTTATGTTCACTTTACCATATGATCTGATGTTCACTTTGTATGCTTGGTATGCATGTTATTGGTGATGATGATGATGATGATGATTTGTTGTAATAGTAGTACAAAAACATTACTCAGTTCTTTTGCTATTTCCGAATTGACCGTCAATTGCAGTGTTTCGACAAGTGAAACGAATGTTATTTCCATGCTTTAATTAATTATGTTCTTATGATATATGTACTTATTATTAAAGACAGGTATAATTTCTTAATGTCGGTGGGGTTATACATACACAAGTACGATATATGTATGTATGTCCATTGTAAAAACCAAGAAAAAGAAATTATATGTGAAAAGTAGTGCAAATTTGATTTAATAAAAAAAAAATAAAAAATATACTTTTTCTTAAATCTTTTTGCAGCTGCACATCCTGGCGCAGTTTGTTACAGCCACGCCCATTGTCAGATGTTTGATGGACGTACTCATTGTGACTTCCTGATACCAAATCTTTTTGGGCGTTGTCAATGTACTGCTCCTTCCCGTATGATTAGCGGTTCGTGTGTTATAGAGGAAGCCGAGCTTATAAGCAGCAGCACATTGGCACCAACAGTCCCATCAACAGAAAAATCAACATCGAATCCAATAAGCAGTACAACTAGTACAACAATGGAGTCCACATATGCAACATCGCCGGCATCAAACAATGAGCCTGTTGTAAGCACAGAGGGACAATCATTGAAAGATGAGGAGCAGGAAGCTCCTATAGAGGTAACATCAGAAAAACATGTCGAACAAGTTCCTGAAAAAGTAGTCGATTTAGAAGAAATACAACAACCGCCTACGAAAACAGAAGACATTTTTGCAGACGAGGTAGATAAGGATTCCTCGTTATTGGACAAACAACCAACTACTTTGCAGGAACAGCAATTTACTCCAGCCTCGATAGCCACTGAATCCATAAATGTAGAACAAGAAAACCAAGTTATACCTACAGACGATTATCCCTACAAAATTGATGAGGAATATTCTGATGCAACAGATTCTCCAATTGAAGAAGCTGTTGACCAAGACCTAGATGAGGCAGAGTTCACAGCGAATCAAGTAATTGATGGTGATACAATGACATTCGATTATGATAACGCGCAAGATAAGCTTGAAATAATAACGGAGAATCCGCGTGCTGAGGAAGATTTATTATTAGGTGTTCAAAGTACAGATGATAATAAGAAGGAAGAAACAGTATCACAGGTTGTATCTATAGAGAAGCCAGAGATAATTTCAACTGATGAAAAACTTATTGAAAAGGAAAATGTTACAAACACAAATCCACTTATAATTTCAAAACTTGAAGCAGAACAGGATGAGGAAAATAAACCAAACACCTTTGAAATAGATTCTAAAGAGACCCAAGGAACTGACAAAGAAAAGTTTCCAGAGACCCTCATTGAAATGGATGCCAAACCAGAAAAATCCCATGAAGAACAAAATGAAGATGTGAATGAGAATGAGAAGCAAGGTGAAAGCGATTCTTTGGAAAAGACTGAGACACCATTACTAGAGACAAATAAATCTGACGAAGTACAATTGCATCAAAAAAATGAGGAAATAATACAAGAGTCCCAAACGAAAGTCAATCAGACTGACCAAAATGCCGTTGAAATTGATTTTAATGAAAGCAAACCGATAAATCAAGACCATGCTGTGCTTAATAACGAGTTGCTGCTTGATGAGGAGTTAAAGAATGTGGAACAACAAGTTAGTGAGAAAAATGAAGTACATGTAGAGAATCCCGACAACAGTTCAAATGATGCAATTGATGCCTTAACGGAGGGACCTATCACAACAGAAACTTCGGATATGTCTACATCGGAAAATATTACAGAAGACTACAATAAATCAAAAGAACCAAACTTTAATAAAATAGATGATGGGGCAAATGGAATACCTGAAAAAGATATATTAGATGAGGAGGAGGAGAAAGGTGAGTCTTTGGGTGCTGGAGAAACAACCTCGGAAAGTGGCGATTCAAAAGAAGCCAGTGGATCAGAATCATTAGAAGATGTGAAAATAATTGATGCAAACTCTGAATCAAACCAAAATTGGAGTGAAATTAAACAAGAACCAAGTTATGATCTTGAATATGTGGAACAAGCGTCAGAATTCAATAATTATGTAACAGAAAAAGACAACAGTATTAAGCTGTCAAACGAGATTGTGAACATAACGAAAAATGAGAGCACCAGCAATTTGAATGTTACAGGAGGCATAGAGGAGCAACTTGACAATGAAGACTTCTCTAGTGGTAGTGGAGATTTCAAGGAGAGCGAAAGTATTGCGGATATATTAAGTGATCTAATGACTGAAAATGAAGATGAAGATGATGATACTGTAAAACCAGACATTGTTGATGAGATTATGTCTGATGGAAAAACAGTTCAGCAACATCAAAATGATGAGGAAAAAATAGAAGATGGAAAAACAGAATTGACACAAAATACACAAGAATATGAACAATCTCCATTCCAGATCAGTGAAATGAACAATAAGTCTGCCATCGAAATAGATGTACCTAACGATGACAAATTGATAACCTTTTACCCCGTAATGACCACAATAAATGAGGTCCAGAAAGAAAATACTTTGAAAACTGAAAATGTGGCTGATACCACAAATGTGGTCTATGATGATGCTATTGCTTCAGAGTCCGAAAACACTCTTTCACCGGGCGTATTACCTTTCGATTTGTCTTTTGATACGATACGTCTACAAGAATTAGAATCGGATAATTTAATTTTAGAATCAACGACTGAAGATAATGTAGACAATGCTAAGATAACCAAGGTGGAAACTGTTGAAGAAGCACAACACGAAATGGCAACAGATAATCCAAATGACATCGTAGAGATTACAACACAGACAATGCTAGGACTTGCTAGTCGCGTTACGCTTATGGAACCAGAAGCACTTATAGTCACAACTCTGAAGCCTTTTATAAAGCTAGATGAGGCAACACCAGAATCTCTGAAAGAAACTTATACAGCGACAAGCATTTTAACCACAAAACCAGCATCAGGTAAACCAACACACAAGTTCTACTCTTTTAATTAAGACAATACGACTATATCTATATTTTTATAGAAATTCGAAAGCGAGTTGATCTTGGCCTAGAAGCTGTTTCATTAGGCCTCTCTTGCACAAGCGACAGACAGTGTCAACTTGCTGATCCCCATACATTCTGCAACAGACGCCACGTTTGCGATTGTCAAACTAGTATCAGCACTGTCGATACACAGCAACAATGTAGAGCTGAAAACACTGGTTGCAGTCCAGGTACATTTCAAGTGAGTAAGCTCCCTCTATTTTCTTGATAGATATTTCATTTCTACTTATATTCCTTACCTACAGTGTCGCTCAAGTGGCGTCTGTATATCATGGTTTTTCGTTTGTGATGGACGACCAGATTGCAATGATGGTTCTGACGAGGAATGCACCTTTAATGCCAAACTAAATCAAAGCTGTCCTGCGCAAGCCTTCAAATGCGAACAATCTGGGCGTTGTGTTTCTCGAGCGGCTCTTTGTGATGGCCGCAAGCAATGTCCAGACGGCGAAGATGAACTAGATTGTTCAGTATTAAAAAGAGGAGACGAGTGTCCACCGAATACGTTTCACTGCAAAAGCGGAGAGTGCCTGCCCGAGTATGAATATTGCAATGCAATTGTTAGTTGTATGGATGGCAGTGATGAACCACCACATCTATGTGGTTCACGTGCAGAACCAAATATGTTCATGCGTCTATTGAATACGAGCGGTTTGTTTAGCAATAGTCGTGGCTTAAATACATACTGCCCGCATCGCTGCTCAAACGGTCGATGCCGTTCAACTGCAATTGTTTGCTCGGGTCGTGATGGATGTGGTGATGGAACTGATGAGCAAACTTGTGCCGTTTGCAGTAAGTCGATTGCAAGAATATATAGTCAATATATATATTGAATTTTGTTTATTTACTTTCTTTCAGGATGCCCTGCGCCTTCATCAAATAAGCTCAGAGTGTTTTTGGCCCGAAATCGTCCTATGCCATTATGGTAAATATTAGGAAAACACGAATGCTTGAGTCAAAGTCGAAAAAATAAAATAATTGCTCCCACAAAACTAAACGATAGAAAAAAAGATATACAAAACAGGTTATTAAACATACTACTACTACTACCTACACTACTACAAGGCATTTTAGTTGTCAACTTTATTTATTCCATTACTTATTTATTATTTATTTATTATTAAATTATTATAACCAATTATTTATTATCAACAAAAAAAAAAAAAAAAACAAAAACAAAAACAAAAAATTAAAAAGAAGCATCGAACTATTGGTACCTTGCTTGCAAAGGACTTATAACTTAATTAAGTAATTAGCCTTTGGTATAGTGATGTTATCAATTGTGTTCAAGAGAAAACTATTCTGTTGCAAATTGATCTTCAACTACATATTACTATTTACTATTATTATATCACTTCTTTCTTCTTACTGTTTAATAACAAATGTATTGGAAAAATAGTAAAAATGCACCAATACAAAACTTATTCAAGAAGAATAACGAAAATAACAAAAAAAAAATAACAAGTCTTGTTATCGTAATTTATGTACTCTTATTAGTATGTACTATAATTTGCTTTGTAAATATGTAATGAATTGAAAAAGAAAAAAAAAAAAGATATGTAATTTTGATAAAAACTTTTAACTAAAAGAAAATAAAAAAAAAAAACGACACCTTGAAATCTAATAAAAAATAAATTTCTAGGATGTTTGTCGACTGTTTAATATTATACTATAATATGTACTAGATAAAACACAAATGCGAAGTCAGCATCAGAATATGAAGCGAGGACTATTAATTTTAAACAATAAAGGTTTACATACATGCAAAATATTATTATATAAATTGTTTTTCATGTATTGGTGTTTTTTATTATTTAAATAGTTTTTTTTTTTTCTTTCTATATACTCGTATATATGGAACTGTCTTATAGACATCACGCTAATTGTTGCAAATTCTTTATACAAAGAAATAATTGAAGTCAACGCCTAACGCCAACTAATAATATATACTTAAATAATTTATAATTAAATTTATTTATTACAAATAAAAATTTAAAATCTGTTATACTGGTAAGTAAGTAAGGATATGATATGATATGTTTTTTAATCAGTTGACAGTATCATTGCTGTCGAGAAGATTTGTAGCTAATTCATGTTGATGGCTACTCAGTCTTTCTAAGCACTTATTTCTTCCCTGAGAAAAAAAAATCATTTTTCAATATTTGAGCTGTTAGTTTAGATATAACCATGCATGTCCTTATGAATTTAATTTAACACCTGGTTTGGCAATAAGCAAACACAATTATATGCTGTGAACTTGGTGGAAAGAGTAGTGACATTTGATGACGCTGAATTGGAACCCATAAAGGAATCAATATACGTATCAAACTCAAGAGGGACTACATATTTGAACATTCCAAGCAATTGGACTGGGTATGAAAACCTTTTTGTTTTTAGGATTCCGTACCCAAAGGGTGAAAACGGGACCCTATTACTAAGCCTACACTGTCCGTCCGTCCGTCCGTCCGTCCGTCCGTCCGTCCGTCCGTCCGTCACATAGCTCTATCTCATGAACCGTACTAGATAGATAGTTAAAATTTTCACAGAGTATGTAATTCAATCGCAGCTTTAACGGCAAATAATAAAAATAAAATAAAGTTTAAAAAATAAAGGGGTCCCCATACAAAAAACTTGGAACATTTGTTGAGGTGAACCGTCCGTCCGTCACAGAGCTCTATCTCATGAACCTTATTAGGTAGACAGTTCACAGAGTGTGTACTTCTATTGCTGATATAACGACAAATAATAAAAATCCATCGGAAAAGTCGGAAAATCTCATTAAAGGACTAATTACAATTATAAAAGCTTATGTATCAAGCAATGTTTTGTAACTTGAAGCAGTTGGTTATTATTTATGTTGATGATATTCACTATTATTTAAATATGTACCTATTTTATTTAAGCATCAAAAAAAAACTTTGACAATGGTACGGAACCCTCCTTGTGGAGTCCGACTCACACTTGACTACCTTTTTAAATCTGCATAATATTCTTAATTTGATTAAAAAAAAAAAAATCGAATATTCTGAAATTATTTGAAACAGGCAAGACATTGTTTATACTTATGTATATCTCGTTTATACTTATGAATATATCATTGTGTATGCATTTCACATAAGTATGTACTTAGTTTTAAGGAAATCTTGTTTTTGTATAAATATTCCAATCAGCCTAGACAGATAGATATCATAATACATAAGATATAAGATAAAATAATAAAAAAATTACTTGTTAACAGTCTTCTTTAGTGTTGTCTTTGTTTTTCCTTCTTTGTTGTCCAACTCAATTGGCACCCAATTGTCCAGTATTTTTGTGTATCCGGATGATTTCAAATGCCTATGGATGGTTTCAGTGCTTAATTTGATTTCCTTAGCGATACTTCTGATAGTTGTATGCCCATCTTCTTCGACTTTTTCAATAATTTTGGCGACATCAGTTTTTATTGGCCGTCCAATGGGTACGGGGTCTGCTGTGTCGTTTCTGCCGGCTCTGAAACGCCGAAACCACTCTTCGGCGGTTCGAATTGACACAGTACCATCACCCACAATTTTATTAATTTGCCGATACGATTCGCGTGCGCTTTTTCCTTGCACGAAGTAGAATTTCAAAATAGCGCGAATTTCCGCATTTGTGAACTCCATTGTTTAAATTACGCCCACTGCCACTTGTGAACAAAAACAATTCAAAACCAAACCAATGAATGATAAACAACCAACGATGCTCTTAAAAATAATAAAACATACAATAGTGATATTAAATATTAAAGAAAATTTCCAAATTATGTATTTACTCACGAATTAAATATTGCGCCTTTACAAAAATAAACAAAACAATCGCGAATATCGCTGAACTAATTAAGAGCTGCCAACTCGGTGAAAAATAAGAACTTATGCGTAAAAGAAGTTGGCAGTAAAATGACCTCAACATCTGTTGAGCAGAGTTGCTTGCTGTCTACACTTATTTTCGTTTATTTAAAAAAAATTTAAAAATGAATTCTATACATTTGTTTTTACATTTGTACAAATATATTTGAATATGTTTATTAAATGAGTCATTTCCATTATTAAATCTCATAAAAAATTGTAACCATGATATCTTCAGGAAATTGTCATTTATTTTTTTTTTCTGCTTTCATTGTAAGAAAAATACCGCATAAGGTCATCCGCATGCTGGGTGAGGAGGTTTAAAAGTGCTGATTGATAAAGATCAATTGGAAAAGCCAACAACAGTTGAAGATTCTAAATTGAAGGAAAAATAGGATCAAGATCAGTGTCAAACTAATGTGGAACTTTTTGGATCTGAAGGTCTTGGGTATCTGTATTAAATAATTACGTATGTTAATAAACATAATAATAAGCCCTTTTTACCTGTATTAATACAATATACTTTTTGAGCCATCTGTAAACAACTTTAAAGCCTTTGAATTGAAATCAAACATTGTTTGGGACTGCCTAATGTTACTCATGTCTTTAGCTTCAAATAACCATGTTAATCTTATTTGCATACCTGTGCATAATGGGTACCTTGGCAACGAAGAGGCAGATGAACTCGCCACAAAAGGAGCTGCAAACGTTCTAATTGGACGTGAAACATTCTGCGGGCTGCCTTAGAGTTCTACTGGGACAAGCACGGAGAGGCATATGGTTAGTTTCGGCCTTCTTAACTGGTCACTGCAGAGTGTTAAAACTTCTACGCAATATGCGTATCAGTCACAATGATCAATATAGACTATGCAATGAACAGGAAGAAACAGCAAAACATGCTCTATGCCACTGTGAAGGTCTAATCTGGACCAGACTCCGCTATTTGTGATCCCAGTATCTGGAACTAAATGATATCGCATGCTTGTCTCCAAAGAGGATACTGGAATCGGAGGATCCTAATCTAATCTAAACAACTCCAATATAGGCAAATAAGTTTATTTTTTAATGTAATTAATATATATATAGAAGAATTATAATTTGATAAAAATTTGATTACATGTTGTCCTCAACTTATTGAGGCGTTTTCGTTAACCACTTGTCATTACTTTGATTCCATAACAAAGTGTCCTCACCGGGCTGTGGATCAGTTTTCTTGACCAAGGTCCAAGTTTTTGTAATTGGATCCAATGCAAAGGTTTTCGATTTCGGATCTACTGGTGGCGGTGTATCAATGATTAGTGGTGGACGTGTAACTGGGACAATATTTGGTTTAGGACCATTATGATGGCTTCCATCATTGCTTATATATTCCACTTGAGATTTAGGATTTGAGAAGTCTGCTAGTTTCTGACCTTGCACAAGCCAAACGCACAGAAATAAAGCTAAAAAATATTATCCGTAAAATCAATAATAAACTATATAAAATGAAGGTGAATGTACTATAATCGTAGGTATAAAATACATACCAAAAATGAAAATTTGCTTTTGTTTTGACATTCTACTAAATATATGTAATTGGTTCTCAAGTATTTATGACTCAAACGGAAACTGGTTTTAATTGTTTATTTTGTTTATTTTTTTAGAGAGTAAAACACGTCTTTACTAGACAAGCGCCAGAATTAATACTAGTGAAGTGTCTCAGTAAACGATGTTTTCATCTTAGAATAATATAAATCACAACATGAGATAAGCTCTTGATTCCAGATTAATTGAGTATTTAGTATACAGGCAAACATATGTACGAGTGTATATATTTTTTGATTAACATACAATATTTTAAGTCTACATCGCATATACTTGATATAAATAGATGATGCTCTTAATAATTTTAGATCAAAATTTAAGAGAATTAAATCAATTAACAAGAAGAGCAAAGAATACAAATAAAGAAAGATCTGAGATTTAAGATTTAAGAATCTTAAACTAAGATAACCTTGTAATCAGGTTCATGTATTTAGATGATATCCAAGGTTTATAATTATGACATTATGATAATGTTAGATATTCATTCACTTTCAACACATTAGAGACCATTACAGGTTCCTGAACGTAAAGCAACCACATCTGGAATAAAATAAATATTTCATTAAATTAAAAAAATCCAATGCATTTCGCTCTAACATCCCATCCCATCCTATTCCATTTCATACTACTCACTTTGTCCACAACGAATGGCACAACTGAGACGTCCATTATTATGATAATTAATATTATCACTGCCACAAATTGGATTATATTCAGAAGTTGTTGGACAACTTTGTAAACAGGCAAGATATTGGGGTGATGGTGTTGTAGCTACTGTTGCACTACTACTGCTTGGTGCTGGTGTTGTTGTGCTTAAACCAGGATTAGTTTGTTGTTGTTGTTGTCGTTGTCTTTGTTGTTGTTGCTGCTGCTGTTGTAAATCAAATGGAAAACGTTGTCGTCCAACATTTTGTTGTGCAGCAAATGGATTAAAACCTTGTTGAGGATAAGCAACAATTAGGCTTATGCCAAAAACTATAATAACAAATAACAAATTATTAATTTATTTAAAAATAAATTATAATAATATATAAATTTTCAATTACCAAAAATCAATGTCAAGTACTTCATTCTATTAATTCAACTTCCTTCTTTGATTAACCAACCGCACACGCTCGCTATGCACTCCAAAGTTTGACTGACTAACTGACAAAAATTTAAGGTTTTACCAAGTAGTCTCGTCTTTATATAAAAAAAAACCTTGAAGATCAACTACATGTGCCAATAGCCAACACTCTCCTCTGTACTAGTGAGTCAACGACATTGCTCTCGTCACTAATACAAGGCTTTGGTAATTCCTCATGTGTTAAGAACTCGCTGTACTCTCTCTTAGTTTGCTGGTTTATTATTATTTATATTTTTTTTTTTGGTCAATTTGATCTTTGATAACACACACTTCGTAACATACAGAATCAAGTTTTTTTTAAATTACGTATTTTTTTTTAACACAAACAAACACAAAAAATCCCAAGTTGATGCCATTAACTTAGAGTCAAGACAGTTTTATTTGGTTTTTGTCAATTTAAAAAGTACATAAGTTCATAATATATAATATAATATACAATACCACAAATTCACATGCAGCATACACTACACACTACACTACTATAAGCTTAAGACATTGCATTTATTTATTCACTTTTATTGTATGTTCTTTGTATGCCTCTTTATAAATACATACATATAGTACTACTTACTATTGACTATGATTATAATCATCACAACAATAAATTGTGAATCAACAAACAAATAAAGAAATAAAACATATAAAAAATTAAATTTCAGATTCAGATTGCCTTGATTTGATTTTATAAAATTTACATGCTTTAAATGCTAAAGACTACTTATATTGAATTGTAATTATGGTTATGATAATGATTACGATTACTGGTCTGTAGATCTTTTTACTTACTTAAAAGTCATAAATTATTATTATTATTTATTAAGAGTACATGTATGTAATAATTAATGCATTTAAAGGTTAGTTGGCAGTAGTCTTCCTACTTCATATTTCATCATCGATGGTGGGAAATTTGTGCGTGTCACATTTACATAAGTATGCAATGATTATGTGTGCATTTCACGTATGCAGATATTATAAGAAGAAGTTCCTTATTGTATAATTATTATATTTAAATCTTTCTAGGCTTGCTAGATACATTAGATTAGATTAGATCAGATAATAATAATTTAACAATTTACTTGTTTTAATTAATTTTTAATATTTTTTTTTCTATGTTTTAGAGATTTTGTTTTTTTAAAAAGTTGACCAAATAGTTATATAACAAATATATGTTGTATGTACAAATATGAATATGTATAATAGAGACAATATGTTTCACAAATGGAATTTTGTAACTTACACATTTGTTTGTCGTTTTTGCTTACATTCAATTTGTCATTAATGAATTTTTTTTTTTTCATTTTGTCTTTTTGTGCATTAAATTTAAATGATAATTTGAACAATAAAAAAATTAACAAACTACTACTAAAGAGACTTTCTTTTATCATATGTATATATATATATATACTATATACTATATATATATATGTGTGTATATGGAGTTTTCATTGACATGCTTATTTATATGTATGTATTTATCTATGTATAATCAATCAGCTAAAAGATCTGCCTAAAATGTACAAAAAAAAAACATCAATATTGCAATGCAATGTAAAAGAAGAGTGCATAAATTAAGAGTGCATCGTCCGTCGTCTAAGTATTCTAGATATAAAAGGAAGAACAACAGCATTCAAATGATCTTGGTTGGGCTAAGCTAGGCTATTACTATTTTTGTTGATTTGCGGTATAAGTACGTTTGTGTTGCTGTTGCTGTTGTCTTTGTTGTATAATTAAAGCAGCAGCAGAGGCAGCTAAGACAGCTGCCGCAACTGAAGTGGTTGGAGCAACAGCTGAAGCAGCATCATCATTTGATGTTGATATAATTTGTTGCTGTTGCAATTGCAGTTGCAGTTGTCTATTTGCCGATTTCCTTGCTTTGTTATTATGTTTTGTATTCTTTCCAGCATGAGAAACATTCCCAATGGCAGATGATTCGCTATTAGTACTATTTCTTTTAGTGGAACCACCACCAAGTCCACCATTCGATTCATGTTGATGTTTATGTTGAGGCAATTCTCTTCTATTTAAGACTCTTTGCGTTGGATCTGGTGTAACAAAGAAACCACATAATTTATTATCCCAAACAACAAGTTTAATGTCTATTGTTGATAGCAATTGGATCTTAAGTGGTTCTTTCTTTGAGTTCCGTTCCAATATGAAAATACAATTTGGTACATTTGTTGCATCTACCAGGACTTTTTGCATTTGATAGTTAATGGATATGACATGCCCGGATTCCAGAGTCACCACATTTAGCATATACTGAAAGATTTCCATAACCACAGCACGCATTTGAACGCATTTCTTGGCAATTACATAACGTTTGAAGAATAAATTTGTTGAATCATCCGATGCCAATTTGGCATTGTATTTCCGTTCATTGGCAATTTTTGTTAGTTGATGCAATTCATCGGTGGTTCGCTTCGGTGGATCGCAATAATTCAAACCAGCAGCAAGCAGACGATGTACCAAAATATCCGGATAACGACGTATTGGACTTGTGAAGTGAGTGTATATTGGTATGGAGAGAGCATAATGCCACAAATCAGGTCCTTCCGATTTGTTTTCAGTACAGAAATATCTAAAAATATATTAAGATACATTAAAAAATGTATAACAGATCACTAACTTCTACATATTTGTACTCTTCATGCAGTGAATAGTATTATAAGTTTGTCATGAAGTTTGTAACACACAGAAGGAGACATCGGAGACCTCATAATATATATATATTTTAGATCAGTATACTTATATATTCTTGATCAGCGCGACGAGGCGGGTTGATTCACCATGACCGTCTGTATGTATGCAAACTAGTCCCTAATCATAAACATACTTTTTGTCAGAATCAGCCGAATCGGAACACTACGGTGGATACTTCCCATACAAGCCCAGATCCAAATTGATTATCTTATTAGAAAAACTTTTTTCTATTTTGGACTATGGAACTGAAATTTAGACAATACCCATATCCACCAACCATGTAAATTTCAAGACTTTCGGACCAGTTGGTGGGGTACCTCCCATACAAACCCAGATCCAAATTCAACATCTCATTAGAAAAACTTTTATGTTTTTTGTACTATGGAACTGAAATTTAGACATTATAAGTATCTGACCCATATCCACTAACCATATAAATTTCAAGACCTTTGAACTACTTGGAGATGTATTTTCCATAGAAACCCAGATTAAAAAAAACTTGTATGTTTTTAATACAATGGAACTGAAGTTTGGACACTATAAATATCTAACCCATTTTCACCAACCATGTACATTTCTAGATCATACAAAACATTAAATTTAGAACAAAGATAATCAATCATCTTTTTACTTGTTTTATAATTTTAATAATTTTAACTTACTTTGCTCTTGCCATTGGTTTCATTAGGAGTTGACTGAGGCAAGCATACATAGCCGTTGGATCGGGAGCAGTCTTACACATTGTATGAATGCTCTCTTGTATGGCCTTTGAGGAACTATAGTCTAACTCAAAACCAATATTATTAAGTTTTTCCCGTAGTGCTTTCAATGATTTGCTTAATGGAGGCGCATGATTACGTAAAATGGCAATGTCTGGAAATTTATCATATATAAAACGAGCAACAGCTTGATTGGCCAGCAGCATAAACTCCTCGATTAAGTGATTTGCTTCGCGCAGCTCTTCCACTTCAAACGTTTGTGGTTCGCCAGTCGATGGATGTATGCTAAAGCGTATTTTCGGATTATTAATTGACAAGGAGCCATTCTCATAGCGACGCGAACGCATCTCAAGTGCCATATTATGTAATATAAGTACACGGTTTTTAATGTCATCAGGTTCATAACCATTCAATATGGTTGGAAAGTCATCTTCATTAAAATTCTCATTAGGATTGTCAATAATTTTCTGGGCATGGTCATAGGCAAATTGTGTACATGAATTAATGATGGTTCGCGTAAAACGTGGCTCGCCAATGATTTCACCTTTTACATTCATTTTCCAAAATACAGAAAACGCAAATTTATCTGTGCCAGGCAGTAGAGAGCATTTGTAGCACAATGTTTTTGGTAGCATATGGATCACTTCATTGACCAAGTATATCGATGTGGATCGCTCTTTAACAATATTATCTAATTCAGAATTTTCAATTAAATAATGTGATACATCAGAAATATGCACACCAACTTCATATGTACCACTCTCCTCCAGTGGTTCAATTGATACAGCATCATCCAAATCGCGTGCAGTAATCGGATCAATGGTAAATACACACTTATTACGGAAATCCAGACGGTTTTTGAGTGCAGTATCATCAATGGGGGAATCTGGCACTGCAAACATTTCATTGAAACGTTCTTCGAATGGAACGATATCACGTAAATTATTATGCAATAGAATTGCTTTAATTTCTGCTTCTAAATTTCCAACATATCCCAATTGTTGTAACAGTTCTGCAATGCAGTGACCATTGGTATCAATTTCCAAGACGTGCGCCAAATACAACATGCCACATACATCATCGCCACCATTAGGCTGTGCCATATGTGGTACACAAGATTCAACCGAGACATAAGCCATTGGCACTCGCATGTCATGAGGTTTGAGTTTGTAAAACAATTTATTATCATTCAGATACACGGGATTTACAAAACTAATTGTACCAACAATTTGACGTAATTCGGTTTGTTTGATCACTGTAATAACAAATGCTTTGGGACAGTTATCTGGCATAACTGCAGTTGTATTGTCCAAATCATTGCATAAATCAATATCTGATTCTAAAGACTCTGTTTCTCCGTCTGAAATCTCTTCGTCATCAACTATGTGAATATAGAAGAAAACAAATAGAAAGTTCATATTACATAAACAAAAGATGAAACAAAAGGGAAATCACAAACAATCAATTTGTTTATAAAATATTCAGTAAATTCAGTAAACAAAAATGCTCAAATTAATGCTTACCCAGTGAAATTGAATCGTTGCCTCCGATTAAAGTTTTCTTTGATGGAGTTTTTGTTTGCTGCTCATTGTTGTTGTTGTTGCTGCTGATGCTTGTTGTTGCTGCACCCGGATTCAATACAAATGCACGTACAATGTCACCTTCAAAAGCATAACGACGTGCCACTGGCAATAGTACAATGCCATCGCGTTCCGTGCCTTCACGATCGGTTGACATTGTTATAAATGATTGACGATTATTCTTTCGATTTACACGTATCTCATCCTCAACAATACGACCAAGACCAGCATTAACCAACTTCTTGGCATGCTCTTCCAAATCACAAACATTACCAGTGAACTTCAGATCATCGGGTAATTCGTTTTGATCCAAGTAATCGAGTATTATTTCATTAATATATTTCCGTAAGTTTTCTAATTCTGTCTGTAAGGTTTTCGATTCTTTGTTGTTCCCCCTTTTATGCCTTTTGTTACGTTTTCGACCTGTTTTACTTGTTGATTCACCAAATGCAGCAGCAACTGTATTCGTCGAGTTGAAGGAATCATTACGCGCACTTGACAAATCGGTATCATTTCGTGATTTATTGTTTTGATATTGTTGCTGCTGTTGTTGTTGTTGATTTCTTGGAGCATTGCGACTGCTTGTGGATGGCGCCTCATTGCCACCCATCGATTGACTAAATATATCCAAACTCATTAAAACCTCATTATGTTCGACCATGCGAATTATTTGAGTTTTTAAGCCGGGACTTAAAAGCGCAATGCGTTTAACCAAATCTTGAAGGGCATCTACTTCACGTAAAAGTACCCGTCGTGGTTTACGATTATTTCCTGAAACTGGAATTGGTATCGCAGCTGCTAGTGGCGACATTCTGCCTCTTGTTCTTTCGTTTCTAGGCTTGGATTTTGGATCGGGCAATACAGCAGCAGCAGCAGCAAGATTTAAATTCGTTCCTTGTGTGGTATCCACATACGATCGCATAAATTGTCGTGCCCTCTCATCAATAAAATCCTTTTCTTCCTTTGTCAGCACTCCACGTTGCATCATTTGTTGTGATTTTTCTAAGCACTCACGTACTGCAGACACTCGTGTATAGACAAAAAAATATTGTTTTTATTTAACAAAGAAAAGATTTCAAAACTCTTAATTACCTTTGCGATTGCGTTGTTTCAATGAGTCAATTAATTCGAGAAATTCAGCATGGACTTGTTCTTTGTTTGTCGTTGTCGTTGGCATGTCAGCTAAAACCCCATCCGCTTCTGCTGTAGTAGTTAAAAGTTTATCAGATATTGAATCTGACATGATAAAATTTATTTCGTTTATTTTGTCAATTTCAATTGAAGTATGCCACAGCAGCTGCTATTTTAGTTATTTATATTTTCTTATATTTTCTTCTAAACTCAGTGAAAGCACGATACGATTCACGTTAGTGATGGGAAAATACTTGGAAGCTTACATACCTAAAGCCATGGTGCCAACAACACAACATACAGCAGAAACCGAAACTGAAACGTCTTTCCCCATTATTGTTTACGTTGTATATGGTGAAATTCTTACCACTTATCGATGGACAGTGGTGAAATTCATTTCTCATACATTGTAAACAATCACAACCTTAGATGGTGAATTTCTTACTCGCTTGCTCATGCACAGTGGTGAAATTCATTTATCATAAACATCTCAATAATCCTGATTAAAAATTTTAAATCTTTATTCAATAAATCATTGTTAGTAGTTAGTAGTAGAAGCTCTTCTTATATGCTATGCTATGCTAAACATAACTAATTCAAGGGATTTGGAGTCTTGGCACTTTCCTGACGTATGGCGTTAATAAGCTCATAATTGACCAGAAAAGCAAAACTGAGACCAGCAATTTCGACTGTACAATTGTGAGCCAATCGAGTCTTATTGCCTTGCAACAGTGGTGTACCATCAATGAAAATGGCCCGTTTGCCTTCATTGGAAATGAAGAAGTCACCATTACTGCGCAGTTTAATTGTGCCCTGGCGACGCGATATCTTAGCAGCAGCACCTTCAAGCGATAGATCTACATCAACGACACAATCTTTGGCATCGCGACCAAATGTTATTTCCTTCGAACGCATTAGATAACGTACAAGGCGACCACGTAAACAGGCCAGTGTTTGATTGTCGAATTCAATTGAAGCAGTTGGGCCAAGCATCGAATCAACCAGAACACCCCAACGTGATAATTCATTTTCAAGAACACGTATTTCCCGCTTATTTTGGCGATCAGCTAGTGCTAGCTCAATGTCCAGTGATTCGTCGCGTTGTTCATGCAAGTCAGCATCGAAAATTTGCTCCTCAGCATCGGAGAATGTCAGAAGGCCATCACTGGTAGCATGGACTGGCTTAATAGTTTGATCGGGCAACAAATTATATTGCTTCATTAACATCCAATGACTGTGCAGTGATTTAGCGGTACGGGCACAATAGAACACTGATGCATTCTTATCGAGAAGCTCCTGAAAGTTTTCCAGCTTAGGAGTTTCCACCTAAAATAAATTTTGATTAATTTTAAGTGTTTCAAATCATGTAAGTGTTACAAAGAAATAACTCACGCTTTTAATAGTGCCGAGCAACTCTTCCTCCTGTATACTGAAAAGTGCTTTACGTTGCACAGATTCAATAAGCTCAGGATGCAGATTGCGCATGGCTGAGACCGCAATGCGTGACACAGATGGCTCGTATAACAAGGCCAACCAACGAGTTTGCATTTCCTGAACGGTGAATTTGCACGAAAATTTTACGCCGCGATGTACCATTCGTAAATCATTTGTCTGCTGTATACCAATTATGAGAGCAAGATCATCGATAGGCTTCCAACGACCAAGATCCTTTGTGGTAATCTGATTTGCTGGACGGCCAGAGCGACGATTACGTTTATTGCCCGAGCGTTGTGTACGACGGCGTTCATTAGTATTTGAACGTTCCATAGTGTGGGCTGTCGGATGTGAAACACTGGGAATAGCTAAAGGCGCGGCCGCAGTCGCTGTGTTTGGTGCAATGTTACCTGTAACGCTTACCGATGATGTTGGTGCAATAATGCTGGATGTCGAAGAATTTAGTGTAGCTTCGGCAGTTGTTGCAATTGTAGTCGCTGGATTACTGATTTCTGGCAATACAACACTCTTTGGTGGTTGCAGCAGCTGTGGCAAAGGAGTCTGTGGCACGGGCAAGTATGTTTGTGATGTGGTACGTTGCCTGGCGTTGCGATTTGGATCACTGCCACCACCACCACTACTACGTGATTGTGGAAATGATGTACTGTACTCAACTATTTCGTCGTCGAAACGTTTACGTTTTATGGAACGCGAAGAACTACACAAAATGATAAAATATTATTTAATTTGCCAATCATTTTCAGTAAATAAGAAAATCTAACTAATGTACCAACCTTCTACGTTTCTGATCGTTCTGTAATTCAATTGGTAAAGTCTTATTGAAGTTTCTTTGTGGCAACGGCGATGGTTGGGTTACTGTCAACAACGATGATACTGATGTTGGTGTTGGTGTTGTCATCGTAGTAGGCTGAGAAATAGGTATCGGATTCATAGGTATGGTGTCAGCAACCACTATTGTTGTAGAGGGCTCATCATTTTTGACATCCAGTTGAGTTGCTGGGGTTGTTTCCATTCCGTGAAATTATGTTTTAGTGTGCTTTGTATAGAAAATAATTGTTAGCACTCACTACTCAGTTCGAATTTATATTTGAGTTTACCAACAATAGATATTATTTTAATTCAATAATATTACATCAACAACAATCAACGAAAGCGAAAAACAGGGCAGTCCAATGAGAAGATATGAGAGAGAACTAGCGTACCCTTGAAAAATTTAGTAAGTTGGCAACTTAATTCGGCTACTGTGGCGAATTTATTCAAATTTTAAATAAACCCTTAATCATATTGAAATGCTCAAAGATTATTAACAATCATGCATTAGATTATAATATTATTATATGAAATAGCAAGTTTTTTAATTATATTGTTGATTTTCCAACCATTTAATGATCACTGTGATATAATATCGATATCACGCAGCAAGTATCGATACCCAAACGGGTACTCGTCATTCTTTGTTTGTAATTCATTAAAGTTGAGGTTAACATGTACCCAGAAGTTGTGTGAGACAGATGATTGTTCGATACTTGAACTTGAGTGAGACAGAAATATAATTAACATTTTTCTATTTTGTTATGCACCTATTCACCATAGGCTTAAACCAAAGACTTAAATCCTTTTGACCGATCTGTGGTTGTTGTACACATTTTTACCAAAGACTTAAGCCAAAACTGAAATGATTATCATTACATCAAATCAAGAATAATTAATGTCTTGGGTGGTTAAGACTGAAAATAAAGTAGAATATTCAATTTAACAACTGTCGAACTGTTGGGGCTAACGGGGTTTCATTGATTGAAACAATCAATGCATGCTTTAACATAAACTGAATTAAATGGTATTTGCTCATTCTTTAGTTCATATATACACCGACGTTGTACAACTTCGTTGTATGCTGTATCACACACACACACATATGTACGTAAATGTTGTATTAAAGCAATTTTATCGTGTCTAGGCTGATTAAAATTATTTTCACTCTTGCGAAGCGTTGCCACTCATTCTAAGTTTTTCTTTCACTTTTTGTGGTGCTCTATGTGTTTTTTTATTTTTATTACCGATGGTATTTATAAAATAATTAATTCAACATTTTTTTTAGTTGCAAACGACAATGAGGCAAGTAGTTTGAGATTGGCTTCAAACCAAAAATCATCCACTTCCTTGACAAATGCTTAGTTGGCTTTGATGACTAATCGATTGGCTCTGTTTCTATCTAGTTTACAACATTTTGAGAGAGTTTTAAGTCCAAGTCCTACGGACAGTAAAATGGATATATCAGAGACACCAACTGATTCGACTGGAGCATCGCCTCTAGATGAGGAAGACGTAAAACAGCCATCGGTTGTTGTTGAAGCATCACGTCCAGAACAATCGTCACTAGTACTACAACAAAAGCAAAAGCAAGAACAAGAGGAAAAAGAACAACAACACTGCAACCACAACGAGTCAAAGGATTTAAACTGCGAGGATAATGAGAATATGGGGGGTACAATAAAAACTTCAACAGTGTCAGCATCAGCAGTGTCTACTACACTTGATAATCGAATAATAAGACCAGAAATATTAACACTAGACTCAATGCCACAACGACAAATAACTGCTCGCACTCTCGCCAATAGTCATCCGTTAATGTCACCGACAAACACAGACTCCTCCGACTCTGAACCATATCATCAGAGCAAATGCAAAAACTTTCCTGATGTTGTGCCTCGTGTAGAGCATATACATCAGTCTCTGCCGCCAAAGGATCAACCGCAGCAGCAGCAACAACAACAAAAACAACAGCCGCAGCCGCTGCAACAACAACAGCAACCAAAAATAGTTCAATCGCGCAATACTCTAAATAATCATCATATACGCGGCAAACCGCACGATGTTAAAGTGGGCTTACTACGTGCAAATAGTCCAGATCTTTTAAGTAGTGAATCAGATGCTGATGTCTCACAATATTTGGCCGCCGTCGAATCAAATTTTCAGTCGGTGGCCCTCTTACCAAATTCTGGGGCAAATCATAGTCTAAATAAAGGCTGCATAATGGAACGCAAAAGCGCGAAACGTATTGTTGGTGTTGGTATACAAGGTTGCGAAGATATCTCGAGTTTGGATTCTATATCTAATCACAGCTTTGACGATGATGAGGACATTGAACACAATCTAGCATCGCTTAGTCCATCAAGTTCACTTATTGATGGTTTAGATGGTGAAGAAGACGACGACGACGATGATGATGATGATGATTGCGAAGGACCTGAAATCCTGCCTGACAACGATGATGATGATTTAGATGATTTTGGCATGACCACAACACCGACACCAAATACAATACAAACAAATGGCGGCGGCGACGGCGGCACATTGCCTCAATATACAGCAGCTGAAGAACGTCGTGACTCACGAAATTGGCAAAAAATTACATTGCCCGATGGACGCACTCGTGAAATAGACATGCGTGTGATTGAACCATACAAACGTGTCCTCTCACATGGTGGTTACCTTAAAGCTGGCGGTCAGAATGCAATTGTAATCTTTTGTGCCTGCCATTTGCCAGATAGATCACGTGCAGACTATAGCTATGTCATGGACAATCTTTTTTTATATGTTGTCAAGACTCTTGAACAATTGGTAACGGATGATTATGTGCTCATCTATTTACATGGCGGTTCAAATCGACGTAATGTGCCACCATTTCCATGGCTGAAACGGTAAATAACTTAATCAATATACTAGTACATAACAATCTATTCGGTATTATATAATTAATTATTGTTGTTATTTGCATGTTTTCTAATAGTTGCTATCAACTGCTTGATCGTCGATTGCGTAAAAGCCTTAAGCATATGTATTTGGTACATCCAACATTTTGGATAAAATCACTTGTTTGGATGGCTCGACCTTTTGTTAGGTAAGTAATGGGTCACTCAGTATACATATATATACATATTTATGGATCAAAAGATTTTTAATGGATCTTCATATTGCAGCACAAAATTTTGGCGTAAACTTGTTTATGTTAAATCACTTGAAGAACTTGGTTCACATGTGGCTGTTGAAAAGGCTGCTATTCCAGAAAAAGTAAAACAATATGATGCTAAACGTCACTGAACAACACAACAAACAGCAACAACTACAATATAAGATGGAAGGAGCCGCTAAAAAAAAAAAAAAAAAAAACAAAACAAAAAGAAAACGCATTCCAAACATAACTAATTGACTTGGTTTATGTTGTAATGATGCGCTTTATAACATTCCTGAATCTGACACTGAATCTCAATTTATGTTAAGCTTCAAATCTTGTTTTTGTCAACTGACTTAACTTTGTCTATACATACTACATTTTCCACCATATAATTTCTCAACTAAGATCTCAAAATCTTTGTGATATGGTTTCTTATTTGCCTCTTTAACTACTTACAACATGTACTACTATGTAATGTATGTGTGTATGTATTTTAGTTGCCTTTTTAGAGACTTCTTCCATGACCTCCTCCTAGTCTAATTTCATATCTAACATAATCTATAAACAAAACAATCTCTTTAAATTAATAATTAAAGCAATACTCATATATACACACACACACACACACACACACACAATCACAAACATATTTGCTTATATAAGCGGGCACTTTTCTATTAAATAATCTACAACTTGATTTTACATATGGAACTTTGAGAGGCAAATGCTAATCCTAAATTAAGAGACATCGAATATTAGTAGATTTTATAGTAGTAATGAAAACAGAATACACAAAAACAAAATAAAACTTGCATACTCACAAAAACCAAACACAGCTTAGTTTGTTGGATAAGATCGTCGTTAATATCGAACGATCAAAATCCCAATTATGTATAACTCACCAATCACTTATACTTATAATCATAGAATGATATTAAAAAATCGCTTCCACTTGTATCTGCTACTATTGAGAATCATTCATACATATAAACAAAGAAAACTTATCATCTTCTACCTTTATAAGATTTGTTTTTTTTGTAAAAGAAATGAAACCACATACATGCTGATACAATACTATTTACTTGTATGCGCAACTATGTACCACCTACTTCCAAAACGAACATTGTTACCTTATAAACAAACAAACAAACAAACACACACACAAACATAATCAACATTATCATTATCATACATTAGTTTTATTATTATTATTTCTACAATATTATTAGTCTTCATCATAAATATAAAATTAACGAACAAATTAGCTAAGAAAATTGATGTTAGCTTAATTTTATGTGACGACACAAATACAAATACAAACACAACAACAGCAAACAAACAACAACTCAATAATAATTATTATTATAATAATGATATACAAATATTTATGTATTATATACTAGAAAGCAAGCATGTGTTATTTGTTATCCTATCTATTATCTATACTCATCACTATACAAAATACTTTTTGTATCTTCATTATTAGTATATATTATAGAAGCAGCAACAGGAAAGAAGTCTTCTTTTTTCATTGTCGTCTGTCAAATGACATTAGAGTTTGTCTCTTAGTTTAAATTTAAGTAAAATAATTTATGAGATACATACATACAAATATAGTGACCACTATTGAAACATTTGATATTTATACAACAACAACAGTAACAACAACAACAACCATATGCTATTTATTATATAAATATAATAAAAAATATATTGATATTTAAAGAAATATAAGAATATGATTGATATTCTTTGTTGTGTCGCGGTTTCTTTGCTTTAAAATAAAACATAAAGAAAAAAAACACAATTTTGTATTATTTTTATTAAAAATTATTTATTTTGAAATTCAAATATTTTCGTTTTTTTTTTTCTTATTTTAGTATTTTTATTATTTTATTGTCACGCAACATTGTGTAGTGTCAGTCACTATACTGTTGCGGACGCTTTCATTATCTCTTAAAGTAAAATTAAAATTTTCTAAATTCTTTTATTATTCTTTTTTTGTAGGCACAACACACACTCAAAACTAAAAAGATTATGAAAAAAGAAAATTATTAATTATTTCACTAAAGTTTTTACCTGATGATGTTAAGATCGATCGATCGATATGGGGGTGGCATTTTTGGTTTTTAGTATTGTTGACTTCAACACAATGGTATATAAGATGGCAGTACTCCTAGTTTAACTCTCTGTTTGTACTTTGGTATCACAACTTCGTCTACATCTTCATCATTTGAGTCTTTGACGGTTTTAATATGTTCATCATCATCATCTGATTTATGCTTTTCGTCGACGTCCTTACTTAACTCATCATCACTTACTTCAATTATCTCCTCCTCACTCTTCTCCAATTGAGTATCAAAGTAACGATTGCAAGCAGCAGTAGCAGCAACAGATTGATCATCATGTTCCATCATCTCAACTACTTTTTCTGTTTGATCTTTTTGTACATCTCGTTGTTTATGTTGCTGCCGTTTTTCCAAACGTTGTTCATGTAAACGCATCTGTTTACATTGTAAGCAATTTGTTATTTCACATTTACCTTTACGCTCGAATTCCGGACATAAAAATTCATGGCGTTTATTACACTTAAAGATGTTTAACAACAAATGGACGACAATTATGGGGAAGGAAAAAGAAAGAATAATGTTTTGTTTTAGAGATAAACGTAAAGGATTTCGTTAAAATATTTAATTTATCAACATATATACCTTGTCAGCAAGTGGACAGTAGCCACGTAGGAAATCCGTGCAAAATTCAGCATCATCACTAAGTTTCTTATGCAGGTAAGGACAATCTTCACGCACGCAAAGTGCCTGCAAAAAAAACTTGCAAACTGGCATCTTTGACAGTGATACATTGTGTGATAATAAACAATTGCTTTTATTGCAATCACCACGTAAGAATCCAGCACAAACAGCCACTTGTCGTTTGTCATGAACTTTCCTGCATTTGTTTCGTTCATTTGCTTTGCATTTACCCAAACGCTGGAAGATCGCACACGGTACGTTGGTCTTAACTAATGATCGATTTAAAAGCTGTAAACTTCTTTGTTTGGCTGTATTCAGATGAGCACGTGATACATGGTTACTGGTGCGGACAAAGACATTTTGTGATGCAGATGAAGCAACATATGTGAGGCCACCAATGTCAATGCGTTGACATGATGCTGCTTTTTTTATGACCGTCGATGACTTTGTAGAACTTGGCAGTTGGGAAGAAATGTAAGTATTGCCTGGCAAACGTGTTAATTTAAAACCATTTGCGTCCATAACAAATTTAGTACCACGAACAAATAGTGTGCGCCCTGAAACAGTTTTCGGAACAGTGTACTTCAACTGCAGTTTGGCAGTTTCTACTTTAGTGCTGCCGCTTTTAAATTCGTGAGCAGAGCTTGTGCTAATCTTTCGTTGTAGCTTATTGCGAGTTGACTTGTAGAGGACACCATTTATATTGAGTAATTGCAATGTTCTATTACTAGAGGTTGATGGTTTAATAGTTTTGTGATACTTTGACGGTGATCTATAAGAAGCTTACAATGCCTGAATTTTGACAAAAATTATAATATTTATTTATAACTTACCCGATCTTTTCGGCTATAACTTGACAAGCGACTCCCCGGCGGAGTGCATAACGTGCAACAAAACTTTGTTTTTTATTTTGGTTTTTTAATTTAACAAGGGGCGAAGACAAATTGACTTTTGTCAAATTGCCACAACGCCGATCAAGTTTATATTTGTTGCTGGCAGGTATTGCGGAAGTTTGATTCAAACTCGGAATTGCTGTTATTTTCTTCGTTATTGTATTTGGTGCAGTTGAATTATGTCGACGGACTAATTTTCTTTTACTTATGCTTATCAGTGGAGCAACAGTTGGAGAAGCAACAATCGCAATTGGTACTGGACGTGGACACTTTTTAATAGCTATAGTTTCCTTCGGATTTCCGCTAATCACATTTCTTACAAGTTTCGTTCGTGCCTTACTAATAATTTTTGCAGAATTTACCGAAGGTAGGTGGTTAGTTATTAAAGTCATTGGTGTTGGTGGTAAGGGTGTTGGTAATTCAACTTGACTGGCAACTGCATGAGCCCATTCGGCATGTAATACCTCTTGTCGATGCCGTTGTTGTTGCTCCAATAGCCTTTTTTGAAGAACTTGTGGATTTATATATATTGAATGTGGTGGTTGTGCATGTGACAAAGAAATTTTATGCAGTTGTTGATTTGACATTAACGCTTGCAGCTGTTGCGTCGCTGAAAATCGGGTACCAGCTTTAAAGTTTGGGTTTATGTAGACTTTTCCCATTGTCATTGAATCTATATTATCAATAGAACTGTGTGGCAACATTTTCACAGATTTATTAAGCTATTTAATTAAGATTTATACAATTTTTTAAAATTTATACACAAATCGCCTTACTATATTACTTTTCAATATGATACACATGAAAAAAAAAAATGGCTGCCAACTTATTATTTTTAAGAAATTTCAGGGATGCTTTGAATGAATACAAAACAATCGTGTATGGGACAACTAAGGAACAAAAACAAAACAACTGTTGTAAAACGTGTTGCAAACTGTGGATTAGTAAAATAAATAATAATACATTTCAGAATAAAATGGGCAAGGATAGGAAGCAAAAACATTACCAGAACAAGCATCGACATCCATATAATAATAAAGACATGAGAAAACCATACAAAAAACATGAATTTGCACAACGTCCCGGCGGTGGCCAGCAACGAGGAGCAGGCAACAAGTAATGTATTCTATCTATATAATGTTTACTGAATGTCTTTTTAACTATTCTCACGTTTAGACAAAACTATATACATAAAGTATCATTACTTGAAGATCAAGTTGGTATAACTGAATTCACAAGCGACTGTGCCGGTTTTACGGGCATATTAAAGTCTCGTTTTTCCGATTTTCATGTCAATGAAATTGATACTAATGGCAAAGTGTTAATTCTAAATGATCTCACAGTGCCACAAGTGCAGGAGAGTAGTAAGTAGTAATTCAAATCAAAGATCATATTTATAATATTAAGAAAATTGAAAATTCTATTAGAAATAAGTGAGGAAGACATTGAAACTGGTCGCAAGGAATTAGAATCAATGATGGTTACACCAGACGTATGGAAACAAATTGAAGAATTGTCTGCTGCTAAATACGATGCAGTAAAAAACCAAAAAATTGAAATTGATGTAACAACTTTTAGTAAAGAGCAACGAACTCAAATACATAATGTGTTTAAGAAATGCTACGACTTCAAATTGGTGAGCACAACTGTGACAGAGAAATCTACAGATGATAAAGGAGTAGAAGTAGAGAAAAAACTTATAAGAATCATGAAACCTAAAAACAAACATGGTATGTATATACATATTTCATTTAAAGTGATTACTGATTTAATTGAAATTGTACTGATTTTTATTACTTTTCATTCATAGATCAACAACATTTTCGTTGGCCATTTCCCGGTGAATATGTTCACTTTTTATTGCACAAAGAAAATATGGATACAAGTGAAGCGGCTGTTGTTTTGGCAGATCGTTTAAAGTAAGTACACATTAATCGCAAGAATCTTTCATGATGATGAATGATTGTTATTTGTTTATTTGTAGCCTTCGACCATCACAAGTGAATTATTGTGGTACAAAAGATAAGCGTGCCAAGACCACACAAAAGTTTTGCATTAAAAAACGTTTACCATCACGAATTTTAGCTGCCACTAAAGGTGTGCGAAATATTCACATTGGTAACTTTGAGTTTAGTAATGAAGTTCTTAAATTGGGTAATCTTAAAGGCAATCGATTCCGCATTGCCCTTCGTCATATAACCGGCGACAAGGCCCAAATAGAATCTGCACTAAATGCTTTAAAGGAGCGTGGTTTCATTAACTATTATGGTCTTCAACGATTTGGTAACTGTGCAAGTGTACCAACATATAAAATTGGTATTGCTTTATTAAAGAGTGACTACAAATTGGCATGTGAGTTGATATTAAAGCCACGTGATAATGATGTAAACTTCATGCGCGACATTCGCGCTGAATGGTGGGCAAAACGTGACTCTGCAGCTGCAGCAGCAATGTTCAGGGGTAGTAGTAAGTCAATTGAAAAGAAATTACTTGATGGCCTAGCACAATATGGTGAGAACGATTATTCAGGAGCACTGCGTAAAATTCCACGAAACATGTTACTGTTATATGCTCATGCCTATCAAAGTTTAATCTTTAATAGAGTTGCATCGCGACGTGTTAAAGAATTCGGGCTTAAACTTATACCGGGTGATTTAGTGTACCGTAACAAAGAAGAGGAAGACGTGCCTGATGTGGAAATAAGTGATGATTTGGATGATATTTCACAACAAGATACTCAAGAAGTAACTGAATCCGAATCCGAAACTGAATCCGTTTATAAGAAAATGGTCAAACCTTTGACCGAGGCTGATATAGCGAGCGGCAACTATAACATATTTGATGTAGTTTTACCACTGCCGGGCTATGATGTAACATATCCTGATAATGAATCTGGTCGCTGGTATGCAGAGTTCTTAGCCGAATCTGATCTTAGTTCAGAGAAGTTGAAACATAATGTTAAAACATATGCGTTGGCTGGTGCCTATCGTAAATTGCTGGTGCAACCCAAAGAATTGAAATGGCATTTCCGAAACTATTCTAAACATGATGACACACTTATTGCATCCGATTGGGAGCAATTGCATAACTTTGAACTACCTAAGGAGCCCGCGGATGATGCTGATATATCTTTTACAGCATTGATTATGGAGTTCTCATTGCCTCTATCAGTATATGCAACAATGTTGTTACGTGAACTTTTGAAATTGGATACATCTGCGATGCATCAGACACAACTTCAGTTCAATGAACTGAGCAAAACTGAGGTCATTACTACTGATCAATCAACATCATCAAACATCAATGAAACTAATACTGAGATCATGAACACTGTTCAATCGTCGTCGCCAATCAAGGAAGAGACTAATGCTGCGATTCCAATAGATTCAACAGATTCGTCTGTTGAGAAACGGAAAAGTGATGAAATTGACAATTTAACAAATGATGATCAAGAATCAATACATGCAAAGAAGTTAAAAAGCAACGACGTCACATAATTTATATTTTCCGACAAAATTCATTAACTAAATACATATTAAAAGCGAAGTCAATTCATAAAAATCAATTGTCCTTTTTGTATGGAAGAATATCTTATGGTATGTAGATATGATTATGTGTATGTACGATATGTGAGTATATAAAACCGAAGAAAATAAAATCAATAAAACCGAAAATCAATTCTGTTCTGTTTTGTGCTTTTACTGTGGGGGGAGGGGGTGGCAGTCAACGGACAACGCACACTCTACGAGTAAAATGAAAATAACAACAATTGCCACGTGAATTTGGCGCGCACTGAGTGACTGATGAGAATTGCTCTCAGTCAAGTTAACGTGTGCTCGCTCTTTTCTGTTCTTGTTGAACTATATGCTATGCTACTGAGAGAAGAAGAGTTTCGGCCAGTCAATTGACTTTGGCTTCGAAGGACTAACATAAAGGACCTCTTCAGCATTCGTCGATTTACGCTCAAAGCATTTGCATTGAAAGCGGTTTATTTACAATTAGAATTGCAAACAAAAAAGAAGTAAATATTTAATACAAAAAAAAAAAAGAGAAAAAGAAAGAAATTTTGGTTTATGAAATTCTTTGAAATACTGAAGCAGTTTAAACTTTTAAGTGAAACCCAAAAGAAAACGAAAAACTTTGTAACAGGTGATTTTTAACTTACTAATTTTGTGTATTTTTTTTTTTTTTTTTATTTTATATATATTTTTGTTTTATGCTATAAATATTTAAAATACAATATTGTTTTGTATACAAAAGACAAAAAGAGAAATGTTTGTATAAAAAAAGTGCGCCTTTTTGTTAATTGCTTAATTAAATACGTATAAATAAATATTGAGAATTAAGATAATTTTGTTTAGAAATTAAATTAATTTAGAAAGCAAATCACAATCAAGAAATTCATGGTCAAGTGAATTTTATTCAGTTTTCGATATGAAAGAATTTTAATTTTTCCAAAAGACATTTATTGATTTTTTGGTTGTGGTTGCTAAAATCAATCGATAATTTGGTGTTAATATGCTGCTGCTGCTACACACAACATCATGAACTGTTGAAGGTGGGTCGCAGGCGGCTGAAGTCGGTTCGGTTCGGGCATACTGTCGATTTTATGAGGCGTACAGTCAAGCAAGCTTCCAGTGTTTGTAAATTGTTGGCACCCACCAACTTACCCGAAACCCATTCGATTTGGTTTGCTTCTAGAAGTGTTGTAGTTGTCGTCGTTGCTGCTGCTTGTGCGTAAACTATGAGAAGGACGATTGACTTTCTGATTCTGTTTCATTTACAATTCTTATTTTTTTTAATTTGTTATCTATAATAAATAATTATGAAAATTTATAATTTATTTATTTGTCCATGGCAATTAAATGCAATTATTGTTGTTGTTGTTCTTGTTGCTTGCTTTATTTTTGTATTGTATTGTATTTTGTTTTGTGCGAAAACAAAACAAAACAATAACAAATTTTCATATAAACAAAAAATAAATCAACCCCTTTTTATTTTATTTTGGCTTTGGCTTTGGCCCATCAACAATTACATTAATATCCTTGTGCTAAAACTGCGTCGACGTCGTTACAAAACTACAATATCCTCTTTCATACCTTATGGTATACGTGAATGTATGTATGTATGGATTCTATTCGGCTTGGGGTGGTTATTTCTGCTGTTACTGCTGCTGCTGGGAGAACAATGAAGTGAATGATAGATCTGTAGGTAGAGAGGGGATTTCGACTTCGATTTTTTTTTTTTTTTTTTTTTTGGTGGTGATACACAACACATTAATTTATAATGCACGCATGCATACATGCACGAAGTTAAAACAAATTTTATATCACAATATCGTCAATGGTTTCGTTATTAAGTGAACGAAGATTGCATTTGCATAGATACCCAATAATTCGTTTTTCAGCCTTTATGCGATTTGTTTCATTCAAACCACGTAAAAGTATCTCAATGCGTTCCAAACTCGTTGCCATTGGTTTGTTTCGTTCAAGGTCTGTTGTTGCACTTATTACGGTAATATTTGTATTTTGAGCTGGCATTGGCGATGTTACTATAACATCATGCATCATGGGTATAACGATTTCTTTTTCTTTTTCAATTGTTTGTTCATCCATTGCTTCTTGCAAGGGATCATCGTCGTCATCATCGACCAGTTCCTCAATAAGAGATTCGGCATTCATATCATCCAATGGCAGATTAATATTTTGTGGCTGAACACGCATTTGTCGATCGTTATGATATTTGATGTGTTGCTCAACGAAACGCATATCATTGAGCAATTTCCAACTTGAGCCACCACCGCCGGGCATTTCTTTGACAAGTTCGCGTCGCAGTTTGTCGCGTAAATTCTTCCAGCGCCATATGCAAGTTTTAACTGTACAGTAAACACATTTTTTTTTTTTTTGCTTATGAATATATTTTCACAAAATTCAATATGAAGCTTTCCATACCATCAATTTTCAATGATGTCGCAATATTCGCCCACATCTCGTTCTTCTTCTTCATCGTTTCATAGGGTGTAGAACGGATTTCACGAGCATAAAGCATTGGATTCGCTCGAACAAGTGCAATTAAACGTGAATCGAAATTTGAATTTGATTCTTCCATTCTTTTTGTCTTTTGTATTTTCTTTTTCTATAAAAACAAATGCCGCCGTCAACTGCATCAAAATAAACAAAACATTCTGCTTCTTCTCATCGATGACCATTCACAGTGAGTAGCGCACATATTAGTAGCAAAATATCGTTACGATTTCATATAAAGAATTGTGAGAAAAATCGTTACTATTTTAATGAATTTCAATTTTTTCGTGTGTTGTTTTATATACAAATTCACAACAATTTCTGTTGATGAAGTTCCGTTTTATACAATTAATTCATTACGATTTCTGTTGCTGCAGTTTTTTCATAGAAAATGCTTGAACAATTTATTTTTTAGAGCCAAAACATCCACTTCACTGCCCTTTATTTTTTGTAAAATTATCTTTCATATATGGAATTGCAGAATATTTAAAATATGAAATTTTTGTTCAACGTTTTTGCTTAACTAAATCAGGAAATAACAATTTTTTAATTTGTCGGCACTGAAGGACTTTATTTGTACATACTTACATATATTCATGTAAGTGTGTGTGTGTGTGCGTGTGTGTGTGTTCTATTTGAGTATCTAACTTATTTGTAAGCATGTGTGTGTGTGTGTGTGTGTGTGAGTGTGTGTGTGTGTGTGGGCAGAGTCATTGCTGGATGTGTTGCTTAAAAGAATATTGATTTATTTATTGATTAATTGATTGATTGAAAGTAGTATATTTTCATTTCTGTTACTGTGTTTTTGTTCTGTCTTTTTTTTTTATAACTCATAGTGGCGGCTGCACTTGTGGATTAATTTTCATCATGGCAGAACACTATCATCTTAAGTGGGACTCTCATTTGACGTTCATAAATAATTCAATTGGAACATTGTACAAGTAAGTCTAAGATGGATGATGATATGTGTAAGTACATTTAAGTATATGTTTTATGTTCTAATGTTTTTTTTTTATAGAAATGAGAAATTTGCTGATGTGGTTCTATACAGTTCCAATATTAATAGTCATGGTAATGCCGATATTCCAACGGTTGGAATATCCGCACATAAATTCATTTTGAGCTCGTGCAGTCAGTATTTTGCTACAATGTTTGAAACAGCGCCAATAATGGCACCGAATGGAGTCTTCTATGTAGTTCTTCCACCAGATTTAAGTCACCGCGCCATACAAATTTTGGTGCAGTACATGTATATCGGTGAAGCGACCGTTTCGACTGATATACTCAGAGAAGTATTGCGTGGCGGTGAAATACTAAAGATTCGTGGTCTTTGTCGCACAAGTTCAGGTGCGTCCACCTCCCTTCATGGCCACCATCATCATCATCATCAACGTGAGATAGGTACTTCATCACAATATGGGACGAATGGTACAAGGTCTTCAGTGCTTCCTTCGATGTCGACTATAACACATACTCAACAACTTCCTAACGATATTTACGTTAACAGCAACAAGTGTCCACCATCGAGCAGTAGCAGTTCGTCTTCACGTTATGCTCTCGAACACTCATCTGCACTATCATCGCATCAGTTTCGTGGTTTGGGTGCCTCATTAATGATTAAGGATAGTCCAGTCATTGTCAAATCACCCAAATTAACCCACCCAGGTTTGCTGAGCATTGCCACTACAAGTTCCAAACATCACACTGGTATTACTATCAACAAAGAAGTTGCCATCGATCCAGAGGATAAGTGCTGCTATCAAGCAACTGGTTCACAATCAGAATCTCTGCATGCACTCCCACCACCACCACCACAACAACCGCCGCCGCAATTGCAGCTACCCATTTCTATATGCACCGAAGTGGGTTGTCGCAGTTGTCCGATGGCAGCCGATGTTAACATAGAACCAATATTACGTCGCCGGAATCGCAGCAGTCGCGGTGATGAGCGTCCTATGGAACGTGATTATTTGGAACCACGACCGCCGGATGATCATTCACAAGATGAAGTAGCCAACGGTATAATATTCGATCGTCGTCTACGCAGGGAGAGCGCCGGAGAACGTGGTAAACTCAATCATAAATTTGTTTATGCTGTCCAATTTCATTTTTTTATACCCGTAAATACTTTTCAGTTCGTGATTATTTTGTTCCGGAACATTTTGAACATGCACAAATGAATACGAAACCCTTTATGGATGCCTCCATGGCTACAATTCAGTTGCCGACACCACCGCATCCGCACAATTTCCTTGCCATCAAGCAAGAGCCATCCGATTGGTCAAATAGTGCACCCACCACAAATGAGAATAGCGCCGATGGTGGCTTAATGCAACATCGTCCACCGACACCGTCTTTGCACTCACCGAAGCAACCATTAGATTTTAAGATGCCACTTGGCAATGCTGCCGTCAAGTTGGAGACGAGCAGCAGTTCGAGTAGCACCGATGATGAGGATAGCAAGCATTACAACAATTTTAAACTGTTGCCATGCGATTTCTGTCAGAAGTCCTTTGAGGATACCAAATCCTTGGTTCGTCACTTGGAAACTCATAATGTTGATAACGCAGAACGTAATCAAGCTGCAAGTAGCAGCAATGTCTGCACATTGGTGACATCCAATGGTGGTGGTGGTGGTAGTAGTAGCGGCGGCGGCGGCGGTATTGGCACTGCTGGTGGAGGCGGCGGTCTTGGCACCGCTGGTGGCGGCGGCAGTAGCCATGGCAATGATTTATCTTTGCCCAAATCATATGTGCCAAAAAAACGAAGGCGCATATCGGTAAGTGGACAACAACTGGGTTCAAATACACAATACCTAAAGTAATTGCTTCCTTCATTCCTATGAACAGCAACAGGAGAACAACGTGGATCATGTCACATTGCAATGCGATTTGTGTTCTACGTAAGTTTGAATTGATGATGATTGATTGATTTAAAAGAGCTCAAATTTCTCAATGCAATTCTCATTCTCATCTTTATATGTACAAAACAGTTCATTTGAAACTCCTGCAGAATGGGTACGCCACATGAATAATCAACACACAGAAATCGAACTAGCGATGTTCAATAGCAAAAAGGATGGCGAACAAAAGAAGTTAGCACGCTAAGCATGTCTCATTTCATTTAAGAAATTTTACATGTAACTAAACTTCCCTTGCAGAAATGGCAGCGCATCGGTTACCACCAACATCAGCAACAGTAGCAGCAACATCACCACGGCCACCACCATCATTGTCAGTGACACCACCAACATCAGCAACACTAACAACAACATCAACAATCAAACTGTAACCAGTTTTTCCAGCACTTCCAATTTACAAAACCAATCAGAGCAACAGTCCACCATCATCATACATAAGAAATATAACAACCCCTCCTTTTCCTTCTCTTCCTCCTCCTCATCTTCCTCCTCCAATAAACGTCCCAGTGCTACAATTGTCGCAGCCAACAATCAAAGTAATTCACCAGGCAACAATACATCGGAATAACTAAATGTAACATCCTCGCATGGATCATTCAGCAGAAGCAGCATGGAAGTGGAAATGGAAATGGAGTATACTCATCACCATCATCATCTTTATCAAAATCCTCTGCATAATTTTCAACACCATCATGAGAATCACAATCATCATAATGAGCAAAATTACTAATAACAGAAATAAACTACTTACTAATGGATTAATGTCAACAGCTGAGCTGTGTAGATCAATCAATCCATTCCATCATTTCAATTCAATCCAATCCAATCACATGAAGGCACACACTCAATACTGTGGTATGAAACTACACTCAATACTAAACGAATCGAGTGAGTGAGAAAGAAATATTTTATTAATCAAGTCGTTCCAGATCAAATGCGAGAAATCAGCAAATGTAATCAAAACAAATTTTATGAAAAATGAAAATGAAAATTCAAAATCAATGAAAAAGAAAAATATTTTTAACAAAAAAAAAAAAAAAAAAAATTTATTGAAATGAAAATTGAAAGAAAATCTATTAAAACGATTGTACTGTAATTCGCAATGCAACGAGTTGAAAACAGAATAGAAAAAAAGATAACAGAAAACTGAAAAACACATACAGAAACAAAGAAGAAATTTTAAAATTATTAATCAATTTTTTTTTTTTAAATTTATTAAATTAAGATGATAATGAGCAAGAAGAACAACAACAACCAAAATAACAACGCGCAATTTACTAAGAAATGAAGATTTAAAAAAAAAAAATTATTTAATTACATGAACTAAAAAAAAAATTTTTAATCATAATTGGAAAAAAAAAATATGAATGTAAAGTTACTTTTTAATAATACATATTAATAACAAGAAAACAGAAACAAAAATATAAACATAGGTTAAGGCTTTTTTCCTCGTCTCATTCTCTATGTGTGTGTGTTGTACTCGTAGTAGATTGTGATTAATCACAAAAGTATTCCTTCAATATGAAAAATATTTACATATTTACAATTTAAAATGATTATACATTTAATTATATATATATATACATGTATGTATGTATATGAAATAAGTCTATCTATATACATTAACAAAATAAAAAACAAATTAAAAAAATTAACAAAAAAAAAATAAAAATTAAAAAAAAAAATCATATGAAACAAACATCGTAGTATTTATGTGTAATAATAAAAAAAAATATTAAAAACAATTTTAAAAATTATTAAAAAAAATTTGTTTAAATTTAATGTTCCGCAACTAACAACTGCAGCAAATCAAATAAGTAGTTGGCATTGTCAGTCAATTAATTTAAATGATTAAATGTGGATGTGAATAGAAATTGAATTTACTCTAGAACTCTAGAATTTATTGCAAAATATAAAACATTACCAGCGCTTTGTGACAGTTCATCAAAATAATTATTACATATACAGTGAAGCTTAAATAAAATATGTATTTAAATAAAAGTGAATCATACACAGAAATAACATAAATAATAACCAACTGCTTTAAGTTACAAATCATTGCTTGAAACATAGGCTATTATAATTGTAATTAGTCCTGCAATAGAAATACACACTCTGTGAAAATTGCAACTTTCTATTTATGTATTATGGTTCATGAGATAGAGCTCTGTGACAGACGGACGGACAGCGTAGGTTTAGTAATAGGGTTCCGTTTTCACCCTTTAGGTTCGGAACCCTAAAAAAAAATTCATTATTGATGCTCTGCATATAAATGTTATCTGAAACACTCTAAAAAGACTGCAAAAAGTGGATCCATTTCAGATACACAGCGGGCACAGTTGTACCTTGTAGATCCTATGGTGTTTCTATGTGACACAGGAAATTTAAGTAATACTAAAGTTTGTATAGTATGGTTATAAATTATTATTATTTATATTAATATTTTTATTAATTTTTTTTTTTTTCAATTCTGGTAGCCACAGAAATTCCAGGTTATAAGAATACATGATTGAAAATTGGTTTGCCGGTGCAGATTGCCTGTATAGAAATGTATATCTGTTTATGCTGCCTTGCAGCGATGTTGATAATGAATCTTTGTTTAATAAGTATTTTGTTATGAGCTCTTTTATGACTCGCCTTAGGCAATCTTCGGTATGACAGATGATACTCTTACATTCCCCGCAACCAACTGACAGATAGATGGATTAATGATCAGCAATCAATAATTTAATTCTATTACCGGCAACTAGACTAACTCTGATATATTGGGTTCCATTCCTTAGTTTGTAATAGGATGTTTGGATGAACACTTATGCAAAGTTTTTTATTCTGTTAAAATAATTTTCCACATAATAGAAGTAGAAGGATCCAGATGGGAATATATTCGAATCTATAAATTTACTTACATTTTACAATAGATATAATTTTATTATAATTGCAGGATGATGAGTGCATGCAAAGAGTCGAAGTTATGAGAGCAATATACAACAAACTAAGTACTGAGAAGCAAATCTATGCCTAATCAGTTTATCACAGAACTTTACAAGGGAGAATTGGGAAATCTTAATAGAGACATCATCATTAAACGTATTACCCAGACTTTCGATTTACCACTACATCGCACAATTATAAACAACGATATGGGTAATTTTAACGTTAGAAATGAGACCCTAATTAGTTATATTGTAGTAGAATTATCAAAGACATTACATTTAGTGATCGTCTGCGTTGGGGTAGCGCTGGAGTGAGTGGAAAGCTCAATCATAATTATGTCATTTTTCATATGTCGAATTAATGCCATTCGTCAAATCCAAATGATCATAATGTGAAACGTAGTCAAGATGGTGCTTGTACTGCGACCAAGAATTGGCAAAGCAGTTGCCACGACGGCTATGAAATAACGCTATATGATTTGACCAATTAGGCACTCATTACAAATGGTGAATTATTGCAATAGCGCCCGCCAACTACCGTAGAGGATAGAAAACATCTAGCAGTGCCTCATTTAACTCATAATCATAATAATATCGAACGTAGTCAAGCTGCCTTGTTACTGGTGCCTAAGACTATAAAAATATATACTGGTGCCATCTTAAATCAGTCGCAGAGGCATTGATGACACTGTAATTAGCGGAAGCATAGTCGTTGGCAAAGCCACTTTTGTTACTGGTATCATAGAACTTAGTTATACTGTAAGTGGTAACATTTACCAGCAGTTTCAGCAATGGTGGTAGCACTGTATTGTGCGGAGGCATTGTCAATGACTTATTTTTGTCCGGAAGTAGCTCAGGGATTCAACAAAAGGATCACAACAAGCAACAACATCAACAGCAACACCAAGAATATTCACTGGCAATGGCAACAATAATAAGTACAAAACAAATAGCAACACTCCTCCGTACACATACAAGTATAAACAATAATCTTTGTTATTATTAACAAAATCATTATCATCATCATAATCCAGACTAATGTCACACACACTTCAACACTATGAATCGAGTGGGAAAAATTCCATCAAATTTGATTAAAATTTGGATCAAAAATTCACCATGAAAATTTAAACAAAATAAATGAATAAGGACTGAGATGAGTATCTGAATTTTTTTTACATTCGGTGAGTAAGTAATCAAAACAAATTAAATTGATAGGAAGGAATGTATATGGTAAATATGATTATGATATAAAACAAAGTCCACTTGTCTTGTGACTGTTCCTGTCATCGTTTGTTAAGCAAGTGAAGACCGATAAAAATTATAAAAAAAAATAAATAAATTTAAAATAAGTTTATAATAAGGAACATTTTGAATTTGCATTTAACGTCCAACACAAATATTGTGACTAACAAACTGCCAACTTGGTAAAGAAAACCCATTTCATTCAGTTCACATTCAAGTTCAAATACAAAATTTCGTTATTAACAAAAAAGTAAACAAAATAAATATTTAATCACAGACACACGCACACGCGCATAAAATAAATTTCTAACAAATTTATTTTGATTATATGGTCGAAATTTTGTAGAACATAAGCCAGTTGAAATTAATCATTGAACTTGACAAGACCTGATAAGTTTTTGGGAATAAAAAAAAAAATTTAATTTTTTTATAAAAATTATAAAAATTAACAACAAAACTTAATAAAATGAGTGGTGGCAAACATTTAGGCAAAGGTAAGAAGTCTGAATTATTCTCATATCCTTATAAATCCTTTGGCTAACAAAAATATACTTATCATCATGACAAGAAAAAAAAAAAAAAAACTCGTCACCGCAGAATTCTAAATTTTTGTTTAGTCATTTCAATGAATGAAACATAATGAGCAACAATGACATAGTACTTAGAAATCAGAAATTGATTAGTCAAAATATTATCGAGTGTGTTGTTTTCAATAATATTTATGTTTATTTATATGTACGAGTATACACATTTAATTTTATTTCTTTAGATAGCACCAAACCTATTCTACCAGATGATGGCGTCTTACGTTTATATTCAATGCGTTTTTGTCCTTATGCTCAACGTGCCCATTTGATATTGAATGCCAAGCAAATTCCACATCATAGCATTTATATAAATCTAACAGAGAAACCTAAATGGCTCGTTGAAGTTAGTCCATTGGGAAAGGTGCCCGCAATGGAAGTGGAAACTGATGATGGCAAGAGAACAGCGCTCATTGAGTCATTGATTATAGCCGAATATCTTGATGAGAAATATGTAGAGAATCCTTTATTACCCAATGATCCCCTAAAGAAGGCTCAACATAAAATAATAATTGAACGTTTTAGCTTGGTTGCAAATAGTTTGGGAAAAACTATATTAGGTGGTGGTCCAGTTGAGGATATTTGGAATAGTCTCGACACTTTTGAACAGATTATATCTGAACTTGGCACCGATTATTTTAATGGCAATGAAATTGGTTTTGTGGATTATATGCTTTGGCCATGGTTTGAACGTTTGGATGCTCTACAATATGTCTTTGGTGAGAAAGCTGCTTTTGATCAGAAACGTTTTGGACAATTGGTAAGTACAATATAATAGTATAATCAGTAGAAGTGAAGATATGAGTATAAAAAATTGATTAAAATTTAAGGTCAAATGGATTGAACTGGTGAAAAATGATGCTGCTGTTAAAAGTTTCTATGTCGATCCTGAGACACATGCTAAATTCTGGGCATCCCGTAAAACTGATAATCCCAATTATGATTTACTTGCAGATGCTTAAACTTAATGTTGTTTGTATTCGAAATATTTGCCTTACGAGTATATCAATTTAAAAAGAATATAAATAAATAGTAACTATTTATATACATACTTACTATATATATAATCGGAGTGAGTCTATTGTACAAGTATATGTACTATGTACAAGTATATACAATCAGTGGGGTTTATAGTTGTGTGTTAATGCACTTGTTGTAATCAAGTTCATTGGGAATTTGATACTTCAAGGGTTTGACTCGGTTGTTGGCTCTCCTCGTTCATTACCTGCCTGACTAATGTGTGTGTTACCACCCACCCATAAGTACTATATAATAAGCAGTTAGAGCATTGTAATTTTCAGTCGTCATTAAATCGCTTATCATCACATAAGAAATCATAACATTTTCTAAAGTGAGATAATGAGTTCTGGCAGACATTTGGGAAAAGGTAAAATAAGAATCAGCAACATCATATGTTAAGAAAATGGCAAATCATTTCCGATTCTTTAAATAGATTCAATCAAACCTAATTTACCCGATGACGGTATACTACGTTTGTATTCAATGCGTTTTTGTCCTTTCGCACAACGCACACATCTCGTTTTGGATGCAAAAAAAATACCCCATCATGATATTTACATAAACCTTAGTGATAAGCCAGATTGGCTTCTTGAAATCAATCCTCAAGGCAAAGTACCAGCACTTGAATTAGTAAGCGAGGATGGTCAGCCAATATTAACTGAATCACTCATTATCTGTGAATATTTGGATGAAAAGTACCCAAATAATCCACTATATCCGAAGGATCCATTGAAGAAGGCACAAGAGAAAATACTTATCGAACGAATGGGTCCATTAATTGGTGCATTCTTCAAAGCTTCAGATGGTGGTGATATGCAGCCATTCTGGAACAATTTAGAGAATTATGAACAGGAATTACGTATACGCAATTCAGCATATTGTGGTGGTGACACACCTGGTATCTTGGATTATATGTTATGGCCATGGTGTGAACGTTTAGAATTATTACAAGTTCAGCGTACTGATGATTATCAATTTGATAGTGAACGATTCCAGAAATTGGTAAGTTTACATAAACATAAATTATGCCCATAATTTATTGAACATTTTTCCTTAGTCCCAGTGGCTGGAATTGATGAAAAGCGATGAAGCTGTTCAGTGTTTCTATGTAGATGCTGAAATTCAAGCAAAATTTCTAAGTACACGTAGTGCTGGTGTTCCTGAATATGATCTTATTGTCAAAGAAGACTAAACAAATCCCAACAAATTGTATGCGATTCTATGTATTTTTTATTTTGATTTTGATTTTTTTTTTTTTTTTAATATAATAAAATCATTTAATTAATCTCATTAAGTAGTAATTATGTACATTTGAATGCTCATATGTGTGTATATTTTAGAAGGCAATATCAAAGTTAGGATTACCAGCGCGACGGGTCTTCAAGAAATTGGCATGGACTTCACCAGTCAAATAGTTTTTCTTAACAGACTCATCTTTTAGCATTTGTGCATGCCACTTAAGCTGAAAATAATCAATAATTAATCATCAATCTTTAAACACAACAACAAATATTATAATTTATCTTATCTTACCAATTGCTTAAAGCGAGCCTGATCCAATTCATATTTCTCTGGCAACAAATGCTTTAGAATATCAAAACGCTCAAACCATGGCCAAATCATATAATCCAACATGCCTGGCTTCTCGCCACTGAAATATGGTGTACCGCGCTTGGTCAACTCTTCCTCAAAAATATCTAAGCCATTGGCAAAATCGGTTAAAGAATTCTCTGGTGGATTATCTGTAGTGAATACTGGATAAATGGACCCAATAATTGGATTAAATCTCTCAATCAAAATTTTATCCTGTGCCTTTTGCAAAGGATCCTTTGCATGGAGCTTTGGTTCTGGATATTTTTCATCTAAATAATCCGCAATGACAAGGGATTCGAAAAGAGTCGGTTTTCCCTCCTCGCCTGGAATTTGCAGTGCTGGAACCTTACCCAATGGACTATAATCAACATACCAGTCAGGCTTCTCATGCAGATCAATGAAGACTTGATGATGTGGTATATTCTTAGCATCCAATATGAGATGGGCACGTTGCGAATATGGACAAAAACGCATGGAATACAAACGGAGTAGACCATCATCGGGTAGCTCAGGTTTTGTAGAACCTAAGTATAAGAAATAATAGATTTTTTGTCATTATTATTATTAATTATATTTTTTAAATTATGTGGTACGAGTATCAAATGGGAGTGATAGTGAACGTACATACATATGTATGTATGTATGTATGTATGACGTCAACTGGTATGATTTTTATGTGCTTAAGATAAAATATTTGCAATTAAATATGTACTACAATAATTTTATAGGGCAAATCACAATTCTTCTTCTTTAACACATAACAAGTTTTTGATGAACATACGTAAATATGTAAGTATGTGTAGGTCCAAACCCAGTTTCTAGAATTGCAATTTGTTGTTTTCGTAAATCAACACAGCAATCAGTCGAGTTATTGTTCATGACCTTCGCCACGTTGGATTACACAAATATGTATCACTCAAATGCACTTGATAATGATTTCTTCATTAAAATATCTAGTTATGTACGTAATATGTAAACCACAACCACAATTCGAACTAACCTTTCTTAAAGTGTTTTTTCGGAATACTCATTTTTAATGCCTTTTGGTAATCTGAATCAAGCGACAAATTATCGTATTTAGTTATAGAAGTAATAGAATTTGAAGAAGACCGGCATCTACAAAAAACAAAACACTTCTGGAACTGTTTGGAAATCGCACACATTTATGTACACAAATGAAAAATTCAGTTAAGGGCACTAATATTGTTCCCTTTATTTGATTAATTTTTATCAAAAAAAAAAAAAAAAGACATATTATCGCCTACTTTGAATGAATGTATTATTGTGTATATGAAAGTATTTATAAAAGGACCAATATACAAAATGCACAAAAAATATTGGGAAATGATTCACCATGTACTCAAGAAAGACATAAAACTTCATCATGCTACCTACTAACCAACAATTATCACTCACATTAGAAATACAAGAACAACTGGAAGAATATGGTAGAATGTATGTAAAACCAGGAATCTGCAAAGTGGGTAAAAATGTTAAATGGTTAAGGTTACATTTCCTCTCCCAATATCAGATGTCTATTTATTATCTATTCCAAGCTATTGAAGTGGTTTTGAGTATCAAAAAGGCCAAACTATAATGAAAAAGCTCATAAAGAAGGTAGTAGAAGAAGAAGAAAAACTGCCATCCACATGTTTAACAAAATTTAAATGAAACTTTTTATTTCTTTTTTGTTTTTTCGCCATTCAGATTTAAAGTATAAATTTTGATTTATTCCAATGATATATGAAATTATTAACAGTTCCAAGAGGTTGGCTCTTCATTGGGCACATAGTTTGCATGGTATGCAAGAATATTATTATTCTTAAGACAATTTTGGACGTTTGGCAACATTTCTAAAAATAAAAATTTATGGTAATAAATTATTTTAGTAAAACAATCAATTAATTCATTTTACATATATACAAATATATAAGTAGAACCTACACAATCATATTGTAATCAGCATTACCAGCACGTCTGGAACTCAAGTATTTAGCATGTGTCTCACCATCCAAATAGAAACCCTTAACCGCATTATCGTTCAGCATAAGATCACGCCATTTAATCTAAAGGAGAAGAACAGAACCATTTATCAATAAATCGAGTCTTCAATTAAGTGACATACCAAATTGCCAAAACGTTCAGGTTCCAATTCAATTTGATCGCCCAATTGATACTTTAAAGCAGCAAATCGTTCACACCATGGCCAAATCATATAGTCTAACATACCAGGCGAATCGCCATTGAAAAACGGTGTACTTCGCACTTTCAGTTCTTCTTCGTATATCTCTAGGCCAGCGTAGAGGTCTTTGTTGCCCAACTCCTCGGGTTTATCATTGAGCAATAGCTTGTAAATAGCAAGTATAAATGCACCAAATCGTTCAATGAGTATACGATCTTGAGCTTTTTTCAACGGATCCTTGGGATAGAGTAATTTATCGGGAAATTTCTCATCCAAATAATCGCATATAATAAGTGATTCAATGAGTACCGGCCGATCCTGTTCTGTGACTAATTCGAGAGCCGGTACTTTTCCTAAGGCACTGATTTCTTTGAACCAACTTGGCTTTTCGTGTAGATTTATATAAATGCTGTGATAAGGAATGTTTTTTGCGTCAAGGACTAAATGCACACGATGTGCATAGGGACAGAAACGCATTGAGTAAAGACGCAATATGCCATCGTCAGGTAGTTCAGGTTTTTGGGAGTCTGAAAATGATATGACAAAATTGTTTAGTGAATTTCTCTATCTAGGGTGTGGACAATAATCAATGTAAGCATGTATTACGTATGAATAATTACCAATATCCAAATGTATTCCGGCACTCATTGTTTATATTGTTTATTTTGTGTCTTTGTTTCTTCTTCTTCGGAATTTTATTAACAAACTAGAGGTGAGCAAACTTATGATATCATCTCTACAATAACAATTCAGATTATTTATTACATATATGTACGTATATATCAATTTTAACAAATAAATTCACACAAATCTGTGTGTGTATGTGTGTGTATGTTTGTTGAGGTGAAATAAGAAAAAAGCAACTCTGCGCTAAATTTTTCTGAATGATCAATATAGCGCGGGATATTTTTGTTCATTTGAATTGATAAAAGATACAGACATCAACAAAAAGCAACAATTGCCCATAGACAAAGAGAGAGAGTCAGAAAAATTGATTGAATTCAAAGACAGAGAGTGAGCAAGTGCGTAAATAGAGTAGACAGAGAGCGAGAGAGAGAGAGAGAGAGAGTGTAACTTTGTGATTTGAAAGCTTTTTGAAACAGCAATTTGTATTTAGGAAAATGCACACGCAGAAAGCTTAAGAACTTGCATCACGAACTTGAAAAAGCGATTATTTTTGGCGGCTTTTGTGGCATTCATGTCATTCACACATTGACAACATTCACAGACGAAAATCAAACGAGAGTAGAAGTGTTCTTAATCTAAGATAAAATTTTTTAAAATAAATAAACGGAAGAAGAACAATTAAACTATTTCACAATTTCTAATTTCTAGTAAAAAGTGCAAAGTCATTAAGTGAGCGCAAATAAAAATAGGAAAAAAAACTTCATAGCAAATAAATTAGATTTATTAAAATTTTGTTGTTGTCACAACGGTTATTCAACTCTAAAATCAAAAGCATTTGAGTATAAACAATAATAACAACAACTATAACAAAAAACATTAACAACAATTTGGCGTCAGCATAATTTGCAACAGAGAGACTGGGGAGACTGTATACGAGTGTGTGTATTTGTTTTTGCGTATTGTTGCGTTGCCGTAGTTTATGCTGCGTTCGTTACCTTATCTTACGTCTTACGTTGAGTTGTATTGCGCTGCGCAGCGTTGTCTAAAGCTTTTGCGTACTATTGCCGGCTTTTCAACTGCCACTGAAACAGTAACAACAATAACAAGAGCAAGAACAACGATAGCAGCAGCAGCGCAACAGTAATAATTGTGACAGACATATTTTACGCCATAATAAAAGCTTATTTTAAAAGCTCATCATCATTATTACAAGTGTATTTTGATTTTGTTTTGTCTCGACGCATTTTTTGCTGTTTGTGAGCTTTCGCTTGAACCAATTCAGTGGCGTTCCCTAAGCGGGACTTTTCTTTTTTGGAAATGATTTCTACATACATATTAATAATTGCTAAAATACGCCACTGATGATGGTGAACTAAACGTGCCTTATCATTTTCTAAGAGCTTTGTAGTAAAAGAAATCTATATAGAAAATAAACAAAGAGATATACTAGATCATCTATGTACTAAAAAAAATTTGAAAATTTTGTGTATTTTCCTTATTAATAGAGTTCGATATACCAAACCAAAAAAGAAGAGTTTTCCACGTATGGAGCGTGAAAATGGCGTCATTAAACGTACATCATCTAGAGGAGAAGGCAGTGGAAGCGGTACTATCAGCAATACCACTACCTCGACCAGTAGCACTGCAGCGTCTTCATCTAATACAATTACAACTAGACGTCATCAAGAGGAACGGTTCTATGAAGATGTATCGCAACGTTCATTTTCCAGAACTTGTGTACTTGGCTGTCAAGTGAATAAGTTGGCATTGTGTCGATTTCCGGTGCATGATGTCAAGCGGTGAGTAAAGAAGTCTATTTTTATGTTTAAATAAAATATTTTGAGAGAAATACAAACATACTTACATATAGAGAAATAGACAGACACAAACATAGACAATAAGAGAGTGGGGGATAGAGAGTTAGTGAGAAGGGGGAGTGAACAGTGAGAAAGAGATACAGAGAGAGAGAATAAACCAGTTTGTGAACTAACCTATCTCAAATAATAAAGTAGAAGTAAAATGCATAAGATAAGGAGGAATAAGAAGTACTAGGAATCAATTCATTCTACTTCTAAATGGTGGTGACTGCGCCCCAAAAGCTTTTTGCGCAGCATAATGCAACAACAGCAACACAATAATAGCTTCATATACATACATTCATCCATAGACATAAACTTATGTATCTATACTATACATATGTATATGTAAACACAAACAACTAAAACGATGCGACAATGCTGGATGCGTTTACTTGTTGTTCTGCTGCACCATAACTCCAAACTTCCAATAGTAGAGAGAGAGTACAATATATTCTGGAATGGCACGTCGCAAAGTCAAAGGTTATTGAACTTGGGCAACAATTTTCAATGCCATGATGAACTTCAACGCCAAAAGCGCATTTGCAATTTCTGTTCTTCTTCTGATTGTTGTTGTTCTGTACGTTGTAGTTGTAGTCGGAGTCTTGTTGTTGCTTTGTGGTTGGTTTGTTGTTGTTTGACTGGCAGACGCCATGTCCAAAAACTCAGACTCTGACAATGCTTTATTCGCATTAGAAACGTTCAGACACAAAACAACACAACAAACCACATCGCAGCAGCTGCAATTTTAATTTATGCCAAAATAAGAAGAACTTGGCTGTATCATTTGGCCATGAAGTTGGAGCAGTAGAGTTCAGTTATAAGGTTACCATTCTGATTATTTAATCCATTGAATGCAAATATGAATTCGGACATATTTATGTAAATACATACATACATATGTATGTATAAAGATGAAGAGTTGTTAATATCAAATTAACACAAATACATACATACATAATAAAGAAAATGGTCACCTTACACAAGGTAATTATATTTCGTTTTAAGGAAATTAATGCGAAACTTAACTTCAAATGGTTATAACTTTTATTAAGCCTTTTGTATTAAAGGTATACGAATTTAAAAAATGTTTAAACTAATAATTTTAATGAAACCAAATCATTATGAAATCGAGCTTTTTATTGCTTTGCTTTGCTTTGCATTGTCAACAACAACATCGACAATAACGTCAACCCTTCTTCGAACAAACAAAAAATGTCGGCAATGTCGGCAAAAATAACAAAAACCGAGAACAGAACAGAACAGAAGAGAAGAGAAAAGAGCGAACGCCCTAATGTAAAGTGTTTAGTGCATTGCAGATCCGGACATAATTTCTCACTCTCTTTCTCTCTCTCTCTTTCTCTCTCTTTCTTTCATCGTGTGTTGTACACATCCATCTGTGTGTGTTTACTTGCATGCATATGACAAGAAATGAAGCTTGAGATTTAAATACGAGTGTGTGTGTGTGCTCGTGCTTGTGGAGGAGAGAGTTTCAAGTAAAAGCGTCCATCGATCGCAATAAAGTATTCTGTGGAGACAGAGAGAGAGAGAATACGGGATCTAATTTTAAAGCTGCACACACAAGAACTGAACTGAACCAAATTCAAAAAATCATAAACAAAGAAACTGGGAAGAACGACGGTGTGTTCGTTTATTTGGCGTGGCGTGTATTCTGTCTTAATTTTTAATTCTTTCTTTTGTATATAAAAATAACAAATAACAAGAAAAATAAAGAGTCGAGTCCCTTCAAAGAGAGACCAAGCACCAGCACCAGCAGGAGTGTTTTTTTATAACAAAAATAAAAGAAGTTTGTATAATTTTAAAGAGTATATTTGAATAGTTGATAAACTATTATTTCTTAATGAGAAATGATTTGCAAAAATTATGAGAAGAAGAAAAGAAGTAGAAAAAGTAATGTAATTGTGCTTTCGTGTTTAAAAAGATTTTATAACTTTATTTTTTACTCATTTTCCGTTCAATTGAATGAATTCTTCTCTCATAAGCTTGCAATGCACTCTTTCTTTTTACTACATGGTATTTTCTTATTTTCTTGGTCTTGTTATTATTGTTGTTGTTGATTTCATTCTTATTATTCTTATTTTTATTGTTGTTTTTGTATTTAATGCAGCTGCCACAATTGGCTGAAGTTCTTTAATATCAGTAAAGATCGCTTGGAAAAACTTGGTGGCTTAAACAATTTGCGCGTTTGTCTTAAACACTTTAATCAGAAACAACAAATGGCCAAGACACGAATCAAAACAACGCCGACGCGTTTGCAAAAGGATACTTTATCCCAAGCGACAACTGCAACAATAAAAGCAGCAACTACAATAATATTGGAAACAACAAAATATAATAACAACAACAGCAAAGCACAAGATGTAAAGGTATGAAAAGTCAAGAAATGTAAATGTAGATGATCAAATTATTTTATTAAAGCTTTTGCTTTTTCTCATTGACAGCGTCAATCTACTAATGGTCTTCAATTGACTCGCCGCAACTCCAATTCCAATGGGAATATCTCAACTATCATTGTTGCAGCTCCAAAACGTACAACTTCTGTCTCCTCGGCAACTTCAACACTTTCGCGCACAAGCGAAACTGCTTCGGATGTGGATGGAGTAACAATAAAACCATTGCCACTAGCACCATCAACTCCACCTATGCCACCATTGGCACCAACAATAACACCAATACCAACAATATCCACCATACAATTGCAAACATGTGCCAGTAGTAGTAGTATTAGTTCTAGTGCAAGTGCCACTGTCAGCAACATAGCAGCGAAGGTGCCAATTCCCAACAATACAAATGGTTTCATTAATAAATTAAGTTCAAATGGCAAACGTAAGATTTATTTGATTACCGAGAAATCGGAAAACAATTTATCATCAACATCAGATACTTTGAATGCGAATACAAATGGCTCAAGTAGCATGTCGAAACGCAAAATGTATCTCATAATGGAAGATCAGAATGGGAACAATGGCGGCAATGGTAATAACAACAACTGTAATAACAATACCGGCAGCAGTTGTGATATACCAAGCAATGGCAATGGATTGGAAACAAAAGTGAATCTTTCTCAAACTCAGACTGAAAATAAACGTAAGAAGTTAACACTCTTTGCGGATAGCGATACTGAACTAACTACGCACAAATTTGAACAAATCTTACCAGAAATACTCAATCGCATTAAATCGCAGCTGAGTGGTGCAGCACAGATAAATGGGAATAATAATAACAATACCAACAACAACAATAACAATAATAATAACAATGGTTGCGGCAGCATCAGTGGAGTTGGCAGTGGTAACAACATCATTGACATTGGCACCACAGAAATTAAGTTAGAAGAACAAATTAAACCACGAGAAGAAGTTAAAACACCCATAACATTGCCACCGAAAAAGAATCGTACAAAAATCACACAAAATATCTATGATGATGAAGTGAAAACAACTAATGTTCCTGTCATTGTTAGCAATAAAAGGACAATTGTCAATATTACTTCGACAGAGCCAACTTCAGTATTATCACCCATTAATCGTAGTGCTATTTCTGGTGTTGGTGTTGGTGTTGGTCTTGGTGGTGGTGATGGTGATGGTACTGCCGTTTGTAACAAATGGGAACAAATATACAATGACAAACAAATCAATTTATCAAGTGATTTTCTATTTCTAATGAAAATGTTACCTAAATTGGAAAGTATTCCGGAACCACAAAAGCAACAGGTAAAGAGTTGCATTGAAACTTTCATAAATCAGAGTGCCAGCCGTTGTTTGAATCAAGGATTGTATTAATGAGGCACACAAAACAAAATATGGAAAGGATATTTATATCCATAGATTTAATGTTTAATGTACTCGTACTTCAATGTATATTTACGTATATGTCGTAAGTTCCCCCACCCCACCCCTCCTTTTTTTTTTTTTTTTTTTCGTTAAATGCATTTCTAAGAGAGACTGATGTGGAAACCAATAATTTATAATATATGATATAATACAATACAATACATATACATACATATACATGTATATGTATATGTGGAAACAAAGACATTTAGTTTAGTTAGTAAGTGATATTTTTAAAAAGAATTTCAAAACATAAATATTAATATACATATAATATTCTATATTATCTCATTACATTACATAACATTACATTATATACGTGTACTTTAGTATAAGAGACTATGTATATGTATGTGCTGACAAATACTAAGTATATACAATATATATATTTAATATTAATATACATGTTTGTATATCTTTTGAAAAGATTGAAGAATCAATTGTATTCCATTGAAATCCAATGGACAATTTTTGGCTGAGTACATATAAGCAAATGTATAAAACTACATGAAAACAATAACCTAAAGAAGATATTTTCAATAAAGACTTTTTCATGAATGTAATAAGTTGTCTTTTTCTTGTCAATATCTCAAAAACTAATGAATTCAATCCAATTGTTTAAAGCTTTGACATGAATGCAATCTGAAAGGTATATGACTGCTACAAGTATGGTAATTCTCAAATATAGATCTTTTGCAAGGGTCGGACGAAGGTCAAAGATTTTTGTTGTAAAAACTAGGATTCATAAGTTATCCAATGACACTACTTTCAATGAAATCGATTGGTCCATTCTGGAAATATAAGCATTTAGACATTTATAAGTTTTCCGCATTTGCTTGCTTTGCATTTCTGTTCGCCTGGTAAAAATGGCAATTTTTAGTAGAAATTTTCTACCAAAAATGACCGTCTCCCAAAGGTATGCAATGCTTTTACTGTTAGCCCAAAAATTGCATTAAATTTGGAAATTTATATAACTCAAAAACTAATGAACCAATTCGATAAAGAATTTCATAGATTTATAGTTGAATACTAAATCTTTGACTTTGATTGAAAAATAATCTAAACTAAGCATTGAAAGTGAGTTAAATTACAATAAACGTTTATATAAGTCAATTTTTGACCTTTTGTGAAGGTCAGACAGAGGTCATAATATTATGCGTCGAAATTAAAACTTATAACTTATTCAATGACATTACTTTCAATGAAATCGGTCTATCCGTTCTAAAGATATAACAATTTAAATATTTTGAACTTTTACCCATTTGCTTGCTGTGCATTTCTGTTCGCCTGGTAAAAATGACAATTTTTAGTATTAATTTAAGCATTTAAACATTTATATGTTTTTCCCCATTTGCTTGCTGTGCATTTCTATTCACCTGGTAAAATTGGTAATTTTTTTGTAATAAATTTTTGAAAAAAATCCCGCCGTCGTCTCAAGGTATGCAAAGCTTTTGGTGATAAATTTGTTTACATGAACAAAATTTGAAATGTTTATAACTCAAAAACAAATGCACCGATTTGATTGATATTTTCAGTATCTTTCAGTTGATCAGAAGAGCTTTCAAGTGTCAATAAGGATCAAAACTTAATATCAGAAGAATTGGGTTAAATCATTGTAAATATAAGAAAATACTTGAGTTAGTCAATTATAAAAGTTAAATTATGACTAAAATATTTTGGAATCTAATTAAGATATAAATGCAGACAAACTACAGTCATTGGGATTGATCCATCGCAATGATGGAACTGGTCAATCACTTTTTTCACATAGAGAAGTCTTTACATTAGGAGAGCTCGTTAGCAAGCAGTCGAACTGTAGATAATTTCTACAGTTATTTCTGCTATTCGTCTGCTCACTTTTTCTGTAGGAGACACCTTAAAGCAAGGCTGTTCATCGTTTTTTGGTTCTCTGGGCCACCTTGGAAGAATCCGCTGTGAGTTGGACAGCATGTGGAAAGGAAAAAAATGTTGTAATAAAAAAAAAAAAAAAAAAAAACCAGTGGTAGTCACGTCAGGTTGGATAGCCCTGCCTTAAAGTATAGGTAGAGGAAATATACCATCCGCCGTACATAGTTTATATACTTATGTATAATTCCAAAGAATTCTTTATTCACATGAAAGCATTGTAATCTTTTGTTTGTTTTTTTTTATCATATTTTTTTTTTTAATATTTAATTTTCAAAGTATTTCTATTTCGTTTTTTTTCTTGTTTTTTTTTTTTTTTGTGGTTTTTGTTATACATTAATTAATACATACAATAAGTATTTTATTATTATTATTATAAATAATATTATTATGATTACAAATTACTAAATATATAGTATTATAGTATATAATATATAATATAAGTGGGTATAATGAAGAAAAATTGTCGTCATTCATTTAATTCTGGGAATTCATGTACAATTTTTAAATTTTTATTTTTTGAGTGAGTTAAAATGTGGAATATTTGTTTACTTATGTTTCATAAATATTTTGTTTATAATATGTGTTAAATGAAAAAATTGTTTAAGAAAATCATTTACAATTTATATACAAATACTCAATAATATATTTAGTAAATATTATTGAGTTTTAGTTTCAAAGAAAAATAATTTAATAAAAATAAAACAAAATTTGCTCTTCGTCTATTATAATTTATTTCTTTCTATAGGCAAAGAACTAACTATTTACTCACTCGCATTGTAATTTAGTATTATAAATGAATCCATCAATTATGAAATTTTTTCTACTTCTACTCTGCCGACCTTCCTTATGGTAGATCAGCTAATAATCAATATCAAAGGAGTTGATAATCCTCTCTCTAACTGACTGACATCAAAAGCAGAAGTGGGCTTCTTTCTATTCTATATATGTACGAGTACTATTTCTCTATAACATTTAGTTTTAAATTTTTTTGGAGCATACACAAGAGTAAGTATTTTTGTTTTAAGTACACAGAATAGACAAAGTCGTGCTAAGTAGTACATCAAATTACAATTACAATTACAATTAAGTATTTATATACGAAATACATATAGTACATACATAAATAGTATTTTATTATAAATTTGTTATACATATAATTTTTAAACATTTTTGTTCTTCTTTTAATTAAATTCAATGTGCCTTTTTTTTAATTTTATTTCTTTTGCCAATTTTTATTTTTAAGTTTTATTAATTTTTATTTAAATTTTTTAAATTTTCAAATTACCGAAGAGAAAATTTTGTAGTTGATTATTTAAGATGGTTTTTTGTTTTTTTTTTTTATGATATTGTATACAATATTTTTTATAAATATAATTATTTTTATTTAGTTTAAATATCAAACAACATCAATAAATGAACAGAATATTTTATTATTTATTTTTTATACAGAGAAGCTTTGTTAGGTTACGAATATTTATATATTTTGTATGTTAAATTTTGCAAGTTTTTTGTTTTCATTATTTCACTTGTTTATTTTCTCATATTTAGTTTAGTTTACTTCACTTTACTTGATTATAGTTTTAAGTACCTTAAATTTTATTGTTAACTACATTTTTCCGATTTTCACTACTCATATAGTAAGTTTTTATAATATATATTTTATTATTTTGTATTTGAGTTGATTAATTATACATTTTTTTTTTTTTTTTTTTAATAAATATATGTATTTATATATAATGTACATCATTTTGTTTTTGTTTTGTTGAATTGAAGTATTGAAAGATTATTTATTTTATTACAATACAATAGATATAAGAAAAATACACATTTATTATTTACTACTGTAAACTAAGACAAGTTTTATCAATGAGAAGCAATCACAAAGTTTCTATTACTGATTACAATAATTTATTTATGCATTTTTATTTTATTTATAAATTTATTTATTATTTGTATTTTTATTCATTTTTATTTACTTTTGGCTTTTGAAAATTTTGGAATTTCTTTTGTATACCAATACATGAATGAGTATGTGTGTGTGTGTGTGTGTGTGTGTGTGTGTGTGTGTGTGTGTGTGTGTGTGTGTGTAACATCCATAAGGTAAAGCCATAAATATTATTATTATGTATATAAGAAATTACTTTTCTCTTATAAATTTTTGTATAATTTTTATATTTTCGCATATTTTTTGTTTATTTTAATTTTCGTTTATTTATTATTATTAATTCATTAAATTTTCTTCATTATTGATTTATTTAGAGAATCAACTCAATCAAAGCTACTTCTCAGATGCTTCTTCTTATTTATTTGATTATGAAAATGATTTTATTTATATGATAGGTATATCTGCTTCTAGAGATTAGATTAGATTATATTATATCAATCATGTCAGAAATTAGGATAAAATCATAATAAATTTCACACAAGTGCTGATGAATAAATTTTCCAAAAGTGTTGTGAAGTGTTTCAAAATTAAAAATAAATTTATTAATTTAATTTTAAATAAATAATTTTTGGAAATTTTGAAATAATATTTTATGCCTCAATATTTTTTTTTAAAATAATAGTCATAATAATAATGATTTAAGATGTCATGTTTATTTTATTATTTAAATTTATTTGCTTTAAATTATTTAATAATCATCATTTTCGGTTTAATATTTTACATTCGATTTGTTTATTATAATTTTATTCCGATTATATTTTTTGTTCAAATTGACTTTATTTTAGTATTTTATTTTTTGCTATATTTTTATATATTGTAAAATACAATTTTTAATTTTTTTATTTTATTACAATACATTTAATTACGGTTTATTTTTGTTTTATTTTCAATTGATTTCAATTTTAATTAATTTATTTTGTTTTTATTTTATTGAATAATTTGTATAAATTTTTTGTTGCATTAATATTTTTTGTAATATTTATTTTGCTTCTTTATTTTTTATAATTTGTTTTTTTTTTTTTTAGTGAGTTTAATATTTAAGCTTGATTTTTATTATTGTAATTTTTATTCTTATTAGTATGTATTTCTATTTTCGGATCTCATCTATAATTAAAAATTTCTGTCACAATTTCTACAAACAGCCTTTTGTTAAACACGTTAATTATTATTTTATATTTTTATATTTTATTTTATTTTTTTAATACTATTGTATTATTTATGTTGGTAAGTACAATATATTTGAAGTGAAAGGTAAATATTGTGATATAGAAATATTATTATTGAATATTTAAATTATAAAGAGGAAAATATACATACATATTATATACGAGTATGGTATATAAATTGAAATAAATGTTAATCAAATTGTGTGTGAGGGTGTGTGTGTGTGTTTGTGTAATCAGTCAAAAATAATTTTAATATTTACATAGATTTTTTTTTATCATTTTTTCTTATTTATTTACTTATATATAGTATATTTTTGTTTTTTGTATTATTTATTAAATTTATCCTGAGCTCATTTTATATTATTTTTATTTAAAAAATATACAAATGTTAATTATATTATTTATAAATATTTTACAATACAAAATAAGGAAATCAAAGAGGAAATATAAAAATTATTAAATATGTAATTGGAATAAAAAAAATTAAAGGAAATAAAATAAATTTTTTTTTTTTTTATTACATAGTTTTGTTCCTGTATTTTTGAGTTGTTAGTTGTTAGTTGTTAGTTTTTTTTTTTTGTTTTTTTTTTATATATATTATATACTATATACCTTTCATACGCATATATGATAAATAATAGGAGACTCCATACGCCCCAAATTGGATATCCATGACAAGGAGAATCGATTTATGGTTGTTGTTTGTCTGATATTTGGCACAGTCATATGTTGATAATGTGTAGTGAATTTACTGTCGTAGGGTACCTTTCAAGTAATGTAATAATTAAGCCGATTGGACTATTATGTCAATATAATCTGTATTCAATGCTCGTCGAGGCTTATTAAGTATCACTGAATTAGAATACCTTGATAAGAAAGTAATGATATCTTTTTTTTATCAACTTTTAAGGGATCTAGGATTCTTATAATGTGTATGAATGATATTGTAAGTTTTGGTGAGGTAACCAAACTTAATATTTCTTCACTTTTCTCATTACATATTTCATTAATTTGCTTTTTTACTATTTTTCAAAGTGTATGTAGTAATCTAAGTAAATAATATAAGAGAGAATGAGGTTGATATTTTCATAGTTCAAATTAATAAATTGAATTAAAAAAGAAAAAGAAAAAAAAAATATTGTAAATGTTTTATAAGTTAGTATATCCAATTATTGGATTAACTGCATAATGGTTAGATTAGTTATAAATATTTTCTTGGTTTATTGTTGAACACTACTTAAATCACATTTATGTATTTATATACTTATTTAACTTTATTTTGTTACTTCATTTTCTTTCAATTTTTAACTACTTACAGTATTTTATTCTCTTTCTATATAAGAGTATTCATGCTCATGTTTACCCTTCACATGGATGATTTTCAAACATTTATCATATAAGTTAACATGACATTCAAAAATGCTTCCTGTAGGTTAACGGGTGTTGTAGCAGCATATTGCGGTCCATGTCATTAGTGATCAGCAAACTGTTTAAACCGCTTATCAATCAACAAACGAGTTCGACTGTTAACCTAAGCTAGTTGATGTTATGAAATGAAGATAATACTTTAATCTAAGAAAGAACAGAGATTGAATAAAGCACTCGTGCAACTGTTTTTATGATCATTGATGAAAGCACATAGTGAAGCTATACAAAAATCAATTGCTAAAATTTAGTTAATTTATAAGTATACAGACAATCATCCAGAATCTTGGTTGTTTTTTGAAGATATCTGAGTAAACCCTTTATATATGGTACGAGGGTAGTCTGATAAATCAGTCAGTGACTTTTTGAATTTCCCGCGTAGTAACTTTAACAGCAACTCCCTGCTTCTGTCAACTAAATACCATCAGTCAAATTTTGAGCAAATTTGCTTGTGTTTGACAGCCATTTCTTGAATATTGACAAAAATGGAAAAAATAAAATCAAGGAAACTCTGCACCATCAATTTCAATAGTGATTGAGCCAACACAAGTCGCGTGGAACATTCAAGGCCCTTAAAAGAGGTCATCACGCCAGAAATTGTCGATAAAATCCATGATTGAATGATATTGAATCCTAGATTACTGGAAATGATTGCTGATTTACATATAAACTAACAACTTGATCTGATTGGATTTTAAAAGTTTTCTATTTAATAAGAATTCAAGAACTGACAACTTCTCAAGATATTACAATATTGAAAGTTCCTAAGGATGGAAAGGATTACTTATAGTTGCTAATATACAATAGAACAGTCTAAATTCGTAGCTTACTACTACTATCCAATTTTCCAATTCATGTGAATGGTATTTAATATTTAAGATCTAATATTTTATTTGATTTTTAAGATTTTCTTTGTTATTTTTTGTATTTTTGTTTTAAATTATTTTTTATTTTGAAAATGTTTTTATAATCATTTTCATCATCATCATCATCATCATCATCATAATTATCAGCATTGTTGTTTTGGGTTGCTAAACTATAAATTCAAAGACGAAATGCATTTGTTGGTTGCTTGGTTCAAAGTTTTCTTGGATTTTCATTCTTTGTTTTGTTTTGTTTTTCTGAAAGCTCAAAAAAAAAAACAAAAAATAATAAAATTAAGAAATAAATAAATAATAATCAAATGAATTAATTAAAAAATAAAAAATACTTTATTTTGCATTTTATTTTTTTTTTCTTTCTTTCAATTTGTTTGTTTTTTGTTTTTATACAATTTTAATTATCGTTTTTGTTTTTTTTTTTTTTTTTTTAATTTGCAGCCATAGTTATTAATTAAGTATAATTATAATTATGATTAATATTAATTTGTTTTAAAATACTTTTGCAATATAATTAACTTATCTACACAAAATATATTGAATAAAATTCATTTATAAATTAAATTAAAAATATAATTAAATTGATGAAATTATTAATTTGTAATAATTATAATAAAATTAAATTTATTATGTTAAAGAATTGTATTTTAATAGTATTTCCATTCTTTTTTAACTTAATAATTAATTAACTAATTAAATTAAAATTAAAATTAATTACAATAATTAAACAATCAATTTTGTATAATAGAATAAAAATTATGCGATTCTTTTTTTATCATAATTTTATTCATAATTTTCTTTAATTATTTTTTTTTTTTTTAAATTTAAAAATAAATTTCAAATAAAAATTAACATAATTAATTAATTACATTATTAATGTGTGTGTGTTTTTCTATGTTGTTTTGTTTTTTACCGAGTGTTTGTTTTTGTATTCATATATTTACAATTTCATTCTTAACATTAAATTACAATATGTATTAATTTCATTTAATAAAATTTATTTCGCACAATTAAAAAAATTCTTAATTTTTACATACAAAATTTTGAAATAAAAAACGAAATTAAAAAAAAAAAATTATTAAATAATAAAATATTTTGTTTAAAAATTGAAAGCTCTGTGAGAATAATAAAATTTGTTTATGTTTTTACTATAATTCTTTAATAACTGTGTTTCTTTCATTAAATATTTATTTATTTTTTTAATTAGATTTGTCAAGAATTCATTTCCTTTATTAATTTATGTATTTAATTTTGTTTTTGTTTTTTTTTTCTCAAACAGAGCTCGGGTTTCCTTTTTGCTATGAGATCGTTTGTGAAAGTTTGAATTTGATTTGATTTTATTTAAAATAATTATTTTTTTATTTGTATAAAATATAATGATAATAATAATAATAATAATATAAATAAACTAAGGTGCATATGATTTATGATTTATGTATGTACGATGTATGTTGTATGTAGTATGTTAATGATAATCATCTCCTCATTGTGAGTTGAGTGAATGGAAATAAAAGTGAAAATCTTTTGAAATTTGAAAATATTTTAAATTTTATATATATTTACAATAAAAATAATAATAATATAAAAAGAAAAACTTTAGAATGCGAATTACAAAAGTTTGAAAATTTGCAATATTTATTAAGAATTTTTTATGTTTTTTTATTCACTTCCTTTATACGAAATAAATAGTAAATTAATGTTATTAATTATGATCAGAATAATATTTTCAAATTAAGTTTGTGCAATCGTAAAATTGAATAATCAGAAATGGGAGTGTGGAATTATAAGCTTCTGAAAAATATAATACAGTGGAAACTCACATTTAACGCGATACTCTAATACTCGTAGCACAAATTTGTTAAAATGCCTTTGAATTGTGGATAGATTTTATTTTAACTCAGTTATAAAAAGGTTGAAGAGTTTCCACTGAAGCTGGAGATTCACTACACAACCATGACATTAATTATTCGATTTGAATTATGAAATTTGTATTTATAAAATTTTGTATTTGTATCAAAATTAATCAGGTTAGTTTAATATTTAACAATGAAACACTTTTCATAACTTTCAAAGTTTTAAAGTTATTTGTTATATTATTTTCAGCATTTGCTTCTGTTTGATTCGTAAAAATATAAATTGAATCTAATCTCAATAATCCGAAAAACATAATGTTCTTCATAGTCCTGTGGATACCAAAATTTAATTATTCTACATGACTTTAAAGATCATTTATGCATATCTAATAAAATGTTTCAGTTTCTAGGGGGCTACTACAGGGTGTACAAAGGTCCGTCAGACCAACCCGATTTGACTTGTATTGCAGAAACATAAATATATCTATTTATATTAAATAATATTAGTTAGTTGATTAATTTTTAAAATTTTTACACAATTTTTTTTAATAAAATATTTAATTTCTTATATTTCATCAATTCTTTTGCAATTTTTTCTATATTTTAGATTGGATATTTTGTCGAAGAAATAAAATCAAAATTTTAAAAATATAAATAAATATTGCATTTTTGTTTGTCTTCTTGTTTCGCATTAGACATTTTTTGTTTGTTTAAATGATAAATAAACTCAGTCTTAACTTACTCAAAAAATTAAAATTATAATAGTTTAAGGCAAAAGAAAATTTGCTGGTTTTACATTACATTTTTTAAAAATAATGTTTACTATAATTTTTGTATACCTTTCACATAAGAAAGAATTTAAATCTCATGTTGTTTGTAAATAGACATTGGAAATTATTCATATTTTTTAAAGCAATTTATTTGTAGTTTGAATAAATAAATTATAACATGTTCCACCGAAATCTTTCTAGCTATAGTTTCTTCCTGATAGAATTAATTTCAGAATTTCATAATTTGATAAATGATAAACTAAAATGTTAAATGTTAGCAGTTGAAAGAAAAATTCATGATTTCATAAGTTAAACAATTAAAACACTTTACCAAGAAATCCTATAAATGGATGAGTTTTTCAAAGATTGATTAGATCTTTGACTTTTAGTCTTTATATTTTATTTAATATCAAATCGAATCTGTTTATGTGAAGGGTATTTTTTAAAATCTCCGATTTAACCGAAGCTAAATATTATTTATTTAATTTCTTCTTGTTTTACTAATTTGGCAGGAGACAAATTTTTTTTTTTAATTAATTAAAAATAAATTAAAATGAAGCGGAAATTATTCAAATATGTAAAGCAGTGATGAGAATTTAATTTGTATTATTTAATTTTAACTAATTAAATAAAGAAAATTATAAACATTAATTAATTAAATTAAATACTATTGAAGTGCACACAATTTTAAAATGAAAAATACATACATATGTACCTCCTCCTACACATCTTACCTATCACACAAAGTAAAGTAGGGTATTATATATATTTAATAAATTGTCAGAATGTTTGTAACACATAAAACTATAATTTGGTGAACACATATATCAGATATGGTGCTATATAGATTAATCGATCTAACTCGATCTATCTGTCATTCATTTCTTTGCCATTTTGATTGGAAAATTGTTCATACGTAAGACTTTGAAATGAAATTTTGTTATTGTAATTTCTTTATGTAAATTATACATATTTATTATATCCCCATATAAACATATGATAGAAATATGACTCCCCAGAAAGATTGGTAGTCAACATCATATGAATGTATAGCAAACATTTGACTGTTTGAATCATTAATTCATAAAGACATGTAAATCTATATTGGATAAATTATAAATTTTGTTAATAACCAAAATTTGTTATACTATACTATACTGTAGTATATCCTTTTATTTTATCCTTAAAATATAGTTTTTGCATGAGTACTTCAGTTTTTGTGTTAGTTAGTTAGTTAGTTAGTTAGTTAGTTAGTTAATTCCCCTTCTAGGATGTGTGACAGGTGTCTAAGCTTGGATAAAACCAAAGTGAATGATGATGTTTTGTCTTGTCTTTTCAGTTTTCTTCTTTCATCGTGTGCACATTCACTGGGGGCAGTGTCTTGTCGTCCACATGAACATAATGAACTCATGTTGTTTATTGGTTGTTTACTTACAAGTTATAGATAGATTTTTCTTTTTAAAATATTTATATGAATGTATAAGAAATGAAAATTAAAAACTTAAGAGATTAAAAATGGTAAATGAGAATTGCGATCCATCCTTTCTTTACTATTTTCAAAGAACTATTTTTTTTTTTTTTTTTTCATATAAATAAACACAATAATGGTTAAAATAATGAGTTAATTGACAATTTAAAATATTGTATATAAACAGCACAAAATTAAAAAGATATAATATGATATATTTCTATTGTTCTATATAAAGTAATTGGAACAAATAATTTCATTTAGCTTGAATTGCATTAATTTTTATAATACAAAATTAATTTCTTATTATAGAAAATGGAAAAAAGGTGACACATATGCACATAGTTCACAATTAACTTTACCAAAATTTCTCATATTTTTTATATAACATAATGGATTAACATCTAATCTGGCGGATCGTGTGAGTATATAGAATAATTGTATAATAAATACTTATATTATTTATGTGGTATGCATACATATACAAATACATATATAAACAAAAAGCAGCAAATTATTTTGTTGTGGTTTTGTTTTGTTTTGTTTTGTTTTGAAGCCAAATTTAGGTGACATTTAACTAATTACAATTATTACAATTTATTTAAGCTAAGAATTAATTACATATGTGTATAGTATTGTATATAAGTAGATGATCAATTGATAGAAAATACATATACGTATAGACGAGTAGATGCGGCAACTAATTATGCATTACGAGTAATAATAATAATATTAATATTATTTTTTCTTACTAAAATTTATTTGCCGTGCCTTGTGTTTTGCTCTTTTTTAAATTAGAATTAAAATATTAAATTAAATGAAATTTCTTTTCTTTTGTCTTTCTTATATAGTTTATAGATTTCTATTTATAGAATATTTATATATATTTATTCATTTAGTTATTTATTTATCAAGAAACCAGTTTCAAAAGTGAAGCGCAGTTTTACAAAAGTGCAAAGTGTTTTTCTTTTCTAATTTAATAATTTGTTTTTTTTTTTTTCTTTAATAATTTTAACTAAAAATTAATTCATTAATAAATTTATTAATTATTTCTTCTTTCACATACATAAATTTAAAAATTTTAAAGTTTATTTCTTGTACTATCAATATTTTGAAATAATTTTTTAATTATTATATTGTTTAGTCAAAAATTTGAACACAATTTTATATGTTTTATATTTATCCAATTTTTGTTTGTTTGATCTACTATTGTATAACTTGTTTATACCTTTTCACATATAGTGGATATATATTTCAAGGGGAAATTTATTGAAAAAATATAAAAACCGAAAATATAAAAAAAAAAAATTCAATAAATGAATCTGATTAACATATGGAACAACTCCACCCAACAGTGTCTGGCGTAAAGCTTGTGCTGATGTGAGGAAATTCTTATAAAAGGCAGATGAACGATCAACGGTATGTTCTCCGGCAACAAAAATAAAGCTCCTTGTTAAATGACACATCGTACAAGGAAAACCGAGCCGAAATAGGGAAAAGAAGAAGAAGAACATATGAATATACAACAATATTACAAATTTTCTATAGACAATTTTTGATTATTGACTTTGTCTGTGGTATCACTACTTAAGCAATTAAGGCCTATGTAATGAAATGGTCTCAGAACCGACTAACATCCCCATACAACCTAACTCTATATTGACTACTTCTTCGTACATACGAAACAATTAACAACATCATTGTAAGTCTTGTTACAATCGGAACAATTAATATTATTAATATTATGAATCAATAAAACATTTTACAGATTTTTATGATTTTCTTTGAACATTATTTCATTATAATGAGATTTGTTACAATTGGAACGATCAGAATTATATGGTTGCCATGTACATGATTCTTAAGCATTTAAAGTTATTACATTACTAGAGAATCCTAAACTTCTCCGATACTTAACTCAAGATGGATAACTTTTCTTCTTTCTTAGTAAATCAATTGAGAATCTTGAAATTCATTTAGGAAATTCTTTCAAAATAATGAAAACTTGTTAAAATTTAAAATATCAAAACAAAACAAAACCAAACAAATCAAAACAATAAACATAAACAATTCTAACAATTTCAGTTGTTTTAAATAAAGAATAATATTAAATCCCAAAATTTCATTGATTCATTAGATTATTAAATAATATACATAAATAAACCACTCATGATTCAACTTGATCTAATTTGATTTAATCGAATCTGATGTAAAAGGTATAGAGAGATAATCTTCGATGGAACCGAAGTTAATGTTATACATAGATTTCTTTTGCCAAATTGAATATGATAATTTTTAATTAAAAAACAAAAAATCAAAAATTTTAAAATAAGTAACAAAAAATTATTAAAAATAACTTACGACAATTTTTTTTTTCTTTTGCTCTCAAACAAAGGATTAATATTCTTTTTATAAGTTTTAGTTTCTAAACTTGTTTATGCAATATATTTTATTTTATTTTAATTTCATTTATTCAGTTTATTTTAATTTATTTTATTATCATTTATTTCATTTTATTTTTTTTTTAATTTATTCATTTTATTTTATTTTATTATATATTAATTAATAATATTTTTAATATATAAATTTAGGTATTTCTTTTTATTTATTATTATTATTAATTATTTTTTATTGTAATTAAAAAGTTTTGAGGTAAATTTGGCAAACAAATTATTAATTAATTTTAGTTTTTCTTTTCGCATATTTTTATTATTATAATTATTATTAATATTATAAATAAATCATCATTTAGTATTCATATTGTGTATACATAAAGATATACATGTGTTTAATTAGTATGTATATATATAAATATATATATATATATATAGTAGGGTATGTGTAGGGTGTGTGTAGAATAATCAATTATATAATTTTGCTTTCACAATTTCTACATTTTTTTCTTTTATTTTGCTTTGTTGTTGCTTTGAATACATTTACATAATTACTACATTAAATTTTTTCTTTGTTTTAGTAATTTATTTTTAATTTTCTTTAATTTTTTGTATACATAAAAAAACAAAAAATTTTTTCATCAATATTGTGAATGTATTTAATTTCGTTTTTCAGGGCAACAAAATTTATTAGTTTTTTATTTTATTTTCGTTTGTCGTCACTTTAATCAACATCTATTATTTTTTGTCGCTTTTATCATTTAGTTTTTATTTCTAAGTGTTATATTTGTATACGCTTAATACCGTTATGCGTATGATTTATTTATTTTCTTTTGCTATTTCTTTTCGCATTGTCAATTGTTTGTTTTATGTTTTGTTTTGTTTTGTTTTCTTCTTAATTCTATTATAAATTCTCCTTATTTTTCATTTATTTATTTTATTATTATTTTGCTGCTGTTTCCTTTAATTTTTTATTTTACTTCTGCTATTATTTCTTTTGCTGCTGCTGCTGCTCCATTTCTTTGTTTGTTTGTTTGTTTGTTTGTTATACCTTCTCCTTTTTCTTCTGTTTTTCTTAGTTTTGTTGCTTTTCTTGTTGCGTTGATGCGACTAGTTGAGTTCAGTTGATTTGAGTTAAGTTAAATTGAATTAAATTTGATGAGAATTTGGTGAGTTGCTTCTCTTACATTGTTTGTTTGTTTGTTTGTGTATTTCTTTGTTTCTTTTACATCATCATCTACTTCTTGTTCTCTTTTAATTGTTGTTTTCGTTTCATTTCGTTTCTTTAATTAATTTATTTATTTATACTATTTTTGTTAATTAATTCGGTGGTGGAATGCGTAAACTTTTAATAAATTTAAATTTAAAAGTTTCTTTCTTTCTTTTTTTCTTTATCTATTTCTAAATTCATTTAATGTGAGTGTGTTTCGTTTTGTTTTGTCTTTATTCTTATTCTATTGTATTCACTTTAATTTCTTCGTTTTTAATTTCTTTTTCTTTTCCTTTTGTAATTTTCTTTCTCGCTTTTCTCATTTTGTTTTTCATAACTTTTCTTTTCTTATTTTTGGCAAAAATTCTTATTTTGTAAACTTTTAAAAACTTAAAAAATAATCGTTGTTTTCTTTTTATGCTTCCATGATTTGTTCTGCCTGGAACAACAAAAGGATTGCAGAATTTTGAAGATTCTGCTATGGTGATGTTGTCATTTGCTTTATTCATTCATTTATTAATGAAATTTTCTTCTTTATCACCATCTTCTGACGATGATCATTATTATACTTTTTTTTTAATTAATTAATTAATGTGAAATTTTGGTTGACGCGAAGTTTAAGTTTCATATTTGTTTGTTTGTTATATTAATTTTTAATTATTAATTTATTATTGTATTTTATTTTAGGCAGCAATCGCCTCATTTTGACGTCATTCCCATTGATGCGGTGATGGTGGCAACTCTGAAGGATGCGCCACTGTTGAACTGCAAAAGGATAAAAAATTTTATTTTTCTGATTTTTATAATTGAAACATCATATTTTTTTTTCTTAATTCTAATTTTAATTACATTTCATTGCTATAAAAATAAGAAGTCCATTTTGTATTAGTATAAAATTTAAATAAAAAAAAAAATAAATTAATAATAAATTAATAATAAAATAAATAAATATATTACAAAACATAAAAATATATAAAATTATAATTACAATTTTTCTTTAATTTATTTTTTTAAGAAAATACATAATCACATGCAGCAGCAAAAGGTATAAATATCAATTTTTTAGGTCATAGAATTTTTTGTGTTACTACAAGCAAAACCATAAGAGAAATCGGGAAAGAAAGAGAGCAAGAGAGAGAGAGAAGCATGGATATCCAGTTTTTTTTTTTTTGAATATAATAAAAGTTTTGATACAGTAAAAAATAAAAAAGAAATAAATAATAAAATAAAAAAAAAAATCTACATAATTTTAAGGCATTATTTCTGTGTTTTCATTTCAATTTGTTTATTGTTTTTGTGATTGGTGTTTTTCTTTTTAACTTTAATGAATTAAAATAAAAAAAAAAAAATAAAATAATTTACATCACGGAAAAAGAAAAAGTTGGTTGGTTGGTTGATTGGTTGATTGGAATAATTTTTATTATATTGATTTAGTTTGGTTGTTAAGATTCAAGTTAAATAATTAATCTAAGAGAAATCACTGCTGCTCTGCATTACTAAGTATTATTTTTTATGAAGGATTTTTTTGGGGAATTTTATTATTATTAATTATTATTTATATTATTATTAAGTGTTGCCAACATCACATCATCAAAAATTTATTCACATTTCATTCATCCATCCAAAAAGTGGTTTATTGTTATTATTCTTTGTTACACTCAAAACACACACATTCATTTTATCACCATTTTAAAAAAAAAAATTAAAAATAATAGAAATAAATATAAATAAATGAAAATAAAATAAATAAAAAAATTTTAAATTTTTCTTGCTTGTTTTGTGGCAGTTTTGTGATTTTGGTTTGTTAAATGTTTTACAAAAGGAGAATGAATATTAATTGATGATGATGATGATGATGATGTCTAAAACAAATGTGAAGGTAAATTATTATAAGTTTATTAAAAATATATGACAAAAGTGAAATTTTATTGTATTGTAAAGTTAAGCAAGTGATGAAATATGATGAAAATTAATTATATTTTTTTTTATTTTATTTTATTTCATTTTTATAAGTAAATCAAAAATTTTATTTCATATTTTATTAAGAAATAATTATTGCATTAATTATTTAGTCCTTTGCTTGATTATCTTTTATTATTGTTTTACTTTTAGTTAAACTAATAATATTTAATTAAGATTTTTTTCTTTAAATTTCTAGTTTTGTATTAGATGAATGATAAAAAAGAAATATGTAAATGGTCTAGATATATGAAAGCCATCAAGATTCACTTGGGCGATCTTTTCAATAATATTATAATTTATTGGATATCATTATAATTTTAAAACTGTCAAGTCACGGATGATAAATCCCACATATTATTAATGGAAACTGAAAACTGTTGAAAATTCGATATTATTGTCTTTTCATATGAACTTTTGATTAAATCATTGAAACATTCTTTCTTTCCTTTGATCATATTGCAGAGCAAAGATCATGCGAAAAATTAAAAAGCAAAGAAAATAAGACACAGTTTTGTCAATTACTCTGAGAACAAGCAAAAAATATTATCGCGTTATTGCATTTCTTATATGATATTCAAAGACCAGATACAATACAATAAAGACACATGAATGAATAAACCAATATAGAAATATTAATATCATTAGGGCAACCTGTAAATGTAATTTTTCATAATTTTTAGCTAATTAAATATTATTTATGATAAAAACAAGTAAAAAGAAGATTAACTTTGGCTATACCGAAGTTGTAATACTCTTCACACAACTTTTATATCTTCTGATTGTTGTTCTAAGTTGGTTGATGGATCTGAGTCAGGCACTTATAGTGTCTAAATTTCCAATCTATAGTAAAAAAAAACAAGTTTTTCTAATAACAACATGAATTTGGACCTGGGTTTGTATGGGAGTTACCCCTCCTAGTGGTCCTATTCGGTTGATTCCGACAAATGCATTGATTATGATTCAAAATTTCAGCTCTCTAGTTCAAAAACTGAGCGATAGTTGGTAGCGCTGATCAAGAATATACGTGCATACTTTATGGGGTCTCCGATGTCTCCTTCTGTATATTACAAAATTCAGGACAATCTTATAACACTATTCACTGCATGAAGAGTATAATTATATTGAAATATTCCTTTGCATCTTTAAATTATTATTAAATAAATATGAAATGATTTGTTTTTTTTTTTTTTTTTTTGTATTTCTTTTTTGTTCTAAGCATTTAAGGACATAGTGAGAGAGAGAGAGAGAGAGAGTGGTGGGTTGAGGTGTTTATAGAAGCTATAATATGAAGAAATATCTAGAAAAGAGGGTGTGGATTTTTACTAGCTTATTTTTTTAAATGGTGATTATCCCATAAAATCAATTCTTGTATTTGGTTTATGCTCTCTTGAATGAATTGATTTAATTTATGTACATAAACATACTTATTTAAATTATTATTAATTTGATTTGCTTACACATAAATATTGTATATTGAAAATATTTATTATAAAGAATATAATGATGAAGCCCTAAGCATATTTAGCTAAAAAATAAAATAAAAAAAAAAATGAAAAAAAAAACAACTAAATTTTGTAATATTTAGTTTACAATATTTATGACATTTAATTAATTTATTTACAAAATATTTATATTTTATTTTTGTTTTTTTTTTTTTTATTTTTATTTAGCCATCAATAAATAAATAAAAAAAAATTAAATAAATAAAAAATAATTTCAATTTACAAAAATTTACATTTATACAGTCAAAAACATAAATAAATAAAAAAAAAAAAAAGAGAAATAAAAAAATAAAATGAAAATTGAAATTGCTTATATTTTGTTATATCAACAGACCTAATTCAGACAAGTTGGCAGAAGGCAGTAGTCTACATTTAGGTTCTCAATCAAGCAAACAATCAATCATTTTTATGTTTTGTTTGTTTGTTTTAAGCAGTTGATGTTGTTGTAGTTGTTATTGTAGAAAGAGATGTCGATGTTCTCATCTCATTAATCTTTAGATATATTTCTTGTATCCTTTGCCTCGATCCATTTTCCTTCAATTTCCATAATAAAGATTCATCATTCTTTAATTCATTTATTAAAATTATCATAGTATACTTTCGTGCAAAGCAGAAATTTTTACTATTCGTTCGCTTTTTCGTTTTCTCCCCATTATTCTTTTCTTTTCTTTTCTTATTTTTTTTTTTTATTCTTCTTTAATCCATTAAAGCAACATAAGAATAATAAAATTGCAGCAGAAGTCATCGAATTGCCTTCGCCATAAGCAGCAGCAACATTTTCCGGAGAAGGCAAACATCACAAAAAATCAAATCAGATCAGCAGGAGCAGCAGTGGTTCTGGTTCTGTGGTTCTTGGTGGTAGTAGTAGTAGTACTTGGTAGTAGTAGTAGATTAATCTCTCTCTCATTCACTCTCATTGGCTTAACAACGCAAATATAATTAAATTTTATAGATATTTAGATTAATTTTAATTGTCTCAACGAGTAAAACTAAACAAAAAAAAAAAAAAATAAAAAAAAAGATAAAATAAAAAATCATAAAAAAAATCATAAAAAAATAAATAAAAAAAAATAAAAAATAATAAAAAAAAAAAATAAATGGAGTTAGTAGTCAAAACGAGAGAAGAGAATTGCATCAGCAAAAGCAGTAAGGAGAGAGAGAAAGGATTTACTCAAAAAAATATATTAAAAAAAAAAAAAATAAACATAAAAAAAGTGTTGCAAACGAGAGAAGAAGAATCTAAAATGCCAAATTCGTTTTAGTGTTGTAATTTTCAATATTTTTCTTAAAATAAAAAAAAAAAACAAAAGAAAAATAATATTAAATATCTTCGGCAAGACCGAGATTTTGATATCTTTCACCCATTGGTCAAAACATACAATCCATAAGTAATCAATTCTATAAGAATAGATTTAAATCTATATATCTAAGATGTCCTCCCGGAATCATTAACATTGCTTAAGGTATTTTTCAATCACGGATGTGCGGTTCGGTAGACCCGAATTCTGATGTACTTAGATTTAGATATACCAATGATGAAAGTACAAACATACATGGTTAAGTTTCTCGCATAATCCTAAGTACTTTTTAATGATAGAATTACTTTCTACAACAGCGAGATCAATTTTAAATCTATAGAGAATTAGATTGCGTTCATCACCACATTGGTTACATTATAAGCAAAAATATGTTACTTTTCATCCAATAATTTATGCCATCTTTGCCTTAACATTTGGAATTAGAATAGCCCAATGTCATATCTTCTTTTCATTTTATCAATTAAGTTAGCTTCATCACAGTTTCATTACTCATTACAGTTATTGTGAATTTGAAACCAATATAAGTATTTTTACTTTTAGTGAGAATGTCATCATAAAATTCAAGTATTTTCAAATTCTCTGATTATATGATATATCGTTAAGTACCTCAAGTATAATAATGATAAAATAATATAAAACCAGCTAAAGTTCACATTCCAAAAGCTCCTTTCTTGTTCAAAAACATTCTACTGATACTTGTAACATATCTAAACTTATGATGTATGATGTATATGAGGACTTCAAAAGTCAATATACTCGTACTTTCTATTTGTGAAATTAACTTACTTAACTACAGATAACCTAGAGTACGTAATATTTCTTCATAGACAAGTCAAAATCTAAATTCCAAGAACTCCTTTCCCTTTAAAAAACAGACAAAAATTGAGTCTAAGGCATATTCATTGTGACTTAAATTCTTCTTATTCTCTACACATATCGTGAAAGATATTTAAAAAAAAAAAATTATATTAAAATTAAAATTAGAGTGCCAAAAATTAGCTTGATTTAGAATATATTGAGGTTATGTTTGTTTCTTTTTAAAATTTACTATAAGAACATAAAAAAAATTTTTAAAAAAATTTTGATTTGTTAATTTTGGTTTTGCAAACTACATAGTAGAAATGAATGGGGGGGAAACAAGGGAGTGTAAAATACTTTTTCGTTTTTTTTTTTTGTTTTTTTTTTTTTCAATATAATGTTGGCGTGCAGCAGCGGCAGCGGGGTTATGGGTTTGGGTCATTTGTGGGTGGGTCATCATATCACTTACCTGGCAAAACTCTTAAATGCCGCACTCTGTGGATTAATGCAGAGCGGCACACGACCAGTTTGTAATTGTTCAGCAATGAATTTGTGCATTTCCTCTGTAGAAGATTGAGAGGGAAATTTAATTGAATTGAATTGAATTGAAGAAAACAATGAATTCAATCCACCACTTACCTTTAACTTGTTGTACTGAGGTTAATTTACGCTCCCACAAATCATCAAACGGTTGACCGGCAGATGGTTCAAAATCAGCAGTATATTGACGCATACCAGCGGAGGTAGTAAAACAACATTTACACATACACGAATGATAACGTAGACGACCCTCATCAAGGTATGGATGAGCTAAAGCATCTGTCACCGAAATGCGCTTATCCTATTTCATAAGAAGGGAGAGAGAGAGAGATAGAGAAGGTTGTGTCATAATACCATAATATAAACTTAATTATCAATCATGTGGATGACACTTACCGGATCAAAGACCAACATTTGACAAAGTAAATGCACTGCTTCATGTGTGGCATGTGAACTTAGAGTGTAGAGCACCGAAAATGATGGCAATTTGGGTGCACGACGCAACATATGCGTACGGGCACCTTCGCAGGCATGACGCATATCCTCCATTGATGGTGTACCCAACAATTCAGTTATTAACTCCAATTGTTGTACAGGATTTTGAGCTTGGAATAGAATTCGACGTCCAAGTAGTTCACCAAATATGCAACCAACCGACCAAACATCAACAGCTGATGAATAATGACGTGCACCCATTAGAATCTCAGGAGCACGATAATATTGTGTAACGACTTCTTGTGTCATGTGTTTCGATTGGTCGGGCTCTTCGACACGGGCCAAACCAAAATCGCATATTTTGAGCACACAATTCGAGTTGACCAGCAAATTACCCGGCTTAATGTCACGATGTAAGATACGCGCCGAATGTAAATACTTTAGACCACGCAAGATCTGATAGAGGAACACTTTGATGTGATCGGCGGATAGATGTTGTGGCGAAACAATAATCTTGTGGAGATCTGACTGAAGTAATTCTGTTATCACATATCTAGAAATCATTAAAAAAACAAAAAGAGAAGAAATGCAAATAGAAATACAAGTTAAGGGTAAAACCAAATGATTTTTCTTTGCAATTGATTTAGGTATCTAATTGTATGTGAACAGATTTCTTTGTTTTGCAGATATCAAGATGAAATTTCTATGAAAATCTATTTAATGAAACATGCTGCCTTGAAAATCACTGTCAATTGGAATCAAAAGATAATTGGAATGGTTAAGTTAAGTTGAGTATATAGTTGAATCTTGATATCACATACTCGTACATTTTATAAATCCTTTTACTTTTTGAACTATAATTAAATTCTATTAATTTCTGATTAAAAATTGTTAAAATTTTTTTGTATTTTATACATATTGAATTTAGGATACTTGGAATACAAGAACATAAGTATCTTTCAAATTTAAGTTTTCGTAAAAAACTAAGTTGTTAAGTAAACTTAAAATTATATAAAAGGATATTCAGTGGAATTAATGATGATTTTTCTTGTTTTAAATTTTTCTCTTTTCATTCGCCAAGTCTCAAAGGCATCGTCGGACAAACATCAAATCATGAACCCACGAAACATGTTTTATTTTTTTTATTTCACTAAAATTTTCGTGGAATTTTTTAATGAAGCCATTTTCATAACTTTTGATACAAGGTTTTCATTTTCTGCTTTGTTTTTATTCTGTTTTCATATTCTGCTTTGTTTTTATTCTGTTTTCATATTCTGCTTTGTTTTTCTGTTTTTTTTTTTTTAATTGAATTTTATGTTATTTATATTTTATTAAAGGATACATTTCTTGGAAGAAATCCAAATGAGGTGGTTGTAAAATGTCCAAAGCTGAAAGCACCTGAAATGTGAATAAAAGAAATTTGTTAATAAATTAATTAATTCACAATTTACTTAAAAATTCATGAGATTTAAATACGAATATAAATATTTTGCATGTAAACTACAAAAATCTCTTTAAAACATCAAAGAAAAATTATACAAAGTTTGTTGTTGATGATGATGATGATCATGTTTAGTTTAATTTGATAACAAAGAAAGAAACCAATAAATACAGAATCATCTCTCACCAAAAAGATAATACAAATGTTAAAAATTAATAAAAAAAAAAATCAAATAAAACAATGAGAATAAATAAAACAATGTTAAATGTTTTGGTCACACAAAAAAAGTTTGCAACTGTGATAGACACTAAAAAGACTGAAGTTTGGTTTATATCGAAAGGCCAGGACAGTATGCACTGATGGACTTGACAAGCGTTGATTTATTTTATTTCGCCATTGGTCTGGTGGTTAGCACTGATGATGTGGATGATGATGATGGAGGAGTTGGAGAATAAAACTCACTTAACAATCACTTAACCGACAGAATTGTAAAAGCAACAAACAAAAACGGAACGAAACGAATCAGAGGAGAACAAAACAAAACTCAACGCCAAATCTTCAATAAGAGCGAGCACCACTTATTGTTATTGTTGTTTCCATGAATGCAATTTTATTTGTCGGAACACAACAAATATCAAAAAAGAAATCCTATGTTAAACAATAAAAACAAAATATTAAAATTGCAACAGTTTGACGTAACACGTTACTGTCAAATTGTTAGACAATTGTTTAACAAAAGCAAAAAGAGTCAAAAAAAAAAAAAAAAAAAAAATACATAAATTAAAGAATATACCAAATTATATTTATTAAAAACAAAATATTAAAAAAATCAGCCAAGTGTGAGTCTGACTCGCACACGGAGGGTTCCGTACCATCGTACAAGATTTTTTGCTTAAAATTTTGTTTATATTTAATAGCCTAAAAGTATACTATAATTAACAGCTCAAAGTATACTACAAAAAACAAAAAATTGTTAAACAAAAGGTTAAATTAAAGAACAATGCTTCAAAAAATGTATAGTTTTAGTATCGTTCTACACACAAGTGAATTATACACTCTGTGAAAATTTCAACTCTCTACCTATTACGGTTCATGAGATAGAGCAGGAGACGGACAGACGGACGGACATTGTAAGCTTAGTAATAGGGTCCCGTTAGTTCCCTATGGGTACGGAACCCTAAAAAAGGAAATATGAGTGCTATAAGTCAAGTGAGATACCCTTGGCTTTGAATGGATCTTCATGAAGCTTAAAGAATGAATTACGAGTATGATTAAAATACACTTATGTGTTCAATGAGATAAAAATTAATACAGAACTATGTATTATAATATTAAGAGTCATATATTTAGTATGCTTAATGCTTTTCTATTTGGTGACAAAGCAAGTTTATATTATTGGCTAGTGAATATAGCATTCACTTGCTATAAAAGTTGAGAGATTTTCTTTTCATTTTTCTAATTGTCTATAATGTGCTCTATGAATTGTTGATACTTATAGTTTCTTAGAAACAAGAGTCCAAATACCAGAATAGATGGATTTGTGACATGATGAATTGTCACATATATTTTCAAAATTTTAATGTGCCCTTTTATTTTGTTTATGCATATAGGATATACAAAAAAAGGAATTAATGCATTTTTTCTTTGAAGTCCAATAAGTTTTGCACTTGTTACGCTTTAAGAATTTCAAAAGAGTTTTGTAATTTTTGTTAATTTATTTTGATTTTTTTTTTTGTTGTAGAATGTTTTTGAAGTGGATTTTTAAATGGAAATTTTCAGTTATTTTGTATGTACAAAAGAAATTTTAGTGGGGAAATTTATATAAGTAAATAAATGAAAAATAATTTCAAACAATAGAATTTTTTAACTTTGTTTTAACCAAAGATTAAATACCTTTCATTTAGTCCTATTTATAATTCATATCATTATTATATATCAATTAATAATTATTAATTTTAACAATTTATTTTAGGAGTTGGGGTTGTTTGAATATTCCAGATCTCGGGAACGGGAACGCATATCGTAACCAAAACTATCCTATCTTCAAGACGGGAATCAATGTGTATGACATTAGAAAAATTTCAATGCAATCAGATGGGATAGAAAGTAGTTTAGTATAGTAGCCCATAACATACGAACAATTTAAAACACTAATTTTTATATATAAGATTAAGAACATTAAATCGTATACGCTTTAAAATATTGTTGTTTGGATTTCCAAGGATTGATTTTAAATCAGTTTAAATCATTTGAGCGTAGCTTTTTTAGGCGCCTTTGAATCATAGTCCTGGTTAGTGGATCTGCGAGCGGATTTGGGTGCAAGTGAAGTCTGTCACAGTTGTTGTTTGAGGGGCATGATGTACCCCATTATCTGAATGTAATATTTCCGGGAAGGAGCAAATATTTTGCTTGTTAATTAGAAGCTTATTTTGTAAGCTAAGTTTGCTCCTTTTCATTTTATGTGTAGTTTGTATGATGCATTTTACAGCTTAACATTCTAATCGACTAAGAAACAAAATGATTTAGTTTACACTAAGTGTAAAGATTTGCTATGGGTAATTCTGAGTAATGTTCTTTAAATGTCAGAGAGGTCAGGCAAAGCAAGATAATACAATCAGAAGGTAGCTTCCGATAGCTTCGGCGTTCAATATATTCTAGCAGAATCAGTTAGGTAGTCAAAAGAGATTGACAAAAAAAAATTGTCTGAAAAGGGTTTTCTAAACATCTGCATGGAGAGTCGATACATACAAAAAAAAAAAAAAAAAAAAAAATGAGATTATCTAGTTTTTTTTTTATTGAAAACGTACAATCAATTCTGAAACTGAAAATCAATAAAAAAAAAAAAAATGAAGGTTACCAGTGCAAATTATTATTTTAATACAATACAATATTTTCTTTATATGGAAATGATGATGATGCATAAACACAGTAAAGAAATAATAATTTATATTTTGCATGCTTGAAATGCAATTTAAATTTTGTTTTTTTTTTTTTTTTCTGGATTTTCAATGAAACTGCAACAGATCTTAAGGTAACATTAGTCACAATAACAAGAAGAACAAGAACAATGAAAATAACAAGAAAATTGCTACGCGTTGCCTTGCTGTTGTTGTTGTTGTCCTTTCCGATCGCATGTAATTCGCGTATGCAACCAACAATAAAATAAAAGTAAGTACAAAGACATAAAAACCTCACAGCAAAGTAAAGCCGCGCAATGCAACGCAACGCAACTTATGTATTATGTCAGCAGCAGCAGCAGCAACAACAACATACAATATAACAAAACAAAATACAAACTTGCAACATTGCGTTGCAACAGCAACAACAACAACAACAAAAACTGCAACAGTAACAATAACAGCAGCAACATGGTACTTGCTGTTGAGAAGTAAGTAAGTAAGTATTTTGTATTGTAGAAGTAGAAGAACACAAAACACAAAAAACCAAAGAAGCAATCATGAGACTTGGTAACAAACAACACATAAGCGTAAGAAGTCACAAGGCATGCATGCGTTCTTTTTTGTTTTAGGTTTTTAAGGTTTTTTTTTTTTTTGAGCAGCAGTTTGAAGTTGGTTAAAGTTGCACCATTCTGGCGGCAATATTTGTGGCATGTGTAGTGCAGACGAACGAGTGAGTTAAATGCGCTAAGCAATTTTGCGCACTTTGCCACAAAAAGTGCCGACACACAGACACAACCACAGAAGAAAAAACCAAAGCAAAGCAATGTGGCTAGAAGCAAGCCAAAATATAAAATAAAAATTTAAGTGAAGCAAGAAACATGTGTCGATCTTAAACCTTTTTCTGTTTGTGCATTTTGTCTGCATTTTGTTTTTCTGTTTTTATTAGAAACAAATTGATACGCAGCTGCAACCGATCCGATGAGACGCAATCCGCTCTACTGTATCTATTTTTTGTTTTTTTGTAGCAATTACACGTGTGTGTTCAACTCAATTCAACTAATTATAGAATATTAAACAACAACAAATGCAGAAAATCACAAAAGAAAAAAAAAACATTCCAAAAACAAAAATGATTTCCTAATAAACTCTGAGATGACGAGAATGGAGAAATGGAGGAAAGGAAGATGAGGTTATCAAGCAAAATAAAAGAAAATTTTGCTAATCAGCGAGTTTGTTTTTTCGTGTGTCTCTTTATTTTAATTTATGTTTTGAAATAAACAAGAAAAATAGACTAGTAAAAGAAGACGACAACGACAATGAAGAAAAACCAGTAGTCACAAATTCAGTTAACAAGCGAAACTAAAGTTGACAAGAAAATTTATGTGTTGGGATCATGAAACAAAGATACAAAATAACATCAGCAAACATCAACAGCGAAGCATAAAACAAAACAAAACGACAATTATGTATTATGATGGAGAGGCAGGCAGCAGGCCATCAATCAGTCAGTCAAACAATCACTCTATCATTCAGGCAGTCAGTCAGTCCGTCAGTCATTCATTCAGTTAGTCACTCAATCACTCAATCTGTTGGTATAAAGAAGTTAAGCAAAAAAATTATGAAGAAAAGCCAATAAAATGTGGCACGTTGCTGTTGCTGTTGCTGTCGCTTGCCTACCATCCACAATCAAAGACTGGGGACCGACCTTCAAATGTTTGTTGCTTTTGTTATTTGTTAATAATGATGACAACGACGATGATGGTCATGATGATGGAAAACTTTGACAAATGTTATAGGTATCTATGAGATACATACTTGTATTTCTCAGTTGAAAAGTGAAACCTAATACACATGTGTATCTGTATCAACCTATCTATCTACAATAAATACATACATATCATAGCATAGCATAGCATAGCATAGTGGATGTGTGTATCTCAGATACAAAATGAAATAAAATTATATCAAAAACAAGTAGCTGAAATAACAACAACAACTTCAACAGCAATATTTAAGCTTCAAAACTTTGTTCAAGCGTTAAAACTTAAAACTTGTAAACTATGTTTGGTTTCTAAAACCTTCTCGACTCGAGATACACATGTGCATATGTTTTTCTTGTTGTTGTTGATATTGCTGCTATGGGTACCTAAAAACCAAAACTTTATTATGTATATTGAATTTATTGTTGTTGTTGTTGCTGTTGCTGTTGCTTTTGCTAGTTTTGTTGTTCTCTGTATTAAAGAGTTACATATTAAATTGAATGGCATATAAATTGTGATAAAAAATTTGTGATATTAAGCGAAATACTCTAAGAAGCAAGTGAATCCAGATTATTCATTTTTATCCATCTATTCATCCATTTATCTATCTATCTATCTATCTATCTATCTATCATTTAATCCATCATCATTCATCATGTATCCATTCATCCATAGATCTATCTATCCTTCACCTATCTATCCAGCCTTCTATTGATCTATACGTATGTCTATCAATTCGTCCACCTATGTATATATCCACATATCTGACTGCATATTTATCCACCCCTACCTATTCGTCTATCTATCCTTCTGACTTCCATATATATTTATACTACTTTCTATTCATTTAACTTTTAGTCATTTTTCCATTCATTTATCTATTATTTCATCTATTCATCACTTTATTCATTTATCTATCTATTTAGGCATCATCTAACTACTCATTCGTCCTTCTATAAATCAATCAATTTATTCATCAAATCATCCAATTACCTTTCCTACAAAGGATCGCAAATAACCGTCAACCTTTTCATTTGGACTTCAAAAGAAAGGTTTTTAAAAGAATGATTCGAATCAGTCACTAGTTGACAACTGACTTTTTCGAATCAGACTTTTATAAACCGGTCTTTTTAAGACCAAAAAGGTTGAAGGTTATTTGCGACTTCTGCTTTTCAACTATCAACACACAAACATATTCTTCTGTCGTCCATTCTTTTTAACCAACCATCCATTCATTCATATATCCTTCCCACCTTCTATTTATCTGCTTATTCATTTATACATCAATCTAATCGATCAATTCATCCACCAATCTATCTACTTATCTATTCCCATAATCCACATATCTGTCAATCTATTCATCAATCCTTTCATTTTTCCACATATCTATCCACTTACCTACTCACCTAATCCACATATCTATCCATCTCTTCTCTTTCTATTTATCTATCCACCTATCTATTTACATATCTATTCATCTACCTATCCATTTTTCTATATTTCCACCAATCTATGCATTTCAAATAAAAACAAAGGACTGTGATGCATTGTTTTTGTTTTTTTTTTTTTAATTCTCCTACAAGGTTTTATCATACATTTTACTTCAGGATTTTTTCCCAAAGTTAAATTCTTTCATCTGATCGGTTCTTGTTATTTTTTCTTATTGTTCTTTGCTCTCACTGCTGTCATGTTTTAAGCTGCTTTACTTTGCTACTTGGCTTAAAGTGCAAGCACCTAAAAGAAACACTGAAAAACTCTTAACTCCTTTGCTTTAAGTCTCTTTTTTTCTTTGTATCTTTTTGTGCTACATGAACTTACTTATATGTAGTAAGAAAGCAAAAAAAAAAAAAAAAAAACAAACAAACAAGAATAAAAATTCTCGCTAAACGCGTAAAAATTCAACACCAGATGTCGCCTCTTTATATTGTTGTTGTTCCTGCTGCTGCTGCTGCTGCTGCTGGAATTGTTGTTGTTGTTTTGCTGTTGAACTAATTAACTTTTTCTTTGTAATTTTTTATTGTGTGTGAATTTTTCAGAAACAAACAACCAACCAAACAAAAAAAAAAAAAACCGATTAATTGGCTTCACTGAAAAAACAAAAAATGATTATGATGATAATAATGATGATGATGATAAAGAAGAATAAACAAAACAAAAAAAAAAAAACTATTCAAGTTCAGTGGAACATGTGTTCCAAAATGTTTAAAAACTTCTTTGTTCAACAAGTGCTTTTCTGTTAATTCTCTTTAAGTAAGTTTTTTTTTTGTTCATGCTAAAACAACAAAACAAAATAAAACCAGGTAAAGCAGAAAAGATCTCAGGAGAATAGATAAAAATAATCTGTTTGTTTTCGCTTATTAGGTGAACTAGTTAATTTAATATAAAAAATTAGATTTGTTGCAAACATTTCCGGTCTCAGTAAATACAAAAATTGAATTGAATTTAAAGAATTATTATGATTTACTAAACTTTATTCATTCATTCATTCAAAATACTAAATATTTGAACTTTATTCATAAAATCAAAATTATACTATTGTAGAAAATATTATCATCAAATTAGTTAAGGGGAATATTTGAAGAGCAAAAGTTTGTCCAAAAAACCAATTGAAATCAAGAATCATAACCATGAAGTAAGAATTGAAGATATCATGTTGTGAATCTTCTTCATAGTGTTGCAATGCCACTTCCAATTCCTTTAATTTGATCAAGTTAACTTCAGTATGTTTTTATTTAATATTCTACTTTTCTTTGGAAACTGTCTTCACTGTTTTTTAAAGTGATTTTTCATCATTCAACACATGAAATAAAATTGGAAAATACTTTAAAGTTTTTTTTTTTTCCAAATAATGATAGTTTAACAATTACCTTTCACTTTCAAAATAATCAAGAGACTTTCCAAAGAAAATAAAAGAATAACATATTCTTATTAAAGAGTATTTTAAGTATATTTTCATCACTTATCACATACTAAATAAGTGAATATTTTGACAACTTCTTGTTCACTTTTCTAACATCATCATTTAACCTCTGAAATACAACTTATCAATTCTCAATCATATTCTATGATTGCAGCAAAATGTTACATTAAATCACTTTAAAATATACTTTGCATGCTGCTTGGAGTTTTCTTGTCATTCAGTATCATTTCAATTTTTTATTTCTTTTGCTTACGCAATCAAGTGCAATCAACCTCAACACTTAGTGATGACAATCTACAGTCACCTACACACTACACTTCTGTAGTCAATCAGACAGTGAAATAAAATCAGTTGAAATTTTATGCACCTGAACAAGTGAGTTGAATGAAGAATACACATAGTACAGTTGATTTGGTAAAAAGTACACCCTCAGTCAGGTTGATGTTTACATCTCATGCATAAATTTCAAATAATGAAATAAATAGAAATGAGAATTCTTCGTTGTCGTTGCCGTTGCCGTTGTCATTGTCATTGGCGTTGTGTCGTTCGTTATTGTCAATGTTGTCAATGTTGGTTCCCTTATATGCTCCTCTTGAAGCCACAATAATAAAATATTGTAAATTTGTAGTACGTACTTTTTCAACACACCCTGTAGTTTTGTATGAATGAATGAATGAATGAATGAATAAAGTGGTGACGGTATAAAAGGTAAAGCGGAAATGTCACACCTACCGTATGAACTGAACAAGACCACAAAAACCAACCCAAGATCACAATGAAAGGGAAACATGAGAGGAAAGAGAGGGGAAACATATAGTAGACAAACGCGTGGCGACAATACAAAACAAAAAACGTAAAATGATTGTCGTCGTCAGGTGAATGAGAGACAAACAAAAGTTGGAAAATACATAACATAAAAATAACAACAATAATAAAAATATAATAAAAGAAAATAAAGCATAGAGAATTTGCACGTGAAAAACGTGTCGTATGAGTAATACGCATATTTAAAATATGCAACAAAAACATAATTTTTAACTATTTATTTTGTTACATAAGAAATAATATTGTTGAAAAATAATAAATTAAAAAAAATATATTTCACATGTCATGGCACATTTCCGCTTAGCAACAAAATCATTTCTTCAGAAAATTGTTAAAAGCTTCCTTGAGTTGATTTGATATTGTCGTCGTTTGCGTGTTCAATTGAAATGATGAAAATGTATCTCAAGCAATGAAGATGACGATGATTGCATGCCTAAAAGCGAATTCCCCAAACTATGGTGCAAAAGCAGCATCAGCAGCATATGAAAGTGATACATTTTCTTGCAAAATTGTTGATGCCGCAAACTTTTATCAAAAACCAAGTTAGAAAAGTAGTTGGTGAAGGAAAATTCATCAAAAATGAAGAGAAGAAAAAAAAAAAGTAAAGGAAACGTTTAAATCGCGTTCCATGCATCATTAGATGTGGCAATATATGATTTTTCTTTTGCAGCAACACAAATTGTAAACGATCAGATCACATTACACATTATTGCGTCTACAAAACGCCTTCCATCATCACAAATGGTAAGGTGACGATGAATGCTGATGGTGATGATGATGCTGACATTTCAACAAAAGCAGAGTAAAGCAATGAAAACTGAAAATCATTTTTCCCACAACACCAACATTGATGATGTCTTGTCTTTTCTTATATTTCTATTTTTTTTTTTCTATTTTTCTTTTGATTTCTATTCATCTATTTTTTTTCGAATTTACTTGCGTGTAGGCGCCTTTTTATTGCTATTTCCTTTTTAACTTTTTTTTTTATCTTCTCTTTATACTACTTATATATTTCATATCATTTCGTTTCATATGAATGTATGTTAAGCCATCCGATCCCCATTCCGACTCCGCTGCATTGACAGATAGTTGACATTTCGGTAGCATTGTCAATGAAGTATAGTACGACAACATTTTAATAGTAACAAACATACAATACCAACATTAACAGCAACAGCAACAGCAGAAGCAACAAAATGTCAAGCGTTTTTACATACTGAAATTTAATGTTGCTAATAAATCAGTGCGAAATGTGTTAAAATCAGGCGCCTCCACAGTCCTCTCATGTTATTTTGTTGTATCTTCCCACTCTTATTTGTTTGATTTTTTTTTTTTTTTTTTGTATTTAAAATGTTTTCCATTTTTTATATGCTTAAATGGTTTAAATGATGTTTTACTCTTTACCTACCACCATCTTCATCAAATGTTTTTGCTTTTGCTCTTGTTTAACATTTGTTGTCTTTGTCGTCGTCGTCGTCGTCGTGCGACATTAAAAGACAGAACAATTACAATTTTTAGACTTGTTGCCAACACATTTGCTGCTGCTATTCATTTGATTTCATTTCATTTTACTTTATTTTAGTTTTATTTAACCCAACATTGTCTCATGTTGCACGTGTCCGATGTCATTGTCGGCATTCATTCGTTTTGGTTTCTTTATGTTTGCCATTTGAGTTTTCTAACAACAAAATAACAATAACAACATCCATGCATGTGTTTCTCTTTTACTTTATGCATGCAAACACAAGGAAAACAAAAAACTTTGTAAAATAAATAAAAATTTTAAAGAAAATGAAGAAAAATATATGCTAAATACTTTGGGTTTAATCAAAATTTACATAAACTTTACTTAAAATATTCTTACAAGAAAATAATCTAAATTAAAGTTTCTTGAACAAAATAATCTTCAGAAAAGGTTGCATTTGAAATTTAATGTATGAAACTCTGAACTAAATTACAAAAAGTAAAAAAGAAGACGCTTTGTAACTTTTGAAAACTGAAGTTGAACTAAGTCGCAGTTAAGAGATGATGATGAAGTTTGAAATATACAATATTTCGTTACATAAAATTTCAAAAATTGACGGACTAGTTTGCATTAGACAAGTAGAATGTATGGACAAATAAATAAGGTCTCCGGTGCACGTTTCTTTAAGTTATAAAAAATTTAATACATTCCTCATTGGTGTGAAGAATACAAAGAGGCACCCAACAAACTAAATTCTTAGAATATTTGATGACAAAATATTTGAAGAGAATTTTAAAAACACACAACAGTGTCTAGCGATTGAAAGAAAGTCAAAATGAGGACAGAACCTTTCAAATTCTAATTTCGCACCTACTCAATTTGTTGTTGTTGTAACAGCAAGTGGAGGTATGCATGCAATTAATAAGGGAGTAACGCAAATTTGTGTGCAGCAGAAAGAGAGAGAACAAAAGAAAAAATGGAAAAAATTAAAGAATTAATATTAGGTTACTAAAATTAGGATTAGTCATAGGGTAGAGTTCTTAACGTACGTATCAAGTTCTAAAAAGGAAGCCACCTCTATCGGTCAAAGCCATAAGTCAATTGGAATCAACTGCATCGGTTTTATGGGACAGTTGAAAAGGCGAACCATGTTGTGAGGAGAACCACCACACTGGGGACAGTGTTGATTGTCAGAAAGACCAATACGTTTCCTGTAGCACTAGAGGATAAGAGACCAGCCAGTCTTATAGTGCTGTATATGTAATGTTCCAATTCTCATTACGAAATGAACAACGACGCAATCAGACCCAAGTGACTTACAACTATGTATCTTACTTAAAAAAATGATTACCGACACGATCGCTCGAGACTTTCTTGACAACCGCTAAGTAAGACGTTATAGAACATTGTTCTCCAAGCTCCTATCTCATTGACTCTACTTACAATTGCTTTCTGACGCAATTATCTAGCTTTTCTGACTATTCTATATGTCAGAGTTCATTTTACTTTACAAACTTAAAAATTAGACTTTATAGGATGTTGCTATCAGAGCAAGTGCTCGTCTTCTTTTTTAATCTTCCCACATCGCCAATCTCTGTGTTTTTTTTAAAGAAACTTGCTTCGCTGTTGTTACAACATTCTTATTTAACAATATTCTATTAATGTCCTTTGCTTATATAAACTTTAATAATTCTATCAAATTTTAATGGAATTTATTAACTTTTACAAAAATTAAAAGAAAATTAGAAAAAATGTAAACAGTTTATTGTAAATTTATAAATGGAAAATCAGACACAAATGTATTTGATTAGGAATTACTATTTCTCACGTTTAGTGTGAAATAAATAAATAAATAATATTTATTATATTTTCATTTACTTTTGATTTGTGTCAAAAAAAAAAAAAGTTTAGGTAGCCGCAGGTTGTTTTTATTTAATCTAATTTTTGTTGTTTTCTTTTTTTTTCTCAACTTCCAGTAACACAATTTATTCATTTGACTTCTTAATTTGTGCAAAATTTGCATTTTCATGTAATTTTGTAACTGCATGAACATAAATATTATATAAATAAATAAATATTTATTACTGTGACTTTTTGATTTGCATAAAGTTTTTATTTTTCTCAATTTAAAAGCAAAAAAAAAAAAAAAAATAATTAAATATTTTAATATAATTTTTTCTTCAAAGTTTTACTAGCTCAACAAAGGAATATTTCGTTTTTGTAGGAATATATTAAGATTTCTGAGAATTATAATTGTTTAGTCCTTCTAGATAATAAATTAACCAAAAAGACCATTTGGAAAGCAAAACTAACAGTTTTAAATAAAAAATATATTCTTATTGAGTAAAAAAAGGAAAGGAAAAAAAATACGCAATTCGAAGGTCTTAAAATGATTAAAAAACTATGTAAGTTGCATTATTGGCCATTTGGTAATACTGAGGAGATATGTTCTATATAATATGTTAAGAAGTTTCTGTACAATTTTTGATTACACTGCTGACATCAGAACAGTAGATAGAAATATTGAGTTACGAAGTTATTACTTAAATTTAGAATAAGGAAAAAAAAAAACAAACGACAGGGAAGCTTGTTAAATCATATTTTTATATGTAGCTTGTGGTCCAAAATTCAGATTTGTTTCAGAGTTTCCAACTACAGACGATCTTTCATAGCTCGATCACCATAATGCATAAAAAAGTTATTCTTCTGAAGACATCGTGTTATAAAATTGAATTCATTGAAACTAGTGAATTTGGTGGAATACAAGAAAATTATTGAATTACATTCATGTTCTACTTATTTATTTTCTTAGTTTCAGTGAAAAGAGATTCTCTTTGATATGAATTAAAAATTGTCAAGGAATCCACTACGTATAGTAGTTCTTGGAAATGTTTTCAATAGAATAAATTCAATCATCTTCCATGACACTTGGAGTTGGATTTACCAACTATGAGTGAATATATTCATTATTATCGTCATCTGAAAGTAAATCTCATTGTCTTCATCAATATAATTCTTAAGATTAGCAGTGGAAGTTAAATTAGACTTCATTCCTTCCATTAATATTTGCTCTTTATTAATATTAGTCAAGATAATTAAAGGATTAAGGGCATGTCATCGTCTCTATTCCATGTAGAATGTTGATTTCTTCGAGGTTTTTTTGGGAGCATATTCATACTTTTTTATAAAAAATTTTATTCATAAAACGGTTTTTCTCGAAAAATTCCATTCAATAATGCATTTGCCAATTTTTTTATTCAAATTATGGAAATAGAAAAAAATTGTTAAAACTTATATGAAATAATAAATAAGTTTTATTTGAAGTTCCATTTGAAAGACGCTTCCGGTTAAAGTGGTTGAAAATTATTATTACTTATTATTAAATAATTTGTAAAGATTTCCAACTCATTTGATTCAATGCAAAATGTTTTCATTGGCAAAAATTCATTTGGAAATTTCAAATATTTATTAAAAAATAATAATACAAAAAAAATATATAGAGAAAGAACTTTTGGTGGGCAAAGCAACATATTAAGTATACGGCGTCGTAATGAAAAATGCTCATACGCAGAATTTGAGTAAAAACACATTGTAATTACGTATACGCTATGTAGTCATATTTATTTATGTGAGCTATAAGTTTTCTTTTGTCAATTCAACCATGTTCCATTTTTAATTAAATATTACAATATTGAAATTATTATTACATAAAATGTGATCGATGCACATACGCGTACATAAGTAGTACAATGCATTAAAAATTGATAATAATTAAAATGTTGTCTTTTGCTTAATAAATAAATTGAGAAGTGAAAGTAAAAGTGAAAAATTGAAAAAATATGGAATAAAACAATGAAACGCCTTCAGTGATTAAACCCATCAGGAATAAAATTAATTAATATATATATATTTTTTTTTTTTTACTTACATTTTCATGTTTAAAGAAGCAAAGCATTTTGAGTTCACGAAAAACTCGCTTTGATGAAACGAGCGATTGAAAAACATTGGGAAGTTTTTTAAGTGCAACGCGTCTCCCATCCCTTGGATCTGTGACAGCCCTGTGAATAATAAAAGAAAGACAAATGAAATTTGATTAAAAATACTTTGATAAATGAATAAAGTTTAATAAACAAAAAATGAATGAATTTTTAAAATATAAATTTGATGATATGCCTTCCTTCAGATAGGCAGACATAGATATTGATGTCACTTGAGTGGCATTAAAATGTCACATAATCGATTTGCAACTAATACAAATAACAATTGTCAAGGCACTCATAATAACAATCAACTCAGTCAACAGACATAAAACAGACTCAAACTCAGACAAAGCTAAAAAGACAAATCATATCAAATGCTTTCACTACTTATAATAAAGGAAAGACAATCCAACAACAGTCATGCAATCAGGCAGGCAGCAGTTAGAGAGTCAAGGTAGATACTACTAGATAGATAGACAGTCTGTTACAGTGTCTCAAGTATCGCAGCATTTCGCAAATAAAATGTCACACTAATATAGCCTTCGCCATCATCATCATCATTATCATCATAATACGCATATGAAGTTCATCATCATCACCATCATCATTTATGAAGAAGTTTTGATTGTCACTTGGAAAGACAAAAAGAAAGAGCATTAAAAATCATGTGTATAAATGTCAACGTCGTCAACGTCCTCGTTCATAAAGAATCGTCATTGTTCTTATTTGTTCTGATTGTGATACGTTCTCGTTGTCAAAACAAAAGCACTTAACGACAAAACAACAAAATTTGGTTCAATGAACTTCACACAATTTTACTTTGAGTGACATAAAAGAGAAATAATTCAAATAATGCAAAATAACAACAACAACAACACCAACACCAACAGAAGAAGGAACAAACATGTATAAATGTATCTCTGTGTTTGTTTTGTGTGACAATAAATATACAAGGGCAATGACGAAAAGTTACTTGCACACATATGAAACGCCAAGAAGTATGCAAAATTATTAGTTTTATTATTTGTGAAATGGCAAACAAAATCTGATTAAAAAAAAAAAAAATAAAAACAATGTAAGGAAAATTGGTTTTCATCTTTGATTTCACTCTTTGTCTGCTTGCATAATTTACTGTTGTCTACTTTTAGGTGTTTTGCTTTGTTATTGGTATTGAAAGCCAATAGTAGCAGCAGCAAAAGTAAAAGTTAAAGGAAAACTGGCGCCTTGAATGACTCGTGACGCGACACAACAACATACAATATTTTATGATGCCATTGGCCATGATGGTCAGAGACTCCTCACCACTCAGATTGCTCGTCGGTCGTCGTCATTTTCGTAGTCACGTCGTCTTCATGTTTAATCAATGTTGCTTTTCCTGCTATTTTGGAAAAGAAAAAAGTAAAATATATTGTACACAAACACCCTTTTGTAAGCAATTTTGTTGTGACACTTTGTACATATACAAAATACAATATATACTTGTAATATTGTAGTTGTCTTGTGGTCTCTTTAGCATTGAAGTTTGCGAATCAGGTATGAGGTATGAATACGATGAACGTATATCGTCTAGCCAAAAAAAAAAAACATAAGTAAATTGCTACGAGTGCGCACCAGACAAGTGTCAAAGTTTTTCAAAAAACCCTTACTCCCTCTATTATTGAGTACTGTAGAAGAATGAAGACCACAGAGCCAAGGTTGCCAAGTATATAAGTCTTATGTTTTATTTTATTAAAAAAGACAAGTAAGTAGAATATTAAAAAAAAAAAAAAAAAAACACAAAAAAAACACAAAAACTTTATCATGTTTATAAATATTTGCATACATTTGAAGTTAGTCTACACATACTGAGAAGTGAGTAGTGAGTAAGTGGGTATAGCATACAACAAGGCGTTTGTGATTTAGTAAATTACATTTACATGTCTGAAAATGTTTGAAAAAACTGTTTGCTTCTATTAAATTATTTAAGAGAGTTTTGGGATTTCTTCTCTAGTAGTATATGGACACAAGTGAAATTTATGATTGAAGTAAATTTAGTTGAACTTCAGTTCATTTAATGTCATTCAATCAAATTCAATTTGACAGTGTTTGCTAAGAATGTGAGAGATAATAATAATGTTGTTTTTTTTATGCGCATGAATTTTAAATGAGGTTTCTTTTTTTGCTCATTTTGTAATGGGTTTCGGCGTTTGTTTCTTTATGGATTTTCTTTCATATTCTGCAGTCACTTATTGAAATTATAGAAACGCAGAGTAGGCAGGTGTTTGCATATGAGTGTAGTAAGAAGCTTGTCGATCCTGCTGATGATGGATGACGAATGTTACCGCTGACACATACACAAACACACTCAGTCATTCACTTACTCACTCACACATCTATACACGTTCTACTTAACGCCTTTTCTTTTCATTGCAATGGCAAGAATTCTAATCTAACCAACAGAATCAGGAATAGCAACAACATTCTTTGGCTTGATTCACTTACTCACTCACTCACTTACTCGGAGTGAGTGAGTCGCTCTTTTAATGCTGCAACTAACTTTTGTTTTCTTCATTCTTTGTTCCATATGATTTTTCATTTTTTTTTTTTCTTTTTATGTCTGTTTTTTATACTTTTCCCAGTTAATGGAAAATCATTTATCATTTGAGTTGAGACAGACACGAGACAAGAGACCTAGAGAGACATCGAGACTGAGAAGGCATAAAACATAAAGTATTTTAATAGCATAAAAAGAAGCTGCACGACACAAAGCAATGAAATAGTGACAATTGAATTCTATTCCAAATCGAGTTTATTTCTTTTTTGATCTTTTTTTTTTCGTTTGAGGCATAAATGAACAAACGACACTTGAGAGCATTTAACGTGTACTATGTGACTCACTTCTTTAGACAAAACTCACTCGAATAGTCAAACAGTCAGACACTTAGTCAGTCAAAAAGCAATTGAAGCTGGTTTTTCTAGTTCACTCTTCACATACATAAAAGCAAAAGGGAAGAAAGGTTGAAGTGGAAGACAATAAGAATGAGTGAACTATAAAATTAGATAGAACAAAAAATACTAAATAAATGCCATAAATAAATTATAATTAGTATTACAACTTTGCAGTTTTATGATCAATTTAGTATAGTTAATAGAATTTTTATTCTTTCAAATTATGAAATTTTATGAACTCTATTAATAACAAAAATAATAATGAGTTCATTGAATTCTTTCTTAGTGTTCTTAGTTACTTCAAAATAAAGTTTCTTGGTGATAGTTAAAATTGTTTATGATGCCGAACGATTTTCTTTAAAGGTGGGCAAATCAAATAAACTTTGGTAAAGTATTTGGCTTTAAAAACTAATTAATGCAATACACAGTAATTAAGCAACCAGTGAGGATGGCAAAGACTGCAGACTAAGTTCATTTTGCACTATGGAAATGATCGATAAAGTTCGAGATTTTGTAGCAAATGATCGCATTACTTCACTTTTAATAATAAAAAAAAGAAGCTTGACATACTTAGCAAAGAAACAATTCGATTCATTATTCATGGGGATTTGGGTAACACAAAGCTCTGAGCAATGTTTGTTCCACATTCTTTAAATGATGACTATAACTCACTTCGTGCCAATCATCAATAGTAACGAAAGGTGAAATGTGGTACTTTAAATATGACCCAGAAACTAAAAATATTTCACAAGCTTTAAAGGTTTTTCCGCAAAACGAGTCCATGGACCATGCATTTGAAATCTCTATTGAAATGTATTGAAGCGGGAGGAGATTTTTGCAAATATTAAAATAAAATATTCCAGTTATTTTTTTTAGAATTAATACTTATTTCTCGCACCGTTGAAAAGGTTTCTAGAGACTTTCTCTAACATGTTGCTTTTCAAAAGTATGCTGCATTAAACTATAATTATTTCGTTTAATATTCATCCGAGCTACATGTTTCATTTAAAGTATAAAATAATGAAAAAAAAAAGAGATATTAACACACAATATTTATGCTTTTTTTTTGGAAACGAATAATAAATCAAAATGGCATCCACACTATAAAACAAAAAGCAATAATTAAATTGTATCTTAGGCAATGCGATTAGCTTGAATTGGACTTTTGGCATCGTTTGATAAACTTCGCATAAAAAACTCAGAAGGTAGATTTGATGGGTTATTCGTAATGTGAACCACGATTTTTTGGAATTAATGATGGTTGATGGTTGTACAATAATTTCATAATATATAAACATTTTGCAATAATAAGGAATTTACTTTGATGGAATTACATCGTCCTTAATAATAAAATGTCAAAATTTGGAAGTTCATCAAACAAATAATATGCCATTATTTGATCATCGTTCTCTGCAAATAATTACAGCAATGATCTACCACCTAGCTCAAGGCCTTAGTTGCTTTAGCCTTATATTGTAATTAGAATTAAGTTCTAGTCTACAATCTTATATATAAAAATTAGTATTTTAAATTGTTCGTATGTATTGGGCTGCCATACCGTTCGTCTGATTGAATTAAAAATTTGTGAATGTGTATGCATGGTTCCCGTCTTGAACATAGGATAGTTTTGGTTCCGATATGTGCCCCATTTTCGAGATTTGGGATATACAAACAACCCTTAATATTATACTACCAAAAAATAACTAAAATATAATTTTAATTTTCTGATACTCCGAGTGTAACAGAGAGAATGTAGTGTTGCTAAGGAAACAACCCGTGCGAAGCGGGATCGGGTACGCCAGTAAATATAAATATATTGTTGGCGCCATAAATTTACTAATCGTTAAAGTCTCTTAATTTTATAAATATTTACTAATTTTTGAAGTCTCTTAATTTTTAGAAATTGTTCTCTTGAATTATCTTTAGTTATCTTTAGTTAGTTAGTTGTTAGGTTAAGCGGTAGATGAGAAAAATAAAAGACAGAAGCAATCATGAACGCAAAAAGGAAAGTTGTGTGTTGTTTCTCCTCATCGGAAGTAACGAACAAACCAAGACGACTTTACTGAGGGCAGACAGCCGGAACCATCCCAGGAAGGACTCATCATATATAATAATCGCAATGAATATGAATAAAATGACCTTCATAATGTTCTTATTAAAATATTCTGCCAAAAAATATGCTATAGTTTCATTCTACTATTGAAATCGATTTAGATTTGGGTCAAATTACTAATTTGAACAAGAATTTTCTCTGCTTTCTATATAATACAGAAATAGAAAATAAATATCAAGATTGAAGTGCATCACTCTTATAGCAATTTCACATTAATTACCCCTTTACCCTTTACAACATTTTCTTATATCTTTCAGTTTCGATTGGTAGAAAAATATTTTTACATTTTTTTTTAATAATTTTTGTTTTAATAAAACTCAAAGTAAAACTCAACTTCAAAAAGCGATAACAATTTATCAAGAAATTTCTTTTTTTACGTGTTCATCATAAAGTTTTTCTCTTTTCTTTTGGCTTTTAATATTTTCTTTTCTATTTTTCCGGAAATCGATATCTGAATGAAAACGGATTGCCAGAATGAAAACCATCAAGAAAACATCATGATGATGATGACAAACGAAATAAAATTCCACAAGTTTTCGACGGAACAATTTTGCACAGAATAAAGTAAAACCAAATAGTTGAATCAAGAGTCCAAAAAAATCTTTTAAAGACCAAAATCACCATCCACTCTAAACCCAATTTATATGGCTATCAATAACTCATTTTTTTGGTTCTTTTTTTTTTGAAAAATTGTTGAAAATGTGCTGTTGGAGTTCTAGTATGTTCCGGTACAGGTGTTGAGTCAGAGTTTGAATGAGTTTAGATGATGACGACATCACTCTAAACGTGTTCAAGTGTTGAAAGTCTTTCCATTCAATGCGTAATCAAATCAAAGGCAACAGGCACAAATGTCCGCACCAGAATCACCATAGAATTGATTTGGTTCGAAGAGATAATACAAAGTAGAATATAAGGGGTATGGAGTTAAGAACGTGATATGCACGAAAGCAATTGAAAATTTGTTTCTTTTGCTGTTTTTTTTTTTTTTACAAAAGTTTTACTTTTACAGAGAATATTTTTGGGTGCGGCTTCTACACATAATACACTTGAATTCAATTCAAATGCAAATCGATTTGAATTTATATTAATTTTGAGGTGATTTTTCTAGGCAATAACAAAGGGTTCTTTTCAAAGAAAATATTGAAAGAAATGTACCTAGATGTATGCTATGATGAATATTAAACAATTATTTACACCTTTTTAATCTTTTATCAGAAATTAATTTTCCAAAGAAAAAAAAAAAATTAACGGTAAACAAATTTTTAATTCGAAAAGAAGTCAATTTAAAAATTGATTTCTTAATCAAGTGAACAAAAAAACTTTAGCCCGTTTTCCATCAACATCACTCACCATCCATATTAATTTCTCTTCATTTTATGTCATATTTTCTTTAAAAGGTCGCAAACCTCCTTTTCTAAATCAACATCTTCAGTGGTTCTTTATTTATTAAATTTCTAAGAAAATGTGCTCTTCTGCCACTTGAAATTTATTATCCACTTTACCTCTTTGAGTTACATCAACTTGAGTCTACATCAATTTCGAGGGATTTATGAATATTTCATATTAATAATTTTTTTTTTTTTTTTTTTTGTTATCAGCATCATCATTTTTTGCTCACTTCACTTCTACTTAATTTCATTTGATTTCTTTCGACACTTTGGGCATGATTTTTCGATATTCTTTCTTCTTTTGCCTTCTCTTTCATTTCCTTGTCTGTCCTTCTTTCCATTCCTTTTGAGATGTCGTTTTTGGTTCATTGGGGTGTTCATCATCACCTGCGTTAAAATGTCAGTGACAGCGAGTCACTAAGCTGATGGACGACTTAAAGTTCTCCTCATGCATTTCTTGGTAAGTATTTTGTTTTATTTTTATTTGTGTGTGCACAATATTTTGCCTTTAGGCATATAACAATGATCACCATCATCATCATCATCATCATTGTCGTCAGCATGAACATCATAATCGTCATCATCATTTTCATGTTCAGTGTTGCAGTTCATTGAACTTTAACGAGTTTAGGTTTTGCTGCACACACATCCCATTTGACGATATTCCCTAACCCATTTTAAGCAAGCAACATCACATCACCAGCAGCAGCAAATACAATTTCTGTTTTTGCTTGGGTGTGGCAAATATTGAAAAACCCATTCCATCTCATCTCATCTCTCATTCCATTCCAATTCCAATTCTCGTCACTCATTGCAAATTCAATTTTAGCCTTTGCCTTGCTATGCTTTTTGATATACTCGTAAACTCGTATAAAATTCAATATACATAATATTTCGTATTTGTATGAATTTTTGAAATATATTTCATATTTTTCCAATTCCATTGAGTGAATTACTAAACAAGTGTACAAAATGAAATTGTGCATAATAATTAAAATAGTTGAACAAATTTTATTCATCACAAAATGCTCAATTACTAATTGTTGTCATTGCGAGCGCAGACATAATTTAGAGATCGTCATGCGCGACTCATTATATAAATTCTAATAAAGGAAATCATGTCATCATCATCATCAACATCAACATCATCATGAGCAGCAGCAGAGTCATGTCATTAACCAAATATAAAGCATATAAAAAGTGGGAGTTGAGTTGAATCAAATCAAATGGGATAGAGAACATGAATGGAGTAATAAGCGTGTAAATTAGTAATTTGCGGTTATTATGAGTTCTGTCAATTGTTGGTGTTGATGTTGATGTCTGTTTATCTGCCTGTCTTTCTATACTATGCTCCTAAAATGTCAAGCAAAGCAAACACTAAACATAACATTGCATTAGTCTATCTATCAGGCTGATATTTATATGTAGTGCAGGCAGTGGCGCAGTTGCGTTGCTTCAAAGGTTATATGATGATATGATAGGTGATTAGATTATATACTAGAAGCATCAGAAAACAGTAAAGTCAGTTGCCTAATGGTGGACATGTTGTGTCATCTGATGCTCATGACATTACTCTAAAAATGAACCTCAATAACACTCTTATTGGTTCTCAATCAATATCATCTAGAAAGAAGGTTCCTAGTTATATTTTCCTACTTTTGGACATGTACAGAAAAATACACTGAATTGCAAATAGATTCCTTTCCTTCTCGCATGTTCACTCATTAGACAGTGTCCAGTGAGATTTTCTTCCAAAACCACATTGATTAACTTACAATAAAAATTAAATAATGTCTGCTATGATATTTAAATTTGTTAAAGTATCTACGACACACGACAATGTTACATTTAAAAAATCAGAAAATAAAAGGACATAAACTTTTAGAATCATGGACAATATTTATGAATATAAAAACTTGCTAAGATCAAAAGAAAATTTCTTTTAATTAAACAAACAATATGGTTTTTAGTTTTTTCATAGTTTTCGTTGAATAAACATCTTTTTGTTGGGATTTCTATTTTTATGATTAATTTGGAAAAATTACGTACCCATTCAATTGAACTCAACTAAGCCACTGTCTCCTACCTATAACAGTTTGATTTGTTTATTTCAACAACAAAAACATACATAATTAAACACTTCCGGACATGAACACGCACAAAACACACAACCACATCAAAACAATCTCTCTCTCTCCTATCTCCTCTATCTGATATACATAGACACACACCCTCACATACACATAAGGTGTGTAGTATCTGTGTGTGTATTAATTGTTTTTGGTAGGCATTCAATAGAACATCATCGATGACTATGCCACAATTAATTGCAACATTGATAATTGACTAATAACAGCATTTGTTCACAAACTCACATCATGGAGTCCAATATCACTTGCTAAACAAGCAAATATCAAAAATCAAAATAAAAATGAACAATGAACAATGAAAATAAATTGATTTTATTAAATATAAATGAAAGCATTTGGGTATTTTGGTTGATCGACATTTGTTTTCTGTAATATGATGAAAATTGCTTAATGTGGCAATTACAATATGATGCCACAAATCAGTATAAAGTGGCCAATAGATGTACAATATTATTACACAAAAATATTGAATAAAAATAATGAGAAAGTTGAACATTTTCTCATTCAATTTTGTTATTTTAAATGACTATTCTGCAGAATTTTTTACATATCAAAAAATTGTCTCCAACATTGGAGAGGAGAAAGGACTATCACAATGATGTCAGATGTCAGATGCCTACGCTATTGGTAAGGGTCTCATTCCGATAAGGTCAAACACATATCCACAGAAATATCCACAATCATATGAAAATACCAAGGGTCGCTTAACAGACTTTATCTCTTGAAAATTGATATTCTCATCATAATCATCATCATTATGATGTAATAATAATGATGCTACTAGAATATGATATAAATTTATAATAAAATAATTACTGTTGCCTATTTTGCGACAACGTTAACGTGCAACAAAATCTGATTTTGTAACGCAAATGAAAAATATAAAAAGAAATATATATAAGAAAAATATTATACAAAATTCCATTAAAAATGTTAGACGTCATCCTGTTGCTGACGATGAGTAACTTGTGTTGTAATATCCACCTTCTGGTGTAACAACTGTTAGTGCTGTTGCTGCTGCTGCTGCTGATGTTATTACTGATGTTGGTCGAATAAGAGCCTAGACGTCTGCAACAATTTATGCTCGTAATCAATTTTATAAATGGCCGCTAGGTGTGCTCGCTTGGAATGTCGTTGCATACCATCTATCTATCTATCTATCTATCTACATACATATGTACTTACATAAGTATCTCTACATATCTATAGATAGATAGGCGTCACCGGCGACGACACTTCAAATAGATTTATGCAATTTAGAGTGTATAAATGTATGTGTAAAGACATTCATTCCTGAGTAAATGAAAGATGCGAGAGTACATACCACTTGTGTATGTAATAGATAGAAAGTGAGGAGATTTTGTAGGCGCATTGACACGAGGAAAATCAATTAAAAGTACCATTACTGGATGTGATTGCATACTTTCAGGTGCAAATAGTAAGTAACTATGTAAAATTGTTAATTTTTGTTGTTTGATTTTGCTAAATCAATATCAGATGTGCTATGTGTGAATAATATTGTTGATTTTTGCAATTGAATAATGAAAGGAAATTACAAATTGTTACGCATAAAAGCAAATTAAAAGTATGCAATAATTAATTTCATTGAAATCAAATCAATATACTGAAAGTATAATTAAAAATTCCTCAAAAAATTCGATGATTTCCTTAAATTAGTAGCTACTACTCTTAAGGAAAATCCTTGAAGTAAAACCAAGGAACCAACAACATCAAACAAACAAAAGATATCTTGAATTACTATATATAGAACTAAGTACAAACTTTTACTAATTAACTTGCTTAATGCGACGACATCATTGTCATTATTGTGGTCTATGTGTGTCTTACATATTTCCTACTCATTAAAAATCCAAGACATCAGAAAGCAGAAATAAGTAAACTATTTCAAGCGCACACAAGTATGCAACAATATATTGTTATAATGTGGTGGTGACTCTTTGCTCAGATGCTTGTCATTCACATTCTTTCATGGCAACGTCGCGAACATCATACACATGCACATACAAATACATATGTGTAGCGTTATATTTTACAAGAAACATTCAAGTGAGTGCAGATACAGAATAAGCATGACATGAGTTCTGGATGTGTAAATGATATCTTTAAAAACTTATGGTAGACAAATATAATACTTATATATTTTACTTTAAAGTAATTTTAAGGTAACAAGAAATAAGGTAAGATGTGGGTGCCAACCTATGGTCGTGGATGGGTAGCGAGTTCCTTCATTCGTCCTTTGTATAATATTTAAAATGACAACACAAAAGAGAAAACTGTTGAAATTGTTAGAAAAACGAAACGCATAAAATTTTAAAAATGCCGCGATGGCTTTCCTTCCCTTTTCTCTTCCTTTTTCATATTATTTTTCTTTTTCGTTTTTATTTCCCACTGATGTTTTCGTGGTTCATGTCGTTGTTAGCTGATGCGATGGAATAATATGAATAACACAGATTTTAGGAGAAGGAAAAGGAAAAGAAGAAGCGGTATATGTCACAGTTGTCGTTGTTGTCATTGTTAAAGGTTTTCTCATGGCAAACATTGCCATCGATTGCGTTTTTATTACTTGCGTTTGCTTTCTTTCTTTCTCTCTTTCTTTACTCTCTCCCCCATCCCATTTTGCTTTCATCTGCATAGAAATGATGCTGATGATGATGATGGGAACAAGGAAAAATTCACAATCCTCGCATTTCCCATCCATCAATTCATTTTTCATTCATTCCTTGTGCAGGATATGCTCATTTTTTAATTGTTGTTGCCATGAATTTATGCATAATTTAAAGATGGCAAAAAATGGGAATCATGAATTCGGAAGCAAGCAACAAGAGACAAAATCAAAGTATGGTAAAGCAAGTGGAAAATGTGTTTTTTGTTGGAATTAAATTTAAGATTTTAATGCTGACCTAATTGCGTGTTTGTGAAACAACATTCACTAACACAAACACAAACACACACAAACACATTTACACTAAACAACATAATAGAAAAAATCAGAAAAGAAATTTCGTGGAATTTATTAATGACTTATTTATATTCAAATTTTGACGGTTCTTTAGAAATGAGGTTAAAAAAAAAGTATTTCAATTGATGGTTAATTGAAAGAAATGGAATTTGTTAAACAAAATTTACTTGTATATTTGTATTCAGTTGAATTTATCAGGACTAATAAAATTGACAGATAGATAGATAATCTAGTCAAAGTAGTTGAACCAAAAAAGCAAAGGTTGAGTCTTCTACAAGTTGATTTCTAAGGGGAAAAAAATCATTAGCTTCGAAATGTACTATGAGTGAGCACCTATAGAAATTAAGTGTCTTCCCAAATTTATCAATCTGAAGACCTCATCAAACAGCAATTTGATTGATTACCTTTTTGAAGTTAATGATAAAAATTAAGTATAAAGAACAAAGTATTATTATATTACTGGTTATTGCAGAAACTCATCGATCAAAACGATAAATATTCATTGCTTTTGCTGTTAGCTTAAAATCATGTTAATATTTACTTCACATAATCAAAATGCTTCTGCATGGAACCAATATTTACTCATCTGCAGCTTCCTGAAAGAATGTTTCTTCTTTGTGGTAGTCAGAGAATAGAATAGTCTACAACTCCGGGTCACCCAATGAAGCGACGGAAAAAATAAATCATTTTTAATTAGATTTCACGTATGGGCCAAACTCTGGAATACAATGATCAATTCCACCATGTTAAGTAACTGCACTTTCTCCCTTAGAAAAGTCGTTTGTCAGGCTACAACATACAATGAAAATATCATTCCACAGAAGGAGTAAATCCAATTTTTTGGTGTTATCCTGGATAAACGCCTCACATGGCAGGTTCACAAAAAAATAGTGGCGGCTCAATGCAATCAAAAGGTTAGGAAACTGAACTAGCTCCTCTACCCTTCCAATAATCTTTCGTTATTTAACAAAAGACTAATATATCTTCCAGTGGTGGCACCTACTTGGCGCTATGCCAGTCAAATTTGGGGTTCTATATATTACTAAACTGAAGGCGTGCAGGAAAAAGACACTCCGTAGAATCACACGCGCCCCTTGGTTTGTTAGAAATACCACGCTGCACAGAAACCTTAAGATTTCAACTTTTATGGAGGTGATCAATAAATACAACAGTCGACGTCATTCAAAGCTTTTGAATCATCCAAACGCGCTAGGCGAAGATTAAAAAGTCTACAAACGCATGATCTGCCCAGAAGGATGTTGCAGACACCTCATTTCAATTCTTCACGTCATTATTAATTGAATCATTAAATAAGTGTTATACAGTTTACTGTGATTAACGTTGTTTATAAAAAAGAATTAAAAAACAAAAATAATTAAAATTTAAGCTTAGTGAACCCTCAAAAGTATACTACATTTTTTGAAAATGTTACCCATCTTTAATGTGGAAAGCAAACATCATCAACATTCTTCAGTTATATTGCTTTATAGAATGAGGCTCAATCCAAAAATCAAGACGCACTTACCTAAAACGAAATGGAAAAAGAAAGAAATGAGTAAAATAATTTTGTGTTTGCCGAAAAATATACTTAAAAAAATGTTTACATATACTTAAGCCTTTAAATATAATTACTTGTTCTCTGTTCTCTGTCTATATTTATATTTCTGAGCTGCGGTTTATGTTCAAGCACAGCATGATTCTGTTTCTATATCGTTCTTTTCTGTTCAATTCGGTTCTTGTCAACGGTCTCTGAGTGCTTGCTTCTCAATGGCACAAAAAGGTCAAGAAAAGGTGACCTTGTTTTCGCGCTGTGTACACTCTACTTTCGACTTTCGACTCTCTACTCTATTACATTTAAAACGCAGTAACTCAGCATGAAACTCACTACAAAATTACAATAAAAAGGGAAAAAATGAATAAAAGAAAAATCGTGCAGAAAAAAAAAAAAAACTTGTGAAACTTGAATGATTTTTGCAAGAGCACAAAAACCGAAAGCGAAACCATGTTATCCGCCGCCAACGCTCAACTCTCAATGCTTCAGTAAACACTAAATTAGAAAAGAAAGAAAAGTAAGTAAAATTCTGTTGAAGGAAATCAAAGCTTCTTTTGTATGCTACAAAAAAGAAAAGAAATCGCGAAAAGCAACATGGTTCCACATTTTCATTCATTCAATTTGCCTTTTGCATTTATTCATTCTTCGAAACATAAATCAAAGTTTTTGCAAATATATTTACATAATTATAGGCGCACAACACAATTTTTGTTTAACTATAAATTTATTACAAAAGATGGCCAACTACTACTCAACTAATACTAAACGGGCAATACTTGAGCATTGGCAACTTGGGTTGCGTGTGCTTACATTTTCATTCTTTGTTTGATTAATTTGTGGCATCTGTTTGTGTCATTGACGTAAATGAACAACGACGAAGTATTTGGCCAAAGGATATATGTACATAGACCCTTGCTATGCTATACTTTCTAAAAATAGATGCAGAAGAATATGCTGTACCTTATTTCTTTGGTTGGTTTCTTTCTTATATCCATCCATCCATTCATTTATTCAACCATTTACAATATGTTTTCTATATTCATAACAAATTGTAAAGTTTTAATAGAAAATACCAAAAAATAAGAAGAAAAGCTGCATCATGTTATTTTTACTACTTTCTTCCAAGTTCGACGAGACACAGATGTGTAAACGAGTCAAGTTGAGTTGAGTTGGGTTCAGTTGAGTTCCATAAAACTGAACGAGTGGCGTCAAGGCAAAGTTGCCTGTGGCGCATAAAGACTCAAAAACAAAAGTAACTAAACGAAAGCAAAGCTCTTTTCTCTCTATGAGGTAAAAAGAGGATGTTGCTGAAGCTTAGTTATTGTCATACATTGTCCTTAGAGCTGAGTAATACTGTGTTCTGTTGTGTATTTGACACATGCAACATTATTGTTTTTATGTCCTTGAAAGCATCTCGCATCTCAGTCGTCAGTCAGAGCCTTATGGTTGAATGCCTTTTCTAGTTCTTGTTTTACATTTACATAGAGAAGAAGAAGTTTCTTTCAAGTAAAAATTACGCACACTCATAGACTTAAAAATCGTTAAATACCTAAAAGTACTGTACTATGGTTGGTTGGTTAGTTGGTGTTGGTGGGTGTTGGTGGGTGTTGGTGGGTAACCCACAGTGAAACCGCAAGTGGAATGTGTATTAAGAGCATTGGAAGTACAAGTGAAAGTGTAGAATCACTTAAAGCCGCTTATAAGACTTTCAACTCGTTATTGAGTGACTAGAGGCGCGGCTAGGCTATTTGCTAGTTGTTTACTTCTTCTACTTCTCCTCCATTTATTTTCTTATCTCTTTCTGCTTTTTATGTGTTTCACTTAATCGATTGCCTTTGCTTTATTTCATTTCAGTTCATTTCACTTCACTGTTACTTCATTTACTTTGCTTTGTTTCAAATGGAGGCTTCTTTTCTTCATTTTACTACATACGTATATTCTTTTGTTATTTCTCTCTCATTATGCCTTTTCTTCTCTTGTTCATCATCATTTCTATACTTTGGCTTCATGCTGTGTCACATCCATTAACATGACTGGTGGAGGATTTTCATTAAGCACTTAATTAGGTAATTATTGCAGCATAAAGTATTCAAATAATTAGCTCGGAATTATTGTTCTTACTTAGTATATACAAAGAAACCAAGCAAGCAACTTTGAAGTAAATAAGTTTTTGCATACTCAATTTTATTTTAGCACACAACCATCCTTTAAGTATGCTACAATTTCAGCCTTCTTTCTTTCTTTCTCTCCCTATCAGAAATCCCAAACTTTCACTTTTAGCTTTGTTCTTAGGTCCTTTCTTTTTTGAAGTAACTTATGTGCCATTAAGTAAACCATATATTTTATGCTTACTCTTTCCCCCAGCTCACAGTTTCTCCCATTTTTGCTGAGAACTCCTTGAAGTTTGACGTTACTTTTGTATTTGTCGTCCCCTGTTTTCTTCATCTCATCACATTCATTCATTCATTTATTCTTTGTACGTTTATTTTGCTTGAAAGTCATGTGCATACATTTAGTGATATTTATATTTTACACCTGGCTAAGCTGCTACGCAATTTACTTTACTTTACTTGCTCTTTACTTGTTTTTTTTTTTTCTTTCTTTTCTGTTTTTGTTTCTCTTGTCACTTTTTGTGTGTTATTTTTCTTGTCGCCCACATTTGTTTAACGCTGCGTATGCGTGATAAAAATATTTTTACAACATTTGCCAATTTCACAGCATCAGCATTAGCAATAGAAGAGGAACATCATCATCAGCAGCATCAGCAGCAACATCACACCAACACCAGCGCATTGTCTCGTGAAAACATTCGTTGGCAAAGATGTTGATGGCCACGTTGCGACGCGCCTAAAGAGAAAAGTTCAAGGTGCCGAATTTTTAGGCGAATATGCAAAAATGAATTCGTAACAAAAAGACAACAAAGGAAGATGAAGGAAAAACAAAAGTAAAGGAAACAAACAAATAAGATTTAAGCTCAAAAGTTTAAATTACATATGACAGAGCAAAAACAAGTGACTCTAAGTGATGGTGGTGGTGGTGATGGTGATGATGGTAAAGATCTCAAAACGGGAAAAGGAGAGAAGGTGTTAGAACGTCAAAAAAGTTTCAGTGTAAAAAATTAAAAAAAAAAAGAGAAAGTACTTGCAAATGTGTATGGTATGAGAAGTAGAATGAGGATGAGAACAAAAAGTGAAGGCCTTAAATTATTGATGCAATTTCATAAAGAATATAAGTAAATTTAAACTGTTTTTAAACAGTTAAGTGAAGTTCAATGAGGCAGATGTTGAATGAAGAGTTTTTTTTTTTTTTTTTTTTTAGTATTATAAACCCATTCACTCTCATTTCAATACACTCAACTTAATCAGGTTAAAGGTAAATAAACAAAAAATAATAATTTCTTAAAATTTTAATCAAGAAAATTAAAAATGTTCGAAATCCTTTAAGAATTCATAAAGTTTGTTTTGTTTTTCTTCACACTTACGTACTCTTATGTTTTCACTACTCTACTCTTCTCCTTACTTTTCTTTATGAAATTCATCACATTACTCTTCTTTCATCACTTCTCAATCACAAACGTATGTTCTCCCTTCACTTGAGTGTTTGAAAAAATACCACAAAAAGTATTAGTAACACAAACTAAGCACGCATGTTTAACACCGTGAGTTGCCGACCTATGACACCTACACATATGTACTTACAACAACACACACACACACACATACACACACACACATACACACACAGAAATATGTACATGCAACTGCGTCAGAAAGCAATTGCTTTCCTTTGCTTCTTTTACAATACTTGTCGTATACATAACTTGTTTAATGAAATTAAGAACATTTTTGCTACAAGGAAAGTATATTTTTACCATCTTCTTCATACTCTTCTCTTCTCCTGTTTTCCTTCTTTTATTTCTAACATAATTTCAGCTTTACTCATTTATTCAAGTATGTATTCTTATAATATGTATGTGTGAATATGTGTTACAGTCTTCTGTTATATTTGTAATAGCAGCAGTAGCTCATATAACATCAGCTCAAGGATACTTTCCGTTGTACGTAAGAAAAACATTGAGATTGTTCATATTTTGTTATTCTTAGAGAGAAAAACTTGGCAATTGCTTACATTTATGCATCTTTTTTTCTTTATTTTTGGTGTCTTTGGGCTTTTATTTTATTTGTTGCTTTTTCTTGTTGTCCTTATTGCTGTTGTTTATATAGTCTACTTTTTGGTTCGTTTGCGTTGAACACAATGTCGTGACATTTTTCCTTATTGTCATTTCTTATTGTCTTTTTTTTTTTATATAAAAAGATAATAGAGTAAGAGATACAAGTAAAGTTAGAATCCTAAGGGATACACGTATTTGTACCATTGTAACTCCCCCCCACTCACTCAAGGCTTATTTACTATTTATATTTGGCCATAAATATGACATGCTTTATTAGTCTTTTTCAGGTTAGAAATAATATGAGTAACTTGAGTCCCAATTCGATTTATTTGTTGTTATTAATATAACATTTCGTAACTCTCAAGTTCTCCCCTATTTTTAGGCATCTTTTAATAATTCTCATAATAAGATTGTTGATTCATTCAAGTGTTAGGCACGAACTAGGTCAAGTATCATTTCAAATATTTATTTATTTGTTTCTTCTTTTAAAATTGTATTATATAACCAGTTTCTCAAATGCGAACTATGTCAGAAGAATGTTACCCATTTTGTATGACGAAGTTTTATATGTAAGAGGGACTTAGTAGATCAAGTACCAAATCAAATGATTTATATTGTCCTTAATTTTTTCTTTTTCTTTATGCGTATCTATTTACATATTACAAAACAAAGTCGGTTTACAACCAATGGACTGAGTGATGAGGCAGGTTGAGGAAGAAATAAAATTCGAAAACCATCAAAGGAACATTCGAAAAATCGAAATAGTGAGTTGTGTAAGTGAAATGCATATAAAGCTTAGAGAAATATTTTTAAATCAATCAAGTCGCCTTTTGGCAAACATCTCATAAGGTCAGCCAATTAATTTTTTGCCTGGGTATATAGTCTGTAATTTTTTGAGTTAAAATACTGTGTTTCAACTATTAAAGGGGGCAGTGACTCATTGACGTCTTATAACTCAATTGATTAAGTATTAGTATATTTATCATTACTCATACGCAATACAAATTCTTTATAAGAAATTGCAATAAATATCCATTTTTATCAATCTTAAACAATTAAAGTACGCACAGTTTCACATCATGTCTTGTTATTCAAAAGGATAGTTAAAAACTTATTGCATTTACAATATCATGTATTGTATTATACCATATTTTCCTCATTCAACTTGTAAACGCAATGCCTACTTTACTTTATAACATCATCATTAGCATCATCATTTGTTTTTATATCATCTTCCGCCTCATTCAAGTTACAACGCAATACAACAATGAACACGTTTTCCTTTATCTTTCGCACATCATAATACAATTTATATTGTTGAGATAAAGCCAAACGCAGCAGCAAAAGCAGCAGCACTAATATAGTAACAGCAACATCATCAACACTATAACCAGATGACGTTGTTGCATTGTCTTCTGTCTAAATACATACACACATATACTCGCATACTCACAGAAACTTTCAAACAATGGCTGTCATCTTCTATATCCGTTCCTCATCTGAACAACACACTAACATACTGGCAGCTGTCATCTCAAGGTTGCCTACACAGCAATCTGCGCAGTAATGAACAAATAAAACAATATTGTGACGTTGATGTTGCTGTATTACTTTATTCCATTTCTTAATCAATTTATCATTAAATCTGTACAACAGCAATAACAATAGCAACAATGTTGTTAGCTGCATACCATAAATAAATACATTATAATATAATGCTGAGCTGATGTTAGCTTATTAGATTTTCAAGTGTTGCAGAAATTTATAAAGATTTGATATAAATGAGTATCGTGTAGATTAAATGCTAAATATTTACAACAAAATTATTGCTTCAAGGCAATGAAGTGGTTGAAATGGTTGAAAAGGAACAATTGGTTTTATAGAATCTTACAAAATAACAAATTCTTAACTACATTTAGTTGTTTTCCTACTATTTCTTCTTTTACTATTATAACTTATTGTATGTTTTTTTTAAGGTTTTTTGGTAGAATTTGTATATTTTTCTGTTTTTTTTTTTGTAGTTGTGGGAAGTAACCAGAAAACGTGTACAGCATTTTACTAAATTGGATTTATGCAAATTTTTCACACAGAAATTTTCATTCTTCCTCATTCTACTTTCTTTTCAGTTCTTTCTTAGCCACAAACAAACATAGAATGAACAAAGCATAGCAAACCAAACTAAGTCAAGTTGAGTCAAGAAAATTTTCCCTTACTTTCTATTCATTTTCCATTGAAGGAGAAATAAAATGTAAGAAAATGGAGAAAAAAAAAAATGCTGATACACAAGTTACAGATTCATGCTTCTTTTACTACTATGTATATAGGATTAAATACTAAAATGAAATGAAATTTATTTCATTATTTATGTCTCATTTTTTTCTCTTTATTTTTTCATAAATTCAAAAGTATTAAAATTTAATTTAATAAATTTTTCTCCATTTTCTCCTATTTATTTCACATTAAAGTCCATCACGTTTTCAAAACGCATCTCATCTCCTGCGCAATTGTGTTATGTTTTCAAGGAAATCTGTTGATGAGTTGAGCCTCATCAGTAGATGAAATGTTTGTTTCGATTGCCACAGGCAGGCATGCATTCACAGCCAGTTGCTGACTACGCTGACTGACTTCACTTGATATTTATATATATCACATGCATATAAAAAAAAAAAATTTGTTGTGTATTTATTTATACAAAAAAAAAAAAAAAAAAAATATTTTTATCATCATGGGTAGGATAACAATGTTTCTGACATTTATTTGAACACGCATATTCCTGGTTTATTTGAGTAACTTTTTTTTTAGCAACAAACTAATTTTACATGTTGCACGTTGTGCATTTGATTTTTATTTATATAACAATGTTTTATTTAAAAACAATTTATTTATATATAAATATTTACATTCATTGTTACAGATAGAATATTTCTATATTTATATGTATTTATCATAGCAAAAAAAGTAAGCAAATGACGTTGAAACAAACAAGTGGTAAAAGTGGAAAGAAAAGGGTTGTAAATGAAATGCGTAGGTAAATTCTACTAAACACGTAACATTCCCATAAATCACAATAGAATTTTTGGGTAGGATTTCTTTCTGTTGCCACTGTTTTTCCCTCTCTCTCTCTCTCTCTACCTCTCTCTTTCTCTAGTATTTTATTAAATTTATTGTAGTAGGTATGTATTTATTATTCTCTAACAACAATTTAACAATTTAATCATGTCATGACACATAAAATATGTAAAAATTATACAAAATGAAAAGAATAATATTGTACAATAAATATGGGAGAGAAAAAATCTATGTAAATTTTATTTAAAATGTTTCATTTTTAAGCGTCTAATGAATGTTAATTTATTATCACAACACAAATAATACATAATAATAATAATAATAATAACAATAATAAAAATGCAGTATATTTATTTAACAACCAAAAAAAAAAAAGAAGAGAATAAAACATGAAATGAAAGCAAAATTCCTAAAGGACAAAATTGTTGTAAATGTCACCACAAAATATGCAAACATAATAAGAAAATGCCAGACACATTAAGTATGTAAGTACTTTGTATGATAGTCAACATGTAATCATTATCTGTGTGTGCCTATTTTGTCATTATTATTATCATCTAAAGATTATAACCTTGGTTTTGAATATAAAAGAGAAGATTATAAAATGAGTCTTAATGTTTGCAATGAAACTGTGGGATTTCCTTTATATTTTTATTAAGAAATACGACAAGGTGAGTAATGTAAACAAAATAGAAAAACATATTTAATTTGTCTGTTTTGACAACCGATAACTGGGTTTACTGGGTTTTTTTCCCTTAAGATAAGAGTTAGAAAATTATCAGACAAATGATTGTTTCAATATTATGCTTTTCAAAAGTCAAAAGACTTTTCATATCACATTAAGGAATTAAGTATTCTGAGTGTTATTCAACTAATTTTAGAGAGATATATAATACATGTTCTTCAAATAAGTTAATATGCTATTTATACATAGCTGATGCTGCATCCACCTCAGATGCTCATTTAATTCAACAACAACAACAACAACAACTAGGAAAATGACGGAATTTTGGGTAGTAGTTCAGTACCGAAGTGACTTGTGGTCGATACCCAGCCTTGTTCGGTTTTTAATGCACTACAGTTCGCGTGGGCTATTTGGGGGAAAGAGGTGTGTGATAGAAATTAGTAGGATGGTAGTAGTTGTCGACATGGATGCTGTCATTCAGGGCAATACTAGAATGGTCAGTCAGCGTAGGGTTGGTACATTTTTGATATTTAACAGATGATTAGTGCATAAAACAATTTTAAATAAATTGAAAATTGTAAATTTTTTATTACAACTTTAATAAAACATGTAGGAGGAATAAAAAAGGAAGCTGCAAGCACTTTTCACAAAATTTCTAACAATTAGTCACAAATAGATTGTATGTATAACCGAAAGAAAAAAATGCTGTTCATGAAAACAAAAGTCCAGTGTAAGCGACATTCCGTATCTCGCTCTATAAGACGCCTTAAAGAAGACAATAATTTTCCCCTTATACCATATTATAGTACGAATGTCTAAGAATCCTAAGAGATATGTCAGTGGTAGCCAGGTAGGTCAATTTCAAAGCTAAGAACAAACCAAACCAAGTATCACAATGCTTTGTGCTGGGTGAGCTTTCCCTTACCTGACCATGCTATTCTATAGACCTTATGTAATTCTCTAAATTTAATCATATTCCTTTAACCTGCTTTATATTCAAATTGATCATTCAAACTATTACTTCATTAAACACCCATAAAAAATAAAATATAAAAATGTAATGTCTTCAACTTAATTAAATACGTTTTCTTAATTAATGCATATTTCATTTTTTTTTTCCTTATATCCTTTACTAAAGCAATAGAGAGCAACAGATAATAATCGTTATGATTATGGGTTACCTACATATGCATATTGTATTTACAGTTCTTTTAGTTGATTGTTGGTGTTTTATGTTTGGTAAATTTTAATATCAAATGTCAATCTAACAAACAACAAAGAAAATTTTACAATGTAATAGAATATAATAAAATAATACTCGCAAGTTGCAAAGGTGAACTCTTGGGTGGGTTTTTTCTTTCTTCTTTAAATATTTTATTAAAAAACAGAAAACAATTTTCAAGAAGTTTTCAAGCAAATAAAACTAATAAATTAAAAATTTTTGACAATTTTTTTTCCCCCTTTGAGACAAAAAGAATAGCAGTCTTCACAAGAATGTTATTCACTTAAAAATAAGTTCCAATATCAAAATGAAAATACTTAGTATAGAAATTTGCAAGAATTGAAAAGAACCTAAAAGATATGTAAGAAAATAATCAAAAATTCCAACAAATTGTTCAATAAAAAAATAATTTAAAGTAAATCTAAATAAATTTCATCTTCGTTTCATATGTAATTGTCTAAAAGATTTTAAAACTCTAATGCATTTGAGTTAAAACTTTGCCATTTAATATCTTGTGATATTCTTAATTTTAGTTTCTTTTGATTCCCATTTATTTTTTACCACTTTAAGGAACCCATTGATGAACTCGCTTGTTTTTAATTTAACAATCCCCTCATGGGATCACATAAAATCACCTAATAAAAAAACGGAAAAACGATTTTACCCCCTTAACAACATTACACACATTAATAACCATACTTAAGTACCCTCCAACTTCATCGAAATTCACTCCCTCTTCTTATCCGAGTACACACCCTTACAATATCACAATTTAACAAGGACTGTAGGACATTTAGTGACAAAGAATGGACCTTCCTTCTTTATAAACAAAATATCTAAAACATACCAAAGTTTATTAGTAATAATATAAAGGACAAACGACCTCATTCCTGTTGACCAACTTCCTATGGATTTACTACGTGCAGAAAGAGACCCGAACAGAAGAAGCAACAGAAAAATGGCCTGCAGTTCAAGAACTTCACTTATAGAACTTCCCAAAACTTTGTGTTTTAATGGAACGCATGACAGAACATACATAAATACGATTATGCATTGCGTGCGCCATATTACTGTAATCGAAATGAAAACGAAAATGGAAATGGTAACGCGTTTCCGGTGACCTAACAAACTTTTACTTTTATTTTTCCATTTTTTCCTTTTTTTTTTTTTGAATTTTTTTTATTTTCTATTTGACAAAGTGACTTGTGCTCTCAATAAAGAAAAGGAGAAGGCATATAACTAAACCAGCCTAGAAACCAAATGACCTTCTTTCTCTCTCGCATTTTCCTCATTTTCTATTTGGTTAGCCTTGTTAGCTTGTGGTTAGTTTAAGTATAATAGTTTTGGGTGGGTGGAATGTGTGAAAAAAATATGTCAATGGGGAAAGAGAAAAATAAAAATCATTTCAGCTTTTACAAATAAATTTGATTAACAGTAAAGGTGTGACTATGAGTAAGAGAAGGGAATGAATCGAGGGAGCGAAATGAAATAATTTATATAAAATTGTGATATTTTTGACAATCCTGGCTAACAATCTTGGGTGAGAAAGATATCAGTGCATGCAATCTCCATCAGAGACAAACTTTTGACATGCCCCAGACATGTGTAACAAAAGCCAGACAGACAGATAACAGACATAATGGATGGACAAACGGGACAAACGGACGGCATATAGCATTTGTTTTATATGTTAAAAATATGTAAAATCGCATGGCATGGCACACACTCGATTACAACTGGATTAAGCCAATAACAACAATGACAAGCCAATCATTGGACACAAACTGTGAGTTCATTTATTTGCACAGCAAAAATGTTGTCAAAAAAAAAAAAACAAACAATAAATTCAAATGAAATGAAAATGAAAGACGAGAAAAAAAAGAAGAAAAACCGATTAAAATAACAATCAATATCATTGGGTGAAAGAGGGGGGATCAATAGATAGAGAGATGATGGGGAAGAACAACAATTGCTTCAACGCGCATACAAGTTAAAAGCAACAATAACAATAACAGCTGCTGCTGCTGCTGTTATATGCAAACAGACAATGGAGGAGGGATAACATTGGTAGGTGGTTTGTATTTAGATGCATAGGTAGGTACGCGAAATACAATGAGACAGACGACAATGCATTGTGACAAGGCGCCAAATTGTGGGTAGTGGGTAGATGAAGGCAACAGTTATGCTGCGTATGTGGTTAGACAAAACAAATCCAACCTCAACTCAATTATGGAGAGGGACTAAGAGGGACTACTACTACCACTGCTACTACTAATAGAATACACTCAGTTAGTCAGTATCAATAACTGACGAAAACAGAGATACGAGTATTACAAGTAGTCGACGCCGTTTGAGTCTGAATTAAAAAGAACGGAAACGCACACAGACTCATGTGTTCAACCACATAGAAAACAAAAGATACCAAAAAAAAAAAAAAAAAAACAACTACAGATGACTTTGTTACAGTCAAGTCAGTTAGGAACTGAGGCTGGCAGGCAACCAGTCATGCAACTGATAGAGTGACCAATAGCATTAGACAATCGTTGTAAAAACCAACTGCAAAAAGGGTAAGGGTGGTAGGAGAGATGATGGCAATGCATGCGTGTGTATCTTGTACATGACAACCTAAAAAAAAAAAACAGAGAGCCCTGCCAAAACGTCAAAGCGTATTGCGACAAAGCTTTGCTACAGTTTAATGCGACCAAGCGAATATAAAAAAGCGAAAGCAAATGTAAAAAAATGTGGAAAAAGAGAGAGAGAGAGAGAGAGAGAAAGAAAAAAAGTATCTTGCATTGAATGTGTGAAAAAATGTGAGCCAGTAGCGGCGAGTGAACAAAAGCCTGAGGAAGTAAATGAAAAAACGAAAAGAAAAGAGATTGAACAGAGAATACTAAAAAACGAACAACAAACTTGGAAAATATGCGTCCAGCTATGCAACATTTGTTATTGTAGTTTTTTTTATTTTGCTGTTGCTGTTACTGTTGCCGGTGTTAGCGATAACCAATACATGGCTTTCATATACACAACAATCGATGTTGGTGGTGTCTCGTATCTTTAAAATGTATCTTGTTGTTTCATTGTAGTATGTTGGTTGTTGCATTGCGTTGCGTTGCGTTGCGTTGCTTATGTTGCAGTGAAGCGAGCACATGTCAATGGTTGAACTATTGGTCCAGTCCACTTCAGTCCGGCCCGGTCAGGTGTGTGTCTCTGTCTCTGTCTGTGCCTGTTTGCATTAAATTACTTTGGGTGGTTCATTCCTCGTTTTTTTATATAGTAAAATATACAACTATTTTCATGCATCCAACTTTAAAATATTTTGTTGCGGTGGCGTCGGATATTTTGCTACTTTGGTGGCTGCTACTGTTAATTGAGAATGTGTGCTCAGCGATTGCTACCCTGCCTGCCATTGCATGAAATATCTTTCTTTACATTGGATTATTTGTATCTGTTGTACATGTATGCATGTGTTGAGATATTAAAATGTAATAAATTGTAGACTGAAAATAAATCACGCATGAAATTTTCAACGAATTTGCCGTTGGTTTCAAAAGTATTTTTAACAAGTTCTTTTTTTTTACAAAATATTTTATTATTAGAATTAAAAGTAAAAAAAAAATAAAAAAAAAAAAAATTACCTGGAGATGCGGGGCATCGATCCCCGTACCTCTCACATGCTAAGCGAGCGCTCTACCATCTGAGCTACATCCCCTTGTTGAAGATGGTAAACTGAACAGTAACCCAAAGGATTTGGAAATCGAAAAACTGCCTTAAAAAAATTGATCACTTTAATTCGAAACGAAACTCTACGAACGAAAAATCAAAAAACTTGTTTTCTAATAATAAAAAGGGCACCCCTGCTCCCTTAATAAAATAATCACGATGATTGAATAAACTTGTTTATATTATTGATAGACAATTTTATAAAATGATCTTGTACCTATTGCTTTGCTCAACTAAAGACTACAATTTCCGAATTATTTAATATATTTGTGTGTAACAAAGACTTAAGTACAACAGTCTCATTTTAATAAGAATTTGCAAAAATTAAAATTAAATAAATAAACAAAAAATTAAGAAATATCCTGGAGATGCGGGGCATCGATCCCCGTACCTCTCACATGCTAAGCGAGCGCTCTACCATCTGAGCTACATCCCCTTATAAAAAAAAATCAGATAAAACCAAAAACTAAACTAGGTGAAATTCGGCCAAAAAGATCAGAAGATCTTTAAGTTTTTTATATGCAATCCAATGAGTGCAGTTTTTTCAGTTTGATCCCAATATAAGGATCTACAAAACCTCTCAAACCATCAAAAGACAACAAAATGTGGAAGGTGAAAAAATAAGGAAGAAAACAGTGTGCAACATTGTTCGTATTTAGTGAGTAAATCAAAATGACTTCAATGTTTTTATATGTTGGGCGCTGCCTAGCGACAATTCATTTGTTCTTTGAGAAACGGGAGACGTTATACCAAACTAATTCCAACTGTTTAGGTAAAACATACTCCCGTTTGATTGATATTGTTAATCGGTTTTGTAACCTAAGTCTTTTACGTATCTTTGCTAAAGTTATTCAATTGCTCAACAAGATTGAGGTTTATAAAAATAAACAAATCTTCCTTCACATGTGTAAATTTTAAAAATTATAAAAAATATTTAAAAAAAAAAAAATAAATTCTCTTGGAGATGCGGGGCATCGATCCCCGTACCTCTCACATGCTAAGCGAGCGCTCTACCATCTGAGCTACATCCCCATATTGATAAAAGCGATCTAGCAAAAAACTGCAAGTTGCAAAAAGCGGAGGAGGTGAATATATTTATTTTTTTATGAAGTCTGATAAGAAAGTAAGAATCTAAATTTTCTTCTGAACACTTGGGAGGAAATAGTAGGCTCAGATTGTTTCTTCCAAATAAAAATATCAGAGATTTTGATTTCTATTAAACTTGCGAAATGCAACCCGAGATTTTAAGACACATAAATACAAGTCCACTAACTGCCAGACAAAGAATTTTCCATTTAATTGAGTTATAATTCATTTCATAGAAAACAGTTAGAAATTAATGAAATGAAATAAAATTATAAAAAAAAAAAATTAAAATTAATTAATGAAATGAAATAAAATTATAAAAAAAATTAAAATTAATTAATGAAATGAAATAAAATTATTAAAAAAAAATTAAAATTAAAAAAAATTTCTTGGAGATGCGGGGCATCGATCCCCGTACCTCTCACATGCTAAGCGAGCGCTCTACCATCTGAGCTACATCCCCATGTGGTTCACCGCTGTCAAATAACAGCTCTGAGCTAATGAAACAGAAGGAGCTTCTATGTTTTTTTTCCTTTTTCGAAGTGGTCAAAAACCACCTTAATTAAATTAATTACCATTTTATTCCTCAGTGAGATTATGCATATGCAATATAAATATTCAGAAATATTCGCATCTTATCAATTTTAATTTCATGCGTAAAAATTCTTATCAATTAGCTGAAATAAATTATTTATAAAAGTCTCGACGTTAGTGCTCGTTTTTTTTAAATTAATTGCATTTATGTATTATATTTATTTTTAGTGAATAAATAAATAATAATTTTATAATTAATTATTAATGGTATAAAAATAATTTAAAAGAAAAAAAAAAAAAATATCCTGGAGATGCGGGGCATCGATCCCCGTACCTCTCACATGCTAAGCGAGCGCTCTACCATCTGAGCTACATCCCCATATAAAATGACTTGACCAAAAACTCTACCTAAACGAAATTCAACACACATAAAACTATTGAGAAGCAAAAAGGGAAAAACAAACTATAAAAATAAATACAATAACAAATATATACAAAAGAGAAAAAATAAATTGGGCCATTTTCAGCGACACTTTTAAATTCAGTTAGGCGGCAGACAATAAATTAAGTGCGTGAACTTTATTATTTGTATTTCTTTCGTATTTCTTCTTTTCTTTCTTTTTTTATTTCTTTGTTTTTTTTCTGTGCGTGGTTCGCATAATTTTTATAATCTTTTTCTGTGCTTAAATAAACTAAAAATAAATTACATATGTACATGTAAACGCTTAACTTGACATTATTTCTGTTCCCGTTTTTTATAAATAAAAAAAATATTAAAAGTTTTTACTATTACTTAATAATAAAATAGTTTGCTGTCAATTTGTAGATTACAAAAAAATTTCTTATTGATTGTAAATTTAACTATGTACGTAATAAAAAAAAAAAAAAAACTATTATATTTTATTATCAATTTAATTTCAATATCTTACTATTAATTCTATTTAATAACAAATTCAATTTGATTACTTTTATTTGTATATCAACTAATTGACAATGTGTATGACAATTTAATTTAATATCAATGCATTGACAAAGAAGTACATTTTTCTTGTTTTTCCCAATTAATTGACACCTGCGTTGCTGCTGTTGATTGAGCATCATATCAATTCTCAATGGAATGGAATGGAATGGAATGCAATCAATCTATAAATCAATTAATAAAGAAGAAATAAAAATTGAATTGTACATTGTGAGTGTCAATAGATCCAACAGAGTGTTGTGCTTCCAACTAAATATCTAAGTCACACACTCTGCTGCTCTTTCTTTATTGTGTTTCACACTCAATTAAAACTAATTATGAGCACTCGTAATCACTTTCCTCCGTCTCCCTATCTATCTTCTATCATATGCGCTACTTAAAAAATCTCTCATAACTTAATAAACCAAACTTAATTGAGATGTAGACAGAGAGTAAGTAAGTCAATGAATAGTAGGAGATTGGTAGCAGTTTGTTATTATTGCTTATTAAAGTTAGACAAAACTACTAAGCAAAATTAACTAAAAACTGCGCGCAAACTACAATAAATAAAATCTGTCCAACAGTCTTTCATTGTCGTTGTTATCGTTGTCAATGTAGTTATTATTGTTGCTATTGTTTCTGTTGTTGTAGCTGCCCACCCATCGTTGTTTATTATACTTATGATTGAATGCCAAAGTGAATAGAGAAGAATAAGGAAAAATTGATGAAGAAGCAAAAGCAACATTAGCATCGGCAGTAATAGTGAGTAGTATGTAGTAAGTGACTTACGAGAATGACAGCAGGCGTCAGTCAGTCAGCCAATCATCAACCTACATCAATTGCATATTATAATTTTGCATCATCCAACATTGTCAAGAATCGTCGTCATAGTAGTCACCGTAGTAGTCATCGTCAGTGAAGCGCAAAACAAGCGCATGTGGCGTAGCAGCATCAACATCAGCATTGCCTGGCATAGTTTGGCTTGGTCTGCTTGCTCTGCTTACTTTGACTTCGTTGCCTTGTCTTGCTGTGCTTTGCTTTACTTTGAAATTAGGTCAGACCTCTTTATTATTATGTGTCGAACATGTTATAGTTAAGTTAAGTTAGACTATCGAGAAGAGGTGGAGGGTTAAATGGGGCTCTAAGCAACCATCAGTCAGTCAGTTAGTTAGGCAGGCTGGCAGTCATTGCTAGTTTGTTGTCTCTTCTGTTGTTGCTGTTGCTGTTGATGTTGTTATTTGTGTTATACAATCTAAAAGTAATGCAAAGTAGTCATCGCACAGCTGCTGTTGTTTCGTTTTTCTTATACTTTTAGTTTGGCAACAGCTGTTTAGCTTGTTTAAACAGAAAAACGAAAAACGAAAATAAGATGATGAAGCAGCAAGTGGAAAAAAATTGCCATTCACTTTCATTCAAAGACACTTCAATGAGATATGAGGATCTCTTTTTTTCTTTGACCACACAAACCACTGAGATAATTTCAAGTTAAATCATGCCTGCTGTTTCCTTTTTTCAAATGGAAAAAATATTCTATTATCCTCATTATAAGGATACAGAATCAATAACAAAAAAATGTGGACTCTACTGTGGCGTTTAGCAGCTTTGGCTATAAAGTTCAATTCTAAAAAATAAGTAAAACGAGGAAGAGAAATCCAAGGAAGGCAACAGCATCCTGTTGACGACTTCAAAAGAAGGACTCCTTCAAAAAAAAACCGGACATTGAAATTTTAATGCAAAAAGAAAATCAATAAATTGTTGCTTCTTTCGTTTCCTATTTTAACCTCATTTCCCAATGAATCAAAATCAAGAAATTTTCCATAAAATTTTAACATATAAAAAAAAAATAGAAGAATAAATAAAGGATGCACAAATAAAAATCATGAAAAACGCAAAAAAAAACTCAATTTTTACTCGACAAAACTGGAAGAGACTGACTTTACTTTTCCAATGGTGATGGTGATTTGGAAGCTCAGCTGTGTCAACTTAAAACATTTGGCTCACTTTACTTAGCTCAACTCTTCTTATCACCTTCTTTTGAGCTTTAGATTTCAAAGGTAGGGGAAATAGAGAAAAGAGAGAAGTAGAGGAAGTAAAAATATGCCAACGTCAACCTCATTTACTGAGCGCCTTTGGTAATTTCCGCATTTATACAAAATGGCGGCTCTGAGTCAATGGTGATGGCGGTGGCTATGGATAAAGAAGAAGGTGGTCAGGTTATAGCATTAGAGTAGGTGGTAATGGTGGAACTTGTTGTTGTTGATGCCACTTTTACTGCATAAAGTTGTTTTTTTGTTTGTTTTTGTTTATGTTCTTGTTATTCTTGGTTTCATCAGTTCAGTTCAGTTCGGCTTGGTTTAGTTCAGTTTAGTTCAACCAGAACACCGACATCACTAGCCAGTTTCCCATCATCATCATCATCATCTCAGTCTACTTTACTGTTTAGTTGGCAAATGTTTGCTTCATTAGTAGTATTTTTGCTTGCGGCAACATGGTTCTTTTTGCTCAGAGACCGACATACTCGAACATCAGTGAGAACAAGGGTAAAGTAAACTAGAGTAGACTAAAAACCAACCTAGAGAATGGAGGCAATGAATACAGTAAACTGGGTGGGTTGCTACTGAACTACTTTAGTTGGGGGTAGAGTAGAGAGGCAAGGCAGGAAGGTGATGCACACAAATTGTGGGCGTTTTCTTGTATTTCATTCTACACTCACTGCTTTGCTTGGCATAAGCTCAAGTATTCACACAAATCGTATATGTACCAAAATCCAACAGCAATAGAAAAATCTAGTTAACTATGGCAAGCATCAGCAGCATTAAAACATTTTGTATGCCATCGTCTATTTTATAAATAATTTAAATGCAAAAATTGTTAGAAAATAAGAAACTTTTTACTGGAAAATTAATTAATAAATTTCTTTGAATCCAAGCAGCTTTTAAAATTTGTTAATAAAATTTATGGAAGGATTTTTTGTTTATTGTAAAATGCATTATTAATCTAGAAGCTTGCAACATATGTTGTCAGAATAACAAACAAAACAAAGTAATAAAAGCATCAAAAAGCGATTAAAGCCAACCAAGAATGGGAAATTAGGAAGAGTAGGAGAAGGAGAAGGAAAAGCTTCAAAGAGGCTAATTAGCGTTTTATTGTCAATGTTTTGTGGATAAAAGAAGAAAGAAAGAAAGAAGGGCCGCCGAATCAGTCTCCGATTGCATTTAGGCAAAATGGAAATTTATAGATAAAAACAAAAACACATTTGCCAATGTTCTACACAATCGACAACAAAAAACACAACGCAACAGGATGTGACACAACAACAACAACAACAACAACAACAACAACAACAACAACAACAACAAGAACCAAAAACATATGGTCCAAGAATACAACAACTGATATATTGTAAGTAATAATAAGAAAAGTTCTGTGAAAACCTCAAAAAAATGACAACATTACAAATTGATCGATTAGCCAAAGGGCATAAAATGCATCATCATTTTTCTGTTTCATCATCATCATCATCGCCATCACCATCAGGCATCATCTTCTACATTCTTTTTTTTTCCATTGCCACAACCACACAAAACTGTTCACTAGGTTTTGCTTTTGTTGCATGCAACATGCAATGAAAATGGTATATAAAAAATAACAAAACCCTTTAATGAATGCGCCGCCGTTTGGCACTTTAGTGAAAGATACAAAACTTGGTAAAAACAATCAGAACACAAATCAAACTAAAAATGCATCAACCAAACAAAAGCTTCACTCAGCGTTATTATCATAATAATGATTATCATCATCATCGATGCAACAAAAATTACATACTTATGTTCTTAACTCCTCTACATTTTCATTCACAATACAAGTAAGTAATGGATATTTATCCCCACTTTTCAATATTTTTTTTGTTTTTTTTTTTTTGTTTATTTTGTTAATAATTTTTTTTAGTTTTTGCCCTTTGACTAGAACCGCTCGTTACCCCTTCTTCCCTCTGCTTTACAAGCAAGGGTCACTTTTGATTTTTTTCCAATTCCATTTTTTTGTTGTTGTTTATAGACAATTTTTGATCATTAAAATTGGTTGGCCACCCTCGCCTTCTCTATCCCTTGTTACCAACAAACTCTTTTGGGTATGTTTTGCTCCATTTTTAGTGTTGTGTTGCATTGCGTTGTTTTGCCTGCATTTTTATGCATTCATGGATGATTAAGGTTATGTGTGCATCTGTGTCGATTGACTAAGTGTATGTGTGTTTGTAAGTATCTGCGTGCTGCTTGTTGTTATCGGTTGAACAACAAAAGTGTTTTTTTATTTTATTGCTGTGCACACGCAAGTCAAATTTTTGATTGATGATCGTTTTGTAAAACAAAAACAAAAACAACAACAACAATAATAATTATAACGACAGATACATAGATGTATCTACTGCTGTTACTCATTACACTTCTCTCTATATGTATAATGTAATGTCGAAGGGCAACAGTTGGTTATAACGATGCATTAAGCAAATTAGTTCAGCATTCTCTCATTTTACTCATCATAACAAACACAGAGATACATCATGAAAGCACATAATTCTACATCTACATCTACTTCTCTCCCTCTCCCTCTCTCTCCTCTTCCTCTTTTAATTTTCTATTTCACTCATACATTTATGCAGTTTATAGATATTGTTGTTGTAGCTATTATTGTTGAAGCGAGTTAATTTCAAAACCAATTTGTAGCTTTATTTTCCATTTAAGTTAAAGATATTTCTTTTCGTTTTTTTTTTTTTAACAGTTTTATATTTTGTTTGTTTTTTTTTTCTTTCTTTTTTGGAAAGTAACAAAATTTCAATTTCATGTTGGTAGATGGATTTAATTTGTGTTAAAAAAAAAAAAAAAAAAAAATGTTATGACCATAAAGAATGCTACATGTTGCAGCATATGTTAAAGATTCATGGCTTTTCTTCATTACATGAACATATTCTAAAAAAAAATATATACGTTTATAAATTAGCACTTTAAATGAAAAAAATTTAAGCTAATGAGACGAATGTTTCACATAGAAATGTTAAAAAGCATAAATGTATGATGATTCGAAAAGCATATTCCATTTATTAAAAGTATCTTCTAAGAATCTACATACATGTATCTGTAGCATCTGTGAATTATAAAATTTGTTTGTAATATTTTTTTCATAAATATAATCCTCTCATATAATCAGTTAGTAAAAATGCGTGTCGAAAATCATCAGTCTCATAACACTGTACCATTTTAAGACATATTGGAATGCAGCTGAGTTATTTTGCGATATCAACGAAATCTTTTGGGAAAACAACAAAAATCACAGGTTGAAGAAATTCAAATCAGGGAAAATAAACCTCGCTCATGAAGAAGGAAGAGTTAGAGTCAAATTTCGATAAACAAGCACTTTTGGCAGGCGTGAATGATACCGTTTTGGGTTGAAGAATTTTGTGTTGACCATCATTTGTTGTCTTAAAATTCTCGAAAAACTATGAAACTTGACTAAATGAGTCCCCACGAACTTTTCCACAATATTAAACTGGAAATACATGTCCGAGTTTTGTTTATCACATTATCACAATAATTTGTTCATCCACATAATATTTATAATTTTGGTTTAAAATTGGATTTCTATAATAAAATAATTTTTCTCGAAAATTATTATTAGTTTTCTAATTCATGAATTCTTAATAAAATACAAATATTTAAACAACTGTTGCTAATCAAATTGCTAGAGACAAGCAGACTGAAAGGGCTGACAGACTTTTTTAAAGGTGTTTTTTTTTTTTTTTTTTTTTTTTTTCTTTATAATATTTCATTTTATTTATTGTATCACGGTTTTTTTGTGCTTGCGTTAGGTGATTTTACTTAAAATATTTGTGTTTTAGCCCATTTCAATGCTCGTTTATTTGTTTTTCCCTTTTTATTATATTTTTTTCTTGTTCAAAAAGAATTTGTTCATTTTTTTTTTTTTTAATTCTATTATTTTTTTTTTTTTTTGCTGATTTTGTTTGTTTGTTTTATTTCATTCATCACTACTCACATATTTTTATATCTGATATCTTTGCATGTATGTATTTGTTGCCAGTTAACATACACAATGGGCCAATTTAAGCCAATTGATTGTTGAATTGTTTAGGCCAACAAGAATAGCAACAACAACGTGACATAAAGCGTGGCTTTTCTAAAGGTGTCCAAATTTTCATTTTGAGATCATTTGGCTTTGATAGCTTCTCGCTCGTTGTTCATTGGCTTGCGTCAAGAGTTCGACAGATTGTATTTTGGTGTTTATTTTGTTTTTATTCATTTTAATTTTATAGAAGTTGTTGTTGTTGTTGTTGTTTTGGTTATTGTTATTGTTGTAGTTGCTTTTTGGCATGTGTTTGACTTTTTATTACGAACCCTAACCTAGGCTAACTCAACTCAACTCAACTGAACTGAATTGAACTGAAGAAAATAAAGCAAAATACAAGACAACAAAATCCAAACAAGCGATTAATAGCAAATAACAACAACATAAATCTCATATAGCGGTATATTTTATAGGTAAAACAAAAGATATAAGTATATATATTTTTTTGTATTTTTTCATTGGCTAAAATTGGTTAAAATTTTTTCTTTTTTATTTTATTTTTCATTTAATGTTTTTTTTTTTTTGTTTTTTTTTTTTTCAATGAGCCGCCGCCGTTTACAAGTGATTCATGCCTCATTTGTTACTTGTTAACTTGGTCTATTGTTTATTTCTTTGCTGTTGGTGGTGTTGTTTTTGACTCGTGTTGCTAAGTTGGTTGTTTCTGTAATGAGTTGTGTTAATAAAGCCACTTCTTGTAAAACTTAAATTATTTTGCCAACTTTATTTGCTCATTTTAGTATGTTTAGTAATTTACTAGCAATTTTATCTTCATTTATTTTTTTTTTCTTTTTTCTTTTAAATTTTGTTAAAATTGAAAATTAGCTTTTACAACACTTTCAATGTTTGAGTCGAATGTGGTGTTTTTTGCTAGTATGAATCTAATGGATATAGGGAAACTTTTCCCTTCACCTTATTGCAACCACAAATTTTCAATCAAAAACATAAAAATTTTGTTATAAATTAATTAGGCTAAAGTTATTAATCACTTTTTCCTATTGTTTGTCATGGAATCTGTTTTTTGATGTGTATGACATATGGAATGCGGTTTAAAGTTAAAATTATAAACCACAAAATCGAAATACAATAAAAAGCAAAAACAAACTAAATGAAAACTTAAATTCCAGTTAACCTCAAATGTAACTTTGCGTCATAAATACACTCGCATAGATACACAACACACATGGACATTAGTTGCTTACGTTTCCAGAAAGCATTAATGAATGTGACATCACATTTATGTTAAGAGACTTAAAGAGAATGAGAGAGTGACCGAATATCCAATACTATGTATTGACATAAAAGTGAATGATTCAAATACTAAAAGTTCCCCACTCTCTCCATTTACACAAATATGCATATTTATGTATAGTATACTTATGCTTCTTGTCTTACGTTTGGCTCACTTTGTTTTTGCTTGTTTAACATGCGGAAACCGCATTTTTGTGGCTTGTCAAGTTTGAACTTTTGCCTGCCATCTTCGTGCTGCCTCCTCCACACATTATTGCCTCATCATCAACTTCATTGCATGCCACACCCACAAAAATACACACACTTAAGCTTAATACATACATAAATTCAATCCCACATATGTGGGTTTATGTTGCAATCTTTTATTTAAAACAAAAATATAAAATAAATAAATGAATTAGTTAAACACACAAATTTATGTAAAAAAAAAAAAAAATTTTTTTTTAAAACACCAAAGCCAAACACTAAAGATTATTGTCAACTTCTTAATGTTTTTGTTGTTATTAGCTTCCCTGAAATTTGGTTGGTGTCATCATCTTCGCCATACCACACCACCATAATCATCAACAGTCACCAGGCAGCCAACCATCAGCCACGAACCACAAGAGCTTAAAGTCTTGTTTGCTTAATTAATTAATGCATTAATTAATGCGTTAAATTGTTTCGGTTGTTATGTCGTATTTTATTGTTTTTCAACTTACACGGAAGAGTTATATTTTTTCAATGTTTTATTTAAGTAAAGTCGCCTGGCTTCCTACTGAGACAAACTCATTTGATACAATACATACTCGTAATTTAGGTCATCATTAACAGATGATACAATACATAATACATATTTCAGACAACTGATCTATGTATATGGCCTTCATCATTATGATAATGACTTAGGGTTATAGGTTGATAACTGATACAATTCAAATTTCTAATATTTTATTATGTGATGAGATCAAGTGAGAGTGTTTTAAAAAGAGAAGAAAGAGAAATTGTATTAGAAAAATCATAAGAGAGAATCTTAAAATTATGCTTATTATTAGAGAATCCAATTGATAATGAAAGATGATGACATATTTAGTCAAACTTATTATGATCCAATGGTTGATGAATCAAATAAATTCTCTTTAGATTTTAAATTTTTTCATAAATTTATAGAGCCAATGAGATTATTAGATTTTTAAATGAATAAGGAGATGTCTACCATACAAATCGAAAAACTTTTGTTGTCTTATTTATATGAATGTTTTTAGCAGAAGTTGCAAAAAAAAAAAAAAAAAAAAAAACCAAACAAACAATTGTCAAGAAGTATATTTTCTTAACTTGACAGACAACTGGTTGTGTTTAGAGACTTAGATACAATTAAGCTGCTAAGACAGATGGTGAATGGGTCAAATAGAAAGAATCACTCAAAAACTACAATAAAAATATTAGAAGTGTAAAGAAAAAAAAAAATTTCTGTGGTGACCTAAATTAACTCAGCAGTTGTGCAAGGTACCACAAGATACTACATTCTAATAATAGTTTACTTTTCAAGTGATCGGATGGCATATACGAGTACATACACACAAAATAGTCGAGAGGCGTTGGAACTTTTGGTTAGAGTGCATTTCCCAGACTCTACTGAGATTGCTGACAACCAAAAAGTAGAGTTAAAGGGATCCCTACCAGAAGATTTATTGACTGGTCACATGACTGGGAAGTATTTAGCCTGGCAAAATAAAGTGGACTATTAGATCATTTAAGCCGTATAAGACGCCTGGGTAAGACGGTATCTTTTCGGCATTCATACCATGTAATCATCAATGGGATCAATAAAATATCAACTTCATGTTGCAAAAGGGTAAAGGGAAAGGAAGAAGTGGTGGTCTTTTCCTCACTTCTCCTTCCCAAATAAATTAATCCTATTGTATTGGGCTTTCACTACTTCTTTTAGTTTCCCTTAACTTGTCCACGTATAATATAAACGTTTCCCTACTACAATTTAGTTCTTCATGAGTTAGTGTGAAAATCATTTACACGTCATTTCTTTCCCCAATCAAAAGAAAAACAGAGAAATCTCAATGTCTACAAATCTTTTTTTTTCGCAATCGCAAAAAGAGAAGAAAAAGTAAATAAATTCCATTTAATTAATGCACAAAACGTGTGTATTTCAAAATCAGATACTTTGTTAATCATTACAAAAATGCTATAAAATAAAACAAACAACTTTTCCCACACACAAACAGAAATAGAGAAAAAAAAAAATATGAACTCAAATAGTAGAAACACTTTTGAAATGTGTTAATAAATTCAAAAAGACGAGAGAACTGTCACAATAACCAAGCAGGAGCTGCAAATCAACTACGTTTAGATACAATATTAAGTATCTACATAGATACTTAAACAATGGTGGCAACGGATGGTAATGGTAACGACGGCGTCATCAGGTCGATGAGATTCAATCGTGCTTACTTACTTACTAAGTTACTACCTACACAACCTACGACACAACACCACACCACACCACACCACACCACAACATAACTCTGAATGTATCTGACTACTACAACAATATACATAGTATCTATAGACGATTCTTCTTTTAAGTTATGTAAATGATTTCATTATTTAATACAAAACAGAAAACAAAAAGAAAAATATCTTAAATAAAAAATAAAAGGCATAAATTATTGGTGATACTAAAACAGTTGGGTTGAGTTCATTTGAGATAATAATCAATGAAAGCGCGATTAATGATCATGATGATGATGATGATGAAAAACTAATGAAGCAAAGTCAATGATGTTGTAAATCAAATCAAATTATGGTTAAATGCATACAGTCAAAAGAAAACTCTTTGAGTAGAAGATGTGAAAAAGAAGAAGGAAAAATAAAACTTGCGTTGGCAATGCAAAAGTTTTTGGTGGCCTCGAGGGTTGATTGTGCACTTTACACGCTTTTCCATTGCATATCTGATAAGATGAATTTGCAAATCCACACATTTTTGCAAGCACATATGCATGTGTGAATAGCAAAGAACAAAAATAAGCAACAGCATCAGTTACATATAATAAAAGCGGAAATACAACGAAAATGCAATAAAACAGCAGCAGCAGCAGCCACCAAAGCAAAAGTTTCAAAAGAAGCACCAATGAATATTTTGTCAAAGCGTAAAAGATGATGGAATGAGAAAAGAATGAGAGAGAGAGAGAGAGAAAGAGATAAGGGTTATGAGAAGAGGTGAAAATAACAACCAGAAATCAATACAATAACAACAACAACAACAACAAAAATAAGAAACAATAATAATACCAACAGCAACAATAACGAGAACAACAAACAGCTGAGTATGCAGCAATGCGTTGGTGTCGCTTTGAATCATGTCCAATGGGTGCCATGGGCCATGGTTTCAAAAGTATATGACAGTGGTTCCTAAGCTTATGTAGTCTGACGTGTATCTAGGATTTTAAGGACTTTCTTTCAATTTAATAACTGACTCATTAATAATATATAGGCGAAAGACAACAAACTCATATTGATCTACGAGCCGCATGAATATTTTTTTTTTAAATCAATTTTTTGCATTATGAAGGAAAATTATGAATGTTGCCAAACAAATATTCATATTTTTACGCATCTTCACACAATATAACAGAATATCTAACAGGTCAATGTTGCTTCAGGTGCCATTTAAACAAAAATTTTTCCAACAGAGACTCAGAACAACAGCAAATTTTCTTATCGAATTTTGAGCTTTTGTACAAAAATTCATTAAAAAGGAGTAAGAGGGTTCAATTTAGGAGAAATCACAATCAATCACTTCTGGATTGAGTGTTGAATTAAATTAAAAGATCAATTTTTTTAATTTTACCATGGTCAAGTGCAATAGTTTTTTTTTTTTTTTTTTGAGGTCATGATGAAAATCATGGTCATTAATATTAATAATAATATAGTCTGCGAAGCATAGTTGAAGAACCCCTGATATATGATAATGGTTGGCATGCTTGGCATGGTTTTACTATATTCTAAGCTAACCAAATATGCATGCATATGCATGAATTTGTGCATAAGTGTGTTGTGAGCCCCGAAAGCAGTAACAACAGCAACAGTAAAGAGAAGAGAATAACACAACCCATAAATACTCGTGTATTCATATATATATATATATATTTATCGCTTTGACGCTGACGTATGCAAGCACGAGTGTGTGTATGAGTCTGTTTTTTTTTTTTTTTTTTTTTTTAAGCAAAATGTGTGGTTTAATGACCTTGCCCAAGTTGTTCAGTCACTCGTTGTGCGATGATGCGCTCGCTCGCACCTTATTTCATCGTTCTTTACGATTCTTTTTTTTTTTTTTTTTTGTGCTCACACTACTCAGATACTCTAAACATATGCATGCATATACATATGTACGTATGTGTCTACATATGTGTATGTACTTTGGCCCCCCCTTTTAGCAAACAAACATTAACTACAACAAGAATCAGTTAGTCAGTCAGTCATCATCACCATCACCAACATCATCGTCATCATCATCATCAAAGTATTCACTGCATGCACGCTATGTGGTGGTTTTAAATGGGTCTATTGACTGGCTTCTTGCTTTAAAGTCTGCCCCTTCCTCTACACACTTTTATATTTATCCCTTCTTTTTCTTCTAAAGAATTCTATGTTTTAATTTCGTTTCTTTGTCATTCGTGCCCAATTTTAATTTTCTCTCACTCAGTCTCTAATTTTTGTATGTCTTCTTTTTGATTTCATCTCACGTTTGATCAATTCGTGTTCTGCGTATTTTTGGCTGAAGCGTCCTCCACAATAACCGCCCCCCATTGCCCCTAACAGCTACTACAAATCATTTAACATAGGGCACTACAACTAGGCGCTTTTTTGTTGTTATGTATTAGCTATTTTAATGTATTTTTATTTAAAACAACGCGCTGTCGTTGCTGTTAAATAATTTTATTTTTAAAATTAAATAAAACAAAAAAAAAAAAAAAAAACGAAAAACAACGGCGACAACAACAGACTCTGATAATCATGATGATGATGACGAAGACGAAGATAATGACGAGTGTCGGCAAGAATTGTGTCAAGTGTAAGCAGTATTTTTGTTACTTTGTTTCAATTTCATCATCCCATCATGATGATCATCACATGAAGCAATGACATAGCTTTAATTTCAGACTAGTATTCCTCCCATTATTTCGTCTTATCCTTCCTTTCCTTTTTGTAAACATCCTTATGTAAATAAATTGGTAAGTGTGTGATATGTATGGTGTATTCATGTGGGTAAGAAGACATAACATTTTCGCATAAAATGAGTTCATAAAAATTGACAACAAGAATAAGAAAAATAAGAAAAATTTATGTTCCTCATAAAAACTCAACTTATTTTTGAGGGAAAATTACTACATTCTTTGTTACATCATTTGGTTTTATTCTTTCCTTCAAGTCCTAGTATGTATTTCTATTTTAACTAAACTAAATTAAATGTAAATGGCATAAAAATCATAGGAACTTAACGGTAATAAATAAATTTATGTTAAACACTTAATATTTAGTTTTATTCTTTCCTGGTTTTGGTTTTTATAGAGTGAGACAACTTTTTTTTTATTTAGTACTTTTATAAAAATAGTTTTCTACCATGTCTTCTCTATCGTCTAAAATATCTGTATAATTTTAGATCAAAGTCAATGACAAAAAATAAGCGTGAGTGAAGAAAGTTATGTGAACATGAACATGATGAAATTAAATATGAATGGAAAAGAACCTTAAACAATTATACTTAATATTGTATAAGGAAAAAGTAGAATTTTAATGGGGATTTAGTCATATACGAGTATTATAGTAGTTTATGTAATTTGCTTAATTAATAAGAAGAGGATATTAGACTTGACTTTTCGTTTCGTGACAATCACCACAATCAATAAAATGTTGAACTTCATGTTCTTGATTTATAAATAAATATTTGATGACGATTATTTCGAAGTTCCTTTGGTTTAATATAAAAATAGATTAGTTCAACAAGGTTAATAATGACATTAGAATATATCATTTACCTGGGAACTCTTTACATATGTAAGCATGTTTAAAAAGACCATATTTATAGTATGTACGAGGGTCGGTCAACTAGCACCTGTGTTTAAAGAGAAATGACCTTGCTGAATAAAGAGGGAAAAAAAATTCATTTGGTTCACATATGGCTTTCCATACAATATAACACATTATGTTCTGCTATCATATACTATTTCTGTACCTGAAGATTATCAAGAATTATCACCAGGTAAGAGCCTAAAACTGAGGTGTCGAGTATTTTTGGTTCTCTCCGACCCAGAGGAATGGTGAATTGGGTTGCAGGCATAAAGACAAATTTTATTATTTGGCAAGAAAAGTATTGAACTAAGTGTATCACCATAAAACGAGATTACTACGAAATACATATCATCATAATATAAATATGGGAACACATCTTTTGTAATCTATTTATCGCCTAAACTATCTAATCGATTTTTAAAAACAGTTACCATTCCATAGATTTTCATTTGTAGATGTGCACAATATGGTTTTTCTTTTTATTATAAAAATCTGTACGATATATTGGGGATAAAAGCAAAGAAAAGTTTTCACATATATAACTATAAGGAAACCACACACACGGTGGCCACTTGGAGATCCTTGTAAGTACAAAAAACATAACAAATGCAAGAACGACTCAGGTGATGCAGTTTTTCTAAGTAATTTTAAGGAATTACTAAACTGAATCTATAAATTATAGAATATTCCGACACAGCACAAGGGGTTTTTTTTTTTTTTTTTTTTTTTTTTGGTGGAATATCTGATGTCTTTTTAGGATTAAAATGGATCAATCACATTAATTGTGAAATTCTTATTCACCCCATTAGAAATTAATAGTTGGCCTAACAATAAAAGTAAATTAGTTTAGAATGAAATCAACAAAAATAATTTTTTTGACAATAATATTATATAATCTTTTTTAAATTTACTTAAAATTTCACTGATATGCTTCTATATTTTAGCCTATAGCTTTGATTTCTTATAGTCTCAGACAATGTTTTATACACTAAAACCTTCTCAGAAAAAACATACAGTCGAATAACGAAAATCCAAATCGGATTAATAGAAATTCGCGACGATACTTACAAACATACATACATATATACGGGTTAAACAGATAACCTTACTATTTTTGAAGTTGGTTACACATGAAATCCAATTTCTCTTTCATATTATTATTTGTTATGTAACTAATTTCTAAGAAATTCACTTCAATTTCATGTCTTTATTATCAAAGCGAAAAATATTAATTATTTTTATTTGAATAATAATAAAAAGAAAAAACCCTATCTAAATAGGTTTCTTTTTATCTTTTTTTTTACGCTCGATTGCAGTACAATAGTAATAACATAAGACCAAATATATACATTCTACAAATATAAAATTGATTTGCGTGCTTAAAATATAAGGAAAAACGACACATAAATGATTAACACACGATCAAAATGTGCCGTTTGTCGTTCGGTTTGTTTGATTATTTATTCTCATGAAAGAAATGAAACCTAGTTACGGTTGAGCGATACTACACAGGTAACTAAATATATATATACATATCTACAATATATGTATATACATAGGTATACAGATATAGTTATTTATACAGGTATATAGTTGTTATACAAAGAATCTTATGTATATAGACATCCGCAATTAACAAGAGGTCGCTAACTTTATCATTTTAAAGTTGTATCAAACAAAAAAAAAAAAAGGAAAAACTTCACTTCAAGAATTTGGAATTGATGGAGAAGTGTACTACAAATGTTGCATGCTATGCCTACCTAGAAACGACATATGTAGATACATTTGTATGTACATATTTATTGCTGTTTTATTTTTATTTTCTTTCCATCTTTCTTTCTTTCTTTCTTTACTCATACTAACAAGAGACCACAACAAATTTCATGTTTTAACTTCATTCAGTTAAGTTTTGAGATTGTCTTCGTTTGTTATGATTTTGTTATCTTATCTAATGACAAATGACGAACGAAGACAATACAAAATCGTTACAAATAAAGCCATAAAATAAATCTAATATCTCTCTACATAATAGTAGTTTTATTCTTTCTCTCTATCGTGTGAATAATTGAAGTGCATTGAACTCATTTTTATCATGAAATATATAACCTACTCTAAGTAGATTCGGTAGTCAAAAAGTTGACAAATACAATATAATACAATACAATACAATGAAATGAAAACAACAGATATATTTCTAGCTTTTATGACATTAATTAATTATTTAGTCAGTCAAAATAAAAAGAGATGATGAACAATAACAAATCACAAAAACTAACAGTAGCAACAATCAACTTTGACAATTGTCATTCAAACTTTGACAATAACAACAAAATTTACTAAATAAAAAATAATTTCAAAAAATATATATATTTATACGGATATAGAAATCCATTAAAATGAGTAAGTTGTCGTGTGTTAATTTCTGTCGCGTGTTTTTCTTTTGTGAATTTCATCATGATCATCATCAAAAAGATCATCATCATTTGTCTGACTGTTTGTCTCACTTTTGTTTGGTTGAGTTTCTTTATTTTGGACAAGCAAATGACAAATGATAGACAAAATGTCAACATGTGAATGGTGAATGATAAACTTACTGGTAGTTAGTACTTAGTAGTAGAGTAATATTTGGATTATATTTGCACAATTCATTCAACATTTTTTACTCTACATATTTTTCAAAATATTCTAAAATAATTATGAGAAAAATTCCAAGTGAAAATGCATGTCAAATACAATGAAAATGATGACGATGACGATGACATTGTTGCTGTTGTTGTTGCTGCTATTTCTGTTCTGGTTGATGATGACTAGACATTGTTATCGTTTTGGCAACAAAGATACAATACTGCATCAGAACAAATCATGTTGCATGTCGCATTGTGAATGGCAAAAACTGACAAAAACAAATATATAAAAAAAAAAAAAAAAATTATTCATTTTTTATTTTTCTTTTTTCTAGGAAATTGCAAACAACCTTGACAAAGCTATTTTAATGTCAGTTTCAGTGAGTAAGCGAGTTGTTTCTGTTGTTTTTGTAGTTGTGCTTGTTGATGTCTCTTGAATTATTCTACTACTACTTTTGAACATTGTTTTATACTTTCTACAATATTTGCTTTATGCACACACACACACACACACACACACACACACACACACACACACACATACGCACTCATACATAAAAAATGAATGAATAATACTGGGGTCTTTACAGACCAGTGAGGGACTTACAAGAAACGAATGGAAACACACAATTGTCAAAAGTTCGCGAGTGCACTTTGCAGATTACACTTGACAAACACACAAAACTGTTGCTGACTGCTGACATCAAATGTTTGGTTAAAGTAAATTTTTCATGTAATGAAAATGCTAAGAACGCAGAAAATACTTACTATGCATAGCTATGAGAAGAATCTTATTCTTACTAAAAAACATTCAGAATGATTGATGCTTTATAAATAATAGAAACAAAAGAATGTAAGTTTTCTTCGTTAAAATTATTTCATATTTGCAAAAATCTTATGAAATTATCTAATTAAAAAATAAAAATTGTTAAAATTTAAAATAATTGACAATATTTTGAGTTATCACATGAAGAAATCTAAACATCATCATTCAGTTTTTACTGAGGATAGTTTGTAGTTAGAGTATCTCTGAAATTGTCTTTTATTGATCTAAACTGACAAAAACTTCAATTCATTTTGAACTCTTCAAAGGTTGTTGTTTTAATAATATCTACAATAGTATTGTATTGTAACATAAAGGATCATCATTCAGTTTCATAAATAAAATATATAAATATACTATATAGTTGGGCATAGGTTGTCCTGCCTCTACTTCCCAAATAATAATTGAATATATTGATTAGTTGACCTGATGAGATTATTCACAAAGACGACTTAATTGATTTTAAATTTAAAATATGTCTCTTGGCTTTATATGCAATTGCACTCCTTAATATTTGGGCTGATCCTTTGTGGTTGTTCGAATTTTCTTTTTTCATAAACCTTACTCCCGTCCATTGGTGAAAGCCGTATGAAAATCTGTACGGTAGTTTTAGAGTTTATCGCATTCAGATAGACAGACACGGTGGGGAACTTTATATTATAAAATATATAGATGACCATTAACAATGGATAGTTGAAATATAGGAAAATAGTTTGTAATTAAAACAAACACACTTCATTCAACTGGAGATCTTTTGAGAGATTCAGAGACTTTTCTACCAGAAATAGAATATTTTCTTTGAAATGACATATGGAATTCAGTTCTGGGACTCTACATCGAACTCTAATATTGAGATACTGTATAGATTCTAATCAAAACTTATGCCTAGGATAGTTGATGCTCCGTGGAGCTTTAAGAATTTTACCATTCATCGATGGATTAAGCAGAAGACATTTAGTACTTGACTTGAGGTTTATACCAACAATCATGCCATAGAATTTAAAATCAAACTGTGTCATAGGAAGTTAATGTGATATTGAAATTTTCTGTCCAAGTTCTTTGATTTGCTAGCAAATAAAAAATATTAAAAATATTTAAAAAAAAAAAAAAAAAATCATTGATTATGAAAAAAATCTAAATAAATGTGTATATCCCGATAATATTTATACCCAAAATCAAACCTATTATGACATGAAATGCAATAATAATTTCTCATTCACAGTGAACGTTTTTTTTTTTTTTTTAATTAAAATTCCAGCTTTCCCACTTACTCTACACCATATCACCATTCATTATTACCTTTTATCTATAACTGAGTTTGCATTTTCTATTAAATAAACCGGAAGGCAAATTTTAATTGAAAAAAAAAAAATTATTAAAAATAACAATAAATAAAATAACAAAAATTGTGAAAGTTTTCGTCTCTAAATCTTTTCCAGTCCAGTTATTATACGTCAGTTATCAAATGATAATCTATAACATACTACACCACACATCACACTCTTTATGTGATTATGTGTTAATAATAACACTTAAAATAACAACAACAATAATAATAATAATAGTGAATTCAACTTGTTTCTTTTACTCAACAAACATGTCCAACAAACATTTCAAGTTTACAAATGTCGACGACGTAAATCATGAATTTGCAACAATTTATGTCAATAAAGTTAACGCCATCAGGTGTCGTAGTTGTTGCTCTTGCATTTTGCTGTTGACTTTGTTAGACAATAATAAATTATATAAGCCTTCAAAAGTTTTTTTTTTTTCTGTTTCTACCACAATTGTTAATTAATTTAAGCCAAAGTTTATATATACAATAAACCGAAAGTTAAGATAAGCGGGAGCATCACCAACACCATCAGCTAACCAACAAAACTGTCAACACTAATTGAAAAAGAGTTGAACAAATTTAAAAATAACTGGCTTACCAATTCACTCTCATCTATCGCATCATCGACTGACTGACTGACTGACTGATTGACTTAATTGTTTTCCCAAAGTATTTTTGGAATTTCATTAAAAGTTTCAATTTTGCTTACCTACAATGAAAAAAGAAGATAAAAAAAAATTATTAGTAATTTATTTGTTTATATTATAGTTGGAAAAAATAATTAAACATTGTTCATTATAATAAAATATACTCGTATAGAAAAAAATAGTAACGGAATGACATGGTTTTAATGCTGATAAGCTAGATTACCATGCTTTAAGTTCATTAATATTGACATAAATTATGGCATAAAATAGTTTATGTGATTATCCAGTTGAAGTTACACCACATAAATTATCCATTTTCCTAAAAGCAATTTACTTTATTTTGACATTTAGCGTAAAAATGTTGCTGCTAAATTTCTTAATGATTTCATATAATAAAATAAATAAATTTGCCTTAATTGGTAAAAAGCAACATTTTGTACAACACTTATGCTGCTGCATATAATTAGATAGATAGATTTAAAGCTAAAGTGCATAATTGTTCTTTGTTGATTACCAACCAATCACAGTGATTTAAATTTATATTCAATTGAATTGAATTTCATCATAAATCACAAATCAAATAAAAAACAACAACATCAACAAATCCAACCACAAAATATCATTTATTCAATATCAGCAGCATTCAACAAGTGGGCGGGCGGCATTCATTCATTTGAACAATTACTTACTTGCAACGTTGCCACCTACCGTGTGGCAAAGCTAGTAATCAAAATGGTTTGAAGTATTTATTGTTTTTGTTTTCATTTTAAGTGAATTATAACTTTATTTAAATGCATATAAAACAACAGCATCATCAGCAACAGCAACAACAACAACAACAACAATAAGCCAAAGAAGTGAGGAAATGATTGAATTTACTTTAGAAGAGTATGAGGTGTGTTTCAAAATTATACGACATGCGTTCATTTGTTGAATTAGAAGCAGAACCAGTGTGTACTTACTGACTGAAAGAATATCGTCATAAAATTAGAATATCTTCTTGTTTTTCAAAAACTTTTGTCCTGAAAAAACCATAATTTAGGAATTGCTAGCAAGTGCACAAAATTCATGAAAGAATGATGAAAATGTACTTCAAAGACCCCTGAGATTTTGAACCGTTTTCAAAACTGAAAATTCCGGACACAATAGGCGATTGTTTGATTGAGTACACTAAAATCTATTCCGAAAACTGACTTCCAGAATTACTTTAGGATGTGGAAGCCTCAATGGTAATGTGTTATTTAGTCAATTGCGGATTGCATAGAGGGTGGTCATGAGTCGAATAAAAAAGAATACTGAATGGTATACTTATGTAACACACCTCGTTTAATGAATAACAAACAACTAACAAAGAACAAAATATTCAATAAAATTGAGATTTGGAACGTTTTAAGTTGCCATGTGATGTGCAAGGCATAAGTTTTAAGGATTCGAAGATTTTTCAAATGTACAAAAGACGGCAAAATACAAAAGCAATAGCAACAACAATGTAACACATCATCAATTAAACATGAAGCCAACAGTTGAAGTTGAAAGAACAAACAAAATGCATTTACTACAAACACAATACAAGCAAATCAATGTGAATTTTATAAACAAAACAAACAAAAAAAAAAAATATATTGACTATTGATGTTTAGTAAGTATATTTCAATTTGAATGCATCTGTGAGTGAGTAAGAGTATCTGTGTAAAGGTTTGTGAGTGTGAGTGTGCTTGTGTTTGTGGCATGGCATTTTTGTGGCCTGCAAGAGAATGTAAATGGATAAAAATTATAGGAGGCAGCGATTAACATTTCCACTTTTAACCAGCGTAATCGATTGATAATGATGACGGTGGTGGCCCCATACTCGTATAACACAATCTCTTATTTAACAAATTAACATTCAATGTTCTTATATACACATCGAATAAGATATATAGGATGGAGAAAAGATATAGAAAGGTAAAGGGAGAAGGTAACTCAAATCATTCCACTTTCGTTGTCTGTGTCTGTGTGTCCGTCCATCTTATCATGTTGATATTGACAATGATGATTAATTAACTGTCATGTCATCTTTCATTCTTTTCAGAATCGCTGCTTGATGATAGTTTTCAACACTTTTGCATTTACTTACTCATACTCATACTCTCTTCTCTTTTCATCTCAATCTTTCATTCATTCACATTCACTCACTTACTCACTCAATCATTCCGTCATTTGACATTCAGAAAGTGAATATAGGCAGGCAAATGATTGAAAATCATCAATTCATTGTCATTTGTTCATTTGCTTTATAAATTGCTTTTACTTTAGATACATTTCCGTTCGTTCATTCGTTCGTTCGTTGTTGCACATTTTTATAAATTTTTTTTTTTTATTTTATTCTTTTCGTGTGTTTCTCAAAATGAGATTTTTATTGAATTTTCTGTGTTTTTTCCCCCATTTTCATTTTAACCCAACCAAAATACACATAATACAAATGTGAGAGCAAACCACAAAATGTTATAGTAAAAAAGAGGAAAAGAGTGAGAGAATGGAAGAGTGAGATAGTGAGATAGAGAACAATCGATCGATTACTCGCGTGTACTTACTTAGTCACACACACTCCATACGCTCATTCAAGCAACTTCAAAATAATGTTCATCGTTGTGTAACTTAATATTAACTAAATACGTGTATCTTTGTATCTATCTATCTATCTATCTATCTACTATGTTCCAATCAAATAGCTTAGCTTTGTTGTTGTTATTGTCATTATTGGTTTTTATTTTATTATTTTGTTTTGTTGTTGTAGTTATTGCTGATTGCTTTTTTGTTGTTGTGCTTTGGGTTATGACCTTTCCACATACTCATATACATACGCAAACACACAAATAGACACACTTTTTTGATACTGGCGCACCTCTCTTTTTGAAGATATTTTCCACTACTACTATGATGTGGTGGAGAGTTTTTCCGAGGCGTTTCTTGTAGGTGCGTGCGTGCTTAATGTTTTTCTTGAATGTCTTTTCCTGATATTGATGCTGCTGATGGTGTTCTTTTTCTATCCGACGAAAGTCTTTTCCAAATGTTTAATTATAGTTAACTGTAAATTACTTTAGAATGCACCGTTAGCACCTTGATGAGTAAATTCTCACAATTTGAGGAGAGAGAGAGAGAGAGAAATTGAAACGAAATAGACTTTCAACAAAGTCAATGTGAAGTCAAAACGTTTAAGTTTGTAAATCCTTAAATTAACAAGTTGTAAGAATGGAAAATATCTCTAGCTAAGAAGAATGACGACAGTCAATGCAACGTGTTGTTGTTGTTGTTGTTGTTGTCGCTGTTAATAGACTGAGTTTAAGGCATAACATCAACGGATCAGTTAAGAAAAGTAGTGGAGAACCACAAGTTTTACTATTCATCTACTATCTAAGACAGAAACAGAAACATGTTAGATGAGATTGTAACGATAAACTAAACTGTATGTTGAGAGGTAGAAGGAGACTGAGAAGAAAGGAGGGAGGAGAGTCTGTTAGCAAAGGAATTGAATAGACGCACGCAGGAATCATGCTCGAGGCGTAAAAGTATAAACTCTTCTTACTTTTCATCATAAAATACAAAACAAGTAAATAGAATAAAAAGAAATAAAATTAGTTTCAGTTTTACTAAATAATGAATAACCTTCACTAAAACAAGTTTTTCATTAGATTATCTGTCATATAAACTTTTGAAAAGATTCAAATAGTCTTAACATCGTAGACTTTGTATGTTTGTTTGTGTACGCATCACACAAAAGTCACTCATTGGCTTCAAAATAAAATTACTGAATGATAAGAAGTTTTATTGTGAGTAACATATAGCGTTTATTTAATTAAAATCGATCTACAGAATCGGTCGAAATTGATAGTACATAATTGTTGCATACACTAAATGGGGACTATCCTTACTACTATAATATTACTCTAAGACTCTATAGATAGATAGAGTTATAAAATTACACACAACTCAAAAATTTGATCAATTATCTATACATATTATAACATAAAGTCCTCCGCCGTATCTGTATGTCTGTCTGAACGCAATAAACTCCCAAACTATCCAATCGATTTTCATACGGTTTTCACCAATAGACAGAATGGTTCATGAGGAAGGTTAAGGAAAGAAAAAAAATTAAAGAAAATTCGAAAACCCCAAAGAAACAGCAAAGAAATCGATTGTGATGTGTTCAAGTGAGTTGCATATAAAGTTTAGAAACAAGTCGAATTTGTCAAAATCTCATCAGGTCAACCAATCAGTACCCACTAATTTTATTGAGAAGCAGAGGCAGGACAACGTCTGTCCAGGTATCTATTGCTTAATAATGAAAAACTATTTATATTAGTAAAATGTCTAGAAATTGAAGTAAGCTAAGTACAGAAAAATGGATCTTTCAAGGTACATACTCGTACATATAAAAAAGAAAAATTTAATTCTTTAAAGAGTTTTTTGCAAATGACAAAAATGTGTAAAATAAATCCTTTATAGAAATAATCTATCTGTTTCATCATAGGTTACAAATATCTTAGCAACATGATAAGATCAAATAACTTTATCATTGAAGGGTATACGGAAAATATATGGTAATGAAAACTGGTATTTTTCTCCCATCTGAATTTGTATTTAATTTTTATTTTCTACTTTTTATTGCTGTCGTCTAATCGTCTATCTATCTTAGGCACATTGGACTCTATGACAACACGAAGAAACATTGCAACATTTGAATATTCATTCATGTTTAAGAGGAGTGATTTTGTTTTAAATGTGTTTATTTTATGTTAATGTTTTAATATTTCTTAAATATCTAATTATCTTCTTAATGCATTTCCTGTCCGTTTTTTTTTTTTCTATAAAATATATACAATTTATTAGCCATAATATGAAAGTGTTTAGTTGATTAGTTTATACTCTGTCATTATAAATATGTATGTATTATTATAATTTGTCTTATAACTAATATAAGTATAATTAAAATAATTGAAATTTAATAATTAAAGAAGTTACCATTCCACATTTGATCTCATTATTCAAAGGAATTTCACCCTGCCCTCATTTGAAGAATATATATTTTATATTTTTTCATAATTATTTTCTGCTTCAGTTCTGCTGCCTTCAAATACTGTCTGTTTCTAATTAGTTTCTAGATACTTAAGTTAAATAATATCTAAGTAAAGTTGAAATTCGAACGAAAAACCAATTATTAAATTCATTAGGTTACTTGAATGTTTTTTGGGAGTTTTTAAAATAAATTATATAATAAACACTTGGCAAATGACGCTTTGGTTCATTAAATTTTATTCAAGTCATAAAGAGGGCGGCATAGATACACTTAGTTAGTTAGTTAGATAGATAGATAGATATATAAATACATACAGACAGACATTTATGTGTATGTTGTATATAATATAGTCAGTCTAAGGATAGAATGGCTCCCTCAGAAGTTGAGTAAGTACTTTATATGCTTTGCTAACCACCGAAAATGATGTGGTGAATGACCAATAACAAAAAAAAAACAAAACAAAAAAAAAACAATAATACTAATTGTCTTTTCTTACTGTTATAGTAATAGACAACTGTAGTTGTTATTGCTGTTCAAAATGTGCGGTTACAAAATAAGTAGTTAAACTTGTAATTGTGTATGTAAGTATCTATGTAAAGAGTAAGTATAACTGTTTGTTTGCTTTGTTGTTTTCAGGTAATTACATGTTAATATTATACACAAAGTGATCAACAAAAGTACACGCATATGGTGGCCAATAAGATACTACACACACACACACACACACACACACATTTTTATACTCATAGATACACACTCTGATATACTTGTATTCATATATACACATAACCATAGAGTCAAATGTAAAATACAGACTAAGGTATGCATAAATACCAATTATACAAAGACATGAACCATAAGATAAACTTAACTAAGGGAAGTGGATGAAGAAGAGGCAAAAGCAGAAGAAGAATAAGAGAGCTAACTAGTGCGAAAATACAACAAGCAAACAAGCAAGCAAGCAACTAACAAACTAACTAACTTACCAGCCATCAACGAACCACATTTTGAAACTGAGATGAGTTCAAAACGTGTCTTATTTGTTAACAAAACTCTACTTAACGCCATAATAACAAGCTTCAAGGCTTAGGATATAAGCAAAGTCAGAGACCAAACCAAAACAACACTAACTAGTCTATCTAGGCAGTACTAACTACTACTACTACTACAAATAATAATACCAACAACAACATCAACAATTTAATAAAGAAGCAGCAACAGCAGCAATACTAGCATAAGAAAAACTACTTCTGAATTATTTCAATGGGTTTTCCCAGGCTTTGAGAGAATCATAGAGTTATCTTTGTAAAGCAAATGCAAAGAAGGTGAATGAAGAAATGAATGAAGCCAAACTATGAAAATCATGCATACAACGGGTTAGTCAGTCAGTCAAATACAAATGCAACATGTTGCAAAAACATCCTTATAATATTTTTCATACAACCTCTACACACCTCCTTATCGTTTCCTCTCTCTCCCTCTTAGTTTGTTATTCATTCAATTGCATATTGCAATACATTCAATGCAACAAGAAAAGCTTCTTTGTAATATTTTCTTCTCTTCATAACACTTCTTTAAACACTTAACAACACTTGCTGTGTTATACTTCTCCTTCTCTTATTCCATCATCTTGTTTTCCTATTTTACTATAATAACATTACCATGTTTTCAATGTTTTGAGTTTGAAATTCATTATACATATTAGATTAGAAGTATAGGAAAAACATGTGTAAGACTTCTTCTATCGGTTGAACCTTTTCTTTGCCCTTTGTCATAAACTTTCGTCTCTTTGATTTTACACATTTTATATACATACAAGAAAATAAAACAAGAACAACAATTAAGGAATATACACATATACATACGTCTATATGATGAAGAAATTCACACACTCTCACTTATATAGAGCAAAAGTAAGCAATAAAAGTGTACTTTATTGAATTTTATAAAGCGTTTCCATGACTCTTGCCAGAATGAATGGATGCTTGCAGAGGCGTCATTTAATTTGGGGGCACCAGCTAAATAATTTTCAATTGCACATTTAAGGATTCCCATTTGCTTTGAAATTATAAATCAGCGAGATTGTTTTAGGGACTTCCTTTTGCTCTGAGCACCTGACATTTGCCCATGTTGCCCCTATGAAAATGCGTCTATGAATGCCTGATTGCTTACCTGGCTGCTTGCTTGCCTTTACTTGGCTTTTCTAATTGATTTGATTGAATTAAGTTGGCAACACTTTATTGTATATGCAACAAAATGCAGCAGAGTTTTAAGTTTTATTATTGTTGTTCATTTCTTGAAAGCAAACAAAATATGCAGTTATTAAAATGCACAATTCTTGTCTTGCTTCTCAACTTTTCCAAATACTTTTCATTCTCTGGCTCTTACTCCATTTGTATCTTTGCTTCTTCTTTGCATGATAATGACCATTACTAAGTAGTTAATATGCTAATTGGCATAATTTAACATTGAAAACATTTAACTTTTGTTGACCTGACAACACGCTCACTTGCTTATTATTACCCTTTTGCAATATGTACTCCTCTTTCAATTTGTTGCTGGTGAAAGAGACAAGGAGGAAATAGGCTACAGACACAGGCAGACTTCCGTTTCCGTTTTTCATATTCAATTATTATGAAAGTAAATTCCTTATTTAATTTTAATATTTCTCGTCTTCGTTTACTATACTTAAATATAGTAATATAGTAACAGAAGTAGAAAAAGGAATTCATTTCATTTCCTGTAAATGACAACTACGAGTGAGTATAAAAAACTGCAGAATGAGAAGATGTAATAGAAGTCTAAGCATCATAATCATCATATCATCATTTAGTGTCTGAAACCTTATTTTTGGTTTGACTTTTTTTAAATTTCTTTTATGTTATTGTACATACTTTCTTTTGTCTCTTAAAAAGAGAAACTTTACTATTTTTTACTACAAAATAAAGGAATAAAAAGCAGAGAAAAAAGGATTCACAATTTTAATTACTTTTTGTGTATAAGCACAGGAAAACCCCAGACAAGAATTATAAGGAACAAAGGTTTGAAATATGTAGTAGTAGTGTAATAAAAATGAAAAAGATACTCTTAGACACAAGAGAATGAGACAAATTATTGTATGTTGAAACAATTTTAGCATTTTGTGTCTTCTTTAAGGTTAAAAATTGAATTTTCCTCTTATAAATGAGATGGATCTCAATTGGGAAATACTGCTAAGAGTAGTTGGAAAGATGAATAAGAAACCATATATGAATTTTTGATTGGATTAACTATTTAATAATCATCTCTGTACAGAAAGTGGAGTCCTATAAGTTTTAATAACCGATCATCAAATAGTTCCTATTTCAATATAGTATTTTGCATTTTATATAATACTAACTGTCCCGGCGCGCTTTACTACTTCCAGCAAAATTTCATCAAAATTGACTTTCATCAAAAACGGGAATGATAGAAAGAATGATTCAATTCAGAAATAGAAGTTTGACGAAGACTACTTGCTTCATTTTAAATTATGTCTCTAAGCTTTACATCCAAAATTTGATGAACCAATCTCGACTAATTCTGTGGGTTGATTTTGTTTAAATAAACGCTATATGTTACTCACAATAAAGCTTGTTCTCACAATAAAGCTTGTTATCTTTCAGTAATTCGATTTTGAATTCAATGAGTGACTTTTACGTGATGCGTGCACAAACACTTTCAGTCTACGATTTTATTATATGTATAGATAGACTAGATACCCGAGAAGACATTGTCCTGCTTCTCCTTCTCAAATAATTAGTGAATACTGATTGGTTGAATTAAAGAGATGTTTGACAAAGACGACTTGATTGATTATAAAAAATGTATCTAAGCTTAATATGTATCTCACTCACACTCCTCACTCCTTTCGTTTTTCTTTAGATTTTTCGCCTGTTCCTTTGGTGTTTTTTTGAATTTCCTAAACCTTCCTCTTAAATCACTCTGTCAATTAGTGAAAACAGTATGAAAATCCGTTCGGTAGTTTTTGAGTTTATCGGATTTAGACAGACAGACAGTCAGACAGACGCAGCGGGATCTTTGTTTCACTATTATAAAAACTAAAACTATTGTAGATTACACTAATAACAACTTGTTAACTCTACTGGGAATGTGCAGTGATTTTCTGATACCTTCATTACTATGTATTTTACTTTTCGAAATTCATTTAAAAATATATACATTACAATCAAAAGAGAGAAGGTGGATGTTTTAAATAGAGTCTAGAAATATAAGTGTAACTGCTGTTTATGACTGCCATTTAAATTCCATGAATACGTAAATGTGAAAGTGTGTGTCATTTTGGTCATTTGTTTAGATCCAATTTTCTCCGGATGCTCTGTTAATGGTAGCTAAACACAAACAGACAAGCAAACACTTCAAAACAAGAAAGTAAATTCTAAACACACGCACCATAAAAGCTCCTATTCACACGACATAACAACATAACAAATGCTCAAATATATGGCCAGGACCACCATAATTTAGAAGCCTCCCTAAGCAAGTGTTGCAAAATACACAAAAATTTAACCAACAAAAAAAAAAAAAAAACGAATAATATGGGTTCGGGTACCAACAAATACAACTGACACCCATCCAAATGAGGAGGTAGTAAGTAGTAGGTTGAGGGGTTAAATGTGTATTTTGTCATTGCTATAATTTTTATTGGCAGCTTCGCACATATACAAACAAGAACCATAAATACACACACACACACACACAGATACACATTATATACATTAATATCAATACAAACAAACGCAAGTGGAACCGAATCGAGTTGGAAGTCGTTGAATTGTAGGGAAGACTATCGAAGAATTGAATGTGCGTTGAGTTATTAATGTGGCAATATTTTGATAAATGATTACTGAAAAACTGCTGAGTAAAGAACAACAACATCAACAGCAGCAACAACAAAATAAAAAAGAACATCAATAAAGGAGGAGCATAAATGAAGAATGAAGTGTAGAATACTCAGAAAGCAAAAACGAACGACAATTACAACAGATGAGGAGGAAGGATGAGGAAAAATTTTATGTGCGCATTAAATCAAAAATTGCTTGAGAATCAATTCGAGTCGCAGCAAATGCTTTTGGGGCATATAAAATTCATGTTACGCGTACTCATATGTGTAATATTATAATGCCTCTTGCCACAAGTTATGAAATGAATGAGTAACTGACTAAATGATTCAATGACTGACTGAATAAATGAAAATTGTTCAACACAAGAACAAAAAAAAAGAAATGTGAAATAAACAAAAATTTGAAATTTACATTAATATAATGACATATTTTAACAAAATGAACAAAGTACTCAGTTTATATAACCAAGAGTAAGTATCTGTAGTAGTATATACGAGGGCCGATCAGCAAGTATCGATAGGTTGGAAGACATTACAAAACACTAAAATTGCGAACTGAAAAGTGGAACTTCATGAGAATTCAAATCAATTCTTCATGATGTTTCAACGTAATGTAAAAAAATTGTTACATCTTTGACGAAACATGAATTCATTACTAAACACACAAGGCGAAGGAGCAGCCAAAACATTGAACTTCATCGGGTGTTGATTATAGTTTTTTTCTTTTTTAAATCACGTGCAATAATTTAAATTTATTATTGGCGATTACCATTTAAACAATATTTTCAAGGCAAACCTTCACTGTTAACGTTGATGAAAGTGTTCTTTCATCAAAATACTACTGTAGGTGCCAAAAATCAAGGAATTTCATTAAAATTTCTGTGATTATTTCCTATTTTTAATCTTGAAGAAAAAGTTAGAAGCCATGAAATTTATCACCATTGAGGTACCTTGCATCGACCCTCGGACTCGTAATGTGTACATGGTATGTACTTGTACGTGTATGTAAGTAGATGTTTGTTTTATAGCTATGGAAGTTATAAGTCAAGGATCCACTCACCGTATAAAAGACACAAACTGATAAAGAAACATAAACATTCATTCAACATTTTATGTAAACTTTTTGAATTCAAACAAAAGCAAAAAAAAAAAATGTCAAAACCATCAAAGAAAAGCTGAAGAGAAACAAATGGAATTATAAAACAAGCAAAAGTATATATATATATATATAGAGAGAGAGAGAGAGTTGTGAATAACAAAAAAAAAGAAGAATCATATTAAGAAAGAGATAAATAAACAAAAGTGATAAAAGCTTAAAATACTTTAAGAGATAAATGGAAGGAAAGAAGGCAGTCAGGCAGATAGACAGAAATGAATGAATCAAGAACGAGCTCAAGTGTCTTTCAATTTAAATCAAATGCTTGTGAATGAGTTAGAGGAAGGAAGGACAATAAAAAATGTTTTATATGTATAAACAAAAAACATTTTGTAAAATTTCTTTAAAATAAACATAACAATAAGAAATATATAAGTAGGTTTAGCAAGCAATAATTCAAGGCAACAGCAAACAAATATTGAATTTAGAACTTAGAAATTTATTATTGCCACTAATGGTGGATTATTTTGTCAATCCAATTGAAAACTCAAATTGAAGTGTTATGGAAGATTTTTAAAGGGGTTTTTTTTACTTATTTTAAACAAATAAGAAGGTTGAGGATGCTTGAGTGGAACAAAAAATGATAAGTTTATCATCATTTTAATATACAAAATTTTATCAAAAAAGAACATTATTCTATAAATCTAAAATGAAATAATAAATATATGTAGATACATTTGTATCTTTAGTAAAGCTGAAACAATAAAAAATAATCAACCATAGAACCGTGTAAGTTAATAGGTGAAAGGCTTTATATATATTTGTATGTATGTATGTATATAAGTATCTGTATCTAGTATGTTCCCTATAAGGCATGTAGCCCTAGTCTAAAACATGGACAAGCCAAAAGTGCGTTGAACTAGTTCACACAACAACAACAACAACAAGAACAACAAAAATTGCATGAACTGTGCAAGTGCATTTACTACAATAAATGAAGGCAAAAAAAAAAAAAGGCACTAGGTAGAACCAAAGAACCAACTAGAGAGACAAGTCTCAGAATGTTTGTAGTCTAAAACGAAATGAAACGAAAATAGTAACACAACTGAAGAGAATCTAAAAACCATAACACATACAACACAATAACAACAGTAACTTGTTCCCACATATCAGCAATTCAACAATATGAGTGAGTATCTATCTATCTGAATGTTTGTGTGAATTGAAGAACAAATTTAAAGAAACCATATAGAGCGAGTAGAAAAGTAAACCCAGCGAGCCATTGAATCCAAGCATAGTCAGCATAGTCAGCAAAGTCAGGCAGGCAGTTAGTCAGTCAAACCAACCATCCAACCAAACTGACCAAACAGACAAATATAAACACACAAAAGAATAAATACTTCACCACTCTACTCTACTTCAAAGATACACAGACACTTTTTTTCTTCAACGATCTAAAAAAAACTTAAAAAGAAAAAATCTTAATAAATATATAAAAGTTTAGTTCAACTCAGCTCAGCCCAACGCAACTGAACTGAACTCAAAATCGAAATCTAAGCTGAACTAAACTGAACTGAACTGTGTGCTAAGCTCAAGTGTAGTGAACTAAACATAGTCTAAAATGCCACACTCTATCGTGGTGAGCCATGCCATGCCACACCATGTTAGGCCGGACACGGATAAAGCAAAGCTGAAGTTGATAACCTTGAGAGCATTTTCATGCGAAAGTTCAATGAATTTTTATTATATTTTTACTTCCATGTTAAGAGTTAAAGAAAAAGTAAGCGAAAAAGAAAAAATATAGAAAGAAACACACAAAAAAAGCAAATACAATATGAGAGAGCAGTCAGTTCTTGTTCTTCATTCTGTTGTTGTTGTTGTTATTAATGTTTATGTTGATAGAAAATGAAAAAAAAAAAAAACAGACTAAAAACACTAAATGTGACCATGAGTGCGTTGATTATGGTTGACGATGGCGTTGATGATGAGAAGTTTGCCATCAGCAAATCAACCACCAGGCAGGCACTTCTACTTATAAAGTAGCATAAGAAATAAATAAAATGAGAAAAAGTTGCAAAATGTCAATAGTTGGCAACACTGTCAAAAAGAAAGATACAAAGGAAAATACAGACGCACCTCGATTTCTCGGTTACTTTCATTACTGAAAATAACAGTTTCCACGAAGATATTTTTTTTTTTTTTTTCTATCTTAGCTAGAATCAAAGTAGATTTTTCTTCCGTTTGATTCCTCGGAACACAATGAATAGAGATGAAATTTGAATATGGGAATCACCGAATTTCAATATATTACAGATGATAGATCATGGTTAATAGAGAAAGCAAATGAATTTTCGGAGCTCACTAACATGAGTTGACATTTAAATCAACCACTCAGCATACCGGTTAAGAGATATGTACTTATAATAGAAGATCGGATAATCGAGGTTGAACTGTATAAATGAAAAGATGATCAAGAATCAACAAAAAGGAGATCGGGTCCAATACGAATAGAAATAAGAATAATAAGAACAAACAAACGAAGACAACAACAAAGAATAATGTAGAAAATAAAGAAGTCTCACTAAAGTGCAATAGCTTTTTTTCGTTTGCTAGTGAGACCAGTTAGCAACATGTAGCATTGGAAATCGATGCGTCTTCGTCTGCAATATTCTTCTTCTCTTCTCTTCTGCTTTTTCTTTTTCCTATTGCTTTACCAAGTTCTTCTTCTTGTACTACATATTTGTTTTTTGTTGTGCTTCTTATAATTATTTTTATTTTTTGTTGTCATTTTCAAGAAGATTGTAGTTGTTGTCAACAGACATGTAATCGAAGCACATGAAATGCTCAGGAAATCAATGATTCGGTTTCGATTACACGCATGTCGTCGCCATCACCATTATCATCATCATTATCATCGTTACCATGATCGTCATTATTATCATCATCATCCTGGGGGCAATGTAATGCATTAGTTCTTTTTTTAGTTTTAAAGAGCGGAACTACACTCTCTAAGCCAAGAAAATCAGCAATATGTTTGGCTGACTGGGCTGGAAGCGCATGCCTCAATAAATTAACTTAAATTATAGACAATTATTGAAGCAACAACAACAACAACAACAAACATTTTTATGTTAAACCGCGGGGAAGTGCTTGAAACTATGGTTGGCTCGTTCGTTGTTGGTTGGTTGGTTGGTTGAAGCAATCATCAATAAGGTGGCAGTGCGTGAAATCGTTTACCTCCATTCCATTCCATTCTATCCAATCCAATCCACAACATTAATAATTGCATGCATTTTGATCTTTATTTAGTTTGTCGCTTTGTCAGGGACACACTAAGGACTGAGTTCTATTACAACTACACCCAACTCTTTTATTATTATTTTTGTTTAATTTTTTTTCCTTTTGCAATGTTTTTTTTTTTTCGTAGCATCTACAAACGATAATGTATTTATTTGCAACTTGTTGCATATTTATTGGGGCGTATGAGTGTTTTAATTAAGCGATTTGTCTTCTATTGTAAAGCAATAAAACAACAGCAACAGGAACAGGGAAGGAAGGTTAAAAACAGATAAAGAAAATAATATTGAAGATGGTTAAAGTTTTATTTATGTTTTTTCAATGCCTTAAGGCGTTTGTTAACTTATGCGGACTAACTGGGTTCGATGAACTTGTATTTAATTTCATTCTTTTAATTAAGGACTCATATACACGTCATTTATATATTATTTTTTTTTATGTAGTGTATATCTCATATTCTATAGCTACAATATATTACAAGATTATAATAAACACCTCAAGTCTCATTGTACTTTTTTGTCTGAATTTCCACAAATAGATTTCATCTTTTATCATCAAAAAAATCTGAAGATTTCCATGGATATTAGTATTTCCGACAAACTAAGGAGTATCAATTAATCTATGCTTTGGTTGAAAACTCTCATTATGAGAGTGAGAAAATGTCTCACAGTGTTGTCTTGAGAGCAAAAGCTTTTATCGCAAAGAATATTAAAACTATTACAGTATTTCTCACTTTGTTCAGATACTAAGTCATTACTTTCAGGCATTAGCTGCCCTCATATAAGCAGTAGTCTTAAAGACATTTCCTCGATTAATCGAATGTGTAACCCCAATTTTCGCTTTAAAAATAACTTTAAATCATGAGAGATCTTAGGTCAGTTAGAAAGTCATTAAATTATATAGTACTTATATTGTCTTCGCATTTAGTCATTTTTTTATTATTCCATTTAGGCTTAACAAAAGTTACATACTTTTTTCTAAAGACCCTCTTCCTTCCTCGTTATCATTTTTTGACATAAAAATCAACATAAACATAAAAGTTTATGGCCTGCCAACTTAACAGAAGAAGAAAAAAAATTCATCAAAAACCACAATAAAATAGTGAGCGGCTTATTAAATCTTTTGAAACCTTAAGAGAAGTCATCCAATAATTCAAATTGGTCAGAACTGACAGCTAAAGCATTAACCATGGATTCTTCTTTCACCTCTACTGTTTTTTTGTTTTTTTTTTTTTTTTTTTTGCGAATAAAATACAATTGAACAACAAAGCGAAGAAGTTTCAGTAGCTGTGTCGACAGTTCTAGAGCCTCAGGGAAAAATATTTTTACATGGTTTCGTATGTGTAAGGTAATTTTAGAAACGATTTCGCACATTTATAAAAACCAAATGATGAGGGTCGCCTCCTCTCTGTACCCTCTCTGTCATATTTTAATTTCTTTTTATTGGCACAAAAGTGCAGCACTCAACACATTTAGTAGCAATTTACCCAAGTCCAAAGATAACCACATAAAAAAAAGGAAAAAATATCCATGCCGAGGTGAGAAGTCATTGAGTAAAATATTTCTCTTGGTCTCCTTTTCCTCCGACAAATTGTGCCCATAAAAATGGCTATGATGTATAGTCAAGTCCATCATAACTTGAGTTAAAGCAGTGGCAACCGCAAAATATAAATAAAAAAGAAGCTGTAGTTTTTCGCTGCTTAGCGAAGCCTACTTCCAGGGCCCATCATCATGCTCATCATCATCATCAGCAGCAGCAGCAGTAGTAGTAGTAGCAGCAAAAACAATTCACAAGTTGATTATATGCGCAAATAATTATGACAAGAAGAAGACAAGCACTACAAACACAATGATAATGATCATGATGATGATAATGATAATGGTGATAATGACAACGACTGGGGAGACTCTTTCACTTCTCTACTGACAAGGCTGACTGAAGAGACCAAGCGGACTTATTGCTTGTACTACTAACGATAGAGACATACCACAAATATATGTACGTAAGTACACACAAAAGACATGAGAGTCTTGAAACAAAAGCTTAGAGTGTAGAGGAAAAAATTGGCAGCGGAAGCAGTCCAAAAAACAGAAAAAGGGGGCTATGAGAGCGAGCATCATCATACACACACCTGCAATAAAAATTTAGGCTAAATCCAAAGACAACAAACAAATGTAGGTAGGTAGGAACTGAGTAGGTCTGGATAATGGGCGCTGAGAGGAAGAGTGAAGGCAAGAGAGAGGATGTAAATATAGTAAAATGCACTACTACTTGAGCTTTATATTTTTTGTTTTTCCTTTTTTTTTTTTTTTGTCTTTTTGCAAGTTACTTGAATTGTGCAGCTGTTGGTAAGGTAAGTAAGTACTAAGATACTAAGCGAAGAGTATGCAATACGAAACTTGCAGATGATGATGACAACATCACAACAAACGATGGCACGACGGCCAACTGACAAGTGGAGAGATTGGGGAGACACAGGTATCGTTATTTTTGTAGATAAGCAAGCATATGACAGACAACGACAACATTTAAAGTGGAGCAAGTCGCAACAACATGATTATGAAATATTAAAACAAAGAAAAAAATGACAAAATGAAAAGAAAGAGTAAAGAAACGAAATAAGAAACAAATAAAAAATCAGCTGTTATCTGCAAAACAAAAAAAGGGAAATTGCCGGTTTGTCGTCAGCATAGTCGTCGTCGTCTACAATGAAATCTGAGTGAGTGACTGAATGAATGAATGAATGAATGAAAGAAGTGGCGGATAAGAAGACAAGACACATTAAGCTGAAGAAAAGTGGGTAATGAGTTTTGTAATGACATAAATTATGATCTATTCTAAAGGAAAACTGTAATTATATATAACTGCATATGAAATCTAAGATAAATAAAGTTTTTAAAATAAGTTTAGACCAGTGGTTCCACTGACCTCCTCTTGAAGTGGATCCCATCCCAGCTCTTGTGCTATTCTTAAAACTTAATTTCTAACTCAATAATCTCATAGGCTAGAGGTGGCGATCTGTTATTGATCTATTGAGGCCACAAAAAGTGTTTCGGTTTTTTACTACATATTTGAATTTTGCAATGGACCTTTTGAAGAAATGATACATGAATCACATTTCTTTCGCGGACATCTTCTGGCTTAACATTATCATAGCCCAGGAATGGCGAAGCTTTATTGTTCTAAGAGGCCAACAAAAGGTTAGTTGAAGTGACAAAATAGTTTGTATTTTACAATGATTCCTTAAAGAATTTTAGGCTAGTTGGGTGATTTATCTTCAACCCACTGGATGAACATAACAATTTTTTATATTAAAATTTAGTAAGAAAAAAAAAAATTTTAATATTTAATTTAATTTATCTAAAAGTTGAGCACGTAAAGTAAATCTCAAAATTGTTTCTTGACCCCCTAGGGCAGAATCTATTGTAAATGACAACAAACTGATCTGTTAATAATGACAAAATGACAAGATCCTTGACTAGTAGAAATACTTGTATTCACCATTACAAGGCCCAGTTACAGTGAAATGCCAAAACAGTGACTAGCAACAAACGTTGCCAAGCTTTCCAGCTAAACACTTGACGTAATGACACTTGTCACTTCTACATATGAATTCATACAAACTTATCTGTATCTGTGTGATGAGAGTGTTTGTTGCATGTAGTATTTGTGGCAAACACTTTGTCGCAGTGCGACAGAATGCAATGGCACCAGCAACAGTAGTAGCCGCGCTTCATAGCTTTTGAGTGCTTGCAGCTATGAATTTTTGGTACTCTGACAGACAACACAATAAGTCTAAGAGCAGCTACTGGTATAGCCGGATGCATCTTCTCGTTACTTCTGACATTCACAAAAAGAAAAAAAAATATATCTATATATCAGAAGAAACTCATCTTCACAATAACGAAAGGACAAGAAGAATAAATAGACAAAAGAAAGACAAAGAAAAAATTGAAAAATGAGAAACACCTCAGCAGCACAACTCAGTTGTTCAGTTTAGTTCGAGGATCCGCCATAGAGCCGCCAGCTCAGCTAATGCGTTTATGGCAGTCGATTAAACACCCACATGCCACGGGGAAAAAGATACACAAAAACAACACAACACAACAAACAAGCACACAGTAGTAAAGCTCAGACACAGGATTTTAGTTTTAGGCAATTGACTACCGCAAGCAACGATGTCTCTTAAATCGCGATGACTTCCAACTTTGCCTCCGACGCATTGTCGATTTTCTCGTTTTGTGCCATTTACAGCGCAATAAGGTGTAAAGCGTGTTAAGCTGATATCTGAGCTAAGCTGCTTGACTGCTGGATGCTGCATTCCCCGCCAGGTTTTAGTGTGCAATTATTTTTGTGAATATTTTTTCCATCTTTCTTTCATGAAATTTGCATTTTCAGTTCTTTTTTTTTTTTTTTTTTTTTAAACCATTTGTTGTTATTGCTGCTGCCGTTAGAGACAGAAACAGAGACACGCGGTAGTTAAGAGTCTTGATTACCAACCAACCAAACAACCAACCAACTTGGTTACAAACCTCCTAGTCATGTTGCAAGCAAATCACATAAAGGAGACACAAAAAACACATACAAGGTAGACAAGTTCATGTTATTGAGTCATTATCTATAACAAGCAGAGATTTTAATATGCATATCTGTTAATTAAAATCTATTTAAAGGCATAAATGGGCGCCATACAAAATGCACACAGATAATAACAAAATAAAAAAAAGATGAAAATAAATATCCATGTAAGAAACCATCAAAATCGACAAAACCAAAGGAAAAAACAAAACCAAACCAAAACCAACCAGACTAAGTCAAACCAAATAAAATTGAGGTAGGCAAGAGCATTGCATTTTCAGTCACTGGCGACAATAAAGGCGACTCCATTGCTTCATTGTTGAAGCCTCACTCTCTGACTGACTGACTGACTGCCTGCCTGACTCCCGCCCTCCCTGACTGACGTTCATTTTCTATTACACAAAAAGAACAATAAGAAGAAGAAAAACACTTGTGTTGTCACCCACGCATGACTTTACACAACAAAGCAAGTAAGCAACATTGTTGCAATTTTACAAAACAATGATAATGATGCACAATTTAACCCTTTTGTGCCCAAAGAAAACTATTTAAAATGTTAAAAAGATTATTATTAAAAGAAGAAAAAAAAAAGAGAAAATCCATAAATATTTGATTATAAAAATTGATAAAATGGAAATTTAATAAAATAGTTGCATGTGAATGAATACTTCTTATAAATGCTTAAGACATACGCGCATTGCTCTAATTGCTAATTTCTTCCATATTTCTTTTTTATTGAAAAGATACTTGAATATAATGCAATATGATTAGGATGAGATAGATTCGGTTATTATTAGATATTTTTTAAAAATAAATTTATACAATAATATTTTGGATGTAGAAGTTGCATTGCTTATTTTTATAATAATGGGGTTAGGGATTGTATTAGTATAACATTATGGTAGGAAGACCCCAAAAGAACCTCGGTTATTTCTTGTATTCTATTTATTTTTCTATATGATTTTTATTGTAATTTTTAAGTTAAAGTTACATTTCACAAAATGGCAAGCAATATAATATATCTGACCAATATCACTACATTTAAAACAAAATCCATCCCCGCATCTGTTTGTCTGAACGCGATAAACTCAAAACCTACCAAACGGATTTTTGTACAAATTTCACCAACGGACGGATTGTGTCATGAGAATGGTTTTGGATCCAATTAATGCCGGGCGTAGTAACGCGCACCGCTTATAGGTAACAACAACGACTCTAGATAAGTGTTTGTTTGGAAGACTTTTGCCTTTCTTAACATGTTTAAACAAAACTTTACTAAAATATACACACACAACAAAATTGGATATAACTGACACATAAACTGACCTTTAAATTATAATTTCTGTATAGAGAAGTTATTTTTTTCCTCAGCTGGGTTGTGAAAGGGATTTTCTCATTACTATATACATGTTTACAAAGTGAGCTTAGAGTTAAAAAATATGAAACATCCATTCAATACTAGTATTCTAATATAATTGTAGCTGTAAAAGACTCCAACTGAAAAAGGGAATTATGTTTTGGTGAATAAATGCAAAGGTCTTTTTGCCTTGATATTTCTTTCCATCGAAATCATTCTCTATCATTTATTTTTTTGTAATATTTTTTTTTCAATAATTTTCTTGTTAATTTTTCTTCAAGTTTTGACAAAAATGGGTTAAACTTTTTAGAGTTTTAAAACACAAATATGTCTCTGCTCTTTGCCGTATGTGAAGTGAGACTTGTAATAATCATTTATTTTTAATATTTTAAAATATACAAACATATTTTTTTTTTTAATTTATTTTATAGTTTAAGAAAAGAAAAACACAAGACACGATTGTCATGCAGCAAAAATAAAAAAATACAAGTATTATTATTATAAATTTTTGTTTATTGTTATTTTTGTTGTTGTTAGTTTTCTAAATTATAACAATAAATAGATTTTTAAGAGTTAACCACCACCAGTCGTCAAACGACAGGTGTAAGTCAGCAATGTTAGTGTCTAAATAAGTTGATTTTAGCTGTAGACATGTTTCATATTACATCTTGCCCCATGACTTTAGCTATAAACAATTTGGTATTTTTTATTTAATATTTGCTAATTGTTTCAAAAACCACCTACGGGCGTCTACTCAATTTTAAAAAATAATTTTTATTTATTGTTTTTTTTTTTTCTTTTAAAACCATTTTATTTGTTCATATTTAATATGCTTCGGTTAGGATGAGTGCCTCCTAAGACTAACAAATAATTTATTATTAATTTATTGTGTAAAGTCAGTCGTGTCTTTCTTGTAACCCCAAAAGTTCAAAATGTCATTAAAGATGTAAAATGTTATGGACCCATAGCCTTAGTTCGCGTCTGTTATTGTTTTCTGCCTCCTTTTTACTACTAATATTATGATGATGTAATAACAAATCATTAACAGCATAAAAAGTTTTTATTGCCTATTATTTTTTAATATTTCTTTAGTTGTTTCTTCATTTCTCTATATATATATAAAATTGCTGTTTTTTTAAGTATATTTTCGGACTAGATTTGCCATTTTCAGGAAAGTAAGTTTATGGTCAAGTGAAAATGGAATGGTAAACGGAAAAAAAAAAATTTTAAGGGAAAAAACTTGGTAGAAATATTTCTATTAATGTATTTTTTATTAGCCAAATAATCTATAAAATATTAATTAATTAAAATAAATTATTAAATGATTAATTTATCTTTTTTCATTACTCTTTTATGCTTTCCTATTTATTTTTCTTCATAATTTCTGCAATAATAAAATGCAGTTAGCTGACAGCCTTCTTTTTTCATTATTCACATAAAATATTTTAATTAGTTGAGTATTTTTTCATATAAAAGTTGTTGAGCTTCTTCCACTTCAATTTCTCCAATATCTATTCTTATTAATGCGTTCTACTTTATTTTTTTACAATTTATTTCTTTAATATTTCACATGAAAACCAACAGAAAAGTTTCAAGTCGAAAGGTGAAGTTAGGAAAATTCGGCGGAATTAGTAAATAAGCACAATTAAGTGATGTAGATCAGGAGCTGCTAACTTCCACATTAGAAAAAAAAACATTCTGCGGGCTATTACAGCAAAAACAATAATGCCAACCAGATCTGGCAAAAGAGTACAAGAATTACTGGGACTAATATGGAAAGGTATGCGGTCGGTTTCAGGCTTCTTGGACTGCACATTTCAGAGTGTTAAAAAATCTACACAATATGCGGGTCAGTCGAAACGATCAATGTAGACAATGCAATGAAGAAGAGGAGACAACTGAGCAGGTACTATGCCACTGTAAGGACCAGACTCCGCTATCTGGGTTGCTAGTACATGGAACCATATGAAATTGCAGGTTTGCCTCCGAAGAAAGTGATGTTGAGGAATTTTTTGTCATTATACTCTATATAATATTTTGATATTTCTTTACAAATATTTCTCATACATGACTTATGAATAAGTTACGAAATAAAATTGACCGCTTATTCTGCAACAAAGGAAATTTGATTTAAAAAAAAAAACAAAATGAATTTTCAGTTTGCATTTCAATAACAAAACCAAACTGGATTTATTCCAAATGTGATGATGTATAACATATTAAAAGGTTTGCAAAAAAGATACACGTTTTTCCCATGAAAAAGAGAACACAATAAAAATAAAGGTGAATGAGTTGGAGTTGGAATGAGGTAAATGAAGCATTTTCGTGTGTATTTTGCCCTCTTAACCGACTAAACAAAAGCAACAAATGATTTTATTAAAATTTATTAACTGTCTATAAATATTATTGATTTATTTATTTTTTGCGCTTTCAATCATTTCTTCTTTTTTCCCAGTTGCTTTGATTTGTTTTATTTTGTTTCTATGTATAATTTTTTATTTCTTTCTTCTTTTTTATTTTATTTTATTTTTTCCAATTCAAAATAAAATGCACATGACAGAAAAACGTGCGCTTAAACGTTTTTACTTTGTGTTGTCATTGTCTTTTTTGTTGTTCCATTTATTTTTATTTTATTGTATTTGTTGCTTCATGAATGTGTTTCTCATTCAGATTGTCAGTCAGTCATTATTGTATTTTGCATACGTTTTTATTTATTGTATTGTATATTTTTCTGCTATTTTAAAAACCAGCTGATGGAAATTTTGTGTTGACGTCGAAGAACATATGATGACGACGACGAATTTGAAATTACGACGTACAACGCACGCAGCAAAGCTTAAACCCCATCACATTCTCAACACAATACAACTTAGCTCAGTTCAGCTCACCTCACATTGACCTTCCCGCTACTCTCTTCTCATAGACAAATCAATTCAGCATTCACTAGATTGTATATTTAGAATAATTGTAGGTTTGATTGCTTTTAGGTAATGTATCTACATGTGTCACCTGCATTTGCTATCGCCTACACGTTGCACTTTCGCATGAGCGACGACAATGAAATATTGTTGTCAATGAAAGGAACGAAACGAAACAAAGCTAAAGTTTAAGCAAAATTAAAGAAAATATATGAATAAAGTTTAAATTTTTTATACATATTTATTTACGCAGTTTGAAGTATTTTTTCATTTTTTTTTTTTTTTTATAACTGCTGATGGCAAATGGCACAGAAGAATCAACACAGCACAGAAACATACTCACATTTTATAACGCACTTGCTTAACTGGGTCATAAGTTGGAGAAAAAAAAAAAGAAAATTAAAAGAAGGAAAAAAAATGTGAAACTGAGAAAATAAAAGTAGAAATATTTATACAGATTCACTCACTCACTCACTCACTTACTCACCAATTTCTTATTCGCATTGCAAGTAAGAAGTGAAGAGAGCTTTACAGCAGCTTAGCAGCAAAAAGCATTAGAAGAATGAATGAAGGAAGGAAGGAAGGAAGGAAGGAGGATGGTAGGCATTTCCCCTCTCTCTTTTAACAATTCACTCTCGTCTCTACACTACTTGACTTTACCATCATCTTAGTGTTGTTGTTGATGTTGTTGTTTTGTTAGCAATGTTGATGGCTACACTATACTATAACAATTTCCCAAGACTTGCCTATGTTTGCTTTGTTTTTATTATTATTTTCTCATTTATTTTTTATGTTTTCTCTTTGCGCTTTTCTGTTTGTATTTTCCTTCTGCTCTTTCTTTTCGTTTCTTTTCATTTTTTTTCTTTTTTTTTCCAAGAAGAAAATATTAGTTTGTTGCATTACAAAGAATGAAAAAAGTCTTCTCTTTTAACATTTCAATTTAATCATAAATGACCTTGAACACATTTTGCTATCAGTCGTTTTAACTGAAATATTTTTATATAAAAAATAAAAATAAATGTTAATAAGAATAAAAGACAATGTGTTTTAACTTTAATTCAATTATGCCAAGATATCTTTCACACTCATTCATTTATTTATTTAACCCAAAATTTATATAAATACTTACATACATATTACATTTAATTTTTTTAGAGTTTAGTTTATAAATTTTACTGCTGAAAAATGATTTAAATAATTAATTTTATACTAAGGAAAAATGGGAAAAAAATAACTTTAGACTAAAAGTTCTCTATATAAAAATTGCAATATCTAGGGCAATGGTAGCTTTGTCGCATATGTAACCGATTAGTCCTATATTTTATATTGTACTGTGTTAAATATTATTTGAAATCAGTTTGTTATGATATGTTTAAGTAATGCAAACTTTTTTTTTTCAATCATTAAGTATACGACATGTTGGTCCAATCGGTCTATTTATTCCATTTGTTGTGCAAATTGTCCTTTCAAATAATCTGCAGAATATTTCTCAAGAAATGTCAGAAAGTTTTCTATAAGAATTCTTACAAATTATCTTATAACCACCATCATAACCATAATCATACGCCATGTTATTCTGGCATATGTAATTTTTTTATATACATTTTGTATAAATTGTCGTTTCGTTTCAAGACTTCAACTTAAATAAATATGATATTTTATTTTATTTTATTTGTAAACATTTAAAACATATAACCATAAATCCAATTGAAATTGTGTAATAAGCATAATAGAAAGTTGCACATTGCAATTCTGTTTGAAAATTCATTATCTTGTTCACTCACAATCGATTTTATGCATTTTTCATCATTGGACAATAATAAATTTATTGCACAAAGGAAACCTTTTTGGATTGTTGCGAACAGACAAAACAAAACAAAAAAAAAAATCTTATTAAAAGAAACCTTTTATGCAAAATTTTTGAGATGATTAATATCTGCACTAAAGTTTACTAATTGCAAAATATACGAAATTTTTATTTTGTTTTTGTTCACGTTTAATTAAAAATCATAAAATCTTGAATCATTCACACCCACCCCACAACAAACCCAGAAGTAAAAACACACAGAGGTTTCAGGCAAAAAACAAAAAAAAAAAAAAAAAAAAAAATGAGGAAAAAATAAGAGGAAAAAAATGATATTGTAACCGCACCCAAAAAAGTGAATCAAATTACCTCACACTTTGCTTAATCGGCGTTAAAAACAACAAAAGCGAAAAATCATGAAATCTTGTTTTAGAATCTTTTTAGTTTAAAAAAAAAACCCACAATTATAAGTAGGAGGGTGTTTCTTTTTTTGTATTTGTGCTTATTAAGCAAGTTAAATTCAACTAATTGCATTAAGATGAATGAGGGAAGTACACAGCATGAGTATCTAACGAAACATCGAATTCACTGAAGATTTCATACCTTTCACAGAATAGACAACAATTGGAAAAAATATAATGAGAAGATTTGACACAAGATTTCTAATTTAAGAACAGAAAGTTATCTATATCCTTTAGAGTATAGGTAAGGCCTTCGTATTTTTATTATATGGTTTACTTTAATGTATCTATTTACAGATCGAAGGCATTTTGATCGGATAGATGAAAGAAACGACAAGTATTGCCAGCCAAGTCAACTGCTGGCAGTAATGGCAAATTCCGCGGCGCCCCAGGATCCATTCTCATCTAACGAACATTTCCATTCATTATTACTATTATTTCTATAATCATGTTTGTCACTATTACTGTGAATATATTTGCATGCATATTCTATATGAATCATATAATTTCCAATCGAACTAACTTTTGGATGCATATACTGAGGAGAAGCCAGGAGACTTCTTTATTTATATTGGTCTATTTCACTAGTATTAACGATATTCATGTCATATCTGATTTTTTTTAAAATGTTACAAACACTATAAATAATTAAGTAAACCATATAAAATTTGTTAGGTATAATTCTGTCGAAATAGAACAATTCCGGCCTTGGATGATAATTGCAAAGTTAACAAACAAAATCGCAAAAATCACTACAAAATGTCAAAGAAAACATAATTTCATCAGAATTTACAATAAGAAAAAATTTTAAAAAATAATATAATACAAAAATGTTAACAATAAACAAATGCCATAAGAAACAAAAACAAACAAACTACGAAACAATTCAAACAACAAATGCTAACCACTTTTCAGTCACAAAAGTCAAGATAAATACTAAAAGAAGAAAAAAATAAAAAAAATATTGAAAAATAAAAATTTTATAAACAAAAAAAAAAAAATATTGGTAATGGAGTCACTGTTGTTGTTGTTGTTGTTGCTGCTGCTGTTGAACATTTAATGCGCTTCACTTCACTTCAAGCCAATCTACAAACATACTTATGCACACCACTGTAAGGCAACTACGACGATCAGTAACCAAAGCGACCGACTATGGTTCCGATTGTGCCACTAACCTACATTTGATGGCGTACAAATTCAGTCAGTCAGTTAGTCAGTATTTCTCCTCAACTTCCCTCTAGCAGTTGTTTAAGTGTCTTTCTGTCTATCTTAGTTGCACGTTGACAATGTTGACAAAAATGTAAAATGAGCTTGCAGACTGATAAATTCAGAAAAACAAAAAATAAAATTGATTACAAAGAGTCACAAAAGTATTATTATTTTTTTTTTTTTTTTTTTTTAATTAATTTTTGAAGTCTTTTGTAATATGAAATGCATTAAATAATCTTCATGAAATTCTATCGTCACAACTGATAAAATATTAAGCATACATGGGAGGAGAAGCTTTGTGGTGAGTAACTAAGTGACACAGTCCAATAAATTGAGCTTTATTTAAATTTACACGATAGTAAAGAGCATAGGCGCCACATTTGGGCAATTCCCAAGTAAAAATAATCATTAAACAAATTTCTTAAATTTATTCAATGTGACATCATCATATAGAGAAATGGCTCCCACAAATTGTTACCCAATTTTTTCTTTCTTGAACTGTTTTACTTCCATAGCTCGTTATTTTCTTTATATTGTCAACCTATGATCTCTCAATATTCCTCTTAATTTCTTGTGGTGTCTATACCATAATTTTTTTTGTCCACCTTCTATATGCCATACGAGCATCATTTAACACTCACCGTTTCGGGGCCTGAATTTTTACTTTACCCAGAGCCCCCACTAGTCAAAAAGGAGAGCTACTGATGAAGAGTAGTAGAGTGTATGGTGTATGGAGTAAAAAAAAAAAAGAGCATCGTGAGTTGCATTGATAGTTTAAGCTTAGATCAGCTGTTTTTTGTTTACATTTTGTTGCTCGTGAATTGAATAATTCAATGAAAATTATTGGGTGTGTGTGCGTGTGTATCAGCATCTTAGTGTTTGTATACTTTAAACATTTAATCGCTTTATTGAATTGTTCAATAGGCTTAAATTTATATGAATAAGAAAATAATAACAAAAAAAAGAAAAAAGAAAAATCAACCAGAAAAGAACTTAAGACTATGTAATAAAGGAAAATAAATAAAAGGCGTTGATTGATTTGATTGCTTTTGTATAGAGGGCGCATACAACACAAAAGAGTGCAAAGCGTGAATAATGCTGAATTATTTAACAAAGATTGACGGGAGACACATATACAAACAAACAAACAAACAAACAAATATAACAAAGTAACAAACAAATAAACAAACAGACAAATTATTCATAATAACAAAACAACAGAGTTCATGGCATATTCGATACTCGGTTATATATTGTATATGCATATTATTTTGTTGTTAAGTCGGAACACTTGGTCGCATTTGTATCTTTTACAGTTGGTCAACAGCAGCCACAAGCAACAACAACAACAACAATAACCAGCAGCTGTCAGTTTGTGTCCATGTAATATGAAAACTTTGAAAACTTACTTAAGCTGCTGACCTAATAAAAATAAATAATAAAAAAAAAAAATAAGAAAAACCCAATACAAAAAAAAACGTAAGATTCAAATTCAAAAGAATTATAAAGTTAAAACCACCAAAAATGAACATAAGCTCACACATACATACACACAGACAGACAGATAGACAGACAGATAGAGGGACATGCTGACAGATACATAGATACAATTGCTTAAGATTCTTTTGTTGATTTCTTTTCAGTAATGACAACGAACGATACCGATGACGATGACGTCGACGATGTCATAATAATAACAATAAAATGAAATAAAAGTTTTCCAATTAAAAAAAAAGAAGAAAATGAGAAAACAATAAAAGATAAATATTTTACTCAGAACTGCAGCTGAATATGCATTTTCAATGCATTTCCATTTATTTTGTTTGTCAATTGTTGTTGTCTGATTAAGGGGTTAAATTACATTTAATCAAAAAAAAAAAAAAAAAAAAATTAAAAGTAAAAAAATAAACAAAATAAAGTACTATAAGAAATTTTTGTTGTTATGCCACAAGACACCAATAAAACAACAGAAAGCCAGGCAACATTGTTCTTGGTTAATCGTAAATTTTTTTTGGTGGTTTGGTTACTTGGTAGGTTGATTCATTCATTGAGTTTTCGTTGTTATTGTTGTTTGCCATTAGCATACGATTGCTAAAAGTTGATCTTGCCACACATAAGAAAACATAACAAAAGAGAAAAACAAACCTTTATTCCATATATAAATTTACCACAACCAAAAAGAAACTGAAAACATTACAAAAATCGTTTTTCTTTTCATTATGTATTTTTCTTAATCTTTTTATTATACAATAATTTTTCGATTGCTTTTAGCACATTTAATAATGTCAAGCTACTGACCATTTTTGGTTGGTTGGTATTTTCTTTTCTTTAATTTCTTATTATATTTTCTTTTCAATTGACATGACACGAACTATCGTACAATAGTATTTCAGATGTGATATGATCATCATCATCGGTATACGTTGTAATAAATATATGTAAATCATTCCATGATGGTTTAGTTGTCATTATAACATTTTTATATTCATTTCACAAAATATTACAGTATCTCATACTCATAAAAACTTGGTCGTGTAACGAAAAAGAATTTCATAAGAAAACGAAATTATTTTCAAGTCCAATAAAATACACATACAAAACAAAGTTATAATCAATATAAAAATTACAAAACAAAAAATAAATAAAACTAAATCAACGAAATTATGTGTTATAACCTTATTTACAAAGGACAGCAAGAAATCGTCATTTAAAAAGACCAAAGTTGAATATTAAATGTCTATATTCAGTTAATCACGAATCGTGCTGACATTCGTTACCATTAACACTTAAGGTACAGTTCTCTTTTGACACCATCTATTCTACATATCCATGAACAAATCTTTGTGTGTATTGTATATTGTGCTGATACCACCGAAGATTCTCATCACGTTCTCGTTCTCTTCTGCTGTCCACTATTAAGAGAAGAAAGTGCACAAATAAAGGAGTGCAAATCATGTGTAACCCTCCACGTAACAGAGCGCAGTAAAGCACCTGAACGATTACGTGCAAAAGCTGATCGTTCAGCTGTACAACCGGTCAGGGGATCGTAGATTGTTGACGTGCAGTTGCAAGCTACGAACACAGTCACATTAGGAGACCCATTTACTTGGGACAGATTGACTTTTGAACAATTATGCTCGTTCTTTCCTCCCAACGAAATATCTAACGACAGTTCCGGAGGGACAATAGGACATGGGGCGATAGTTTTTAGCGTGGTTAAAGTCTCACACTGACCAGGCTTCTAATGCTTTCCTACCGATTTAAAAAAACAAAAAAACAAAAACAAAAAAATCTAATGATATCACCTTAACGAATTGGCATTACATGAGATGGTCCTTGTTAACGCATACCTTTATTACTCGTTTAATTAGTTCTTCATTATCTCTTGGAAAAAACAACCAGCCCCAGCCAATATCGTGAAAATATTTGAATTTCTCACTTGTTTCTCTAGTAAGTTTATCATTTCTTTATGTACTATGTACAAATTACTCACAGTATATTAATAAAGTAAGAAAATGAAAACGAAATTACAATATTATATTCTTGTATTGTATTATGTTTGTAGGTGAAAAAGCTTTCAAATCATAATTGTGCAAAAATAGCAATCAAAATAATTTCAGGAGCCAAGTGAAAAAAAAATTGTGACTTCTTTGTTCTAAACTTTTACCATATTTATTTTCTTTTTATATACATTTGCTATACTTTTTTAATATTTTATCTTTTAATTTAATATATTGTACATAAATTTATATTTAATTTTTTTTTTTTTTTTTTTTTTGCTTTGCATTTTTTAAATATATATAATTTTATAAAATCTTCCAATAATTGCAGCTTCATATTGTGGAAATTGTTAATTGCAACATAAGTATACGAGTATGTGTATTTTTCTTTTATGGTTGATATATTTTTTTGTGCTTTTACTGTCTCATTTCCCTTTTAAATTTTAATTTTTTCCTCTATAATAATGTGCACATGCGCAACAATATTATCGCGTACTCATTTTGGTTATTCACGTTTCCTTTTGCCCCCCTTCCCTTCTCTTCCTTTCGCAACACTTTATTCTTTATCTCGTCATAAGTTTTTCCAACAAAAACAATAGCAACATATAAAATAAACAAAGCACATTTTGCCATGAAAATGTATGCATTCATTTGTTGCGGAAAATCATTTTGTTGTATGTTTTATTTTTTTTTGCATTTCCTCGCTGCTCTTGCTTTACTTTGTGCACACAATTGTGAAATTTTTCCTGCACATTTCATTTGTATGAGATTTTCTATTTTATTTTTTTAGTATTATTATTATTATTTTTCTTTAAGTACTTACAACAAAGTATTTTGTTTGCCCAAAAATGTTTTGCTTCGTTAAGCGTGGCGCATTTATTTCGATTGTTTGTTTCTTTGTTTCTTTTATTTCTTTTTATATTGCGTGGCAACTGCATCAAATATAAAATTGATTTTTTTTTTGTTTTTTTTTTTTTTTTTTTGTTAAATTTATACAATAAAACAAGTGGATTATCTTAATTGCATATTTCTGAAATTTGCAAAACGAAGTGACATCATACATTTATACATTTTTATATGTATTTTGTACGTCATGACTCTTGGCTCAAGAGGCACATGAATTTTTTTGCAAAGAAATCAATTCAATAATTTCGATAATACGAGTATTCCATGAAATCATGAGTTCCAAGTTTTGTTGAATGATAGTTTTCATTATTAAATATCAAACTGATAGTCTATATTTTCCTTCTTCATTGCAATTTGATTGGCTCGTTGGCTCATTTGGTTAGTGCATCAAGCTGACATCTTAGAGTCGCGGGTTCAACACTGGTTCTGCTTTTTTCTAAATTTCCTCTAATCCTTCGTAACTCTCCCCCACAGCTGAAGGCCTTTGTCGCTATTGCTCATATTAATAACTAAATTATAATTTGTAATTATAATCTTAGTTCTATACACATACAAATTTGAGTAAATCAAGAAAATTTTTAGTAAAAATGCTGGTCCGATTAAATTCCTGTCTCAAACCGTTATTTCCCCGCATTAAAACTGGTTTTAAACCAAGAAGCTTTTAGTTTACAAGACAATACTGAAAGCTACAATATATGGAGATATGGGATATAGTTGTGGAGCTAGGCTTTGACAAATCATGAAATCTTAAGATTCTGTCGAAAACATAAAATAGAGATTCCGTTTCATTCCAATGATGTTGCCATAAACCAGGCCCCAGACTCCACCAAATATAAAGTAGTCATCCTATGGATCTTCCAGGTAATTCCTATTAAGAGTTGATTCATAATTTTCATGAATCATTAAAATGTAATTTTTACGATAAAGGTGACACTTATATTTGTCAATTTTGGGAGACATAAGGAAGTTTCTTACTTCGTTCTCCATCCATGGAAAAAAGATTTTGCCATTTGAAGAAGATTTTCATTTTATTACTACATTCATTACGAATATTTGTTTCTTTAAACGAATAACTACAAAATTTACAACTCATTTAACGATAATTTAAGAAAATTGTTACTTGAAATACTTTTTTTTTACTTACATACACTACAGATACTTTTATTCATTTCCTTTTCTAAAGCCTCCTTAAAATTCCTTGTTAAACCATGAGCCTGGAGATTTTACTCATCTAAAGAACTTAGGTCTATTTGATTTCATTGGCAATGTTGATCATGTCTATTAAATTTTTTTCTATGTTACAAACATCATATAAATATGATAAAACAATAGTGTTGTAAAATAATTGTACAAACACTGTGCTATTCTCTACTGATTAAAATTCAAATATTTATGAATGAAATTAAATTTGTTAAAAAAGTAAATAAGGAAAATAAAACTAACATTAAAAAATATGACATTTAATTGTGAATATGCAATCGGTGAAGTCAGTAAGTAAATGAGCAAGTGAATTGAGTTTACTACAGCAAATGTAAGCAAATGAATATGCAGAGTAATTAAAATAAATGAAAAAACCGACAAACATACAGACAGACAGCCAGACAAATTAAACTTGTTGCTTTGTTCATTAATAGAAAAAAAAAAGGGAAAGAAAAATTTATATTTTAATGAATTTGCAAACATATTTTATTCATTTTTTCTATTTTTTCTATGCGAGTGGATTGAACTTTCATGTTGACTTTACCCCAAAGTGCGCGCCACTCAAGCGAGCAATAAATATTTTAAGCTTTATAGTCATGAGTGACACGAGCTAGTAGAGCTCATTCCTCTATATACACCTTGGAGGTCGGTAGATAGATAGATAGATAGGTAGGTAGGTGGTAGGCAGAGGTATACATAGTACCTAGAATGAGTCAACATACTGGGAAAGAGAAACAGATAGACAAGTAAGTAAGCAAGCAAATAGTTAAATGTGCACAAGTAAGTACACACAGGTGCGCTTTAGTTAAGTTCATGATATTCTTATTTCTCTTCACCTACTCAATTCTTGAACTCTTCATCTTTATCTCCATGTTTTTCGTTAATTTGTTCGTTTTACTCGAGCGCATCTATTATTTTCATTTTTTTTTTATATATCTAAGCTTTAAGCCAAAGACCACCATCAGCCCACTTTTTATGGTTCAATCAAAGATTTAAATGTTTTTCTTACCAAACAATGCAAAGCAAAGTAAATGAATGAATGAATCAACGAACAAGTGAAGAAAAGCAACGAACCAATGCAAAAAGTACCATAGAAAAGCCACTAAAAATTGAGTAAGGGTCATAACTTTAAAGAGAGAGTGCCGAACATAGTAACATGATAGAGAGGCTTTTATCTTTAATTTAATGGTTTTAAAAAACCAAAACCCCATAAGTAATGGACTTAGTGAATTACTTGTCTGTCTTTGTATCTCCTTAATATTGTTGTACTATTATCATTTCTTATGAATAAATGGCAAAAAAAAAAAAGGTGAGTAGAGAAGAGAAGATTTTGTGCAAAGTCTATGGTTTGTTTTTCTTTATTGTTTAAAAATAAATAAAAATAACAAAACTAAAAAAACAAAAATAACAAAGAAAATTAAAGTAAACATTTTTGTGTAGGTGGTTGACTTCTTTGGTCTTTTACACACGCAATCCTCCTGAACATTTACTAGATAAATACTAGAACTTTAGTAGTAGATACTTTCATAAAATTTGCCTGTAGAATACTGAGATTATTCGTTCGAGCGTAAAGTACATTAAACTGTGGGTACCTTCCTTTATATTTGTACTTGTATATGCGAGCTCGTGTTTTAGAAGGTGCTAATCTCTACTCTAAGATTTATATATATGTATGTAAAAATCTGTTTCTGTATCTGTTACTATATCTGTTACTTGATCTTAAATTTTCCAATTTTGTTACTTTTAACCCAAAAGACAATGACAATTTTTTTTGTTTTTGGTTATAAACATTTATTTATTTTTCTATTTCTTTTTCTGCATTTAAAATGATTTTCCGACTTCATCACCACCATCAATAATGATCATCATCATTATCATAGTCATCAAGCTTAAATAGTAAAGTACGGGGAAGAGGATAATAAACATAGCTAAAGAAAACTATAAAAATAAAATTAAACAGAAGAGAAGAACAACAATTTTGACTACTATGTCAATTTTTATTATGCTTACGAAAAAGCAGACAAAATACAGTATAATAAAATTGCAAAAAGAAAAACACTTAAACTTTATTCTTGTTAGTCTTTAAACCAGAGATTCTTAAATAAACCCTAGGCTTTTCATGCTATTCTTGAAAACTTTGGGAATGCATGTCCAAGATTTCTTAGCAAAAATGTTTATTGAAGACGAAAAAGAAATGGTTTCGGTCTAATTTTAGAAATTTACGATGCCACATCTCTCAGAGGATATAACAAACTTTAATAAAAATAATAATAAAAATTGAGAATTAGTGCATGTCAAAATTGTTTCGCTGACCCCTGAGGGATCCATGGACCATAATTTAAGAATCACTGTTTTAAACCAAGAAGAACTTTAAGCAAGACAGAATAAACAGACAAATGAATTAAAAGGCAGACAGACATAAGCCACCTTTAATAGCAATAGAGCATGAGAGAGGGTAACTACTACTGCTGCTGAACATATTAATAAGAAAGAGTACAAGTCCAAATATACATAAGAGAGAGTTAAAAGTTCGCGCCCCATAAGTCAACGATGGTATACAATGATGATGATGATGATGAAGACGACGACAACGACAAGACAACGTTGACTTAAGCGTTAGTGTCAAACCAGTCAGGCATCGGCACCATATATTTACACGCTTAGGGGGCAAAAATTAATTTTTCTTTCCTTTAGTTTTTTGCTCTTCTTTTTGTGGTTTGGTTTGCTTTACTTTTTTTTTTTTTTTTTTTTTTGTAAGTTTAATGACTCGCGCTTGTTGTACTGTAAAAGCTTCTTTGGGTGCGCGCACTCTTGCGTATTTTGTTGTTTTTGTTCTTATTGTTGCTGTTGTTAAATGTTTATTTTGTTGTAACTTACGATCTTATGACACGCAGCTCTGCGTTCCGTTGCGCCGCCGCCCAGTCAAATTTAATGCTATTTTCTTATTGTTGTAACTTAATGAAAGGAAGTCAATGAACTCAATTCACTCACCTGTAATGAGAAGAAAAGAGAAATTAATAAATGAATATAAATGAGTTAAGAATAATTGATATCTGTTATTTCCTTCCTTTTATTTGTGACAATTTTTTTTAAAGACTTAAAAGGACAAAGTTAAATAAAAAAAATACGGAATATGTTTGCATAAATTAAATTCAAAATTATTTGCCTCAAAATAAAAAAAAAAAAATATAGATTAAATATTACAAAAATACAAAATAAATACTAAAGAACAAAATTCTTATTTAAACAACATTTTATTTCCTAAACGGAAAGTCATGTAAAAAAGCCTCAAAGTCTCAAGTGGTTTGCTCTACAAAAAAATAAAAGCCAAATACACAAACAAGAAACAGCATGCAAAAATAAAATCGCATTGGAATGCAATTGAAAAACCAAATATACAATATCTATCCACATCATCATTATTATGTTGATCATCATCATTACTACTACTACTACTATGTAATACTATCCCATTGGATATTTAAAAAACAAAAAAAAATTATGCCAAAAAACAAAGCAACAAAACGCAACCAAAAATTATGTGTTTATAAATATTGTATTTAAATGGTAAAAGACCAAAACATACAAACGCATTCAAACACACAAACACAACACGCACAATAAAAAACACTTAAAATGGTCTCAAGTGATTTTGAATTATGTCAAAACATTTTAATAGTGCAAAAACAACAGCAACAACAGCAACAGCAGCAACAAACCAAAAACAATAACATCACAACAAAAGGTTAAAAAGAAGAAATAAAAATTACTAAAATTTGTGAGAAAAAACAAGATGACAAAATTTTATGGGGGGAAAATACAATACTAAAAATGAAACATAGAAAAAAAAAAACAAAAAAAATAATAGAAAAATAAAAATTGTGACATAAATACATATTCGCATATCTCAATCTCGAGTTCCCATAATCATAGTTTTTTCCTTAAAAGATATTTTTTCCATAAAAAACAGTATTTAAGCAAACCAAATTTTTTTTTTTTTTACAGCGTAGTGTCCCTAAAAATTGCAGTAAATGATAAACTAATGTAATTGATTTAAAGATTCATATATTCTTATTAATATACATATAATGATTTACTGAGTACTAGCTGTCCCGGAGCGCTTTGCTACCCCCGCCAAAAATTTCATCCAAGCTTCATATAAAAAATTTGATCCACCAATTTCAAACGATTCTGTAGGTCGATTTTGATGAAATAAACGCTAAATGTTACTCACAATAAAACTTGTTATTTTTTCAATAATTTGATTTTAAATCCAATGAGTGGCTATTACGTGATGCGTGTACAAACACTTTCTGTCTACGATTTTATTATATATATAGATTATCGATTTGCACTTGAAGAATCTTTGAGTTTATCATAAATATAGGGGTAACTAAAAGAATCGGGATCACAATTTCTAAATTATGTCAATAAAATCCTTTTCATCATAAACTAAAAAGGAAGAATCCGAGAAATTCATATTCACTTCATATTTACTAATTTTATTTTCTTTTCTTTCATTTAGTACAAATTCCTAAAATCCGAGTTATTTACATTTATACTGTCTTCTTGACACACTTCTTTGCTAGAGCGGGCTTTTGAGAACGGAACACAGCGGAGGCATGACGGAGAGCAGCCTGGATCAAGTGCATGCGGTACATTATTTAGAACAGCGGGGGAAGTCTTTCTTATCGGCAGTTGGTTAAATGACAACGGCCTTCTAGTGTACGAGATCACTGTAGCGGTATTGATCAAGTTGCTTGCTTCAGTACTGAAAGGTTTCTTAACAACACGCTTTTTCAACAAGAAAGCGTTGTCCCGTAAGATCAACCATTTAACATGTGATTAGGTGGTTATTTCACGTCTTTTTCGAAGAGTGCAAGACAGAAAATATGGAATTGTGATTTTTTAAAAATAATAATAATAATAATCCTCTACTTGAGTCAATCACTTGAGTTATCCATTTGTATGTATCCTTGTAATATTGGAAACTCAACACCTCCGAACAAATAAAAAAATCCATAACAAAATTTCAAAAAACAGTGTGACTAAATATCCTATGACAAACAGTTATGATTCAACTCGTTTAGCTCAGCTGATCATTCCAATAAACCGACATACTGCGTTGACCCCGCTACAATGATAATTGGTTAATTTCTCTTTATATTTGATTGTATATATTTCTTCAACAGAAAGTGGAGAAAAAAAAGCAGAATTTATTCATTTTTACTCAACACACTTAAAAAAGTATTGCAGGAAAAGTATGAAATGAAAAACAAAAAACAAAAAAAAAACAAAAGGAACTCAGTGGGTAAGTTAATCATGCAGGCAGGTATTGTATGCAACACAGCAGGAAGTATGCAAAAATGCGTTCAACGCTGCATAATCCCCGAGGCAGCAACAAAAGCAATACAGACACAGCAGCCGCCATCACCACTACCTTGACTACCCCCATTAGTTGCTGATGTTGATTCTACTGCTGCAGGGTTAATAACAACGGAAGCGGGTCTTGAATTGAATTGAGTTCAGTTAAGAATTTCTAAATATTTAAATATGCAAAAAAATGCAACTACATACATTCAATAATAATAATAATAGCAGCAAAAGCATAAAAATCATCACGTCACATAAAAACATACATAAATAAAGGATCAAACTGATGTCATGGAACTATTACCCCTTGAGGTGTAAAGCGTCGTTTTTTTTCATGATGGAGAGGGAGGAGGTTAAATAAAATATAAGAGGAACAACATTAAAAATAATAAAGCAGTGAATGAAATACGAATAACCAACCAACTAAAACATAAAACCAAATGTTGCATGTTGCAAATAAAATGTAAAAAATGAAATGTAGTACGCTGCCACAAATTACAATACAATATGTGAATATGATGCTGTTGAGGACAAATGAAATGAAATCAACCCTCAATTATATGCTGAATATAAAGGTTAAATTCAACAGCAACAACAACAACTACAATAATAAGAATGAGAGAAGAAAGCAATACTAGTCCATATGCTTTGATATTATAGACTATGAATGCAAGTAAACAAAAATTTAGGGTTCAGCATTACATTAGAATCAGTAGACACAACCACCATCATATCACCCTAATGAGGTTTACAAGAAACATCATTCATTCATTCATTCATTCAGTCAAGGATTCATTCATCCAAGGATTTAGTATTGAAGATATAGGATTTATAGATAAATCCTTGTGATTTGATTTTTTTATTGCTATTGCTTAATTTTCATTAATTAATGCAAATAATTCATTCAAGTTTTTCGTTGAGGCTTAAAAAGTAATTTATAAAACGAACGCTGAAAAGTAGGCAACATAATAAAATTTGAATCACTTCACATACAAAATACTTAGTATACAAAGCGTCGTCGTATAAGTAATATTTTTGGGTTGAATTATCATCAAAAAGGCACCATTTAACTTAAACAGACACATAGACGCCACCATCAACATTAAAGTCCTTTCTTTTTTGGGCGTGGTAATTCCCTTTAATTTTGAATCCTGAATCCTGCTCCCCCTCTTGTGTTGTTGTTAAGCAATAAGAATAGAAAATATGTAAGTGAGATCTCAAACCTTCAGGCGGAAAAAGCGTCTTTTCATTGCTTCATTCATTCGTCCTGAAAACGTTGCCATTGCGCCTTTACTTTATAGCTCAGCACAAGCAATCTTACAATATGCGATAAATGAGCGAGCAGAAATGTTAAATTTAACCGCTTATAACACCCTTGAAGCGAACACGTATATAAATACACAGACACATACACACACACACACACACACACACACACATTTCAATATATATAGTTAGAGAAACTCACACGCAGAAACACGCACAATACACGCAACATTTTGCACCCTCACGGCATTGAAACTTTAACTTGGCTCAATTGTAAATGACTTTCTCCTCAGTGTGTATGTGTGAGTGTGTGTTTATGTATCTGTAACTGTGTGTATATCTACGACTTTTCTCGGTCTACGAAGGGCGGCGGTGGCGGCAGCAGCAGCAGCATTCGTCGTCCTTTTTTCGTTCATCATCATTCGTTTCTCGGTTCCTTTAGATCCATTTGCTCGTTGGTTGCTTGGTTCCTTGATTTCGTTTGCTCAGTTTGTCGTGACGGTGAATTTTACTTTAACTATAAACACAGACACTATTATACTTATATGTATTAGTAGGTGTAAGTGTAAGTATCTCTCTGTGTGTGTGTGTGTGTGTGTGTGAGCGTGTTTGGGTTTTTTCCTGACGCTTTCAATGTTCTTTCAATGTTTCAATGTTGTGAGTTTTTGTTTTTATTTGTATTTTGTTTATAGCCCAAATCGCAGCACATTTTCCTTTACTTTTCCCCCTAATCATTCTTTTTGGTGTGTGCGTGAATGTGGTATTTTCATTCTTTATATTTCAACTTTTTTTTTGCTTTTGTTATTGTTAGCCTCCGATTATTCTTTCTTTTTTTTTTTTGTTTTGTTTTTTTTTTTTTTGTTTTGTCGGTTGCTTTCGGCCGATTTAGAAAATTCCCGGGCCAAGCAGCGATTTTCTCATTTTTGCACAAGACGAGCGGAGCGAGCCGCTGACTGTGGCCCATATGAATCAATGAATGAATGAAATGAAATGAATTTTGTAGTAAAAATGTATTCCTACACACATATGTGAGTGAGTGAGTGAGTGAGTGTGTGGGTATCTGTGGTTAAGTGGGTTTCTCTCTCTGTGTGTATATATATATGTGTGTGTGTGTATTTACGATTTGTTGTTTTCCTTGTTATTAGAATTTTCATTTTTTTTTTTCTTTATTTTTTTGTTCTATGAATGAAATGTTTTTCGTCATTGTTTGCTAATTTATAGCATTTTATGTTGACCTAAAGCACCTTTTGGTGTTGTTGGTTTTTTGCTTTCTCTATGTGAGAGTGGATTTTGCATGTGTGTGTGTGTGTGTGTTTATTTCATTTAGTTTGTTTGCCTTACTACTTATAGTTTTCTTTTTTGTGAGTTAAGAGTAGCCAAAAGGAGCAGCAATCATTATCATCTGTAGTCCTGGAACTTAGGTCTCATTGTAGTAAGAGAAAATGTTTATTTAATTTTGTGTGAATTTCACAAACAAAAATAAAAATTAAATTATTTAAAGAAAACTCTTAATGATTAAACGAAAGAGGGATCGTTAAAGAAGAATTTGGAATTAATTTGGAGTAGTGTTAAGCTATTGTTGGGTATTAGAAGTGTCCTTGTAAGTCGCTTAAAGGATAATACTTCTCTACTTAAATAATGTACACTTTAACTAAAGGGTTATTTTCTAAGAAAAATTTAAGTAAATCTTCACACTCAAGTATTGGAAAAGCTCCTTTATCAAATATGTATATTTAGTTGCCAAGTGTCGCATGTTTCAACTTTTTAAGGAAACCAAATCACACGCGAAGATGTATTCATTCCCTTCGTTTTGTTCGGTCCTACAATTGGAAGAACTCTGTGTGAGTTCTATACATTTAAAGCAAATGAAGTAGGAACAAAGCACTGAATTTAATAAGAAATCAACCAGCACTAGTTCCTGTATTTTACATATATTCAACTGATGAATTTGATATAGCGATGTCATTGAAAGGGGTCAATTGCCACCGCCTGCATTACCATTCACCAGTTACTGTCGTCGTCTGCATTACCATTCCCCAGTTAGTCACCAGTATTTACCACCACATACTGGTTCGCATCTGCATTACTTCGAACTGGCTACTACCCAGCAGTAATGCGAAAAGGGGCTACTGACTTGCTATTGAAACGCGCACTTACTGGTTCACCTCTGCATAACCTACGACACCTTAATTCACTAGCCACCAGGTAATAAGAAAAGGAACTAGTGAATTACTATCAAAACAGAGGCTATTGCGACCAAGCATATTGCAGGAAATATATACATACATATATTTCAGTGACTTATATAATATTGAGTGACAATTGTACGAGAGTCACCCAATAAATAACAAGACAAATCGATGTCGCTCATAAATGTGTAGTTTAATCAATACAATAGTTTCAGTGCGTCAAATTGCCATCCTTGTACTTTGTTTCTTATCAGCTGTTCGAATGTATTTAGTAGGCATAACCTCACTCAATTGTATTCATTTAACCATGGCGAATCCGCTTGAATATTGCACCGTAGAAAAACAAAGCGCAGTGATTAAATTTTTAGTAGCATAGGATATCAAGTGTAGTGAAAACTACGAATGTTGCAAGAGTACGGGAATAATTGTTTAAACCCTTTGAACATTTACAAATGGATAGAACAATTGAGAAGCATCCTTGTAAGTGTCTGTGAAGTTGTAACTTCCTCCCTTGAATCTCGCATTTACGCGTTAATTCAGGGCAACAGGCATATTACTGTTGAACTGATAGTTGAAGAAGTGCATGCGAGTGTTGGAACTGTTCATAACATTATTCGGTATAAGCAGTAGTACAAGAAAACTTGTGCAAGATGCTTTTTCGAACCAAAAAATAAATTATTTTAATCAGATGTAAAAGTGGCTTCGAAATCAACCCAAAGAATTTTATACGAGAGAAGAAGAAGAAGAAATTAGAAGAACGATGGAACAAGAGTATAAATATTGCTGGGGACTATGTTGGAAAGATTCCAAAATTATGTTTTGATTGTCTTTAATGTTCCACACTGGATACGTTTAAAAGGTTTTCATTTAAAAATCCTAGAAATCTATTTCTTGTTAAATAGAAAATCTCTTGCAAAAATCATTGTGCCAAAGCAAAGAAGAAATTTTTTTCTATAACTTCCCAAGCTAAAATTTGTTACATTAATTTAATATTATAGTGTTCGAGTATTTTTATGATTTTATAATTGATTACGCATGATTTTAATTGAATTCAGAATTCTTTCCATTTCAATTAACCAATTTTCGTTGACCCTCATTAATCTTTGAAAATATTCTACAAGAAAAAAAATACTTGAGTTCATCTTAATCAAAATATAAAATAAATAAAATTTTCTTTACACAATCAATAAAAAAATTTAAGAAAATTGCTAAACAAATTTTATGGCAACAAATTTTGAAACATAAAAGTTGGCGACACCCGCATATTTCGATACCATCATCATCATCATCATCATAATCTACACTTAGCAGAAAGCTCTATTTTGTATATTTATCAAGAATCCACTACTTTCACATTCTTCTGTACTACAATACTTGATGAAAAAATATAAAAATAATAAAAATTAACAAATAAATAAAACTAAATTCAAATACTCAATACATTAACAAAACGAACTTAACCAAAAAACACTTAAAATGAAGTGAGTGAATTCTTCTTTCGATGCCGCTGCTACTCCTCTGCCATTTTGATGATGATGATATTGGCTTATACAGAAAATTATTTATTTGTTGTTATCAAGCCATGATGTGATACACGCCCAAGACCAACTTCAGCAATAACACCAACTCATGAGTTCAGCAAGGATAACGAGCCAAAAAAAAAAAAACAAAAAAGAAAGATATGAAGGGAGGAAGGCTACCCACAAAATGCTACGGACACACAACTTTCGACTATTGCCACATTTTTTCAACGACATTTGGTTCCTTCATCATCATTATCAGCATCATCATTATCATCGTCGTCCTTTTAGTCACTCATTCAGTCAGTTTCCCAGCTATTCATTCAGTCAGTTAGTCGTTTTAGCTTATAATTTTCGGTTGTTCGCCGTCATTTTGTAGGAGGCAGATGGAGTAGCAGCAGCACAAAATTTATGCCGGTCTAGGAGGGATTAGTACAGCCGCAGAGGACCAACTAAGGCAGAACAATGACGAGGGACAGCAGCAGCAGAAGCGGTAGATGAAGGACCAACCTTGAGAGTTTGCTCGTTTGCGTTTGCATGCTTGACAGCCTCTTGACTCTTTGCTCGCAAGCATTCATCGTCCTGTTTGTGTCCTTGCCTAGGACTGTTGACGATATTATTATTGTTGTTGTTGTTGTTTTGTTTAATTTCATGCGACGTGTTTTTTTTATTTTGTTTTTTGTTGTTGCCATTTTTCCCATTCAAAGTGAAAATGCAAAGCAAAGCAAAAGTTTTTCGGAGCTCTTTGGATATTTTACTTATTTTCTTTTTTTGTATTTCACAAAATTGTGCGGTAGATAACGTTGAGGACAATACAATATACCGAGCAGCTTGAGCTGGGTCCTTGCTGTTGGTGTTACTGTTGAAATTTCTTCTCATGCTTATCATCATCATCTACCAAGGAGGAGAGCTAAGCCTGCATTGAGGATGCTGCTGCTGCTGTTGCTTTACTTACTCGATGATGCTTTCTTTAGACTTCGAGTTCGTTCGATGGTTTCTTGGTTTGACGCGATTTGGTTCTGGCTCCCTAAGGGCGTTGTAGTTATTATTGTTGTTTTTGTTTTTCCTGTTTTTCTTGATTCTATTGGTTTTTATTGTTGTTGACTGGTAGTAACTGTTTTTATGCTTTCTGTTCCGTTTTTCTTTTCTTTACAATTTTTTATTGCTGTGAATCTCTTCATTTACTTTGTTTGTGATCTTCTTCTGAGCAACAACACAAAAACAACAACAAAAAGCGCAAATGCGAATATGATTTTTTTTTTTCATGTTTTCCTTACTTTTCTTCTTCCATTTGATTTAAACTTGGTTGCCGCTGTTGTTTGTTTTGAGTTAAGAGGAGTTTGAGTGAAAAAAATGTTTTCCCAAATTATTGATGTGACAATTTTCTTTTTCCCATTTATCTTTCATTTTGGTATGGAAAATTTATAGAAAATATTTTATTTGTATCATCATTTTTTTAAGTTGTTGTGATAGGTTTTTTTTTCGATTATTTTTAGATTTATTTTTTATTTAAGTTGAATATTTATTATCAATTTTGGGTTTGTTATCGTTTCTGAGAACGGAAATAAATGATGGAAATAATATATTGTGGCAACAACAAAACATATAACTGCAGGAAACAGTATCATAACATATTCCTTTGGTTGAGCTGAGTATGACGACTTTGTCTTTCCTGCCTGAACCATTGCGAGAGCTTGTGACAAAGCGTACGAGGTTATTGATATCTAGCTGCCATAATATAATACATTTTCTCCACTAACTAGAGCTGCAAATGTCCAGAACAGTTACTCGGTTGTCCCTTATTCCTCCTTGTCCTTGAAACATTGAAAAAAGTCATGAGAATGCAGTCCTTTTATAATTACCCTTTGGACAATGTCTAATAATTCCTATATGAGATCTTATATGTAGACTACTAAGCCTGATTACTTGTTTAGTGAGAATTCGACTTAGCCTTGGCAAAGTTTGCTTGGCAATTCATTGACTGAGATTTACTCAGTTGCATCCTTTATTATTAACTTCTCTTGCTGAAGTTACTCAGCATATATTATCTATGTAACGAATAAATTTCCTATATATTTTTTCTCATTTTGTATTAAATGAAACACATCCATCCAAGAAAACCCTTTAACCTAATCAAAGAAGCCACCGAACTGAAAATAAAAAAAATTACCATGAGCGAAACGCTTAAAAATATGCAACATTTGCAGTAAAATTTTTCAAAGCATGAAATCTCGTTTGCATATTATTTTTCTATTTCTTTACATAACTAAATGTATAATTTCACATAATTTCCATATGAAAAGCAACAGCAGCAGAGGATGGGGAGTAACGTCTGGCAGAGGCAAGCCAAGCCAAGCCAAGCCAGGCCAGGCCAAGCTAAGTTAGTCACTGTTCAAAGGTTCACCATTCACATTGCATACAAATAGGCGGGTTAAGCTAAGCACTTGAAGTACTTGTATCTACAGTGCTTCATATATTTACACACACACATACACTCTCTTCCTCCTCCTTATTCTACACATGCAAACACATATAAATAGAAAATAGGATATGAGAGCGGAATACAAAAAAGTAAGAAATAAAAAAAAATATCGAAATAAAAGTAATAAGTAGCAACATGGGAGAAGAAGTGCATATTTAAAGAATGAAGAGGGAATCTGGTCTCCAATAGTAATGATAGATATGGGGGGGGGAGGGAGAAAGGTTATGTATAAAAGTAGTATAGAGTATAAAGTTCGCGTCAGTGGCTTTCAAGTACGCAGTACTTTGTTTAATGAGTTTTCATGATGAGTTTTCTACAACAAAACAGCATAAGAAGAATAACACAAAGAAAATTCACTCACTACTCACTGTATGTACTATGCGTAGAAGTGATGCAAAAGTATTCATGCATGCTCAAGTTTGTGTCCCCTCGCCAATCCCCTTATTCCAACTCTCTCTCTCCCATCAAATGCAACAAAAGTTTTTATTCTTCTTTACGAATTTTTCTTCTTTTTTTTTTTTCTTTTACAAGTTTCGCGTGTTTTGTTGCGGTTTAAGTATTAGGGGAAGCACAGAAGGAGAGAGAGTAAGAAAGAAAAATGCGAAACGATTTACCGCTTAATTGGGTGTTTACTACTGTTGCCCACACACACACTCAGAGCTACACAAATTCTCTAATGTGTAATGGATGCTTCTGACTGCAAAATATAATTTTCACTTTAGTGAACTCTCTCGTCGCTCAACATATTAACACATTGGAAATGAATGAATTTTCTCATCAGGTACGCAACAATACTATGTAGAATCTCTTAAGATAAATAACAGAAAAGAACGAAACAAAGAAAACATTCCATTCATTTGTTCATTTATTTATTGTATGTATTAGTTGTTGTTTCTTTTCTTTGCAATTTCTAAAAATGATAAAAAAAAACAAACTTTAACGATTTATACTCACTCGCAAGAAGCATGAAAAATCTTGTTTAACTCATTTAAAAAAATAAAATAAGATGAAAAATTGCAAAAAAAAATAAAAATAAAAAAAATAAAATAAAAGAAATTCAACAAAAAAAAAAAAATCCTGAAAATCTCATTCTCCTACTTGTTGTTGTTTGAGTTTTTCTTTTCAACCAAATATAAAATGAAAAGGTTTCCAGGGGTTTAAAGCAGAGAAAATTAAGGCATCGTTGCTCAGCAGGTTGTAGCGCCTTTAAAGGGATTAGACTGGATGTGTGTATGTACATGTGCCAGCAAGGTTAAATGCTGCCTAAGGGCCTAATAACAACAATAACATGAACAGTTTTTCAATAGGCAACACACTCACACACACACACACACACACACACACACACACACACACACACACACACACACACAGAAGTGCGAGTACTCAATTGTTGTTTAGCTTCTTTTTTTCTCATTACCTTTTGTTAATATTTCAAATGAAGTTCACATTTTCCCTACGATTCTTTTTTTTATTTGATTTCTTCTTTCAAATGTTTCGACTCAACATTGAAAATTAATGACAAATTTGTTTGACAAGTAACAAAAATCAGAAAAAAGAAAAAGGTAAAGGTTCTCTCTATTAAATTTACAGTGGAATTTTCTTTGCTTTTTCTTTATTCTTTGTAGATTTTTATCAATTTTCTTAGAATCATGTATTCTAGCATATTGTAGTTGAGGATTAATGAGATAGATGATGATGATGATTATGACGATGGTTTTGGATTTATACTCATATTTCTCATTGAAACCATGCTACTTAAAAGTAAGGAAATTCAGACTATTGACAATTAGATGAATTGCTAAAAATTGTGTTGAAATGAAAGATGGAACAAATATAAATTTGTTATGGTTATCCATGTTTCTTTCTTTGTTTCGTTTCTCTTGTAATCAATTAATGTCATGAATTCCTTCAGTTCAGTTTGTAGACTATTTAGTGGTAATTGCTTTATTGACCCCGATAAAGCGGCATTTGAAATGAACACAAAAATCTAATATGGAAACAACATACAACACAACTAATACAAATCAAATTTTGCAGTTTCTCATATTGTGTTAATTATCAAATCGATTGATTATTTTTTATAAATGTAATAACTCATAAAAAATAAGTTTGTTTATCAAATATTTCAACAATCTTCACTCGATATATCTATAATATAAATCATCGAGAGATCTTGTCTTTATATGTAAAATAAGTTTATTAATTATACAAGTTTAATGATGATAATAAGTAATATGATAATAATGGAATGAAAATTAACACAGAATGCTTCTGCCAATTGCCTCACCGCTCTTCCCCTCTTCATGCTCTCGCACATATACATAAAAATGGAACTATGTCTGTAAGTCTGTGTGTCTGTTCCTTATGGACTCCGGAACCACTTTACCGATTTGAATAATATATTCAGGCAAACTTTAGCATAGTCTGGAGAGTGTTCCTGTTAAGTTTGATAAACCATCAGAATAATCGGAATGGTTCAAATTTTACATATAAATCTTAAGAGACATATTTTACAATCAATCAAGTAGTCTTTGTTAAACACTTTTTTAAATTGCGAATCATCAACAAAATAAAATAAATAACATTATTTGTACTTATTATTCCCGTGAAAAGCCAGGTAGGTGCTCCAGTTTTATATAAACTAAGAAAGTAGTAGTAGAAAATAGGGTAGTTTGATTAATCAGTAAAGTATCTAACTTTCCAAGCACAAAATCATATGCCATTGGATATCTCAAATATCAAGTTTATTGATAAAATAAATTAAAAAATCTTCTGTCACATCGAAATAATTGATTTTAATTTGAACTTTGATCATCAAAAGATTATATTATGTATTTTTTCCAAATTTTTTAAATGACATAATATTTTTATAAATAAGTATAATCCATTTCCATCCCAAGCGCCTTTTGCTCTCTTAATGATTTAATTAATTAGACCTTAAGTTGAAAGATACTTTTTAACTTTTAACCAAAAAAACAGTTTAGTTAAAATGTATGCTACAAAATTTTTGTTCTTAAATAAAAACCAAAAAAGTTGTCAATGCTTTGTCGTCGCTCCTTTTAGCAATCGTTGTTTAACCTTTTAAAAAAAAAGAGTGATTCAAACAAAGAAAATGAATTGGGGAAAGTGGAGGTTTGTGCTGTTTTTGTTAAAAGAAAAAAATTGCCCAAAACTAAATATTTATTTGAAGGAGCAACACCATTCACATTCACACACACAGAGACACAGAAAAGTTGGAAAAATTAAATCCCACAAGACTTGAAGAAAATAAGACGAACGAAAGCCAGGACAGCTGCTGTTGCTACAAGCGGCGAAGCATGCAAAAGCGACAATATTGAATCAATGTTTGCTCCAGCAGCACATCGGGGGTGGGTAGTAGTCGTGTATATTGAGTAAAGGCGGCTGGCTGACTGAATAGCTGGTCAGGCACAAAAGCATCCATTCAACCAACGCAGCAACCAACAACCATTCATTCATTCATCCATCCACAGCATGACCGAAAGTCGTGCGCAGCAACCCTCATTTAAAATCGAAGCAAAAAACAAGAAATTGAAGGTCATCGCTCTATAAGCCGACAGGGAATGCAACTAAAAGTTGATGTTTCTACGTATTGGCAACCAAAATACAACACAAAACACTAAACAAAATATCCAAAACAAAGAAAGGAAAAGGGGGCATAGAACACAACCAACCAACCAAGCAACCAACGCATCATCTTATTTGCAGGGTTGCTTTCTCTATGTCTTATGCTCTTTTGGTTTTTTATCTTTAAAAATTCTTACGCATTCCATGGAAAAGCCAGAAAGAAAAAGTGAAAATCGTGTATAACATTAATGCTCCCATGCAGACACAACTTTAGCAAAACTAAAACTAAATTTAGATGGGCCACAAATAGTAAGTAAATATATAGAGTTATTCGATAATTTTAAGCTTCACTTATTACTAAGATCGTTTCAATACGTTTCAATATGTACATATGTACATACTTATATCCTCTCTTATTGAACTATGTATCTCTATTTCTTGTATTGAGACCAAAGACCAAACAGACTAAGTTGCACAGCTGAAAACAATCAACCAATTATGCCACATGCAGCGAAAGTAAATGACTCAATGAAGCAAGCAAAAACTAATAGTTAAATGAATTTGTTGTTGCTCCGTTTTTCTTCTTCTTATTTAATCTTCTTCTTCCCCTCTTTTTTAATTAAAAAAATTCGCTTTTAGTGTGAAGAATAAATGAAGTCGACGATGCATGCAATATCGATATCAAAAACAAAAGAAAAGAGGAAAACCTCATACTAAAAATAGTTTACCACACCACACCACACAACACCAACAACAATGTGTTATAAAATGACAAGAAATCGAATAGAGTCACAATCCAGGGAGAAAGAGAAAGGGGCTCTGCTTATAGATACTAGCAAGTACATTGAAAACTAAGGTTTGGCTAGGGATACTTGACCCGAACAACAAAACACATACACGCAACCAATCAAAGTGGGATGGATCCTTCTCATATTTTTCTATTTTATTTTATTATATTTTTCTCAGTTCAATTTAGCTGCCATGTCTCAGTCTCAATCTCATTGAGTCTTCTTTGTATTCTACTACTAAAATATATAGTATATTTCTTTCTTTATTTCTGTATTTTTGTCGTTCTTCTCTCGGTATTTTGCCTCGTTTCAAATTACTTTATTGATTTCCATTGTTTTGACTTGATGAGTATTGAGTGAGTGAGTTTTCGCTGTCCTGCAATGATGAAAATTTCCACACAGATACTTGGAGACACATGTACATACATAATTCTACAAGTGTAGTGACAACTAAGTACATAATTCTATTTTCATCTCTTCATTGCCGCCGCTTTTAGTGGCTTTGTACGCTTTATTATTTTACTTTACGTATATGTAGTAGTAGTAGTAGTAGTATGTAGTTCTTTATTAATGCTTAGTCGTACTATATTGAGCTCATCACTTCCAAGTCCCTTTAGTTATTCTATTCTTATTGACTCACTCACACTGACAAGACAGACAGACAAGCACATTATTTTCATCTTTTCATTCTCATTCCTTCAATTACTTTACTCGTATTTCAACATTTGCTTTTAATTGCCAATGCACACACAAAATTGACACCTCTCCTACTCTACAATTCACCACCACATCACATCACATCGCATAGTATAGTCCACAGGTTCAATTTCTTTGTTTCTTCATTTATAGCATTTTTTTTTTTTTTTTTTTTATTTTTATTATTAATGTCTTTTTCTCTATTGACTTTTCTTTCAAAAAAGAACATTTATTTTTTAATATAATGAATGGGGTAAAATCTCAATTTTTATTTTTGTTTAAATTCATTGAGATCTTAACTCATCAGGAGGTCGTCGGTCAAATTTTCATTTCACCATATCACACACAACCAGGCGGCGGCATTCAGAAAACAAACCCCAAAAGTATCCATTTAAAATATAATTTTTTATTGAATTTTTCTTCAAGATTCTTTCCGTATTCGTTTCTCTTTTCTTTCCTATTCTCTTATACTACTATAATGTCTTCAAACATTAAGATACCAAAAAAGAAATGATTGCATAAAACTTGTCACTGCATGCATTTTATGTGCACTCAAGCGTGATTTTTGTTCTTTTTTTTTCGACTGTAGATGAGTGTGATGGACACCACAAAAAAAAAAAAAAAAAAAAAAAAAAAAAGGCACTGGGCACCACTAAAAGCGCCATCCATGCCTTATAATATAGAATATAAAATAGTTCTAGTGGTTAGTTGATATGGGGGAAATACTACTTATGTTTTGTAACATTGAAGTCAGTGATGATGACGCCAGTTCAATAATGACTGTTGATGATGATGATCATCATCATCATCATCATTACCATTACCATGATGATGAGTAACAGCAGCTTGTGGTTTATAGTAGTTCTTATGGTCTTCTTTAATGGATTTGTTTTGAGTAAATGTCAATTGGATAATGGTGTGTTGAAAATATACACACAAAATATACATACACATTTTCTATCTTTATACATATTGTATTTTTAATGTATTCTGATAAAGTCCACATTGGAATGTTTTTGTAAAACTTGTGATGTTGTAAACATTTTAGAGATATAAAATATACATATAAACACTTTTGATATTTTTTTCCTCATAATAAAAATCGTAAAATTATTTAGACAGATGGTTTGGTTTATACTTAGAATTCTCATACTTATTATAATTGGTTTTAATTGGAAATGATTTCGTTTAGAAATCATATGACTTTTTTTACTTTCAGTTGTTTTTATTGATTTGAAATTAAACATGATAACAGAATTTATAAATAAAACTTTAAAGATTTAATATTTTTTAATATTACCAAATTAAATAGAGAATTTGTTACAATGAACTACAGAGAAACTTGATTCCTGAACATATCCAATACTTGTGACACAACAAATGTTTCATCATATTCTGGGTACTTGCGACATTCAAAAATGTTGTAAGTTTTGTCTTGTCTCTTTTCATGCTGTTTTCAATCTTGTATTAACAGGGTTCACTGGCTGGATGGCAACGGTAGAAGTGTTCAGTCTCTCTCGGGAATAAGCGCACAGTCTATCCAGATATAGGGAACTGCTGCTAAATCCCAACGGAAAAGAGAGCAAGTCTTACAGACCACGACATTGTGCCTAAAGACAGGAAGCGTAGAGATTTAATTGAGGAATATGTCGTCTTTCACACAAGCCGATATAACGACCGTCTATCGGCTCGCAGAACCGTTTGGTCACATCACTGACCAATGCAACCCCAGTCCGAAAGCTCAAAATGCTCCACTTTGGTTCCCAGCTGCAATGGGGCCTTAGGCGAACCAGGCCTATTATTTTGTTTATTAATATTTTTCATTATGAAAAAACCGGGCGATATATTAACACAGAAACAACACGTATTATAGGGCATTATGAGGACTGTTTGTTTGGCACTTAATAAATAAATAAAAAAAATATATAATTAAAAAAAATATATAAATAAAAAAAATAAAATAAATAAAAATAATATATAAATAAAACAAATATATAAATAAAAAAAAAATAAATTGTTTTATATTGAATAAAGTTCGGGGAAGTACCATTGGTATCATAATGCAGGCAAAAGGTGTTGAATTGAATCAATTTAGTCTTGAAAATGGGAAAGTTCCATCGATTTCATAATATGACGAAACTTGTATGGAAACCAAAAACTCGGTTTTTGCGACATTTTCGAAACTTGCACCGAACTCGGAATACAGTAGCAGCAACAATCTAGTTTCTACTGTAAATGATACCCAAAGGAACAACATTTTAATAACAAAAATTTTAAAATTAAAAATTAATGTTTTATATTGTTCGTATGTTATGCGCTGCCATACCATTTATCTGATTGCATTGAAATTTTGTGAATGTGTATGGCTGGTTCCCGTTTTGAACATAGAATAGATATGGTCCCGATATGTATCCCCCTTCCCGAGATCTGAGATACTCAAACCCCAACCCCAACGCTTAAGTATACTACAAAAGTTGATAGTCGAATTGTAACAAAGAGAACATAGTAAGGCTAAGAAAAGAAACATATCTGATATCTGGCATTTGTCGCCCTTGGATGCAACCCGTGCGATGCTGGGTCAGGTACGCTAGTATAATATAAATCTTCTTTTTAATACTCTACTCTCATTTGAAATCATTTCTATAACGCAAGACAATGTTATGATGTAATAATCAAATGAAAACACACACAACACTTGCCAGATGGTTCTTTGTGGCTTTTGTTTGTTTTCAAAAATTAACATAACATTATTTTTATTAAAAACTCTTGGTCAATATAGAAATATCATAAAATGTATAAACTACTCATAATAACAAACACCTTAAACTACATGAGTTCTTAATCCAATGACACAAAATTTCGTCATTTTGAAGTTTACAAAAAAAAAAAAAAAAGAATCTGATTCCTTTGGTGCTCAACCAGAAGAAACAAAAAACATTAAAAGACTTTAAGAAAGTATAATACCATAATAATAACAGGCACAAACAACATTATAAAGGACAGGTGCAAATCAATTTGTATCTCTACAGCAAACAAACTGAGCAAAAAAATGAATCTTTCCTTAAAACTACAAAAGAATCTACAACTCTGACTGACATGTACTACTTATTAAGTCTGATGAACAAAGAGTAATATGTATAAAGCCTTTTCCAGTAAAATATCAAACTCACATTGATCAAATTACTACATGTATACAATAGTACGACAGGCAATCGATCCTTTTAGAGTGAGTGATCCATCGAAAAGGATCACTGCTGCACACAAGTGATTTTAAACAGAGCATAAAAACTTAACGAACAAGATGCTCAGCTCAAGTGCAGTTGTAGCTCTTAAGTACGTACAGATGCAAGGCAAGGACCTTCTTAAAGGATACAGGCACATTCAGTTTTGACTTGCAGCTGTCGCATATATGTATGTTTGACAGGATTTTTGTTTTTTGTTTTCAACTTTGGTATTATTTTAAATTTACACAATTTTATTGATTTCAAATGTTAAACAGACAGTGATGTTGGGAGAAGACTACAGCAACACTGTGAGTGGAGTGGAGTGGAGTTGAAATGAGTGTGAGTTCATATAGCAAAAGAATGAAAGAACAAAGAATCAGAAAGCAAATAAAACTTAGGATTGGGGAAGTTGGTGTGTAACTGCATTTTGGAGCCGGTTTTTTCGGGTCATTAAAAATTTGTTAAAAATGCGAAGCAGAATACTTGAGAAAAAATACACAAAAATACACAAAAATACAACAGAACAGATCGAAAAACAGTAAAGTAGGAGTGAGTGATACAAAGAGAAAGAGGAAGAGGAAAAAGAAAGGGCAGGGCGACAACAACAAGTAGGCAGGCAGTCAAGCAGACAGGCACGCAAAACGGCAGATGGTTAGAGAGATAATAGCGCCGCCAGCACAACCGAACACATATGTGGAGTGGGGTCGAGTGGAGTGGAGTGGAGTGGAGGAGCCAAGTGAGCAACTGCTTCCCGCCTGCCTTTTGGAAAGCAGTTCCACGAAGAACAACAACGAAACGAGTGGGCCGACATTTAACAATAAAACAGGCGTAAAATGAGATAATGCAGAGATTCTTAAGCAGTCGGCTGCAAGACCCACGAATTAATTTTAACATTAGCTTAAGATGTACGTCATTAAATGCTTAGGATAGCAATAAGATCATCGGGGATAAATTTAGTTCAAACTACACAAAGTTAAGAACCACTGGTATTGAGAGAAAGAAATAAAAAGACCACGTAACTAAATCTATATATGTAAATATAAAAAAAGACTAACTTTGAATATGCCGAAGTTGTAATACTATTCACGCCCTTCTAGTAGTCCTAGAGTCTTGATATTTGGTGAAAGTTGGTGGATATAGATCAGGCACTTATAACGCCCAAATTTCAAGTCGATAGTCCAAAAAATAAAAAAGTTTTTCTAATAAGAACTTTCATTTGGATCACGGTTTGTATGGGGGGTACCCCCTAGTGGTCTGATTCGGCTGATTCCGTGCAAAATCTACCTCAAATACTGAGGGACTAGTTTGCATACATACATACAGACAGACAAACGGACAGACGGACATGGCCAGATCAACTCGTCTCGTCGCGCTGATCAAGAATACATGTATATACTTTATGGGGCCTCCGATGTCTCCATCTGTGTGTTACAAACTTCATGACAAACTTATAATACTATTCATTGCGTGAAGAAGAGTATAAAAAATAATCACAGAGAGAGAGAGAGGAAGAGCTGAAGATATAAAGAAAGATTGTTTGAGAGAGAGAGAGGTCAAGTGACGATTCAAAGGAAGCATGTTAATATTGACGCAAGGTGGAGTCAATCCGACAAACGATCGATCGTTCGCTCGTTTGTTCATTCCATCGGTCGTTGTCTTCGCTACAAAGGTAATTTATTAACAAACAAAAAAATTCTGGATGTTGTTGTTAGTGAACTCAGTCAGTAAGTAACTGAGTAGTACTCCTCGTCTCGCCGTTGTTCATCGTGTTTATGCAAGAAACACCGAGAGAATGAGGCACGCATGCGCGCAACGTTCAATGCACTCGACACACACCAAAAAAAAGTTACAGTACATAAAAACATATAAAAAATTTTGTTGTTTTGAATCTTTAGTAAGTACTTATTTGTTGTTATTGGTTGGAGTGAACCTCTAAGTATTCATGAATATACACAAAAGTATTGTAGTTAATGAGATGAAGGAGGGAGGAAGGGAGAGAGTGAGAGAGAGTCGCTAAGAAAGTAATAGTAATAAAATGGAGAATTTGAAGTCCAGCAAGCAAGTAATAGCCTAGAGCAGTTCAAAAAGCCATAACCAAAGCGTTATGTGCACATTACAACTGCAACAACAAACATAACAACAAAGATTAGTATGTATAGTAAAGCTACTACTCGTACTAAGTTCTTTAAAGTTGTTATTCAATGTACCCAATACACCACACCAAACTTCCCTTTCCTCGTTCTTTCCTATCCATTCATTCATCCAACCATCTACCTCCCATCCATTCCTTCCTGCCTGCCTGCCTGCCTCCCATCAATTATTTAAAGTAATAGCAGCCATACTATTTCCTGTACACGCCTTGTCACCCGCTTATTGTTGGATAAAATCTTCGTTGTCGTCATCGTTCGTTCTTTTATTTCTTTCAATTTTTTTATTTTTTTTTTTTAGATTTTCTTTTCTATGATTTTGCCTTGCGGGAGCTCTCCAACCTATCCCAAGTTGAGTTTTGACACGCATCGTCATGCAATGCGCGCGCCACGTTAATACCAAAACAACGGGGCCCAAGAGTAAATCCAGGCCCAAGTCTGACCAACCAAGAGTCACTCACTCACTAACTCATTCACTCGTTCACCCATTCTGACGATTTGACGATCAGTCAAACGACTGCGACTCTGGCGAAGCATTTAAACACTTTTAATTGAACTTTTGCCTCGAGTCAAGCTCAACGAAGCACAAGCGCATAGACCGAGACCCTACATGCGAATGAATGGACTAAGAATGGACGGAACAACGGACAGACGTGATGGGACCAGCAGACAGTGTTCTTTGAGGAGGACAATCAGGCAGTCGGACGAAAGAAGATAGCCCGGAAACGCATGCAGAACTCTACTACTTGTGTATTCATTTATGTTTTCGGTCATTTTGTGGTTAAATTTTGCATGCATTGTAAAACCGCAATGTGTAGAATGAATTTTTTCCCTCTTATAACAAAAAAAAAAAACAAAACCAAATTAAAGAAAAATAACCAAAAAGAAACCAATAATTGAAAATAAGAAATTTAATTAAATCACTGTTAGAATGTCTAACAGTATCGATTGTTAAGACAATTCTAGACTAGACTTAGGTAGATTAGAGGTTAGATTAGGTTAGGGAAGAGTGATTGTATTTGAGCTAAACAAGAAGCCAAGAAGTTTTACCACAGCAAGGTGTGGATCCATTTAGATTCCCTTAGGACCAGGGTCATACCGAAGAGGCAAGGGAGGTTAGCTATCCTCCTCATGTGTTGAGTTATTCAACTATACGTAGCTCATAATTAAAGATCTCCTAGATGGAAGCTCGGAAACCCACTGCTAAGGAAGTTAACAGATGCTTCCGATTTTATAATTTAAAGTTCCCTTAGAAACATGGCAATGTCATGTATGTATTTCAGTTTAAGGCCTTTGATACTTTTCCTAATACATATTTGATTAAGTGAATTTTTCAATTATTAGTAACTTGTTTAATAAATAATTAAATCTTTAAGAACAAAAGAAAACCTCTAAACTTCTATTTTGTAATAAATTCTCATATGCATGACAAATCGGAAGTTACTTATAGACAACAAGAGCGTTGTCATTGGCATCATTATGATGATTCTCATATATATTTGTATTCATAATCATCACATCATTTAGTTCAATTCCCACAAGTTCAGGCGACGAGGTCAATAATAAAAGACGCCCACCCGCCGTCACTAAGCGAACAAAGTAAATCGAATGAGTAAGAACATTTTTGAATCGTCATCATCATCATCATCACAATCGTTCACAATATTATCCCCTTCATTATGATGATTAAAACAACTGCTTATGAACAACAGCCACAACAAGTTTGAGCATTTCTGCGTAATAATGTCAGGCACCACCATCATCATCATCATCATCATCATTGTCTGAGAACTCAGTTCAGTAGACTCCACCACAATGCCGCCTCATTTACTTCTTCTCCTTCCTTCCTTCCTTATTTTCTTTTCTTCTACCATTTGCCATGCAAGGAGATCATACATCAAAACCTGACAGTTGACAATGGCGTATGGCGGTCGGAACATGCAAAATTGTTGCAAATCCAAATGGCAGCTTAAAATGCGTCATCGCCATAATGATGAATTCGTTCGCAGCATCCTCTACACCACTATACAGATTCATCCTAAGTACTAAGAACACAACAACAGGGAAAGAAGCTAAAGGTAATTTGCACTCTGACAATGTTTTAGGATTCAAATGAGCATGAGAGAAGCCCACCCAAATTCAACAGATTAGTTCTAGACTCATAAGCTTATGATTAGTAGTAGTAGGCAGGCAAGTTAGAGTTTGTCCGGTCACTTGTGTGAGTAGCGGAATGAGAATTAGGAAAAGAAAATAACCTGACAGAAATGCGAATTATGGCACTTCCAGTGTTAATGATCCAGACGATGATGATGATGATGAAGGTAGTGGTGATGGTGATAATGAAGAATGATGTTGGCGACATGAGTCAAATGCTTTACATCTACATACATATACGTAACGTATATGAGAGTGCAAATCAAAGTCCATGGGCTCAACTCAAGTTAAATGACATACAAGGTTGCACATAACACTACTATACCATAGACAAAAGGCTAAAAAGAGATTGACAAAGAAGACAACAAGGAAAGGGAATCATCATAGGAATCAAACGACGAATGCGTTGCAATTAACGCGTCTAATTTATTTGATGACTATCGTTTGTCTTTGTTAAAACTTCGTTGTTACTATTAAGTGTAGTTGTTGCTATTGTTGTCATTGTTACATTTGTTGCATTTTTGTTGGAAAAGAAAAATTGTGCCTTCTGTTGTAATTTTACAGTCAGTCAGTCAGTCGTTGTTGTCATCAAATAGTTAATAAGATGAATATCCAAACCGACAGTTGTTCGAACAATTTTAATTGAAATGTCAAAAGCATTTAATGGCAACATGCCACACAACAACAACAATAATAACAAATACACTAAGAAAAAATATATTTCAAAATACTTCTTTCTCATGAACATCAAATCGATTCATTTCAGGAAGAGAAATTGGAAAGATTTTTAGTAAAGTTCCAAAATTGCAATAATTGAGTAAATAAAAAATGTATCTTTAATGGAAGAACATTATTCGTCTGATTTACAGAATCTTATAAATAGATCAATCTGTTATAAAATCTGGAAAGGCCTGAAATTTCGATGGATGAATAAGAAATGTCTTTCTATCTATTCTTTTTAATTGGAAATTTAAATTAGAAAAAAACAACATTTCTGCAAGTTGATGGATACATAAGAATAGGAAATGATCTTAAATAGAAAGAAAAATTGATCAGTTCTTTCCAGAAACAGAAGTCATTGAAGAAAAGACAAAATAATGCCTCATTCTTTAACAGAAGATGATATCGATACAATGTGAAATCTTTGTGAGTGCGTAATTGGAAGTAAAAATAATATAGTCTTCTGTGTCTTTTTCTACATAAAAATCTAAACAACCCACGGTTGTAGAGACAATGCAACCGGCATTTAACAAACCTCAAGAAGCACCCTAACCCATTGACGTTTGCCCTGCTAAGCCCAGCAGCCCAGAAATAAAAGAGCAAAACTGAACTCTCATAACTACAAATATTTAAAATCTTAAAAAATGGAGTCTTAGTTCAGAAGTAAAGTCATAGAATATTCATTACTAGCAGTCCCGGTGCGATTTTCTATGCCCACGCTGTGAAACATATTTTTATTTTTTTTTATTTTTTATTTTTTTCATTGTAATATCTGTTTAAAGTAGGGAAAATTGCCAAATTATAGAGTGACACTTTCGTCATGTAGTTAACTTTGGTCATGTGGTTACCACTAGTTCATGTTATAAACACAGTTTACTGCTTTGATTTTGGAAAATGATGGTCCGATCCATACCAAACTATTCTCAAACACTCTTCAGACTATGCTAGAGTTTCCCTGAAATTTTCATCTAAATCGGTAAAGCGGTTTTGGAGTCCATATGGAACAGACACACAGACATTCAGACTTAGTCCCATTTTTATACGTATGTACTTTAATTCAGGGAATCAAAACAAAGGAAATATCCAAGAAAATTTCCAATAATTTTCTATTTAATACAAAGTACATATCTTCTTCTCATAAAATTGATTATCAACAAATTGTTTGTTTCAGTGTAAAACAAACACATAAAAACCGAGAGTTTCAAATGAGCAAATCAACGCTTTATATCTATTTTGATTTTCCACACTTAATGTTGAGTTTTTCCCCCTGATTTACTGATTTCTGTTGTTGTTGTTATTGTTGGGGTTTGTTATTGTTTTTAATGTTATTGTTATTGTTTGGTATGCGAAATTGTTCAATGAAGCAACATTGTTGCTATTTCATTGTAATTGCAATTGTTGCAATGCATTTTGTTATTGGTTTTATCATTGCCGGCTACTATTTCGTGAGTTTTTGTTCCATTAAAAGTTAGTTAAAATTTTCAAGCGCCAGCATTTAATGGAAAAATGCTTATAGATTGATGACAAGATCCAATTAGTTGATTTATAAAATTTTTTATAAAAATTCGAAATTATTTTCCACTATTATACTAAGTGAAGAAGGTCTGGAGAAGTAAGTTAATACATAATTTGAAATTAAATGACAGCAGCAATGACACCACTTAATTGTTACATAAATTGATTTCCTAGAATGCATCAATGCATTTCATTAGATATGTGGAAGGGATTTTAAAAATACAAACAACAAATTGTCATTAGGCAGGAATTTAACTATCGAAAAAAAAACCAATTATAGTTCATGTGATTTGCTTGAAGTCCATGAAATTTGTGCAGATATTTACCTAATAATTCATCTCGAAACACATCATCACAGTTAAACTGTTATTATTTCTACATGATTTTCTAATTCCAATTTTGCTGCATAATCCAATGGAATCAAATTGTGTGTTCTGTATTTGTATCTAAATGTAATTTGATGCCATTAAGCATAATCAATTTTTAATCAAACAAGAACAAAGAAAACATCTTCAACTAAAAGCCTTTGTGGTGGCAAAAATTTGGAAGAACAAACATAAACAATTACTGTATCTCAACCCAAATATCATGAATATGCCAAGGTACTTGAGAAATTGTCAATCAAATCAAAACCAAATTGAACTTTGATATAAATTTACCCTAAATCACACAAAACACAAAAGATATTATGTTGCATGCAACAACATTTGCATGTTTCAGTAACGTGCGTTATTGTTAACTGCTGCTGCTGCTGTTGCTGCTGTTGTTGTTGTTACTGTTGCTGCTGGTTTGTTTTAAACATGTTAACCCTCATTTAAACAACAAGAGCAACTGTTTTGAATTTTTTTTTTTTATTTTTTGTTCTTTAAAACCTGTGAAATACACACAGCCTCTTGAGGCATAGACAGTCAGGCAGGCAGGCAGGCAGTTTGATAGGCAGATATAAACAGTAGAGTTGAATGTATTTGTATCTGCCCAGATAAACAAAACAAAACAAAACAAAACAATGCAACAACTTTTGCTGCACAGTTTCGCATGATTTAAAAACATGTTACACTGAGAAGCAGACAAACAAATAAACCGACCGACCGACCGACCGACATACAGACAGACTGAAAAGTGGACAGAATGATAGTAAAACAGACAGATAGACAGATAAATTGAGTCTCATCGCATTGCATTGCATCGTTAAAGTAAAAGAATAACTGATGCAACAACTTTAGGTAGTAGAATCAACCAGCAGCATCCGCAGCAGCAGCAACATCATCATGAACAGTATCATCTCACCTCACTCACTTGCCTCAACGAGACAATGATGAAGACCGAGACCACGTTCATTTTGTTGTTGTTGTTGTTGTTATTGTTGTTGTTTTTGTGGACACTTGATCCAACAAAAATATTGTCTATACTCGAAGAACTCAAGAGAAAAGATTTTGTTTACCTCAAACTATTAAATACTCGCACGAAGATATCCATGCAACATGCATTCATGCAACAGTAACAACAACAACAACAACAACAAACCTAATATAAGTATGTGTATGAAACCATCATTTACAAAACCATTGGCACCACCACCACAAGAACTTAACTCAAGAAGCCTTCCTTCCAGCTTCAATAACACATCCTACAGTCAGTCAACAGAACTGAACAAAACAGAACTGAACTGAACTGAAATGAGCCTTGCCTCCTTGTACTTCTTTTTCTTCTTGGTCATCTCATTGAGATTTAGTGCAATCGAAAGTCTTGAAATAATGTAAACCGGCACTGACTGAAACTGAGAGACTGAAGACAGTAGTAGTAAAAACCGCATGCTATGATCCTGCCAATGAACTGAACTGAACTGAACTAAGCCTACAAGCTGCTAATGCTTCTGCTGGTCTTATATTTGTCTATAGTAGTAGTTGGAGTAGTAGTATTTGCAAGGAGCTAAGTTAACTAAGGGCAAGCGTTGGCCCATGCAATGTTTCAATTTCAGAAGCTGAAACTTCAACTCCAAGTGGGCATTCATTGTCTTTGTCATCATCATCGTATTTGTTGCTGTTGTTCTTGCTGCTGCAGATGATGATGACGACGAATTTTGAAATTACATACGCATCATTCGCATTTTCTGGTATCATCCATGCCTCCATTCAACTTCACTTCACTTCACTCCACTTTACTTTTCTTTACATTACTTGGCTTTGGTCATATCCAATGCATTCAAGCAGGGTAAATGTATCTTTGAGGTTTTTAGGTTGAAATTCTTGTTTATTTATTTTTTTTTTTTTATGTTCTGTTGTGCTTCCCTTAAAACTAAAGGCATTTTCCCTTCTTTCTACCATGTTATTCTTCTTCTTCCTTGTCCCTACATTTTCTTTACTTGACTTAAATAATTCTAAATAGTATAGTTTCGAAGAAAGGAGAATTGAATGAAGGCGGGAAGTGACGGTAGTATCATATAACAACAATATAAATGAATAAATGTTTTGCAATTGAATTACGTTGCATTACGTTGAAGTTTTATAGATGCAACCATAATAATAAGAACTCGAACCGTGTGTTGTTGTACATAATGGATTCATCTATTCATCCATCCATTTTCGATACGTGCGGGTTCTACACTTTAAATAATTTTCACTTGTCTATTTGTCTACTACATACTAATGTCGTCATTGTCGTCGTTGTTGTTGTTGCTGTTGTTGTTGTTGTTATTATTATTATTATTGTTGCCACCGCCGCCGCCAATGTTGTCCATTGTCTCTGGTTCGTCTACTCACGTAGTACATACACACGAATATACATAGATACTTAGATACAATACACAACAACGTGTATCTCATAAACTACAAATGAAAAATAATAGTCTCAGTAACCACAATGCATACCAAAAACTCTATATGAAATGAAATGAACATACAGTAGAGTGTTACTTCTTTACTATTCCTCCCTAACACAATCCCTCCCTTTTCCTCCCTTCTTCCCACCCACAAAACACATTGTAGTATGTGTTGTTTAGACAACTGTTCGAGTGTGTGAATACATTCGTTTGTATCTAAATACTACAATACTAAAAAAGAGTGAGTTACATTGTGTGTGTGTGCATATGTATCTATGTATCTAAATATCTATCTATCTAAATGTGCATATGTATGTTTGAGCTTAGTAAAATGCATTTTACTGGTAAATTGTTTGGCATATAAATCATCGTAAAAGAACTGAACTCAAATACTAGAAGGCAACAACAGCAGCAATAGTAGTAGTAACTCAGTGAGGCGTTGGTCATGTCGTCGTTGCTCATCGGTTTGTGTATCTAACTACGTTACATGCAATATCATCGTCATATACTACTTTAACGTTACACGGCTGCTCTTTTTCTTTTAAGTACATGATATGTACGAATAGTTAGTTGTTTTGTTTTTTTTAAACAAACACGCAGCACGTTAATGAAGATTACATACTGATACATGATACTCCACCATCTCCACCATCATCACCATCATCACCAATATTCTACTTTACTAACTTCACAGAAAGAAGTAGGTAATTTATCCACCATTCATCCATCTAACAAACTCATCATCTTATTTTCATTTTCTAGTTGTCTAAGTTGAGGTTGAGGCCAAAACTAATTAAGTTGGGTGTCAAAATATTGCCAAAACGAATAGTTTTGTATTTTCATTTAATATAATTGATTCAGAAGGATATGAACAAAGCCAAAGACAAAGGTTTTCGTAATGGAATTCATCATGTTTTATATTAGATTTGACAAAAGTAATCAAGTAAAATTAAATTAATTTATTTTGGGACAAAACAACAAAATGATTATGAAATTTAAGATCACAAAATGTTAATTTTTAGAAATAAAAATTATGTCCGAAAAAGGATCAGATTATTAGTGCATGGTATTTCAGTTATTTTTGCAGTTTATTTGCAAAAGAAAATTTTCAAAAATCCTAGTTAAGTACAGTCGAACTCCTCTATAACGAAGACATTGGGGGCAGACAATCACTTCGTTACACAGAGGTGATTCGCTAAAGAGGAGTTCGATACAGAGAGTTTCAAATATATGAAAAAAATGCTGTGTCTTCAGAATGACTTCGTTCTAGAGAAGTTTTCGTTATTGGTGAGTTCAGTATAGACGAGTTCGACTGAAATTTGTTTGTCTTTTCAAAAATCTCGGTAAATTACAAAATTTATCATATCAGCTGATAAGTTCCCGGTCGGACATACAGATTATGCCACCAATACACTACATAGTCAAATCGGCAGTCAGCAGAGTGGTGTCTGTATGTTGGAATGCGTACGGTATTTCGTTTATCAACTACCTTGATAAAGTCAAGACAGTCAATAGCAATTGCTACATGGCTCAACTAGATCGTTTAAACTAGGAAACTTCAAAGAAATGAAGTGATCTTTCACCAAAACAATGTACTGTGTCACTAGACTTTGGCTACGATGGTAAAATTGCATGAATTTCACTTCCGCACACACTCCATTCTCCAATTTTGACCCTCAGCGACATTTATCTGTTTGCAGACCTTAAAAAATACTCGCCGGAAAGAAATTTAGCTCGAAAAAGGAGCTAATCGCTGAAACAAATCCATATTTTAAAACCAAAAATAAATTAATCTTCAAGAAAGGTATCGAAATGTTAGAGAAGCTCTTGAAGGAGACAATGTTGATTGAATTTGATCTAAAAAGTTGTGATTTCTTATATGCATAACATGATCCAGCAATTGCAACTTTTCCGGTGGATTTGGACAAAAAGTAAATATGTATGTAAAAACACCACTATAGTGCAATGCAACGTTGTGTCAAAATTTCAAGCCAATCGGTAAAGTACTTTACGAGTTCACTGGTTATGAACAAACGAACAATTACATTTTTTTTACGGTGGTCCTATTAAAATTAACAAGAACACTCTCCAGACTATGCTACAGTTTTCCTAAAAATTTCATTCAAATCGATAACGCGGTTTCGGAGATCATAAGCAGCAGACACACAGATTTACAAAGTCCATAGAGATTAGTAATGCTCAAAAAGGAATAACACTTCAAAAGTATGAATAACTGAATCTCTTAAAAAATATCAATTGAAATTCTTTGCTTCCTTGATAAAATATTTTTCCAATTCCAAAATATATGAATCCCTTCATTCAGAAGAACTCAAAGTAAAACTTTACTTGTTTTTCTTATTTTGTATTATAAAATTGAAGATTTTTGCAATTAAATCTAACGAACCAAACCGATCAACCTAAAACAAGAGAAACCAACATAATAAAAATAACAATTGGGAATGGAATAATTATGCAAACTAAAACTCTTGAACTTCTTAAATGGAAAACAGAAAAGACAAATAAATTGAAAAAAAAAAAAAACAAAAAAGAAGCAAACAAAAATTGCATTCAAAATACATAAAATACCAATAAATGAACGAAAGAAGAATAGAGAGAGAGAGAAATCATCAAATAAAACTAAAATCAACTAAAACGAATACGAATAGAAAATCAAATTTTCAAATTGTCAGAATTGAAAAATATTCTAAGGGAGTCTACTGATGGCTGCTGTCTGATGATGGTGACAGTGGTGGTGGTGGTGATGAGATTGAATGGATATTGTTGTACGCGGGATGGATGATGTAAAAAGGACGATAGGATCGAAATTCGAAATCAGTGAACAAAATTCAGAAACAAAACACATGCGAACGAGACAACGATGGCTCGGCTTTTTGCCTTGATATCCTGTAAACAGGAATAGCAGCATCAGCAGCAGTACAAACAGCAGCAAATCGCATAACAGCAAAGTAGCAGCGAAAGAGGAAGTAAATAAAGAAATAACACAAAAAGGAATCAAGTTCATCCACCAGAGTAGTAGAAACCGAGTGGAGATTGGTTGAGTTGAGTTCATTTCAATTCAGTTGAGTTGAGAGTTGAGCATCAGCAGCTGTTCTTATTGAAAGCCAATACTACTATTACTTTGTATGTACTAAACATATATGCAACTATAAACAAGGGAGGAGAAGAGACTGAATCAAGAGAGAAGATGACAGAGAGAAATTTTAGTGTAAAAACAAAAAAAAAAACATATGCAGCAGGCAACAAAACTAGGGAAATGAGAGAAACAAAAAGGCAGCGAAGTTAAACAAAAACTGTTTTCCACAATGAAAAACAAATGAAAATAAATGGAAAAACTAAAACTAAACTAAAGTGTTTGAAATGGTTTTTTAGATTTTCCATATCTACACACACACACACGCACACATTTGCACATGCATATGTATCTAGTAGATGTGTTTATACTATTGTGCATAAACAGATACTCGGCGACATGCAAACGAGATTCTATTGCAATACAAAAACAAAATAAAAAAGGCATCAGGGCCCAATGAAAAAATCAAGCGAAAAATGTACTTATTCTTGTTGTTTTTGTTATTGTTGTTGCTGTTGTTATTGTTGTTGCTGTTGTTATTGTAAAATAAAGTACTGTTGCTTGTTGGTATCATTTTTTGTATCTTTTTTTTGGAAAACTCTTCAGTTGAGCTGAGCTCAATATAACAAAACATGCAACGAGAACGCGTTGCATGAAGCGCAAAGTAGTCTAGATTAGCAAAGGATTTATGCTGGCAAAATGCTGCAGGCTTCAATTCAACACACACACACACAACACAACACAATACAACAAAACTGCAACAGCAACAGCAAACGAGTAAAAACAAAAGGTTTTGTTTTGTCTTGTCTCTTTCTTTTCCTTCTATCTTTTTTCATTTTCTTAGGCATTAAAGATCGACCACAAGACAACCATGAAGTCCAAGCATTAGAACCCCAAAAACAAAAACACAAACAAAAAAAAAAAAAAAATAATAAAAAAAAGAGACACCTTGCGGAGATAAAGACAACGACGACAATGACGATGACGATGAATTCGGACTAAAGGCGATGGCAAGGCATGTAAAGGTACACTGACTTTGACCAGGCTGGAAGGCAGGCAGGCAGGCGCAAGCTTGGAGGAAGACAATCAGGGAGGCACAGGCCGAGACATTCAGGAAATCAAGCAACACACAAAGAGCAAAAGACAAAGTCAAAGGCAAAACCAACACCAGATGATGATGATGAAGATCAAGAAGATGAGGAGGAGGAGGAGGGCAGCTACATTTAAGTCGGGACTCGTGTCCAAGAAGAAGTTAGTTTTCTTAGCAAGTGTTCTAAAAGTATTTGTGTGCGTTCATGCCTTCCAAAACCAAAATCTTTAGGTCGTCTTCTTTATAGTTATTTCTTGCTTTATGCATGAGTATCTGTATCTATATATCTGGAATAGTATCTCTCTCTCTCTCTGTGTGTGTGTGTGTGTGTGTGAGTGTTTGCTGAAAAACCAGTTGCAGGTAGTTTCAGTTAGAGCTCAAGAGACAACAAAACAACAACAACAACAACAACAAAGATTCGACACTCAACAGCAGCGTGTGCCCAACATACTACATACTATAGTTTGTTTGTGACTGTGCCTGTGCCTGTTTCTTTTTCATTTTCATCTTTGACTTGAGAGCCTGCCTGGCCTGGCCTGGCCTATCTTTGTTTGTTGTCTTTTTGGTTTCTTCCTTCATCTTTTTCTTCTTCTGAATTTCATCTTCATCTTGGTGTGCTGTAGTGGTGTTCGTTCATCTTTTGCTTTATCTTCTGGTGATTTTTTATAGGAATATTTTTGTATAATACTTTAAACATTTTTCGGTACTTGTCTGCCTGCGTTTCAACTTGGCTCACCACACACACACACTCACACACATACACGTACACTCAGGTACACACACTATACACAGATTCACAGAAATACACTTAGATACACACAGATTCACTAGTCACAAAGAATGAGTGAGAGAATTGAAACGCTTAAGCAGGCTTTTGGCCTAACGAAAATATTCTTCGATGAAAAAAGGAGCAAAAAAATAAGCAGGCAACAATTTTAATACAGTTACACTGTAAGAAATAATATAATTACATATACCAAATAACATACTTCATATAATCATAAATAATCGAAATACTTTCCTTCTTAAAATTAAGATAGATTTTTTATTTATTTATTATTTTGAAATAATATTTTCCATTGAATCTTTTTCTTGACATGTAAAAACCTTTAAAGTTCTCGTCTATTGTCGTCGTCGTCGTTTGTCGTTTGATTTCATGTTTAGCGTTTTGAGACAAACATTCATTTTTCGATGGTTTCCTTTTTTACCGCTTGATTGCATTTCAAGTGTGCCAAGCAAGTTGGCTTTATTAATATTTCTTCTAGCGTATTTATCACAGAATCTGATGCCGATGATGCCGTTGTCGTTGCTATTGCAGCTTTAGAAGTTATTGAAGAGAAAGAACTTATAGAACTCATTTCTTTGAACGAAAGACGACGATGACGACGACGATGAGAATGATGATGATGAAGATGACGATGACGACAATTGTTAAATTTAAGACTTCATCATAATGTCTTTATTGTCGTCGGTAGTTCGCGGTAACAAACAACATTGACAAAGAATGAAAGAAAGAAAGAAGAAAATCAAATGATTATGGGATGAGGGGAAAAGAGTTCCACTGTTAGTGGAATATGAGGGGGATAACATGGCAAATTATTGTTATTTTTCAAAATGATTGCATTTTCAATTAGAAAAAATTAACAAATTTACAATAAATCAAATGATGACATAATTATTTCAATATTACAATGTTTATATCTATATCCTTTAATATTATTTTTATATAAAAACTGTATATCGATGAGGATATCATATGAATGTATCTGAATCTTTGAAGTTTATCGATATATGTACCTACAAAATACTTCAAACTATGCCCATAAATCTGATGTTAAAAACAAACTCAAACATCTAGAATTACTAGTAATTCTATGTCATAATATGGATTAATCTGAGCTGAATATGTATGTGAAAAATGTACCTACGTTATACAGCTTTGAAGCTCAGCTGCAACCTCAAACTTGGAAATTCTTCAGAGGTTCTAATCCAAACTGTTGCGAAGGTTTCACGGTGCTTCGTAGTACGTCGGTCATTCACTGAGACTTGAAAATTTCAATGATCAGGGAAGGGATGGTCTAACGATTGGAGGAACATGAAAAGCAATTAGTAATTAACCTGTTAGACGCTCGTCGCCTGAAAAAGCAACATCCTTTGGATCTCTCGTTCCGCTTATCGGTCGAGTGATTCATCGATAAATTAAAAATATTAACATGAGATTTTTATTTCATTTAAAATCGCATACTTTTGTAATTGATTGACAAATTGGAAATAAAGTATAATTGAATAAAAAAATAATAATAATAATAAAATTAATGTGGATTATTTAAAATTGATATTTTTTTTTTTTTTCATTTTAATACATATCTTGTTTCTAATCTCTCAGCCTCAAGTCTTTCTACTTGGTACTGAGTAATGAGCTTCAAAGAAACAACTTTACTATTTAGAGAATCCGGCGGGCAGATTAAGGGTCTGAGCGAGCGATGTGATGCCGCTGGACTACTTGAGAAAAAAAGTCTTAATTCTAATGATTTTTCTTACTTTTTATATTACAAAATCATAAAAAATTTATTTTAATTCTTGGCTCAATCAGAATCAAATGAAAAATGATACAAGTTTCGATTGAAATCGAACTTCTATAGCAATAAATCAGTCTTGATCAATCAATATCTTCTTTTGCTTCCTTATATCATTTATTCTATAAAAAGATGTTAAGATAATTTAAAATAATTTAATTTGACATTTTCGTGTTTCTATGGTTTTTTGTTTTTTTTTCAAATTCTATCCAACTTCATGATGGAGTTCTTAAAGAAAATTCCTCTAAAGAAGAAAAAGGAAATAAGGGTAAAGGGGGAAAAATATCATTTATATGCATGCAGGGAACAGAAAGAAAGAAATCCAGAGAAACAAGTTTTTGCTTTTTTCACAGAATACAAATTTCTAACGGTTACTTTGTTACAAGGAATATAAAGTATCCCTGCTTAAAAGTTACAAGGACAACACCACCATAAGGGGACAACACAAAAAACAGCGACAACAAAAAACTAACGTCGAGGAATGTAAGTTAAAACGCCAGGAGCGCAACGACAAAATAAAGTAAAATAGGAAAAAGCCAGGTTCAGTGAGTGAGACTACTAGTATGAAAAGAAACATCCACAACAAGAATAACAACAACCAACAACCCTTTCTATATTTTCATTATGAAATGAAAACGTGAGGGGATAAATTATTACGACGGCGACACAACAACAACAACAATAAAGTGTGCGCCTGCATAAAATGATGAAATGAATGAATGAATGCATGAAAGGATTTTGAGCCGCCGAACTAACACTGAGAGTCGTCTATAGACGACTATAGTATGTAGACAGTACTAGTATCTGGATAGACTGATGGCTATAGGAAGTAGCTTCAACACACACACACACACACACACACACACACACACACACACACACACACACATAACAAAGGCGAATGAACTTTTGTTGTTGTTGTTGTAATTGTAGTGGAAATGAAATGAAAAAGAAGGCAGGCGGAATACATATATAAAACGAAAATAACTAAAGGGTAAACAAAAGGGAAAAACAACCAACATAGTACAAACAATATTTTCTTTAGAAAATTGTCCTTTCAACGTTCTTTCCTCCCTACATACCTCCCTCCCTCCCATAACAGAGATACACAACATACCATACATACTATAATTAAAAGTATACACAGTACTTACTATATTCTCGCATGTAAATTAAAAGTTTGACTTACCATACAACACCAAAAGCTCCATAGCCAATTGGACGATCCGGTTGCACATCCTGAGGCACGGCCGGCGCCTGATAATAAGGCGCAGCAGCGGCCAAAATCGCACCCTGTGGTGCACCACCAGCAGCTCCACCTTGTACGAGTGACATCGAAACGCTCATTGAGGGACACAAACAATCAAATCAAACACGTCAAAATTGGCAAAAATAAAGGTTGAAATTGAAAATTTACTTTTCAAAAATTTTATTTGGAGAATTTTGTGTTTTATTATTTTTTTTTTTTTTTGTTGATCAACCGTTAATTGCGGTGATATTAATTTAATATTTTTTTTATAATTTTCTTTTCTTGTAATCAATTAATGTGGAGAGAGAGAGAGTGTGAGAGCGTAGAGAAAACGGAATTTTATCGCGGGAGGGAAAAAAAACAGTTGATAATTTTAATGTTGGAGCTGCTGCTGATGATGAAGATGATGCCGCTGAAGGCCACCAATGCCAATGGCCGCCATTCAATAGTAAATCATTGAATGTTTTATTATTTAACAAACTTTTTTGTTTTTCGTTATCAAACGAAAAATTTCTATTTTTCTTTTCTATATTATAATTTTTTTTATTAAAGATTAATTAATTATAATTAAAATATGTTGTAGAAAATAAATGCTTTTATTTTGTTGTTGTTGTTGTAGAGTGAAACACTTAAAAAAACTTTTTCTTATGTTGTTTAAAATACATTAAACACAAATAATAATATTTAAAATGAATATTTATTTATTTAACACGTTTTTTTTTATGAATTTCTAATTATTATTTATAAGTTAGATAAGTTTTAGCAGCACATGGTTATTTATTTACTACAGTTTGATATTCATCAGTTGCCAGGATTTGTGTTTTTGTTATTATTTTTATTTTTGTTGTTCTTACTGTTGGTGATGATGTTTGTTGTTTATAATTAAGAAGGAGAAGAAATGATGTGACCAACGAACAAACGAAAGACCGAAGATGACAAAATGCACAAAAAGAGACCACAAAAACAAAGTCACCTGTTTTAACTGTTTTGAAGAAAATACCGCTAATTATTAAGTTCTTTACTTGTTATATACAAAGACACTTTGATTTGTAATTTAACAGACACACAAATACACTAAAGAACACACAAGTTATTTTATATTTTAAAAATGCAATTTTTGTTCGTTTTTTGAAATTCTTACTTTTTGTTTATCAAAAATTTTTGTGTTAAAGCAATGAAAGAACACAAATCAACGATTTTGGGGGGGAGAGAGAGACAGAGAAAGAGAGAGAGAGGAGAGAATGTAAAGTGGTGACGGCCCCAAGCGTAAGCGGCGACTTTTCTGTTATAGTTGTGTTTGCTGTTGTTACTGTTCTTGTTGAGGGGCAGAGCGAGAGCGCGACGTTACAATTGGAGAACAAACAAAACGCAGCAATGCAGACTTATTTTTTGTATTCTTCAGTTTGTTTATTTCTTATTATTGTTTTGTATTTTTTTTTTTTTTTTAATACAAATTTTAGATAGTTTTATTAATATTAAAATCAATATTAAATATCTTTTTTTTTTATTGGCGGAGAGGGGGTCACATTAAGCGCGTGTGTGGTTTTGTTTGTTGTAATAGCAGCAGCAGTAGTCAATTATTATTATTATTGACGATGATGATGATAATGTTGTTGTTGTTTAGTTATTTTGTTGCTCGAAATTTTTTGTGTTGATTATTAACTTTATTATTTTCTATTTACTCATGTATGTATTAATCATTGATTTGCATGTGCGCGTATTTTTTTTTTTTTTTTTTGCTTAAAAACACTTTAAATATTTGTTGTATTAGATTTATGAATATTTTTGTTATCAATTCAGTTCATAAAATCTGAAGAACTTTTGCTATTAACAATACGCGACTTTACTGACCGACGACCTCAAACAAACAAAAACAACAAAACTAATTCTCCCCTTAAACTCCCTAAAAATCTCTTATTCCTCAAGATGATGCCAACTTGTTTCAATAAAATTGTTGTTGGAACCTTGCGAGAGTAAAATACAATGTTGTTGGAACCTTGAGAGAGCCCTCAAAATTCGTTCAATCTCATTATTTATTAAATAAGTATCATCAGTGTATTAAAACGCTGAAAAACACGCATTTAGTGTTGAACATAACGTAAAAATGCATTGAAAATGTAAAAATTAGTATAATGAACACAATATTTTGCGCTTTAATCAGCTGTGTTCGGAGAGATTGTGTTCAAAATAAAATTATTAAAAGTAAATTGAAAAGTTGCCAAAATAAAAGCGTATTAAGAAATGAAAACAACATAGGCAATTGTATAAAATACTGAATTAAACAATAAAACAGTAAATTTTGTATTTTCCATACAATTTGCAGGCAGTTAAATATGCACATTATAAAATATGTAAACAATGAACATATGATAGTGATGTGTAACGTAAGAATTAAATAATAAGGACCATTTGCAGAGATCGACACATAGCGGTAAAAAATTGGCATCACCTTTATTTCTTACACCATGGTTGTTGGAACCTTGAGAGAGTAAACGAAATTAGTGTTGCAACCTAGAGCGAGTGAAAGATAAAAATTGTTGTTGGATGGTGCTGCCAACTTGTGCCTTGTAGGTGCCTAGTAAGTAGTTCGTTCACGTTCATGTGAACTATTTATTTCAATGTACATAATTCATTTCGTTCTGTGAACAAACACATATATGAAGGAATTTGGTAAGACCCGTTTTACATTATACGATTCACTTCAGACATTTTGTTTTTTGTCTGATGGTTGTGTCTTGCTTGCTTTTTCATTGTAATACTGTCGTCGGCTTATGTATGTTATGTTATGTACTCACCCGCGCGCGGTCTTTCCCACAAGCAAAAGTCTGATGATACAAATCTGATCGTATAATGTAAAACGGGTCTATCAAGGAATTTGGTATGGAGTATGGAGACTTCATATTCCAGTAACTGGAAAATTCTGATTTTAAAATACTTACAGTGACTATGATCATTTCCACTTATACTTTGTCGACTTCTTCACACAAATTCATATTATTGTAACAAATTTAGCAAATAATAATATGTGTTAATCATATTATTTTTTATAAATTAACTATTTAACTTAATTTTATTCAATTTAAATAATTTTTCAATTACTATGTACCCAAAATTAAAAATACAAGTAAATTCAATTTAAATTTTGTGAGCGAACGAAATGAACGAAACACTGGAACTGAAACAATCATTGAACTAGTTCAGAAATAACAATCGATGCTTACCAACACTGAATGCATAATAAACGTCATCAAAGTTGTCGTCAGCTGATTAATTAACAAAGAACCAAAAGCAAAGCAGCAGCGTAGAAGGAGGACTGAAAAATATCTATACCAACTTTATAATCTTTATAATGGAGAAAAATAAAATTAAATTGCGTAAACTAAAAGTGAAATTGAAGAAACCTTTGTTCTATAATGATAGAGTGCCAGAGGAATTACGTGAATTTATCTTGGATAATCGTATACGCCAATGTCGTGTAGAAGTTGAACGTTTAACTCTTAATCCAGTAGTATCACCAACGATGACTAGGTCGCCCTCACGGAATAGTCTTAATCAAAGGCAACAACGCCACCAACAACAATATCAAATCCGTCGATGTTGCGTGCGCATTCCACGTGTCGATGCAGTTGACCGCAGTGAAATCTCATCGACACCAAATAGCTCCATCGTTCACAATGATTCCATTGATATTGATATTGACGGTGAGTTGAAAAAACCGTTAATAAATGCTTAATATTCATTTCGTGTCTTTTTCTTTCTAGATTTCCTCGAGGATACTGGTTAAGAGACAATATACATTGATAATGATGTAGTATTTCATTTAATCTCATAAAGGAACAAAAATAAACATTATAATAACTTAATAGACCATGATGAATTTTTTTATTTAGGGGAGACAATATGTTGGTGTTCATAAAAAGGAAATAGTGTAAAAGTTATTATATTAATTCAATAAATCACACCACATTTTTTGTATTACAGTAAAAATTGCTTATCTTGTTTTTGTGTTCATTTGTTGTAAGATGTTTTGTATGATATTTCTCTAAGCCTTTTTTTAATTGAGAAGGCATGGCAACTCTGGGAAATTCGTCAGCTGTCAAAGTATAAAAAGTAAAATAAAACGAAACGAGACTACAATTACATTACATTTTCGGCCCACATCAGACATACTATATATTTTTTTCCTTCCTTATAAATTTGGACCGGAAAAAATCAATAGCAAAATTTTCAATAATTCGCCGCTTACAAATATACAAATGAACTGGTATTCTGGAAGCATTTCAGAGGCAGTGGCGCAGTCGAAGGTCAAGAATGCAATCTTCGTCGTGTACATTGAGGGTAAGCACTAGTAATTATTAATGTAAGTCGGATATACGTAGTTATAAGATGGGTTGGGGGAAAGTGAGTGGGGAGGTGTATGATGCATCATCAAGTGACGAAGAATTTGACTAATCAATTCGTGTATGTCAAACAGGGCAAGATGAGATGTCAACGAATCTTACGCGACACGTCAATGATGAACGGGTACGTGCCGTACTGGAGACGAATGATTTTGTGGCCATCAAAATCGATGGCAATAGTCAGGCCTATGTGCAATTCATGTCCATTTGTAAGTAGAGAATATATAATTGTGTGCATTCATAGAATCTAGAAAAGATGCAATTTTATGCTATAGACAAAGTGGTTCCCATACCGTCAATATTCTTCATCGGGAATTCGGGGACGCCGTTGGACATAGGCACTGGTGTAATTGCTAGTCCTGATGAATTATTGCGAAAAATCGAAGCTGTGCTAGTCACAGCAGGTAAAAAGTCAGCATCCACTGCTGAGGCAACTGCAAGCACGGGATCAGAATCGGCATCCTTACGTAGCGTAGCAGGCGATGATAGTCAAACGGACGATGATGATAATAATAAAAAGGATGCTGAACAGAAACCAGCAGAACGGCAACAGTCAGCGCCTAGAGCAGGGGTGAGCAACGCAGCACCTAGAGTGGGGGTGAGCAGTGCAGCACCTAGAACAGGCGTGACCAACACAGCACCAGTTGTATCGGTAGCAGAAACTAGTGCAGCAGCTGCTGCAAGAGCAACATTGGCAACAACTGCGCCAAGTGCTGCTCCAGCTACAGTTGATGCATCTCAAACGCAGCCAATACCATCTCTAGTGTTGACCGAGTCGGAACAACGTTTGGCGCACGTACAGAAAATTATTGAAGATAAACGTGCGAAAGAACTTGAACGTGAAGCGGAGAAACAAAAACAATTAAAAGAAAGAGCTAAAAAGGAAGGTGAAATCAAACTAACCGAAACAGCACAAAGCTGGCAACGTCAACAGGAATTGCGCAGCCTGCAAGAGAGTATACGCCGTGACCGTTTGGCCGCACAAGAGGAACGTGATCGTATACGTGCTCAAATTGCTGCTGATCGGGCGGAAAGAGCTAATGCAAGTCGAGCTTTTGAACCAGTCGCCTCGGCATCGGCATCATCTTTACGCTTACGTACTTCAGAACCACTTGCACCTGCATCCTCAGTTGCTTCTGCATCGAGCGAAACGCGTTTGCAATTTCGGCTACCAGGTGGCATTCAAAAAACGAAAGCCTTCAGTGCAAGCGATTCGTTGGGAACGGTGCGCGATTATGTTCAACGAGAACTTCTAACAGATTTGGGTGTTCGTGATTTTGTATTGGCAACCACTTACCCGAGACGGCAATTCACTTTATCCGATGACATTAAAACTCTTGCTGAACTTAATCTTATACCGAATGCCATTGTCTTAGTTTTGAAAATGGAAACGGCTGATCGCCTTACAAGTACCGGTGGTGGCTTTCTTCATATGGTTTCTACTGTTTTATGGGCCATGCTTACGCCTGCAGCTAAAGCTTTTGATTATGTTAGTAGTCTCGGATTTCGTAATTTTGCTAACCGCATAAATAATCGCTTAGTTGCTTTGGGTTGGGGTTGGAAGCGACCAACTCCAGACATTATCGAAATCCAAGCTGATATGTAAGTTCAAGGGGGATGGGGGAGTGTTTTTTTTTTTTGTTAGTAATTATTAATGAATGTTCCATTTCATAGGCGGTACCGTCGGAATACAGATGTTTTCATTACACCAACCACTCAAGCAAAAATCATTCCGGACCAAGCTGGTAGGCCTACAGTGCAGCCACAAAATCCGGTAGTAGTACCAGTTGCTGAACCACCACCACCACCAGCACAATCACCACAACCACCTATGGATGCTGCACCAAAACGTAACTATTCCGGTGAAGCGACCATTCATCGCTTACGTGATTCAGTCAAGGATGATGAAGACAAGACCACATATAATGGCAATTCCACTCAGCAACAGTAAAACAACGAATGCATTTGCTTTTGTTGGCTTACAAAGTTTATTTCACAATTTCTTAAGCTTTTTCATTCAATCAATTCAAATCAATAATGGATGCGGTCATTCCCCATAGTTGTTAAGAATCTACACAATGTTAACCTTTTAAAAATTAAATTTATAATCACAATAATAAAGCAAAGCAAACATAAATACATCAACACAATTAGTTCCCTTATTTATCACTTCGGAATCTAAGGTTAGCGACACACCTCATGTGACAAAAATCTATGATAAGAATTGCACTCTACAGAGACAATATTGCACAAGTTGAGAGTATCCGAGCCATATGGGAAGGAGAATTATGGTTCAAATTTTGCGCTGAACATGCTACTTGCGATCCTGGAGGAAATTAAACCAAAGCAAAATCATAAGATGGCAACACTCCTTGCAGCTAGTGCATTAAGCAGAGGCAGAGCTCTTTACAATCCTCTTGCTGCACATGAAACCGAACCTGGATTCTATTCTGTATTAGCACGGATTAAGACATTTTTGAACAGATTCCCTGATAACACCTGCTATACTGGGGAAAATGGTATGCATGCGCACATACCCGTTGTTGAGTGAGTCCGGGATTTAAACACAATCATTGGAGAGAGCCAATAATAAGTACATACTACTCTTCATAGGGGACACTATTAGTTGGCTTGTGAAGAGTTACATCGGAGAGCAGTCGAGAACCTACCCACCAGAATAGTGTTGTATTCGGACTCCCAAACCTACTACTCGGGCCACCTTAGTTCAGCTGAGGTTGGGCTGGTCTCTTATTCTCTATTGCTACAGATATCGAATAGGTTTTTCTCGAAAACAGTCCTCAAGACTTGTGGTTGCTTTTGGGTGCAGGTTTTTCAGTCTGCATCATGTCGCATCTGTTAAGCTTTTGCAAGTACATATACTTAGATTGAATGACTATTTAATAATCATTGATTCCATCAAGTACTGTAGTCATGTTTAGATCTTAAGAGTTGGGCTCAAGCATTAAACCGCTCCCAAGTTCTCAGCAATGCGTTAGGATCCTATATAACTTTGATGCCAGGACACTGCCTTGTGGTATACTAGACCTGACCTATCTCCATAACCCTTACATGGAAGGAGTTGCCTAAAAGATAGCATTTAAGTAATAAGTAATGCTTTCCTGGGAGAAGGTTTTTGATCTTATGAGGCAATGATACCAGAAACAACAATCATTTTATCATAACTAAGACTCTTCTTGTATTTTATGTTTTGAAATTGTGCCTTTACTTCATCTGGATATATATGTACTTATGCTGCACAAAAGTCTCCGTTTTTACAACATTTGTCACATGTGATCCCGTATTTGCAACAGCAGCCACGTAAACAAATGTAAATGAATGATCATCATCTGAAATCATTAAATTCAATTAAGTAGAAAAAAACACTGAGATATAATAAGGCTACGCTTAACGTATTTATAAGGCTCTATTTCTTTATAATTTGTATACTGTAATCTTAAAGCTATTCCTGGGTATCAATTCATGCTGCTCAGTCGACTGTCATCTTCTGCTCCAACCTCCAACATGGCTTGCATAATCTTACGTTTGAGTCTTTTACGCGAAAACTCAGAGTTAAGATTACGAAATTCATTGGCAATCGTTTCTCCGAAAGCATCCCATTGATCCCGACTAACAATATGAGGGACGGCGACAGCAACTTGCGCATTTGACTCTGTGTTGGCGGTGGTGGTGGTTGTATTTTGTACTACGGCAGGATTAACATTTTGTTCAACATAACAATTATTTACACTTCCGGCAGTTAATGATGATGCTGCTGATGATGTTGGCATTTGTTGCTTAATTTCGACTGAGTTCGATGTTCCATTGTCCACTGGTGTAGTTGCAGTTGGGTTTTGTTGTCGTGGTGGCGTAGCATAGCTTCTATCACATGATGTTTCGCCATAACTAGTAAAAGTTGTCAAAGGATTCGTAACTGTAGCCAATTGTGTTGTATCCTCCATTAAGCATATGTCTGTGGTGCCAGCAAAAGTTCTCTTATCATCTATGACACCATGACGACTATTGTTATGACCATCCTCAAACTCCAGTTTTGTGCGCATTTTCTAAATTTATTATTCAAACATATCTGAATAAGTAAAACATTTTTAAGTGAAAATCAATTCTACTCACCTTGATCTGTGGCCCTGATTGTAGCGTTGTCGAATTTGTCTGGTATCCCGGCCTTGGTTCAATGACTTGTCGCAAAAACATTAAAGCCTCAAAGTGATCCCAGCGACAACGTTTCCCACTTGGGATACTTTCAACATTACCAGTAGGAGAAGCAACTAATTCATCATCATTTAAAGAGCCACCGGATTCTTCAATGCGACGCTCCAATTTCTTCATTTCCGAATTGAATTGATTGCGTAGATTGTGTATTTTTTTGCCATAATCATGTTTGGAAACATTTAACACCGAACAAATGTGGACAATAGCTTTGTTTCGACTTTCCTTGCATTTATAACTTTCATTATGAAAGTTCCATAGGCACTCGGCACGTCTATACAATTCGATGAGTTGTGCAATCTTATCGCGTGTCCAAATTGTTGATTTTCGTGGTGGCCGACGTTGTGCTGACATAGAATTATCTTCGCGGGCTTTTGTCATCTTAGGATCTTAGGATGTTACAAATAATAAATTGGGAGATTTGGATTGGATGTGAGTCTCCCTCAACTAAATGGGAATTGCCAACATTGCAAATTTTTAGTGAGTTGGCAATTTTAGTACGAACACAATCGAGTTATCGGTTATCGACATTAATTAAATAGAGTTGGCAGCACTACTTCTCTCTTTCAAGTAAAATTGACAATTGGCAGCACTGCTTATTAAAAATAATAAACTTTAAGTAAAAATAATCTTAATCTTCATGTCGTCGGTCTAAATGTAAAGCACCGTAAATTGATTATATGTGATTGGTAATTTTTTCCACGTAGTCTCAGTATAAGACTCGTCATTAATCCTAAGAAGAAAAACCTCTTCTACTTTGTTCCTTTTGCAAATATGCAATGTTGTTGATAAACACAATTGCTGCCGCTATCTCCTTAACCGCCGTCACTGATTGCACTTCCAATTCTACTACAACAAAATCAACAACAACAACTTTCACCTTTATATCAAACCGAACAAATCATAACAACACAACGTTATCAGCATGAATATCACCAAGAAACGTTTAAGATTATTTGCCATAGTATCCCTAATATTAGTGATCTTGATTTACCTTTATCGATCGGTTTTAACACAACAACGAAAACAACAACAACCACACCACAATCAGGAGCCACCGATAATAGCCAAAGAAGAGGAACAACATCAACTGCCACCCACCGAAAATACCGAACAACGCAATTTGCAAGCAGCTTTTGAAAGTCAACAAAGTCTCCTTAATTTGCAACGTGAAGAATTGCAAAGGACACAAGAACAAATGGCCCAATTGGAAGAGCAAATTCGTGCACTCCAAGCAAGTACCCCACGTAAATATCCAAAAGTTAAATATTTGAATTATAAAAATCGCAAACGTATACTGATAACTGGTGGTGCTGGCTTTGTTGGCTCTCATTTGGTTGATGATCTAATGATACAAGGTCATGAAATAATTGTGGTAGATAATTTCTTTACGGGACGCAAACGTAATGTGGAACATTGGTTGGGTCATGAGAATTTTGAATTAATACATCATGATATTGTCAATTCATTGTTCATTGAGGTCGATGAGATTTATCATTTGGCCTCACCGGCTTCACCACCGCACTATATGTATAATCCAGTAAAAACAATCAAAACCAATACAATGGGAACCATTAATGTATTGGGTTTGGCTAAACGTGTCATGGCCAAAGTGCTTATTGCCAGCACATCTGAAGTTTATGGTGATCCAACAGTACATCCACAGCCAGAAACATACTGGGGACATGTAAATCCAATTGGACCAAGAGCTTGTTATGATGAAGGCAAACGTGTATCGGAAACACTTAGTTATGCTTATGCTAAACAGGTAAGGGAACATCTCCATCATCATCATCATCATAGTATTTACAATATGCATTAATTGTCATATGCATCATCATATGTACGTGATTACCATCAATGATTGGCATGTGGTCTGTTTGTCTGTCGGAAAAAACTTTAATTGAATGCTCTACATAGTCAGTTAGTGGCATTTGTTCTGCTTTAGTTTGGTTTGCAGCAGTTAAAATCAAGTTAATTGTTCAATGAATTTAATTCAATTGGAAAATTTCTTTTCCTTGGCCCAGAATGGGCTTGGCTTGAGCAAGTATTTCACAAGTGACAACACGCCTACATATTTCACACATATGTATGTAAAAATATAGACAGAATTTTTGATAAGATAGTACTTAGTAGTAAACATTTAGTAAATAAGCTAAAGATGTCATCAGCTGATAAAGACACCTTATCTTATGCCCTTCCATTGACCCAAAATATTTACCACTTGTTGGAGGCATGTTTATTATACTAAAAGTAAAAAAAAAAAAAAACAGAAAATAACCTTTATTTCCCCTCTCTTTGTGTCTTACAGGAAAAAGTGCAAGTCCGAGTGGCACGCATCTTTAACACATATGGACCACGCATGCATATGAATGATGGGCGCGTCGTTTCCAATTTTATACTACAAGCCTTACGCAATGAAACCATTACTGTCTATGGCAATGGCAAGCAAACACGTTCTTTTCAATATGTTTCCGATTTAGTTGATGGTCTCATAGCATTGATGGCTTCCAATTATACACAACCAGTGAATTTGGGTAATCCTGTGGAGCATACAATCGAAGAATTTGCTGTGATCATTAAAAAATTGGTTGGCGGTCACAGTCCAATGAAAAAAACACAAGCAGTTGAGGATGATCCACAACGTCGTAAGCCTGATATAGCGCGTGCCAAACAGTATCTCAATTGGGAACCACAAGTGCCGCTCGAAACTGGTCTTCAAAAGACAATTGCCTACTTTCGCAATGAACTTGCTCGAAGCGATCGTTATCAAGAGAATTCAAATAAATTCTTTGATTCACCGGATTTACAACGTAGTCATCAGCAGCAAAGGCATCATCTCAGTCTTGGGGCAGGGACAAATGGTTAATGATGTAGTCAAACTGTGCTCGTTATTTGTGTACCATAAATTGTGTTGTGATCCTCCTTGTGGAAACGTTTCTAGTCTGCATAATTGTATATACAAACTAATATGATCATCTATATCATCATTATAATTGCCATCACCACCACCACCACCACCACCAGCTCCACTAGAATTGTCAAACAGCTTATAGAGCTTTCAAGGAAATAGTATAAGTAATTCAAATCAAGTAGTGATATATCACATCTATTAGATGTCTATAGTAAGTAGTCTGAAGCCTATTAGGTCGCTTGTTATACATGTAATATTTGTTTGCCTTAGGTCCTCGAAAATCCTTTAATTCATATCTATAGTCGTAGTTGTCGTCGAGTTTTTTTGTAAGTGAAATGTGGTGAAAATTAGTTTTAAGGTTTTTTATGTAAAAGAAAAACGAAATACGTATGTTATAATAAAATATTTTATAAAAACTAGTTTCAATGAATTGAATGATTGTGTAAATGAAGAAGAGGAAACAGCAGAGGATTTGCTAAGCCACTGTGATGGTATAAATTGGACCAAACTCCGCTGATATCTAGGCAACCTTTATCAACAGAAATTGCAAAATATCTTGGAATTCCTTATGAATATCAGAAACTGAGAAGAGCTTTTATTATGAGGTTTATTACAATGGGCAAAGGTGAGGCCTTATCTATGTAAACTTATCAAAACAAAAAATGCACCTTGTTTTTCATTTTTCTATACATATTATGCCAGATCTTTTCCTCTGTCTGAACGCGATGAACTCAAAAAGCAACGAACGGATTTTCATATGGTTTTCACCAATTGACCGAGTGATTCATAAGGAAGGTTTAGGAAAAAGGTGAATTTGAAAGAAAAAGCCAAAAAATTTAGAGTGAGAAATATTTTAAAATCAATCGTATGAAGTGAATCAAAATACCATGAACACGAATGATTCAGTAGTCTTAGGAGAGCAAATGTATCAATTATTAAGAGGAAAACAGATAGAAATCGTTTATGCTGTGATTATAAATGCAGCTAATCTAATCTATAAAAACTTTAACTTGTTTCTAATTTCAAATCTATATCTTCTATATATATTATAAATTAACATCCACTGAAGAGTTTGTTTCTTTGTCTGAACGCAATGAACTCAAAAACCAACGAACGGATTTTCATATGGTTTTCACCAATGGACCGAGTGATTCATAAGGAAGGTTTAGGAAAAAAGAAAATTCAAAAAACCCCGAAGAATCTGAGATGCATATAAAGCCAAGAGAAATATTTTAAAATCAATCAAATTGCCTTTGGCAAACATCTCATCAGGTCAGGCAAACAGTACCCATTATTTTTTTGGGAATGAGAGTCAGGACAACGTCTTCCCGGTTATCTAATTCTATCATAAAAGTAAACAAAATTCTTTTTTTGATTATTTTCAATATGAATTATTTGTGTTCATATGTAAATATATAACTATATATTTCGTCTTTTCATCATAGTACATAAGAGAATCTACCTATGTATATAGAGTCCAACTACATTTACAATATATAATAATATTATTTGTAAGGTCTATTTATTGTAATAATTCTTATTAAGTCAAAACTAGTCAAAATTACAATTGTCTTTAGTGATCGATCCTGTACTGAGGTATATCAGACACTGCCAATTTTATAATTAATTTATATACAAAAATAAAATCCGTACACCTCTTAATCCTTGTCTAGTTTTTTAGTATTATTCTTATCAACTAAATTCATATTATAGTTGTCCTATATATTAATAAGTATGATGTATTATATTATATATTATGTTCTATAAAAATGGAGCTCTTGACTTATAAACTATAAACATTTTTATGCACCATATCATCATCATCATCTTATGAGAAGAGTGGGTTAGTTAGTTTGTTAGTTAGTTGAAACATTTACATAATCAATCAACACTAAATACATACATCCATTCATCATCCTTTAATTATGTGATTGATTGATTGATCCCTAAACTTTAAACTAATCTTAAGTAGTATCTAACTATAAAATCCATAAAACAATTGCCATTGCTTGCATATTCAAAATGCATATAACCCAGACGAATGATTAGCATCATCATCAACGTTCAGTTGTTGATTATACATACTACTTATTTCACCTTGAGACTGGCTCAAGCATTTCGACAAATAGTTTTTTCATTGTTATTGCATCTTCACGACAAATGCCACGCCAAAAACGTCTTAGTATATCATCAGCTTGACGTAATGATGGCAATATAAGCAACAATTGTTGCTGATGCGACACGGCCGACGAGTGACGTAGCAGGTAGACAACATCATTGAGCGAATTCAGTATTGTATCACGAAAAGCACGCAAGGAACTCTGATCATCGAGTAATATATCACAATTGGAGAGTAGCAGAGCTTTTAAAAGATAATATTCCTCACGACGTGGTGATATTCTTTCCAAACGTTGTGCAATCTGTACACAATGATAGTAAAACTCCGTATAGCCACATTCTTTGGCGAGTAGCTCATCCATCCAGACATCGGTGGCAAAACAAAGTTTCCCATTGAAAGGCAACGAACGAAATGTTAATTGCAATGTTAAGATCTCAGCCCATGAAACTTGCAGCAGTTTCATTTGATCATTCAGTGGCAAGTCAGTGAATCCAGGTATTTGCTTGGCCCAACCAATTACACTAACCAACTCCTTATCATAGAGATCACTTAGTACACTTAAGATTTCTTGTGGATCATTATTGTTATTTTGGAAAATGCATGTGACGGCAGAGATTGCATTATTAGTTGTTAAAGATTTATTTCTCGATCCACTACCACCACCACCACTGCCACTGCCATTATTGTTGTTGGTGGTCTCTAATTTAATGCTATCTGACGTTTGTGACGTTTCATCTGGGGTGCTGACAGAACTATCATTATTGGCACTTGTTGACAGCGTCGCTTGTACGCTTAATGTATCCGGTTCATATGAGTTGAGTACTTCAAGGATTTTCACATCACACAGTGATGTTGTACTCGATTGATAAAGCAACTGCATGGTTTGATATGAATTCGAGACGGGATTACGGCGATATTTCTGACGTCCACCACGTACACGATCCAAACGAACGCCCTCCTATACACACACACACACACACACACACACACCGAAAGTTCATGAAAAGAAAAACGGAAATTACCATTAATTGAGAAACAAATAATATGTAAGTATGCTTATGTGCTACTAACCTTCAACATGCCCATGAGCAAGCATTTTTGAAAGCGACATGCCTGACAGGCCTTACGTCGTCGCTTATTGATCTCGCATTCATTATTCGCCGGACACGTATACTCAATGTTTCCTTGTATTGTACGCTTGAAGAAAGCTTTGCAAGCCTCACAACTGGCGACGCCATAATGAAAACCAGATGCCACATCACCACAAACCAAACACAGCCGACGCAATTCATCACGTATGGAACCACTATTACCACCACCACCAACATTGTTGCTAGTACTATTCCCACTATTGCCACCACCTCCACTGGTACCAACACCACCACCACTTCCTCCAGTACTGCCACCACCACCACGTGTCGTATCATTTTCATTATTTAAAGAAACATTATGCAAATCACAAGATAACGAAGTCGTGGAACTACACAATTGACGTTCTGGTGACACCGATGGCGATGATTTCATGCTACTGGAATTTTGTGCTTTTGAACTGGAACTACATGAATTGGAACGATTCAAACTTGTGTTTGTTGGTGTTGTCGTTGGACTATAACATGAATTGCTAGCACCACCAGCTGAAGATGAGGTCTCCACTTCCTGTTTAATATGTAAAACGCTAACGCCGTCAGACATTTTAAACATCTTAAAAGGGGAAGAGAAAGAAAAGTTGATTATTATATGATGATTATTTAAAATAATTAAATCTGCTGATGATGATGAGAGTCAATAGAACATTAAAAATGAATTTTGATTTAGGAAATTAACAGAAATAGAAACAAAATGAATGTCACATCATCATCATCAGATCAGAACAACAACAAAAACAGAAATTCAATTAGAATTTATTCCACAATAATAATAACAACAAGAGAGTGGGTATCCATGTGTGTATCTATGGTTTGTGATTGTATATACTAATGCACATATTTGGATTGTTGCATTATAACATCTAACCAAACCAAACCAAACCAAACAAAACTAACAACTTACAGTATCGTGCATAATTCAACGATTAAAAACCAGCACAGAGCCCCCAAAGTAAATTGTATTGTGGCGTTGAAACGATAATGAATGGAAAACTTTAAACCAAAAACAGAATCACAAATTACACAAATTAACTGTTTTTTTTTTTCTGTTGTTACAGTTGTTCTACTTTTATGATAAGAACTCAAGAGAAGAAAGAATACTTTAAGCAGACACGGACACTTTACTACTTAAACTCAATGACGATGAGAAATCCAAATTCGATAAGGAGCTTTTCTATGCTTATCAGTTAGTCAGAGTCAGTAATGCGTATCAGCAGCAGGCAAAGAAGCAGATGAAGAGAGTCGAACAAATAACTCAGAAGTAGCGTAGCGTAAGAAGATTAAGACAATAGTAGAAGAAGAAATCATGCTAAGTTAAGGCAAAAGCCAAAAATAAAAAAGTGGGCGGGTATGTGAACATGCACACAGAGGATGATGTTGCTATCGCTACTACCGCTTATCATCATCATCATCATCATAATGGAGAATCTAATACAGTCGAACTTCTTCTATAACAAAAACAAGAAATTTCGCGCCATCAACAACGTTAGACACATTTCAAATATTGATAAAAACAAAAAGTGTGCGTACGTGAGTTTTGTTGTTATTGTTACTATTGCTGATGTTGTTGTTCCTATGATTGTTGTACTTTTGTACTTACATAAAATAAATTATTTATGAAATTTTTTATTTCCAAAAAAATAAAAAAATATATCAGCTACCGTTTGCGTGCTGCTTATATTTTTTGTTGCTGCTGTTGATTTATTTGGCGTCTTTGCTCCTCTCCACGTCACAATTTTGTCGTAATCATTTTTTTAAACTAAACTTTTATACAATTTGCTTATATGTGTATATACATAGGTGTGTGTGTGCGTGTTTGTGTGCATGAGTGTGTGTGTGTGTGTGTGTTTAGAATATAAATAAATTCGCACAATAATTAGTAATTAATATTTATTTTGATTCGAGCACTTTTTTATTGCTTTGCATTTTCTTATTTGTTGTTGTCTATCTTTATGTCACTTCTTCTTCTTTTAGATTTATACATCGCACAACTTTTATCAATAATTCATCCATTTTAACCATAAAAATTCCATTGTCATTTATTATTATTAAAATAATATTATTATTGTCATTTAAAAACTGCATGGGGTAGCAATTGTCAATAAATTGACAAAGCATTGTCAATGTAAAACTGTTGGTTCATTTAATTTCAGTTTATTCAACAAATTCCATTATTATTATTGATATATTGAATCTATTATACTACAGATAGCTTCTGTTATCATTATTATTATTACTATTGTTATTATAAGTATTGTATTGCTGCATTGGGAGGCAGTTGTCAATGGTCAATTGACGACGATGCATTGTATTTGTAAAACTGTCAATATGGAGAACAAAACAAATATTCATTAATATTAGATGCTTTAGTACACTATAATCGATTTTCCATATTGTAAAACACTCTTTTTTGACACTGTATTCATCACTTTGGTTTATTGAATTTATAATTTAATAATTTGTATATATTTAATGCACATTTTCTTTGTTGTGTAAACAAAAAAAAAAAAAGGAAAATGCATAAATTATTAAAACGTTTCTTATCGGAAAATTTGGTAATGAGAATGAGAAAAAAAGCACTGCGATAAATGTCAAACTTTTTTAGTGTTGTCAAATGTGTAAAACCAAAGTCACCACATTCAATACAGTGGTGAGAATTTTTTTAGCTTCTCAACAGCAAAGAAAGAGAAGAAGAGAACTTAACACTATTCACTATTAGAAAAATAAAGTATACAAGTATAAACAGCTGCCTCAGGGAAGAAAAAACAAGAGATTTATAAATTCGATATAAATTTTTTGTGTTTTTTACAAAAAATAAGAAATAAAACAAGTTGAAAATAAACAACATGGGCGATGCAGACAATTATCAACCGCCACCAAATGTGGGCGACGGACCACAACCGACAGCGAGAGCCAAGAAGGCCGGCATACAAGTGATACCGGCAGAAGAAGAACCATCAATTGAAGAAATTGTCATGATTGACCCCGAATGCTTAGAATTGGATCTGAATCATCGTCGACTTGATAAATTGGAGAATTTCGAACCACTAAAGCAAATCCAACGTTTGTATTTACGTTGGAATTTGATTAAGAAAATTGAAAATGTTCACATGCTGACCACGCTGGTGGAACTTGAATTGTATGACAATCAAATTACCACCATTGAGAACTTGGATACTTTAACCAATCTCGAGCAATTGGATTTGAGTTTTAATCGTATTACGAAAATTGAAAATCTTGATAAACTGGTGAAATTGGAAAAACTCTTCTTGGTTGCCAATAAAATTTCAGTAATCTCAAATCTTGGCATGCTAACCAATCTTACTATGCTGGAATTGGGTGACAATAAATTGAAAAAGATTGAGAACCTGGATTCATTAACCAATTTGCGTCAGCTATTTTTGGGCAAGAATAAAATTACAAAAATCGAAAATATCGATAAATTGGTGAATTTGGAAATACTCAGTCTTCAGGCGAATCGCATTGAAAAGATCGAAAATCTAGACAAACTCGTCAAACTGGAGGAATTGTATATATCTGAAAATGGCATTACACAAATTGAAAATCTAAATGCAAATATAAAACTGGAGACATTGGATTTGGCTAAGAATCGTTTAAAATCGCTTGGGAACTTGGAGGCGTTGACTAAATTGGAAGAGCTTTGGTTGAACGATAACGGTATTGATGAATGGAAAAACGTTGAAGTATTGAGCGCTAATAAATCATTAAAAACGATATATTTGGAATATAATCCTTTGGCCAAGGATCCACGTTATCGCAGTAAGTTGCGTGATATCATACCAAACTTGCAGAAAATCGACGCAACTTTATGTCGATAAAAAAGATCAAATAACTTTGAGCAATTTTTTATTTTATACAATTTGTTTTTAATAATATTTTATATTTCTTTTCCTTATATACCAACAATAATAATAATAACAAGAACAAATAAAAATATCAGTTACAAAACAATTACATATTATGATGTTTCAAGTATTTTATTGTTTTTCATCAAAATTTAATAAATTTATTTTAAGCAACTAATTTAATAATTAAATTGAACATCGATTGTACGGAACATCCTTTATCATCCGTGGTTTCCATTCATGTCCATTATCATAGATAAAAGTGAATTATAAATAATCACCCGTGAGGCACATAAACTCCGTCGCATAGATCTTTACTAAATTGAAAAATTTTAGAAAAATTAAATAAGTATATTTTAAAAAGTATATTGATATGTTCTTCAATTCATTTATAACAAATTTTGATATGAAATGCAATACTTAGTTATTTTATTGGAAGTCTACAAAAGGACAAAAGGAAATATAAATGAAAAAAATATGAAAATTATATTTTTCTTGTCTGTTTTGTAATCTCTTGTTCCACCATTGACTCCAATTACAACTTGGAGTCTTCTTTACAGATAGTTATAGAGCAGCAATGATCTATAAAACAAAGATTTACGTATATCTGGGATCGTTGCCTTTATAGAATTTAAAATTCATTTCTTCAAGGATTATTGCATCAAAATTATTGGTCACTGATAAAGTGCTTTTGTCATAATACAAAACATAATACAAAACTCTACATCAACAATTTAGAATGGTTTTTTCCATGTAATGTAGAAATGTATTGAAACACAGATAATTGAGGTTCAACTGAAATTCAGAGCCAGACAAAATGCAATTCTATTGCAAGCTTATTTATTCAAAACAACATATAAAATCTTTTTTCTGGAAATTCTAAAAATTATGATGAGTAATAAATATGCAATTTAATTTCACAATTTTTAATTTTGGATATCAACCTAAAACTTTGGAAATGTCTTTATAACTGTGAGGGAATCATTTAATGATAAAATGAGCTTAGTTCGATCACTCTACAGTCCCCCGACCACACAATCACTTTCAATAAGGATAATAATATAAAAAAATGGTTCGACCAGTCTACAACAAAGTCAAGTCAATTGATTGAAAATCATGTAAATATATTTATTTATATTTAATGTATAAAAACAAAATGTTACCTAATTCAATCCAGCATATCATTATTCTTTTAAAATGCTGTCGTAGCTGGGTAAAAGTTCAACATAAGTTTTACTGTTTACAAAGTCTCTTATTATCATATATTGATGCTTTGTTAAGTTTGCTTCCACCATAAGCGATATTACATCATTTATGCTTGCTGGTAAAATTGGTGGATTCGCTTGCAGGATAGCAGCGGACAAATCAATTTCTGGTAGTTCAACTATTCGTCGTCGTTCAGTTCTCTTTGAACTCGAGTCAGATGCTTGTAAAGAATAGTTTAATAAAATCGTTTCTATTTGTTCAAGCCAATTCGCATAAGTTCGCAAAACCACTCGTTTAGTGCGTTTGCATTTTTTCCAGTATTTTGAAAATTGTTTGCAAACGTAATTTAAGCGTTTTTCTAATTCGTTTGTTTCAACTATAGAGCACTTCTTTTTAATATCCTTTTTCATGGTATCGCATACTTTTCTACATTTTTCAGCATCTGTACCACTTTCTGCGCACCAAATATGGAAAACATACATGCGTTTAAATTCGCATTGATAAGATGTTCCTATCACAAAAACAATGTATAAAGAAATAAAATTAGAAAGTAAAAATATTAAAATCACATAGAACAAAAAGTACTAGTACGTCCCACTTCTAACACACAGCAGCAACACAAAACAAAATAAAAGCACCACACAAAAACCAACGAGACCGCTTTAGTCTGTGGGAGATAACACAACGTGTGGCAATTTGTGGCAGCTAAAATTAACAGTTTAGTATCTTACACCGTCAAACCCTGTGTGTCAAACATCTGTGTACGTGTGTTGGATCCAAAAACATTCATTTCACTCACTTTGGACGAAGTATCCAAACATTGGGAATCCCATCAAATATCGTACATATATGAGACGCACAAATACACATTTCACTAACACAATGATGAGGTTTAACACAGTGGGTTTGTCCGTGTCTATGCCGCTTAAAACAATTATTAATATAATGAAATAAATTTCATTTTTGCCTTCAGGTGGGTTCACATTTAAAACCTTAGCTGAATTTGAATTATATGGGAATACTGACAATGGTATTGGTAAAAGATTAGTTTTAAAAAAGAAACACAACAAGTAAAGAACATTTAAATTATTTACAAATGAAGCTTATACCTTTATTTTCAATATGCATTTTGAATAATTGCAATAAATTTTTTTTTTTTTTTTTCTTATTTAAAGTACTTTCAACTATATACTATATTTAAAGGGCACGGTAAAAATTAAACAAAAATAACTTTAGTTTGAAAAGCTTAGTATTTTACTAGATAGTAATGACAATGTTATCAAACTTTTGACTTTTTTTTTATATTTGGTGGCAGCGACCAATGTTCCTCTGTCCAAAGACACCTCTGTTTCAGTGTTATAAGACCACACAATTCACCACTTGCTTGTTATTCATTTCACTTTCTCGTCCGCTCTCTAACGCGCTTACACCCACACCTTTTCCAACACTAGATTTCTGGCTTCTCTTTACCTAAGTTGTCTATTGTTGTTGTTGCTCTTGCGCTGAAAATAGTGAAAAATTTAAAGAAACTGCGCGATTTAGTAAATCACTAACTAATTTCATTAATTATTTAACAAAAAAACTATTAAACATTAAGAATATTGTGCATATAAATAAACACATTAAAATATTGTGAAAATAAAAAGAAAATAGTAATAAAAAAGCATAAAGGAAACCTAGAAAATCAAATAAAAGGTGTGTATATGGAGGATCACGTATGTTTTTATACACACTTTGTGTTTGTGGTGTGTTTGCTGCTGCTACTGGTGGCTCTTCTAGGGTCTGTTGTTGGTTTTGCTTTTATCAGTCGACGACTCTTTATTTTTTGTATTTTTATTTTTCTTTACTATTGTTTTTGTTGTTGAACTTCCATAATATGTATGTATGTACATATTTACTGTTATTATTAGCATATTTTAAATTACGCTTGCCTTGTCTTGTGCTTTTGTTTGTATCTCATGCATGGTGTAAAAAGAATATTATATGCGCGTTAGTTTTTTTTTTGTCTTACATATTTGCAATATAATTTTGGAGTTTTGTTTTATTTTTATATACTTCTACTTATATATAATAATTATTTTTGTGTGCTTATATGTAATTGTTTAGTAGGCTTTGTTTGCATAGCATTTGTATTGTCTTAGTGGTGGATGTGGGTGGTGAGATATGGTGGTTAGTGGTGGCATGGTTATGGCTTTGTTATTCTTGTATGCCATTTTGTTGCTTGTTGTAAAGTAGTATTGTGATAGCGGCCTGAGGTCGCTGTAACTGTTATACTAGTATCTCAAGAGGCATTTGTACTCAGTCTTGATGCAATCATAATGGCCCTGAAGAGATACAAAAGACCAAAGCAAAGTCAGTGTCAACAACAATAAAAAGAACACAATCATATTTCTTTCTTGTTTCTTTTATTTTTATTGGATAATAAAAATATTTATTTTCTGAAAGAAAGTAACTAGTGCATTGATGCAGAAATTGAGCAAATTGGGTTACTTAAATTTATGAATTAAAAAACTTTATACTCTAAATGGTAAACGCAGTGAGTAATATCCTTTGAGTTTTTTTTCGTATTGTTGCAATTGTCTAAATGGTTGTTTGCTACTTCATAATTATATTTCGTTTTACAAAGTCCGAAAAGTCTTTAGAGGTTGGGCTTCTGTTGCTGTGCACCAATGGTGGATTCCATATGTAATCCAAATTGTTTTCTAAAAATGCCTTATAGCAACTGTAATATTTTTTGTCATTGTTATAATGTAGAATTTTGTGAGTGTGTGAATCTTTTATGTATTACATTCAGGTAGATAAATATAGTTTATACCTGCTGCTTGCTCGCTTGCTTACTTACTTACCTTCTTACACCATGTTAGTGATCCCTTTTTGTTAAATAATCTTGAAATTTTCTCTTTTTTGCATTGTAGTTAGCAGTTTTCAGTCATCAGTCACCAGTTGTCAGCCTTTGTCTTCAGTACTCGTGCCTAACTAAACCGGACTTCATTTCATCTGCTATATAAATTTAAAAAAGGAAATCTCAAAAAAAAAAAAAAAAAAAAATTCAAAGGAAAATGATGAGTTTGTTGGGTCGGCCAGATGTCGAAGCTGGCGAAGTCTTTGTTAATTTCAATCAAAATATAACGTGAGTAGTACAATAATAACAAATAATAAAATAATAATACTTATTTTATTTTTGATTTTTTATGAAAAAAAAAATTGAATTCATTTAATGTTTTTTAGATCGCTTGCCGTTGCCACAAATAATAGCTACAGTTTATACAGTTTGGGTTCCGTGGATTCCACATTGGATAAGATTTATCATACACAAAGCGATGAAATCATTCTGATGGAACGTTTGTTTGAGAGTTCATTGGTGGCTATTGTTACAACTCGAAACCCGCGTAAACTGAAAGTGTGCCATTTTAAGAAACAAAGCGAAATCTGCAATTATTCTTATGCGAATACAGTTATGGGGGTGAAATTGAATCGTGACCGGTTGGTTGTTTGTTTGGAAGAAGCTCTCTTTATACATAATATAATTGATATGAAAGTTGTGCATACCATACGCGATACACCAACCAATTCGGTGGGCTTGATTGCACTCTCTTCTAATTCCGAGCATTGTTATTTAGCCTATCCAGGTAGTGTGGTATCGGGTGAAGTGCAAATTTTCGATGCAATTCATTTACATGCTAAGACCATGATACCCGCACATGATACACCATTGGCTGCCTTGGCTTTCAGTCCGTCAGGCACGGAGATTGCAACCGCTAGTGAACGTGGTACAGTTATACGTGTATTCTCATCTCAGGATGGCAGTCGTTTATTTGAATTGCGTCGTGGTCTTAAGCGCTGCGTTTCAATTGTTTCATTATCGTTTAGTACTTGTTCGGAGTATTTGGTTTCAAGTTCCAATACTGAAACTGTGCATATATTCCGTTTGGATCGTAGTACTGAGAATGCTGAACATTCTAAACATTCTGGTGATGATTGGATGGGGTAAGTAGTTTGTTGATGATATAGAAGGGACACCCACAGGTGGGTTGAATTTGTTGTTGAATTATGGTTATGGTTTGAATTGAATTGAATATGGTTTTGATGGATGTAGATGGAATGTTAATAATTGTGCTTTATGTTCATTAAAAATCCTTCATCATAATTCATTATCATTTTTCCATTAAATCAAATTCTTTGTATGTGTGTGTGTTTTTATTTTTTTTTATTTATTATGATTTCTTATTTTTAATTTATAATTTTGTTTTTCTTTTTTTATTGTTTTTGTATGCACTCATCATATATGAAACTATATTTTTCTTTTTCTTCCATTTTTCTATATATTCGCCGCTTTCCTCATGAAAATCAAAAAAAAAAAAAAAAAAAAAATTACTATAACTAAAAAACAAAAAAAAAAATACAAAAAAAAAAAATACAAAATCAATCAACACATGAACATGAACAACTACTACAACAACACAAAAATCATAGTCTCTCTCATGCAAGTTACTCGTTTTTTAGATTCCTGAGCAAGACGGTCACCAGTTATTTGCCCACACAGGTGACCGATGTCTTTAGCCAGGGTCGTGCCTTTGCTTCGGTTACATTACCAGAGCCAGGCGTGCGCCGCATTTGCGCCATAACAACCATACAAAAGCAACTAAGGTGAGAATCACATCATATACTCACCTACTATTTATTTTGATTATCATTTTATTCCATTTCTCAGACTCCTAGTTGCCGCTCAAGATGGCTATTTATATATTTATTCCATTCCCTCAGTTGAGGGCGCTGATTGTCAACTTATCAAAAAGCATGACTTGCGCTTGGATGACAGCTTTGCCATGGATGTCAAAGGTGCATACTGTTATGATTGTTAGTACTAGTACTTTTCCACCAACTTTCCAAATTTTTTTTTACAATTTTTCTTTTCCAAAAAACAAAATTAAAAAAAAAAAAAATTCTTAAAAAAAAAAAATCAAAAAAACTTTTGCATGAACGAAAAACAAACGAAAACCGAATATTAGTAGTTGATTCATCACAACAACCGGTAAGAGAAGTCACTGGTATCAGCACCAACATCAACAACAAAAAGGATGAGGACAAATCTGGTTCTTCAACTGGTGGCGGTGGCGGCAGCGGCAGCTCAAGTGGACCAAGTTATGCTTCAACTGTTAAAGGTGATGAGCAACAATCTGCAACTCCTGCTGTCTCTACTTAAGAAGAGTATCTATTTATCTATCTATCAACCAACAACAACAAGAACAAGGACTACAAGTACACATGAACAAGAAAATAAACGTGATGGTGATGATGATGATGAAGGACACACCTAAACACATACATACAAACAGACACACACACTCCTCAAAGTACTATGGTGGACGATGATGCAAAAGTGATTGAAATGGTGGCTCACATTTGCTGTGAACCCCCAAAATTTAACATAACATTAAATAACATAAATTAATTCATAAAACACATAAAAAAATATCAAAACAAAACAAAACAAACATACAATTTTAGGTCTTAGACATAACATAATTTAATCTTTTACTATGTTATAATGATGATGATGAATGATGGATGTGGATGATATGATGATGACATGAGATCGAGATCCCAAAATCGCAAGCTGCTGCTAATTCTAAATTCCTTTGCCTATCTTGTGTGTTTAAAGATAAAAAGAATTTTAAGTAATTTCTTCTTTCTCATTTCATGTAAATTATTTTTTACAACAAATTTTTTAACTCATCTCATAGAAGAACATTTTTATAAATGATGATTGATGATAAAATGATCGTATGATAAATGTTAATGATCTTTGTCTTTTTTTATTGTAAGTAGTATGGAATATGTTTGCTTAATTAAATTTTAAAATAATTTTTAATAAATATATTAATTACATTTTTTGATTTTTCATTAATAAAAAGATGATTTTAATATAATTTTTATATATTATTTTTCTTGGTAAACATTTTTTCTTAAATTTTTTATTATATATATTTTAAAATTAAAATGACACTGACCCACCCACACATAGCACACAATCACACACACACACACACACACATTAACAAATAAGTATGTGATTAGTTTAATTATGATAAATTGTAAAATTGACTTCAATAAAAAAAAAAAATAAAAAAAAATTTTCAAATAAAAAGGAAACAAAATAATAAAAATTCTAAAAAATATATATATATATACATATATCATGACCATTGAACAAATTTTTATTTGGTGCATCGCTCTTTTTGTTTTTCTTTATTAAAAACATCAACATAAAGAAGAATTAACATATATATTTTTTGTACAAAATTAAATATTTTAGGAAATTACAATTTATATTTAATAAGTTTAAAATAAAAATTTATAAATACTATGTAATTGTATGTATGTATTTTGAATAAATGGTAAATATTAAATATAAAAGTATCCAGAATTTTATTCAATTCAAGAAAAGATTTTGAGTTAAAAATTGAAAAAAAAAATGTATATCTATTTATATTCAATAAATATAAATGAAAAAATTTGGGATTATTGAACTGCTCATCAACTATTATACGAATTATTCCTCAAGCTTATCATATAAAGAGATGAAAAATATTGAAACATCTTCTAATTTATACCAATCCTAAAGCGAAACACCTTAGTTTGTCATGCTCATGTGGCTGGGATTACACTGGCATCCAATTGTCTTCTTAAACGAAAAACAAGACTAGATTGGAGAGCCTCGATGGGTCCTGCTTTTATTATCATAATTTACGAAAGTCTACTCATTACTTGGTGCTTCTAAAAGCAGGGGATGGGGAATGATCTCGTATTATGGCAGTTATGAAGTCTAATGTTTGTAGAGATTATATACATATGTGAAGGCATATTATATTATATAATATATTATTATATCTATTCTAAGACAAGCTTTTAAGCCTTTTCTATGGATATATCAATATGGGAATGCAATGAATCTACACTCCTCCGATCTTTCATGGAGAGGCAATTCTTAAGGGGAACTATAAAGCTATTCTAGTCTCGCAAAATACAATTTACTTTCATTTAAGTTTATTCTCGCAAAAATGTATACAAAATTCATTTATTATATATTTTTTTCTGTATTCAATTCACAAATAAGAATTCTTTAATTAAAACAAATTGAATTTCTATCATCTCTTTCTTTTTTTCCAAAATGGCATAAAATATTCTGTAAAATATTCATGTTTAGTCAAATGGCGGGAACGCATATATGAATATATGTATGCATGTATGTAAAAGTATGTATATAATGCTGACCTCCTAAGATAATACATATATGTAAATGTAAATAATTTAGGTAAGAGACCTTGTCATACTCAGGTAACAATTTCCTCATTGACTTTAAAATGTGTATTTGATATGTATTGCCAAAATAATTTTCTTTCTATTTGAATTGAAAAAGTAACCAGCCGCCATTAGTTGCACGTTACTTTTGGTACTTTGCAACACTATAAATATGCGCTCTCTTTCTCCATTGTTGCATTGGGCCATTTTATAGCACTTAAAGTCACTACCCCTCATCAAATGTCAAAACGCAAGAAACAAGAAATAACTTTGTAGTTGTAAATAAGAAAACGATATTAGAAAGAAACAAATTAAAATAAATAATTATAAATGAAGTTTATTGCTTAAAGAAATAATCCATTCCTCCATCAATAATAAAGCATAATGAAAGAGAATAAAATTCTTCAATTAATTTATGTGGCATGGAGAGAACGTTGGTCGGATTCACAATGGGGTATCAACATAAAAAAGGTTGGTTGGTGGCTGGTAACATCCAAATCATTCAATTCATTTCCATTTCATTATTAATAATTCAAGACTTTTCATATAAAATGTGCTAAAATGCAATCAGTTTTTTTTTTCAAAACGAATTTATTGAGAATTTTTTTTTAAAATCATCCGATAATTAATATGAAGTGATGTGATGTGATGTGGTGTGGTGTGTCTGTTGTTATGTTGTTGGGGCATATGCTGAACGTTCGTATACCGGATCCTCGGTCTTAGACAGAGCTATAACTAGTTGCCTTTGTTTGGTTGACAGAATGCGTGGTATGCGTACAACTAAAGTGATTATATGATTGCCAATACCTTGACGCGTTCGAACACCTTTATTCTTGAGTACTACCGTGGTGTGGGATTGTGTGCCGGGTGGCACTTTTATGTCAATTTCTTCATATAAGCCGCGTACCTTAAAAGTGCCACCTAGAACTGCTTCGGATATATTCAAGAATTTCTCTGTGTAAATATCATTGTCTTTGCGTCGGAAATAATCGCTGTCATGCACTACCAAATGATAGTTGACCCGTTGCTTTGTGTTGGGATTTTCAATGGTGACTACATCGCCAGAACATGATCCTGATGGTACATTCACCAAAACTTGAACAACGCCCAACAAATAGCCTCGATTCTCGCATGTCTCACAATCGCTGCGATTTATGTAACGTTTACCTTTGCATGTGGGACACACATTGGTGTCCGTGAAAGTGGGAGTCTTCCTGACAATTTGTCCGGTGCCATTGCAACGACGGCACAGTTCATTGCCAATATCACGTTTAACTCGTAATTGAGATTTTCCATTGCAAGTATCGCATTTCATCAGATAATTCAAATCGACGCGTTTCTTGCAACCCACAGTTGCCTCCACAAATGATAGATCTAACTCTGGATCACTAGTAGTTAGTTTCATAAGATCTATACCAAAGGAAACACTTCAAAAATCTTATCATAAAATGAATGAAATACCCCTATGCTGCTTACCCTCTTGTTTGTTTGCCTGATCTAATTTCCGCTGAGTTGAAACAACTGCAGCAATTTTGGTGTCCAATTTCTGTTGCAATATATTCGGCCGACTTGCCTGCTCTAGAAAAGCTTGTTCGTCTTTCACTTGACCCAACTGATCGTATTCCAGCCGCTTCGTTTCATCGGACAGTATGGTGTACGCATTCGATAGTTCTTGAAAGTGTTTGAGCTTTTGCTCCGATTGTGTTGTGTCCGGATGAAAGCGTTTCGCCAGAGCATAGAATGCCTGTTTGATTTGTTGTATTGTTGCATTCCGGGACACTCCCAGTATCCGATAATAGAAATCCTTGGGTTGACCTTTAGCCTTACGATCAACAACCAATTGTGTATTGCTTTTATAATTGTCAATCATACGTTTCGTTTCCATCTTCCGATCAGGATAATATACGGTTTTCTTGTCCCGAAACTGATAGAGTGCAAATTGTCGACATAACCGCATATTGAAAGTTGTCGCTGGTATCAGCATAATAGATGTAGAATGGTAGTGGAGTTGTGGACATTTTCTATTTAAATTTAAGAGCCAAAAATTTCGAAATAATTGTTTATGTATACGAAAAATATTGGAACGTAACATTATAAATTCGCGATTTCGAAATATATATACAAATTTAATATATAATAGTATTAATAGTCTTTTGTTTCGGTACTTTGAGTATGTCAAAGTAGTTACGACGACTTTTTTCTAACAGAAGTATTGTGTTTGTAATATTATTGTGTTTTTTCTCAAAAATAACATTTTCTAAATTTAAATATATATGACAATTTTTTCAAATCAATTCAATTCATTTAAATTTTCCAATTAGGTTTTACCACGTGGTGTCAGTGGTGATGTTTATAACTTGGCAGATTGTTTACTTCAACAGGCTCTTATTGGATCAACAGCAAATCCGGTAAATAAGTACATACATATATTGAAAAGAATATTTTTTTTTTTATTTAATTAAACAAAATTTAAATTTTCTTTAGCTTGTACTTAACTACTTAAGGCATTCCTTATGCTCTCAACTGGTTTCACATGCTGCCACATTGCGGCGCATAGCACAATATGATAGCGTAGAACGCTATTATTGTGTTACAGCATTATTGGAATTCCTGGAGTCAATTATTGGTGGCATTACAAGTCGGTAAGAATCAATTTTATTGCAATACAACTTATTTTAATGTTGGGTTTTAGATGCTTGGTAATGAGTAGCCGATTTTCCGATAGAGGGAATTTGAAGCTTTGTATGACAAGCAAATAAAGTAGCATTTGGAAAATACAAAGGTCATTTCACAGGTGATGACATTAGCTACAAAATAACATTGGAGTCATTGGTGTTTTAGTTTTGTCTTTTATTCACAAGTGGCTGTAGGCAATCAAACATAAGAGTTCGCTAATGTGGAAATTCATCGAAAATATCTATGAAGACTACTGAAAAGGAGGAGACAGTATAGCATTTAATTTGCCACTATGATAAGGCCCCAACTTGGACCAGACTCCGCTATTAGAGTAGTCATTATTTGGAATTAAATAAAGTTGCAGTCGTGTCATGCAGTGACGAGGAATAAATCTACGAAAATAATCAAAAGCACTGAAACCATGTTTCATAAGCATTTGAAAGCAACTAGACGTACTAAAAAGCTTAATAATTAGATGCTACATGAGTTGTCGAATAAAACCCCAGTCGATCTTATGAATTATAGTTAAAACGCAATGAAAAGAATTCGTTTTTGATGCAGATGTTGATTGGCGATGGAAAATCGAATACCTACAAGAAAGTTGTTTGCAAATTTTCGTGAACGAGGAAACATAGAGCTTCCCGAATGGTGGCAAAGCACAGAATTGATGCTCAGGACGATTTTGTTTGATGGGATTGGAAGGCAATCAATCACTATGAACTATATCGAACATCGAGACCGTTTGCCGTTAATCATAATTGGTCAATAGGAAGGGAGTTGTGTTTCATCAATACAATCAATGCCAAGTCACACAAATCTATGATGATCCTTCAGAAGCTTCATGATCATATAGTTCTGATATTGCTCCACTTATTAGTAATAGTAAATTCAACACAAGAACAGACTGTGAAAACCATTTCATCCAGTTTTTTGTCATTAGAAAGAAGAGATTTTACAAGAGTTGGGCATAATAAAATTAACTTCAGAGGGACATGAAATTATCTAACAACGCATAGTTCATCTAATTCTATTAATCCTGAATATATTAAATGAACTATTAAAAACGTTTAAAATGCTGCATGCTATTACTAATCAAGGTCATAAGCAAAAAAGAACTTTGTTAAAAGTATATACATTTAGAAATAGTCTTTATCTGGAAGCAAAGACTCTACAAGAGTAGGGCTTCAGTGTTAATAAAGGAAGTATTACACTGCCAATAATCTACATATTAAGGTTTTGTTTGTCTGGGATTAATTATCTAATATCTAAGAAAATCTGCAATAAGTAATAGAAAGACACCTGTTGAAGAAGACACTTTCTAAACTTTATCTACTCCCTAGGCAAATTTGTTAATAGTCTTCATAGATCTTTAGGAAGTAATTTAGCCATCAAGGCTAGGCTATTGTTATCCTCTTAACTCTTACTATTTTAAAGAAACATTTCTCTTTTAAATTTTGTTACAGCAATAAACCCGAGGAAGCTTTACTACCTAATGCTGTTGTTAATCTCGTCCATTGGTTAGTCAAAGTGTTTGCTACAACTGTTAAGTATTACGAGCTACATGGTGATTTTAATGGTGAACAAACTCGTATGCTTGATCAGCTTTGTTTGGTTATCGATCAAGTCAGTCGAAATCAATTTATAATGGGAATTTATTATATTGGACGACATGAAGATCCTGAAGTTTATGTACAAATTCGTGAAAAATATTCTGGAATTAAGAATTCCCTTGCAAATTCAAATTTGACGCTTAAGATGCCAGTAATAGAACAGCATTTGAAGCAATTTGCATATATGGATGGCATCCATTTGGAATTGGTGCCATTGAATAGGGAACATATTGAACAAATTTCATTTTGTGTTCAGCCTTTGCTGGCTGTTGAAGTGTTGATGAATCCCTGCAAGGATACTTCGTATTATGTTGCTGAGCTGCAAATGCTGCAGCGTCTGAAATCCTATTCAAATGCACGTCTATTCTATGAGATTATACGAGCTGGTTTTATATCATTAAGCAATGTGGTGGAGACTAGTCATGATACCATGTGGGGTGCTTTTACCTTCTTCAAAGTGCCACAAATTATCAAACAGTTGCATGCATTAAAACGTGTGCCGGGCGAACAACAAACGCCTACAGATTATATACCAGATGTTGTAGAGGCCTTAGAAATGTTACTCGAAGATAATTTACTCTTGGATTTTATGGATACGAAATGCTCTTGCAATATTATTGAGTTTTTACTCAATGATTGGACGAAACAGCATTTGGTAAATGAAATGCATGTAAAACATTTTGCTGCTCAACGGTAAGTGAAGTGAAAGAGTTGGAAAATTACTGATAATAATGTTCACACAATAATTTAAATGTATTATGATTTCATTATTTGCAGTGAAAGCACTTCTATGCTTCTGCAAAAACGGGAAGGCGGCAATCAAGCACCCTCAATGATTAATTTCATAATACGTGCTGAGGTGCCTTTGTCTGGTATCTTAAAGACTCTTAGTGCAGACTACAATAAAGTACAGGAAGCACTTCTGGGTGTGCTTTGTCAAGTGCTTGTTGGCAATAGTTTTGACTTAATATTATCGGTGGCAACAGTAGAGGGTCGCCTTCAAACATTCGTCACCCGCCTTATACAATGCAATGAGAATTCCAAGCAAGTGCCTGGTGAAGTGGGTAAACCATCGGTTATACGTTCAACTTTGTTTGATGTCTCATTCCTGATGCTTACCTTCATTGTTCAGACTTATGGAGCAGATGTAAGATACATACATATGTATATCAAAATCTCTTTAAATTCTATATATTAATGACTGTTTTGTAGGTGGTCCTTACGGAACATGGTGATTCATTTTTCGAGAAATGGGTACGTGAATGTCTTGTTGATCGTTTGAAACCCAAGAATCCTAAACAAATACTTGCCTTATGTGATGACAATATTGTTGATGAACTGCTACTTAGTCTTAGTAAACCAGAAGCTCAAATTAAGAGTAGCAATTTGACATGGCAAGACATTTGCATGAATCTGCCTGGTGTTCTACATCATGTTCTGGTAGCGTGGGAAAAGGAAACACTATCATCGGCTGATGTTAAAAATATTTTGGATAATATAAAGAGAAGATTATTCTCCTTCTCCGTGTGTGCAACATCATTTCTGTGTTCCTATTTATATGCCGTGCGTGAGGTTTGTAGTTGAAATCAATAGATATGAAAAATACATTGTAAACCAAGTATATTTTACTTACAGACTGAACTTTTGAAGCCATTGAATATGATACAACAGTTTCTAGCACCACCAACAAGCGAGGAAATGTCTACACAGGAAAATGTTAAAGAACGTTTGGGTCTCTCTTTTCAAATCATACGCAAAATGCAGCATGATGTTCATCCATCAAGTAATCCGAAATCACGCAGTATAAATGGATTGATCTCACAAACGCCGCTTATTGAACAATTTCGTGATGTTTGGCGTATTGTAGCTAAATGTGGTTGGTTGCCAGTGCGTGCAGCACAAACACTGGAAACTCTCTTAGAGGCTGGTGGTGCTGTGTGGTTAACAAAGCAATTGGTGGAGCAGATTTTACATTGTAAATACACACGTGATATGGCTAAGACAATGGATATTGTTTTTTCAATTCTACATTTTCATATTGAACATGCTATGGAAGCCCTCTTGCAGTACGTCATATTGCCAATGATACAGAAACGTCAGGGGTATGTTGTTGTTGTATTCGCATGTGATTATCAATTGTAAAATTGTGACCTTTCTCTTTATCTTTTAATCATCATTAGCGATGACATCAATGAGCCGCAATCACTTGTACTTGCGCGTCTTTGTGTCTACTGTGTTATCTCATGCCTCGAGACTCAAATTGCGAATGCTAGAACAACAGCTACAGGACAAATGAAACGTTCGCGTTCACATGACGAAGAGGACAACAACATTAGTAATAATCCAAAAATACGTAAAATTGGAACTGGCGTTGATGGTTGTTCGGATAATTCTTGTTCGAATGAATTCATCAGGGATTCGTCGACAAATAACTATTTAAATAATCCTAGTAGCCATGCTACTTCATCAGCATCACTGGCAGATCTACGACTTTCAGACTATATGGAAAATGTCATTCAGCATGTTTTCAAAGTATTCCAGAATTTTGTATCGAGCGATGAACTATCACCCAAGGTATTATTTGTCTATCAATTTATTTCACTGCTAGTGGAATGTGGTGGTGAACGTGTGCGTCCAGTGCTGCGTCTATTGCCACCTGCACTTGTCCAGAATCTGTTGAAAGTATTTCCCACAGAGAATATACGCAGTGGTTTAATCTGTCGTTTATATGATCTAAGAGAGAACGAAGGACGTCAGACGGCCGTCGCCAATTTGTGTTTGTTGAGGAATATACAACTTGGTCAGGACAGCATACAAATGTAAATGTTGACACAAATCTAGTTAAGATTATTTTTTTAAAAACAGACAAATTTAGTATTAAATAAAGAAAAAAAATCGGTTGAGATATTTAACAGGACAAAAACAAGAAATTTTTGATTTTTATTTTATTTTCTTTTTTTTTTCTTTTTTATTTGCATTAAATTAACTAAAATTATACGATTTATATTATCTGATCAGATTTTTTCATTTTTTTTTTCATATCAATAATTTACAAATATTTTAATATTTTCTCAAAATGGTTATAAATTTATCATTTGTTTTTTTTTTCACGTATATATTTTTTTTTATAAATTTAGTTTTGCTTCTTCTTGCGAATGGTTTAGAGAGAATCATGATGTCGAAATTGATTCATCAGCAGAATCTGCACAAAAACAAAATAAAAAAAAAATTGGAACAATGAAAAAGATTGCAGATTTCATATTATATTATAACAAAACTGATATTCATTGCAATAGAGTAGAGGAATCAAGAAAGCAAGGAAGGAAGAAAGGAGGAAAAATTATAAACTCGCCATTAGAAAAGGAATTTTATTCATTTTTTTTTTTTTTTGCTTGTTGTCTTGCGCGCGTTTTGTTTGTTGTGTTGCCATTTCTATTGATTCTATGCTGTGGGTATGTGGGTGTGTGTCAGAGTCAGGTGATACCGAAATTTTAAATTTACAGTTCAGTTTTAAGGATGTCGAGGGAAGCAGTTAGTTTAATTGTTTTGTCTTTTTAGATTGGTTTTGTTTGTTTTGTTGAGTTGTTTTGATTTGTTGTAGTTGGAGTTATTGATTCAAATAAAAATTAATGTATAAGCGACCACCGAAGCCCACAATCAAGGCCAACAGGCAGACGCCGTACCTAAGATTAAAGACTTTTGATTTCCTATATCACTTGAGGCAGCATTCAAAATAAGTTTCTCCAACGTAGTTGCCACGCATTGCTTTCGATACATTATGCTCAAATAAACGTCGATTCGTTTGCAATACATCAGCTGCTTCCTTATTGAGCGGATCTTCAGGATTAGGTTCCTGTATACAAAAACAAGCACATTAAATAATATTTTGTTAATTACCATACATAATAACATTTATTATGTTCGTTGCTTACCAAAAACAAATATTGCAAACCGTAGACAATCGAATTAATGGTAAGCACTGGATTCCAATCTTCTCTGAGTATATTCAAACAAACATTGCCCTCTAAATCAATGTTTGGATGATAGACCTGAGTTTCGCATTTGACCTTAGGTGGTTCATGTGGATAATTTGGCCCGACACGAAAATTGAACACAAAGCGACCACCTCTGTAGAAGCCCTCATCTGGGCAAATGATCAACTTGAAATTAAGTAGGTCATCTGGATCTGGAAATTCCGTGGCGCATGTTTTTGGCAGGTTCAATTCGTTTATGTCTGCAATTATACAAAAAAAAAAAAAAAAAAAAATTAAATTCAATTTGATTGAGTTTGCTCAGAGTGCCACATATTTACATATATTCATTTTGATACTGATTGGGCGTGAGTAATGTGGACACGATATAAAATTAAGGCATAATAATAAGAATAAATAGTGACAATGTCACGGTCACCAACGTCCAATGTCGGCCACACTTTATGCATGCATGCGCGTGTCAGTTCAATACAACAACAAATTATTATTGTATCTGCTACTTACCTCTGCTTCTGTATCTGCTCATAAGCGACCCGTTCCAATGACACCACCACTATATGATCTATTTACATATAATTTTCCTTACCTTTTTGAATACGCAGCTGTGCGGCTGATGCTTTTTTTTGTTGCCCAGATCTGGCAGATTGTTCACCATCCTTTTTTTGTTGTTTCAGTGAGAAAAGTTTAATCATCTTGTGGCTTGTTGTCTTCTCGTCTTTTCTTCACTTCACCTTCTTCTTCGCTTTACAAAATCAAAAGAAAATATTTTGCTGTTTTTGGCGTCGCGTCGCTTATTTTTCTTATTTTTTTTTTTTTTTTTTTTTAACTTATAATTGTTGATGATAATTGAAGTTTTGGTTTCTTGTCTTTGCCGTTACACTAAAATTTAACTTTAAATTACTACACAATTAAATCTACTAAGTCTGAGGCAAGTACAAGTATAAAAAATATAATGTACGAGAGAGTTTTGTTTTTTGGAAATAAATAATCGTCTAAATTTCTGCCTGCTAGGTAGGTCATGAACTAAAAGCTTTTTCTCCAATGATTCAATCGAAATGAACGAAATGAATCAGTTCCGATTCCATTTAAGTTAATATGAATCCATTGATTCTCAATGAAAAAATGAAATTTCATCATTTTATAAAATAATTTTTAATAAATTGTTATTTTTAGTATCATTGATTTTTTTATTATTAAATTTCTTGATTGAAAATTGCTTCAATTGACTCAACGACAATTTTTATTGTTCCTCTACTATGAATATAATGTACTCGTTGGATCTATTGAAGCACAGTTATTTTATAACAAAATTACTTGTTGGTGTCCTTGACAGTCTTTGTTATAGAGAGGGAGGATGAGTATGTTATAGAGTGATTAAATAATAGTAGTGTAGTGTAGTGTCTTCAAAATAACTTTGTATAGGAGAGTTCATTGTAGAGGAGTCACCAGTCAGCTCAGCCAATATCAATACTATTCATTAGTATTCTATTCTGAATTCTATGTTGAAGATCAAAAACATTGATGCCTTAAGAAAAATTTAAATTTGTATTCCCTGAAATACAACTAATTTGTATAATAAGAGAATAATAATAGATTGAAATAAATAATTATTAAAATCTAATAAGAAAAAAAATGTTTGCATTTAAAATAGTGTAGGGACCCCCTGTATCAATATTTTTGCTTCGTTGTGAATGACAAAAGCAAAGAAGCAGCTGTGGTTTTGCACGTTGTTTCTGTTCCTATTTCTACTATTTCTGTTTGTTATTGTTGTTTGGCGGCAAAAAGGCTTTCTTAGTGCAATTTTATAAATTTGACAATGTCAACTGAACCTGAAATAGCCAAAGATGCTGTTTTAAAACGTAGTGAACGCATTCCTGAGGGGACACCAGTCGTTCAAGGCTATGATTTCAATCAAGGCATAGACTACACTAAACTCTTTGAATCCTATGTGAGAACAGGATTTCAGGCTACAAATTTGGGACTCGCTATCAATGAAATCAATCGAATGGTGTGTATAAATGAGCTTTGAATTAAGATAATCCCGAATTGAAGTTAGTTAGATTGCAGGTCGCAACCATTGGGAGCTGAAGAAGAAGATGTTCACGAGTCTGATGATTTTATAAAGCGACGTAGTAAGTGTACCCTGTTCTTGGGCTACACATCTAATCTGGTATCGTCGGGAATGCGTGAAACCTTAAGATTTCTGGTGCAACATCGCATGGTTGATTGCATTGTGACAACAGCTGGCGGTGTTGAAGAGGATTTCATTAAATGCTTGGCGCCCACATATGTGGGATCATTTGAGTTGCCCGGACGTGATTTACGTGAACGTGGCATTAATCGTATTGGTAATTTACTTGTGCCCAATGATAACTATTGCAAATTTGAGGATTGGCTAATGCCGCTGCTTGATGAAATGTTAGAGGAACAACAGAGTAAAGGCACGGTATGGTCACCTTCGCGTGTTATAACGCGTCTTGGTGAACGCATCAATGATACCAGTTCTATTTATTATTGGGCAGCAAAAAACCAGATTCCAGTCTTTTGTCCTGCCCTCACAGATGGCAGCCTTGGTGATATGATGTATTTCCATTCATTTCGTAAGCCTGGACTCGTATTAGATATATTATCGGATCTGCGTCGTCTGAATACTATGGCTGTGAAGGCTGTTAATTCTGGTATGATCATCATTGGTGGTGGCGTTATCAAGCATCATATTTGTAATGCCAATCTTATGCGAAATGGTGCTGACTTTTCGGTATTCATTAACACTGCCTCAGAGTTCGATGGGAGTGATAGTGGTGCACGTCCAGATGAGGCAGTATCATGGGGTAAAATACGTAAAGATGCAACCCCAGTGAAAGTTTATGCTGAAGCAACACTGGTATTTCCATTAATTGTTGGCGAGACATTTGCCAAACGACATTTCACAAAGATAAATTAAATTATATTAAAATTAATTTTAAGAAAAGTAAGATGCCGCAATTGGAAAAAAGAGGGAAATACAAGAAATGTGAATAGAATTTTGTTTTTGTTAAAGAAGACTATTCGCCCGCCCTTGGGCACAGTCGTTTTGCTTGGCAAGTTTTATAGAGTTTCCTGTTGTACATTATCATCTTCAATCTATGAACAGTTGCTGTCAATTGCCAACTTGGGCAACATACTCCAGCTTACTATACTGTGGTGGATGTCGATGACATCTGTATAGAATAACACATTATGACAGCATCAAGGACGAGGACGTCAGCAAGTCTCGTAAGGACACTACTTCACGCTTAAAGATACAAAAGTGCACAATATTCGTAAATAAGAGAAATGTAAGAAAAGAAGGAAACAGAAATTCCATGAAATGACTAGAGAATGGAAGATTGTGCAAAAAAAAAACTTGTCGCCAACACAGGCGACAAAGCTACCAAACGATCAAAACTAAATAGATTGTGAGTGTGTTTAAGAGTGGAAACAGTTTCTAGCTAAAGTGATAAACATTACAAGGAGTAACAACGAAGGCGAGCGACTACAATGACAACAAGGAGGAGTGTTGTATTATATTTTTATTGTGAAGTATGAGTTTGGTTGGTTTCCTCGCGCTTAAGCATCTGGAAGCACTCAAATGCCATTGCACAATCAACAACTACTACGACTCTCTTACGGACAATCATCTTCCATCTTACATCCTTGGTATGAGTAGTCGAAGAAGAAGAAGAAGTTGTTATATTGTAGCGCGAACCACAAAAAATTATAGAATTAAAAAAAAAAAAAAAAAAAAAAATTGTGGTTTTCTGCAGCTGAGCTCGATTTTGTCGTCGTCCTCGTCTTTGTCGTTGTCGCTGCCATAAGAAGCATGTGTCTTCGCACAAGGATACATTCTCTTTTTAAAAGCACTTTTTCTTCATAGCCTGACGCCTTAGTGTGTCCGCATCTTGCGAGTAATTGCTTGGGACGCTGTCCATAAATTTTATTCACCAAAAAGTCGAGACAAAGCCATCGTCTTGGTGCAGGAGATGCTAAAGCACTAATAGCATCAACAGTAATAGCAACATTAGTAACAGCAGCAGTAGCAGCAGCAGCAGCAGTAGCAGCAGCAGCAGCAGTAGCAGCTGAGTTTTTAAGTTACAAAAGTTGGTTGGTTGCTCATTGAAAAATCAACCAGAAAATGTAAAATTATATTAACGTCAGAAAGTCAGTCGTCGTCGTCTTTTGCTAAAGGAGGCAAAGTGCCGGGAATATGTAAGTACGAGTATATAGAAAATGTGACAAAATATGGTAAGCATTAATTAGACATTCTTTGCTTGTCACAACCTCCAACATACATTTATAAGTTGGGTGTGGGTGGGGGTCGGTTTTCCATCTTTGACCGTTACATGTCAAATAAATTATAAAAATTCTCTATTAATTTATTCGAAAAGATTTAGCAGCTTCAAATGTTTGATATTCCAGAGTTTATACTCTTCACTTTTCCACTACACACAGACGACAAAAAGTTCTCTCCTTGTCACCCACTAACATTCATTGTTCATTTTCTTTCCACTTTCCACTTTCCACATTTCATATTTTTATTTTTTTTTGAGCAACTATTTTCTATTTTATTGTTGGGGAAAACTTTTACTGTCTGAACGCATCATTAAAGCCAAAAACTTATTCCGGTTTCTTCTCTTTTATATTTTTTTTCTTTTTTCGATTTTCCTATTTGGGTTGTTACTCAGCTCCTTGCATTTACTGCATACTTTCTGTTGTCCTGTTGTGCAGTATGTGTGTGTTTGTGTGTGTGTGTGTGTGGTGCATCCTTGTGGCTTTTACTGTTAGTTTGTTGCCACCATTGGACGCCAATCGCTTTTCCTTTGCTTGTTTGTTGCCTTGTACGTCCACTTGTTTATTCGTTCACTCGCTCGGCAAAGGAAATGGTCGCTCTTTGCAAGTTTTTGAAAATTGAATTGTTTAAAAAAAGAAGGAAATAAAAAACATTGTTGGATTTGTGGTGGATGGCATTTTATGTGTGGCTATGTATGTATGTTTTAATAATCCATGGAATATGATTATGTGTATGTAGAAAGAAATGTCCTGGGAACAGGCTGTAAGCACTAACTGTAGTTTAAGATATTACGCCCAACATCATCAACAAACGGAAGTGGCTTTTTCCAAAAGTTGAAGTGATTTCGAAAGGGTGAGCGAGAGAGAGAGAGAGAGAGAAGGAGAGTAGTGAAAGGATGCTTCTTATGGCATTTTACAATAGAAATATAATTCTATTTGAGCTTCCTGGTGAATGTTTTTTTTATTGTGCCTGTTGTTTTTATAATGCATGATTTTGCATTTTAGATTTTGCGGTATCTTGTAGAAGTTACAAAATTATATAAAGTCACCACTTATTTATATTCTTAATATTTAAAAAAAAAAAATCCACTGTTGAGTAAAGTTTTATTAAAATAATAATTTTATTTCTATATGCTAATTCAACTAAACTTAAAAGTTTCTAGGTTATTTGAAAGCTGCTAATGAAGTAGTTAGATGATCTTTGTGCAGATAACACTATAACTTATTCTAGAAATGTACCAATATTAACTCGCTGGTAATATTCGAAAAACTTGCTCAGGATTCAGTAGCAACCAATCAAAATGCAATGTTGCGTTGATATTTTTCTAAAAATCCCTTTTTCAACTAAGGGTTGGGTTCGGATTCAACAAAGTTTGACCATCTGTGAAATGAAGGGGGAGGGGTCAAAAGCTTTGTGACGTCAATTAAAAATCTTTAAACGAAAAATTAATACCAACTCTATCTCTTTAGAGATCAATATAGAGCCCTAATAGAAACCCTAAGAGACAAACACTGAATGATAACAGAAATTGAAGTAACACTATATTATCGGTTTCCACTACAAGATATGTGACGTCACATCAAAAATGTGACCACCTGTGACAACGTGGAGTAAGTTGGGGTATAAAAAATCATGAAATTCATGTAAAGTAAATACGTGGATGACACCTAACATGGATATAAACAAAATTTGTACATTAATTAAAATTATGATAAACTATAATATTGAATGAACTTGTACGGTTCTTGTAGCTAGTATAGTATGTTGATATCAAGCTGAAAATTTAATGTACAAGTCTTATTTCTAACAACAAACAGATTATTTTAAAAGATGGTGAGTAAAAGTCCTGATTGGACACAATCAAATTTTTAATGCAACTATAAATTATTTAACTGATTAACACTTGTTTTGGGGATAACTCTGGATAAAAAACTAAACCGAGTGGGTCATATCTATAAGTATTATATTATCTAAGTATGTATTAGCAAGAGTCAGAGAATATTTTGGCTTTTTGGACACACTAAAATGTTGCCTATAGATAACAAGCTGCTGCTTAATAGGATAATATTGTAACATACTACATGGGTTACAATTGTGGGGCTCCTCTTCTTTGATCCTTTAAGAAGATCACTACCATTCATCGAGATTTCAATGATCCAAGACAAAGGATAGTTTTTATATATTTATACATAAAATTCTGTGTTTGTGCCAACGGTTATAACCTTGTGTTATAGGTATCTATTAAAAGTTCCTTGTTTGTGATCTATAATAGTTGATACTATTGCTAACACATTAATTAATTAAAGTTGTGACAGATGCATAATAAAGCATATCATATTGCATTTTATTACTTCCTTTTCTCTAAACATCTCTATGTAACTAGTATATGTGATAGTCATTTATCTTTGTCACTGATTTTCTCTTTATATCACTAATTTGTAAATGACATAAGAGATCCAAAGAAGGAGGTATGTAAGTATGTAGTATGCAGGCATGGATGCATGCATCCGAGACTAAGAGAGACACATAATAAACTAAAAGTTGTGATTAAAAATCAATTTCATTAAATCTTCATCATCATTATTCAGCAATACAACCAGCATCTCCATCTCTACCATACTTTACTACTACATTTTATTCTTTTGTTTTTTTTTTCACTTCATCTTATTTTTCTTCATTTAAGTCATTACAACCAGACATCATAGTCAGTAATACTAGTACAGACAGTGAAAGAGTGAGAGTGAGGGGTGGGTGGGGGTGGTGGAGGTGTTACTGCACAAGATAGTGAAAACGTTAGCTACGCATACAAGATACACACACACACACACACACACACACACACACACACATACACACACATGCATGCAATAAACTGCTTAAAAACTAATTACGAACAAAGCTGTTTCTGTGGTTGAGTGGATAAAAATAACGTCAACGTTAAAGTTGTTGGCAAAATCTGCCAGGAGTTTTTATTTCTTCTAGATCCTTGGCATTGTTTTTGATGACAAGCAACGATGAAAGGAACAAAGTCGCATGTGCTAAGGCACAGACAGACCGACAGACAGACAGACAGATGTCTACTAACTTGGTTGCTTAGCTGACTGGTAGTCACTCAGTCAGTCAGTTTACTTATTCGACTTGCATTGTTGTTTTTCACCATCCCCGTAAGATGATAATGATGATGATGATGAAGAAGTTATAGAAGAAGTTGCAATAACGACGATTATGAGCAAATTAAAACTACATTAAAACTTTTGCGTGAGAATATCGTAACCACTAGATTCCTTGTCTATTTCTTTTCTGCACTATATCTTTCTTTTTTTTTGAAGTAGACAAACAGCTGCGTATCTCCTCCTCCTAACATTGAGTATTAAAAGATCAAAGATAAAGCATTTGATTGCCCATCAATATTTTTGTATTTAATTTAGTAAAATATTTTTTTTTTTTTTTGTTAATATGAAATATACAAAGGATAATTAGAAAAATATAGAAAATATTAATATTGAAATGTTAATTTAAAGTTGTTCGATAAGTTTTTCAATTCTCGTATTATATTCCAAGATAATAGAATCGATGTCATCGCTTTTCCCTTTAAAATTTTCTGAACATGTTTGCTTCAACATAAGAATATAGAGTAATTGGTGCAACACTTCCTGGTTTTTTTTTTGCTGCCTTATGGCGGCGGGGTAACATTTTTGAGTCAATAATTGAATAAAATTTGTTTTATAGTTTTTCAAACGAACCTCACATGTCCGTTTAAATGCTTTTTCAAGAATATTCTCGAAATCTAAACTGTCTATATCGGAATTACTGTGTAATTCTTCATCGAGTACATCGGTAACATTCTCTAGAAAAGTAAATCGTTCGTCATCTGAGGCACTTTCCAAATTTATATTAGTTGATATATCACGTGAGCGAAAAAGCTCATCTTTTAATTTCTCCAAACGTTGTGAAAACACAGCCATTAAATGTTCATATTGATATGCTCCAAAATGACAATTATTATCAATATCATCATCACAAAGATTGTCAGACTCATTCTCAATTGATGTAGTCCAATCAGTTTCACCATTGTTTTTGATTTCATCATTTTTACGATTTGGAGTGCAATTGATATCATTCGAAATTGTTTCATTTTGTGAACGATGACTTGAGTCATCTATATTTTGAAAGAAAAAGCTATTACAACATTTACAACATTGTGGCTTAGCATTAGGTTCAGTCATAATCCAGTTTTCTGTAGGTTGGGGTGATTGTGGTTGAGTTGGGGTCACTTGGTTTGCTTCTATGTTGTGCTTTTCACGACATTTGCCCAAATTTGTAGGCACCTTTTTGTGCGATTTTTTTAATAATTGTGGTATCACATACGTATCACCTGATCCTTTATTTATTTCCATGTGATAAATGTCATCTGCCCAGTGATCTTCATATTGTATTTGTGGTACTGTAGATCGCTTTAGATACTTGTATGTATTTTCTTGTACGATATTCATTTTTGCCATCTTTTCACGACAATCTCTAATCGCTTCTGCATGTACCTTATCATCCGAGATCAGCTTTTTATCATTTTTGGTTGAAACCTTATGGGAATTGCCATCTTTTACTCGTGGTAAATGTTGTGGGGAATCACCAATTTTCTTATCAAGTTGGTTATATCGTAAAATATTTTCCATGTCATTTTTTGTTGAATGTTTATGGAAATTTTTATCTTGGGATAAATCATTAATATTCTCATCCATCTCACTCATTGGCTTATTCCACAAAGGGTCATCATCATTCGAGATATTCTTTATAGTTGAATACTTATGGGAATTTTCATCATTCATTGTTGCTGAAGGTTGAGATAAATTATATATATTCTTATCCAAATTAGATCGTAAAATCTCATTTTCATTCTTTTTGATAGTATTTTCAATTGAATGCTTATGGCAATTTTCATGTTTTACTGTTTGTAAAGGTAGCGATGTATTACCCATTATCTCATCCTGTCGTCTATCTTCTTTAATCGCCGTGCCATTTCTAGTTGAAACATTATCTTTCTCTCTCAGTGAAGGTTGCTGGGATTCACTCATATTCGGATCATGTTGCTTACATCGGAAATAATCATCATGTTGCTTACATCGGAAATAATCATTTTCATTCGAAATCAACCTTCTATCTATTTTAGTTGAATTCTTTTGCGAATTTCCATAATTCGGTCTCGGTGATTGATACGGGGATTCACCCATATTCTGATCACATTGGAAATTATCATTTTCATTCGGGATCATCCATCTATCTTTTTTAGTTGAAATCTTATGGGAATTTTCATAATTCACTCTCGGTGGTTGATGAGGGTATTCACACATATTCTGATCATGTTGTCTATGTCGGTAGTTATCATTGTCAGTTGGGTTCATCCTTAAATCCTTTTTAGTTGAAGCCTTTTGGGAATTTTCATAATTCACTCTCGGTTGTTGATGAGGGTATTCACACATATTCTGACCATGTTGTCTATGTCGGTAGTTATCATTGTCAGTTGGGTTCATCCTTAAATCCTTTTTAGTTGAAGCCTTTTGGGAATTTTCATAATTCACTCTCGGTGGTTGATGCGAGAATTCACCCATATTCTGATCATGTTGTCTATGTCGGTAGTTATCATTTTCATTTGGGTTCATCCTTAAATCATTTTTAGTTGAAGCCTTTTGGGAATTTTCATAATTTACTGTCGGTGGTTGATGCGAGAATTCACCCATATTCTGATCATGTTGTCTATGTCGGTAGTTATCATTTTCATTTGGGTTCATCCTTAAATCATTTTTAGTTGAAGCCTTTTGGGAATTTGCATAATTCACTCTCGGTGGTTGATGGGGGAATTCACCCACATTCTGATCACATCGGAAATTATCATTTTCATTCGGGATCATCCATCTATCCTTTTTAGTTGAAATCTTTTGGGAATTTTCATAATTCAATCTCGGTGGTTGATACTGGAATTCACCCATATTCTGATCATGTTGTCTATGTCGGCAGTTATCACATTCATTTTCGTTCATGCTTCTATCCTTTTTAGTTGAAATCGTTTGGGAATTTTCATAATTCACTCTCGGTGGTTGATACTGGAATTCACCCATATTCTGATCATGTTGTCTATGTCGGCAGTTATCACATTCATTTTTGTTCATGCTTCTATCCTTTTTAATTGAAATAATTTGCGAATTTTCATAATTCACTCTCGGTGGTTGATGCGAAAATTCACCCATATTCTGATCATGTTGTTTTTGTCGGCAGTTATTACATTCATTTGTGTTCATTCTTCTATCCTTTATAATTGAAATATTTTGGGAATTTTCATAATTTACTCTCGGTGGTTGATGCGAGAATTTACCCATATTCTGATCATGTTGTTTTTGTCGGCAGTTATCACATTCATTTGTGTTCATTCTTCTATCCTTTATAGTTGAAATATTTTGGGAATTGTCATAAATCGGTGAAGGTTGCTGGGATTCACCCAAATTCCAATCTTGTTGTCTATATCGGCAATTATCATTTTCATTTGAGTTCATCCTTCTATCTTTTTTAGGTGAAATATTTTGAGAACTGTCATAAATCTGTGAAGGTTGCGAGGAGTCATCCAAATTCCAATCCTGTTGTCTATATCGGAAATTATAATTTTCATTTGTGATATCCTTTTCAATTGAATGCTTATGGGAATTTTTATCTTTCACTGTTTGTGAAGGTTGCGTTACATTTTGTATTTCCTTATTTAGTTTATATCGCAAAATATCATATTTATTCTTGATATTATTTTTAGTTGAATGTTTATGGAAACTTTCATCATCCTCTGATGATGAATCTACCCATACATCAATTTTTCTTACCATTTCATTTTGAAAAGCATCTCTATGCGAGATATCTTTCAATGTTATTGAAGGCTGTGGTAAATTATCAATTTTCTGGGTTAATTTTGTGTTTTCTAATTTAGAAGGTTCGGGCACTTTTGACATATCCCTTTTTCGCGTTGCCATCTTTTCTTTATACTCAACTGTCGGTGGTGGCAAAGATTTTGTTTCTGAATCGTAAGTGTTGCAGTTCTTATTGAATGAATCAATATTTTGTATAATATCTTCACTATCTAGGACACACTTAAGAATCGGAAGTGGTTTACCAGAGCTAACCAATTCGGCAGCTGTTTCTAAGTCACAAATGGATTTTTTGTCACGTAGCTTATAAAAATACAGACCATTTTTATTATTATATTTATTCTTAATTGTCCCTTCTGGCAGATCTGGTTTCGAGGGATCTAATTTAGAATTTTTTGACATGTTGGATTTGTTTTCTACCTGTTTGACTTTATACAAAATTTCCTCCTTATTTATAGAAGGTTCATTTCTTGAGTGATGTAGTTCGTGTCGGTTTTTTTTCTTTCTGTCGTATTTCTTATGCTGTAATTTAGTTTTAGGCATATAATTGTCATTACTAAAAACAGAAAATGGCTGTCCTATTTCTGACAAATAAAAATCAGGTTGCTTTTCAAAGTTGCCGTCATCAATTTTATCCATCAATTTAGTTTTAGGAGCAGCCGGAGATGGGGATGGTAGATTTACGGCCTCCTTTTCATTTTTAAATTTATAAACGTTGTTATTACTCCTTGATAATAAAGAATTATCATCATCATCATCGGTACACAATACTACAGGAGTATTGGATGTTTTTAGGTTATCAATATTTATGGTTACCTGCCCTTCTTTAGATTCCTCTGGATACTTGTCATCACTTGGCTTAGTTTCATTATTTGTTTTCTTCCTTTTCCTTTCCAATTTTCTCTTATGTTTTTCTTTCCTTTCTTTTTCATAATTATTCAGGACATCTTCTAAGAAGAGTGAACAGTTACGCATATCAATAAAAGGATTTTTCAGATGACCGTAAATGTCCAACTGATTGCATAACAGTAACAAAAGACAAGAACGTGTAAACTTTTCCTCCTTTCTCGCATTTCCGAACCTTTTTAACCATTTACTGCAGATCGCCATATCAGTTTGACGCACTTCTTTTTCACATATTTTGTCCAAGTAAACCAGTTGCTGCCTATAGACCAAATCGAGTGATTCTTCTGTATACTCATCGTTAGGCATTTTTATCATATTTTATCTGACTAGTATCAATTAGACAAAATTTTAATAAAGAAATGAAATTTTAACATGACAGTAGTTTCTAAGTTAATATGTTATTATTTTTTTGATTTTATTTCAAATTGCAAATGATCTGCACTAGAGAATGCCTTCGTAGGGAACTAAGTATATGGTGCTTAACGTATTTAGTTATCTGCAGCCCTATAATAATATTGCACTGGATTGCAGGTCAAACAGGACATGAAGGTAACGAACGTAGCCGCTTATATATTCCGAACCCTTCTGTGGATTATTTGAAAGACTCATACCAGAATGGCTGAGAAATTGCATAAAAGAAGGTTGTACAGAGGAATTAACCACTGGTTCATCGAAGTTCTTTATAGTCTTAGACAGAGAAATGTCCAAGAGACTCCTATGACTAAATAAAGTGTATTTCCACTATAATTCTAGCAGATCATTTCAAAAAGGGAAAGGAAATCAACTTCTCAAATAAGTGCCGAAAATATATTCAAGAGCTGGAAATGGTGATACACGTGCTCTGTGAGTGACTACCCAAATGCCACTAGAGCACCTGGCTGTATTCGTGGATTCTACTGGTTGGTTTTAGATGCTAAAGGTGACCTCTGGAACCGACCAGGGATTACCTTAAGATCCCTTTACTCACACCAACTTCTTCCTCCACCCTTTTCTCTTCCTTCTACAAAAAGATATCATAATGAGCCGCAAGGCTTCTGAGTAAACTCGGGAACACCTTGTTTAACCTAACCCGACTGACTATCCAAAAGAATCTGGAAATTTGTACTTTATAAAGTACGAAGTACAACAATTAATTATGAATAAGCTTGTATGAATGATCAATTTAGTCGCGGTGTTAGTAAATACCGAGCAGAGATCTTCGGTGGCTCAAGAGTCCATCAGTTGACTTAGAATTACATGAATGAGTCTTTAAATTGAATACAATTTTTGGTGTGATTATTTTAGGATTCCAAACACTTGGAGGATATACATATTTTGATTTTAATTGAAATTTTAATATGAAGAAGTTCTTGACATTTGCAGGTCCTTCTTACTGCCTCTCCCGGCCTTCCTTTGCTCACTAGGATTGTTAGTCTCATAATAATAATAATAATAATAATAATAATAATAATAATAATAATAATAATAAAAATAAATATGTTATGTATGTTTATTTCTTGAAGTATTATGTAATCTTCTTCATTGTGAATGATAAAAGATGATGTTATTCAGGTGAATGTTTTTATTTTCTTAAGAATTTCTTTATGATTTCATTTCAAATATTTATAAAATTTAAAAGCATCGAAATATTTCCACTTTACACAATTTCTTCTTTCTATATTTCTTCCTACAATCCATTTCCTTGTTCATGTGCTCAAGAGGCCATCAACAGTTTGCACCTGTCGATGTTGTAGTCGTCGTCGGTGTCGGCGTCAATAAAATATTGTAGAAATGCCTTAAATACTTTTCAACGCTAAATTCACTCTACAACCCACTCACGCAGGCACGCACTTACTAACACTCATTCAACGATAAACGTATTTATAGTAGAGTAGAATGCATAGGACACACAAACAAACAAATGCGAATAGAAAGAAGCATCTTCAACGAAGACATACTTTCTACTTATAACGCTAACGTATTAAGGGCAATATCCTTTCTATATGCCATTTTATTTCTTTCTTTCTCTTTATATCATCTTTTGGTTTCTTCTTTCATTTCTGTGTGTTGTAGCAGCGTCCTGTTCAATTTGCTTCCTCCAATCTCTCTCCTCCCTTCATCCCTGTCATATTTATCAATTCACACGCCATCACTATTTCTAGAAATTCTTCTCTTTCTTCATCTATTCTTCATACTCATTGTCGGCTTTTGCTGAGAGAAATATTTCTTGACATTTTTCGTCTTTTTTATTTTTTATTTTCTATTTTTTGTTTTTGTCGGTCATAAATTGTGTAAATTCCTGTTGTGCATTGCATCTTCTTCTTTTCCTTCTTCTCTTAGATTGTGGAAAGTGGAGAAAAATGGAATATTTCATTCAGAAAATTGCAAGAAAATGGGCCTCATCCTGTGTCCATCCGTCCATTTATTAATGTGCATAAATCAAATGGGCAAATTGGTTTTGGGCTTAAAAATTTCCTACTTGGATCTATAAAAATAATGTATAGAAACCCTTACAAATGCGCAACTAGTCATGTTGATTGGCATATTTTTGCTGTTAAGTATTATTGTTGCATCGTGATTTGTAATCCAATTCAGGTTTACCACAATCAACGCGGTCTCACTGTACTTACCACTCTCCATATCCCCGCCATCTTCACTCTGCAATAGAAGCAGTCAGAAAACCTCAAAAAAAGATAGAGAATGCAGTGCCAGAGAGTAAAAATAAGGTAAACCAAAGTACATTAGGGCAACTGGTATCTTTTATTTTTTGCATACTTACTATACACAAATACTCATTCACATGTATCTCATGTAACGAGTACTCGTAAGTATCTGTGATTGCAACAAATGTAGCAGTTAACCGAATCAGAGAGAAATGCAATTAAATACAGGAAATAATGCATGCCACAAAAGCAGCAACCGTAGCTGATAAGAAGCATTGCATGTTCATAGGAAGTAAACTTTTGTGTACGAAAAGAAAAAAAAAAAAAGATATAGAAAAGTCGTACTAAGTACTATGTAAGAATGTATTTGTGTAAAAAGAGAGAGTCAAGGGTATGAAAAACCATATATAAAGTGACCTGCAACCGAAAAAAGAAAGGGAAAGCTTTGCTACATAGAATGTCCACACACACAAACACAAACTGGCCACATAAACCAAATCAAGCAAGTAGCAAATAGTACAGTGTTGCGGTCTTAATGGAAGAAATCTAAAATGAAATTGAGTTTATTATTTCATGTCATTTCATTTCATTTCATATTAAAGGAAAGCAATAGAAAAATCTTTGTATTTTTGAGATTTAAAAATAAGGATTAAAGGATTTAAGTTCAGATTCAATTGGGGATATAGGAATGATGATCATCATCATTTATCTATTATATCTCGATATTAAAGAATTAATGGAAAGACTTAAATATTTTTATTTTAATGCTAGCGTACTCGACCCTAATTCGCACTGTTTGTTTGAATATTACAGATTTCGGGAACGGGGACACATATTGGGACCAGAACTATCCTATGTTCAAGCCGGGAACCAATAATACACATTCACAAAATTTTAATGCAATTTTTCTATATCGTCGAGATATAAGACAAGATTAATGATTTCATTGAAAAGAATCTTCTGTAAAATTTGACATTTCTAAAGTTTACTCAGTGACATGTTTGAATTTGAAAATAATTCATGGACAATTTAGAATTACATCTATTAATTATGAAATATGATGATAGGCTTCATCTATCACTACATAATTAATGAAAAATTTTATTTTAATTTCAACAAGAATGATTATATTGAAAGGAGTCTTTCATAGAATAAAAATGTATAAGAAATTCTTGGGCCATTGATGTCGAGATGATTTGATGATTTAATAGACAGTTATTCATCATCTATCATTATATCATATTATTAATGATTAGTTTTATTTTAATATAGACTGGACTAAACATGATAGGATACAATTTCATGAGCGAGTTGTCTAATCTACATGTTTAATACTCTTTGCCTCACCCACAACAACGCATGGGGGCACATCAAGTTATTTATAAAATTTGATATTTATGAAGTTTACTCACTGATGAATTATTTGATATTAGAAACACAATAGTTCATGGACAATTTAAAGGTAATTAATAGATGGAAAAGTCATACAATTTCAATATGTGAAAGAGACTTTTGTTTAGAATTTTGTATTTCCATGAACTCTTTGGGACTTTTGCGTGACATAAGAATGAAATTTATTTGTATTAGTAGTAGTTTTCAAAAACCAATTTCCTCACTTTCGTCAGTGTAAGGTATACAGAGAATCATTGCAACGAACATGAACTGAATGTATGTATGTATGTAGTAGTATAAATATGCCAGAGGCAACCAATGTACAACGAGTATGTGGCTTTGGTATAGAAAATTCTTAGAAAATGCATGACCACATCTTCTGCATCATGCAATATATTGAATATTTTATGTGGCAATGATTGAATGGACAGCTTCAAGCAATACACAAATCCACATAGATACATTCACATATGTATGGTACTACATACATATATGTATATAAACATTTTTATGAAACACATTCTGTGTCTAAAAAAAGTCATAAAAATCCAAATATATTTGTTTTGCCAGATGCTTAGCTGGGAATACAAGAAGCAATTCTGTTCATTAAACTATTGTAGTTTTGTTTAATTGAACATGCAAACAATCATTAAATCATATAAAAGAAATATTTATAAAGAAAATACATAAAACAGAGAAGAATTAAGACAAAAATTAATAAATAATTTGAATTTAGAACAACAGCCACAGTTTCTCTTTTGTGTGATTGAAAAAAAACAAAGAAAAAAATTTATATAATTGCGCCTGAAAGCATGCTAAGGAAATTTAAACTAAAGAATGAAATCATTCTTCTTCGAAATATTATTAAATAATATTGTTGTAGGGTATTATATCTCCAACCCACCAACCCACCAACGCATTGCTAATTCGATTTCTCTTTGCCACTTAAAAATTGCGTCAACGACGACTACTTATAAAATCACTTACCAAAGAAAGAAGATGAAGAACCCTTCCTGGTTCTGATCTGCTAAAGTAAAGTAGTATTTCATTCTTATTTGTATATATTCCAATAAAAAAAGAATATGTAATGAAATTTATACTGAGTACAAAAAAATAATGAAAGAATATACAATATATTTCTTTTATTTTCTCGTTTATTATTTTCAATTTTCTATCTTTTGTTGTTGCGCTCAAACAACAATAAATAAATAAGTAAAAAAAAAAAAACATAAGAAGTAAAATTGGAGAATTGAATAAGAAGAAAATTATATAAAAAGGGGGAAAAACAAGAAAATAAGTTATAAAAAAAAAAGAAAAAGAAAAAAAAAAATAAATAAGAGAAAGAAAAGAAAGAAATTGAAATGAAATTAAACTGACTCGATGTAGTAGTCTTCTACTTTATATTGTACTATCTAAGAGTAAAGGAATTTACTTGCTTAGTTGCTCATGTTTCTTTGGTGCTATTCACTTTCTTGTTCTTATTGTTCTTCTCTTCAATGTTAGTATGTGTGTGCATTGTTGCGTCTGCCATGCAAAGGACACGTTTATAAATCGTTTGTCAGTCAAATAGAATTTCTTTTACCTTCATTTCATTTCACTTTACTTTACTACACTTCATATTTGTATGTTTCTTGGAAAATATTTGAAGCATTTGGAAAATAATAAGAAGAAAAAGAAAAAAAAATGGATAAACAAGAAAAGAATGAAAGGAAGAAAGAAAGAAAGAAAGAAAGGAAAATTCCTTGCAATTGACTACGTCTAAAGTTTTTATTGATTGAATATTCCTCTTTCTTCCTTAGAAACCAACACTTCAACAATTCATTGCAGTAAGTGTATTTGTGTGTTTGATGAATTTTAAGATTGCTTAAGTTGAGTGACGAGAACACAAATTGTTGCTGCTGCTGCTGTTGCTCTTATAGTTGTTAAGAAGTTTTCTTTATTTTGTTGCTTAAAATTTCAATTAAGGAAAAGCGCGTGGTAAATCTCATTTAGTGAAAATTTTCAAATACAAAATGAATAAATAAATGAACGTATAAGTGAATGACAGAATGCATTTAGCAATTGTAAATTATTTACATTATATTGTAGTACATCTAAGCTAATGCTGATGCATGTTACCACAACGAAAGTTACTTTAACTTTAATTTAAACTTTTGTAATAAACAATTTCAAAATGCATTTCAAATTCCATTAGCGCATGTTGTGTGGTAAAGTAGCAAAAAAGTCTTTTATGGTTTGTTTCTAACAAGGTATAACATAATAAAGGTAGATCCAGATGTTGTTGATTCAAGTTGATTGACAACAACTTTCGTGTTTGTAGGTTGTAAGAATTGTTCTTCTTGTTTTCCTTGTTGATGTTGTTATTGATGCATTTCAAATGAAATATAATATTAGCAAATTTTATGATAAAAGCGTAAGCTTGCTTTCTTTTAATGAATTTCAAAGAAATTAACCGAGATGGTAATCGTGTTTAAATTTCTTTATGATTCAATCTTTTAGGAGCAAACAACACTTTCATTTGCATTCAATGATTATTATTTGGATTGGGTTTCAGTAGGAAGAAATAAGGTGCTGATTAAAGCTTTTAACTTTAATGCATTTCTTCTGACCTCAAAAAGGACTAAGGCACAGTAGCATTTTCTCTCTGAAAGGTCCAGAATTCTCTGAACAACGCAGTGGTAGAAGTAGGGTTTGATCACAATAATTTTATCATTATTGATGGCTGTCTTCTTCTTAAATAAAAGAGATTTTCATATTACTTTTTTGATGATCGACTGATGATGAAGGATATTCATCAAATTCAACAACAGCAACACGGAAAATGGCGAAATTGTGGGATTGTTGTTGTTGTTGTAGACATGGATGCTGGCATCTACCTCCGATGCAGCATCCAGGGCAATATTACAATGGTCTGTTAGCGAAGTGTTGATTTTCGATTTTAAGTAAATTCCAAATTGTAAAATTTAGGTTAAAATTTTAATAAAATACGTAACAGGAAAAATAAAGGGAGTTGTAACTATTTGCATTTGTTAATTTCTCACAATTAGCCACAACGTTCCGTTTTTGTGAATAACCAAAACAACAAAAAACAGCTGTTCACAATGCCGAAAGGCCTGTGTAATCGACATTCAACATCTCGCTCAAAATTCGTGATGCTGGGCCTGTGTAAATAGGCTATAAGTCAATCAACATACATTTCTATGCCAGAGCCACACAATTTCTTAAAAGAGGAATGTCAAATTGGGGTTTTGCCTTTAAGTCAATAGAGAACTCAGAGAAAAAAAAAAAAAAAACGCAATCCAAAATTTCAGTCTTTAAACTTAACAAAGTTTTGCTTTATCTTTTTCAGTCTCAAGAAAAGCAAGACAGATGGAGGAGAAATCCGTTGTATTTAGTTAAGTGTATTTTGGGCAATATTTTCCAAACTTTGTACCAAATATAATAATATTCAAATTTTGAAGGGTATTTGTGTATGCAAACAATTGATGCCACTTCTAGTAGACCCTCATAGCTTAATCAAATTATTTATTTTTATTGTTTTTTCCCTTTTTTTTAAGCATTAAAATGGCATGACAAAAATTAAAATATACGCCTTCATAAAAGTTTAACCTCGTCGTCGATGTCGATGTCATTGTCAGTTGTTTTCGTTTTTAGGGTTTCTGTAATTTCAGTCATTTTTGTCATTTTGGGCTTTATTTGGCATCCAAAACATAAATTGATAATGACTTTCTTTACTACTTTTAAGCAAAAATTATGAAATGCCTTAAAATTTTATTTCTTTTTTTATTTATTTCCAACAGGCAAATGAAGTCAGTCAGTTTAGTTCTCCATTGCCATCGCCTTGTTGTTGTTATTATTGTTGGCTTTCTGCCTAATCGGCGTAACTAATGCCCAACTTCATTTTATTTACATCATACTAATACTTACACATTCTCAACACTCTACAATTTTGCCCAAATCTTATACTCATTCACACTCACTAACTCACTCACTCTTTTATTCACTCACTCATTCATTCGTTCATTTACTCATTCACTCATTCTCTTCATGCTTAAATTAATGAAAAAACTTTTTGTTTTTTATGTGTTTGCTAAAATAATTTTAAGGAATTTCCGGTTTTATCCCCATTTCCCCATTCGATGTGTGTTTTGTGCCAACAAAATAAAAAATCGCGCAAAGTTATTCACTGTTCGTTCGTTCGTCGTCGTTATTCTTTTAATATTCGCTCAACTGTCAGCCGCCACTTGGTGGAAATTGTTGTCAAAATGTATTTTTAACTTGACGTTGGCGTTTGCTTGGGTGTTAAATATCCTGATAAACCAACAAAAATGCCTTATAGTAGTAGAAGAAGACATTGTTTCGGTTGTTTTAAGTTGCGTGTTATAAAACAAAAGAATATTTATACATATTTCATAGTCCCAGTTGGATGTTTCTTGTACCCCATCATAGATTGAGTGAATGAGTCCCTCCACTACTTTATGCTACTTTAGTTGGTGTATTTCTTTTTAAGATTACAAAATAATCATAAATTTAAAAGATCCTTAAGGAATATTGCAAATTTTTGTTGTTTATAAAAAAAAAAAAAAAAAAAAAATTAAAATATTTCTTGGGAATTTTATAGATAAAAAGAAAGATGCAATTTAATTTTCATTCATTTTTAATTAAATTTAAATTTAAAGTTTTTCATTTATCATTGATTTGGTTCTTCCAGCAAAATAGTGTATTTTCTTTCATTTGTTGGTCTATTAAAGTGTGAATGACTTTTTAGCCTTTTTAGAAAATCTTTCATTTGCAAAAGAATGCATTGATTGGATTCAAAGTTATGCTCACTTAAAGTTTAGAAACATTTGCAAAGTAAAATAAAATACTTTGTTTCGTTGTAAAAGTTTTCTACAAAGTACAAAAGTATGCAACAATTCTTGTTCAATAGAGGGAACGGGTAATATTTCACATTAAAATGTCACATTTAAGTTTTATTTACATTTAATTTTAATTTTTTATATAGTATGGTTTAGTTTAATGATTTGTTAGGGAAAATGAGGATTGAATTTATCCAAATGACAATTGGTTTGGTTTTAGGTATTTCAAGTATTTGTTGTATCTGCAGAGATTTGAATATGTTACTGAGCTATATTCTGTTGCCATTGGCAGCTCCTAACGTTCTACGATTTTTAGATAAACCTAAGTAGGATGAATACGAGTCTCAACAGATGATTGAAACTATGTACTTCAAATTATGAATGTTTTAATAACAACAATGGCAATTAGATTAGCAAAACATCATCTTAAATCCAAAAGCACCCATTATTCTCTTTTATTTTTGCTAAAATATTTACTTACAATTGTTTTTAGTATTGTCAATTAAATCCAAAGGTACCCTTAAGACAAATGATTCATATGTTTACTGGGGAAAAACAAAAATTTAATCGCTCAAATTATCAAAATTTAGAGATCGTCAAATATGGTGACAGTTGCGACCACGACGGAGATCACCATGAAGATGAAGTCTCTTTTTTTGTCTAAGACAATTATGGTGTAGCAGTTCAGCAGCAAATGGATTTTTGTGAGATGTCATGCGATCTTTGTATGTACTCTGTTGATTTCTTCCCAAACTGAAGGCATCTGCAGATAATTGTGTGTATTCCTGACGAACCATGGAGTGTCACTTATTTTTCGTAGAGCTTTATTCTGAGAGATTTGAATGCGTTGAATTTGCGAGACCCCAGAGCCATACCACACCATATGTCCAAGATGGCTTGATGATTGAGTTTAGCATTAAGGTTTAAATTACCCGTGCGGGTGTAAACCAGATTAACCTCTGAAACTTGGTTGTAACTGTTTTAGTAACCACGGTAATGTGTCGTCTCCATGTCAAGCGTCTGCCCAGGTGTATACCGAGATATCTCATATTGTTGGCAGAAGGGATGTCAACTGATTCTTAAAGCAATTTTGAATTTATAAACCGAAAATACTAATCAAAAAATCTCTTACTTGTAGGAAATTTTTAGCTTAAATTAGTATTCATGCATTTTAAGTTCATCAAATTAATTTTTATATACGAAAATTTTATAGAACTTAATTTATGTTGCTTTTTTCTTCCAAACACCAATAAATTATTTATTAAAGTATGTACATTTATTTTACTATAAATCATCATTTATTTAAATGTACATTTAACTAAATTTATGCCCTCCTTACTGTAAACATGACATAAAAATGAATTTTTCCGAAAAAAACAAAAAAAAAAAAATATATTTATTTTCTTATTTAATTATCAAATTTTGAATTTGATTTTCTTCAAAATTTTGTTCTTTTTCATTCTTTGCCTGTGGTCTGCTTTTATTTAACTAAATTTTTATTTATGTTGACTTTTTGTTGTTTATTTTTTTTTTATTGATTTTACTAAACAAAATGTCTTTATCTTTGTTCAATTTTTATCCTTAAATTGAATAATAAAAATACAAACAACACAAATCTCTTTAGAAAAACAAAAATAAATAGAAAATGTTTATTTTTTCATTTAAAAAGTTTACATTCTTCTGTATTGTTGATTTCTTTTTCTTATTTTTTTTTTTTTTTTTGAGGAAAATTCTTCTTCCTCAATGTGTTGGTATTTTAGAGAGCAAAAAGCAATACAAAATATTTTAGGTTATAAAAAGTGTTTAAAAATTTTAACTTGTTGCAAAAAGCAAAACAACAAAAATCAATTTTATTCCCTAATCCTTAACTATTGATTCATTCATTCGTTCATTCAGTGGCCCCAAAAGTCAACTAAAATGATGAACACAAGTGAAAGAAGAGTCAATATAAATTCTCATAATACTAAACTATGCCAACTGGGCAGGTGGATGGATGGGGTAAGGGTGTTCAAAACTCACCCAATTGTCTGCCTGCTGCCTTCCTGAGTTAAAATTCGAAAGTTTGCCACAGTATTTGGCTGTATGCCTCACTGAGTGTTGGATTTGAATGTTGTTTGCTTAACTTGTGCTGACGCTGGTGCTGTCACTGGTGTCACCTATTTGCAGCGGCAAAAAAGCTGACCCAAATCCAACCATGAGCATCTCGAGTTGGGTAAAAGGTAAAAAGTGTGTCGTCGGTTGCTTTGCAAAGAAAACTACTACCTTCTTTCTTTATTCAAGCATTTTCACTCTGTGTGTCTTGTTATTTGTAATATCAACTCAATGTATCCATCCAATCTTAGAGGAAGTTATGAAACATGTCAACGACAGTAGCACCAATAGTAGCAGAAAACAGCAGAAACTGAACAAATATTGGCATTCGTTTTAATACTGAAATGGACTGATTCACTATGAAAGTGACTGAGTGGGTGAGTGACTGAGTGAGTGAGTGAGTGAGTGAGTGACTGAGTGAAGGAATTGACTAACTTACTGATAAACGAGTACTTGGTTATGAGTGTTGTAAGCAATATGGGTCAGCAAAAGCAACGTGTGCAAATAGAACTACTTACTTACTTACTTACATACGCCAGTTTCAGGTTATGAAAACAGAAAATGTTGAGCAGCTTAAGGATAAATGAAAGGACACAATATAAATACATAGCATGTTACCTATTTATTGTAGGTTTTGTTATATAAATATAATAGATGTTTGGGTTTAATTTTAAAGAAAACAACACAACACTCAATTCTACTTTAAACATTTATTCATTACTTTAAGTTTCACCTACAATAGCAGTGAGTTATACGGGCAATTTAGTGTAAAGTCTTCGAAGAATCAAGGGCGCCTCTTGGTTCGTACGAAATACCATGCTGCACAGAGTCCTTGAGATGACGACGGTAATGGAGGTCATCAATGTATCCAGCGATCATTATTTCACAAAGATTCAGACGCATTCCAACTCAGCAGCGGTCATCCTAACCAGCCACTCAACGAGGCGTAAACTGAAAAGGCTATACCCGCATGATCTCCACCTAAAGAGGTTGCGCAGTTCACTGCCATAAACATCTATATATCTATTCTATTTCATATATAATATTTCGTCTGTGCACGCTAATCTCAGAAATGTAGCAAGCTTCGTGTATTTTATAGTGTTTATTTCATTAAAATCGACTGACAAAATCGGTCGAAATTAATGGTTGAATTAGCGGCAACCAAATTCGACTGAAAATCAAATGCGCTACTGAAACCATTTCATCTGAATCAGCCGAGCAACGGGAAGCAGTATATAGAAATTAGGAGATAAATATTAGAAATGCATGGATGGAATAATAAAATTGCCAGATATACAGTATATTTGACTTTTGAACCATCAGGTAAAGAAGTCCCGAGCACAAACTAACAAATTAAAATAAAAATATTATTTAAACATTGATTTTATATAACTCACATGCCACATACTTACATACGATATACACCTAGTTACTAAACAAATATATATGTACATATGTATATAAGTCATGTTACGCGTTATTTCTATACAAATGTAATAGCTTTGTTTTGGCATACGTCTTTGAATCCAAGTAAGAAAAGGAAGCAGGAGATTGAAAACAGCCACTCAGTCGGCTATTGTTGTCTATTGTTGTTGTTGTTGATGTTGTTGCTGCTGGCACTTTTGAAAGCATTTGAAATTTTAATGGCATTTAAGTGACTCTCTACCTTCTTACCTAACTGCCTACCTTCTTACCTGGTTTGGTTATGTATTTATGTATATTTAGGATTGGTTTGAGGGCAATAGTAATGGCAACGACGGCGGCAGCATTGAATTACCTAAACTTCTTATGTCTGGTTCTGGTTCATGTTGGGTGTGGTATATTGCGCTGCGATGCCATGCTGTTAAATGCTGCTATGGTGACACGCTTGAATTAACAAATTAATGCAAATCCTTACTAAATAAACATGTGCTAAAAAAGGAAATGGGAAAAGTACACACACTACTTGCTTTGATTTTGATTGTTAACTCGACTTCATTAGGTTGTGAGTGTCTGTGTCTCATATGTAAATATTTATTAGAAAATCAACCACATACTCGTACATACATATATGGTAAATACTATATGCAAGTCAAGCTCAAGTGCTGGTTTTGCATATGAAAATGTCCTTAATTCAGGAAAAAATATGTTAATTTAATTTTTTGTTTTGTATTCTTCTTCTCACAAAAAAAAAAAAAAAAAAAAAAATGTATAGAAAAATGTTTAATGTTTGTAATTTAATTGCGCGCATAAAACGTTAAATACACTAAAGAAATAAAACAGCAAATTGCAGCCATGAAATACCTTCGTCAAAGATCCCTTCTCATCCCCAGCTCATCACATAAAATGAAGCACGGCAACACCTAACAACATAAACACACAGCAACAACATCCGCTTCCGTTGCATGTCTTCCGGCAGCTGACAATCAGATTAAAATGCAGCGCATGTTTTGGGTGTTCCAGAGAGCACAGAGTTATGGCAATGATGGATGTTCGCGACCAGGTGTGGCATGCAGCATAAAAATATATATGTACATACAGTATATACATATAGATATATTGTACTATGTATGTATGTATGTATACTCGTATAGGAAAGAGAGATTGTTAAGAAAGAACTTCTCTATGTTGGCGATCATTGCACTTTCATATGCAGAAAACTTAGCTACATTACATGCATATATTCGTTGTTGTTTGTTTCTTCATGTTACGAACAAGTATTTGTATATTTCAACAAAAACTTGTCACCAATGTTTGTTGTCGTGGTAGACATTGTTTTTGTTCTTGTTCTTGTTCCATAAGATACACATATCTAAGTTCATGTTGTTGTTGTTGTTGTTGTTGTTGTGTAGATTGTTGCAGTAATAGCAACAGAAGAAGCAGCAGCTTAATTCATTCATTTAATTGCATTATGCCGCAGGTCGCGCTACGTCGTTATCATCATCATCATCATCACCATCGTTGCCGTGGTGTCAACAAAATGACATGCGTACATGTCTACACAGGACTCTTCATCTTACTGCGTGCATGTGTGTGAAATTGTATATGTGTATGCTTCATGATGTAGACAACATATTCATATAAATGTAGTAGAATGTAGAAACATGCATATGTATGAGAAGGGCATGAGAAGAAGAAGAAGAAGAAGAAGAAGAAGAAAAAGAAGTACACAGTGAACAAGTTGCGAGTTAGAGGTTTTGTCATTGAGGCGACATTTAAAGTAAGTTTTCTTTAAAGAACTATGAACTTCTCCATATGTATACCCTACAAAATACATAATACAGATTCATTTAATCATAATTTTCATATCAGTAAGAATGGAGACTATTTTAGAGTTTTAAATGGAATTAGTTATTCTTTTTTCTTTCCTTAAATTGCAGAACAAACATCATAATATAGTATGAACTCTTATTACATTGAGTGTGTTTGAAGGGTATAAAATATGTCTATGTTCTTGTAGAGTCATGAATCTTAATATGATAACAAATCTTTAAACATTAGATTTTTTACTAATCACATTTCATTAAAATAAGTTTTACCAATAATTAAAGAAATTTTCTGAATTAACCATTTGTTTTTTTTTTTTATATACAGATATTTGGAAACTATAACCAGCAATTGGTAACTAATTTTACACACACACACACACACACACACTACCAATTTGGTGCCTTAAAATATTCCATAAATAAGCGAGAATAACCGCTTAACTAAAGGTGACGTGGTTCCAATTTAATTTACAACTATGACTCCTTCAACAAAGAATATAAGTATCTACGTACACTTGCATGTGAGTATATTATAGTATGAATGTTTTTTAACCAAACTCTATGGAAGTACACACATTGAAGTATGCTACAGTAAAGTACAAGCAAAATATAACTAAGAAGGACTCCAATTTGTATGCTCACGAATTCAGTTCTCAATGTATTGTTGGTGTGTGTGTGTGTGTGTGTTGGCTTAAAAATTATGCAATGCAACGAAGTAGTGAATATGAAAGAACAAAAACAACAACAATAGAGAAAAAACAAACAAAAACATGCAGGTGTAATAAAGGCAACTAAAAATTGTAAGAATGGAAGAAGTAAAGAACTGAAATGAAAGGAATGGAAAGTAAAGGAAAGCAGCAACGCCGACCAGGCACATCAACAATGTACCGCAACTTCAACATGAAATAAAGTGGATGATGGAGAGGAGACGTTGGAGGCGCTGACGTTGCATTAATTTGCACATGATGCAAAAAAAAAAAAAAAAAAAAAAAAAGTGAGTGAGTACAAAAACAACTTGCTGACAATAGTATACAATTTTCACCATTTCATCATTTCTCAGTTGTTTGTTGCGTCATAATGACTACCTCTGCCTCTTTTGTATTTATTGTTTTATTTTTTTGTTTTGTTTCTTGACTTTAATGAAGTCAACAGCTTGCGACGTTAACAACAAGACATCACCATCATATCATCATCGTCTCTGCTACTCCTTCAAGAGCAATGAAGTAGAAGTGGCAATGCTCAGCCATCGCCACCTTTCATCTTCATCTTTATCTCCATCGTCATCGTCATCCTCGTTGATGTTGTCTTTGGTGTTGTAAGGCTTCATATTCTCTTGTTGCCGTTGGCAGAATTTTGATTAAATTTATACTCCGAAATATGCGCGCATCAAGGTGATGCTGATGATAAGAAACTTTAGCCGGAGTCATGAGCAGACATCATTGACATAAACAACTTGAGAATCTCAACAATATTGTTTACAATACGATTTGATTTATTTGATTATTTATTACATTATGTTGTTATTGCTGTTCTTCTTTAGCATCACAGTTCAGTTCAGCTCACCTCAGTTCATTTCAATGATGATGGAAAATTTTCATTTATTTATTGAGAAGAAATTTAATACCAAGAAAGTTATACAATAATTAAGATAAGAAATATAAAAGAAAATACTTCGGTCTCACCAAAGTTTACATATAAATATTTACTATGAAAAGAGAACACATGATCTTAATTAAAGAAGAATATAATATATTGTATTAAGTCGCAACAAAAATATGAGGAATAATTATTGATTTACATAGTAACTAAATAAAAGCAGACTACCAGAACTTACATACTTTGTACACTTTAATTGTTAAGCTTGATCACTTATATGGTGGCCATATTAATTATATATATGATATGTGTTTAATGTATGAGAAGATAATTTAAAAATTAATGTTGTTTTGAGTATTCTAAGAGGATAATCTCTTCCAAAGAACTCCAACTGCCAACACTTAATCTGTGGAAATTTGTATTTTTGTATTAAATTTAAGTTCCATAGTTCAAGACTTAGAGGTTGATTTGCATATGAAGCAGACGGACAGAAGAACAAACATACTCCAAACAATTTTTCTAGTGTGAAAGTTATAAAAATGCATAGGAGCAGACAGACAAGACTATTTTATTTCCTTGTGTATTATGATAGTAGTTATAAACATCACGTGTTCCCTAAGGGTTACAATGTTGCGGGCCAACTTAATGTAGTAGATTACTTAGTTTTAATTTATTTCTTACTATATAAAAATAAAAAATTAAAAAGTTTTAAAATGACACTGATTACTGGAAAGAATTGCAATATTTTATCTGAATTAATACTGACTAATATTATATTAATATTTCCACAAAATGTTTAAAAAGATATAAAATATTCAATTAACTGTAGATTTAAACTTGCAGCAACAAAAAAATAAATGTTTTTTTTTTTTTGAGTACTAAACTTGACATAAATGAAATTTAAATGAGGATAGTTTAAAGGTCTCAAGGGTATGAAGGAATTTGATGTAGAGAAGGAAAATTTTTTCTTTCTTCTTTCTTTATTTTAAGCACAATTTAAAATGAGTTTTTTACTAAAAAGTGTCCAAATTAATATAAAAGTATCCATGAATAAATTTAAAAGAAGCTTAATGCAAAAATTTAATACATATAAAGTATGTAATTTATATACTCAGCGAATGAATAATAAAAAAAAAAAAAAAAAAAATAAAAAACATCTAAGTGCAATTAAAACAAGTTGGAAATGAAACATTTCCCTGTTGTAAATCCATTGAAGAGATATGTTTGCAATGGTGTGCATATGATCTTAGAAATTCAAAGCTCTCTAGGTCCAGTATACCAATGAAAGCCCGTGAACCAAACAAATGTGTATGGTCAATACATATACGACGAGCCTTGATCGCCTTTTCGAAACTATCAAAAATGATATGATAATGATATTCATTTGGTCTATATTCAATTGTGCGTAATTTCTTAAAGTCTAGAAAACTTATAAGAGAACTGTAGACTTCAATGGGAGTTTTAACAACATTTTGTAGTAACAAAATATTGCAATTTGTACTCTTTACAGAAAGTATCTTTAAATTGTGATCCGCAAAGTGAGTTGGCAACCTGTGTAACGATCGTTGATATTAATGCACTTTCTTAGAGAACTAAGTATTTCATAAAGACAACTTACCATCGTAGGGCGTTCCATCTACGATTTGGATACATATATTGTAAATAGGCAAAACGACGTCTGCCTCCAAATGAGATCTTACAACGTAACATGTAGATTGGCTCGATTTTGAGTAAGATGCGCACAAGTGTGGATAACTCGAGATTCGTAGGTATGTTATACAAATAAATCTATTATATATACATATTATGTAATTAGTTATAGATTTATTATTAAGCCAAACAGAAAAAACAAATTTTAAAAAAATATAAAAAAAAGACTAACTTTGGCTATGCCGAAGTTGTAATACTCTTCACGGCCCAGCTAGTGGTCCGTCGTGGCTATGGGTTAGACACTTATAATGTCCAAATTTTAAGTCGATAGTACAAAAAGCAAAAAAGTTTTTCTAATAAGAACTTTCATTTGGATCCCGGTTTGTATGGGGGATACCCCTCCTAGTAGTCCGAGGGTCTTGAAAGTTTCATGGTTTGTGGATATGGGTCAGAGACTTATAATGTCTAAATTTCAGTTCAATAAGTAAAAAAAAACAACCCTTTTCTAATAAGAACTTTAATTTAAAAGGGGGTCTTTATGGGAGGTACCCCTCTTGGTAACCCTAGGATCATGAAATTTATATGGTTGGTGAATATGGACTCGAAACTTACAGTGCCCAAATTTCAGTTCGATACGTCAAAAACCAAAAAACTTTTTCTAATAAGAACATTAATTTAAGAAATGGGGTTTGTATGGGAGGTACCCCTCTTGGTAACCCTAGGATCATGAAATTTATATGGTTGGTGAATATGGACTCGAAACTTACAGTGCCCAAATTTCAGTTCGATACGTCAAAAACCAAAAAACTTTTTCTAATAAGAACATTAATTTAAGAAATGGGGTTTGTATGGGAGGTACCCCTCTTGGTAACCCTAGGATCATGAAATTTATATGGTTGGTGAATATGGACTCGAAACTTACAGTGCCCAAATTTCAGTTCGATACGTCAAGAACCAAAAAAAATTTTCTAATAAGAACATTAATTTAAGAAATGTGGTTTGTATGGGAGGTACCCCCCTAGTTGTCCGATTCGGCTGAGTCACCAACTTGATCGGCGTTTGGTAAAAGGAAACGTATCTACAAAATTTCAGCTCTCTAGCTCAAAAACTGAAGGACTAGGAGTGCGAACAGACGGACATGGCTAAATCAACTCGTCTCATCGAGCTGATCAAAAATATATATACTTTATGTGGTCAGCGATGTCTCCTTCTGTGTGTAACAAACTTCTGAAGAGTATAAAAAATACAAAAGCTTTTCTAATAAGAACTTTAGTTTGGATTCAGGCTTGTATTCGGAAACCGAAGTTTAAATACCTTAGACCTCTTTTGATTTCGAATGCGTTTGGTAAAAAGAAATGTCAGCGCTCAAGCTTAAAAACTAAGGGTATAGTTTGCATACATACAGACAGATAGACGGACATGGCTAGATCAAGTTGTCTTGTCGCGCTGATCAAGAATATATATACTTATGCGGTCTCCGATGTCTCCTTCTGTGTGTTACAAACTTCATGACAAATTTATAATACTATTCATTGCGTGCAGAGTATAAAAAACAAAAAAGCTTTTCTAATAAGAACTTTCATGGTTTGTCTCAAGTCGATAGTACAAAAAAAAGTTTTCCAATAAGAATATGAATTTGGATACAGGTTTGTATGGAGGGTACCCCCCTAGTGGTTCGATGGTCTTGAAAGTAAAATCATGGTTGGTGGATATGGGTTGGAAACTTATAACGTCCAAATTTCAAGTCGAACAAAATACAAAAAATACAAAAAATATACAAAACACAAAAAAAGTTATTCTAATAAGAATATGAATTTGGTTTGTATGGGGGTAGTTTGATTCGGCTGATTCCGAATGCGTATGGTGAAAAGAAATGTCAGCGCTCTAGTTTAAAAACTAAGGGTATAGTTTGCATACATACAGACAGACAGACGGACATGGCTAGATCAAGTTGTCTCGTCGCGCTGATCAAGAATTTATATACTTTATGTGGTCTCCGATGTCTCCTTCTGTGTTACAAACTTAATGACAAACTTATAATACTATTCTTTGCGTGTAGAGTATAAAAAAGATCTTTCAATAATTGTAGTAGGCAAAACAATTTGGCTACTTAATAAATTTTGTATAGGGACTAAATCTTCTAGTAATGGGAGAACTCTGATTTCACTATGCCAAAGGCTATGTTAGCTTGAGAGCATTGCATGCATAAATACGGATGGACAATCAGAAAGACAGACGATCGGACATTGCTTAGTGGATTCTCTTTGACACGCTGATGAGATCTGTGGCGCACAATTCTTTTTGTAACAAACATTAAATCCACAATACTTTTTTCTCACTACAGTGAAAGGTATAAAATTCGAATAAATAATTACATACCTCGCCTTCACATGCATCGAAACGTTTTTGCAAATTTACCGGCACAGCCTCCTTGTTTTTTACAAAGGTTGTTCGACCTTCTTGGAATACCAAGTATTGTGACGGTATAGAATATTCTTTATCCATTTTATTAAAGTTTTTATTTTTTCTTTTTCAAAACTTTTTTACTTTAACTTTTATTCTGATTTGTAAACGTTTACTACTTTCCGAATGTCGTCAGTCAATGTTTAGATAATGGATCAATGCCGAACAGCTGTGATAGTCAATATTTGTAATCGATAACTCCAATTCAAAAGAGAGAGTTGTTATCGACTTAATGTGAGTACTCATAACCGCGAAGCCGCAATTAATAATAATGACGGCTTAAAAAAATGGCGGCGGTTGTTTGCTTTAAATTTTTATTAAAATTCAAATGTTTACATGCATTTTATTTTTAGTGAAATTCACTTAAAAGATTTTGACAGGTTGCGCGTGTTATTTGCAACATTTCATGTGTTGTTCATGCATAAATTTACTTTCTTACAGAGAGAGCTTTTCCTTTGACTATAGTCTTTTGTTTTTGCTCGACAGCATTATCATCATCATCATCATCATCATCATCATAACCAGCAACAACAACAACAGCAGCAACAGCAGCGGCAGAAGTACAATAACTTCAATGTGGCATGTAGAACAGCTTAACCTCATATACCGCATCAACACATACACAAACTCACACATACATAGTACGAGGGTCATTTAATAATTAAAGAGACAAATTAATGTAAAAAAATTAAGAATAGTTTTCAATGTGAAATTGAAATAGTTTTGTTATATTTGATGAGAAGAAGACTATAGGTATTTGATTGACAATTAAATGGATCCATATTTGGTCTGTAGGGATGATGAGGTGTGTCTTTTAATTAAGTTTTTGATAGGTTATTGGATCATATGGGCGTTGATCATTGTCATATAGGAGAATCGATCCTTTCCGTTCGAGATACGCAATGTTTCCGCACATTTCTGGTTTTGCTTTCTTTATCAGCACGCAAGCTAAACGTGTCAATAAAATTTTGTTTATGTAAACTCAATAAGACGCGTTTCAAGCAATATGACCTTTGGATAAAGGCTTGACGGGCGTATATGATTAATGTGTTCCTTCTTATGATGCAAACTCCGTACCGTGCCGTCGAAAAGCGTTGTGCGGAGATTGGCCTTTATTGTTTGAATTTTGATATAAATCTTATAAGTCTATGAAATGGGTTGGCAATGTAATAAAATAAAATTGACTTATGATTTATCGAAGATATCGGAATGAATATCGATATATAGTTTGAAATGAACATCCCTAGTTCAACAAGAATAATGTTGTTATTATGTTTGGAATATGAATTTTGAATTAGAGGCACCATTTAATTGATCTTATCAGAACTCAAACTGAAGTCATACAATTTTCTATATTTAATTCTCTCTTTAATTACTGAAGGACTCTCGTATAAGTGTCAGAACTTTTTGTACCCACTACCTGACTGACTAGAGAATGCGATACGCTACTGTTGCATTTGAGTTTTGCATAAGCAAAGGCAGTGGGTTGGTTGGTTGGTTGGTTGGTTGGTTGGATGCTCTATGACGGCTATGTTGAGTGCTTCTTCATTTTCCTAATTTATACGGGCGCGTAGCTGTAATGAAAATTTACGTTTTCTTCAAGTAGAAATGTTGCGGTTGCCGTTCCCGCTGTTGTTATTATAAATAATGATGTTGTTTGTGTTGTTGCTTTTGTTTCTTCATTTGCGCATCTTGAGGATACCGCAAAACCCAACCTCCATCACTGCCATCACAAATATTGCTGTTGCTGCTGCTGCTGCTGTTGGCCTGTTATTGCTGCGGTTGCACTTCGTTTCGCTTTTGAATTCACAATAGTAGAAAGACGTTTTGGAGCTTCAGATTATCAAAAGTTTTCATAAGCAGAAATAGTAACATACATAGTAGTTAAAATAGTAGTGAGTAGTGCTGGTAGTGGTGGTGATTGTGGCAGTGTTGGTAGCGATGCTAGTAGTGGTTAAGTCGAACTTTGCTGCGCATCCTTTTTGTGGCATGTTGAAAGATAATCTCATTCTGTTTATTATTGTTTCGGTTTTATAAGTAATTCATAGTCAACGGAAACTTTTTGAAGAAGATGATGAAGCAGTACATTTTTGAAAAAAAATTTAGTCAAAAAAATAATTTGATTTTTAATTCATTTTTAAAAAATATTATTACATAAATATGAAACTATGGATGATCAAGTGTACGATGAAGCTGCTTTAGATCGTTTCTATCAACTTCAGTTGTCAAAATTGCATGATGTATGTCAAAGTCTAACAACCAACACAGATCTGGCGATTTGTTACAAATGGCTTAAGATATTTGGAAACGCTTCTACAGAAGATAAATATGCGCGTAGTTGTCTTGTATTACTCATGTCTGAGCAGATTGAATTTAAAGGACGCATCGGTAAGCCCTTCACAGATATGCGCCTATGTAGTCTCAGTTTAGAAGAAGTTTTGGCTGAGCAGGACAAGTTGATCGAAGAATATCAAAATTTACGTCCTGAAGATGAAAGTATTTTTACAATCTATGATGGAAACAGAGAGAGAGGTGGTGCACACATTTGTACAAAGAGAATGTTAGCAGATAAAAATGAATTTATAAAGTCATATGCATCGAGTTTGCCATATGAGCCAATGTCATTAGCCAAAACATTGGAAGCAAAACGTAAAATATCACAGCCAGTTCAATATGTAGAAACGCAACCGTTAAGCGATAAATTGCAAACAAGAAATCCAATCAAACCACCTTACAATATACTTCCCACACGTGAAGCATCTTCTGTGTTGAATAAAGCAGAACCAGATCCAAACTCATTACGACCAATATTAAAGTTGCAATCACAGAGGCCAGAGACACCATCAATAAGAAAAGGGTCACAAATTCCAGATATGCAGAAAATCTGGACACATTTTATGCCACAAGCTACATCTTCAATAAAAGATGGGCCAACAACTCATCAAGCGTCACTTCAACAACAAAAACCATCTATATTAACAAACAAACCCTCATCAATTCGACAGAATCTTTCCCAGCGTCGTAAACTTACATTACCACCTGAGAATGAAGATACATCATTCTATAATGATGATCGTTCTAAGTCTACACCAATACCAAGACCAATGCGACCTTCACTTTCTATCAATAGCTTAAAAACCTTTGATTCACATAAGATTTATTGGACATATGCTTGTCGTGATGGAAGATTGCCACTTTTCAAACCAAGGCGTTCAAGAAGTCCTCTTAATAGGCAAGTGGCAGGTGCTGGTATTCATCCACAAACAAATAAAGATTCTGTTAGCAAAAATGATGATTGTAATTTACCTAAAAAGAACATAATAGATTTGGGCTCAGTACATGGTGCATATATGAATGTATCTCAGAATGCATCTACAATAGTAAGTGATGATGGCATTGATTTGCCTGAAAAACCATTATTTTTACAAAATAATTGTTGTCTTAATCAGAAATGTTTTTGTAAAAATCGAAATCAAAATGAAAATCAAAGGAAATCACCTGATTTACATGTTTATGAGAGTTCTAATTTACAATCAAAAATTCCCTTTAAATGGAATCATCATTATCATCATGAGGAGGAGGGGGAGGAAGAGGAGGAGGAGGAGGAGGTGGTGGAGGAGGTGGTGGAGGAGGAGGTGGTGGAGGAGGAGGAGGAGGTGGTGGTAGAGGAAGAGGTGGTGGAGGAGATGGAGGAGGAGTCTTCCAACAGTTTGAAAAATATATCATGTGAATTATGCCGTCTATATGAGGAACATGAAAAATTACAAAAAGATTTGAAAGAGGTTGATATGGAAATACTTGCGAATAAAGAGATTAAAAATAGAGTCCAAGAAGAAGCAAGAAATCGTGAAAATGTTAAATCATTCTTTAACCAAAAGAAAAAATTAATACATCAACTTCTATTCAATTCACAACTCACTACACATCATCTCAAGCGATGGAATGGTAAAGATAATTTGGATTTTCTAATGACAATTTTTAAAATGTTCAGACACGATGAAGAGTTCATTACCCAAGTTCTTGATTATGAACAAATGTTCATGGATGTTTTAATGAGAATATTAAATTGTAACCTTGATCAACGTGAAAATGAAATCAGGACAAGATATAAACTTTTGGCAAGGGGTAAATACAAAAGGAGAAAAGAAAGAGCAGAAAAACGACTAAGAATGCAAGTTGCCATTGAAGAACAACATCAACAATTAAGAAAACTAACCTATTTGACACTTCTTAAGAGATTATTTCTTGATGAGTGTTTGGGTAAAATTAAACTTTCTGGTCATGTCTTGAAGCTTTTAGAGGAAGAATATAAGAATATGGATAAGCAAGCATAACGTATAAATTTATTATATTTAATTATTTTTACTAATTTTTTTTTTAATAATTATTTTTAATAATAATCATGCAAATCATTATTATTTTTGATAAAAAAAAAATGTATATATCTGAAAATTATTCCAACACTAACAAAAATTTGCCAGCCCTCTTTTGATTCACAGCCGATTCCATCGTTGAATCTACCCAAATCGATTTACATTCTACAACAACAACTGTCTTTTTTCCTTGTGGTTGTTGTCCGATTCGATGGGAGATTCAACTTAAGTAGAATCGATTCATGTTCGATGTGAAAAGCCTATAAGTTTAGTAATGAAAAACATACTATGTAGGTCCGCATTCTCACTACCGCTTGAGAATTGTATAATCATTAAAGGTGTATAAATAGATTACAGTTTAGTAGTTACATATAAGTGTTGGCCCAAAGTTAATCTGATTAATGATTATAATTAAAATAAGTATCTTTATTAAACATTTTGATTCATGATTAATTCAATTATGACTTTTTATTCCTTTTTATTTTGTACACTCTTTTGAGTAAAATTACAGCTCTGAGTTATGAGAAGTGTATAAACTTTTTTAAATCAGTCGTGAGGAAGGAATTACCAGAAATCTCAGAGCCTTCCTTCAACAGGCAACAATGTAGACAATAACACACGCCACCAGGAAGATGAGTTTTTTGATGTCAGTTTCAACTCTTGTAGTGAAGCGGAATCAGTTGATACCAAAAATAGAGCGGAATTGATAATTTTAAATTTATTTGCCGATGGCAGCCAAAAATCAGAACTTCCACAAAGGTATCCTATTATAGGCAAAGTATTTATTAAATACTTATGCAACTATTTATGCTAAATAAACATACGTAGGTCACATACAATTTTTGACAACTTATTCGATGAAAGAGTACTTAGTCATTAAATGAAACTTGAACTCGAGGAATCAGAAATGTAAATCCAACTATTTTTTCAGTTTTTCAATAATTAACATAAACGACTTCATAACATTATTATTTTCATTATTTTCCATTAGTTCTTCAAGTACGTAAAATTGACAACATTGAAGGATGTATGAATTTAATCAAATAAAATAATTAATCAGAAATCATGATTACGATTATGTATTTAATAATGATTAATTGACTAACAAATTAATTGTTTAATGTCAATACTGTTACATATGCATAGAAGATGGGTTGACAAGCACGGACAAGTGCAGAAAATGGGTAGAACCAGAGGCAATAGAAGCCCTGAAGCATTTAGTTCTGCTCTCTGACAAGTATTTTTGAAAATCCGGGAGACACTTCAGTTCTGATAGCTGTCAGAGGTCATAAAAGTGAATGAAAATTTGTTAAAAATATCTCAGATGTCGACAATGGGCTCAATATGAGTAAATTGTTAAAACATCTGCAGATTTTAGGTTTTTGGTAATTGGAAGTAAATTTATAAATCAGAATATTTGAAAGTTTGCTTACTCGAAACGCCTGGTAATTGTTGTCCCTATGTACACATTTATTTAATTAAAAGAATTGACCAAAAGCAATATTTGTAACAAAAACATAAACTAAACTCATTATCATCATTATTATAAAGTTTGTTCCACAACTTGGGGCGAAATTAAATTTAAGTTACACAAAAAATCAAACTAAATAAACGCAAAATGGAATTTAATATTAATAATAATAATAAAAAGAAAAAAAGAAAAAGGAAAAATAACATTTTTGTGAGCACACAATAATAAATAGCAAACCATGGCAATTTTTAATTATGCGCGAAGCTGTAAAAAAATGGAAAATAAATGGAAACCTGCAGGAACAATGTCAAAGCAAACAAAAGAGGCAAATTCTGGAACTACTAAGAGAAACCAAAGTAGTCACTCGCCCACACCATTTTGGTGTTTGTTACAATGGCAAAAAATTAGCACTAGAGAAAACTGAAAAGTAAATTATTAAAAACAAAAAAAAAAATTACAATTGTTTTGGAGTTTTTCTTTCTTTGGTTTTTTATTTTTTGAAGGAACCTATTAGTAGTGTGAATGTTTGTGGGCGCGTATTTATATTTTCTGCCTTGTTAGGCACTAAAAAATAGTCGCCATCTTTGTTAAATAGTCGCCATTTCATTTAGTTGTAGCAAACACTAAAATATTACAAAAAAAAAATATGTATATCAAAAATGGAGGAACATAGATACTTAAACGGTCAATGACTTTAACTTCTCAGGTTATTTAAAATATATTTAATTTGACTATGGAGTGTTTTAATCAAAATACAATACACATTTTCTCAAAGCAAGAAAGACGTTTTGATATCAAAGATACACTAATGTATGGGTACTGGACGAACGTTCGTTGGAGTCCTTAAAGTAAAATAACAGAGAATGTAATGTTCAGTGTGAAGCGTGTAGAAAATGGCTACAATATATAGAAACTAATTCTGAAAACTTATATTTATATACACACATTTATTAATTAAACCCATGAATATACTGGTATATCCCTACTATTCCATGAATAATTTCCATTGCTTGAAATAGTACTGGAACTCTTCTTTTGTAATCTCATTCATGCCTTCAATTGTCAGTGATCTGAAATCCTTTTAATAAAAATTTGGTCTTGGGAAACTGGTAAAAATCGCATTGAGCAAGGTCAGTTGAATAAGGTGAATATGAATCTTGGCTATCTGTCGACTTTGGCACACACTTACACCAAATTTATATAAGTATTTATTGTAATATATTTCCTTGTAAAACTATTTCCAACACCATCATGAGGCGTTGGCATCCATACTTCAATATCCGGCTCTAGTTCCATAATAATATTTCGGTCACAAGGTTCTTTAACTGCTTCAATGGACTTTCCCATAGTGGCCGCTTATATACTTATATATATATGTAAAATATTGTACATACGAGTATAAAGAAACCTTGAATAATTTGCTGTAGAAGAAGTTTGCTTGCTTATCTATTAAAATTGATCGATTCGAATTCGAATATAAAATTATAAATTTATAAATTAAACACGTACACATAATTATAATATTTACAACGCGAGAACAAAAACAAAAACCCAATATTTGTACACTTAAGAGCGCGAAGGCAATACCAAAAAATATAGAAAAAGAAATACACATGGGCGTAGTGTAAAGGGACTTTCATAGAATCCATATTACATTATAAACTCTACATAAAAACTTGTAAAATAATTGAGAAATATGATTTACATTGAGCTATGTCACTGTTAAATTTATATAAAAGAATTTTTTGCTTTTGTAATTTAAAAATGTTAAGAAGGAGAATCTGTCGGCATAATGAAGACCAAAAAATGAAAAACTGCCTAGAAAAAAAAAACAAAAAAAAAAAAAACAATCAAACCGAACAAATTAAAAAAGTATGAACAAGAAATTAAAATAATTTTACAAAAACAATTATATGTTTTGAAGTTTATGATAATAAAATTATAATTTTTATTTCTTTTTTGTTATATTGTAGTACGCTATGAATTCTGAAATGTAGAGTCAATCGGCACCTATAAATATGATTGACAGAGGCAAGGTGTTTATCAAATAAGATTTGTTCAACCAACTGTCAACTTCATTTACCAACCACCGACAAACATATTACAAATCAAAATGTTCAAATTGGTGAGTATAAAGGGTATAAAAATAAAGTGAGAATAATAAGTCTTAAGTGAAAAATATATAGTAAACAAAAGCATCTAAATATATTTTTAAAAAAATTTACAATCAAATTAATTTAGAGCTACAGTGATTTGATTATACAATCTCCAATTATACTGGGATACTATATACTCTTTACAATCGATAAATGGACTTGACCTAAGTGTAAGTCAACGATATGTGAGAGAAAAATATTTGTAAAACATCAGAGAATCTTCGTTTTGGATTATTTTATTAGATGGAATTTTGATCAATGGAATATAACCTAGGGAATTTAACTATTGTGTCTACTGATCTTTTAACAAACTTATTTAAGTTTTATAAATCTCAAATTGAAAGCGCAGCAAAAAACACAAAATTTTGATTGTTTGTTGTCCATTGAAGTGAGTTTACAAGGAATAAATTATATCTTATTTTGAAGCAAATCTTTACTGCGGAAAAAACGATATATTATAACAATATTTCAATCAAATACATATAATAATTTCCGTCATTTTATCTCAACTTCCGGTCCTATTCTTTCAAAGGAAGTCAAAAAGAATCACTTCGCACAAATGCCAGTTTCCAGATCCTTATCGCGACATTTTAATTTGAAAAAAAAAAAGTATTTTGTGTGAATCATTAAATTATTTTGAATGATTCTTATAGTCAAATGTCAAACGTTAAAACGCAATCAAGTTTAGACTAATTGATTTGTCAATGTTATGTGATATGATAAATAGAAACTGACCGATGAGTAGATTAAATTCGCTGTTGATGCAGGGCGATTCATGATGGTGGTTTATTCTCTAATATAATTCGTAATCTTAAGAGGCAACTTAACTGAACTGTTAAAAATTATAAATTCAACCATACAAATTTTTAAAAATTTCTTATTTAGAAGAATATTTCAATATTTTTCTTTATATATTCACATTTTATATTGACATTCTTTTATGATTTCTTTATAATAAAAAAATCCATATTCATTTCCTTTCGTCCTTAGTTCACACTTTGCCTGTTCGCACTGTTGGCTTTTGCTGCTGCTAAGCCACATTTGTTTGCTGCACCAGTGAGTTATGCGACACCAGCTTTAGCTGCTCCCGCCGTCCTTGCGCCAGCTGCTAGCGCTTATTATCCTGCCTATACAGCAGCGGCATATTCCCCATTTTATGGTGCTGCTTATGCGACATATCCTTATGCAACAGCATCATATATATTACGTCGTTAAAATGTCATAAAACGATTAAATATGCTTCGACTAACGACGAAATACTACTACGACGAAACTCACTTTGTTATTAATGATTTACTTTATTATAATTTTTTTGTTCTCCTGTTTTTTCATATACAATATACGTATATTATAAAAAAATAATATGCATAATATTAAAAATTAAAAATAATACAAAATAATAATAAGAATGAAATATATTGTAAAAAAAAAAAAATAATAATAAAAAGAAAAGAAATGAAATTTACCTGAGTGTAACAATAACAAATTTTTAATGGTGTTATTATTGAAATTATAATAAGCGGGTTTCACTCTTCAACGCGTCGAACGATGATGCCTGATGCCTGTCGAGTTGGATTAAGTTTCAAGAGAATCCTTATTACTCATACAACATGTAGTACTTTTTTTTACCTTTTCATGGTTGTGCATTTGTTGAATACTTCATCTTTATTTTTTATTTTTATATACTTTTTTTTGAATTTTATATTTTCTTCTTTTTATGATTGAATTTTTTTCATCTTCTGTTGAGTTTTTGTTGCATATTGTGCCATTTTGGCCTCGTTTTTAAATTATAATAAAGCTGTAAAGTGAGAAAATATTAAATAAAGTAAACGAAAAATATTATGAAATCAACATGGCAACCAACGAACCTCACCTCATCAGGTCTTTTTCTTTGTATTCAGATAGTAAAGTAGTATATGAGTTGAGTTGAGTAGAGTAGAGTAGAGTAGAGTAGAGTAGAGACGAGTAGAGGAGTATATGAAGTTATTGTTATTTACAAACATATAAACAAATCAATAAAGGTAAATATATTTTTACCATTTACGTGTATCTCAAATCATCATCATCATCACCATAATCTACGATACACTATATCTCAGTTGGTCTGTACATATGGCTGTGTGTATGTCCCTTTGTCAGTCAGTCAGTCAGTCAGTCAAGCAATCCTGTTGAGGCTCTGTTGAATTCCTGTCTTATTTCTTGTCTTCATGTGTCTCTGTAAGTACTTTTACTTTGAGTTTTACGTGTGCACGAATATTTTATATTATACGAGTATTCAACACAAACCAAAGATATACCGACAGATTGAAGAAGCAAAAACACATTGGATTGCCACACTTGCTACATACAGCTTCAGCTTCGATAGCTGACTCGATAGAGAGACAACTGCAGACAAAGATACAAAAATAAGTATCTTTCATGGGGCATACTAGTATCTACTACCATACATACTTATACATAGATAAACTTATTTACTTATCTCAACAGAACATAGGTAAAATCATCATGCATGCTATGGTAACCCGCTACTGATTTGCAATACATGAATCTACAATAGTATGTGAGTGTGTGTGTGTATCTGAGAGTGTGTGCATGTGTATGTCTTTATAAATCTTTTATTCATGTAATCCATTTGTGAAATACGTTTGCACATGATTCTATTTATGTCTATATGGAGAATGGATATTGGGTTCGTTGGGTGGTTGGCAGATTGAGTAGATTTCTCATGTGCATATATGCGTGTTTTCAGTTACTTTGATAAATCGTCAAAATTATATAAAGTGAATTCAAATTTTATTTATCTTATTGCAAAACATTATTCAAGAACTTGTGGTTAAAGCAAAGCAGTCAAGATAAAGGTATTCAGAAATTCGAAGTTTTAAATTTATTTCTATTGATTTTGAAAATAAAATTGATTTGAAATTTTTATGCATTCCTTTCGCATTTAAGTAAAAAAGAAATTTCATTTACAAATCAAATTTTGTGGAATTTTATTGTGCAATAAATGAATACTAAATTTTAGGTTAAAATCCAATGACATGAGAATCATCTTTACTAGCAGACTGTGTAATAGTTTAATAGAAATAGTAATGCTATGACAACCATTTAAAAACAAAGGCTTACAATTGTCATTTAAGATCCTTGAAGATGTTCTTTGAAAATACTTTTTACTAGATATTCGGGCAGACGTTATTCTGCCTCTCCTTACCAAAATATTAATGGCTGACCTGATTGTCAAAGGCGACTTCATTGATTTTAAAATATTTCTTCAACCTTTATATCCATTTCACTTATACACCTTACTCTTTTACATTTTTTAAAATATTTTTTTGCTGTTTCTTTTTGATTTTTCGAATTTTTCTTAAATCTTCCTCATGAATCACTCGTTCCATCGGTGAAAACCATATGAAAATCCATTTGTTAGTCTTTGAGTTCATCGCGTTTAGACAGATAATACAATACATAATATGTATAGATGTTGTATTAGGAGGGTATAGGTATTATTTATTGAATTTCAAAATTTAAACTACAGCGTCATTTATTAAATACTTCCAGATGTTGAATTATGAGAGAAAGTGATTGATAATTGGAAGCAAATATTCAACATTTACAGAAGATGTAGGGCGGCAACCTTCTCCCTCTTTGTCCAAACTTTGTCCTGTCGGGTCGGCTGTCCTTGTACGATGTCTTCAGGTTGCATAAGCAGTTTTCTTGAAATTTTTTTTTGTAATATCATTCGCATTCCGGCAATTTATAGTTGTTGTTGTTAATTTTGAGGTATCGACCAATTAGCTTTGTAAGCTTTAAAAGTTTTTTAGAGTCCATCATCTATTTTAATAATTTATTCTATAGATTTTAGCAATTTCTTTGATTGCACAAAATACCATGTCTTGATCTTCCTTCAGCCACAGAGTCAGTATACTTTTATCCAATATTTTGAAGACAAATTTTTATATTTCGACATATCTTTATGTAAACCAATCAGTTTTATCAAGCGTCTTTTGCTTGTCAAACTTTCCATAAAAAAAAATAAATATATTTTCCCACTTAAGAAAAATTGCAAAAAAATTAAATAAAAAGAAAAGAGAAGAGAAGAAAAGAAAATATAATATATAGAAAGAGAAAACTTTGTTGTCCACATTTATTGAATAAAAGGTCATTAAATTTGGCATTATCTACCGTGAAAACTTGTGAAAATGCAATGAATGCTATCGGCTGCTGTTGCTATCTTTTGCCGGAGCTGCCACTAGAGAGAAAGATCTTCAGACTTGTGAAACTTGCACTTATCTATGGACACTGTTGACGTTTTCGCCTTCATCTCGTTTGCCAACCAAACCAAGCATCTTCAAACGTTGTCCTGTATTCTTGCTGAAGTTTTACTACCATTTTCCGTTTGTGAACAAAACTTTACTACCATTTTTACTGCCTTTTTGCGCCAAGTGGCTGCCGGTTATGGTGATGCTAACTTGGCTGCTGTTGTTGTTGTTGTCTTCGTCGTTGCTCTTGTTGTTGGCAATGATGCCAAAGTTATGATAAGCAGGTAAAGGTTTTCAACATCTCTTCCACTTTTCTTTCTATTGGAATAGCAGCAGGTAAGTAAGCAGCAGACAAAGTCAAGCAGAAAACTTTCCTCCGGTAACCATATTGAAACAAGCAAAAAATAATGCTGGTTAAAGGATAAAGTGGGTGCTATGTGTGTGTTTGAGAGTGTGTGTGTGTGTGTATGTGCGTGGTTACGAGTTCCTTGAAAGCAGTTAAGCTGAAGCGTATTTCATAAAGATGAAGCCAAAATCCTTTTAAAGCTGGAGAACGTACAAAAGTTTTCAAAGCAGCATTTGAGAGAGAAACCAAGTAAGTGAGGTAAGACTAAGAAAAGTTTTCTCCAAAGTAAGCGACGACTAAAGTAAAAGGCAACTGTGTATGGGCAAATGGAATAAAAAAAAATGAAATAAAATAAAAAAAGAAATCAAAAAAGAATCTATGTAAAGTGCATTGATGCGTACGAATACCAAGTCTGACATGTGAACAGTGGAAAAAAACCTATTGGTCAAAGAAATGAGTCAAAATTTTTCATCTTTTTTTTTCATTTAAGTCTATTTCAATTTTTTCTCACAGTTTTAGGCAAAAAACATTTAACACTCAAAATAAAAAATAAAAAATAAAAAAATAAAAATTGTCGAGTGCATAATGTGTCGTCAGTCAAAAGTCCCAAGCATTAGTTTCTTTACTTCAAGAGCAAAGGAGCAGCTGGAGCGGCAACGACTGGTGCGGAGTAAGCAGCATAGCGGGCAGCGAAAGGTGCAGTGTAGGCAGCAGCATAAGGAGTTGAGTAAGCAGCAGCATAAGGAGTTGAGTAAGCAGCAGCATAAGGAGTTGAGTAAGCAGCAGCCAAAGGAGTCGAGTAAGCAGCTGCAACTGGTGCAGTGTAGGCGGCAGTGAAAGCTGGATAGGCGGCACTGTGAGCAATGTTGTGGGCAGTGTAGCTGGAAGCATATGGAGCAACATATGCAGCACTACCAACAACAGCAGGTGCTGTGTAAGCCAATGGAGCAGCAACAATACCAGGCTTAGCGGCAGCAACAGCCAAGACAGCGAAGAAGCAGATAGCAACCTGTGTTTTAAAATAAAGGATTAATTGAATAAAATGTCAATTCGTCATCTTTTCCTTGTCAAAACTTACGAATTTGAACATTTTGATTGAGTTTTGGTGAGGTTTGTTGGTTTTTAGTTGGATTGTTTATGCTTTGAGCTGAAAGCGTGGTTTGATAATTTTTTGGCAATACACTTGCCATTTTATAGTCACCAAAAAAAAAAAAAAAAATATAATAAAGACAAATACTCATGCGCAGTACGAGTGCGGAGCGTAGAGAGTTTTGTGATTTTTTTTTGTTGTACTTTTCATGTTAATTTTATTAAAAATGCATTACACGTCGTAAGCTCTTAGACTTGGTTTACTTGAATAAGTTAACTGACTAGACTTGCCATGACTTGGCAACGTGTGATACACTTCTTTATTATGCTTATTTATTAGGCCATTTTATTGGGCCTACAAGTCTACATTTTCACATACTTGAATATACAAATATAATATTGAAAATATGTTAGCTAACAAATTTATTTCGTTTTTGATTTGATGATGGCGTAAATGAGGTGTCTAATTAGCTATTAAATTCAACTTAAAAAAATGTTACTGTACATAATAAGGCGACAACTGCAATTACTCAAGTATTGGCTTGATTAACAAGTGGCCGAAGGTTGCAGTTCCGCCATGCAGACAGTGGAAAAGTGAATTTATCTTATAAATTTTAAATTTAAAGCTAGAAAAACAATCGAGGAAAAGCCAATTTTTACCTTAGCAAAGTTTAAAAAACAAATTCTTGGTAAAAAGTATTATTATTTTAATCTGATATCCATAATCCATATTAACCTTAAACAATGTATATTGCAAGTGATTAATATACCCTTGTGATCAAGGGTGATAAAAGACTCTTAAAGTAAATGTATCTGATAAAACTTATAGCAATAGAAAATAGAAATGCTAAATCATCTGAGGACTTAAAAATAGACAATCTTATAACTTAAGGTTGATTTTTCGCAAGAAAATATTATAGAAATACAAACTGCAGTAAGTATTTATATTATATATATTGGTAGATAAAAATAGGGATGAAACGATAACACTCAGGTATCGATACTTTTACTGGATTTCGTATCGGACGCAAGGTATCGATAACTACTCTGCATCGAAAAAAAGTATCGATACTTACTCATCTCGGTTGATTATTAGCAAAATTAAATATACACAGAATCATCAGTAAGTCGGTTGATTTTTTTTTTATTTTGGTAGATAGGAATACAGATGAAATGATACCATTGAAGTATCGAATCGGACGCATAGTATCGATATCTAATAGGTACCGAATAAAAAGTATCGATACTAACTCGTATTGTAAATTCTTAGCAAATTTAATGGAAAATAGAAACAGCAGTAAGTATTTATATTGATAGATGGAAATTGAGATGAAATGTTATCATAGGTGTTGTAATTCTATATCGCATCGATTCTAAAGTATCGATACTTATTCTGAATCGAATGAAAATTATCGTGATATTGTTTCATCCCTATTTCTATCTATCTTATCTTGGTTGATTATTCACAAAATCGAAAATAAACATCAGTAAGTAATAATATTATAATTTTGATAGATAGAAAGATACCACTGAGGTATCGTATCGGTCGGTAAAGAAATGATGTATCGTATCGGTCGTAAGATATCGATATCTATTAGGTATCGAATAAAAGTATCAATACTTTCTTGTCTGCGTTGATTTTTCACAAAATATAAACATCAGCAAGTATTAATATTTTTTTTATTTTGATAGAAATACAGATGAAACGATACCACTGGAAAATTAAATCGGGAGCAAAATATCGATATCTAATAGGCATCGAATAAAAAGTATCGATACTAACTCGTATTGTAAATTGTTAGCAATTTTGATGGCAAATAGAAACAGAAGTAAGTATTTCTATTAATAGATGGAAATTGGGAAGAAATGTTATCATAGGTGTTATAATTTTAATTCGATATCGCATCGATTACAAAGTATCGATACTTATTCTGAATCAAATGAAAATTATCGTGGTATTGTTTCATCCCTATTTCTATCTATCTTATCTTGGTTGATTATTCACAAAATCGAATATAAACATCAGTAAGTAATAATATTATAATTTTGATAGATGGAAAGATACCACTGAGGTATCGTATCGTTCGCCAGGTATCGATATTTGTCAGGTATCGATTGAAAAGTATCAATACTTGCTTGACTAGGTTGATTTATTCATATTTTTGGTAGATAGAAATACAAATGAAACGATACCATTGAAGTATCGAAACGGACGCAAAGTATCGATATCTATTAGGTATCGAAAAAAGTATCGATACTAACTTACTTCTATTCACTCGTATCGTTTTATTACTAGATCTAATGTTTATAAAGCAAAGAACTGTGCATTGATACCTAACGACGTTGATTTTTCACAAAATTAGAGACGAATATAAACGTCAGTAAGTATTAATATTATATTTATTTATATTTTTGATACACTGAGGTAGATAGAAATACAGATGAAATGATACCATTGAAGTATCGAATCGTACGTAAAGTATCGATATCTATTGAATAAAAAGTGTCGATGCTTATTCATATCGGCAAAATTGTTATTATTATTATTAATAATAATTAGCAAAATTAAATATAAATAGAAACATCAGTAAGTATTTTTATCGATTATATTTTTTTATCGATTAAAATACTAAATGATGTATCGTATCGGTCGTAAGATATCGATATCTATTAGGTATCGAATAAAAGTATCAATACTTACTTGTCTGCGTTGATTTTTCACAAAATATAAACATCAGCAAGTATTAATATTTTTTTTATTTTGATAGAAATACAGATGAAACGATACCACTGGAAAATTAAATCGGGAGCAAAATATCGATATCTAATAGGCATCGAATAAAAAGTATCGATACTAACTCGTATTGTAAATTGTTAGCAATTTTGATGGCAAATAGAAACAGAAGTAAGTATTTCTATTGATAGATGGAAATTGGGAAGAAATGTTATCATAGGTGTTATAATTTTAATTCGATATCGCATCGATTACAAAGTATCGATACTTATTCTGAATCAAATGAAAATTATCGTGGTATTGTTTCATCCCTATTTCTATCTATCTTATCTTGGTTGATTATTCACAAAATCGAATATAAACATCAGTAAGTAATAATATTATAATTTTGATAGATGGAAAGATACCACTGAGGTATCGTATCGTTCGCCAGGTATCGATATTTGTCAGGTATCGATTGAAAAGTATCAATACTTGCTTGACTAGGTTGATTTATTCATATTTTTGGTAGATAGAAATACAAATGAAACGATACCATTGAAGTATCGAAACGGACGCAAAGTATCGATATCTATTAGGTATCGAAAAAAGTATCGATACTAACTTACTTCTATTCACTCGTATCGTTTTATTACTAGATCTAATGTTTATAAAGCAAAGAACTGTGCATTGATACCTAACGACGTTGATTTTTCACAAAATTAGAGACGAATATAAACGTCAGTAAGTATTAATATTATATTTATTTATATTTTTGATACACTGAGGTAGATAGAAATACAGATGAAATGATACCATTGAAGTATCGAATCGTACGTAAAGTATCGATATCTATTGAATAAAAAGTGTCGATGCTTATTCATATCGGCAAAATTGTTATTATTATTATTAATAATAATTAGCAAAATTAAATATAAATAGAAACATCAGTAAGTATTTTTATCGATTATATTTTTTTATCGATTAAAATACTAAATGATGTATCGTATCGGTCGTAAGATATCGATATCTATTAGGTATCGAATAAAAGTATCAATACTTACTTGTCTGCGTTGATTTTTCACAAAATATAAACATCAGCAAGTATTAATATTTTTTTTATTTTGATAGAAATACAGATGAAACGATACCACTGGAAAATTAAATCGGGAGCAAAATATCGATATCTAATAGGCATCGAATAAAAAGTATCGATACTAACTCGTATTGTAAATTGTTAGCAATTTTGATGGCAAATAGAAACAGAAGTAAGTATTTCTATTGATAGATGGAAATTGGGAAGAAATGTTATCATAGGTGTTATAATTTTAATTCGATATCGCATCGATTACAAAGTATCGATACTTATTCTGAATCAAATGAAAATTATCGTGGTATTGTTTCATCCCTATTTCTATCTATCTTATCTTGGTTGATTATTCACAAAATCGAATATAAACATCAGTAAGTAATAATATTATAATTTTGATAGATGGAAAGATACCACTGAGGTATCGTATCGTTCGCCAGGTATCGATATTTGTCAGGTATCGATTGAAAAGTATCGATACTTGCTTGACTAGGTTGATTTATTCATATTTTTGGTAGATAGAAATACAAATGAAACGATACCATTGAAGTATCGAAACGGACGCAAAGTATCGATATCTATTAGGTATCGAAAAAAGTATCGATACTAACTTACTTCTATTCACTCGTATAGATTATTAATTTCATGCATAAATGAAAATTCATTTCACATTCAAAAAACAGATGCCTTGATAAACTTACCACCCTAGAACTACTTTCGATATACAATTCTAATGATTGAAACTATCGATTATGGCAACCAAGAATCTTTTTTGGTTGTCATGAGTAAATGGATGCAAGCACTTAAAACAGAAAAATGCACAAGCATAATTCTTAATAGAGGAGGAGTTCATTTATGCACAATGTTTTCCAACACTGATTGGTGTGTGTACACATATTCGTACATACATAATTATATAGATGATTATGGAGATGGGGATGCGGATGAGTGAGTGTGTGTCTAAGTATTTACGTACTTGAGCAACGCATTAACGCGCACGCACAGCTGAGCTTAAAAGTCATTCATATAATAGTACACCATGTTATCTACCCATGCCATGTCATGCCACACCACCACCCTGTATACACTTAATAGCACCTGCTCCACCCTGTCGCGCAGCTTGGCTCCTTGAGACTTTCGTAATGAAGGCAATAAAGTAAGTCAGCAACCCTGATGATGGTGGTTTTTGCTTTCTTGATTGTTTGGGGTAAGGTGATGAATGAACATGTTGTTGTTTCAAAAAGGGTTCGGGTTGGGGGGAAATACATATTTTAGTGAAAGCAAAAGTGCCAACAAAATATAATAAAATATGAAAATATTATATAATTTTCATTTGGTAAAAAAGTGTTTCTTCTTAAGCAAATGGAAAATAATGTGTATAAAAAGAAGGAGAGAGGAGAGTGAGTCACAACAAAATACAATAAAAAAAAAAAAAAAAATAAAAAAATACTATAAAAAGAGAATGGCAATGGAGGTAATTCAAACTTTTGTTGTCCATACTGATGCTGATGCTTTGAATATAATTCACTTTGTGGCGCCATTCTAAATTCTTTCCTTTTTTTTAAAAGAAATTTTTAATTACTCATCGCAAGTGCCAAGTACTCAGAAAGAATGCGTAAAAGGATGTGAATGAGAGGCAATGATGTTGGCGATGACGATGGCTGACATGAAACCACTTAACGTGGCTTTGGGTCTTTTGTGTTTTGCCTGCGTTGACATTAATTGCTGCCAGTCATGTTAGGACCTTTTGTCTTTTGGTAACAAGAAATGAGCAAACGAGAGAAAGTCCATGCTCAAAGTGAAAACAAAGATGATAGGCTAAAATCAAGTTAAGCTTCAAAGTCACACTTTGGTGTATTACGCTCTTTGACGGTCTTTTTTAATACATATTTTTACCAAGTGCGAGTGTCCCTAAGGCTGCGTAGACTTCTTGCCAAGTATGCTCTGATCAATTAAGTTGGACAAAAGGAAATTGGGTTTCGGAGGAAAGGTGCACAAGAGCACAAGTCATTAATTTTTTGCGGTTTTAATATTTATAACAACCACAACAATATCATGTTTTTCATTTACCTTACAACAATATAAACTTGACACTGAATGTGCGGTGGTGGTTGCATTATGCCCTAGGGAAAACATAGGATAACAAGCAATGTTTATACATACATGCATACATATTTCTCAATTAGCAAAAATGGTTCCTTATGCCGCATTAACAGAAATAATAGCGAACCTATCAAAGGAAGTAATATTCTCAGTGGCGGACTAAGTCCTTTGGTGGTCGAGATGGCAAAATAAAATGAGTCACCCATACTTCATACTTATAAACTGAACAGAAGACAGAACGGGAAAGTAATTTCGGATTGGTGTCTTCATATGGAATTCATGATTGTTATTTCAATATTTTGAGGGCCTCTTTTAACGGTTTGGAGACCCGCTATACCAGTTTCATATATGTAATTTGATATATATTTTGTTCTTATTTAGGTTTTTTAAGCATATAACTTCAAGAGATTTGGAATCCGCCACTGAACTTTCTTCCTCTAGTATGCAGCAAGGCTTGTTGTTGGATGCTGTGATTGTGCATTTAATAGAATAAACCACTCAACTCAACTCAACTCTTTGGCTTGAGGTAGACTCAAAAGCTCACTTTGCCTGGCACAAACTTTTCAAGTGGCACATACTACTATTGTATGTAATGTACGACAAGCTTATCAGAGACATCATCATCATCATCATCATCACCACCATCATCATATCAATGATATTGACAGCAACAGCACCACAATCTTCATTCTCATCGGAACCATGATGATGGTACACCACAGCTTTAATAACTTTGTCTGTACGCTTTGTTCTTCTTACCAGTTTCAGTATGTTCGGTGATGTGATGTGTTGTGCCTCATGTCACTTAACTTTGGTTTAAAATCACATATATGGTGGCACTTAATTGGCATTTTTGAGCAAAATTCACGCTTCAACACTTTTTCAAGTATGTCGAACACGACAGTAAACAACAAAATGCATAAGTGTCTCACATGCAATCAACCCACCATCACTTCCAGCCATTATCATGTTGCAATCCCATGCTCTCCTTTTCCACAAATCTTTTTATAAGCTTATGAGCAAACAGCTAAAGAATTTCATAGGCCTCCTTTTTCCTTTCCTTCTTTACAATTTTCACTCATCCTGTTCGACAACGACGATGGCGTGGATACTCGATATTTCTAATTAGTGTTGCTTGAAATATTCTCGCTTGCATTGCTTTGCTGAGTGCATTTCATGATGGATGTCGCATGTTGCATGTCACATTCAAGTTCCCTTTTCTATTTTTCATTTGAATTATTACATATTTCCGCGTTTAATTAATTTTTAAGACTTTTATGGTTATGGAGCTGCCATGGTTGGCTTAACTTGAGGTGTTTACATGTTGATTGGTGCATGATCTCCCTATAATGATGATGATTATGATGATGATGATGGTGATGTTGGTGATCAAAGTACTTCAAAGCAAATGTGAGCCTTTGAATTTTATTTAATACAATTTTAATTGATTTTTTAATTGCAATATAATAAATCAATCAGTAAAGAAGTGGAGATCTAATTTTATTATTGTCAACAAAATATAAACTACTCTTACTCAATAAAGTTGAGGTTATAAGTGGTGCATGTTTTGATATTCATATGATGAACTGTTTAGATTTTCATGATATCATGAATTTAGGCTACTTTATTTACACTTTAAACTACTTGAATTACTTGTACTGCTACTATTTTATTACTCGATATTGTACTTGTATTTGTATTACTCATTCTCCCTTAAACTATTTTTACATTTTCTTATGAAGTGCATTTCAAGGTCATGGCCATCGTCATCCACAAATATTCGTTGATACCGTAACGGTTTATTATGCAGAGTGTGATATTTTTTATGGTATTGTAAGAAGACACATTAAGTTGTCTTAGTAGTGCATGCAGACATGTCGCGGCCATCCAAATGTTGCGCAGCCGTAGTCCAATGACTTGACCCGTCTCTGCTGCGTTAAGCGACGCACTACGAAACTACTTCTCTTCATCATCATTCAATTGTTGATGACGCTTCAGTATGCTTCTTGCATATGAAATGAGCCAATGAGTTTTGTAAGCCAATTTAATTTTTGGGTATATAAACGCGTGTCGGCGTTCAGTTAATCAACCACAACTCAACAAGCTTCATCAATTCAAATAATCAAGAAGATTTCAGAACTAAAATCAAACAAAATGTTCAAATTCGTAAGTTTTGCAAAAAAACTTTCAAAGGATGGACATTTTTTAAATAAACTCATTATTCCTATTACAGGTTGCTATTTGCTTCTTCGCTGTTTTGGCTGTTGCTGCCGCTAAACCTGGTATTGTTGCTGCTCCACTGGCTGCTCCTCTAGCTGCTGCTCCATTGGCTTACACAGCTCCTGCTGTTGTTGGTAGCGCTGCCTATGTTGCGCCATATGCTTCCAGCTACACTGCCCACAACATTGCCCACAGTGCCGCCTACCCTGCTTATGCTGCCGCCTACACTGCACCAGTTGCTGCCGCTTATACTGCTCCAGTTGCAGCTGCTTACACATCTCCATTGGCATACACTGCACCATTCGCTGCTCCTTATGCTGCTCCATATGCTGCTGCCTACACTGCCCCTCTAGCTGCTCGTTATGCTGCCGCTCCATTTGCTGCCGCCTACACTGCCCCAATTGCTGCTGCACCTTTGGCAAGACCATTGGCTGCCGCTCCAGTCCTGTTGAAAAAGTAAATCGAACCCAAAGCTGCCATTGGAACTTTTGTTTTTTGTACAAAAAAATCTTATAAATAAATAAAATATTATGCGAAAAAAAAATTTAAATTGATATGCATTTTGTATTATTGAAGTCTCGACGTCTTCATTGCTGCTTGTTCTTGTGAGGGTGCTGATCCATTTAAATTCTTGGAAACAAAGAGGAGATCTTTTTAATATCTTAAACACTTTACCGCATCTCAAATGACAACTAAAATGCATTAAATTGATTAAAAAAAAAAAAAAAGAAATGTCAACCCATGAATAAAATAGAATCACTTAACTTGAGTTTTAACAAATTTGTTTTTGTTTGTCAAGAGTTTTATTTTGCTTTAGTTTTATTTATTTTTGGATATTGGAATTCCAAAATTTCGCATGCGAAAATCGCTTCATCAATTCATTTGGCATTGCGTAAGAACACTTAAAACCAGAACGCGTTTTGCATGCCAAAAATAAAAAAAAAAATAAAAAAAAGAGTTTCTTTTATTTTTTCATTTGTTTGGTTTTGAGTTTGAAATAGTTTTCGTTTTCAATTTGAATTTTATTTAATTTTTGGTCATGAAATTGGTTTTTAGGTAGTGTTTTTTTTTTTTTGTAGTCTAATAGAGTTTACGTGCTTTGGTTTGGATTGGTTAGATAAAAAGTCTTTTGTTTGAGGAAGAAATAGAGAGAGAAATAGTGAAGACAAACAACATCATCACTAATATTATCACATCATCATTAATAGTATCAGCATAATGAGAATTTCATTAGCCTGGAAATAATGGAATGGTATGAAGACTTTCTCTGTCTCTCTATGGGTTTTTGTTAATGTTAATTAATTAACTAATTGAAAGACACAATGCTTCTTTACCTCAAGTTCTTCTATTGAATTGTATTTTGCTCTCTATATAAATTGATGTTACATATAATCTAGTTCTATTCTTTATGTTATTCTACTATTGTAGAAATCTATGACTTATAGGGCATCTCTCACATAAGTACTTATTATTGTAATTTCTGTTACATCTTTAGTTTTCAATAGAAAATGTACCAATATCAATTAGTTGGCAGATACTTGCAAACTTATTTATTGATGTATGCAAAACCACACACCAGAACAAGGAGGCTTTTCCATTCACTACATACATAAGTGACTTTCCTTGTAAGTATTGTATAATGCACACAAACACACAGTATGAAGCACTATAATGAAACTCCTTCTGTATGCAAATTTGTCTTATACGTGGTATGTCCCAAAAGTATTGGTAACCTGCTATGTCTCATAAATTCATGCCAGAGTTAAATTCTTTACATTAACTGAATTCAATTCATCTGATATTGTTATCAAATAATAAGAATTTCCATCAAGTTTTACTTAAAGCTCGAAAAGAGGCGATTGATGACAAATGTATAAGCAAAACTCAGACAAAAGAATGGTATAAGCGGTTGAAAAATGGCTGCACGATTGCTGACTGCTGAATCGCAGTAGAGCGACTTGCGATTGCAGAAGAAATGGTAGGTTAACTGTAAGTAAACTAGAAATCATTCTGGATGTTCCAAAACATTCTATTTATAGACTTTTAACTGAGAATGACTTGCATATGGCTCCGGACAATTTGGAAAAGATTGCTTATAATGAAGATGTGGTAAAAAGTCTCTGAGATTTCCAAAAATTAAAAATTCCATTCAAAAAACATCTGTTTGAAGACATAAAGACTACTGAAAATATTGCAATGAGTGCACTAAAAGTCAATCCGTAGATTGTCTTTCAGAGCTGCCTCAGGATAACGGGAAATCACCAATGAAAGTTTGTTGTACAGCCAATGGGGGATTACTTCTAAGGATAGCCACGAAAAACCGTAGGTTGGATACATTTGGGACTCACTCCGTGTATTGTATATAGGTACGTATACACTGTTGATAGTACATCGCCGTATATGAGATACTACTGTGTGTATTTGTGATCGCTCAAGCGCAAGTCGAAATGCATTCGAGCGCAAAAACTTTTGCTTGACGGCCATGCATGAGCGAGGAATCTACATCAAGATGTGAAGGAATACTATACACGTATAGAATAGAAAAAGTAAAGAGGGTGATTTGTATCAGAATAGAATAGAATGGAATGGAATGAGGAAAGAAGAAAGTAAGGAAGGAAGATAGGAAGGAAGAAAGGATAATGATGCATGTGTGGCAATGCACTAAAGCAAAATTATACATTTTAAGTAAATATTGCGTAAGCAAACAAAAAATAAGCGAAATAGACGCAAATACCACAAGCAGAACAGAATTCACGCGTAACACAGCATAACATACACACAGACACACAGACACACAGTCACAGTCACATACACATAGATACTATTATATTATATGAATGTGTGTTGCCAACAACCGCAAATTATGTTTATTGGTGGTAAAAGGGGAGAATGAGAGGGTCTATTAGTGAGTTGGGTTAAAAGTAAGAATGCTTGGGAGGAGAAAGCATTTGCATTAAAATGTGTATAGGTTGAGTGAGTTGTAGTATACATAAGTCAAAACCACAAGCAAAGCAAACAAAACACAATAACAGCGTTAACGACGACGACGACGACGATAATGATGACGATGATGATGATGATGATGGCGACAAGCAAAAGCAGTCAATTAAATACGACACCTTTGCGTTGTGGTAAAGGCGGCAATGGCGACGGCATCATTACCAACAGTGTCAGCTTCAGCTTTTGATTATACATACTTTATTCTTGGTGTCGATGTTGTTGGCATCAACTGTCATAAGGACGCACAAAATACAAACTCACTAACACCTACTCCCACGCACACATGTGTCATATTGTTATTGTTCCTAATGGTGTTCATGATGTTAACAATTTCAGGTTAATACGCCAAGCCAAGCCAAGCCAAGCCAAGCCCAGCACATCCACCTATCCATTCATCCAACCAACCATCCAACAGGTTTGTTTCAGTATTCTTGTTCTTTTTTAATGTGAATGAAATTCAAAACTTTTTCTCATTGCGTCAATAATCAATTCTAAAAGGCTTTAAAACTTTGATGCCAGACAACATTTTTGTTACATATACTTAATTGTATAGCCATCCCCACTTATCAACTTACTTACTTGATATACTTTATAAATACAAAAAGTTTTTAAGAGCTTAAAAATCCTCTAGCTGATTTTGAGTATCCTTTATTTTTAAGATACTTTTTAATAGATTTATACACTTCACATTTAGTAGAAATAATGTTTATTGCATTTTATTGAGATGTTTGTAATGTAGGATTAAGGAGTCATCTTTCATAAAGAAAATACAAAAATTAATTATAATTGGAATAAAAGTATCATCTTGGATATTGGTTCTATGGTCATATGTTATTTTGTTTCTTTATAAATTTTAATCTCCTCCGATATTGAAATATGTAAAAATGATTGGAATAATTGGAATATATGATAACCATACAAAAGACTCTGTTTTTGTTTGAGAAACTTCTTCTCGTTGAAAGCAAATTTCATGAAATTTCTTAATCTCTTTTCATAATATTGTATTTCCATGATAAATGATGAAAAGCTGAAAGTTGTTTGGAGAATATATGTATTATTTTTGACTTGAATTTGATAACAAAATACTTTTCAAATAAGAAAAGTCGGTTGCAAGGGTGTTGGGGCCCGTGGCAATAAAGGGATCATTTTCAAGTTTCATGCAATAAATATTTTTTCAATAATTTTATAAATTTTATAAAATCTTCATTACAAAGATATCAAAACCAAACACTACACAAACTTACCGATTTGCCTCGGCATATAAGCCTAAATATCCCAACGGTCGAGTAAAAAGTTGTCCGTTTCAGCAAGAGGTACACGGAAAGGATCAGAACACACCCAAACCTACTGGCATACAATCTTCTCAACACGGACTTCACACAAAGCAAACTAAAAAGAACTCATCCTATGCACCTGATTGATAGTAGCTAAACTGGATTTTTCCATACCTGTGATATTTTCTTAACGTCAAGACAAACATATAATTTGGGTTACTTTGTTACAGTTTTCGAATCAGACTAAATACAAATAAAAGCATTAAAAAAAAACTTTTCTGAAGATTGATGATGAGCAATGAGGAACAATTGAAAGGTTTAACAGATTTAAATGAAAGACACTTTACGAGCTTTTTTAGTGACAAAATTATGAGTGATTTCTTCGAAGTCTATTTCTCGAAGTAAGTCACTCTATATACGACTATTCTTCGCACGGGTTGTTTCCTTTATTAGCATCACAATATTCTCTCTGTTACACTTTGAGTATCAACAATGTTTTTTAGTATAGTTTTAGGTATGTTTAAATATTCCAGATCTCGGGAACAGGGACACATTTCGGTATCAAAACTATTCTATATTCAAGCCGGGAACCAACCAAACACATTCACAAAATTTCAATGCAATCAGATAAACGGTATGGCAGCACATAACATACGAACAATTTAAATACTAATTTTTATAGATTTTTTTGTTTTTATTTTATTATTATTTATTTTTAGATTATTTTTAATTTTATTTTTTATACTAAACTTTTAAGTTCCTTTATTATTTATTCTCTTATTTTCAGGGTATTTTATTTTCAATAAAACTGAATTTATTTCCTTTTATTTTACATATTTCTTTTTTTATTCTAATGTTGTTGTTAAACAAAATAGGGAGAGAGAAAACTTTGTTAAGTTCAAAATACCGAATGCGCATCTAACCAAGCAAACATAGAAAACTTTGCCAATTATCGTGTATAAAATGTACATTTCTACATATTTGAAAAGGACACTGGTCACAAGAGTTTTCCTGTTCATGAATCTTTTCACACACACACACACACACACACACACACACACACACACACACACAAATACATATGCTTTGAAGTCAGTAATTTTCCTTTGAACAGGAAACTTTGTGAATAACTTTGTTGCTTTTTGTCATTGCTACTGCTGTTGTTGATTTCAATATGAGTTTCGTTGTAATGGGCGTAAATGGCCTATAAAAAATATCTATAAAAAAAAATATCACTAAAACTCACTCATACGAGTACATTAACATATGTTTACATGTCTTTCTGTACAACATGTGTTTAGTAAACTTTTTTGTTGATCCTAATTTTTTTTTTCTCATTTTAAGTAACTTTTCCAAATTTGAGTGCATGAAAATTTTATAATTCACTTACCTTAAGTTCCTTCCTTTTGCAGCAAAAAAAAAAAAAACAAGTGAAAAGTGAAAGATACTTTTTGTTATTATTGCGTAATGTCAACTCATTGCTAAGAAAATTATACGCCGGTGGAAGTATTCATTAAGCCAATACTTTGACCTGTTAAGAGAAGCTCGAATATGTTTTCCTTTTTTTTTACAAAGTTGACTCAGTTTAAGTTTCAGTTTTCAGTTCAGTTCAGTTTTTCTGCTAACAACTTCCCAACGGTAATGAAAATGCCAAGAAGAAACTTACAAAAAAAAAAAAAAAAAAAAAATCAAACTGATGCCTTTTCTTTAGTACCTCACTCATACTTCACTTATCCATATCCTTCATCTTCATTTTCATTTTCATCTTTAACTATAAAGTAGGAGTAGTATATTGTTTTTTGCTTAATAGAGTTCGTTATGGTAGTTTGTACTAGTACTACTTATTTTATAAACTAAAGTCAAAGTTAAGTAGTTATGCTGTTGGGATATTAGCAAAGAAGGAAATCAAGAGCAAAGGAAAGGAAAGGAATAGAAAGGAAAGGAATGGGAAGGGAAGCAAAGAGTATAAACGAAAGTAATAGTTGTAAAGAAAAGAGTAGAAAATTATGGTGGAAGAAGAAGGATCCTGCAAAAAGTATCAACTCTGAAGGCAGTAATGAGTCTAAAGCGGCAGCAAAGAGAAAGTCAAGTTAATAGAGTAAAAGAAAATTCTGAGGAAAGTTGTTAAAAGCATATTGTTTTTATTTTCTTAGTTATTCATTGTTGCTTGCTGTTCTTGGAATACAACATATAACTATAAAATAATGACAAAGAAATAACAAATTGCAGCTGTTTATGCAAGTAATTTGTTGTATACTTTAAGGCGATACTTCGAAACTCCATAAAGAAAAGAGAGAAAATGCACTTTAGTATGAGTTTATTATCATTTTATAAACAAAAGTGAATAAATTTTATGAATTTAAATTCAATATAAGATTTTTCCATATAGAAAATGAACTGTTATTGTTCACATAATTAACACAAAAAGTAAAATAAAACCGAAAACAAATGAAATTCTAATGAATATTGAAGATTATGTTTCCATTTTCATGTTCATATTTTCCAGTTTTATGCATTTTTAAGTCAGCTCAAGGCAAGTAAGTATAATAAGAATGCATGAAATTTCAACACAAAAAGATGATGTTGGTTTGTTTTTGTGGCTTTGTTGCCTTTTGATGTGCATTAAAGATGAAAAGAAACAATGAATTGTAAACCAATACGAACTGAGCAATGAAAATGTACACAAACATACATGGATATATACATAGATATAGGTTTACAATTACACAAGTACAAATGAGATAGTAAAGTAAAGGGCTTCACTCATAAGACAAAAGCGGAAATACCTCATTATAGCGGAAGTGTACGAGAGTGAATGCAGAAAGCAGAAGGAAACCATGAAGACGCCGCAGACATGTAGAAACTGACACTCATACACAGATGTAACATATAAGCCACACACTCTTAGATACATGGATACATATAACAGGATGCACTGAAAACTATGAGTTATTGCATTGTCTAAAAAGTTTTTCGTTTTGTATTGCGGTTGTTGCTATTTTTATGTTTCATCGAACAAAAGATTGCTCCATAAGAAAGCAAAAAGCAAAAACCATACAATCAACCCAACCTCAGTAAAGCAAATAACAAAAGATATTACATCTAATGCAGGATATGAATAAATACAAAAAGAACCAAAAAGGAGCAAAAGAAGAATAAGAACAAGATGATGATGATGATGAAAATGATGACGCTGAAAATGTTGATGATGGAAGTAATACATTAAAGTATAAACAGAGAGACCAATCTAACTTACGCATTAAGAATGCAACATCGTAGGTGACTTACACAATATTCTTTAAATGGAATGAGTTTGAAGAATGTTGCAGCATTAAGTGAAGCATGCTTCATGTGCACAAAATGAAGTGCTGACAGCATGTTCAAAATGATACTGAGAACAGATGAAGAAAATGCTGGTGGTGAACTGAAGTAACAACACCAATGCTAAGTTTCTTAAGGAGCTCACAGTTATAAGTATACCGCTATGTATACCTCTCTCTGTCTGTCTGTCTCTCTCTCTCTCCACAAACTGAAAAACAAAAGGTTACATTTACCACAACTCAACATAAACTCTTCTATTTTTATTTTTCTCTTTATCCTTCTTCTTATTTTACTCCTTCTATTTCAATGCGTTTAATTTACGCGTTGCTATTATTTTAATCTTTTGCGCTAGAACAGCGTGAAATGACTTTCACCTGCTGTTGCTCTTACTACACTAGTATACACGTATACCAGTAATAAGAATGAAAAATATGAAGAGCGACAAATGGACGGAAAGACAGAATGATGGAGGGATGGATGGACAATTGGACGGACGGACAAACGGACAGACATGTTTTGTAGGATGACAAGAAAGTCAGGTATTTAGGTAAGTGTGAGATGATGTCTCTGTGTGTGTGTATGTCTCTGTTGGTGATCTCCCACTCAGCAGCAGTCAGCAAATGAAAAACATTTTTTGTATCTTTCATTTTTCGCCTTCAACATTGCAGCACAGCTAAGTCCAGCTGAGCTTGCCTTGAGCGACAGCTAAAGTACAAAAGCATTTAGCACAAGAGGTGCTGACAAACAGGAAGCTGCCTCTGACTGCTCGACCACCATCACATGCATTATTTTGTCTTTTCTTCTCATCTCATCTCTTCTCTGAACACGGTCTGTTTAACTGTTTACTTCAGCTCTACTTTTACCTTAGAATGCATCTACAATCAACTCAACTCAACTCAATTCCTTATGGTTGTTCCTCCCTCCTTCTCATCTTTATTATATTTTTCTGACTTACTTGCTTTATGCCATGTTTTTCATGCTTTTCTTATTGTTTTTTTCTTTTTTTTCATTCTTTTATTGTTTCCATTCCTTTATTTTATAATGCGCCAAAAGGTGCAAAATATGTTTGTTTTCTTATATTGTCTTCTTATATTGTATATCGTATACATACATAGATATTGTATCTGTCAGTTTACCTCACTCAGAACCACACAGATACAAACAGACACACGCATATAAGTAAGTATAAGTACATACTGTTCAACTGTCAGTTCTATCTCTTTGCCTGTCTGTTTGTTAGTCTTTCAGTCAGCCTTTCATCTTTGTGCAACTCGCTGTAAAATCTTTTACAATAAGCGTTTACAGCAAAAGCAATTTTGTAGCCAAAACTCAACACAAAATGCTTCAAATCATCATCACCCAGCTTCATTTTTACTCAGCATCTTAGATGTCTGCACTGAGCTTTTTCTTTCTATTTTTTTTTTCTCTATTCCTTTTATCATCATCTTCTCTTGTGCTCATTCTTGCTGTCTTCTTACATTTGTGTTGTTTTTGGGTTTCTTCTCTTCACCGATCTCCACTTTCCACATATACGAGTATAGTCAACTTATGGGGTTTTCTGTCGAACTTAAAAGACATTAAGCTGCTTCTGTTGCTGCTTTATGGTTTTCGCTTTTTACCTGATTTTCATTCATTTTTTTTTTTTTTTTGTTACTTTAGGTACTCTGTTTTTCTTGCTCTGAAATTGTGTGCAATAACGATGATGATTACTGGGAACAAGACTTGTTAGGAATGCATACACATACATAAGTTCTTGTGTATTTCAAATGACCTAAGTATGCTATTATGTCTAATGTAAAAGGTTTTTTCCACATTTCGAATGCGATTTGTTCAAAAGGAGAAAAATGAAAGTTTCACTTGGTCAATATGAGTTTTTCTTTTCTCTTTTTTTCTTCTTAGGAAAGCAGCATTGCACAATGTTAAAGAATGGCAACTTATTGATATATGAATGTGTGTAGTAGATTAAGAATTTACTAGTCTTTTGCTATGGCAATAAGACCTTGCTACCCTTAGGTTTAAAGAATAAGCCACATTTAATATAATTTTGATTATTTTGTAGAACATTTTTGGAGATTTAAGAAAAGTTTTAGATGATTGGTTCGAATGGACAATCAAAACATATGGCTTACAAGCATATATCGGTTTGATATTTAGTCAGATAATCAATTCGATTGTGTATCTGTTAGTCAGTTTATCTGATAATTGGTTTCATAATCATTTCCTCTATATCTCAGTCAGTATTAATGTACGAGTATGCCGCCCTCAATATGTCTGTGACCAATGCATATTTTCTATTTGAAGCCAATAGTCGTTTATGTATTTCAAGGGCTGCTGGTGCTTCACATAACTTTAATTATACCATCAATATTTCAAGCCTATATTTCTAAAACTTTGCACCTTAGTTGTGTTTCTTAAAGCTCTGTGGATGTTTTGACAAACATACATGATTTTTTTTTTGTGTGAAGTGGGGAAAATCCTTTGAAACTATAGCCATGTTCGTGACTACGTGTCTGGTGATGTATCTAATAAACTTCCATCCCCTTCTTCTGGACCATATGCCTACTCCGGAAGCGCTTTCTGCATTTTACTTCAAATATGGCAAGGCATCCACTTTAGAGGTCAATCATTTATTCACCAAAGTCTAGGTTCGCCATAAAAGTATAGTCTTCTTCCGCAGAGCGTGGCTCTGCTTCAGTGTTGTAGTGACATCACTTCTTCGTCATCTCGTGCATTCGATTGCCTGCATAGTACGCTGCGGGCAGTCTACAATAGCTGGGAGTTCCTACTTTCTTTACAGCTATCAAGCAATTTTATTTTTTATTTGCGTAGTGGACCATTGGCAGTCGGAAATCTCCGCAACTCGCGGAATGCGGAATTGTCAGGCCAGAAACTCTTTCCGGGAGTCCCCCTGTAATAGTATGTCCCCTTGAGTTTAATGTTGTGTGGTTTTCTCAATTTCTTCTTGATATTATATGAAGTTCTATACCGTGACACAGTTTTCTGTTTTAGTAAAGGGTATAATGTAATGAAATGATATTATGGTAAGTTTAAAGTATCTTTTTTTATAAATAAATAGCGTACTCGACCCTACTTCTCACGGGTTGTTTCCTTTGTTAGCATCACTAAATTATCTCTCTGTTACATTTTGAGTATCAACAAAGAACACAGGTTGAGTATCAGAAAATTAATGTTCTATTTTAGATAATTTTTTAGGCGTCGGGGTTTGTTTAAATATCCCAGATCTCGGGAACGGGGACTAAAACTATCCTATGTTCAAGCCGGGAACCAACCAAACATATTCACAAATTTTCAATGCAATCTGATGAACTGTTTGGCACCGCATAACACACAAACAATTTAAAACACTATTTTTTATATAAAAGAAGATATTTATATTGTTTCCTTGGATTATCTAACCAAATACTAAGGACAACTTTCTTTATTCCAGCTTAGATTTATAAATATGTATAAAATAATACATTTTTTTTATAAAATCCGGTTAATATTACCAAGTCATCATCAACATCATCAGCCTTTTCAACATTCTCCATGAATTAACAATATTGTAAAATGTGAAAATAATGCAAATGCCATGTGTAAATCCATGTTAACTTATTATGAACTTATGAATAATCATAGCTTTTAATAAGCTGCATAGACATTTTTACAACATTTCATTTGCAAAAATATCATTCATTGCACTTATTCTCTCTCTCTGTCTGTCTCTCTCTCACCCAATACAATTTGATTACTTTTTCCCTTTTATTTTTTTTTGTATTTCAATATGTTGCATAATTATCATTAGCAGTTGCATTCAACAAATTGGAATATGCTAAAACTGAAAAAAAGGAAAAAAAAAACTGATGGAAACACAAATGCCACGTTTGTCTGCGACATGAACATGAACATGCAACAAAACTCTACTACTATCTACCTATGAAATGCTACTATAGAAAAAATATTGTACATACATAAATTGAAAAAGGCAAAGAACTTAACGAGCGCTTAACAATATGTAAAATACTTGTTTGATTTGAATGCTTCGCCATCGTCACCATCACCAGGATCACCATCATCATCATCAATATTAAAACAACCTGACTACCTACCGCCCATGGCCTTCTATCAGTGATTGCTCTATTAGCATAAACTCGAAGCTACTGTGTTGTAACACTGATTCAAGTTATCCAAGTTAAATGGTAGAATACTGGAACTGTCAGATACATTGAACGAGTTTTGCCGCGCTTAATAAATGTCAATTGTGTTGCATTTGCTGACAGCGGGTTGCATAAAACATTGAAAAATTATTATTCTCTTCCACCATCTCCGCTTGTTTCACTGTGATTTTCTTTAAAAATTTAAATTTTTCATGCAAAAAGTGTAAAACGTTGAGTATGGAAACAAATCATGTGCGCGCTTTGTCTTAGTTTATACTTTGTGTGGCATCAACTTTCGCCCTTTGCTGCACAATTAATCACAGCTGACACATGCATGACACCCACGCCGACACTATCCACATGCACAATATACACCAGCCTCCATTACCATCATCTTTGTCGACATCGGCCAAGTCCTTGTACGCGCTCAATTTGTAAATAAAGCCTTTTGGCTTCATGTATATTTTCCACAAGCTTTCAGCTTTTACCATCTTCCACCATCTTCAACTAAATAAGTAGCTGTGCAAATAGAATTTATGAAGTCCTCGAAACGAATGAAACCACAACGAAGAGCTGCTGGTTCTGCTACAAAGGCACTTCACTTGGCATCGCTTGACTTGGGCTGTGGCTCCAACTCCTAAGCCAACAACATACATACATAAAGTAGAAGTGTTTCAAGAATATAGGAACGAATGTGTGTTTGTAGTTTTGGCATCTGCTGCAATTGTTAGGAATCTACTTTCACCCATGATCACATATAGTATTTAAGTACTATGTGTATCTTTTCGAGGCGCCCATCTTTTGGTGTCGCCCATCGTTCATGATTCTTCTTTGCGCCACAGGGGCACTTCACATTCTATTTAATGGTGAAAATAGTTGAAAAAAAAAAGTAAAGTAAAAGGATTTTACGAAGACAAATTTTTATTGCCACAAGTCGATTGCGATTATTGAGCACGACCACAATGCTTACTTACCATTCACAATGATCTCTTACTAAAGATGTGTGCATCTATGTGAGAGAGTTTGAGGCAGGCAGGGCCGGGTCTCGCTTACCTACCAGTGCCAACTGTTGCTGACAACTTTGAAGTTGCAACGTTTAGTATACCCAGTTGTAGTAGTTGCACATAGGCAACAACTGTCGACTTCCATTTAAATTCCATTTTATTATTTTCAAATATTTTATTGTCTGTTCGTTGCCATTTCATTTTATTAGCGTGACATTTCAATTGTTAGGCAAACGTGTAGAAAGAAGAAATGACAACCGAATTTCTTCTCTCTCCCTATGCACATTTGCGCAATTTATTTTTGTTTTGAATTTAGAAAATCTTTTGGTAATGTTTCTTAAGATTTTATTTCAATAAAAACTTGAAACTATGTGGATATGTGGGTGCATGTATGAGGTATATGATTTATTCGAATGAAAATTTTAGTTTCAAAACTTTGCAAATGTGAATTGAATTCACAGGATCCAAGAAATGAGAACTTTAATTGTGTTCATAAGCATTCTTGAGTAAAATGTTTTATATCATAGAGTTGTCTACCTAATTTTTAATTAAAAACTAATATGAAGTTCAGGCGCGTACGCAGGGAAGGAATTTCGGGGTTCAAACCCCCCCCGAAATGTGAATACAAATTGCAAGATATTTGAAAAAGAAACTTCTTTACCTGCGCTGGGCAAAAATTAAGAGTAAAATTTTGAGTGAAAAAATAAAAATCGTCACGTTTTTTTGATTCTGTTCTCATGAACCGCACTACACCCCCGATAAAGTTACATCTCTTTAGAGAAAATTCCATATAATTCTAAGTATCTATCAACGATGAGTAATGTTAATTATGATGATCATGTTTGCTCACAACAATCTCAAGTACATTTTTGTCATATGTCCCAGCTCAGCTTGATGAATAAAATAAGACGATAATCAAACCATTATTGACAGACAGCATACAATTATGGAGTACAGTAGCTAACTCTAACATAGAAATAATCTAACGATTTCATTCGAAGCTTCTGAGAAGAATAGTGGGTGCTCCTTACTATGTACAGAATTCGGTGCTGCACAGAGACCTTCGGGTGCTATTGGTCAAAGGTGGTAACGATTCCTCACAACAGATGATTCTCTTTGTGGTGAAAATATAATAAACACGATCATCTGTTGGAGGAAAAACAAAAAGGAAGAGAACAAAAGCGCTATGCCAATTCTACGAAGGATACAACAAGCACAAAAAAAAAGAACAAAATCTTCTTTAATATTCCAACCAGCGGTAACAAAACTAAAGTTTAATTGTAGTGATTCCTTTTACAAATAATATTCTATGTCGTATTAACCGACAAATTATACATTTATAATAAAGTGATTTAAACTAAAATCTCAACTTTAATAAACTACTTAATTTATACTACATATAAATTTACACGGAAACACATTCCCTCGACGTGAGTGATTCGCTGAGGTAGTCAGCAACAATCAGACTGGAGAATCACCCTAACTCGCTTGCTTTCGACCTGCTTGACAACAGCATTCAAACTAGAGATCTACGGGCTCGGCCTCCTCTTTCGTATCCCTTTCAAACTAAACTAAACTGAAAGCTGATGTCTGACTGTCAGTCATGCTCAAATCTTTGTCATGTGAGCTCATATTATTATATTAGTAATTTTGAATGTGAATAGATTCATTTAATGGCCATACATAATACAAATATCTTTATTAGAAAAGAAAGCTTCATTTACTTTAACGGCCCGGGCTCTCGACTAACTCAGTTCGCCAGCAGGTATGAATTACTTGAACTTCAAGGTTTTCGAAAGTTTCTTTATACATTTATGGACTATTTAAAAGATTCCTAAGAATGTGCTTCAATTTGGGCAGTTTTTTTAATCTACATCCAAAATTGCATTGTCAAGAGTATTATTCTCTCTTTATATTATATGCTATTCATACTGAGCTAAACTCGAGTTCTCGTTGAATTCGCACACAACTCTAGTTCAAATTTAGAACAACCACAGCGAGAACTCGTTCAGAACTCGGTAATAATATTGGTCACTCTGCGGCAGTGCTGCCAAGTTTTTGGTCATGTCCGCCTTTTTTTGGTCATTCTGGACATTAAACAGCTGATTATGGACAAAACAATTTGAAGAAAATTTTAAATTGTATTTATTTTTTAAATATTAATAAAATATTTAACAGAGATGAAAAAGGCAGCTGCAAGAATTATTTGCATATGCTGCGAATTGTTCTCAATCATATATTTTTCACAAAATGTCCATTTTAATTATCACAATTAGCCACAACGTTCCATTTGTATGTATAACCAAAACAAAAAACAGCTGTTTTTTTAAGCGAAATCACTGTGTGAACGTTCGCTGGAAAAGCAGTGTGTATCGGACATTAGATTGTTGAACCACTTACATAAATAAAATTTATATAGACATACAACACTGAATGAAACGCCGTTTGAAATGCTTATAATCGCAGCCTAGGACTCTGTCTTTAGTTTGCCTTTTTCCAATTTCATTATAGTCATAGTTTTAGTGAGTTTATTTCAATTTATTAGTTTTATTAATTTCTCATCAATTTATTTGATTTGTGTGTCAAAAGTTCAGATTGTGAAAAGATCTTTATTGTTTAGAGCTTAAAAATTTTTACAAAATAAATACCTAAAGGTCGAGAAATTGTGTGCCAGAGAAAAAGTGAAAAGTTAAAAAAAGAAAAAAAAAAACGCAAAAAAGAGAACAAAAAATAATAACATAAAATATTTAAAATGGTTTATACTAATCTGACCGAAACTGAGCTTATGGCACTGCAGTTGCAGCAGAATTATAACCAAAGTTTAGATGGTGCCTACGAACACGACTTGGTGCAAGCCGAAAAAGAAGGTTTGCTTTTATTTACCGACTCGTTGTTGTTCAAGCATCCATTGGAGAATTCTTGGACATTGTGGCACTGGTCAAATGATCGCAACAAATCTTGGACCGATATGATTAATGAAGTGACTAGTTTTGATACTGTCGAAGACTTCTGGAGGTATTTATTATTTTAAATTCTTATTGAAAATATTTATTGTGATGACTCATCTTGTAGCGTTTACTATTTCGTGAAGTTGCCATCAGAAATGAAATTGTATAATGATTACATGGTGTTCAAGCAAGGCATACGGTGAGTGAAGCTAATTATTTAAAATCTAAGTTTCATCAATGTATGTATGCAAATAAAAATGTAAGTGCTCGTTTGTTCATGACCTATGAACTCGAAAAATACTTTACCACTTGCTTTGAGATTTTAACACAATGTTACATTTGTTTATGGTTGTGCTTTTGCATACTTTTTTTTTTTGTAAAAATCCACCGGAAAAGTCTGAAGTGGGGCATATCAAATTTAGCATATAAAGTTTAGGGGATATTTAAAAACTAATCACAGTGTCTTTGTCAAACATCTCTTTTTGATTGGATGTTTTTAGAATCAATAATTCTTTGAGCGTAGAGGACAATGTCGGTCGTTGGTAGTACAGTGTATATATTAAAAAGTCCTTGTCCAGCCTGAGCCACAGCAAAGAGTGGGAGTACAGCTAGTTTAATATAAAGATCTGATTAATTTATTTTATTATATCTTTTATACCCCGCGTAGAAACCGGGATCCAAATGAAAGTTCTTATTAGAAAAACTGTTTTGTTTTTTGTACTATGGAACTGAAATTTGGACAATATAAGTGCCTGATCTATATCCACCTACCGCGGACTACTAGAAGGGGCGTGAAAAGTATTACAACTTCGGCATAGCCAAAGTTATTTTTTTTTTATATTTTTTTAAACTTATTTATATTTTTTGTAATTTGTTTTTTATTGCATAGTCCATTGTGGGAGGATGAACAAAACAAGAATGGGGGTCGTTGGGTCATTTTGGTGGCTAAATTTCCAAGAAATCTTGTGGATCGCATATGGCATGATTTGGTAAATATAAGTATGATTTTTTTTGTTCATTTATATCTACCATAAGAGTTTGTTTCCTTTAATATACATAGTTGCTTCACATGATTGGTGAAACTTTTGAGTTTTATGATGAAATTTGTGGTGCTGTCGTCAACATACGTCACACAGCCAATAAAATATGTGAGTATTTTTCTAGATATGTAAAAAATTCCCATATTAATTCTGCTTGTTCTTTATTTTCAGCACTTTGGACCAAAAATGCTTATAAGCCAACTGCTGTCCTTGCAATTGGACATCGGCTCAAGGCTATCTTGCCTATTCAAGGCTTTAGTCTACAGTATCAAGTCCATAAGGACTGCATGGTTCTACATGGTCCATCTGTTGCACCAATTTATAGTTTATAAATTGGTGTTATGTGGTAACAACATAACAATGGGTGTGTGGATTGAAAGGAAAGCATGAAAAGGAAATATGAAGAAACAAAAAGAGAAAACAACGAAATCTTACTAACAAATTTAAAAACACAAATAGATAGACAAACCAAAAAGAAACAACACATAAACAAAACGGAACACTGAATATTTATTCAGATCATTTAATTATTAATTACATTTATTACTTTTGATTGATAAATCACTATTTAATTATTAATTACATTATTCATTTCGTAACGAGAATATAATTATAATCCCTTATTTCTGCCGATGTTGGCGTTTTGCTTTATCGGAATACGTTTTATTTCTTAAAGCAGATGGACAATGCGGATAGATTTATTTATTGGCAATTGCGTCTTATATAAGCGAGATCTCCAATTTAAGCGGTTTGAATTGAACAACTCTTAGAATAATCGAAAAGCCTCAGCATCATAGTTATTTAAATAATAAATATTATAATTAAATATAAAAATAGACTAACTTTAGCTATGCCGAAGTTGTAATACTTTGCACATCCCTGCTAGTGGTCTCTAGCTCAAAAACTGAAGGACTATTTTGCATAAATACAGACAGACGGACATGGCTAGATTAACTCCTCCCGTCGTGCTGAAGATCAAGAATATATATACTGAAGGGGATATCCGATGTCTCTTTTTTGTGTATTACAAACTTCATTTATCTTTTTGTTTTCAAACAATATGACTAAATAAGCATTAATAAGCAAAATCGTTGAAATAAGCATTTAAATACGAAATAAGCAATAAACATTTCTAAGCAAATATTAGCTCTGCTAATCATATTATTTGCTTAAGATGGATAGCTAAAAGTGTCCGCACTGTTTGTTGGCAGGCACAATGTGTGAGGGGAAGAGTAATGCCAGTGGTATGCTGGTTCAATTCCATGGAAGTTGTACAGCCGGATCGCATAATGTGTGGCGATAGACCAACTTGTTTATGCAACCTGGTTGTATGACCGATCGTCGCATAATGTGTGGGCTGCATAAGAAATTGGTTGAGAGAGTTAAAGCTTATTGCATTGATGGTTGATAAAGTAAATATGAAAATGATCATAGACACGGAGAGACTATGTTCATTTGACCGTGTGCCGCCTGCTTTTGTTTATCAACAGTCTTATTATGTTTTGAGCTATCAGAGACAGTAAGTAAGAATCCTGATTACTAAAAGAGGAAATCCCCATATAAATTTCACTGTAAGGTAAGAATTGTGGGGCAGTTAAAATCATGTGCTTTGAAAACCAGTTTATATGAAGTGAGTTTTAGATCATTCCCTACAATATTCTTGGTGGCAATTGTCCCTATCTCGATAGTAAAACACTAGTTCCTTTTATTATTACCTGGTGGCTAGTGATGGAGGAGTCGTATGCTATACATAGGGGAATCAGTAAGTGCGCATTTCCATAGTAAGTCAGTAGTCCCTTTTCGCATTACTAGTGGGTAGTGAATTTACGTTAAAAGTATTGCAATTACGAACCAGTTCGTGGTGGAAACAACTGATGACTGACTGGTGATCGGTAAAGCAGACGGTGGCAGTAACTGGTAAAACAACAGCTGAATGGTAACGTAAAAGGAAATATAGGAAAGGGATTAGCCAAAAACCAATTTTGGACCAGTGATTCGTACTGCAGGGTTTCCTTGAAAATTGGCACAGCACATAAAAAAATTAAGAATATATTCAAAACTAAAAAATACATTTTTGTATATTTCAACATTTTTTTTTGACGACTTTTGCATTTCTTAAGATATTGAAACAAAAGTTCAAAAGTTGATTTGAAATGACAATTAATATAATTAAAGTTATGATAAATGGTATGTAGGGTTTGATGAATCACACATTATATTCTGTGTATATAAAATCACATGATTTTAAATTCAAATGATGAACTTATCACATGTGAAATAGTGAGAGAGAGAGACTAAAGTTATTATCCACAATACTTTTTGCAATTTATGTGAAATATTTGTAAACTTTGGTGAGCATTTTTGAATGTGTAAAATTTTAAGGAATTTCCAACATATGTTTGGATACAGTTAAGCGATTTTTTGGCATCGCTAAACTCAACGCTCACTGTGTCCTGATGAATGGCATGAAAGTAGTAGTAAGCTTTTGTCTACAACTCATGTAAGTTTTGTGTGCATGCGACTTAGTACGTGCTTTGCTATCTACTATCAACATTGTCATCATTATCATCACCATCATCATTGTCATCATCATAATCATCATCAAAATAGTTATCAATGTATGTTGGTTTGTATGTATTATATATATGTGTATACATGGAATGTAAGCTATCCTGACTATATAGAAAATTGTTCCATTGGTTTGCTTGCTTACTTGGTGAAGTCTAAAAGTAAATCCTTAGGACTTTGAACAAAAGTCAGACACGTACATATGTATGAATGCTGCCTTAGACTCAGTCACAGCTGAGTGTTGTAGAATCGTATACTTGAATCCTTGTACTTAAACGAATGTGTCCTTTTGTTTAGAGCATGGAACTATCTACTATCTATGAACATCTAAGTGTGTGTGTGTGTGTGTTTGTGTATTCAGAAGGTTTATGGCGATTATCTTTGCGCTATAATTTCAACCATTTTTGCGCTTTTCGTGAGCGCTACTCACTTGGTCTTCTTCTGTATCTTTCACTAACTCACTCTTCCTTTTAGCTTGTTGCCTTACAATATAAGTTTGTTTGTATGTGTCTCGCATAGCAAATTGTGACCAATTTATGAAAATATGTTACACTAACAATTTTCCTACCCACAAAACAATCGCACATACACACACTCACACACAAACCCAAGGACATATGTTTGGTTATATCCTGTAAGCAACACATTCTACGCTTGGCTTAGTACACTTTACTTGGCTTGGCTTGAAGCGTTTTTCCTTTATGATATTCTGTTCTGTTGTTGTTTTTTTGTGTGTTTTCCTTGTTGTTGTTATTATTGTTGTTGTTGGTATACAACTGTGTGGTTTGCCCTCTTGATGGACCCACAGTTACTCAACCACAATTGCTATTGTCCTGTCCCTTTAGTCATCTTCATCTTCATCGTCGTCGTCGTAGTCATCGTCGTCATCGTTGCCGTTTTATTTGATTGTCATAATTTGTAAGGATTTAGCTTTTTATTGTTTTATTGAATTATGAAGTGGCATTCACTAAATTACAAATACGTGACCCTTCTCAAGTGACACACACACAAAAACAAACACAGACACTCACTCACACACTCTCTGACTCGTCTTAGTTTCATCTGTTTAGTGTGACTATGTGTGTGATTGACTTGCACCATGACAACTTGTCTGTCATCAATGTTGGTAATAAGGAGGAAGTTAAGACTTACACATATGTGGTTTTGTTTATTCCTTGACTTAATGCCTCCTAACTATGTGAATAAGATAATGAGAAAACATTCATTCGCATGCGTTTATGAATTCGATAGAGTTTTTCTTCTTTAGTACAGAGGTTCTTAAACTTATATGGACGACATTTAATTTCTTTAAATAACTTCCAACCTTAGGCATTTTTACAACGATAATAGGTCTTTTAGACTGGTCACTGGTGTGTTGGGACTTACGCGGAGAGACTTTGTATTCCCTTCAGTAGCCATTGTAGAAATTGTAGAAACGTTGAAGAAAAAGAATCACTCATCCACTTTCTATGTCAATGCCCAGCACTGGAAAGAACTAGAAAAAAGTTTCTGGGTAAATATATCATCAATAACCTCTCGGACTGTTCGGTCACATGTCCGGGTGACCTTTTAAAATATCTAAAGTCTACGGGATGGGTTTAGTAGTATTGTTTGTGCTCGGCGAGGAAGTGGTTTCAAAAAGACACTTAAGTGTCAATTGTGGCTTGTTTGTGAATCTGCATTTCTGGATTAATTATCTTATAGGTCAGGGCTGACGAACATGTTGTGGTCTATAAAACCCAAGCAAAGAACTTTAAAATCTTATGGTCTTTTATATACGTTTTTCTTTTTATCTTATTTATATTGTACCGAAGCTACGGACACAATGCAACAATACCTGCATAAATTTGATATCTGGACAAGACGATGGAACATTAGCATTAACAAAGAGAAATGTGCCAATGTGACGTACGCCTTACGGCCGGATGTTTGTCCGGGAGTCTTTCTTGGCAACCAGCTGATGGAGCACCATTCGGGATATAAATACCTGGGTGTGTATTTGGATAGGCGGCTAATATTCAAAACGCATATTTCAATTATCACAAAATCGCTTAGACAGAGAATTGGGAAATTGCGTTGGTTCCTAAACAGTAGGAATAAGTTATCTTTGAAAAATAACGTACACATATAAAAAGCAACAATTGCTCTTGTTTGGCAAGACATTGCATATAATTTCTGGAGCTCCGTGGTTCATGCAAACGGCGGACCTTGAGAACGATCTAAAAATCCTGGAAATAAAATCGTCAGGCCAAGAAATATATGGAGCGGTTAAAAAATCATTCAAATAGACTAGACAGGCGCCTCTTAAAGCGACGGAGAATGTTGAGGAGTCAGGGTGGCGAGACGGTAGAGAAGATCTCATTCTGTCGACCTCTCTATTAGATCCTATTATACATTAATAGTTCTATCTCACTTACTAATTGTGTTAAATTTGTGTTATAATTATTGTAAGTTTGATTTAAATTGTTTTTAATATAACAAAAAAAAAAAACACGGAGTGTTACTTTTCTTAGCATCACTATACTCTACACTTTAAGTACCAAAAAAGAACACAGTTTGAGTATCGGAAAATTAAAGTGATATTTTAGTTAATTTGTTGTAGTAAACTTTTAGACGTTCGGGAAGATATCGGAAATAGTGACCAAAACTAACCTATGTTCAAGCTGGGAAAGTACCATACACATTCACAAAATTTCAATGCAATCAGATGAACGGTATGGCAGCGCATAACATACGAACAATTTAAAACACTAATTTTGATATATTCGTACACAATAAGATAAGTAGACAATATTGACAATAGTAGTGAACAATTGTAAAATGTTCAGTACTTTCAAGGTATAGGTAATGTGAAAATTATTTCACGGTGATGGCGCCAAGAATCTCCATAAGTCAATAAACTAAAGCAATGAAGGCGAACCATTTGTACGCACATGAAATGATGACATTCGTCTGTGAAACATTTTCATTCTTTCAATAATTTTCAAAAGCCAGATACATTTTTATTAAGAAAATTGAGCAAAAGCCTAATAAGATTAGTCATCATTGTTTACAATAGCTTAAGAACCGCTGCTTAGGTACGTAAATTTCTGAATTTATTGGACACGTTTATTAATTGTGGTGCATAGTTCCACTTATGTTTAATTCAAGAATTTTTGTATTTGTCTCAGCTGCTGCTATTCTTCTATTCTAAGTATGATAATGAAATTTCAGTGAATTTGCCTCAGTTCGGTTTAATTTATTTTTTCTTCTTTTATTTTACCGACATAATTTAAGGAAATTTAATAATAAAAAGAACGTGAGATCTTCTACACATACTAACATACGAGTATAGTCCAACAAATTGTTTTAGATAAAACTAAACGACTCTTAGGGGAATCCTTTATCTTGATTTTGTCTCTTGTGCATTGTCGCTTTTTCGTGTGTAGATGTGAAGAGAGAGACACACATGCATGATGAAGATGAAGATGATGGTGATGTTGGTTGCTGTTGGAGACACAGGCGACAGGACCCTGTTTGTCCGTATGTCTGTTGCAATGTCCTTTGGCAGTGGCCAAACAAATATTTACTCTAAAGAAAAAAAGAAAAGTGTTGAAAATTGTTTTTATCCTGCTGAGCAATGAAATTGTGCGCTATTTTTTTTTTTGTTTTGGCACGCTTTCTTGCTTTCATCCTTTTGTTGTTGTTGTTGTTTCTGTTTGTTTTGTTTGCAATTAAAATGTACGCTTTATTCCTTGACTTCAGTTTTGTGTGTTGTGTCGTGTGTCCTGTGTCCTGTGTTCTTTTTTTTGCTTCTGTTTGCTAATTTGTTTTTATTGTTTCGTCTAAAAACAATAAAAACAACATTAACAAGAAATTGAGAGAGTGGAAGAGAAACTTAAATATAAAATATTTTTTTATTTTATTTTTCTTCTTAGAATAAAATTGAATTTAATGCGAGTTTAATTGAATTTTTTGTTTTTGTTTAACCAACTTTTTGTTGAACTATTGTAGTATGTAAGTGCATGACCCTAGAAGACATCAAAAGACAAAATGGAAAAGTGTAGAATTCGCTTTTGTGTATTTGCCACATGTTAAAGGAGTCAAAGCAACTAAAGCAAAGACAATGCCAACTAATTAATTGTCAACTTTGTTGCTTCACTAATCTTTACCATTCCCTCTTTCACTCTCTCTCTCTATCACTTTCTCATTTTGTATTGTATTGTATTTCTTCCTTCTGTTTGCTTCTGATTTCTAATTTTATTTTTATGTACATAATTTTATTCTACAATATTCATTCTATTCTATTTTTACTTTTCATTTTATCAACCAACCAACTTTAATGTCATTTTATTGCGTCAACAGTGGCGACTTTTGGTTTATTTTTCACTTGACGCTTCTCGTATTTCTCATTTTCAACTGTTTTTCTCTGTTCATATCTCAAGAACCACAATACCAAACCACGTTTTCTACTCAAATGTCACTTTTTGTATACATCATCGTAGCAAGAAGATTATGACTGACTGATCTCACTCTCATCCACCCACTTTCTAAGCTTAGGTTTTTTTTTTTTTTTTTAGTCTTCTATGGATTTGTATTGTTATCTTTCCTCTAGCTATTTTTCGCCATCTAAGTACTCGACTAATGCTCCTACCCACTTACTCTACTTGAGCGCCTACTTTTACTCATAATTCAAATGTAATTTCACTTGTTTTCCATGCCCACCATCTTCAATTGCCAGATATTCTATGCTTCCTAACTTCCTACGCTTTTTGCCTTAGCTCTTTTCTTTGTACCATGTTCCCTTGACTGCCATAATTATTTTTTGATTAAAGACACCATAGTGCCTTCATATTTATTCCTCCCCCACTACTTCTTTATCCTCTTGTTGGTTTTTTTACTTCTTATACTACTTACTTCATATCCTGGTGAGAGAGAGAGGAGAGTAACAGCATCAACAACAGCAGCAGCATCAGCAGAAGAATGAGAATCTTATGAAAATTTTCCGCAACAGCAAGTGGATTTAGTGTTTATTATTATCCTTACTGTTCAGCTTAGTTGCTTACTTAGCTTTAGTTCGTTTCTCATTCTCATTCCCATGCTTCTGTTTTTCTCACCGAGTTGTAAAAAAGTTAGTATAATAATTCTTGTTTTCATTTTTGCTTTTGTTTCGTTGCTCGTTGTGTTTTTTTTTTTTTTTTACTGATTCCTCTTTTTTTTACTTTATTTTTCATTCTTTTTTAATATCTTTCCTCAAGCGATAAAACCATTGAAGACATTTGAAAAATGATTTTGACTTCATTTTTTCCGGTTTGTTTATTTGTTTCTCTTATGGTTTTGCTTTTGTCTTATTAAGTTCACTTTCTTTATTTCTTTTTTTCCTTTCAATAGATTTTTAAGGTTACTTTGCTTTGCTAATTAAATTTAAATAATTAAATTATTTTGCATTTGCTGCTTTCGAATATATTTTTCTTTTTGTTTTTTTTTTTTGTTTTTCATTTTTCATTTTGTCGTTTTCCTTCCTTTACTTTGCTACTCTTCCATATAACTCGTTAATCAGGTCAATAGTCGAGGTCGTGGTGTAAATGGCTAATAAGAACGAAAGGCTTTTACATTCATTAGCAAGTTGAATGGAAATCAGGAAACAAGGAACGAAGCTTCATAAAAGAAAGGAATGAGGACGACTGAGTGGTTAATTGTAGGTTAGGTAGGTTATACAGTTAGAGATTCATGGAAATTTTTGTCTGAAAAGTACAAGGAAAAACATAAAGAAATGAAGTGGGCATTACTCGTACTGAGGGTAATTTAATTAAGTAATTATTTACATAGAGATTTAATTAGATTTTAAATTTGTATGTCCTGGCAAAAGAAAAATACAAAGTGTAGAAGACTTCAAGACTAACAAAGCTTTAATATGTTAGAAAATGAGTCATTGAGGATTTTACTATAATAGGCATTTTATCTATAAAATTGAATGAATACTTAATTATTGACATTCACTTAAGAGTATCTAGACTTGGGTAACATATCGATTGCTGGACTAGGGTCATTGAACAGGTGATTGATAACATAAGTTCATATACAAAATTCATTGCTGTTTTCGCATGGATGAATAATAATGAAATATCAGTGGATTTGTCTCAGTTCGGCTTAATTTATTTTTTATTTTTTTATTTTACCGACATAATTTAAGGAAATTTAATAATAAAAAGAACGTAAGATTTTCTACACATCCATATAGTCCAACAAATTGTTTTAGATAAAACTAAACGACTCTTAGGGGAATCTTTTAACTTGATTTTGTCTCTTGTGGATTGTCGCTTTTTCGTGTGTAGATGTGAAGGGAGGGACACATGCATGATGAAGATGAAGATGATGGTGATGTTGGTTGCTGTTGGAGACACAGGCGACAGGACCCTGTTTGTCCGTCTGTCTGTTGCAATGTCCTTTTGCAGTGGCCAAACAAATATTTACTCTAAAAAAAAAATTAATAGAAAAAAAGATTATTGAGTCATCAGACATTTGACACTTTATTATCATCGCCTCAGGACCTTCATAGAGCATTCCTTTGTATCATTTGGATTATTCAGCAACATTACTTTGATTATGAGTTTCGAACACTTCGCAATGGGTTACCAATCTTGGGACAATTAAAATTCTTGACTCTGGTTTTGGAAGTAGTCGATGGATTTTCACTGACATTCCAGAGTGTCAACGTCATCCAATAATATTGCCGGCTAAAGAGAGATTTGTCGATACAAAGACATCAATAAACATTTGGCTCGTGTAAAATGGATTACTCAGTCCCCTAACACACAGAAGAATACTATGGTTATTGTTCATGAGGATCGCATATATCATTGCTGCCAACGACGGGAAGGTACAAACGGGGTCGGGATGTTGGGACCTGCATTAGTATATCAAATCTAATATGTTGAACATTACTGTATTTGCATTTTTATACTTTTTGATTCTGTAACTGTTTTTTTTTTTTTTGTCTATTTTGTGTTTGACATCTTCTTATTTTGTTTGCTTTGTACAACTATGTTTAAGGTTTTAGAGTATTTTAATAAATTAGTGTCTAAAATAACTTGTTCGTGGACAGTTCATTTCAGTCGTATTAACATTTTGCACACCAAGTATATTTTCGTTTGGCTAGGAAAACGCTTCCAGTTTCAACATTTTTTTTGAAGGATAAGAATATTGCAAATGTTGTTGACAGAATAATAATTTCATAATTTCATTTTTTGATGAGAGTATATTGTTGAAACCAATACAAATTTAATAAATTATTATTTATATTTATTTTATTTTCAAGAAGTAAATGTTTAAAAGATGTTAAGATGTTAATGATGATATACTCGTAAATGTTAAATTTGTATTCAATTTTCTAGATATATTTATTGTATTGTATAAATGATAATGTAATTATTATTTTCACAATTCTTGTGTTACTTTAATTTTAAGTTGTTGAAATCTTGGAGCAAGACAAAATAAAGGGATCCTTGATATTAGTTTGTAAACAAGTTGTTTTTGAACTTTTTGCCTAAATGATCGAATAAGTGCATGCAGAATTCATGGATAACTCAAAATCATAGTGACTTGCATGATCAAACCATGCTTAAATGTTGTGTATGTTTGGAAAAGTTTGATGCATGTTATTATGCCTGCAGTGACCGCCTACTACACAAGAGGCGGTTGATGGCTTCATGTCTAACGAAGTGTCAAAAATTGTTAAGTTTAAATAAGGTAGTCTCCTTTGAACACAGTGCTGTCCAACCTGCATGCGAACGAAAGCAAGTACGAATGCGGCCCAAGTGACAAACTTGAACATATTTTGTATTGTTGTGTATAAACAGATATTTCTGTTAAAGTTCTTTTGCGTTTCTTTAGATTGGATTTGATATCATAAACAATTTATTGTGATTTACATTATTGTTAAGCAATAAGTGAGTGAATATGTTCAGCATAAGGTTCAACTATATCTTTTAAGCCCAGCCAACTTATAGTTAATTTTTCAGAGAAAAGATTTAAAGCGCCATAAAGATATATTTTACTATATGCAGCAAATATAAGTGAAAGACTTTAAAATGTTTATGAAGCATTAACCATTTTAGGGTAGTAGAAAGAGTCGTTAAAAGACATAAATACGTTTACGGGAAAGATACAAGTAAATATGTATTTTCAATTAAAACACTAGAAATAATTGAAAAATAATAATTGCCATACTCTACTAAAAATAATAATAAAAAATATATTGAAACTTATCTCACTATTATAGTGATCAAAAATAGATGTTGAGCTTGTTAGTGTTGTAGGCCAAGATGCAGCATCTTTAAAGAATCTTTCAAAGATGCGGTTTTCTGTGCAGGTTTGCATTGTGAAATATGTATTGATCTTTATAAGTATTTTTCGACAGTTTTAACCGTTTTCTGATTGTAACGTTATTAATGGCGAATAAAAATTGTAAGAAAATTTTAAATATCGATAACCTTTAAAAAATTTTATAAAATACAAAAAGGGAATTCATTATCAAAAAGACTGCATATTCTTCTAAATCATACATTTTCCAATAATTTTACATGTTAATTTCCCACAATAATAACGTTTGATTTGGACGTATAAAAAATAAACAAAACACTTTGAAGACCAAGTCTAAACACACTATTAATTTATTTAGGAAATTTAAAAGTCTAAGAACTTAACAGGACTGAATTTTCTATGTAAATTATATAATTGATTTTGTTGTAATTGCTACTAAAACATTACAAATTTTGTGTATTTTTTGTATGCATTCCCATCAATAATTGATTTAATGAACTTAACGCATTACACTTCGTTCAATCAACCAAACCTTGTTAACATTATTTGCGGTTTTCGCAACGAAATGAAGTTATAATGTAATTAAAATCAAAAAAAAAAAAAAAAAAAATTAATTTTCATTTATTAATTGCAAAAATATGCAAAAGAGGAAACACTTTTCTCTTTCCCCCAACATATAATACAATTTTATATATATACACATCTGTAATATGTGTGCATGTTTTTGTTTATGTGTTATATGATTTTATTTTATTCAAAAGCAAAAACGAACACAAAAAAATAAGAAAATAAAATTGTTTTAATTGGTAACATAAAAGTGTCCGTTTTGTCTTTACACTCACACGCAATCACATGATGCTTCCTTCCTTTATACTATATTCGTATAGATGTCTGAAATGTCCATTCAGAATGTTGGTCCTGTGTGCATGCGTCCTGCATTTGTGTGTGTGTGTGTGTGTGTGTGTGTGTGCAAGTGTCCTGCGTAAAACTTTGCACTTTATGTTCACAATTAAATTACAAGTATTTAATTGAAATACGCTCTCAATATTTATGAAAGTATCCAAAGTGATCTGGTGGCAGCAGTGAAGTAGGAGACACTAAAAGACAAGTGACAATGGCGCCGCTAGAGGGCGTGCACAAGGACTTTTTCATGAAAAAATTACTTATACAAAAAAAAAAAAAATAATAAAAAAAAAAAGAATGAGAACATTGACATGGACATCGTTATTGTTTCAGATTTACAATAAATTGTATTTTTTTTAAGAGAGAAATTTTTTTTAAATTTTTACATATATTTTGATACATTTTATTCATTTTTATATTATAGTTTTTTAAATTTTATTTTTATTATTATTTTATATTTTTTAAACACTTCAGAATAAACAGGCACTGGGGCATCGTAGTAATGTTTTACGGGATACATGTTCCCAATTAGAAATGTGCGATGTGTGATGAAAAGGAAAAGAAATAATCCGCAGCGCATTTATCCTTTACTTCCAACGAAACTTATAAGAATGTGGCAAACGTTTAGCCTCCACATTTTAGTCATAAAAATGAACAGTGAGACCAGCTTATATGAGGGTTGCTGTTTATATTTCTGGCCTAATAATGAAAAAAACAAATATTTATAATCGAAATTAATTTTATTGTTATTCAAAATATTCTCCACGAAGATCAATACATTTTTGCATGCGTTTGAACCAATTTTCGAAGCACTTTTTCCACTCCGATTAAGGTTACTCCAAAATATGAATTTTGAATGCATCAACCGCTTTTCTGGTGTCGAAAATCGTTGGCAAAGTGATTTATTTTTAATGCTCGGTTCCAAGTCAAGACTGTATTGTGGACAGTCGATTCTGGTTTTGTTTCGGGTTCATATGCATAGATCCATGATTCGTCACCTGTGTAGATATTATACACAGTCTTTGAACGTGCTTTTTCCAACATTTCCTCTCACCAATCGACCCACCCCTTTTTATTTTGATCATTAGTCAGATTATACGAGATTCAACGCGATTAATTTTTTTTATGCGATCAAATAATCATGAAATATAATATTGATGCACATCATACTAATGCCCAAAGATGCCTCAATCTCATGGTGTATCACATGACGATCTTGCATTATCAGTTTACGCTATCGATATTTTCTTGAAAAACAAGTGATTTTAAACGACCTTCACGGAAATCGTCCTGGAGCGAACATCGACCACGACTGAAATTCAGTCACTGAATTCATTATACCAGTTTTTTAAAATGCAGAAGGATGACCATCGCTTTATCGCTGTATAAAGAATTAAGGTTATCGCAGCACTATAGTCGAAGGTTTTGAAAAATAGTCGAATAACAATTTTCCCCAGTAAAAAAAAAAACATTTTTAAAGAATTTATGATTTAAAATATCAAATTATCGTTTGGAAACGTCAATGGTCGTTTAGCAAAATTTACTGTTACCAAGGCTAGAAATATAAATAGCAAACCTCGTAACTCTATTTCGAGTCGAATGGTCTGTTAATCCTCTTCTTATCCATATTTACTTTTTAAAGTAAATTGTTTTTAAATTTTTATTTTATTAAATTCTTATTTATTAGTTCTGATGATATTTTATTCATTTTCGAATTCTTTTTTAATGATTTATTTTTTTAAATTTTGAATTTTTATATGATATTAATTTTCTTAAAAGAATAAAACGTCGGTAAAAAAAACACATATATTTATACTTGTAAATACAATTTGTTAAAAACATCAACAATTATTACAGCGGCAATATATTTCAAGGATTCTTTGTGTCTGTATTTATATGTATCTATGTGTTTGCATCTGTTTTTATGAATGTTTATGTTTGCTCCCATTTGTTTGTAATGCATAAACAACAATAATAAAAACAAAAAATTTGCTATTTTGTTTAAAAACAAAATTAAAACTGATTTTAAGTGAATGAACGAGAGAATTTGCATATAAAAATAATAATACTAAAATAAACAAAAATAAAATCAACAAAAAATATTATAGTTAAAAGTTGACAACTCTATGAAAAAGGACTCCACTCATACATACACACACATATATATATATATATATATATATAGACACAGATCAAACACAGAGTCATACAATTATTGTATTTAAATAAAATGTTCATGCTTTGGTGCACCCACAATAAAATCAGGCTGACTGACTGGTCGTCATTCGTCCTATTATATCCTTACCAATCCTTTCATTTGCACAGACATAGACACTTGCACTCATACACCCACACATACTAATCATGGCAAAGTGTAAAAGTTTTTAAAAATAACATCAAAAACCCTGCAGTGTTTTACTGTATTTTGCTTTTTTGACTCCTTCCTACACCTTCCCTTTCCATACTGTCCAAGTCGCTGTATCTTGTCGCTTGAATAACGCTTTACTGGTTTCTGTTACTGCTACTGCTTTTTAAATAATAAAAAGTTCACTTATTTTTTTTTTAATTTTTGTTTAATTTTTTATTTTATTTTTTATTTAGCGTTCAAAAGCTTCATTTTCCCATCGTCGACCTCAAGCAATTTAACTTTTGCACATAAACAGCTGCAGACACGAACCCTTTTTCATATTCTTTTTTACTCCTCGATTCATCACTCCCTTCTTCAAACTATTTAACAGTTTTGTTGTTATGTTTATAGTATTTGTTGTTGCTGTTGTTATTATATTTAAATTCGATGTTGTTGTTAGTGTTGTTGGTGATGTTGTTATGAAGCGCATTCATTTTTCTGGCTTAAAAGTTATGCCTTCGCCTTGTCATTTCATTTGAAGTGTATTAACATCTTGAAAGCACAAAACTATATACTATGTCCGACCCAATCAGTTTATAGCTTCATAAAAACGATTGAATTGCTAGAGGATCATTGGGATAACAATACAGCCAAGGGATACAAACATTTATTTTAAAGAATCAAAGTAACCTCACTAATATGTAAATATAATTTGAGTGAGTTGTTTATATGTTTAAAATCTCCATTGTATGGAGAATGATTTTGGATTTATGTATATTTTTGTTCTCTTTATTGTGACTACAATAAATGAAAATTCATAGTTCATTTGATAAACACAAAATTTTTTTCGTGACGACAATGTTGTGATATTTTTATCGCATTGTTCCGATTAAGTATGGAATGAAATATCCAGTCACACGGTTCTGATAACAGGCCATTGCCATTTTATTAAATTTTTTATGACTTTTTAACAAAGATGTGGTTTTATCTCACTGAAGACGCATTGGATCTCGCCCTTGAGCTCAGGAGTTGTTTCTGGCGTCTTAGAAAAGCCCAAGAGTTCACTCAACCCCAAGGAAAGAAATTGGATGTTGTTAAATCGCATAATCTTGGTGGCCAGTTGATATAATTTCGTGAGATGATTTGGGTTGGAAATTGTTGACGCTATTAATCGATTGTTTCATGTGGGATATCGAAGGTCCTGCCGAAATCCCATGATGTTCAGTTGAGGGCACAAGAACTTGAAACGAATACCGTTCACAGTCACTGCAATTTCGGATGCCTTTTTGAAAAGATTTCATACATCAGTTTGAAGGATATTTCCTGTTTATTGTGGCTAGTAATACATAAACTTATATATTTAGATTACTCATCAGAATAAATAAGAATTTAAATTTTAGTCATGTGTCAATGAGTCAAAAAGTTTTAAATTACAATTACATAAAGTAAGTATGTTCATCACATTAAAAAAGATTTTTACTTACTGAAATTGGAAAGTATATATGAAACTTTATTGTATTCCCATAATAAAGAACTCAAATTATTTTAACATTAATTGATTACTTTTAAATAAATTAAAATACTTAAAGTCTGTTAAGACAATTTATCTTAATTCCAATGAAATCCTTTTCTTTTTTGAATCTTTTTTATGTCTCTTTTTTTTTTGTTATTTAAAAAAAGTTGTGCAATTATTGTGATTTGACACTAAACAAAAGTAAGTAAGTATGTAAGTAAGTAAGTAAAGCCCATTTTGGGTATTACCCCAATTTATTGTGCCCAAACGCCTTGTGCTATGCTACATTTTATTTTATTTATTCCATTTAGTCTCTTCACTCTTATGCAAAGTGAACTCATGCTAAAATGTGGCTTCCTACGATTTGCTTTTCTTTTTATTTCTCTGTGCTGTTGACTAGACTCAAATTACATGGCTTGGTAAAAGTAATCGAAAACCTTTTTAGTTCTTCTAATATTGGTTAAGTTAAGAGGGTTTCTTCCATTGTATGTATTACATATTTGCTGTTGTTGTTGTTGTTGTTATAGGTTGCGCAGTTGTGCACAATTTAACTTTAAGTTGTTTTTGATTTGGGGCACGAAGAACAACAAAAGTAGATGACGAGTAAAGCATAAATACAAAAAGAGAGTCAAAAGCGCGCGACAATTGTCATTGTCATTGTCGTAGTCACTCATTTATGCTGATGACTGACTTTGTAGGAAGGGGTATGTCAATCATTGCTATGGTTTAATCCTTGTAGAGGGAAGTAGGGTTTGATTAAAGCAAAAACTTCCAGACATTTTGAAGGTTTTTACTTGCGTCGATGTCATTGTCATTTAATCCTTATTATGTTATTTTTTTTCATTCTACTTTGTTTTGTTTTGGTTGGTTTCACTTCTCCTCTTTCTCCTCCATTTCCTTGCTAACCCTTTAGCGTTTGTTTAAGCTTTAAATTTGATTTTAATGTCAAGTGGTTTTAAGTTAATGAGCAGTGAGTAGTGGCAGTGGATGATGATATTTTGTAGAAGTGGAGCGGTGCATAAACTTATGTAGTTCACAGACTTAAGCTTAAGAACCCCCTGTAAGAAGAAAATAATCTACAAAACCGGTTTCAAAATCAAGGAGCAAACAACATAATTATCCTTAAAAATTATTGAAATAATATATTTTTTTATCAGTGGCAGCAACATCAACTTGTTACACGCGTCAAATGCTTTTCATATTCACAAATACATAAGCATTAAACTAAACTGGTATAAAACACACACATACACAGAGTTTCAATTATTTGCACTCATACACAGGAAATCATACATATGAATGAATGAAATGCAGGCATGCAAGGCAAACTGGTCGAAAGCCGAAAGCAAATAAAAAAGTATTGTATGAATTACTTCAACGAAGTTGAGTGAGGACTGTGCCAACGACGAACGAAAAAGTCTCTGCTTACTACGTTTTGTGCAGATTTTACTATTATGTGCAGACACATAGGCACTCACATCATCAAACAACATGTACACAGATGCTGTTTTAGTCATTTTATACTGAAGCGCAGCTTCCACTGCGCACATGACTGTGAATGAAACAACACGAAGCCAAGCCAAACCAAACCAAATCGTATCCATGAACAAAGTTTGGCTTGCTGGCTTGGCTGGCATACAAGTCCTGACAAGCACAACTTGAAATCAGTTGCTGTTCGACGTTGTTCGCGTGCGGTTGTGCTGGCGGATGCAAAATAAGCAGAGCAAGAACAGTTCACAAAATTGTGAAAGGAAGAGAAGAGTGCATATGTATGGGCTTGAAGGAGAGAGCGAACAGGAAACCGTAGAAGCGCACAAAAGCTATAACAGCAGCAATACTTAAAGAAGAAGAAGACGAAGCTGTAGTTGTTGCTTAAGCACATAGTGAAGAAACAGTAAAGTGAGTGTGCGGCTTACAAAAGAAAAGAAAACGGAAAAAAGTGCAATTAAATGTGAGAGAACGAGAGTGTAAAGTGTGAGAGTGCGGTCCATTATATTTAATTTAAACGTGACAGTAAGAGAGAGAGAAACACACAAAACAACAACAAAAATAAAAACAAACATAAGACCGAAAGAAGTACTAAAGCAACCAAAGAACCGTCGGAACGCGCGCGTTGAGACAAATTGTATACGAATGAGCGTGTAAAGCATAAAGCTGCAATAGCGGGTAATGGCATTTAAATAGCGGTGCATATCATCATATCATATTCTATATATGTAGTATATATACATAGTTGCGTGCGTGTGAATTTTTTTTTCCATAAAAATTACAATAAGATGCATTTCACAACAAAAAAAAAAAAAATAGAGAGAAAAATTATAATAATACAGAAAAGGAGTAAAGAAAATGCATATCAAACGCAATAGTCAGGAACAAGTTGATTAAACTGAAAAAGATAAAAAGTGGCATGAAATTGAGAAAATATTAAATAAGATATTTTTGTCACGAAAAAATTTCAATTAAAAGTACATTTTAACTTTATCATTCTTTTCTCATCAAATCATAATAAATTTGGCTGAAAAGAAGAGAGCAAAACAGTTGTTTATATTTTAGTTTTAAAAATATGTTTCTCTTGTGTTTTTCTCTAAAAAACACATGATAATTTTGCATTCATTTTTAAAAACACAACTATTTTTGTTTTAATAAAACAAAATTTTCTCTTTCTTTATTCAACTCTGTTTGGCTCTTTTGATTTATTTTCATTCGATTTTTGTGTTGTTGTTATCTCGTCACAATGCAACAATTTTTGTTAATCTTTTTCTGTTACCGGCTTTTTCCATTCCTTTTTGTCTTGCATTTCTATATGATTTTTATCGCTGAGCGCGTGTTTTCTCGATGCTTTTTTCCTTTTTCCTATTTTCTCTTGCATTTCTTTGTTTCCATGCAATGTTGTGTTTGTGTGTGAGTCTGTGAGAGAGTGAGTGATTGTTTATTATGTTGTCTGAGTGTGTAAAAGAACAAAAAATGTTGTTGTCAAGTGAAGACAAAATAAAAAAATTAGTTAAAATAATAGTAAAGATAAGAAGCGCCTAAAAGTATGCAATGAAATATAGTTTCTTACTTTTTCCAAAGCAAAATTCTTTTAAATTTTTGTAATAAAATTTAATAATTTACCTGTGTCATTATGATTTAATCAATATAGTACAAACCTTTTTTTTCCTCTTATTTAAATATACTATTTATGGAAACTTTAACATCTCCATTTTTCATTTCCGCTATACTTTGCTTAATGGCTTTCTAATTGTTTTGCCATTCTTATATTCTTTCATAAACAGACATAATTTGTTTTGTTTTGTTTTGTTTACGCTTCTTTCTTTTCTGTATTTTTTCTTTTGTGTTTGCAAAAATTTAATGCTTTTTCTTATGTGTGTATGTTTTTTGTTTATTTAAATGACTTACAAAACAGAACTTCATCATTCATTCAATGTGAGTGAGATTTAAGTGGCTGACTGATTGACTGAGTCCTTAACTCTCAGTATTTGTTGAAGGCATTTTAAATGCGTTGCCATGCATCATGAATTCATTATCCTATGACGCTCAATTAGACCTTGCATGCGTTCCCACTTCTTAGTTTATTTATTTTTAAGAATTAAATGTTCTCATTTATTTGTGTATGAGAAGAAATCACCAAGTGAGTAAGTGACCGAGGTTTCTTCAGTACATTCTTTTCTTGGAACCGGATAAATACAGGATTTCATTAAATTTGTATACTTTAAAAAACAATTATCAAGTCAGTGATTTATTTATTTATTTTTTTCATCACGGTAAATTTTTATTTTTTATTGTTGCGTTGATTGTTATTTACCTATTAGCTTCGCACAGACTGCACACAGTTTGAGTATCAGAAAATTTAGTTAATTTGTGTAGTATACGTTCAGGGATTGTTTGAATATCCCGGATCTAGGGAACGGGGAAACTTATTGGTACCAAAACTATCCTATGTTCAAGCCGAGAAGCAGCCATACACATTTACAACATTTCAATGCAATCAGATAAACGGTATGGCAGCGCATAACATACGAACAAAGAAAACATTAATTTTGATATAGTTACTAGTTGGTCCAGCCCTTTTCAATTTTTGCGCTTAGCAACACATTTAACGATTCATTTATATATATAGAAGATATTTAGAGTAGTAGTCCCGGTACGCGTTGCTGCTCCCCGGAAAAATGAGCTTTGTACGGAAATGGTAGAAAGATTATTTATTTTGTTTTGGCTCATAATTCAAAAAGAGTTTTTAAAATAATTTTGACATATGTAATTACCTGAGATGTTTGACAAAGACTACCATTTCCGACATTTCCGATAGACTTTTTCCAAAAATGTATTACATAAAAAAATTCAGGTGATAATTACGAATACAATACAATAATAATCAGCCAAATCGGTCGAGCCGTACTTAAGTGATGAGCCGAGAAAAATGAGACAAATGATTTTTATACATATAGATAGAAGATATAAGACAGTTTAGATTAGATTTAGGTTGATCGGCGTTACACACATCACTACCTCTTTGATCACGCCATATTATTCTTCCTTGTCTTCTCTGAACGTTTCAGGGACACGGATCTTAACGACAGTCAAGTGTTGCCAAGGTGCTAATTTCACTTGTCGTAATAATAATTTAAGAATTTGGTAGCAAATCAGAGCTTAAATATAGTAAGTCATGGCTCCTAGATATTTCATCTCTCAGAGTCCAATACAATATATTTGTAAAGAAACAAGAGATGATGATAAGTGGAATGAGAACTTTTTTTATTTATGATTTGTATTATACTTCATTTGCAAGTAAAACTACAAAAATTTCAGTAAACATGGGGAAGATACTTAGAATTATGCGGCATTTTAAAGTTAAAGGGTTAAGAATTACTGTGCAATTACTTCAATTAAAGGACACTTTAAAAACAATTTAAGCATACATTTCAATGTTCATAACCCCATTATAGTACTTATATTTCATTCAGTTTGTTTCTCTAATACTTAGTATATGAAATACATGTATAAAAACTGTGCTCCCCCTTAAGGGCAAATGGCTTAACATATTCAATGAAGCATGGCTTATGTGATTGTTGTAAATACGTTTTTGTTTTGTTTTAACTGCAACATGCAATGATGTCCTGTATTGCATTCATGCAGGGCTATAAATAAAACTTAAAACCGGCCGGTCAATTCTCTATATACTTCAATACAATATAAACGCATTTATTGATTTTGGTTGAACATGAGAGTATGGAAGCTGTCTGTGTGTGTGTGTGTGTCTGTGTGTCATTCACTCATTTACACAAAAATAATCTCACTTCCTGTTCTCTGTACGAGTATATGTACTGATATAATAGTATAAACTACGCACATGTATCTGCATATATAGCATTACAACAATGGCAACAATATCAGGCTGAATCTATGAAATGTTCTTTCTATCTGCTTGTCTGTCTGTCTATCTGTCAGTCAGTGAGTGAGTGAGTAAGTCTGGTCATTCTTGCTTCACTATATTTATCGATTACTGCATGCATGTGGATATATATATGAATGTATGAAGGCAGATAGTTAGGTAGTTAAAAGTCTATATATCCTGCAATGCATGCATCCTTTGATGTTCGTTCAGTGATTGTTGCCGCCGCTTCCTCACACATACAAAATACATAGCACATAGTATATGTGTATTTGTGTACATAGTAGTAAAAAATTACACGTATTTCATGGCACAAACGATGCTAGTAGACGATACAAGAATACGAGGAAACAAGAAACAAGCAAATGAGTAAACGAACGACCGACCGAACGAATGAACGCCCAAAAATTGCAACAAGCATAAAAAGCGCCCGTCAAAATACGAGAAAACAAAAGCCAACAACAAGTACAACAACATAAGCACACACATGGAATACATGGAAAGATAGATAGATAGATAGATACATTGCACACATTTATAGGAAACCGGAAGTGACCAAAGGCTCATCGTCATATAGTATACAAAAGTAAATAGTAAATAAATCTCTATATATCTGAGTGTGTGTGTGATGTACATAAACGAAACTATAGGAAAACAGCCGGCACTGACCGATAAATGAATTGGTCGTTTTATTCAAAATTTCTCATGTGTTTCAGTTCGTTTCATTATATAAATTGAGAGATAGAAGGGAAGAAACTAACTAGGAGATACCTACGTATGTATGTAAGTGTACCATATGTATAACGTAGTAGTACTTGATGTTGTCTAGTAAATGTCATATATCCATGCATACTACGACTATACTATATGGTATACGCACATGTATTTGTATATAACTTGGTTTTACGTATTACTACTTACTACTATGTACCAAATATTGTCTGACTTACTGACTGACCATTCAAACAAGCAAACTGACTGTTTAACAGACTGAAGCGTCAGTAAATGGAATCAACCCAACCGTTTATCATATGCTCGACTAACTTCTCTTAAAACGCACCCAAAATATGTTCATATATAATATGTTGTATCCATTGTTGGATAGAAGTACATTTTTTGGGTGTTTACAATTGTTTGTGATATTGTTCTTATTGACTATTGCGTATACGCAATTATTTATATACATACATACTTACATACATATATATGTATGTAAGTGTATATAGTAAAATTGTTAACTAGAAAAGATCGTTTACAGCATGTGCTGCCATCGTACGTGTAGAGTACTTGTATGTAGAGTATAGTGTATTTCTGGTTGTTACTTTTGTTGTTGTTGTTGTTGTTGTTGACTAAACTTATTATATTTTGCTCTTTGTTTTGTTGTTCTTGTTGTGTTTACGCCTTTGGGTATGCTTTACTATTCTTTGCTTTCATATGTATGAGTATATAGTCAAGGACTTTCCTTATACTAAAATAAGGAAGTAAACAACTTATAGATTTAATCGCGCGTGACTTGTATTAAATTTAATATGTAAGGAGTTTTTTTTCGACATTCCATACTTCCTGGGTATTTGTAGTTTGTATTAACATCTTTGTAACAAATTAGTTAAAATTGTGTTATAAGTATTACTAGATTGGGGTAGGTTTAAAAATAATCTTTTCTGATTACTAAAGGCCTTTTGGGTTATATTAGTACGAGCACTGTTACTGCCACTCACAAGTTTATATTCTTTATTTATTTTTTTTAATTAAAATTTTATTCCTTAATGTTGTGGGCATAATTCATTATTATGATTCAATTATACATTGGTCACCTCAATCGTCATAATGTTTTCAATTTGAACTCAGAAACTCTACACACAATTTTTGTTAATCTTAGCGACGACAAAATAAGGAATTCTTTCTCATTTATCAGAAGAAGTAACTCAATATTCGCATACAATGATCAGGCAAGTATAGGAAAAATGCCACTAAGATGAGAGCTCACTGCTAGTATTAATGGTTTTCAATAGAAAATGAAAGTTCACCCATGAGTAGAGATGTTCCAATATCTTAAGTACATACTAATATATTGTATACATACTCAAATTGAAATAGAGGTGCTACTCATTTAATTACCAAAAAAGTATTAGTATTGAATGAGTATTTTTATAAATCTGGTTGCAAATTTTGTTATGTGAAATTAAAAAGAAAAGAAGTTATTTGATTGTTATTAATGGTTACGCAAAAAAAGTGTTTCGATATATTTTGGGGACAATCTGTCCCTTGCGTGAGTCATTATGGAGCCCGCTTTACACAAGAAGATTGCGCATAGGAAGACGTCGTCGCTATTATAAATAAATATTTTTTTTGGATTACCGAAAGTAATCATTTAATACCAACCACTTCTCATTCAATACCAAGTAAGTATTGCAAAAAAACCGATTACAAAACACTTGGTATTGAATGAAAATTAATTAGTACCATCAAGTAGTTACTACAATCGGAATATCCCTAGCTATGAGGGTGTGGGGAAATACGATCACACGTCAAAGTGATAACAAGTGTGTAATTGTTCAAGAATCGACAAGAACAGACGTCTTGATTTACAAGTCGACGATAATAGACGTTTTGGACCAAATGCCGAAAAAATTAGATTTTTTTTTGTTGTTGTCGTTTTATTATTACTTAATTAATTAATAATTGAAATTGCGTCCATTAAATTTTAATAAGAAAACCTGACTTACTCTAATAATTTCGTGTTTGATTTAATCTTGGAAATTTATTCATCCAATTTTTTACAAATAAGGTGCCCTAATTCCAAGTGAAACTAAAAAAAAAAATAATAATAAAAAAATAATCCAAAGTTTTTTAATTTTTAAGTTCGCTTATAGAAACTTAACACATGTATTTGTTGAACTGAAGACTAAACAAAATTATATTTAATAAATATTTGTATTATGATGTTAACACAAAAATTGTCCACAAAAAAAAAAAAAAACAACAATCTTATCTTACATCTATTAGATGAAGTAACAAACAACCTCTCAAAATATTCTCATCCAACTTTTTCTTTCCCAAATTACGTGCTCTTACTGTTTTCCTTTACCTTTCGCCCATCATCATATGCAAGTGAAAGACGCAATTCTGTCAAAGAAATCTCGTTTTTGACATTTTCAATTTAATTTTCCTTTCCTTTGCTTTCTGTTTATATCCTTCTGTGTAGATATGCCTTTTTCTACAATTTTATTTTTCCTTTAACTATTTTTGTATTTTATTTTCGAATAAAATTAATTAAAAATATTACTTGCTCCGCATTAATTTGGTTGCTTTCACTTTGTGTTTGGCAGCAAAAATTTCACTTTTTTCTTCATTGCTGTTCATGTCGAAGGGATGCCGCTGCTGCGTATTCCTTTTTTTTATTTGTTATTATTTTTTTCTTCAATTTTTTCTTGAACTCTAAGCTGTATGTAAACTTTTACAATGATGATGATGATGATGACGATGATGTCGATGTTAGAGTCAATGGAGACGACCTTAATCCATCATTTACCATAGAAGTCACGTACGCGAGCGTGCTTATTTTTTACTCTCTATTTTCTTTTTTTCTTTTTTCCTTTTTATATTTCTATTTGTTGTTTATGTTTGTGTGTAACAAAAAGGAAATTTCCTGCAAAAGGAAGTTACAAAATAACAACAAATACTTGTATCTACTTACATACATTCCCATGTATGTCTGTGTGTGTGTGTGTGTGAGTGTGTGTGTAAGCATGCATGGATGTATGTTAAATACTTCAAAAATTTACTTTTACTTTGTGCAAAAGTTCTTTCTTTTCTTCTTGCTAAAGGCAGTTTTTGTGAAAATTTTTTAACAAATTAAGCAATCACTTTCTCTCCTGTGAAGGATAACAAGGGAAACAAAGTTATACTTGCATGTAAGCAAAATATCTAAAGGCAGTTTGTCGCATATGTGCATTCTGTACTGTTGCATTGCTTTCCTTGTTCTGTCTACTGAGTAATGCATTCATTTTTTCTTTTTATCTTAAACTTTCGCATTTTCTTTTCCTTTTTGTGTGTGTGTGTGTGTGTGTGTGTGTGTGTGTGTGTGTTTTAACAAGGATCCTTATAGTTTGCTTCCTTCTTTTTGGCTAAGAAGACAAGACTAAGAAAATTTGCATCTTGAGCTGCTTTAAATGCAATTTCCTGGTGCATATGCATAGATACAAGAGTTTCTATCTGTATATGTGTTTGTGTGTGTGCCTTTTTCATTCAACTTTTCCCCCTTATTATTTTTTTTTTCTTCATTTCCCTCTAACATCATTTTACTTCACTTCTCAATCTTCATCATGTCTCATGGTTGTTTGTGGGTTGCTTGCAGCTATGGAGCAAATTTTGCATGCAACATTGAGCAAAATAATAGAAAATAATCTTGTAAAACATATAAATTGCTATGTTTTGCATGTATTTACATATATTCGTATTCATATGTATGTGAGAATAAGTGCGACTATGTGTGCGAGTATGTGTCTGTTTTCAGTTTGAGAAAATTGAATTTTTTTTATCTAGTGAGTGAGCAATTGAAATAATAAAATGATTACGCATACGGACCGCTTTCCCTTTTTGTGAAACAAATTCAACATTTTTTGCAAAAAAAAAAAATAAAATGTCTTCTTTTTATTTTAATTTAATTTAATTTGTCATTTTAAAGACATTATGATTGATGTCTTTTTATTTATACTTTTAAGTCGGGTATCAGTTTAAATTTAATATGAGAGAGAGAAGTTTGAAGAGTATGCAATGTCTTTTCTACTTTAATGTATTTTACTTACAAACAGCTGCAAGAACTTTTAGTAAATTGGGTGCAGAGGTTAACTCATTTTGATTCAAGTAAACAAGGGTTCTGTAGCAAGATTATTGGGATGAACCTCAAGTCACAATAAATGCCTTTTGCTATAAATATATTGTTGTAGCTGCTATAAATATATTGTTGTAGCAGGCTTAAAAGAAAAAAAATAGTCCATCTACTCATTCCTCAAACGACTTAATGGACGCCATCCCAAACATGAAGATATTATCAAGCCATATGGCGACTCAAAGCCTACTGCTGATTAAACGTAATGTTTAGGCAATATTTTGGCCTAAACTGAAGAAATTTCCTTTACTGAAGGATTTAGAGCAAGGCTGCCCAACTCGAGGACTTGCGGGCCTCATACGGCCCAAGTGAAGCTCCAATGCCACCAAGACGCGATCGAATTGACAACAGAGGAGAAACAGAAGTTTCTTTCTTTGGCCCGCAGTGCAATTATTGTTTTGTTTTGTCGTCAAGAAATTGATTTTTTTAACATGTGGCCCAACTCACCGTAGATTCTTCCATTGTGGTCCTGGGAACCCTTGGAATAACCGAATTTCGCTTTGTTAACAAACATTTCGTTTCTCGGCTAATGTTTGTATATGATGAACTGAGGAATTGAACCTTGGATTTTTTTTTCATAAATTTTTATTTATCCGTTTGCCTTCTACAAACCAAAATATGTAAAAGTTAGGAATATACATATTTCGTACACATTGCCATTATATATCTCTTAAATCTGTAATGTAATCTGTAAACAACGTTGGATGTTATGCTGCAATTTATGAAAATAATCTTATAAATATTTTCGCTTGTTTACTACCCTTATCAGCTGCATGCCATTGATCTAAATATAATGACCAGCAGCTGCGCTTGATGTCTTAGTTCTATTTTCATCTTAGTCTAAAACACACATTAAACCTTTTTAAGTATTTACAAAATTAAAATATTTGCCACATGCAAATATATATTTTTTTTTAATAACATTATTATTTAAATTTATCATACAATCAAAATTTATCATATTGTTAGTAATTACAATAATAAGTTTACTTAATACTATAACTGGTTAGGTGATCAACACTACAATGACAAACGCTTACATTCAATTTTATGAATAAACAGATAATTAACAATGACGATGAAAAGAATTAACACTACAATATAAATATTAACATACATCGTACAACAGAAGAACTTTTAAGCACCCCAGGAGGGAGCCTTTGTAACCTAATCTATGAGTTGCTAAAGCCTTACCCAATGGATTTAGGGGGATTAATATTTTTTCACCATATCTACTGCTATAATGGTTTATTTTGTCGCCAACAAGGTGAAGGTTGAGGTATCTATGAAGAGATTTATTGCGGATAAGCCAAGGGGCACCAGTTATTAGGTGCAGGGATTTGTTTTCTAGAACCTGAATGTTGCAGCAGTGCCCCATAATTGGATAATTTAATCTTTTTTAACATCTTCTTCATATTTATTTATTATTTTGTAATCACTTCATAATATTCTCGACTTGAAATCAAATAGTATTTTGATTAGAAAAGGATGGTTATAATTGACAATTTGTTTGATTGATAAGGTCATCTGAGTAAAATTTCTGATAGCAAGATTGATCAAACATTTAAAGAGAAGGTAATACATATATTTGTTTAATTTTAAGTTGCACTGCTTGCAAATAGTATTTTTCTGTTGATTGTGGGAAAAGATTTTCCATACGCATAGAATTGATTGTAATGAAATAAGTAAGTGGTTGTCCTTATTAATTTACTATTTATGGAGGAAGTACTATTTGTATTACATAGAATTTTAAAACAAAATATGCCATATTAAATAAGTTTTTAAAAGGTTTTTTATTTCTTTTGCATAGCATTGCATTGTATATTTGCAAGTTCATAACTAAGCTGCTGCTGCACCTCATCCCAGAAATAAAAAAAAAATAAAAACACTTCTTCTCGAATCTCCTTGGTTCCCTGTTGGATCTATTTGCCTCGCTAGTTAGCAACAGCAACAAGATAGTTATGAGGCAATGGAAAAGGAAATAAAATATTGAGACACCGAGAGATAGAGGGAGAGTGAAAGAATTGCGCTTGCAGCAACGAAATTACACAAAAACAATCACAGTTGCAACAACATCAGCTGTATAAGTTTATGACTTTTAGACCCATTTTGTTATTTATGTTGTTGTTGTTGCATAAATCTTGATCCTGCGCAGTTTTAAAAAAGGGCAAATTTTGTTGCTATCTTTTTTCTTGTTTCTACCACTTTTTTTTGTATTACTTGCGGCTGCATAGCAGCAACAGCAGCATCAGATTTAAAGTGTAGACGTATATTGCTTCTACTAGTTGATGTTTCAGTTTTTTCCTCTTGTCCTCCTTGTTGTTATTTACCTGGCTGCCGCCTGACTCTTTTATCCTTTATCCTCCTGTTCTTTTTAGTCTTGGTCTATTGCATGGCACTCATAAGAACGCGTTGCTTTTGGTTTTTAACAGATGCCTACTAAGTGGACTTTTCAGTGTGAGATCCCTAACTTATTTTTTCTATTCTAGCAATGTATTTTTTTTGCCATTCTCTATGTTTTTGCCTTTCGCATACTTTACTTTACGAGTTTGTTATGCATTTTTCCATTCACACATGGTTTTCTGTTTTCTTCTTTCTTTTTGTTTTTATTGATTTTTGTTTTTATGTTGCACTGATTTGCTCCTATGGTTTTTTTGTTTGTTTGTGCATCTGAGTGTATTTCCTTTAGATGCCATCATCATGTACACGGTTATTTGCCGGTATTTAGTTGTTGTTTGTTTGGTTGTTAGTAGTCAGAATGCTGGGCTTGGCAATCATCATCTAGTCAAGGCAAGTTAGTCAGTCAGTCAGCCATCAGTTAGTCAGTCAGTCAGTTAGTCAGTCATTTAGTTAGTTAGTCAGTCAGCAGTGTTTGTAATATGGTCAAATGTCAGTCAGAGTATTCAGAAGTAGTTGTTGGGGTTATTTGTTGTTGTCGGCTGTTGTTGGCGCTGTTGCATTTCATATGCTGCCCCTCAATGTATGCAATGAAAATGAATGTATGTCGTATGATTCTGGCGCGTTTTTAACTAAACTGACTATTGTTTTAATTGTTGTTGTAGTATTTTAGAACAAAACTAAATGAAAATATATTGATTTTCTTTTTGTTTTCTTTTTTTGTTTTTCTATATTTTAATAGCCTCCTCCTCCATCCACCTCTTACAAGAGTTTAATATCTCGTTTACAAACAAATACAAAGTAATTCTCGATTGCTTGCTACGTTCTCACTCATTCATGCTTGAAGCCTGCAGATACAATTTTTGTTGATGTTGTTCTTGCTGATGCTGTTGCTGTTGTTGTTGTTTTTGTTTTTGTTTTTGTTTTATAAAAGTCATTAGTCCGAACATAGACCGTAAGAGCATAATGGCACAATTTAAAATTGCATGCATGTATTCTTTCTATACATATGTATATGAATGTAATATATATGTAACTGTGTGTGTATCGTCTATGAAATGTATATCTTTATATAGATACTTGTACCATGTAAGTAGTTGCTTGCTTGTTTGGTTGATGATGATGTGTAGATGGTGGTTACTGCTAATGACATGCAGTAAAAGCATAAAGCAAAATCATATGTGAATGAACGCGAATAACATTGTAGTTCATCATTATTATCATCATTATCATCATCATGTTATTATCATGTGGTTGTTTTTATTGTAATGCGCAACAGAATTGCAATTACCTTGGCAGTGTTATCTTACTTTTTATGATTATCTAAGTATCTTATACAAGGCGTGTGCGTTATGTTTACTTACTGATCAATTTGAAGTGGAAATTATTTTTGCTTTATTATGCTTTATCTGCAATCTAATTATGTATTTATGTATGTATATTTAAAAATAATGAAAGGCCAAGGATGTATATAAAATATTGATAGATTGTTAGTAATCATGTTAGGTTTCATACAATTGTGTGTTTACTGGTTTTCTCTCTGATCGTAGCAATCTTCATTGATCTGAAAGTTGTATAGTTGAAGTATTTCCATGTTGTAGGTCAAGGAAGAAGCTTCAAGATGAATATCATAGGTTTACATTTGCTTAAGATGATACAACTTATTTTATCTATAATTATTAACTGTTCTGCATGGATTATATCAATGTAGACATACAAATGATCATCAACAAAATTACTTAGTTAATAATTCAGCTTTTATTTTGCCTTTAAATGAACGTCAAGAAAAAAATCCATAAGATTCAGTTTCATTCATCATTTATTTATATATTTTTCCGTGGACCACAAAACTTTAAGGAAAATCAACAAACTTTTGAATTAATAGATTTTTATTGAATATTTGAAGTATAATATTTCCTCATATGAAGTTGAGATTGTGACACAAACTTGAAGAACACTAGCAGTTGGGTGGCTCCCCATCAACAAAATCGAAATGATAGAAAGAATGATATTTATTTTATTTTGGTTGGGACTCACAATTCAAAAAGAGATTTTCTAACAATATTCTGATATGTTTGGCAATGACTACTTGACTGATTTGAAAATACGTCTCTAAGGTTTATATGCAACTTTTGATCCATCAATTCCTTCCTTTTCTGATGGTCCGATCCACCAAACTTTACTCAAACACTCTGCAGACTATGCTACAACTTCCCTGATTCAATTCATCAAAATTGGTAAAGCGGTTTCGGAGTCCATAAGGAACATACATACATACATACAGACAAATATAGATTCATTTATATATATGTATATTTATATAGATAAGTTCCGGGAGTTGTAATAATCTTTCATTACAGTAATTCTTCTTTATAATCAAACTTTCTCATTTCAATTAAGATATCCTTTAGTACTTTCTAAGCTTTTATCCAATGTCACAAGATCAAATAATAAAATACTTAAGTGATTTTATACCATGAATCACTTGTGAGCATGCAACAAGCAATGCTTAGTCCATGTTTGTTGTATTCATTCAACCGTTCGTTCGTCTGTTTGTCTGTCTGTCTGTCTATCTGTCTTTGAGAGAAAGCAATAAAAATCGATAGACAAATGATTATCTATTAAAATAAATCACGAAGACACCACCGCACAAAGATACACACATACAGACAAACACATATGGTGCAGTGCGGTCGGTGGCATATCATCCTTATTGACTAAGTTGAAGTCAAGGAAAAAATGAAACCTTAAAGAACAGACAAATCCATGGAAGGCATAGCAATCAGTTTCGAATCGAAGTGAATCGATTTATATAGAAGTTGAATTGCGGCCTAAAGTATTCTTCCTTTATTTTATTCTTTCTTTGACTTCACTTTCCAGTATTTTTGTTTGTGTAACTGTCTCCGCTTTTAAGCTAAAAGTGTCGAAGTCTATAAATTTGTAGTTGAAAGTTCTTTATTTTATTCTTCGTATGTCTGTCTGTTTGCCTGTCTATTTGTGTGTCTGCCTTTCTTTGGTTCGTTCATTTTACTTTTCAAGTTTTAGTTTAGTTCAATTTACTACAAACAGCTGTAAATGCAACATGTTGCATAGTTGGCAGTTAGCATTATCATCATCATCAATATCATCATTTGTATTTCTCGGCAATAACTACAATGATGTTGATGACGTTGATGATGAGGATGATGATGATGACAGCAGATTGTGGACAAATTTCAAGTTGGCACGAATCAACAACGACGACAACGCATACTAAAAAGTCTAAAGATTGACTCAGCTCAACTCAACTCAAAGTAAAAGTGGAGACCATGAAAGAAAGCAACATGGAAGACTTGTAAGTAGTGAGGCATAATGTTGAAAGTCTGGCGAGACATTCAGAGGCATTGTTAAGTGTAATATAAATAAATCGAACTTGACTTAAGTGTTTAAGCCCCGAAAGCCAAGATAAACGTTCATTGTACGTTTGAAAGAGTATGAGTAAGTAAGAATACTACTCTCTATATACGTTACATATGTACGAGTATGTATGTGACTCAATAGTTTATGTACTTAGTGTCTATGAGGTGGGTGTGTGTCAGTGAGCGAGTGAGTGAGTGTATTAAGTGTGTGTCTGGCTAACAATACATAAAACCGGCTTAACAAGCCAAGTAACCATGGCAAGTTTTGCTTAGTTGGCAGAAAAATCTACTCAACCATACACATATATGCACTTTGCCTAAGAATTTTCTATTCTCTTCTCTTCTTTTCTTTTCATTGCTTTTCTCATTGCTTTGTTGTTCCTTTCTTCTTCATACCATTTACTGTTGATGGCTTTCAAGTATCTTTTACTACTTTACTTTGATCTTTCTACTTTTAGTCTTGCTTTCTGTTCTCTTAATGCCATTTATCAGTCTTTTTCTCTTTCAACAACACAATGCAAAAAGTATTTAAGTCTATTTTTACCCTTCTTTTTTATTTCTTAAATATTCCTTCTAAGAAGTCTGTCGAGTTCAAGAACTTTGAAAAAGATAATAAGAATTCTGTTAAATTGTTTTTGAAATTGTGTTCGCGTTTAAGTAACTGGAATGTGAGTGAGTTTTATATTTATGAAATATCAAATTACCAATTGAGAGGAACAGAATTAACATTACTCATATGACATATGCTACGTATGTGTAATACATACTATATTTTTTTTTTTGTATTTCTTCTATTTTTTTCCATTTTTTTTGCTTTTCTTTCTATTGTTTTGGTTGTTGACAATAAAAACGCATTTAAATAATTCTCAATGCTCACATTTACAAAGTAATTGCAAAGTCATGATTTTTAGTAGAAAAACAAAGACAATACCAACAACAAACCCAACAAGGATGATAAAAGTCTATAAAACCAACTGAGTTTGAGGTTCTTCTTTTGTGTTTGTGTTTGTTTACCATGAAAAAACGTTTATTTCCTTTTTATTTTTCTATTTTTTTCTACTATTTTTTTTTTTTTATTTGTATTTCGCTTTTGTTTGTCGAGCAAAGCACAGCAAGTAATATTTATTTTTGTTTTTATTTTTATTTTATTTTTATCTTTTTGTTGTTCTTATTGCTTACTTTGTCTTTATTGACAGTCAGTGAGTTTATTTTATTTTAGTTGCCTCATTCTGCTATCTTTATTTCTCACATATTCGTACACCACAGAGATTATTTCATCTCTTTACTACTACAGTTTCTTTACTCATATTCCGCTTTCCTCTTTAGCTTATTTTACTAAACATTTTTGTATATAATTTCCATCATTTCATTGTCCTTTTGGCTTTTTCATAAGTCAGTTATTTTTTTTTTTTTTTGTATATTTTTGTGTGTGATGGTGCAACTCATAAAAATAAATTCACATTTTGGGAAACATTTGCTTTATAGTTTGTTGCTCACTTTGTTAAACCAAGCTTCACACACACACACACACACACACACACACACACACACACATACAAATAGTATAGTGTAGTGTAGTGTAGCGTATTATGTCAGTCAAATAGGAACCGCAAAATTTGCGTATGAAAGCATTTTCTGTTAAATAAATAAATAAAAAAAAAAAAAAAATAAAGAAAGAGTGAATGGATGTAGGATGGTTGTATGGATGGAAGGAAGTTGGTTGGTTGGAAAACCCCAAAAGGCCGACAACGACGGAGACGACGACGCACCAAGTCAAAGTCATTTTAGTCGAGGTTTTCTTCGTGTTCATCTTTTGTTCCCTAAACAAAAGCAACATCAACAGCAGCAGCATCATTTGCTTTCTTTTGGGTTCTACAGTGTTTGTCAAAAGGCAAAACACACACATGACACCTTTGGGACAATGATTTTTGTTGCGTACAAATTGTCAGAGAAGAATCCAGAAGACGACAATGGAGAAGCGTAAAACTGTTGAAACTGAACTAAGAAAACGACAAATTTGAATGAAATTATACTCGATCCAATCTCATTCCATGTCATGCCATGTCCTTATTGTTGTAGTATATCCTGTTAATGTTATTGCTGCTTTGTAAGCAATTTTATGTTCAGTTTTGCACAATTTTCTGGTTTTTCTTTTCCTTTTCTTTAATTTTTTTTTTTTTTTGTGTTTTTTCGGAAAACACAAGCCACAAGGGTTAGTTTGACATGGGGATTATGTTTTATTCTCTCTTTTTATTTTATTTTTAGTGAGGTAGGAAATGTCGATAAGATGAGATAAGATAAGTTTGGCAAAAAGGAAATAAGAACTATTTAAATTATTAAATAAGGCAAAATATTTGAATAAGGCAAGAATATAGTATTGTAGTTTAGCGAAGCTTTGAGAAGTGATAAAAGATATTGGGTTAGCAAAGGGTCATAAGCACTATAAAATGAACATGATGAGTTTAGTTTTGGAACTTTACTACAGTTTTTAAATTTATTGAGTAAAAGATTTAGAAATAAGATTTTAAGTATTTAGTTTATTAATTCTTAAGTTTATAACTTCGAAGGGGTCATCCACATTTCATGATTTTTTTCACAGGTGGTAAAATGTGTGAGCCTACCGCCCTTCCTCTGGTATGACGTCACATACTTTTTAGTGGAAACCGATAATATAGTGTTACTTTAATTTCTCGCGTTTCAATACTTTTAGATTATGACATGTGACGTCACAAATCTTATGAACAACCCCCCTCCTTCCCTGTCACAGGTAGTCACACTTGACTCCCTTCTCTTTCATAATGTGTGACGTAATATGTGGATAACCTCTTATCTATTAAGTCGATTTAAAACCTTCACAGACTTCATCCAGCCACTCGTACCAATATCAGGATCACGTACTCACATAAATGATCAGCATCAAGAGGGGACGGAGTAGATCTAGTTTAGTAACTAAATACTTGTCGCGTCTTCAACATACTTAGCCAGTTTATGAGATTGTAAGAAGACGCTTCGTTCACGATCTTGTTTCTATTAAGACATAATTTACATTATGAGACACGCTTGATAAAATTTTCGTTGATTATTTTTCGATGTCTGCTGCTAGCGTTTACACTCACAGAGTCAAAACAAATATTTCCACATTCCTCTTTGTTACAAAGCAAATTTGTTCACATTCCTTTTTCCTCAAAAACCAAACGAAAATGAAAAAATATGAAATACGCAAACAAAATAGAAACAAAAGCGTCGACATGGAAATGTTTGTCTTTGGTACATCAGACAAAGCTATTCCGTAAGCCTCCCTTTTCAACAAACAAGTGTCTTAAAATAGAAGAATCTCATAATGTAAATTAGGTCTAAGAAAGTTTATTTGTAGGAGTTTTCATGATTCGAACACTAGAAGATATTATCAAAAAAATAAACTAAAAACCATTAAATCTTTATTGATTCGTTAGACAAAGACAAATTCAACAATAAATCATAAATCCACAGACTTCCAGCACCACATAAAAAAATTGAAATTAAATATATTTTTAACATTTTAAATAAGAAAGATTTTCAAGGTTTTGCTAAAAATTATACAACCATGAGCCTGAAAACTTAAAAGGTCATATTTTTATTCAACACATTTGCTAGTAATGACTACGAAAGCATATGATTTTAATTATACGAGGTCATTAAATAAAAGTTACTTATGCATTTAAAAAAGTATCTGTAAACTTCGCTGGGTTATTTCTTGTTTTAAAAATTACATTAAACTTTTTCTTCATAAATTGAAATATTGAATTAAATAAGTTGCAAGGATTTAACACTTACACTTTACCCATTCAAAAATCACTTGCAATATATGAATTCATTTATATATTTTCCATGTTGCCATGCTCTTCTACTATCATCAAACTGAATCCTCTTTTCATGATATCGTCGATTTTGTTTTGTTGTCTTTGTTTAAACAATTTAAGTATTGAACTCAATGTATGCAGGATGTGCAGCTCTCAACTCTTTTCATTCATTAAACAGCGATTTCAAAATATGATTGTGCTGACTATGCATATTTCTAAGTGCGAAATTCATTCAACTGTGAATGCACAACGGCAAGCAACGATAAACTGATAAAATTTGATGAGAAAAAAAAAGAAACGAGAAGAAATGTTTCCTCTTAAAAATACATGGATATTCATTCATGCATTCATTTACTGAGACTTAAAGCATTTTGATGCAAGTAAAATTTAAAATAAATAATGCAATTACTTCAGAAAAAAAAAAATATATATTAATACGAAAGAGAAAAAAATAGTACGAGAAAGCATAAAAACACAAAACACACTACAAGCGACATGTGTCAAGCGTTCTTACAGCTTCTGATGTCGTTGCTGTTGCTGTTGCTGCTGCTGCTGCCACACGTAACTCACGCTCCATTTTTTTTCCTACTTCTGAATTTTTTATTTTGTATGTTTTGTTTTTTATCTGCTCTTCTTCTCTTCCACAGTCATAACTCAAAAAAGCAAATAGCGAAGAAGATGTAAAATTATATTTATAAAATAAAAAAGAAAACGAGTGAACTGAACAAGAGACAGCAGAGTAAAAGAGATATTTCTCGTATGTGTGTGGCAGGCAGGCATACAAGCAACAGCAGCAAAAGCAACAGCAACAAAGTACACTCGAAAAACTCCAGTGGAACTTATAGCGTTCCAATTTCACATTTGCGGCTGCATAATTTTCATGTCATCATAAAACATGGAATGGGCACAACATTCCAACAGAAGAAGAATCTTCTGAATCAGAATCAGAATCAGTAGAGCCAGCACAACAAAAACAAAACTCTCGAAGCGGTTGTAATATCTGTGTGTGTGTATGTGTGTGTGTAGTTGTATTGTATTTGTCTGTATATGTATGCCACACCACTTATTTGAATGTATGTACAACTATCATCTATCTATCTATCTATCTATCCATCTATGATGGACAGACCTACACACAAACAACCCTAAAAAGGGGAATATGATTGTCGGTTTTACGTTGCCTGCTTTTGCTCATATCTTGCGAGTATATAAATTTATCTATATATTTCTCGGTTTTTTTTTTGCACTTTACACTAAAGCTGGAGAGTTCAGTTCGCGTAAAATAAGAGGGTTCTTGTTCTGGCTGCTTCTTCATCATTGTCGCCTGTTTAAAGTAATTGGTTTGAGTTAGAAAAAAAAATACGAATAAAAATTGAGTAAAGGAAGGAAAGGAGGAAGGCAAGTCAGGTCATAAAGAAGGGTAAAGTGTTTGCCAGCAACATATGGTTGGCAGCCATGTGTGGGTATATGATGTTATTGCTACTGCTACTGCTGCTGCTGTCGTTGATGCTCTTGTTGTTGACTTGACATGATTAATACGACTGCTGACATGTTGATCGCTCACTCGTTTGCTTACTAGCAACGCTCATTCACTCACTCACTCAATGACTGACTCACTGACTGACTGATGGCGATGACGATGACGACGATGTTAAGTATTCGCCACGGTGTTTTGTGCTTAGAAAAAAAAAAATAAATTACTATAAAAAAGGGTTAAACTTGGGGCTTAGTGTTGATTTGAATAAATCAGTAGTTAGAGTATAAAAGACGCGAGAGGGGTGAATAAGAAAAGCAATGTGCCGCTTCCAATTTTTTGTGCTTAGCAATATTTCAATGGATTGTTTTTTGTTTTACTTTTTCTTCTTCTACTCAGAATTTTCCTTCGTTTCGTATGCAATTTTACGATTTCTGATTTAAATTTAGGTCAAAGTTCAGTGCACCATATTGCAATATTGCAATATAACTCATGCTCCTCAGTTCGATTGTATCTTTGCTGCGATGCTTATCAACCGGTTTTTGTTTTCTTTTTTCCTCGAATTTTTCAGTTCAAGTGTTTTTTTGCTGTGCATTTTTCTGAGATAATTTTTGTTTCTTCTGTTCCTCTGATGCTAGGTAAATATGTATGAGTAATAAATATTGTGCATTCGCATATAAAGTTTATTGTTTAATAAAATATATATTTCAATTTAAGTTATTTCTTTTCACAAAAAAAAAACATTATTTTTTCAGCATTTAAAATCATAAATTATACAAAAAACGCATAAAGAACGCGCGCGATTTCTATTAGACACTTTAAATTTACAAATTACAAAATATAACAAAGTAATAATAATAACAAGAATGATTCTCTCTGTTTTCTTTTTTTTTCGAAGTCATTGATATTTAAATATATACAAACCAAACAACTGAAGCCTATTCACGCTGGCTTAAATTATTAAAACACGCACACGCCTACTTACAATAATAAAATTCTACTAAATGATACACAAAGATATTCATCCTTACTAAGTATTAACGTAGATACTTTCAAAATAAAGTAATAAACAGTAATAAACCCCCATCCATCATAGTGTCAATCACAGTCAAATCTGTTTATGTTAAAGAAGTGTGAAACAACAAGAAATTACAATAAAATCACAAAATTCCAAACGAGATTCTAAAAATAAATAAAAATAAATACTAAGAAATCCGTATTAAATATTTATAGAAAATCGACATAGAAATTCTATTGAAATAATATGTAATTCTTCTACTTTATTTTTTCATCTTTTTTCATTCATTTGGAAACAAAAATTATAGAAAATGTAATGGAAAAGAGTAGAGCACACAAAAAATGGATTTTCATAGCCTTTTTAAGGCTGTTTTGATCCTGTATGTTATAAGAGGTAAGTACAAGAAAATGATTGTTAATAAAAATTATGTTAAATCATGAATATTATCATACTTAATAAATAAAGCAATTTATATGCGTCTCAAATGGTAATTTAATCGAAAACGCTTTTGTTAGATATAAGCGTTTTATTAGCGATTTTTGATAAGCAAATTTATAAACGCGATTTTAATCATGTATTGATAAGACTTAAAAATCGCTAGAAATTCGTAATCTTGCAGGTTACTTGTTTACTTTGGAATAATCACAAAAAAACGCATATGGTTCTTTTTAAGAAAACACAAATTTAAATCATTGCATATTCTTTTAAATAAAATATTTATGATAAGCATTCAAGCGTTTTATTAGCAAATTACAAAAAAACGCGTTTTGGCTGCGATTTTAATCATTTATTGTAAAGATTTAAAAATCGCTAGAAAATCGTCGATTTACAGGCGTCTAAAAACGCTTGTTTACTTACAAATAATGGCAATAAAAACGCGTTTTGATATTTTTAAAAAAACAAAAATTGCAATCATTACTGATTTCTTTTTTTTTTATATTATTTATTAGAAACCTTAAACCACTTAAATGTATAAAATATTGTTGTGAGGCCTATGAGAAATTACAGATATTGATTTAAAATCAGTTAACAGAAGGGAAAAAGATTTTTTTTTATTAATTGAGTGTTGCTAAGTCGTTTGGGTGAAGCTTTTTTAAGCGCCTTTGAATCACCATGCTGTGGTCTTTGTGGAGCATCGAGTAACTGACGAATCATGGGCCATTGGTGGTTGTCCTGAGGGTTGTGAACCAGGCTTTCAAGCGATTCATGCATGACTTTAGGTTAATTCTAAGGAAGCTTTATGATTTCTAAACATATCAGTAGCTTGAAGCTATTTATGTCGTCATCAAAAATTGTATTTTAAATTTATTTTTTAAGGAAGTGTTTTGCATAATTTCAAAAGATTTTTTTTTGCTGTGGGCGGTTTTTGTCGCCAATCAAAAAAACTGTGTGTCCCTTTATTGATTTCATCAAAGAAACCACATTTTCTTTTTCTTTCTAAAGTCAAAGCCAAAAGGCAGTTTTTTGACTTTTCTACTTGAAGACCAAGAAAAACCCTTACATTTATTGTGTATGTGTATGTGTATGTATGTGTGTGTGTGTGTGTGTGTGTGTGTTAGAGCTTTTTATAAACAGAAAGCCAAGTAAACAGGTAAATGTCATAGGTTTCATGTTTTGTTGTGATCTTTTCAAATAAGATTTTGAGTTAAAGAAAAAAAAAGTATAGTAGAAATAAACAAGTAAACAGCAGCCACAATTCAAAAGCATAATCAGCAAAAGATCAACTAAAAAAGCAAAAGGCAACAAACAGGAACACAGTAAGCAGTTGCCATGACTCTAAGCCACTATAAGAAGTAATATCAACAACATCATCAACAGTAGGAGCAGCAATACTACCAACATCACAAGTAGTAACATCCTTTTGGCAAAAAAATTCTTTTGTTTCACATGGTTTGCTTTGTGTCGCTTGTTTGTCGTCGTTGACGGCAACTGTTGTTGATGTTGATGCTGATGTTGATGACGAGGATGATATTGTTCTTGTTGCTGAGGATGCATATAAAGAAACCTCGTTCGGTCTCTTGGTCTCTCGGTCTCTCGCTCACTTACTGACTAACTGACTGGCTGACTAACTGTGACTGTAACTGTAAATGCTACCATTGTTTATGTTGTTATTGCTACTGCTCATGATGAGGCTGATTATACTCACCATGCAGCTACATGCTGCTGCTGCTGCTGCTGTTGTTGTTGTTGCTACTGTCTGTCATGGACAATGTTGCGTCTATTCATGCAGCATGTTTATTTTTTTATTTTTTTTCATTCTTTTGCTGGGTTGTCTTTTCGTTAAGAACACACTCACATACACACACACACACACCCACACATATGAGAGTTTCCTTTCTTTCTCTTCATGGGAAAATAGCAAATCTTTCAGCAACATTACAAACTTCCTTCTTGATGCATTGTACTAAGTAGTATATTGTATATTGTATAAACAGTCCAAGTTGCTTGCCTAACTTGCCGGGATTGCTGAATGCCTGACGTTGATGTTGCCTTGCGGCCACCTTCGATGTTGCTTCTACTTCTGTTGCTGCTGCTGGTTTAAATGTGCGACTTGTGTAACGTGACATTTGGGGTCATTCACATTTCGAGGGCGTGTTGTTGAACTTGGTTCATTCGTTAACTTTTTGCAACTGCCACCCGCTGTTACTTTGCTTTGCTTTGCCTTGCTTTGCTCTGTTGTTCTTCATAGTAAGTAGTTCTTGGTATGCTTACTTTTGCAGTTCTTTTCTTTTGCATTCGTTTATACATTTCTTTTTTTTTCTTTGATTTGTTCCATTTGCATTTGTTTTGTGTGTGCAACTTCTTCTGTTTTGATTTTTTTTCCATAGTTATTTCTTTCATTGAAAGAGCTTCCATCTTCATCTGGTTCTTCTTTAGTTTGTTTTCCATTAAAATTGCCTACCATTTCAATGAGTCTTACATTGATGTTCTTTCTTACATCTTCACCACCATGAATAGTTTTCAAAGTTTTGCCATCATCACCATCACCATCGTCATCGTCATCATTGTGGCATGTGGCAATGTGGCATACTCAACTAGAATATAAGGTGCAAGCAAATAGAAATATCTATTATCTGCTATTAAGAATTGTACTACTTAGTGTAGGCAAAGAGAAGGTAGAATTTGCATTATCCTTGGCACAACTAATTATTTCTTGTGTCTTGACTTTTGCTCAACTCAACTCAACTCAACTCAACTCGACTTCACTGAACTGAACTCAACTCTAATTAACATTTGATCTTTCTGTTGCACGTGTAATTTTTATTTGTTTTTATGTTTGTTGCTGTTGTTGTTGTTGTTGTTATTTGCAACAAAAGCCCAAAGGCAGACAATAGTTGCGTGTTGCATGCCTCCTGCTGTTGATGACTACGATGTTGTTCAGTAGACAATCGTGGTACCTTCTATTTTGCTTACAAGAGTCTTGCTGTCTTTTGTATTATTTCATTGAAGTTGTTTTGCTTTATGGAACAGAAAACAAATGATAAAGTACTAGGACAATATGAAGAAGCGTGGCAAATAAACAAAAGTGAACGTGTTCTTTTCAATAATTCAGTTTTCTGACACAAATATACCAAGCAACACACACAAAGACACAAAATGCCACACACAATCTCAAATTAAAATGACACAGATTGACTGAGTGACACACGTCACTGATTGATGTGTTTGAAATGCATTTCCGCTTTAGTTACACGCAAACACACAGTGCAGCATACAGTAAAAGTACAGTAAACAAAGAGAAACATAATCAGAAACAGGGGCAGAGAACAAAAGAAAAGAAAGCATCAAAAGACATGCAAAAGTTAAATTAAATACAAAAAATAAATTTAAAAAAAAAAAACACAAAGAAGGACAAACAAATCAAAATAAAATAAATGAAAAGAAAAAAAAAACAAAATAAATAACAAAATCATTTTGAACTTAAGCGTTGATTCTTCACCTCTTTTCTTACAAACTAAACAAACAAAAAAAAAAAAAAAAAAACCTTAAGGAAGGAAATGAGCAAAAAAGAAAGTTAAATATAAAGGAAACACTTGAGGTTGCACATTAAAATGTGCGCGCTATTCAAAGGATATTCACTGTTTACTCTGCTTTACTGAATATAAATACTGAATAGCAGCAAAAAAAGGTTCTCAAAAGAGCGAACGAACTCAAACAGAAAAAATGTCGTATCTTTTTGAGTTCCTTTGGTTACTTTGCTTGTGAACATTTTGAAATTGAATAGAAAATAGAAAGGAATAAATAAAGTAAGAGAAAGAGAACATGTATAAAAGAAGGTGAATCTGAGATATGATGAGACGCGACATGTGCCTTAGGACACGAACATCCTAAGCAAATTTGCCTTGACATCATCTTCTTTATCTTTCTTGCGCATCTACTGCTTTCTTTTTTAGCGTCATTTTTTTTTTCTCATATTATTATTTCCAGGATTTAATAGATTGTTTAATCGTTGCGTAAAGGCAAACATCCGCTTTGATATTTACAACTCATAAGGATGAATATCCTTAGATACCTTTGAACTGTTCGTGCGTGCGCTTAAAGTTGCACATGAAATTAAAGTAGATAAAGAAACAAAATAAGATTCTTAGATATTCACAGATTCTTATATGTAGAATGTAAGTCATATGAGGTCTTTTTCATTAGATGAAATTGGAAGCTAAGTCATTTTCTTACATCTATATTAAAGTAAAGTAAAGAATCTTCATCTTTTATATCAAATAGAAAAAGAAGCGCCGTCTTAGTACTTGTGCTCAACTACGCATAATGCATTACGCAGTATTTCTACTGTCTTTTTATATTTCCTACTCCCATATATTGTTTTATTTTTTCGCTTCTTAGCCTTAAGTACGCAATCTTTACATAGACACTCACACACAAAGGACACACATAGATACCCAAATAAACGCACACATACACACACACACACACGCTGCCTCTTTTGGCCAACATTAGTTGCGGCTTTTAAGCATAAAAATGCGTGTGTTTCAAGACGTTTATCGTCAAATAGCAGTAGCAATAGCAATAGAAGTAGCAGTACCAGTTTCCCCTCCATCTTTGGTACCATCATTATACATGTGACAACGTCAAAAGTCAAGTCTCCCCCATACCCATCATTTGATCCTTAGTCTCCTCTGATTCTTCCTTTTTTTTTTTGCTTCTGTTCTTTTTTGTGTATTTCATTCATTCAAAGCCTTACTTCCTTAGCCACTTGAATTGTGCTCAGTTTGACTTAGTGTCCTTGTTGTTGTTTTCGTTGTTGTTGTTGTTGTACTCCTTGCTCCTACTCCTGTTGCTGTCGTTGCTCCTGTTTTTTGTTATTATTATTGTTTGCTGTCGTTGTTGCTGGCATTGACATTACACTGCTTTCTTGATGATTGCTTTTCTTGCCTACTTTTAAATATTAAACGCTTTTTGCGTAAAGGCAACATTTCATTTTTTCCTACCAATTCTCATCTTCTTCACTTTAGCAGAAAGGCATGGAACGAACGGAAACAGTGACTGAAAGCAAAGCCTAAAAGCAGGCAACATTTTTTTTATTCAGTCAAACAAGAAAATGGAACCTCTTTTGTTGTTTGTATGTATAGCATTTGAAGCAAGTAAGAGAAGTAAGTCACAGTTTAAGTATTTGTCAAGCTTTTTGCCTATTTTAATTTCATGAATTGAGATTTGTAAGTAGTCAAAGAAAGAAATCGGAGAATATAATATTTCTTTTGGTTTTTAAGTGTTTGTTTGCCATAGACGATGACTGTCGGTGACAGACAAAATCATGAAAAAGAAATAGGCACGCACGCATTAAAAGGAAATTAAATAAATATAATGCAAATAAACAATTGAATTGCTGTTTCATTATAATTTATAATTATATTTTTATCTTAAAGTTTTATAAATTTTTTCTTGCAAAAAACAAATGAAATGAAGCTATGAAATCCTTAAACTTTTTTTATTAAATAAATATAGCAATTTCCTTTAAAAATTCATTTAAATTCCTGAGACTTGTAATTCCATTCCATTCCATTTAATTTATTTCTTCTTATTAAATTTTCTTGCTTTATTAAAGTCATAAAATGTGAGTCTCAATGTTTCTTTATTCTCTTCCATTCTTTTGTCTGGACCATTTCCCAGTCTGGACGCCTCTTCATACTTGACACTGTCAACTGATTTTCTTCTTAATTACTCAACTTCTTTCTTTCTTTATGATTTCGACTATACAAAAAAATATTTCTATATGTATAGAAAGCATCAGCCATGTGTCTATTATATGATTGCAGACTTCCGTTGACAGTTTTCTTTTCTTTTATTTTATTTTCCTTTTCGTATTTTCTTCTATTTTTCTGCATAATTTTTATTTTCATATTTTATATTTAAGCGACACTTAAATAATGCTGCAGTAGCAACTTATTCATGTTTCTACTGTTTCTGATGCTGCTCATTTACATCTTTTCTTTTCATTTCAGTTTTTTTCTATTTAAATTATTTTCACTCATCCATAGACATCACCTTTCTCTCAGACTTTCTCTTATCTTTATCAATCTTTCTTTCAATCAAGATGGGGAGGGGATGAAAGAAGCTAAGCTCAACTGAGCCAAGCTACTGTTTTTATGCTTCGCTGCTTAAGTTTTACTTTAGCGTAGCCTTCATCTAAAAAATTCTCGTACTTTGGTAGCTTTTTATCTATCATCATCATCATGTTGTTGCTGTTGTTGTTGTTATTGTTGTTGCTGTCAGTTGCTTCCGTTTTGCCTGTCATTTCCGTTAGCGCCATTTTAATGTTAGAATTTTTAATGATCCGTAATAATGATGGCTGCCATTGCTCCTGATGCTGCTGATGCTGATGTTGTTTCTTGTTGCTTTTATTTTCAAATAGTAGTGGTGAATGGTGAATTGTTATTTGTTGTTGTTGTTGTTGTTTAAACGCTTCGAAATGCTTCGATGCGCCACATTCTATAACAGTTGAGCTCCTGTTCTTCCTTTTCCTTTCCTCCACCTCCTTTCCTTCTTTTACCCAGTTCATTTTATGCTTCACTACTATTTCTGCTCTTGTTCTTGTTTCCATTATTTCAACTACTTTTTCATGTGATGCTTCTGTTGTTGTTGCTGATGCTGCTTCTGATGTTGATGCTGTAAACGCAAATTAAGTTGTTTTATATTTGTTGCTGTTGCTGTTGTTATCATCTCTCTAAATATATAGGCACTTTTATATGGAAAATATTCCACTCACCTAAGTTCAAGTATTTTTCAAGTGATGCGCATACAAAAATTGTATTTAACATTATAGTAGAAAAAGTTGTATATTTTTATGCAACAATACAACAAAGTAAAAATAAGGATACGCAGAAAATCGTATTCAATTCAACTGTGATGAATGTGGGAAAATGATGAATTTATTTTACTGAATTGAATGAATTGAACATTGAATACTTCGAAGCGATCAAAAGTAGTTTATGAATAATACAGAAGAATATAATCAGAAAAGAATATAAGAGCAAATATTATAGAGAAAATATATAATTTAAATTGAAATACGAATTTATGATTTAAAGGAAATTGAAATTTAATATCCTTAGTAGTAACAAGCTGCCCCACCCTCGCTCCAAAAAAAAAAAAAAAACACATATCTTAATGGTAACGAAAATGATCAGAAACTTGGCAATACTGTTGCAGAATGACTTTGGTCATGTGGTTAACACAGTTCAATGCCTTGATTTTGGAAAATGATGGAAATACCATTTTTTGTCCGAGCCGCACCAAAGTTAACTGAAACACTCTCCAGGCTAAGCTAAAGTTTGCATGAGAAATTCATCAAAATCAGTAAAACCAATTCGGAGTCCCTAAGGAACAGACATAGAGAACCACAGACACTCAGCATATAAAGATAGTCCCATTTATATTCGTCCAAGGTTTCTCTATCTTCCATACATTTCCTGCACCTTTTACTGTCAGTGAGGTTTAATTTGTATGCGTGCACCGCTATCATGCAATGACCAGTTAAGACGCCTATCAATGCTCTGCACCTCTATAGCTTTAGCTATTCTAAAGTTGATAAAATTTCACCAACTAGCTTTCGCTTTTTCCTGTAGTATATATATATATTGCATTTAACCGATATTCACATTCAAATGCGACAATAAACACATTGTTCTCCTCAAAATAAGATGTTTTCTTTGAAGTTGATTAGCTTTGCTCACTAGTAAGCCCGAGTCTTACTATATGTTTCTGGATTTCGATCTTATCTTTTATATACAAAAATGTTCTTATACTTGTATAGGAACTTCTTATTTCACTTACGAGCATGTAAAGGCTTCAAATTTAACATACATTTGATTTGAAGTCATATAAAAACCCTAAAAGAAGTTTAAAGTCCCTTAATCTTAAGAAATAAGAATGAAGTTATTCATACGAAAACCTAAACTTAAATCAGATTGATTTATAGATATCCAATCATATCTAATTTATTAGTTATTCATTTTTAAATTCATCGTATACTGACATTTAATTTGCCTGACTTTAAAGGTTAAAAAAGATTGCATCTATCAAATTTGAGTTCTTCATCTATTAAAAAGTGAGATAATTTTCAAAGTTTATATATTTTGCTACCCTCTGAAATTAGTTTATACAAAGTTATCAACTCAAGATGGCTTCACCCGCATTATTGAATTCATTTACATCTCAGCGTGCAACACGCTACATATAATTGATTTAAATTTGCCAAAAAAGGGAAGAAAGCAACAATAAAAGAAAACAATAAAAGAAACTGAGTGAATGAGTGAATGTTAAAACTGATAGCCAGATAGCGTTAAAAGCAGCACTGATATTAATAGGTTGCAAAAATATCTGTGTGCGAGAGTGTGTAAAACTAAAATCGTTTGATAGAGTTGCTGCCAGCATGTCTGGTCGAGGAGACCGACCAACTTGTGCTTTGTGTGTGCCACAATGTCACTGTGTTTCTTTAGTGTTTCTCTATGAATATCTGTGTATTTACTATATACATGGACATGTGTGTGCATTTTGATTGACAACAACTGACAAATGAATGGAAAATGTATAACAAAAGCAACTTTATCGACTTAAATATCAACAGAATATCCAACAACAATAACAACAGCAACAATATCATCATCATTGTTGTTTTTATTTGCTGCTGCTGCTGCTGCTACTATGAGTTCATGCTGTTGTTCAACTGCTAAAGAAGAATGGTACCATTGTCTGTCCATATGCCTGTCTGTGAGAGCGTGCGTGCTGCGTGTACCTTACTATAGCAACCACATTCACAGATGCACGCAATCTCATCCCGAATCCCTTCACACATCAAATGACAGGCATAGTACTATGTATATAGAAATACAAATTCAAAGATATACATAGACATACTAACAAATATGGGCCATGCTCATATCACATTTTGATGGCGTACAACAAGAACAACCAAAAAATGAAACGAACGAACAAACAAATTGTAAAATGAATATCAACTTGGATGATGGGAATGTATCATCATCATAGCACATAGCATAGTATGGCACCGCATGGCTTCGCATGGCATCTTTATACTACTCAACTCAACTCAACTCATCGCAACGCAACGGAACGCTTCGCATCATATAGCAAAGCATTTTCATTCATTCACTCATTCATTAATTCACTCCTGATTTCATCTATACTCGCACAGATTCACACACAGATACTTTTACAAAGAACATACACAACATATGAGTGTAGACCTTTTTTTACTGACTTCACTCGGTCAGTTTTCATTGATATGTACACGCATGCATGAATGTTTATTGAATGTCATTCTCCACACCTCAAACTCAAATGAAAAAATCAAACTGAGTATTTATGTATCTGTATGATGGTAGTCAGATACATGCAATGTGTGCCTTTTGATTGGCTACAGATAAACTGATAAATGAACGATGGAGTTTTATCATTTCCAAATGAAAAGTTTCTTCACCAGTTCATTTTAGTCTCAATTGAATTTGAACTTGTCTTACCTAGTACTAGTATTATGTATAAACTAAGTAGGTATACATAAATAAATTGAATGCTGGTGGAAGGATGCCTTAATTAACCACAAAATCTTCTGTTGAACATCATTTTGTTCATTTCAAATTCAAACTTCTTTCAGTAAATACCAAAATATCACAAAATTCAAACAGCAAAACTTTTAATTGAAATCTCTCACCTTAGAAATAAATTCACTCAACATTTTCATTGGAAAATTATTTTTATTTCTATTTTTTGTGGAAAACTTTTTTGAAATAAAAATTAGTTTTTTAGTTTACGAGGAGGAGAAGTAGGAGGCATCATCATTCGAATTCGCTTCAAGAAATAAACACAAAATAACAAAATCTCATCACTGCTTTTGTCAATTTTGCAATTAAGATAGTCAGTTAGTCAGGGAGTCAGGGAATCAGTCAGTCAGTAAGACCAGTTAGGACACTCAGGGAGGCCAGTTAGAGAAAGAGGCAGGCACTCAACTAACCAAGCAAGAAACTGAAAGTAAACGAACGTACAATTCTCGGGGGCAAATTAAATTTTCATTAGACTCGTTTTCCTCACATTTTGCAGCATGATGTTTTCCCCATTTCCACTTCCCTCTGTGATGCTGCTGATGATAGTCATGTCTCCCCAAATTTTATTTTCAAAACAAACTTGTCTCCAACGCCACAATTTCTATTATCATGTTTTCCATTCCCCTTATTTTTGATCTGCCCAAAACAATTTGGTAACAAAGAAATAAAAATGGGAAATAAGAGAAATAAATATAAATAAAATGTGAATGAAAATAAAATTTGTTTCAAGTGATTTTATTCTTGAAACTAAAAAATTTTATGTTGCTGGCTTAGAAACAAACTTTCTACTTCTACTTAGTAAATAAAGAAAGATACAAAATTCTGTTAGATGAGGAAACATGTGCAACTACTGTAAGTAAGAGATTTTTACCTCACTTTCTATATATTTTATAGATGATTATTCTATTTTATTTTGATAAATTGTTTCTACATTTTTGCTTTTGTTTTGGTTTTTGAAAAATCTATTATGCACTTTTTTCTAGACCACACCAAATGAATAAAATTATAGTTGCATACTTTAAGGCTTCATGCATTATGCACTCACTCACTTATTTTATCTACTAACAACAGAACTCTTACACTTTATGAGTTGTGGTTTGATTAATTTTTGATCAAAAGAGTAAATTTAAGAAAAACGGAATAGTTAATATTTTTTTGTCTTCCAAAATCCTAAATATATTTTGTTATTCATTGTGATGATGAAAACTAGAATGTGTTCCTTAATGTATTTTGGGAGCCCAGAAAGTCAAAAAGATTACCAACTATGTTTCTCACAAATGTGAAAATTGAGAAAAAAGAAAATGTTTATAAAATTAGAAATGAAAGCAACCTTGTACAAAATGCACTTAGGCGAGTGCTTGGAGAATAATATTTTGTGGGAAAAAATATACAGAAAATTGCTCTTAAAAGCAGGTCACTGCACGTTGAGGTAGATGCATCTCTATCTCGAGGTTGACAGTGGCTTTTACCGTAAAGTATCTTGTAGGTGGCAAAGTAACAATTTGCAACATGCAACCGCAACATATAAAATGCATTAAAATGAAAGAGAAACAAAGTCAAAAGCGCGAAAACGATGCAATCATCTTCTAGAGTGAAAATTCTGTCTAAAGCCTTTACTTTTCTGAAAAGGTGGTTGGTCTCTCTCACCTAATGATCTAAACTAGATGTTGCTCTGCTAAGGAAAGTGTTACTACTTGACTGTCATGATGCTGTTTGTCTGTTTGCCTTCTTGTTAAATATTAAATGCGTTTCTAAAAGCTTAAGAAAACCAACCACATGCGCCTTAAGTTATGCAATACTTTTCTCAAGTATTATTTTTCCGTTAACCAATTAGCTTCACTCACTTTTGCTTGCTTTCTTGTTCTACATTTCAGAGTTGCCAAAACAAAAAACAAAATTTTCAGCAAAAAAAACAAGAAAAACTTTTTATTTTATTTGCTCATTAAAATTTAGGCCATTTCAAGTGAGTCTATACAACCAATACCAACCTAGCAGTCATCCCAATTCACCCTCTCCTACTTTTACAACTACTACTACACTATGTCTGAGGACTAAGCTTACGGACCAAAACCATAACATAGAGTGGTAGTGGAGATGGAGATGAAGTGGAGGCTTTGGTTTAGTTCAGTGAGTATCTCGATAAATTGGCTTCAAAAAAACACAAAAAAAAAAAAAAACAAAAAACCTTGAACATTTTTAATGGGCCGCACAAGCCGCACTCGTTGGTCTTCCATTGTTGTTCCCTATTCCACTTTTCTTTAACGCTCGTTCACTCGCATTGAATTTTCCTTTATGTATATCTTTTGGTTAAGGTAAACCGCAGACCACAACGTGTTTTTTCCTTTTCCATTTTCTTAGTTTTCTTGTTTTATATATTTTATTTATGCCATCATCAGAAGCACAAAAGCTGTTTCAGTTCAACACTAACAGAGAGGCAGAGAGATTGCTTCAACCTGAGTATCTTAGATACCCACCTGAGTTTAGTCATAGTCATAGACATAACATAAATTGAATTCAACTTTTGTGCGTTGGCAAAATATTGCCTACCTCTTGGCTTTGCCATTTAACTCGCTTCTCGTATAACAACAGAGACAAAAAGCGAAATTAATTGCAATAGAAGAAAAAAGGTAAACGCGCCTAAAACAAGGCTACAACATTTAATTAAAAATTTAAATTCTTCAAAAGAATTTTCTTTCATTCTTTCTTACTTCTAATTTACTTACCTACTTACTTAGTCTTTTTATTCCCTTTCATTTCATTTCGTTTCATTTCATTTCATTCTATTCATTCCATCCATTTACCCTTCGTTTTCTCATCATTATTTTTGTCTTTCTTTTGCCTCTTGTAGTTACGCCAACAAACATTGTTAATGGACTTGATCTACAGGGACCGATATTTCTTCATGAACCACCGCATCGCGTTGAATTTTCAAATAATTCGGGTGGACTTATAGAATGTTCCGGTCATGGCAGTCCACCGCCAGAGGTGAGTACTTATTCATATACTCATATAGCATAAAGTACAATGGAGCGTATGAATAATATTATAACATTTTTGTCTGTTCGCCATGGTGGCCTAAGTTGCTGGTTTGGTTTTTGTTGACTTCAGGGACAAAAGCGTCCAGGCTGGTTGGTTGGTTGGTTGGTTGGTTCTTTCGTTGTTGGACATTTTCTAATTACAATTTTAAATTTTACCAACTACATGGTGGGAACTTTGTTAACATTACAATTCGAAAGGAATATATGATTAATACAAGAAATGAAAAAGAAAAAACGAGACCAACTAGAAAAAGAAATTGAAGTTAAACGAAACCATAAAGTCCTTTTGATTTTGCGTTTAATTATGCATACAATTTTCTTTTATTTTTCATTTCACAAGAATTGTTGGGTGGTCTTTACGAGTTAACTTGGCATTTAAATTGATGATGATGATGATGATGATGGCGATGATGATTACTCATATTTAACGCCAACCAACCAACCAACCAACGTCACGTTGAAACGCTTTGAAGCGTTTTAAGTTAATTGACTTCCATTGCGAGACTTTGGCCCAAAAAGAGAGACGAAGAAAAAATAAAAGGACATCAGCTTTTTGCTTAAACTTCCTTCTTACTCGTACATTAACTTAACGCATTCCGTGTTTTCTCATTTCGTCAATTTTTTGCCAACAGGTGGAATGGACACCCATACCTCCACAACAGGACATGGTTTTCATGCTTACCAATGGCAGTCTTATGTTTTATCCTTTCTCGGCAGAGAAATACCGTCATGAAGTGCATGCAACGGTTTACAGGTTTGTATCCAAGGGGAATGAGAATGGAAATGTGAAAATTGTCAAACAGGAAGAGCAAGGAACAGCAATGACAGCGACAACGATGATGTCTTTTTAATTTATTATTTATAAATTTTTCGCCATTTTTCCCTTCAAAGTTATTTCTTTAAGATGATGCGGATGATTAACAACAAGAGTAAATGAAATTTTGGGAAACTTTTATATTTAAAATGTTGTTATTGTTGTTTTCTACTGCGTTTCTTGATGTTTTGTTTGTTATTCTTTTAAATTGTATTTATTTTATTCCTTCAAATTTTCAGATGCAAATTACGAAATCTTGTTGGTACTGTACTCAGTCGTGAGGTACACGTCCGTGGCGGTGAGTATTAATTTCTCTTTAATAATAATAATTATATAGTAAATATGTTTTTGAACTATAATTTATTCAAGAAATATTATAATAATCCTAATCTATGCACACAAAAATTGCATTTGTGACTTATGGAAATAATTCAGTTGGATCCAATTTTCACTAAGATTTTGCCAGTTCTAAAAAGTATATTAAAAAAATATCGTGCTAGACTTACAAATGGTGTTAGAAAGAAAATATTAAAGTTAATTGGTCGTCTTAAATACACTAGAGAAGCAGTGGGAAACAAGGCAAGAAGCAGCCGAGCAGTGTATAAGAATATTTCAAAAATAAAAAAATATTATATTATATATCAAAAAGAAGTTCAAAAAAACAAACAATTCCTTTAAATCCCACCTAATTTTGAAGCAGACGAGCAACGGGAAGCAGTACTCGATACCATATAAGTTCGAACTGCTCATGTCTGTTAGTCTGAAACACTTGTATTTGGGATATGGGAAGCAAGACTAGAAACCATTCGAGCACACACTGATTAAGCTCATTTCTTTGAAACAAGACTGAGGACAATAGAAATAAACACATCTGAAACAACCGAAGAAGGGGTTTTAAGATAGGAAATAACTACAATTAATATGGAAAAAATTTCTTTAAATGCCTCTCTAATACACATTGGGGTAGCCCAATTTTAAAATAGACGAACAATGGGAAGCAAGACTGGTGACCGTATAAGATCGAATTGTTCATTTCTGTTAGTCTGAAATAGTTGTGATATGGAAGCAAGACTGAAAACCATTCGAGTACACACTGATCAAGATCGTCACTTGGAAAAAGATGAGTGACAGGAAGCAAAACTGAGGGCAATAGAAATAAGCACATGTTAAGACCATGCATCTGAAATAACCAGAATTAATATTCAAACAATTTCTTTCTATGATTTTCATTACAATGCACATTGGGATACTTAAATTTAAATCAGACGAGCAACGGGAAGCAATACTACGAAACTGAGACTGAAACATCTGCATAGTAGTATGCGGGTGAAAAACTTAAAATCCCAAAATTGCATACACCCACACGGGCAAAAGTTAGTTTTATATAATAATAATTAGATGCTAATAAGGGAATGTTGCACATTTTCCCTGAAATCATTAAACATTTTTTCTGAATTTTATTTTCGACAAATATTTACTGATCTCCACCGCTAGTTAGTAGTTTTTCATCTCGTAATGGTGGCAATCTGTTCAGTTTTCCGGAGCTCAACAGAATTTTTGTTTTTCTTGTTTTAATGAACTCAACTTAAAGTTTTTGCCTTTGTCTTCCTAATCAAAATAAAAAAGTAAAAAAAAAAAAATACTTGAAATTGCATATTGCAAGCAAAGGAACTTTTAATTAAAGCAAACCAAAGATGAGTTCAGTATTTCATTTTTTTTTTTTTTTTTTGTATTCCCCAAAAATATCAAAAACTAAAAAAAAAATTTCTTTGACTTTTCATATTAATGAAAGTGAAAAGTTTTGTTTTTTCTTTATGTAAAATGTGTTTGTAACTCATTGATAAGACACGTTTAAATAGAATGATGACCAAAAACTGGGAAATAACAATCGAAATCTCCACCATTAGTAAGGACATAAAATTTGCAAAATAAATGATAAAAATCAAAAGGTCACTTGAGTTTAATTAACAATAAAAACCATTGAGAGAGAGAGGGGGGCAACTTCAAATGATTCTTAGAACAACAATAGCAGAATAAATACAATAAATTTTATGTAGGAAGAAAACCACTGAAGGCACAAATTATATGCCTTTATAAAGAATATCGCAATTTCGTGAAATGTCCGAAAGTATGCTAAGCTTTTTGTCATGAGGCAGTCACGCATCTTGTGCCTGTCATGACTTGACTCCAACTGACTATCGCTGCTTTTCTTCTTGATCTTCATTCATGGTTTTCATTTTCTGTTTTTTTGGTTTTTTTTTTTTTTTTTTGGTTGATTTTATGGGTGCAAATGCCTGGAATTGTTTTCTTATGCTTGAATAATTTGATTCGCTTGCTCACAAGTTGAACTTAAGGACATTGGCCATTGTCGGATTTTAAGATTATGGAGAGAAGATACAAAATGAAAGCTTTGCCTAATTTGTGAAATCATCTAACCGCCTTTATTCTTCCTTTCTAAATAATGAAAGACAATAGTCATATTATTGCTAATGTGTGTGAGACTCATTGTCTGTCTCTATATCCTTAGAAATGATAGAAGAAAGGGAAGTGGGAATGGAAATGGAAATGGGAGAAGAGTAGGACAAGTCAAAAAGTTGGCTTGCGTTATTTAATTGCCAGAGATTAGTTTGATGTCTATCAACGGTTGAATGAGCAGCAATGGCAACGAATGCGAATGAAAGCAACTTTTAACTTGGGTGTGTCTTCCATGAGCTCGTAAATATTACCAGCCAACAACCATCCAACCAACCATCACATCTCATCTCAACTCATCTCATCTCATCTCATCTCATCTCAACTCAACTCAACTCATCTCATTTAATGCTATTCTATTATATCTTTTTGTTAAGTGCGCGTAATTAGCAAAACTTTTTCATTCGGTCAATGTAGGTTAAGTTGTTGGTGGAATGAGGATGGTTAGGTTGAATGGATAGATTGAATACTCTGGAATTGTGTAGGTACGAGTGTAGTTTGTGTGTGTGTGTGTGTGTGTGTGTGTGTGTATTTGGAGATGTTGGAATGTATTTGTTGAAATGTTTTTTACTTGAAATTAAGAAAATGACAAATCTGTAAAAGTTCTGTGACTCGCGTTCTCGAGAGCGTCTTGTTGAACTATGTTGAGTTGCTTTGCCAAATGTTGTTTGTGCATTCAATTTATTTTATGTTTGTGCAACGCCAACACTATTCAAGCCAAACTAAAAGACTATGCTCCAATGACAATGATACACACTCACTCATTCACTCACTCACTTGGTTTTCTTATTTTCTTCCATATTTCTTTTATTTTTGGTAATCTCTAACCCTAAAGTTTTTAGTTGCTGCATTTGCCTCCTATCGCTGACAGTGATGTATGGAATTGTTGCACCAAAAAACTTTGCCTTTTCACATTTCCTTAACTTTTTCTTACTACTCGTACTCGTACATTCATAGTCAGAGTCATGAGTTGTAGTAAAGAAGTTGAGTAGTAATTCATACCTGTGCAAATTTCAATTGAATGCTCTGAAAAGTAAGATTTCTCTTGTGCCTTCGTTGCCTTCTTGGTAAATAATATATGGTAGTAAAACGTGTGTCGCGTCTTTAAACAAGTTTTTGATTGAGCTGGAACATTTCTTGTCTCAACAAATAGACTTATACATAATATAGTACACGTATGTAAATTTCAATGAATGTGTGTTCATTTGTGAATGAGAATGTGAATGTGAGTGAGTATGTGAAATATAATTACATATGTAGATTTAGTTAAATGTTTGAAAGGGGTTTTCTTCTTCATTCAACTAAAAGTGTATAAATGTTTCAACTGGAAATGCATGACAAGCTTCAGATGATGTCAACTTAATTTTGACTTTTTTTTATGACATAAATTTCGAGTATTTTCGATGAGTTTTATTTGTTAGTTTCCTTTATTTTTATCTGTTGATCAAAAGGAAAATGTTTTAAAAAAAGAATGAGAATAAGAAGGGGAAAGGGAAAGGGAAAGGGAGAAAGACCTTGGAATGAAATTGATGATTTGATAGTTTTGAGATTATTTTACATTTTCAAGTCTTAAATATTCTATACATAAATGGCTTGCAAACTCTTTATCAATGTCCGTTAGCTGATTATATGTAAGTATATTTGTTTTCCAAACACTAATATTTTCTTATCCGAGGCTTTAATTGTACTTATAGGACCAATGTAGGAATGATCGTTGAAGCAACTTGCTATCCTCACTTCCTCGAATTTTTATCTAAGAGAATATATTTCTTCCACAGGTCTGCATGAATGCACTCAAAACAACATTTTCCGGAACTCATGCTCAAATGAAAAAATGTAGTTAAGTGAATGTTTTGTAAATTCATTCAAACGAAGCTGAACCCAATTTAATTGAGTCTGTAACCGTCTGTTATTTTGTGCATTAAGAAAAAGATTTTTCTCATTTCTTCGTACTCATTTGTTTGTTAAGACCTTGCACTTGTATGTCCATCTGCTTGTGCACTAGAGTCTACTTGCAATGCCTATTCCTTATTGTATTGTATTCGCTTTTAGAAATATCAATTCTTTGGTGCTGACCGGCACAAACAGATACATAGTGTGTCCTATTCCGTAGAAATACAACATGAAGTCTACCTTTGTGGCCTGATATACATTGACGTCTGATCAGATACATTAATCTGGATCAATTGAGCAAGAAAAAAGAAAGGTTAAGTGATTGACTTAGTGAATTCATGTTCATTTTATAGAAAAAGATTAACATCTAGTTTTTTTACCATGACTCACAGTCCTATTTGTGTCATTACATCTTCTAATCTTGTCACAATTAAAAAGTTTGCAATGACATGACTTCATTTTATATTTTTTTAATAAATAATTTAAAATAATTTGTATATTTTACAAAACAATTTGTATTTTCCAACAAATTCAACTGTCGCTAACAGGAAAAACTGAAAAGAAAGAAAGAAACCACTTTACTAATCATAAATAAAAACGCATTTTCCTTTCGAATTTTTTCCTAGAATTTCTCCACATTTGTAACTTGACAAATTTTCTATTTGAGAAAGAAAATCAACATAAATTGTTTCAATTTAAAGTTCTGCTTTTGAAATGTTTCTACACGTTTCAACTGAAACTTCTTTCATTTACTTTGTTCCTTCTTATTAATTTTTTTTATTTTAATAAAAAAAATGTATAGAAAAAACTTATAATAGAAATATTGAAAATTCAAATAGCGACATCGTCATATAATTTTTCTGTCAAAGAAAAATAATGGAAAAATAAAAATAAAATGAAAATGAAAAAAAATTAGAGTGAAACTATCAACTTCAAGTAAATAAAACTACCGCGACCACCACCAATACCATAACCACCGCCACTAGTGACTTCTGTCATAATCATAAATTTCGCTTGTTCATTTTTATTATTTTTGTGTGTTTTTTGTACTTTCTTTTTTGTTTGTACGAGTGAGTATATTTTTAGTAGAATTCTTTTGCTTTTGTGGAAAAGTTTTGCGAAAAACAAAAACGGAAATGAATTTCCGTATGGCATCCGAGTGCAACAGCGAGAGAGACACGTTCACTGCATCCAAAGAGTTGCAACAAATACAAGTATAGTATGTATATAAAGAGATGCGACAGAAAAATAGAGTAGCTACATCTACATCTATAGTAAAGCAAGAGTAGCAGCACAAGTTAGTTGTAGCAGTAGTAGCAGCAGAATTTCGGCCTGTTGGCGAATTAACTTTATGCTTGGCATCCAACACCCGCACTGTACTTTGTCACAAGAATAGAAAATTGCATGAGCACCACGACGACTTTAGGCTAGCAAGGATACTATAATACTATTCTAGTATGCTATTGTACAAAAGGCTCTTCTTCTCATTGCTGTTTTTGCTGTTGTTTGTGCCTAAAAAGAAGAAATGCTGCTCCAAAGTTTATTTCTATGAAAATTTACATGCAAAATGCAACACAAAAAAGTTCCAGAGCACAAAAGTTTCTAAAAATAGCAAAACTGACTAAAAAAAAAATAAAAAATAAAATGAAAAAAAAAAACTAAAAATTATTTTCAAAATAAATAGAAAGAAACAAAAACAAATAAATTGAAATAAAGATAGTACAAAACTACTACTACTACTAGTTACAATAATTGTGCTTTGTGGTGCCAAAGAGATTCTAAGAGCTGAGGAAAACTCTGATGAAGGACCAACAGAGGAAGGAGGCGGAGGAGAGAATGACATCGAAATATATATATAAAAAAAAGAAAAGAAAGAAAAGAATTATAATAAAATGTTGTCACAAAGTTTTTTGACTATGCAGCAGAGCACGAAACTTAAAGGGAAAAACAAAACAATTTTTACAACAATAATAACAACAAAAACAACATAAATGCAAACAGCACAAAATACAATAAAAAAAATAAAAATAAGAATAAAATAACGAAAAATAACTTTTCAAATTAAACTTTGCGCCATTTTAGCATATTAAAGTTGTGACAAAAACAACAAATCACAATGGCTTCAATTTTATATTTTCCTCCCTTCCTCCATCTCTCTTTCCATTTTTTCCCATTTTCGTGCTTAAATCCTGCGGCCATTTAAAGTGCCTAACAGCTTTGGGCTTAACAATAACAACAACAAACACAACGAAAAAACAAGCTTAAAGGACTTTGAAAAATAAATAAAAATTCAAAAAAAAGGAGATAACAGAAAAAAAAATAGAGAAAATAAAAGGAAATAAAGCTCATGGCATCGACAACACATGCTTGGCGTTAATTGCCTTTGTCCATCTTCATTAATTAGAAAATGGTAACAAAAAATATAAAATGTAAAAAAAATGGGGATAAAAGAGAAAATGCTGTTAAACGAAACACGCCAAGTAAAAGCGTTGATAGGATTTTATTTCCCTCTTTCTATACCTTTCTTTTTTTTTCACCAAGTTTAAGTCCTACAATGTCGATGTTACTTTAGTCTTTGTTATTTTCTTTTCCATATTAAGTAGATTTCTAACATTTTTTGCTTTACTACCTTTTGTCAATTTTCTTTAAAAAAAAATGTCTTCTACTATTTTCTCATTTTATACTAACTCTTTTGATCTACGTTTACATCCTTTCCTGCCTTTGCTTTCTTTTATTATCTCACACGTGTTTCCATGATTTTCGTATATTTCGCAAGCGACGGTGCCTTTTTTGGGCTTTTTAGGCTTTTAAAAAACACACTTGTCATCCTTAATTTGACATGTGCAATGACATTGAAAAATCTTCGACTCAAATTGTCAAACTCAATTCCAATTTTATCTTCTTCATATACATTTTAGTAGAATGTTTTACTAAAATAGTAGAATGTGTAATTCTGTGATTTTTAGTTCACTTATTTTCATTCCTTTGGTAGGAACAAGTTGGTAGGCTGTTTTGTTATTTTGTAGCAAGTGACACAAATGTCTGTCATAAGCATACATTTTACACCATTTGACAGTCTACAACAACAACAATTTGAGCTCGATGTCACTTAAGATTAAAAACAAAAATGTTTATTGGTTTTTTATGGCAATGAAAATGACAAAAAAAAAAGAGAAAAAATAAAAGAAAACTCCATTCTGCTTGCATGGTCAATAGGATGTTATTTTATATGAGGGGTTCTCAGTTCAATTGATGTGATGTGATGAAAGCGAAATATATTATACTCGTATATAAAAATGTCCAAAATGTGAATAAAAATGCCAGTAATAAAAAATGTTTGGTTTTGTTTGGTCATGTGCACAGGGGACAACAGATACTACTATATTAAAATATTTTTATTAAAAAAAGGAATCAAAAAAGATATAACGAGAAATGTTCTCGAACTCTTAAACTTATAGTCGTCATTTATGTGACGAATGCGTTATTTTCTTTTTCCAAATTATGTCACATTATCTGTTGTGATATATGTTTATGACAATTGTCATATAAATTGTAAATTGTCAGTGTATGTGAAAAAATAATAATTCTTTTATTCACTTTAAGATAATAGTTGTTATTCACTTTATTTTGATGTTTGTAATGCAAAGAATAGGATATCACCGGTTGGTCAGCATCGTAAGAAGATTTGAATTGGCCTTGTTCATCTGCCCAAGTTTCTCGTGTAAGCCAATCTGCAATATTTGATATCACTTTAACTGTTCGATAAGTACTACTGTTCGCAGCTTAGCTTGGTTGCAAGTGCCGTGGCCCAGATAGCATTGATTTACTCACCGAACCCAATAGAACCCGTGATAAATAGAATTAGCTTTGTTTTTTTTTTCAATTTGTAGATATCCACCTGTATTTTTGCATATTTTCCCTTTAGTTTTTGAAATTGAGAGTTGATATATTGATTATAACCTACATAGAGTTCTGAAGTATTCGTGACTGCGTCACTAGAAAAAATAGTTACCATTCAAATGGGTAATCCTTGAATCAAAGTCTTGGATATTAAAAATGAAGTGTAAGTAAGAGATTGTCAACCCTTTTGCCCATACAAATGTTGTTTGAATAAATGAAAAATTCTGATATTTAGATAGAATGTTTGTAAACGAAATTTTAGCACTAACTCATAGATCCCTTTGATCATCTTTAAATCGTTTACTGGCTTTCAATTTATTTAAAATTATACTTATAAAGACCTAATAAAAATGTCTGGTGAAATTTGTAATCTTAAAGTCTTCATGTTCTTCATAAATTCTTCAAAAATATATTGAGGACATTATGTTTGTGAAGCCTAAAGTATTTCAAAGGTCTTATTATGTCAGGGACTTGGAGGTCATAAGTATTTATTATCCAACTTATTTAGTTATATTTTTGATATTGATAGTATTTTAAGTGCTCTACATATATACGAGTACATATATTACTGAACGTTCTGTGACACAATTGACAACAATTATATTTTTTAAAAATTTACCTTTAATTTACAAATAAAATCATAATCATAATAAAATCTTAGTTATCTACTAAGATAGATCGGTTGACTGTATGAAGTTCCAAGGTCCACATTTTATAGTTGACGTGTGGTTTGATACACATCTCATAAAAATTTATCTTCAGTTCGTTATATATTGATGTGTTTATAAACGCAAGCAAACGGTCGATGATAACTCTGAGTTTGAAGAAATCTTAGCCAAGACACACTTGATATCATAAGGGGAACTAAAACGACTTAGTAAGCAAATTGAATTTGTCAAAAAGCTGCCGGGATATACAGTTGCTATTGACTCATTTAAGAATTATTTTTAAGACTCACACCTGGCTTTTTTTTTCTAAGAAATTAAGAGTTTTGATAATGAGAAAGGTTCCATCAGGACAATTAACTGATTCAACATAGACCTTTTTTATTTTATTTTTTGTTTGTTTTTATCAGACGTTCATTATTTTTTGAAACATTTAAATCACACAGTATACAAAATTCTTGGCTAATAGGTATTTTTAATTACTTCTTTTTCACTCATCAAATAAAATATATATATTTTTATAATTTTGTTGCCCAGTGTAATCTATTCTATCAATATAAAATATAAAACTATTTAATAAAAATATCATTTTAATATTCAAAAAAATATACTTTAGAGTAACAATATTATATTTATATATCATAATCTATTTTTATTTTCAGTTGTCAATCAAAAATATGCCGTTCAGGTGCATGATGAATATGTTATGACCGGAAATACAGCAGTGCTGAAATGTCAGGTAACTAAACATCAGATGAAACTCTAATCATTACAGAAAAATAGGAGAAACTATAATTTAATTTTGTTGTGAACACTTTCAATTTCACAATTATTACATACATATTTTCAGACACTGTTTCGTATGTGTGAGTAAAGTGAAAGTTTTATGCTTCAATTGTTTTCTAGTTTTGCCTGCAGCTACAACACAATACAAATTTTCCTTTTTTTCACTTAAGTTAACTTGAAATTCATTTAACCATGTACAACATCGAGTATCTATTCAACTGTGTAACGCATTAAAACCCTTAATCAAATTTCATTTAGTTTGTCGACATTCTTATATCATCTCATACACAATGTATCTAGATGCTCATACTGTCTATCATTCATTCACTGACTCATTCACTTATATAGTACTTTCACTATCTTTTGCATTTCAGGTGCCGAGTTACATGTCAGAGTTTGTAATGGTTACAGCTTGGGTGCAGGACACTGGTATGCATCTTTATCCAAATACGGACATTGGTGGCAAGTATACGGTACTTTCGAATGGTGAATTGTACATAAATAATGCGGGACCCAATGATGCATACAAAAGCTACACATGCCGTACTGTAAATAGACTGACAGGTAAGTGAAGTTGTTATATTCACTTGAATTCAATTTAAGTTGACGATTGAATTCAATTCAATTCAATTTGTTTCGGGTTGGTTCAGCATGATTCGGTTTGGGTTTAAGTTGAGTGATCATCATAATCACATTTGACTAAGGAAGTGAAAGTAAAGTTATTGTGTGATGTGATGTTTTTCAAATAAGCAAATCTTATTTAGCATAAACGATTATAGTAGAGTTTTTTTTTTTTTTGGGAAGGAGAGAAAGTTGTATCTCATATTTTTTTCATCAACATATGATTGGCAATTTTTTTTACTTAATATAATCAAATAAACGTGAACTTTAAGTGGGTTCAAGTGAAGTTCTTTACTTATGTTTCTATCTATCCAATTCTTGTACTGTGTGTCCTGTCTGAGTATTAGTTCAATGCTTTTATTCATAATTTATGAAGCGTGACATTCAATCGGAAAAGGGCAACTGATGCTTGCTCAAGTGGACAAACGTGTACAAAACCAAATCTTTCTTGCTACGAAAGCCAATAAACACACACTTACATCTATACAAATAAGCACTCACATACACACACACACACATAGATACATATGTATCTTATTCATTGTGCGTTTCACATACAAAATTTATTGTGTGTGAAAAGTTCTTAAGCTTTTATGCTACTACACGATGAAATAACATAAAAACAAGAAATGAAAAAGTAAAATTTTCTATTAGCTTTCACTCCATGCATCCATCACACACAAACAATTTCACATCATCAATCAATTGAGATAAGTTTTCTTTTCTTACATTTTCCTTCATTTATTTCTTCATTTCATTCTTGTATTTATTTTCTTATCATTTTTTTTATTTATGTTTTCTTCAAATGCTGCTGCCATTGTTGTTTATTATTATTTTATTTACAATATTTTTTCAATTTACCTTTTTGTAGTACATATTTTGTTGTTGTTTTTGTTGATTTATTTATTGAACAATCTTTAAATCAACTCTAAATACAATAGAATAGGAGAGAAGAGAAGGAAGAATTATTGGCCAAGGCTATACAAATATCATATAACAAGAGGATAAAATAATATTTCTGTTTTTTTTTTTTTTGATGTTCTGTTAGTTTAATTAATTAAAATCCATAGCAAACCACACTCACAAACATAAACACTTACACTTACACTTACACGTATATGTAAATGTGAATGTAATAGAACCACAAAGAAATGCCTTCTGGCTTAATATCACTATTCTCTTCTGTTCTCTTCTGTTCTCTTCTGTTCTGTTCTGTTCTGTTCTATTGTATTGAAGGACTTTGTAGTGCAAAAAGTAAATTTAATAAGATGAAAACTTGTTGGCCTTTGGTAGTTATAAAGTGAAAATGTTATCTGTATGTCTGTGAATGTGTGCGCGCGTGTGTGTGTGTGTGTGTGTGTGTGTGTAGAAGAGAGTAATTAACATACAAATATTTATGTATGTAAATGTTCTTGCTTTTTTATACATACATTCTATCATGAATTCTGATAAATGAATGTGAATATTGAATAATTAACAAGTCAGTAACATAGTCAGTGACAGGAGTTTCTACCAAAAATGTTTTTTCGTAAATTAACTTTTTCATTAAATTGGAAAGAACATCAATAAATTGAATGTTTAGTTCTGTTACGATAGTAGGCAAACTTTTTTCTATAAATAGATTAAATTTGTTCAATTGGCTTTTCACAATTAAATAATAAATCAAAATTTAGTAGCTTCTAAGACTAAAAATTCCCCTGCATTATGAATCACTGGTCTAAAATTGGTTCATGGCCAGTCAATTTGGAACCAGCACTATTCCCTTTTACATGTATTCAACTGGTGAGTGTAACATGGCGATGTCATTGCAACGGCTCAATCGCCACCGCCTGCATTACCAGTCTCCAGTCGGTCACCAGTTGTTGCCACCATATACTGGTTCACCTCTGCATTACTTTTGATGTAATGAGAAAAAGAAAAAGAAACTAGTGAAATACTATTGAAACGAGGACTATTGTTACCAAACACACTGGTAGAACACACCAAAGTAGATTGAGAGTCACTCTTCCTCTAGGATCACCTTCGTTAGAAATAAATCTTTCATCCTAATTTCCATTGGTTAAACGTCACATTTTATTACTGTCATCAGGTTTGCATAGGATGAACTTTGATTTATATCTTCTGACTTGTCGTTCTATTAATTACTATTTCCATAAATTTCATTTTTCATTTTTTTATGTTTTAATTTTACTGTATTTGCAATCTGTCAATCAGTGACAACAGTAGGCGGATATGACAAGAATAAAAAACACACGGTGGATCACTCAACTGGCAAGCGGAACGGAATATTGTCTCATCAGGAGACGCTTGTATATGTTGTTATCCAGCAGGTTGCTTTCCAATTGATTTTGATAGTCTTCCAATTGTAAGATTTGTCTATTGCTGAGTCAATCCCTCCCTGATAATAGGAATCTTCAAAGTCTCAGTAAATGACCGAGTTTCTGACGCACTGGAAAATCTTTGCTGTAGTTTGGATTGAAACCTCTGAAGAATTTCCACATTTTAGTTGGAAGCAGTGTGCCATACTGGCTTAAGTATGATCTTATACATTAACAGTTTATTTATCTCCTTTCTTCAAAAATAATTTTTTTTTTAAATATTTTTATTTATCAAAAGTTCGATTTAAAAACTAGTTATTTTCTTAATATAGCAGTCATCTTCTGTAAAATAATAAATCTATGTAATCTAAATAATATACTCGTATGTTCCAATAATCTAATGAAGGCAGTTTTTAGTAGCCAATGAAAGAAAATTATTAAAAAATTGTGTCCAAATGGTCAGTGAAATTCCATTATATTCTTATTATTCATTTTTATCTTTAATTCCGCCATTCATTTTTGATTCCTTTTCCTACAAAATATTAGTTACCATCGATTTGATAATAATACTTTGTAATGGAACAACATTAACATTACGTATACGCAACATGTACCTGCACATTAAAAGTAAAATTGTATTGTATATTGTACATTATTTTGCTATCTACAGACAAAGGCAGGCGAGCGAATGAAGTAAGCAAACGAAAGCTTAATTACATTTTATAACAAAAATCCATTTATTCTCCACATAGACAATGCTAATGATAATAGTAATAATAACAACAACTACAACAATAGTACCAATTTCTAAGTATAACAAAGTTGAATAGGTAAACCCTGAACAACAGTAATAATCGGAACAACAACAACAAAGTCATGAACAATCTGAACATGAATGAAAATGCATACTGATACTAATGCTAAGCTCAGACTCAATTACAAATACATACATACATAAATACGATATACATACATGCATTCATATCTCACTCACTTAGCCAAATGCCCATAATGAGGAAGCTTAATATGCAATAAAGATGATGATGATGCTAATGCTAATGAAGATAATGATATCAACATCATGATTATGCAGCGTTTGCTAAATTTATAAATTAAATTGCAATGGTTGCCAGAATGAAAGGATGCCCACCTAGCAACAGTCAAAAATGATAGGTAGTAAGCAGCAGTAAACAAGTAATCGAAGCAATAATAATACAACTAGGATAAGTAGTAACTAAGAGACCAATCGACCGCTTGAATGCCCTACACAGATTCATAGAGAAAGAGAATGAGAATGAAGGGAGTAACTGAAATGCGTAAGCTTTTGATTAAACTGATTAAACAGTGTATCTGTGTGTATGTGTTGGTGGTGTGTGTATGTGTTATAAGCTTAGTAACTGATAATGGTTGACAGCTAGGCAGGATTAGTTTGGGAACAAGAGAAATAAATGGCGGAAAATGTTCGAACATGATTTAGTGTGGCCTTAATTAAAGGCAACTCAATGGATTGCAATGTATGAAAACCAACACCAAAATTGTCTATGTAAACATGAGTTTTTGTATCTAAGAGTCACCTTGTGACAGCAGCGCCCTCAACCATTTTTGTATCTCAATAAGTGTGAATGCGTGCATGCCTGCGTGTGTGTGTGTGTGTGTATGTGCTTGTATTTAGGTGTTGTGCATGTATCCTCTCTTTGTTTGTATTGATAATTAAAAAGGACAACTACACACCGCAGGTCATGATCTGAGTTAATGAAATTTTGAAATGCTTACAGAGGTTACGCACAACTCTTGCATTATGGACGAGTTTACACACAGCTGTTGCACACAGATTCATTTAAGTTATTGCCCCAGTCGAGATTTTTGTTTTTTTGTAATTCAAATGAAAGTCATAAAGGTAAAAAAAAATTGTGACCAGCTGTTACTTCAATATTGTTGTGTGCTGTGTTGCTGCTGCAAGCAATTAAAATTAAATTATTGTAATTACAAACATCCATTAAAAACTCAAGTGATGCCACAAAGTATGCAGCACATTATTCGTATTATTTGTAGAAACATTAAAATAAATGCAGTTGCAGTTGTTGTCCAAATGTTATTTCATAATTTAATACAATTTTTCTTATATATATATATTTTTTTTTTTTTATATTTAAAGGTGAAATACAAATATCCACATATCCTGGACGTATCATTGTAACAGAGCCCAAGGGCATGGTTCAGCCGCGTATCAACGTTGAGAAGCATTCAATGCGTCATGTCGTGCTTAATGGCCAAACAACGTTGCCATGCATCGCTCAAGGACATCCGGTGCCAACATATCGGTGAGTAGCTAACACAAACACACACACACACACACATATATACACACCCATACTCTCTCACACTCATATATGCATTTGACATAAGAAGCGATGAACAATAAAATAAGAAAGAAAAAAAGGAAACCAAATTTACTACAACAAAACGCCCGCTTGACACGTAGTCCACCATCACTAAAGGGCAGGTATTTTGCCATAAACACAGACACACAATCTGTATAAGACTATCACACACACACACACACACTTACACACACACACACACACATACATTGACTATAGATGAACTAAACACAGTTTGGGAGAAAACTTTATGACTTTTACATATGTGAAATATTTAGCAAGGAATGCGCACAACAGCAAATAAAAGAAAAAAAGAAAAAAGAAAGTCAACCGATTTGAGTTCTCACAAAAATAAAATTCTTTGGCATTTCGTATCAGTTTTTGCTGAGTTGGACATGACATGAGCACAAGTTTCCAACAGAGATACAAACATTCACTACATCTCATGGATATGTATTCATGCACATGTGTGTGTAGAAACATTTGAAAATATATGTATTTTACTCGTGTTTGTGACATTTTTTTTCTTTTCTTTTTTTTTTCTTGTTTATTTGTTGCGTTTAATTTGAGTGCCTTCAGTTTGTGCCCCACCGCACAACTCACCGCTAACCTCACTACTCTCTTATCACTTCTACACTACTATTCTTGCTACTCTACGTTTTATGGTGCGTGCCGCATAAAGTTTTCGCTTAAATATGCCATCAACTTGTATGGCAGACGACATTTGTTTTTCTTCCTCCAGTTTTCTCTTCCCTTCCCTTCTCTTCTCTCCTCTTCGATACTTTATGTTTGAACTGAAAGTCAAACTAAATAGAAACAATCAGAAATCATACCCAAGTGAATGAATGAGTGACTGAATTGTATTTGAAGTTGTTGCATTGTAGAAAATTGAAAATGAAATTTAAATTTGTTATTTGTTTTTTTTAATTTAACTTAAAAGATAGTAGACAAAAATTGATTAAACAAAATCATTTGTTGGGAGTCAAGATATCATCATTTGCTTTGTTGAATTTGTATGTAAGAAAGAATGAAAGGAAATAAAACGGAACAGAAATGCACATGAAATTGGAAATGTTATGAAAATAAAATCATTCAATTTTTATGCAAAATGGAAAAACAAATTCAGTACAATCAGAACGATTAGTTGGAACATGGCTTGCGGGATTTCGTTCGGGAAATTGCAATATCAAAGTCGAGCCTCGGTCTGGGCAACCTTGTACCGAAAAAGTGGATCAAACATGACGTCGCGATCTTGGCATACATTTAGATCATTTAAGAAAGGCTACCTATACAAAAAAAAAAAAAAATGTTTGTTTGCGTACCACACAATTTGACAGAAAAAATCTCATTTTAATCTGAAAAATGTATTGAAACAGAAAGATTTGAACCTTTTCTGCTCGAATTGATAATTTCCAATGAAAAATTTGAAGGGGAGCCTGCCCAAGCTACTGAAAAGGCGATGAGATCTCTGAAGTTGTTGCTGTGCATTTGGTGGGATTGCAAAGGTCTTGTAGTTTATGAGCTACTTCCACCTGGGCAAACAATTCAAAACTCTATTGCCAATACAACGCTAGGCCACAAATTCTGTCATGACTAACGTGCCACTATATTATTTTTTGTCAAAACCGGACGTTTCCTTCGGAATTAAAAGAAGGAATAATAATACTATAACAAAATAATCAAAACACTAATAAATAATGAGTAAGTTGTATGAGTTCACGTGACTTCTATTATATTAATCTTTGTAATAAAAATGGCTTTCAATACTAAGACGCTTAGCTGCGTTTTGTTACTTGTCCATATTTTCTTCATTTGAGAAAAAACTCTTTCGACTGGTGCATTAATGACAGGCAGACATATAACGTACTCAATAATTATAGAAAAGTTTGTTAAGTGGAGATTATTGACAGGGAAGTGCTGAAATAATTTCATCCAACAGTTTTCAGCAGTAACATTGATTTTTTCGTCTACCGCAAAGATGGAAATAATCGAAAATTCGTCGAACACTTTCGTACCTTGGCAGCTGCTAATAAATCCTCGCATGATCAGCAAATCCATTACATTCTGTATCTCTTCCCATGTAGGTACTTTAGTTAAATTTTCTCATTCAAAAACTTTAATTTCTGTGTTGAATTGACTCCATTGCTCCAAGTATTCTTTGCTTGTTTTATAAATCTCAGTTGCCACAGTTTTTACATTCTCTTGGTCAACATCAGCATCGGTTTTCTTTGTTCGACTTTTATGCCCTAGCAGGGGATAGCGGAAGCAGAGCCTAAAAGAGGCACGTATGGTCACGTTACTTATGACTCTCTAAAAATTGATGAAACAATGTTGGGTGTGCACCTAGCATATAGTTTATCATTTATTTAACTTCATGCAGAATTATCTTTGTGGCGTAACAATGATTACAAAATGATATTGGGACAGTTTTTTGATCAGAAACCCTTGAATCTCTATAAAGACAGCATATTGGTTTTACCTAAAAGATGCCAAGAGATTATCAATAACAGTGGGTGATATGTGATGTAATAGAATTTTTAGTTGAGGAAATTTTGTGTGTCCTAATATTCTAATTTAGGACTTACTAAATTATTAAGACTCTTACATACTACAATTTATAATTATTTGCCCTTCTTACAAGTGAAAGAAGGGATTGCATATTACTATGGGCTTCTAATTTAGCAGAAGGGCTGAACGAGAAGAGTTTCTTGTATGAACAAAAGCTCTGGCTTATGGATTAACATGCAGCACAAGTTTATCCGTATAGTTACGTTTCTTCTTTTTGTGGATATTTTCATTTCTGATATACCATGGAGCGCTATTATTGTTCTGAGAATTTTATATTGAGCTCTTTGTATAGCCTCAACATTACGCAAGCGTAACTCTGAACCGTATGTCTAAATTGGTTTAATGTTGAAAAGTTAAAATGACTCTCATTTTCTGAAGTTACTTTTCTACCAGCAAAAATAAAAAATGTCAATGAAAATAATAATTAAAATTCAAAAATATTTCACCAATTTCATAGTTTACTCATTATTAGGATACTAAATGCTCTTCAATGGGACTATCTACTTAAGGTTATCATTTGGTCAACGATAAACTAAGCAACATAAATTATGTGAATTCATATGACAACTTTCTATTTTTTTTTTTTTTTTTTGGAGGCCAAATCACTTTTTTTTCTTTATAAAAAAAATAACTGAAAAACTCTGGTCAAGCTATGTAGCTTTTTGCATATTTAAGTTTTTATTTTCTCGCTTTACGCTTTGCTTATGATACAAAATATAAAACAAAAAAAAAAAAAAAATGTGCGCTTGTCTGTATGAAGGACTTTAGCGCAATGTAATTTACTATTTTATTTCTTCTATGCCTTACTGTTGTATCTTCTAACACAGAGACACATAGACACAGTAGTAGCATATGAAACTTTCAGTGCATCATGGTTGCTTGGTTGATGTGTCTACATAAAACAAGAACAGCAACAAAAGGATAATGGTAACAATAGCTCAGCATGCAATGCAGCACGGCCTCATGTCCTGTTTGCCGTGACTTGTGATTCTCTTCTACTTGTATATTGTTCTATGGTTCGTTTGTTTGTTTCTTTTTGCTATTGCAAAAGCTGAAAGCATCTGAATAACTTTGTTTATTTCTTTTTTACCCTTTTTGCTTTTGCTTTTGCTGTTGCTGTTGCTTTCCCTTTATCATTGTTTTCTATTTGTTTGTTTGTTTGTTGATATTTCTCGCTTGGGCTTTGCTTAGCAAGTCAGCGTGACATTTTCCCTTCATGCAATCTCGATTTCACATATTCTCTTCTCTTTTGTTTTTTTTTTTTGTTTCGTATTCTGCGTGTTATTTATTTTTGTTTTGTTATTTTTTTTTTTGTTTGTTTTAGGTATAAATAAATAAAATAAAGTGAAATAAAATTTGTAGCGTAAATAATTACACATAAAAATATTTGTATTGCATAGTTTTTTTGGGGTCACACCAAATCATAAATCTCAACGGTGTTGTTTTCTGACTCTAATGGATTTTACTGCATAGATTTTTATATATTTTTTATTCTGAGTTCTTGCATCTGACATGGTTTCATTTTTAAGACATTTGATAATTTCATTCAACATTTTTTCTCCGTCTTATTCCTTTCTTCCACTGAATAACATTTCCGCCAATAGATTCTGATATTTTTTAATTAAGAAATGCATTTGATTTCCTTGAGTACCAAATTAAAATCAATAAATCATATGAAGCAGCAGCAGTAATAACAACAACAAGGATAACAAAAACAACTTCAAACAAATTGATGCATGAACGTTTTTAATTAATATTTTTTTCTTTATAAATATACACAAACTTATTCACACACACACACACACACTTGTGTGTATCTACGATGGATAAAAAATATTGCATTAAAATACAATATCTATGATATGAAAAAAAAAATATGAAAAATTTGATCATGCTGATGTCGCAATTTATGGATAAAAATATCCATAACACACAAGCATATCCTGCCGCTTTATTTAATTGTATCTCTCAATCTTTCTTCTACTCTTTATTATTATATGTTTGTGTTTGTTTGTTTTTCCTGGTGTATGGCATCATCATAAATTTCTGTGTATCTGAATGAATGTGGAGTATCTGTACTTATTTACATTTTAAGCAAACCAAACATTTAAGTGCAATATTTTCCACTTTATTGAGCTGTATTTGATCGAATCAAATTATATACTACATACATAAGAGAAATTATATAATCGAAAGACTTTGCTTTCTTCTTTCATATGCATAATTGAATGAGAGAATGAACGACTTTGTTATTAATGTGATGCGTTTGGGTCATAAAACAACAAATAAACAAAAGAAGAAATGAAAGTTCTGGAAATTATAAAGAAATGAATAAAAACATTTATTATTACATAATGAAATTTATAATGATGTTGATGATAATGATGATGATGATGATGTTTGTTAATCAATTGTTCATTTTCAATTTGCCTGCAATATAAATATTAAAAGTCAAACAAAATAAATTAAAAGAAAATTAGTAAAATTAAGAAAAAAAAAATATTATTTTTTAAATATAAATACAAAACAAATAAAGAAAATACAATTAAAATAAATGAATAAATTTAAAAAAAAATTAATATTGAATTTAACAAATTTTTAGTAGAAATTTAAAATTTTTAAAGATTATAACTGCAGATTCAACTTCTTATACTGAAGGATAAGCCAACTATTGGTCTGATTTTGGTTTGGTCATTTAATGGACAAAAGTTAGTTTTTTTTCAACGAATTTCACTTTATTTGATAGATTGATTCTTCCGATTAAGTATGAAATTAACAACAGGGAGTTCAAAATCGGACCAATAAATGGCCTATTGAATGATAAATGAGAATATTTTTTTTTGCATTATTATTCTGATATTAATCACATAATTGCATAAATTATTGTATTGGTTGCATAGTAATTTTATGTGCAAGTGAAAAATAACAAAATTATGTAGATCATGTTTTTCTTTGTAAAAGTTCATTTGAGTGGAGTCGTCTTAGACTTCGTCATGTCACACTTTATGTTAGAGCTACCACCAGTACCACATATTATAATTAATATATAAGTACTTGGATATGTATTTGAAGCCAATGCTTTTAATGGCTGTTTATCAAATACTGTAGACAACTTGAGATTCCTTTGCAGGGCAACTATTGGGTTCTCATGATTTGTTTTGGAACCTTGCTTTCGCACAAGAGCGAATGGCTTTGGTATACTATTTACTTATGAAACATCTGACGAAATTAATATTTATTAAGTAGAATGCGATACATTAAAATAATTATGCATATTTATTAAATTCATCAAACGAAAATTGCTGACATTGCGATGGTCACATTATTAGAAGGTAAAATACTTTTGATAAATACACAATGCATATCTATCTCATCACTCCATGGACCGCTTTGAACTCTTCCTCTCTTTTTCCTATTGACATTGTCATATACGAGTATACATATTTGATAGCTAAGTATGAATGCATTTCATTAACATTTTCAATATACAAGTCTATGACATTTAAAATGCATCACATAATTTCAGTCGAATTATAAATTCTAATTTTGAATATTGCAAAATTTGCAAAAGACACCAAACATGAACATGTTTTGCCAAGAACATCTTACAAGTTCCTTCTAACCTACAGTTGTAGCTCGATTTCAAGACATAGAGATCAGAAGACAAATCCTATAGGAATTGTTAGAGCTCAGAGATGGGGGTGTATAGAAGTGTCAACCAAATCTTTCTCTTTCCTGATTTTTCTTAAAAACAATCTCAATTGGTTCATTTATTATTTGTTTTAAGAAAAAAAAAAAAACCTTTTTCTTAATGTGATTATTCATTTATTCAAAGATGGAATCCATGCCAAAATCAACGTCTGCATTCATCAACTTGATATGAGACAATGTAACCTTGGGAGCAAATGTCTTTAGCAATGAATTTGCGTTACTTTATAAGAAATATGGCTTATATAAATATATTATTATTTTTCACAGTTTATATTGGCTCATTGATCATAAGTGAAATAAAAGATCAAGAAAGTAATGGCAGATGATATCTGTAATATTTGTTCATTAACCCCCAAATTTTGACATTCTTGTATTAAACGCACTCACTTTGAAATGACTTCTGCTACAGAACATTCAAACTTAAAATTTAAATTTAGAAAATAATCATTTTCAGCTAATCAAAACTATCAACATATGAGATCAGATTCAACTTGAATTCAAACATATTGTATAATAGAAATTACTTCTCAGCATCAGATTTGTGTAATGTTTAATCGACTAAAATGGTCATTTTGCTAAGCATAACCATTTTATTCACTTATCTCGTGTACATGCGATGGTGTTAGATAAAATCACTCCACGACTGTAATGGTAATAAAAATTCAATGCTGGACCAATTCTTTCACTCACCCATAACTTTTCATCATTAGTTATACAAATAAAGATGTTTATACAAAAAGAAAATAACAATAATATAAATTTTTATGTATTTACTTAAACTTGCCACAGTTGGCATTTGCATTTGCATTCAATCATTTATTTTTATTATTGTTGATTTTAATTTTCATTTACATTTCTTCTCTTCTCTTCTCTGCCTTCTTTTACTTATGAACTAAACTATGCATCATTTGGTTGATTCCTTCGTTCGTTTACTTTGCTGGGACTCTTGTTTGATTGCTTGATTCATCATCATCATCATCATCATCATCATCCACCAGCTGGTTCAAGGAGGAAAACGAACAATTGTTGCCATTGCAACTGAGTGAACGCATAACAATCGTTTCTGCTGGTTTGCTTAAAATAACAAAGGTAACAATATTCTTTTCAAATCTTTCCATTTTTACTTTTCTTTCGAAATGATGAAGCCTTTCACTAACTTAAGAATATTTTTCCTATTGCTTAGGCGCGCCTTGAGGATAGTGGTAAATATCTATGCTGGGTAAATAATACTGCTGGCGAGGAGACCATACAAGTTTCACTAACTGTAACGGGTAAGTTGCATTCAGACACAAGCATATAATTAAATAATTTAAAATGGCGTTGCTGATGAGTGTCTAATTAAGCTAGTATACCGGATGTAAGCTTACTGTAAGGATGTGGCATTGACAAAAAAAAAAAAAAACAAAAACATTAAAACTATATGACATCTTTTTACCAAAACACACAAAAGACACAAAAAAAAGGAAATGCAACCGAGTTTTGACTTACTCATGTACTCATTTTACTCTCCTTTCTATTCTTTATTTTTCTCGATTTTTTTGTTTTCACCATTCTGTGACATCCTTTGCCATTTCCTGTGTGATGCTGTAATGCTTGTGATGTGGATGTGGATGTGGTGTGTATAGCACCGCTGACGGCACATCTACAGCCGCAAGTGCAAACAGTTGATGTCGATAAGGATGCACAGTTTCAATGCATTGTCTCCGGACATCCTGTGCATGATGTTAATTGGCTTCATGATGGCAAACCCATATTGCGTGATAATCGTGTTGAGGTGGGTGTGATTTTTATTTTTTATTATATAATAAAGTATAAGTAATAAGTTTCGATTTTCTTTTTAGATACTGACAGATCCACCACGTCTGATTATCAAAAAAGTACAAAAAGATGATCCAGGAATGTATCAATGCTTTGTTTCCAATGAATGGGAACAAATCCAGTCTACAGCTGAGCTTCAATTGGGTGGTGAGTAATAATAATTATAGCAACTAATATTTCAATCTTTATTGCTACACATAATGATTTAATAATGCGTGATGGAATGGGAAGTGCAAAGCTTTTCCCGAACATTTTGTTTAATCTATAATGCATTTATAGCTTCCTGTGGTCATTAATAAGCAAAATTTTATTAGTTTTGCTTGTAAAACAAATCAAAAAGCGTAATTTCCGCCACTTAAACATATGGGAAGCATATGTGGGTAGGTGGAATTTTATGTGAACAAAACAGGACAGGACATTCTCTTTCAATTGTAAAGGTTCGCCTCAGTTAGTCGTTTATTCATTTAGTTGAATGCCAACCACAGAAGCCACAAAAATAAATGTTTGTCATAATTGCATTTCATTATTTTCTAATTTAGCAAATTGCTAACATTTTTCAAACACGCACAATGTGACAACAAAAACACCCTCGCTTAAGTCACCCATTGACTCGCTCACTCACTTACTCACTCACTCACTCAACCAATTCATCTGGGATCATCGTAGGGGGTCATGAAACATGCACTTAATTTTATTAGCACTACAATAAATGCCAATACGCCTTAACACTCGCCCGCCTACCCGCCTCACCATCAACAATAAACAGTAAAATGAAAATGTATATGAATGAAGGAAGGAATAAGAGAAAGGGTATAAGGAATAAAGAAAAGCCAAAGAGTAAGGAAGAGTGGGTAAATATATGTGTGTGTGTGTGTGTGTGTGGCATTCAACAGGAAATAAGTGAGTGAATGGAGGAAGGAACACAACAATTTGAAGGCATCGAATGCCATCAGTAGAAAAAGCAAGCGCAACCAGCCACTATCAGAGAGAGAGAGAGAAAGTGACGACACAATAAAAGGAGAAAAAACATGAGTAAGTGAATGAATGAAGGAATGAATGAATGAATGAATCAATGGATGGAGCATGGATGACGATGAAGCGTATAACGCATTGAGCGAAATGCTTCGATTTGCTTTTAGGCAAAAGCGGAAATTGATTTCGATATATTATTGGCATAGTTAAGCATCATCACCATTACACAGCATTTAAACGAAGATGGAACAGCATGAGACTGCGAGACTATAAGGCTATGAAACATGCCAACTACAGTCATTGAATTTCAGCCAGTATAATATTTGTCGCTTTCTGCACTCTGCACTTCATGTGTCACATTTGTGAAAGTTCTTTCTCATGTGTATCGTTAGAATTTGTTAAGTGTTAAAATCTGAAACCCCAGAAAGTCGAATTGTATACAGTAAATTCTCCTTCCTTAAATATCAGTTTATGATGGCAATTTGATTGCAATTTTTGTTTGGGATTTATAGATTCAGAAAACTGATTCATATAATCTTATATCTTTATCTTTATCTTATTTTCTTATATAGAAAAATTAGAATTTTAAATTGTTCGCACCTCAAATTTTTTATAGCAGTTAAGTCGGTCGTTTATTTTTGTCCATTACATGAAAAAAAAAAAATTGTTCGTATGTTATGCGCTGCCATACAGTTCGTCTGATTGCATTGAAATTTTGTGAGTGTATAAATGTGGTTCCCGGCTTGAACAATGGATATTTTTGGTCCCGATATGTGTCCCCGTTCCGAAGATCTGCGATATTCAAACAAAGTATGTTAAACAAAATTTATTAAAATAACAAGAAGAATATTTATGCTAGTTTATTATAATAATATTATTCGCATCTGTCGAATATATTGCAAGATGCCTTGTTGTTTGAGTTCCTTAAGTTAGTTTCTATCATGTGACACCAGAAAGTTTTAAACTGCATAGTTTCCCGAACCTTGAGACTTCCTCTGATTTATGGAAATCATTGATTAACTGTTCGCAATTGCCACTTTAATAAAGACTTTTATCATATCAATATTGTAATCGGGTAACCTATTCCTTTCTAAATATGATCAGCAAGCAATGTGAATTTCGAAATATTTTGCCTTTCCTTACTTTTTTTCTTCTCCTTGCTCCTTGATTTCTTATTTTAATTGTGACTACAAACTGCAATTTTCTGGCCAACGAACTTATCAATATTAATAGGCTGCTTGCTTCAAATTCGGTATAGTCGCCATTAACATCTGAACATAGACTATTTCTTGTTAAAATTAGTAAAGATTTGTGTTGCAAATTGTTTTTAGTTTCAATGCTTATCAACAATCTATTGGTTTGGGGAGCGCTACCAGTAAATAGGAGTTCTAACACTTTATCATGATATGATAATAATCCATAAGAAGGAGTTCGAGCAAAGGTGCTTATAAAAAATATAAGTTTTTGGCTTGGAAGCTAAGAGTTTCTGCATCTCCTGAGCCTCCTTCTCACAGAGAAGGGTTTCTTACTATTCTGATAATAATTTTCATATGTGTATTTATTATAATGTTTATGTTTCTAATATTTGAAAACTTTAATATCATTTTAGATGCTTCACCGGAATTGCTTTATTGGTTTTCTGAGCAAACATTGCAGCCTGGACCGACAGTGTCATTGAAATGCGTTGCAACCGGAAATCCACTGCCGCAATTTACATGGTCCTTAGACGGATTTCCCGTAAGTCACTCAGTCAGTCAGACATTCAGCCATATTCACATTTATACACATAAGTATATAATGTTTTCACTGAGTAGTAGAGTAAAATACAAAACACTTATGCACTACATTGGTATAGTTGTAGACTACATAAAGTGGCAGCATACATTTAAATAAGATGGTGAAGTTTAAGTTGATGCTCTCAACCAGAAATGGAAGCTGCGTTTCCGTTATGCGTTTGTTTATTTGTTATATTTTCCTTGAGACTTGAAGTTTGAGCCTTTACTTTGATGTAACAGCACTCAGCATCAAGCGTCTTTTGTTGTTTGTTTGTTTGTTGCATTGAGCAGCAGCATAAAAATTGCAACAAAATTGTATTTATGTGGCATAGTAAAAACTTGCACAAATCTTAGTATTTCATATTTGAGCACGAAACAGAAATGGATGGAAATGAAAAATTGATCCACAGAAATAATAATAAATGCACTAAAAATGGTTGCTCAACAAAAAAAATACATAAAAAAAAATGCAGAAAGAAAAAAAATCTTTGCATTCTTTGTATACCATTTTTTTTCTTGCTTGCATATTTTCTTTGCATTTCTTTCTTCGTGCCTTTTTAGTATTTTACATTACAGTTTCTTTTACAAGTCTAACTATTTTCAAAATCATTCAGTTCTTCATTCTCATACTCAGTCAGTCACTCGCTCACTCACTCACTCACTCACTCACTCACTGAATCTCAGTCATTGCATAGAAAAGCAATGTATTTTCAAGGATTTGTTTCGTTTATTTGCATAAATTTTCATTTTCTTCTTTCTTTGCCTTTTATTCTTCTGCGTTCTTCTTAACACTCATACATAAATACACACACACACACACACACACACAAAAACATTCAAAGATAATATGTACTAACATTCTATGTAGCCTTGCCAACTTTAGCAGATGCTGCTCCAAGGGTTTTCTATGTTCTTCATCACTACTGAATTTGACTCTTCTTGTCTTTGCTGATTTTCCTTTCCTCTTTCTTCTTTCCATTTTTTTATTGGAAATTTTATGCAATTTTCAATCAATTCGATTTACATGAATTTTTCATTTTTTTATTTAGTGATTTGTGAGCAAATGAACATGAAAAAGAAAAATAAAGAAAATTCAAAATGAAAATGAAAATAAAACCAACAAGTCTCCAATATCATTTTTTATATCCTTACAACTTTTTTATTCACAACTTGAAGAAAAATCAAATCCTTACTCTGCAAAGTATGCAACGAAATTTAATTTCATTTCCATATCTTCTCAAATTTCGCTCAGAGAATATGAAATATTATTATAATTTGCAAAAAAAAAAAACAAAAATTAAAATAAAGAAAATATAAAAATATTGTAATTGTAATAATAAAAATGAAATTTGTTTTTATTTATTTCTTCATCTAACAGATACCGGATAGCTCTCGTTTTCTAGTGGGTCAATATGTTACCATACATGACGATGTCATCAGTCATGTCAATATCTCAAATGTCAAAGAGGAGGATGGCGGTGAATATACCTGCACTGCGCAAAATGCGATTGGCAAGTGAGTTGACCATAATGATGTAGTACGAGTAGATGATGATGATAGTGATGATGATGATGATGTAACAATATATAACAAATATCTAAGCCAACAACAACAATAAAAGAAAAAAAAACACAACATTCAACTAAACTAAATGAAACTAGAGAGTGAAGAAAAAAGTCAAACAGTCAAACACAAAATATTACGTATACGCGATGTTATGCGCGAAAGCATAAATTTAGTTGTTTTTGAGATATAAAATCTAAACAATTGTTAGTAGTAACACATGCCTATATAGTTTTATTGTTGTTGTTATATGGTAAAGTATGCCTGCAAATAAATGCTAACATGGCAAACATAACACGCAATACTACGAGTATAACGACAGTATAACTTCATACAAAAAACAATACAATCCAGGCATATACACTTCAATTCATATATCACTTGCATTCTATATAGAGAAATTTCTCTTAACTTACTATGAGTGAGTGTGAGTGTGTGTCTATGTTTGTTGATGTTATTTTTATGATATCCAACCATTTATTCTTTTTTTTTCTTTTTCTTTGTCTATTTATATAAAATTTGTTTGTTTGTTTTCGTATTTTATTGCAGAGTCTCTCACAGTGCCAAAGTAAATATCTATGGATTGCCTTACATACGTGAAATGCCAAAAATTACTGGCATATCTGGTTCGGATTTGATTGTTAAATGTCCTGTGGCAGGTTATCCAATCGATAAAATACATTGGGAACGCGGTAAGCATAAATAGATTTATTGTAAATCAAAGAAATTATTAAAATTAATTCAGAATATATGGTAAACAAATTTCATTTTAATAAATGGTAGAATATGAATTAATAAAACTTTGATTAAAAAAACAGAAAATCACACACATTCACATGATATATTGGAAATATTAAATTGTGTATTTGAAAAAAATATATATTAAAGAGAAAAGCAATTTTGATTCACATACTAAAATCATAAAAAAATCAATTATTTTAGAGCATTTTATTGTCCCTCATAATTATTACTCATACGCACTGTTTATTTTTCGGTGGAAAAAATAATTTTTACATTTTAATTAGTGTCCAAAGAGTTTATGACTTTTCTCAACTGCTTTCTGATTATGAACAGTTTTTAATTGGATTGCATCAATAAGAATAAAAATAAAAGGGAATAAGTCGAGTTTACTCATGTATACCGTACTATTAATTTGAAATTATGCTTCAAAGTATGTTAAACTACTGTTTATAAATAAACATGATGAGCTTATGCACTTACGGGGTGCGCCATTTTTTATGTCGGAATGCTAACATTGAATAACTTTGAAATTTTTCTACCGATTAACTTGACTAGACATGTATTTAAAACGTCAATTCAGTACAGTTTTAACTATGAATCGCTTCACAATGAATTAGTGACGCTGTACAATGAAAACAGTCGTTCAGTTGTGTTAATTCGTCGAAAATATCGTGGCCAAAATGCACCATCTGACAACAGTATTCGTCGTTGGGTGTCGAATTTTGTTGACCAAAGGACAGTGGGAGATCATCAATATGCTGTTCATCAACGACCATTATATTCCAATGAACTGGTGGAAGTGTCAGAGAGAGAGCGTTGACCTGAACTCAAAAGTTTCATATCATCACCGCGTTCATGTATTAGAAGGATGATTTGCATTTGATTCCGTATAAAATACAATTAACACAAATAATATTTCAGATAACAGATAGTCCAAATCGCTTAGAATATGACCAAACATCTGATGTGAAAAAGAAATGACATTGACTGGCTACCTAGATCTCCAGATTTAACCCCTCCAGACTTCTTGTTGTGGGGTTATACTCGTACACCATTGACGAACTCAAGACAAATATTCGTGTGGAAATCATCGCTAGACCGCCCGAGATGCTCGAAAAGATAATGGAAAATGCAGCAAAAAAGACAAAATTGAATAAAAATACCTCATATATGACATAAAAATCCCAACACAAACCTGGAAATACTTTCGAGATTTCAGTCCAAGCTACTGAGTAGGATTGTAGGTGCGCAGTCCGGAACTCGGTTATCTACCGATGATAATTGCAAATAAAGACACTATAAAAAAAAGTTTAAAGTTATTCAATATTAACAAACCGACAAAAAAAAAAGTTGGCGCACCTAGTATATTCTTATTATTATTTTTTTTTTTGCTTTCCCCAACTGATATCCGCAATTGTCACAATATTTGAGTTAGTACACTTCAGAATATTAAAACAATCCCCAGTCAACGGTTGATTCTTATGTTTTTGATCGGCGTAATAAAATGTAACATAAAGAAAAAAAAGATATGTTGGCCTTTGCATTGAAAGATTATTTCTTATTGATCACAAGGACATACACAAGTTTTTAGGCAAGTAAATATAAGTATTAAAAAACAATAAATTATATTATTTACTTATTTGTCAAGAAATCTAAGTATAATTTTGCAAGGCATTCTAATTTTGAAGGAATGAAGATAGAGACTAAGATAGAAGAATCATTTAATTCACATAACCAGAAATATCTAATAAGGAATTAATGCAACTTGAACTGGAAACCGCAGCTTGATGTAGAAATATATAAGCGTCAAAATTTTATTTGCCAACAACTGTCTTAAGTTAAGAGTTAAGTTGACGAAGTAATTGATATTTTTTTAAAAATTATCCTGACACCGAAAGCAGCTGAAAAATATTTCGTATGGTAACAGCGAATATTAATTGCTACAAAAAACTTTACCTTGAGATAACAAAAAAATCTGTTTAGCAAACAGCTCATCTCAAGGGGCATGAGTTTCCACTTATTCCGCCATATGTAGAATGGCTCATCTTAAGAAAAGAATCATTTATTTTAATAAAGTTCTAGGCTTCAAATATTTGTGAAAATTTAATGACACTGTGTTTTCATGTAAAGAAATATCTATCAAGCCCAGCACTGACTTATCAAATCACGTTCTCCTCTAAACATTGAATATAAAATCCTCCTAGACAACAGCGTTATAAAGCCAGTCTTGACCTATGAGTCGCAGCTATGGGGAAATTCAATTATCTCTAATGTAGACATTATTCAAAGAGTGTCAAAAATATTTATAATCATTACTGGAGCTCCCTGGTATATTAAAAACGAGCAACTACTTGAAAATCTTAAAAGACCAACAGTAAAAAATGAAATAGCCAAAATAAAACTGAAATATTGGGTACATATTTGAATCCATTAGCAAAACACGCGACTTGGGAGAAATGACCTACCAGCCCAGCTTCAACTATGAGGTCACTTCTTAATGTAAATTAGGTTAAGATTTGTTAACTAATTATTAGTCTTTAAGAAAAAATTAAGAAATAATTGAGTAAATAAAGAAGAAACTTAAATAAAAGGCAATCACTTGGTTATGGCAACATTGCTTCCTGGAAAGCAACCATAGTAATTGATTTAAAATGTCAAGGATTGTTTGGTTTGATTTATAAATATATTAAAATTTTTACTTTAGTTTAATGAGAATTTTCATTTCCACGTATTTTTCATGTTTGTACAAATTTACCTTGAAAGGTAATGAAAATTCGTCAAGGTTGATTTATTTTGTATAATTGTGTTGTTTTTCTCTTACTGTTTTTTAAAGTTATTTATTTTTTGTTGTGTTTTTTTTTTTTTGGAACAATTGAACTGGAATCAAAACTGATTTTTTTATTTCTTTTTGACCTTCTCATGCATGTTTATGATAGAGTATTTATTTATTTATTTTTAATTCTTCTCTTGATTATTTATTTTTTAATTATTTATTGAAACAACATCACAAATACAATATTTTAATAAAAGTTTCAACTTTTGTTATTTTAATAAAATGTATTGTTGTTTGTATAAGCTAAATGATGTGTGTTGTTTGAAGCTTTTTTTAAAATGAAAATGTTATTTTATTAAGCAGAATTGAAATGGTTTAAAAATCAGCCAAATTAGATGCAGAAATTATTAAAAAAAAAAATTTTTTTATTTTTTTTTTTATTGTTTTTTTGATGAAAAGAATAAATAAGTAAAAATGAAAAATATCTACAATTAATTAATTAAAATTGCAAAAATTTAAGCCAAATAAATAATTAAATTTAATGTAGTTTTGAGACATACAAGGATCGAATTGTAAGGAGCTTAAAATTGAAAGACATTAATCAATCATTAAATATCAGGATATCTATAAATATCTATATAGATATCTCAACTTACATATGTGTGTTGTTGTGTGTGTGTGTGTGTGTGTGTATTACCATATAAATCTTTATAGAGTTTTTACGTGCGCTCAACTTTATTAATTGCGGTAATTTCTTTGTTATGCCCATTATTCTTTTACTATTTTTCTTTTACTGTCCACGAATTTAATGAGAGAGAAGAAATAAAAGAATAAAAAATTGTATGTATTTATAGATGGACAAACGTTGCCCATAAATCGCCGACAACGGGCCTATAACAATGGCACATTAATAATTGAGCAACTGCAGCGTTTGGAGGATGCGGGCACTTATACATGCATGGCACAAAATAAACAGAAGCAGACATCGCGTCGTAATGTTGAGATACAAGTTTTAGGTAAGTGACACAAGCTGAATGCTTATATCATTCTGCGTATACTTAATACTACATTTTTATATTGAAATCTATACAAAAATTATGTATACGCAACTGATTTAATCTCTGTACATAATTCATTCTGCGTATAGTTAATGTTTATAAAAATTACAAAAATTCTGTATACGCAAGTGATTTAATATCTAAAGCGTATGCTTAATATTCTGCTAGCCATACAAAATTATGTATACGCAATGTAGAGATTCTTTCATTTTGATGAAAATATATTGTGAATTATGATAAAATACTTGTGCTTTTAAACTACAATAAAAACTATTTCAATTACCGTGAAATAGTTTAACAACTCTACAACTATTTTTGATGCACATCTGCTGCTATTAATACCTGTTACACACACACACACACACATTCATAGACATTTTTACAAGCAAACAACACGAGGACTAATGACAAAGGAAGGGAACAAAGTGATAAACCAATGAAGGAACAAACGAACTCACTCACCACAACAACAATGCCACTTAGCAGCTGCAAAAGGAGTCAATGACTTTAGTTGCTTCATTATAATGACTATAATGATGATGATGATTATGATGATAATGATGATGCTTTATAACAAGCAGTTAGCGACAAGAAGAAATAGTAATGGAGTTCTTTTCGCGTTTTATTATGGCAACTCTCTTCTTTACTCTTCTCTACTCTACTCTACTCTACTCGACTATAGTTTTTAAACTTAATACAACGACGATGAAGTAATAATAATTTCCAGAGCCCGTTGTTATCAACAAAATGTGCAGCACATAATCGGCGAGCGAGCAATGTGGTGAATGATAATAATAAGGATAAGCATGATGATGCCGATGATGATGGGGATATCAAAGTAAGAGTATAGCAGCACAGTTGATAATCATCAGCTTTTGTGGCTTTTGTGTGTTTAAAAAGTACAAACTGAGGTTGGGTGAACTAAAGCAGTAGTCAGCAACAAGGCAGCGCCATTCATTGCTCGTCAACGCTTTAGTAGTTTCTCAAACCGCAATTGTAATGAGTTTTTGCCACGCCCGATGCACACAGTCAGTTAGTCAGTCAGAGAGACACCAAGACAGACAGACAGACAAACAGATAGATAGACAAAAGGACAGTCGAACAGATACACAATCATAGGATTGAAACTGAATACAACTTGGTATTAATGAAAAACTCCAAAGGAGCATTGCCTTTGCTTTTTTTTTTTTTTTTTTTTTGTGTATTCATTCGACTTCCTTTTTCTCCTTGCATGCACTTCATTTCATATTCTTACTATCCATTTGCATATTGCAGTACCACCGAAAATCATGCCAATTCAAGCGATGACAAATATGCTACGCGAAGGCATGCGAGCCGCCATCTCCTGCCAAATACTAGAAGGTGATCTACCAGTAAGTTTTCGTTGGGAACGCAATGGTAAACCACTAATAGGCACTGGGTAAGTTTATTATTGTAAAATGGTCTCTTCTCTGTGTGAATTTTACATTTCTTTCTATTTCTATTTCTGTTTTTTTTTTTTTTTTTTTTTTTTTGTAGCAATGAAGTATTTCGTCGTCTTGATGAATATTCTGCTAGTTTAGTCATTGAACATATAACATCAGATCATTCAGGCAATTATACTTGTATTGCTAGTAATGTAGCTGGCACTGAACGTTTCACTGTACCTTTGACGGTCAATGTGCCACCGAAATGGATATTGGAACCCAAGGATTCAAGTGCACAAGCTGGTCAAGATGTTCTATTACACTGCCAATCGGCTGGTTACCCTAAGCCGACTATAACCTGGAAAAAAGCCATTGGCCCAACACCAGGCGAATATAAGGATTTCCTATATGAGCCCACCGTGCAATTATTTGCGAATGGCACAATTTATTTTAAGAAAATTAGTAAAGAATCACAAGGACATTTCCTATGCGAAGCTAAAAATAATATTGGCTCAGGTGTGAGCAAAGTTATCTTTCTCAAAGTTAATGGTGAGTTGTTAGTGTTTTGTATTGGTATGGGTATGGGTATGGGTTTGTGTTGTAAGATTGTAGAACTAATCGCCATCATCTGGGACATACATATATCTAATCCACTACGGTTTCAATTCCTATTTCCAGTGCCTGCACATTTTCAAACGAAATCGAAGCAAATATCCGTGGCCAAGGGCAAACAAGTCCATGTGCAATGCAATGTGCAAGGCGACAATCCAATTGACTTTAAATGGAAAATTCAAGCGACACAACAGTATCTCGATGAATCCTTAGACTCAAGGTAAGAAGACCATGTATACACTTTCTTTCTTTCTTTTACTGTTTCTATTTCTATTTCTCTTTATCAATCCTCTATTTTTATTGCCTTCATTCGTTTATATGTTTCTTTTTTACTTCCATTTTCTTGTTTTTTGAGTCTTTTCTGCATTGGCTTTCAGTATTGTTGCTATTGTTTTTCAATTCACTCGCATATGCGTCAGCAGTCAGATATTTCGACAGTCAGTCAATCAGTCAGACAGGCAGTCAGTGACTCCCACATTCTCTTTGTCCTTCTCTAATAACCATACCATCTTACATTTGTCTGCGTGTATCTCACTAGCGATTCAAGTCAATTGCTTTTTGAAATTGCTTTTAATTAAGAGTTTCGACCAAATATCAACAGCAACAGCAACAATATCGACAATAGTCACAGCGAAATAGCAAGACAGTGTGACGACGTTAACAAGATTTTGTATCTTTTCATCTTTGCTTTTAGAATAGAAAAATGTTGAAAGAAAGAATGAAATGAAATGAAATGGAAAAGAATTTAATTTGCAATTTTCTTTCCCATATTTCTTTTATTTTTTTTTTTTTTTTTTTTTGATTCATTCATTTATTTAGGCCTTTCCTTTTTCTTTTCACTAAAAACTAATCGAACTCTTGGACAAGTTTTTATCATTTCATTTGATTTTTGTTCTTGGATTCTCATACTTACATATGTGCATCATGGGAATAGGTTCTGATAAATTAAACCATTTTATTCCCTTTCAAACTCTATTTTTTTTTTAATTGAATCTTATTCATGGAATTTTCGCAGTTCTGTGCTTCTTCATAAATATCAAAATCAATATATTTTTCATATAATATTCTATGAAGAAATACAACAACATTAATTTCCGATGCATTTCTGTTGAATTTAATGAAAAACTATCTCGTACCAATACTGATGATTTTCTGTGTTGAAAGTAGACATTTTCAAAGGCAAAATAAAAATACTTTATTGTCTATAACTGACTTGAAAACACAAGCGGACTCTCTTAAAATGCAGCAAGTGACTTTTTTGTCATTAACCTTAATTTTATATCTAAATAGAAATCCCAGCGTGATTTGCTTGCTTATTTTATTGTGAATCACAATTCGATATGTTTGACAAAGATTACTTGATTGATTTGAAAATATGTCTGTAAGGCTTATATGCAAAATTTGATACATCTATTCGTTTCTTTTCTGGTAGTCCGATCCACACCAAACTTTGCTTAAACATTCTTCAGACTATGCTAAAGTTTTCCTAAAAATTTCATCAATATCAAGAAAGCGGTTTCAGAGTCCATAAGCCACATACATATTATACTTACATATTATTTATAAACTGATCATCCAAGAACTGCAGACAATTGACCTGTGATTTCCTTATAAATAAGAAGTCAAATAAGAGATCCAATAAATGAAATGCCAAACAGTGAGTTGATTTCTTTAATATGAACACCTATCTTGAAGACTTAATATCACAGAGCCGAAAACAGATTTGATAAATGGCAATCAACGTCCCCTTGGATATGTACCCCCGCATGTATCAAACTTGAGTCATACTTATTTTGGTCATATGACTCACTCCATAGCCTGGAGTTGAGGGCTATTTTAAAACCTCCGCTGCTCTATTGGCCACAGCACCCGATTGTATAAGGCAACTCCACGCCGAATTAATTCTCTACCTGCATCTGCGTAACAACTAGCAGCCTCCATGATACTAACATAAATGGTTCATACTCGCTGGCCTGGACGGAACAAGTTCCGTGTTCTCTTGACAGACATAGCCTCTGATCAATCTTCGCACCCAAACAATTCCTGGGTTGATGACACACTTTCTATCACACGTGGTACCAGACGCAACCAAACTTTGTACCCGAAGATTGGTGACGTAGAACACTCTTCATAGACAACTGTTACAACAATATTTGTTGATCACTTAAATATTTGATATGTTGAAACTTGTATTGACACTTAAAGGAATGAAAGGTTCTTCTGTGATGTCTGTGTTCACCAAACACAAGTAGAAAGTAAATGACGCTAGAATTATTTTTTTAGCGAAAGACTTTTGTAAATGCTAAGAGATGAAGATTAGTCTATTTATTACGTTCCCTGCTACTATCTAAGTAGTGCTTACGAAAGATACAATAAACTTGTATCTTACTTCTTTTTTTTTTTTTAAATTGACAACTTGAAATAGAAAGACAGACATCACGTGTATTATGACGTATACAAAAACTTCCGTTTGGTAGCCTAAGCAATGGGAGATAGTACAGTTGTGCTGTTGCATCACAATGGAAATAAGTGAGCATCTTTCATTACTGACAAACACTTCAACTCAATGTCTTTTTAAGTTGCTTGTTGTATAACAATTTTCTACCTCTTACAACTTTTACATATCTTTATCTTTTAAATGTATGAATTAAAGTTTTATTTTTTTTTTCACTCTTAAGAAATTTATTTAAATGTTTATATGTTTTCTTATTCTTCTATAACTTTTTCTTTTCCGTTCCTTTCTTTTCATCTCTTATGCGACATCATGACTGCTGCTGCTGCTGCTACTACTGCTGCTTTAACAACTACAACATCGCTTGTTTATTTATTTATGGCATTTGCACGCATACCACAAAAAAAAAAACAACATAAAAATAAAATTCACATGTGTGCGATACATGTTCTTATGGATGTGTGTATATTCATAAACATGTAAAATTGTTCATATAACAACGAACAAACAAACAAACAAACAACAAAATACTTTACTGGCAACTTTAACTCGTACGTCTTCGTCTTTGTCAACTGTGCTGCAACAACAACAACAACAACAATAAACATAAAAATATATACAACAAACAAAATGACAAAAACAACTGCCAACAACAACAATAACAACATTTTGTGATAAAACATTGTTATACAATTGTATCTTTTACTCGTTTACTCATTTATGGTGAACATTGTACACTCTCACGTTGCGCAAACATGTATCTGTATATCATTGTATCGCTTAAATGCATTTACTTGCATATAAATTTCACAATGTGAACACATACACACACACACACCACATATGGAAACCGACACGCACACACACTCACGCAAATGTTTGAATGTAAATGTACGATGACGACGACGACAACGACAACGTACGCACGTGTTGCAGATACACAATAAGAGATCAAGTACTCGACGATGGCATGGTCTCGGAATTGGGCATTTCACATACATACCGTCAGGATACGGGCATTTATATCTGTCAGGCGAGCAACGCATTTGGACAGGTAAGTTTTCGACTTGACCTGACTCGACAATACTTGACTTGAACAGAGTAGAGTAGTCATAGTAATAGTTGTAGTAGTTGGTTGAGTTCTTCTCTTCTTCCCAAGTCAACCAATTGCTGGCAACAACAGTTGTCATCATCATCATCATCACCATCATCATCATCATCTTCATCATTGTAGTCATCTACAGCTGCGCATTTATGTAGGTTATGGTGGTCAACTCAACCCACTTACTCATTCTCATTTGCCTTCTACTTATATGCATTTGATTTATTTGTGATTTGTGTAACAAAAGGAATTAGAATGATGAGTAAGTGAGATGAAGTTAAAGTCTTTGGTCAAAAGCTTTCAATTTGCAACATTCTAAAAACCAAAACAAGGACATTAATGTCTTAATACACATGAAGAAGCCAAATAAGTCCTCATATCCCTTCACCCACCTTTACTATTCTGTTATTTACATTAGTGATGGAATAACCACCCGGGTTGGAAGATCTAAATGAGGTCATTGAAATATTCCAATACTTTTGCATTGAGACTTAAAGGTCCCGGTCCAAGGAGGCTTTAATCGAAAAATCGAATTCCTCTGTCCGCCTGTGATTCTTCACAAGTTTGTGTATTCAATTGAAGGAAGGGAAGGGAAGAATTGTACTATGTGTGTAAGTGTTCTTGAATGTGTAAATACAATTGTCCTCAAAATGTTTTATACACTTTTGTGTGTCTGTGTCTTTGCTGTGTGGTTGGTTGATTTAACCCATTTTAAACTTAATAAACACATCATGCAGAAACCTCTCACTAATGTTTTAAATACTTTCAATTTTCTAATTCCAAACTTAAACAGGATGAAATGTCAATTCAACTAATCGTACAGGAAGTACCAGAACAACCTAAAAATCTACGCATCAATTCGCAACAATCGCGCAGTCTACAATTGACGTGGAGTCAACCATTCGCTGGCAATAGTCCAATTGAAGAGTATCATATATTCTACAAGCAAATCTCAGGTTCGTTGAAATTCAAACATACTATAAATTATTGTACACGTTCGTTGTATTTATGTACTATGTACGAGTATATGACAACAGCTGGAGGAGGTTTAGTGTCAGTGCCTCGTGCTTGTGCTTGTGCCAAAGGCATTTTTGGCTTTGATGTTGAATTTATGATGGGCCAAAGTTTTCAGTCAGAAACTTATGAAACTTGTTTATGCAATAATTAATTTTCTGTTCTGTTCTGTTCTTCTCTTCTCTTTTTTTTTTTTTTTTTTATTGGATACTATTTCAATCACCCACTATTCAATTCACCGATTCACCAACTCACAGATATTTGGCAAAATGCCGAACATTTGACCATAACTGGTGGCCAAACTGTCGTCAATATACAAAATCTACGACCAGCCAAAGCTTATCATATACGCATGTCAGCTGAAAATAAACTGGGTGCATCGGAATATTCTGAGGTTGTCCAGGTGACCACATTAGAGGAAGTGCCGTCGGGGCCACCGTTAAATGTACGCGCTGAAGCGAAGAGTTCAACAGAAATTTCTGTTACATGGGATGCACCAGAACGTGATCATTGGAATGGCATATTGCTGGGCTACTATGTGGGCTATCAGATGTCATTGACGCCCGAGGACAAAGAAGTGAATCCAACACAGGGTTTCAGCTTTAAAACAGTCGAAGTGCGGTCACATTTTGGCGGTGAAACGGTGTTGACAAATCTGAATAAGTTCACACAATACCATGTCATTGTGCAAGCCTACACGAGTCAGGGTAGTGGACCGCCAAGCAAAGAGAGCGCTGTACAAACAATGGAGGATGGTAAGTTGCTATTAGTGTGTTCGTGAGTTGAAATGTTTCCAGCACCACCACCACCATGTGCTTACATTGATTGGCTGTTCATCTATTTTGTTTTTCCTTACTTCATGCAAGTGTCACCCACTCTTCCTTATCATCTCTTGAATGTTGACACTTGTTAAACGTTTAATAAAGTTTTTAACATTTTTTCTCTTTCTACTCCTCCTTCTTTTCTTTTTTCATGCATTTCCGTTTCATTCGTTGACAGTTCCATCGTCTCCACCGGAATCACCACAGTGCGATGTACTTGGCTCAACATCGATTTATATAACCTGGTCACCACCGGATGTAGATGGACAAAATGGCAAAATCAAGGGTTACAAAGTATTCTACATATCAGTGGACGAGTTGTATGGTAAGTGAGATCAGCAGTAATAGTTCCCATTACTCTTCCTCTTCCCATTCTCATTCTCATTCATCCCACATTGCATTAAATCAATGTTTGCTTTTCAAATTAATTCAGAGATTTCAGGGATTTCGTAGGCAAATCATCAACATCGTCGATGTCGGCATCGTCATCGTCATCATCCTTATAGTAGTAGTAATAGTAGTGGTGGGTTGTTGTTGCCAATTATGCAGTCCATTAATTTTTAACACCTTGAGTGTTGATAAAACGTAACTGTGCCTAGGATTAATTGGTTGTTACACAACCAAGCAACATCATCAACTTGCATACTCCACTCCACTCCACTCCCAATTGATTTGTTCTTCGAAAGCAACTTTTACAATGATTTCGATATGAACTCATACTACTTGAACCCTTTCCAATAGTTCACAGTGACTCAATTGAATTCAAATTGTAAACAATTCATATTGGCGTCATACTTTTTATGGCTTTTTCTTAACATGTCGATGAGAATGATGACGACAACGACGATGACGACGTTTGCGTTTACATACCTCACACCACATCTACTGTATAACCACCGCCATCGTCATCTTTTATGCGCAAACCATTTTTCAATACTATTATTTTTTGTTTTTTTCAAATACCCTTTGCATAAAATGTAGATGGTATGATGGTTATGACAAGGATTATGGTTTTAGTATTTTTAAAAATTTTTTTTTTTTTTTTTTTTTAACAAATTTATTTACAATAAGTAACATAACCATCTCGGGTTGGCAAATGTTGTTAACAGTAGGCGTGCTTCAAGACGGGATACATATTTTATATGGTGAATCTGTCAATTTCTTCTTTAATCCATGGAACATAAAGATCTGTGTGTATGGTTGTACTATAGATCTGATAGTTGGCCCGGCAAACTTCGTTTTGTATTCAATAAGCTTTTGTCCATTTGTTAGTAACGTTGTCTCGACCGAATGTAAAACAATATAAGATTTAGAGAATTATAGAAGATTATATGTGAAGTGGTTTTAGAAGCGATAAAATGTAGTGAAATTGCGCATGTAATTTTAGAATGTTTTATTAGCAAATTTGTTAGAAAAAACTGATTATAAATTTTATAAATTATAAATTAAATAATATTTTGTTGATCAATTTTGATGAAATAAAGCCTATGTTGTGCACCAAATAAAGCTCCTTGTGTTTCAGTAATTTGATTTTGAATAGAATAACTGGCTTTTAATTGATGCTTGCACAAACCAAAAACAAGCAGACAAAGTCTACGATTCGAGTATCTCAATGTTAAAGTGCGAAGCAGAGTCCCACAGTTTATGTCTATGCTGACTTCAGTACTCTCTTCTATACCAGGAGTTTATTGCGCATAGACAGTTTTGAATTGTCAGGACATTTTTCTCGTTTTAAAAATTGTCTGTTGGCGCTTACGTTTTGATGTGAGCCTTCTAGTTTAATGGTCTATCCAGGGGAAGAGCCAGGTATTTGGCGGATAATATTAGTATTTTAAGATAGATTGATGGGATTGAGGTATAGGAGTATAATATTCATAAAGAAAGAGTTTGCAAACAGTGAGAATCAATTTCCCTATTGCTTAAGTTCTTCTGTTGTTCTATCTATATCTTTCTGAAAAGTTTAATATTTGAAATTTGAATATGAGCTATTCGGGAATGTGATAGAAAAGACCGACGTTTTTGATGTCGAACGAATTGCTGATTAAATATTGTTTTATTATTTTATTAGGGCCGTCAAACTCATCGAGAACCCTCTCCAGACTAAGCTAGAGTTTTAAGAAAAGTTTTATGTACATCTTTTTATCAGATATTTTTATTTGTATAGTTTTCTTAAATTTCAATAAATTGTTAAATTAAATCGGATTAATTTGGATCTCTACAGCTTATCATAAAATATACCAATTATTTCAATTTATTTTGAGAATAACATTCTAAAAGTCCTTAAATTATCTTATCATATCTGTATATTTATCTATTTGTTTATGAAGGATATAAAATATTCACCAAAACTGAAGTACCAAATTTCTTTTCTATTTTTCCTTACTTTTTCTGTTTTTTTTTTTATTTTCTTGCATTTGCTGCTACTATTTCTGCTGTTGCTGGTTGTTGCTTGCTGCTTGCATTGCAGAAACCGATCCGGAGGTTGTGAAGTCAACAAATCAATACGTCACCATTGAGAATCTACACAAATACACCAACTACACGGTTTGGGTTTTGGCATACACTAAAGTGGGCGATGGCATGAAAACAAAACCGTTTTATTGCCGCACCCATGAGGATGGTAAGTTCAATGAACTTTTCACCAATTCATTCAACATTTCAACTTTTCTTTACTGTACTGTACTCGTACTCGTACTACTGAACTCACTCACACTCAGACTCACTTTTATTTTATTGTTGTTCTCTTTAACAATTATATAGTGCCATCAGCACCACAGGCAATCAAGGCGATACCAGCGTCTAGCACAAAAATCATAATATCCTGGTTGCCACCGGAATATCCCAATGGCGACATCGTAAGTCATTCATTTTTATTTTAAGAGACTCCACGCCATCATTGTTAATTATGAAAGACAAACAATTAATGTCATATTTTTATTCTTTGCATTCGCTTACTCAAACTTATCAACAACATAGACTGGTTATACCTTCTATATGTCAATGCTGGAGGGTGGTCGGGAGGAGGGCACACATAAACGTCTATTGGGTCCTTTTGTCGAAATGCACGAAACTGTGCGCACCCAAGAATCGGCGACATATCAATTTTGGTTGACTGCCTCAACAAAAATGGGCGAGGGCGAGAAAACACAAGTGGTCACAGTACCACCAAATAATAAAGTACCAGCTCGTATTGTGTCGTTTAGTCAACGTTTAGTCACACCCTGGAAAGAACACTTAGAGTTGCCGTGCCGCAAAGTGGGTGCACCTGCACCCGTAACAATTTGGCGACAAGATGGTCACAATATGGAGACAAGCGCACGTAAAACTATAGCCAAGAATGGCACGCTCTATATACGTGAATGTCAAGCAAACGATGCGGGCAATTATACTTGCAGTGTAGAGAATACATGGGGCAAGGATGAGATTGTCTATAATATTATTGTTAAAGTACCGCCAGAGGCACCTAATCTCACTGTGGTGAATACATATACCGACAGCTTGCATTTAGAGTGGCTAGACAATAGTCACGGCGGCAGTCCCATATTGGGTTATGTGATCAACTATAAACGCGACAATGGCGATTGGGAAGAGTTGCAAGTTGATGCCAAAACGAATTCACATTTACTGAGTAATCTTTGGTGTGGGACACGTTATCAATTGTATATAACAGCATATAATAAGATTGGCACTGGGTTGCCATGTGACATTGTCAACTCCTATACGAAGGGTAATCCGCCAGTGCAACCGAAACATTCACAAATGATTACAAATAATTCGACAAGTGTCACATGCTGGTTGGATTCGTGGGGTGATGGTGGTTGTGGCATTTTATATTTTATGATTGAGTCGCGTGTCTATGGCCGGTCTCCATGGAATGTTGTCTCCAATCATATACCTCCTACAGAGCGCATCTATACGGTTAGTGATTTAGTTCCTGGCACAAAGTATCAACTTAAGGTGACGGCGCACAACAATGCAGGCTCAACGACGGCAGTCTATAACTTTACAACTCTTTCAACTCAGGGTGGTGAGTCATCATAGATTATATATACTTTATTTTATATGTATATCATAATATAATATTATGTTTCCTGTTTACAGTTTTATACTCAAATGATCATGCAAATCCTGTATCACATATGAGTGATAGTCCTTTCTATGCAAATTTCAAGGTGTTGATACCTGTTTGCTTATCCATGTTTATGTTATTGGGTCTTATAGCAGCTGTGCTGCTCATACGAAAAAGAAGTTAGTTCCTTTCTTAAAAATACACTCTGAATTCTATTAATTTGTATGTAATTCATAGAGCTAAGCAATCAAGCACGTTTGGCCTCATCCTCAATGTCGGAGTCTCCATCATTGGCAAATCTTCAGAATAAACAAAATCGCGATCAACAATATTTAGCTGTACGTTGTAATCCTGGTAGTTCAGCACCGCGTGGCTCCAATTCCAATGACTCTGGTAGTTTTGGCAAAGCCGAAGGCAATGAATACATCGAAGACATATGTCCATATGCAACATTTCAATTGAATAAACAAACATATAGCGAAAGCTCCTACAGTGGCAATGTTTATAGTGGTCCATATCATTCAGTGCGTGGTTCATTTGTCTATCACGATGTCAAACCAGAAAGTTATCACGTAAGATGATTTGCTGATAGTCATAATATCTTTCATATAATATCACTCAATATTCATTGTAGTCCAAGGAGCCTGAATATACAAAAGTGCGTCGAAAAGTCGGTCGTCTACGTGATCCTCATTCCGAGAGCCAAGGTACGTTTTGTTTTCATACTATATACGTTTATACTTTGTTTCTAATATTATAAATCGAAGATCATTTAGGCTATCATTTATCATTAGTCATCCAGCCATCCAATCATTCTATCATCCATTTAATCTTTTCAATCTACAGTAGAGTATCTCTTATATAATATTTACAAATGCTTAGTTGAAGGAAAATTCAATGCATGCGCAACAACTACTAATCATCTGTCATGAAATCGCCAAAAAACCAAACCAAACCAACTTCAACAAATTCACTTTTTTTTTTACCAATTTATGAAAAATGCTTATCTCTCCTATTCTATTCTATCCTAACCTATCCTATCCTATCCATAAATCCTGCCTTTATTTGTTCTACTTTTTCTCAACGAATTTTTATGTATTTTGAATTGATAAAAAAAAAACCATTCTCATTCATAAGAAAAAAAAAACTTCATCTAAACAAAACAAAAATCCATCAAATCGTACTAAACTTTTTAGAATCGGACAATCCAGGTTCAACAGATTCCGAAGTTAGGAAAATCCTAACACTTCACATACCAATTACAGAATATGACACACTCGGTTCTGAGTCGGATAATGATGTGTCTGCGCGCGCTCTAAACTCGGCCAAGTATCGCACCCAGCGTGGTGAGTCCTTATCATATTAGACTAGTGCAAATCACATAATTGTCTTTCTCAATTTTTGGATAGATACACAAGATGAAACCTCATCCTCATCGGAGACAACACCTACTAGTATGTCACGTAAATCTAAGCCACCATTTGCTGTACGTAAAGCTGGAAAAACCGGTACCGGTGGCAAACGTCATGTTCGCAGTTCCAGTGGCTATTCAAGTCACAATGAAGAGACAACATTTAGGTAAATATTACACATCCGCCCCTTCATTCCACTCTGTCTCTCACATATAAACAAGTATGTGTGTGTAATGATTTTATAATCTAGCATATCCAACTATCCACCAAACTATCAGGACCACATCAATCCACCAGCGCGTTTCTCGGATGTAAATGATAAAACGAAGACACAAACTTCGCCACGCATTCGTGGCAACCAGAAACTACAAAGGGAAGCATTTCAAATAAATGTTTAAACTGTGGAAAATTGCAAAATAATAAAATAAAAAAAAACATAAAAAAAAAATCAATAAATTCTAAGACAAACAAAATGAAACAAAAAGAAAAATTTAAGAAAATTGTTGTAAATCCACCCAAAAATTAATAATGAAAATTTAAGCAAAAAAAAAAAAAACAAAAAAAAGAAAATAAAAAAAAACGAAGTAAAGAAATGAAAAAAAAATTAAGAAAACTAAACGCATAAAGGAAAAACACAAGAAAACATAAGCAAGGAAATTTATTAAAACGAATTCAAAAACAAATTATTTCTTAAAATTTTTTTTTGACAAATTATTATTATTTTTAATCGATTTTTAATATATGAAAAAAACTCTCAAACTTTCAACGAAATAAATTTTTCTAAGTCTTTTGAAAGCCAAAAATTCTTTATTGTTTATAATAAAAAAAAAAAAAATAGTTAATAAAAATAAATGAACGAAATAAAAATAAAGAAATTAATTAAAATAAAACTAAAGTTTGTATAATGAAATATTAAAAACAAGAACAACAACAACATAAAAGACTTATTTATACACTGATTATAATTAGTTGAACTATATAGAAAAATAATGGAATAAAAAGTTATTAAAATAAATGAAATAAATAAAAAAAAAAATAATAAATAAATGTTAATAAAACATGCAAAAAATAAAAAATTAAAAAAAATGTTTGGTTCTTAAGAGAGAAATTTGTAATAATAAAAAAAAAATAGATTCGGTTGCATCGAATATACCATATCCTTCAGACACAAATCTATGCAATCATAAAAAGTTACAATGGTAAAGAGACCTTTCAGGCATCGAAACGAAAACCAGGGAGTTGTAGTAGTGCAAGTATGCAGTGGGAAAATGAAATTGTAGGCAGTATAGTCGCCCGGATTATGTTCCCTTGCAACCAATCGAAACTAGCCACTAAGCTCCTACACTTTAACAAGAATAGAATTCGGATGAAGACGGGAGTCTTAAACGGGGCATTACGCATTTGGATAAAAGCCCTAAAGGATCAATGTTCCATTTCAAAACATCTATTGCATCTATGGAGATGAGAAAGAATCAGAAAGTATGAATGCCCTGCTTTTCTTGAAAGACAGACTTCTTCGGAATTTACGGGGAACCTTTCTTTGATGATTTTGGCAGTTTGTCAAATTTGTCACTTGGGGACGTAGCTTAGTTTGATGATTCTTTTGGTTGGTTCCAGAGGCTGAAATTCACCTCTGATACTAATTAGGGATATCCTGCCCCTCACCCTGTCTTTTTGAATTCAGTCATCACAATGGGCAGTAAGTGTTCTGTGTGAACTCGCGTTCTTGTGGTCTGTGTAACCTAACGTAACCTTACCTAACCTAACCTGTTATATAGACAACTTTTTATACAATAAATCACAACATATTGATAATGTGTGAAGGTTATTGTATACTATTATTTAAACAAAAATATGCATCAATGTTATTAATCAAGTTATATGCCAGAAATCAGTACTAGAAATTCCAAGTTTCATATGTTAAAACATTTATCTCATCTACTTATTTTATTCTCTATATTATTATGATAGTTTTATTGGATCTTTTAAAAATATGTCAAATATTCAAAATTTAACAATTACACTTCCATTTTCAACTCATTTAAGAGATTGATTGGAAACAAAGAATATAGAAGCAGCAAGAACCTTTGTGGCGCTTAGCTTTTGTAAAAGAACTCAAGAGATAATGAGGCTAAATTGGATGGTTGTCTGTATAGTCTAAGGCTTCTTAACTTACAAAATATGGCAATAAGTCTTAATGATTAATGTTAATTATGCAATAAAGAAGATGAAATAATAATAGGCCATTTGCTATACCACTTTGATGATCTCATTTGGACTAAACTCCGAAATGTAGACAACTATTACCTAGAACAAACAGAAGGAGCAAACTTTTTATCAAAGGAATTCTTGTGAATTCGTAATGAATACCAGAATCTGGAAGGAGTTGTAATTATGGGTTTTGTTATAATAGGCTCAATTGAGGACACAGTGACGAGGTGACTAGCCCCCCTCCCCCACCCCTCATCACCTTATCAACCCATCTAAACAATTTAAATTAAATTGGTATTTAATTACTGATAATACTAAATTTCAAATTGTTTACCTTATTTTGATTTTTGGTACAAATTTGATTAATGAAAAAATAATTAAAATATGAAATCGTTAAAAGATTTCTAAAAGAATTTTTAATAAATAAATTGAAAAATATAAAAAAAAAAACTCTTCAAGAAAGAATAAGGCCTTAGAGCTAAGCGATATTTATTATTATTATTATATATATACATATAAAATAAAAATAAATTAATTAAATAAATAAAAATCATAATTTGTAGTAAGTAATAGAAATTCTGTTAAACAGTTTGATTGTTTGTTTAATTTATCATAAGTTATAAGAGAATCTCTGTCATCATGCTATTTAAATTATTTAATCAAAAACAAAAACAAACACCAAAAAAAAAAAAAACATATAAAGAAGAAACACTGTTAGTTAGTTATTAAAAACATTTAATTAGAAAGAAAGATTGGGTTAATCTATACAATAATTAAAATATATGTATTTAAAAAATAAAGGTAAAGTTGAAGAAAGATATATTCCAATTTCCAAATGAGTTTTTCTTTTGTACTGTGTATAATAAAATACAAATGAATTGTTAGAAAAGGGAAATAATTTAAAAATAAACAAAATCATTTTAATTATTTTACAGAATTTCATATAAATGAATGTGAGAATTAAAATTAAAAAAAAAAAAATAAATTTTTAATAAATGTTAGTCAAAAAAATATAAAAGCAAAACTTAAATTAAAATCGTGGCCAAAAAAAAAACAAAAATGTCGTAAACCAGGATGCATTTTCATAGATGAAAAAGCATTAATTTTGAAATTAAAAAGCAACAAGCAAAGCAACATCATCATCAGCAGCAGCAGCATTAGTGTTGTTTATAGCATTCATAAAACAATAAATAAAATTCAAGTATTATAAAATAAAAATAGAATAAAAAAGAACAACCAGCAAACTGATCTTCTCCTTCTCTCATGTGCCGAAAGTATATACTACTTACTATATAGAATCATTTTTTTGTTTAATTATTTTACAATATACTTATATTGGAAATAAATGCTAATTAATTGAAAAAGATTGTTTTACTCTAAAGAAAACATGAAAATAAAATCAAGATTATTTCAAGATTTGGTTCTATCAAATCGAGTCAAAAACCCTTCACAATTGTTGTAACAGATAACAAAAAAAATCTATCTTACAAACATTTGATAGTCTTCCAAGGGATGTTAATTGTTTTTAAATGAAAGCAAGTAGTCATGCTAAAATAAAAATCTTGTATTATCTATTTAGACATAAGAGATATAATATTGATCTATGATTGATCGAATAATTGATTGTATTGTGTCTAATATTAGGATTGTTAATTCACACACATTACACATTATTTAAAATAATGATTATATCAATTAAAATTGAAATATTGTCAATATTCAATATGCAGACTGTTGAAATTAATAAAATTTATCATCATTTCATTAAATCTATGACAAATCAATGTTACTGTATTTGTGAAGGGTACAAGAAATACCAAAACTGTAAAACTACAATTAAACAATAAGAAAGAAATAATTGAATAAATTCAAAAAAAAATAAGAGAAAGCAAAAAAAAAAAAAATAAATAGCTGAACAACCAATAAAAAAGACAATATCAACTAAATAAATAATTAAATACAACAAATACTTACACATACTTACACAAATACAGAGAAATATAAAATACAATGAAGAAGAGGAAGAAATTAAATAATTAATTTTCCCTATTGTAGTTTAATGTGAAAAGAATATAAAACAAAAATCATTAAACAAAAAAAAAAAAAAAAAAATAAATAAATAATAAAATAATAAAGGCAAAATTTTGAATGTTAAATGTTAAGGAAAACGAAAAGTAAAGAAAATTGAAATTTATATATAAAAATAACAAATACTATATAATACATATATGAAATAACAAATAAATAAAAATTAATATAAAAAAAGTTTTAACTTGAAACAAATAAATAAATAAATAATAAATTAAGTCTTAATGAAATTGAATGCACAACTGAATGAATCTTTCATATAAAAAAAGAAAATAAATAAAAATTAAATTTTAAAATTATCACTTTAAAAAAATACAAAAGAAAAACAAAACAAAAATCTAGAAACAAATTTGGAAAAACATCACATTTTGGCAAAATAAATTAAATAAAAAAAAAAAAAAACTTAAAAATAGAAAAGTTATCAGTTTTGGTTTTGCCAAAGCTTAAATACACTTCACTTCAGTTAGTGATTTGTTGTTTTATGGGATTTATGAACAAAGTCTGTTACTGTTACCAACTTGTTTTTTGACTAAACTACTTAGGTGTCTCCTACTACCAAATCCCACTGTTAATTAAAGAAGAACTTGTTTCGAACTATTGTGTATTTGCTGTCTTGAATGCCATCAAAATCTTTAAGATGTGCCAAATCATTCAATTTTTCATCTCTTCAGTACGCGTATAAGTAATATAAAATATTCACCCCAAAAGTATGCATCACTTTTTTACTTTATTACAAAATTTGCTTGCTGTGTATCTTCTCTTGATACTTGAGTCAGAAATTTTCATAAAAATTTTAGTTTTTGACCCCGGTTTTTCTTTTAAGAGATACAACATGAGATCAGCTGAATTAATCGTTCTTTTTCTATCCACTAGTTAACCAGCTCCTAATATTTTTGTTTTGTTGCATCCACTTTCCGCCCAATTCTGTTCGCCATCGAATCAAATCCCTTCTTTATTCTCAGGAGATGAAAGGATTTCTGAAATACTCTTTTTTTGTTTTATAAAATATCAAACTAGCAAACTGAAGTGTATTTATTTAAATGAAAAATAACACAATTTAGTTGTATAAAATAAATAAAATTAAAGAAAATCTCGTTAAAAGACACAAAGTTTGAAAATGTTGTTTGGCAAAAAAATTTAAATACCAAAAGGAAAAATAAAAATTGATATTAAAAATCTTAATGTGGAAAGAAAATGATGCACTTGCAAAGTCTATAGAAAATACAGGCATTAAAATAAAACTACAAACTGCATATTTAGTAAAGTAAACTATATAAAAAATATTTAATTATGATTAATAAAAAAAAAACACAACAAATCAATGAAATCATGTAAATTCCAGAATAAAAAAAAATTAAAAAACAAAAAAACTAAATAAAATATATATATAAAACCACAAGATTAAAAGTATTTTCATTGCAAATACGTTATAAGTATAGTAAATCAAGACGATCTTATTAGTACTGAAACTATGTACTATAACAAATACTAAGTATGACAACCTTTATCCATTCATTAGATGATTGAGTCGACAGATTATTTTCCTGTGCCATTGACAAGTCAGGAATAAAAAAGGAAGAACTTGAACTAAAATTTATAATTATGCAATTATAGACTCATAGGCAATCTGACCTATAACAAAATGAATACTACTTAGTATACAAAAAATAAAAAATGGAAAGGCTATGTGAGTACATTAATAGTGAAGCTTATAGACCCAATTGATTGGAAAGCAAGGCTTAAACGCAACCACTCAGAGCACCATTAAAATACTTTGCATTATGCAAAGTCTCATTCAAATTGGCCTTTAGGAGCCATACATATATTATGTCTTACATTAAAGGGAGAGGGTCAACGAAGTGTGACATTGTGTAACAAGAGATGCGAAGAGTCATAAGCCAAACTCTATATGTAGGCTTTGTGTCCTATCTACTAAGCACTAATAGAAACCATAACAGGCAAACATTAAAAGATAAGAGATATTAAGTTAAGACTTAACATCTCCGTTACCTTATAACGTGGTTGACAAGTTGTTTTCTTAACATTTTAATAATTAATTAAGAGGTTCTCAACACAGGGCATCCGTCGGTGGTCAGCCCAGCCTAAGTTTACATGTACTCTATATATTTCTATTTGGCTATTTGCAAGCTGCAAATCAACAAAATTTAGAAATGGCTGAGTTGGTATGCGCACTAGTAACGATGTCACACGAAGCTTTTCACTCGTTCAGTAGTCACGCAGTTCTGTAGACAACAGAAATACTCGCAGCTGCCTCAATGCTGACTCACTTTGAAAATAAGGGAGATTGTATGTCTAAGAGAGCACTAATTGGCAGCGAGTAGCGAATGAAGTAGGAGTCTGCTAATTACTAGTCAACATGATTATACTGCACGAATTTACTAGCAGATGGTGAATTCTTTCGTTACTAGATTGCAAACTAGCCAAATGGACATGAGCTTTTAATAACGCAACTGTTGACTTCAAAAAGGAGAATTCAGAATTTTAAATACCTTAACAAAGCTAAGAAAGGAAACAATGTAACTTAGTTTTCTTTATAACAATAGGCTGCCTCACATAAGACAATTTCATTTTGTTAATTAAGAAAATTAAACATTAAATTACATTTATAGTATAAATATTAAAACCTTTTTTATTTATCATTTAACATTATCAATTATTTTGTTCTTTTGATTTTTATTATTTTATATACAAACATTTCCCTTTTTTTTATAATTATTTCGAGAAGATAGAATTAGTTAGATAAAAATTAATATTTTATTAAACAAATTTCAGTTTTTTATTGAGTTTATTATTTGCATTTTCATATAGAATTTTATTTCAGATTTATTTAATATTCTTGATTTTATTTATTTACTTTATTTCTCTTGATTTCTTTGCATATAAAAATACTTTTAAAGCTAAACGACGACAATGACGACGACAACAACTAACAATTAATAATTTAATAGAAAAAAATAAACATTTCACACAAAATTACATTTCCATTCAAATTATTGATTTCATCTTTAGATTTTCTGTTCTTTTGAATTTTTTTTTTTTTTTTTAATTTAAAATATTTTGTAGTCAAATGTTTTAAAATTTTTTTTTTTTTATAAAAGATTCTTTTATATTTTAGAATTACAATATTTTCAGTTGATTGATTGATTGCCTTTAAATTGTGAGTGCTGCTTGTGTGTGTGTGTTTGTGTGAGTAATGTGAATAGTTAGTTGTATCTTATTATTATACTATTATGTGCCACATAGTATATAAATAAATTATTGAAAATTAAACTGAAGAAATAGTAAAAACTCTTCTAACAAACATCAGACGGACTTATATAATAATAATAATAATATCAAATGCTAACAAATATTTTACTTAAAATTAAGATGGTTTTTCATTTAGTTGTTGTTGCTATTAAAATTTTTATTTATTTTGTTATTTAAAAATTATTAAAAGAAAGGAAAACATTGCTAAGCCACATAAAAATTGTTTTGAAACTTTTTACTAAACAAAACAAAACAAAACAAAATAATAAAATAGTATTAAATATATAAACATTTGTGGTAATTTGGGGAATAAAATGATGACAAGACAAAGAAGAAGGCATTGCTTATGATCATGATCATGATCATGATGATGATGTTCATGTTCATGACTATAATAATGATGATGATGATGATAATATTGATAATAATAATAATAATTTAAATGATGATGGCATATATCAAAACATAATCGGCTTGTCCTTGCACTGGTCTATCACATAGCCGGTGAAACGTTTAAGGAACTTTGGATATTCACGCTTATAGACAGCGCGTAATGCGCTTGCAGGTGCCCAGCCTCCAGGATTTACTAGTATACATAATAATACATAATTAATACAAGTTTAAAGATCATCATCAATTTGTTAGTTAAGTTACTTACCCACAGAACAATAAGTTATTTTACAGGTTAAATCGTTGCGCGTTAATGGATCACCTTTGGTATAACCCTCGGGCAAGAATGTCTGGCAGGCGAGTATGACCGTAAGGAAAATGCGTACACATTTGCCATTCTTTGACTTAACAAATAGATGAATGAAACCAATCAATACATACATAAATTATTTATTTGCTATTCTAATATAATCACCTCCTGTTTCGCATAATCTGTTGAATTATTGCAAACTACCCAAAGATCTGTTGAACCTGGTTCAAGATCTTCTGTGATTTTACGCATATGCGACCAGAATTGTGCATCACGTTGACTTGCTGGCCAAATGCGTTTATGCGTTTGCAAAAATAACAAAGTATCTGCAGATATTTTCTCTAATATTGTACAATCTTCAAGGGTTGCTAGAGAAATATACAATTAAATTAAATTATTAATCATCAAAAGAATGTGTTTCGTACTTACTTTCCCATTCATTACGAAATTCTGGCATAAAGAAATAATGACACATTTCACGTGCCGTGACGCCTTGTACCGTGTGATAGGCCTTCAATGGATCCATAACCATGCCATTGACCATTTCTTCACGTTTATACATTTTGATTTCACCTTCATCGGCAAATATTTGCCAACCATTGCCACCTTGACCCACACCTTCACGTGCTTGATGTAGTTGTTCTTTACAAACACGATCGATCTGTATAGACAAATCCATCATTAGTCAAAAATGATTAATAGTTTCCATTAAATGTTATGAATTGAAATGTACTCGTAATTGCATAAATGACAATTTCCTTTTACAGGAATTCAATTCAATTATTTTCAATCACTTACCTCTGGCCAAAGTGCATGATTTCTTGCTTGTGCTCCAGTACCGAACTGTTCGAGTGCTTTTTCGCCATCGGCGAATGCTTGATGTGGTACATTGACAAGTGTCTGTGATTGTTGTGATTGTAATTTCAGTTTTACACGTAATTGCATATCCTCTTCGATTTTCTCCAGACCAGTTTCAACAGCATCGAAGAATTCATCCTCGGGCAATGTGGAATGTGGACCCTCCTAAAATCAGAAAGAAATTCAGTTAAGTGCAAGTTTTATTCTCATAAAAGAAAAATCCATCTTTCATCTCTATTCAATCATTAAATACTTAAATGACGAAATCACTTGATGAAAACATAATAGTATAGTACAATATTTTATATACAATATTTTTGTTACCGACGTCAATCAAATTAAATCTTAAACTGTTTCTACTTATAAAGTAGAAGTACATCGTCATTGTCATTGTACGTGGCTAAAATAATTTAATTAATAAAATATTATATAAAAGAAAAAAACATCGCAATTGTCCAATACAATAAAAGATTGTGTGCTTCTATTCACTTCACTTTCGGCATTTCAATGTTTATTGTTTATTATTGTCTGCACACAGAATCTCAGTTCGCCACAGCAACAATAACAACACCAACAACTCATACAACATCATCATCATTATAATCATTATCATCAACTATGGAGCCAAGTAATATATCTGTATAAGAGTCATGACATGAATATGAATGAAAAATCAACACAAAATTGACAATGAACAATGGACACACGACAGACTATGATAATGATGATGATGATTATGATGATGATGAAGATGATGGCTAAAGAAATGGGTGGCACATGGCGTGCTTTTCCTATATACTATTTGCCTGTATACGTTTGTTTGGTAGTTTAAATTATACAGGAATTTCATAAATTAATTTATTAATTAATTCATACTCGACTTTTGAATAGACGAGATATTAAGGAGATACATATTCCCATACTGAATAAATGAATGCCATCAGAAGATAGACAAATTGTATACAATTTGAGAGAAGAAGGAGAGTATCAACAGAATATTATTAAAGTTTTATAACTTAAAAAAAAAAATGATGACACAAAAGGAATTAAAATAGTAAATCATCTAGACAGGACATGCAAAGAAGCAAGGATTGTCTCAGCAAAATAACAAAGATAAATTTCATCTTGGGTAAAAAAGAAAGATTTTTTCTTAATAAATATTGTATGAGACAAATTCATAATAGATCTCTCTAAATTTCAGAAAGACGTTAACTGAAGGCATTCAAACTGAATAAAAGTTACTTGTATCTAAGATGATACATTTTGTTCAGGTAAATCTACACTTTATAGTAAACAGTGAATATTATTAAGTCAATTTTAAAGACAATTCTTTGATTTGGGTGCTCATGGAATAGTGATGCAAACATAAAACCCTTTCTATTCAATCGTCCACCTCATCTATACGTTGTTGCATTCTAGTCAACAAAAAATTAGGCTTTGTGACTTTGGCGGAATAAATCTTCGTAGCAAAAAATCAGCTTAGGTGACGTTGGGCTGTTAACCCACTCACCGAATATACAATTGTCATGAAAGCTATACAGATGATAGACGAAATTCTAGAAGTTGATATGAAAAAGTTAAAGATTAATAATTGGAGAGGAACATCAATGAATCAACGGTCATATGGAAGTCCCATGTGCAGCAGGCAAAAGCTCTCAAAGAGTTGTAGCGCCAATGATGATGATGATGAATGCTTTGATTGTAAAACCCAAGCTGAAATTTTGTGCTAAAAGAAATACGCTAATTTACTGTCTTTATAAAAGTGTAGAGAGTTTTACTAAGACACGAGACATTGGCAAGCACAGAATTGATGCATTTAATGCTTCCTTGGAATTATATACGAAAATACCAAATTTAAGTCTATATTTGTTTACTGTAATCACTCGAATGAGGAAGATTCTTCAAGAATGTATTGTTGCTGAATATTCTAAATTCCTAGGTAGCTAAATATTATAATTTAGTAATGGTGGCAGCATTAACCAAGACCACCGCTGTAATGCCTTCTTAACTCCCAAATGCATGTCTTATGCTTTGTTTATACGATAGCCAAAACGGAATTGACTGAGTTCGTATTGACTCAATCCGAGTTCACCAAGCTCGCATTAAAAAACCCGACGTAGTAGTGTAGTGCGTATTGAGATTCAGTGTAAATGCTTGCTTAGCGTATTGAAATTTAAAATATTGTTAAGTGCAGAGTTCACAGATTGTTTCTGTTTTATTTTGATGTTAGTAATGATTTTGTGAATTATCGACTGCAAAATGCAATGTGATTTTTAAAAATAACTTATTTTAATGAATAAGCTACATTATGCCATGTTATGCATATGTCAACTCTACACTATGAAGTAAAGTAAACTTAAATTAGGTTTCAATAAGCACGCAATGACTTTGCAAATGAAAACACCAACAAAATAAAATGTCTGAGTTAATACGAACTCAATCAATTACGTTTTGGCTATCGTATAAACGCTAAGCATTACTGATCTATCTTAGGAAGTATGTATTTATCTAAACTTTATTGATATAGGTATTTATTTATAAGTATCATCTATTAATGTTTAACTTCATTTTTGATCTACTATAAGTTTCACATTTAAATCACTTAAAGTTCTCATTTAAATGAAGTCCAATTTATAGTTAAAAAATTACAGAAAACATTTTATAGTACAAGGTAAAATGATTTAAATAAATCGCAAAAAGGTATGAATGAACAAATAAGTTATCAGTTGTTTTTGTCTTTATTTTTGTATAAGGTAAATTAAGGTCAACTAAAATATTTATTTATTTATATTCAATATTTATTTTATAAAAGTAGGTAAAATTGTCTTGTCTGCACAAATTTTAATTGTTTATTTAGTATTCAATAAAGTGGGTCTCACTAACCACCCAATGAAAGCAACATACTACAATAATATACAATTCATATAAATACGTCGTAATACGTAATTTAATTAGGACACGCATTTTGTTTACCAAAGCGGCTGTGCTCCTCCAAAAAATAAGCTTATTTATTGTATATATAAGCTGCACAATAACAAACAAGGGCGCTATAGTCGCTATTGGATACCCTGTGTCATCAATCAAAACTTAAGGAGGGAATATGATTAAGCTGTCTTAGAAAAGAACGTCTAACAAAATTCCCAGGGTTAAAATACACAAAAGTTGCCAGTGATAGCCTAGGGCCTGGGCTATCGATCATGCGCCTCCCAAGGTGAACACAGAAACTAAGAGCTGTTGAAGCCACATCATAACAAACTTGCCCCAAGTTGCTTGACTTTGCTATCCTATGGATATGATATAAAAATAAGTTGTAACCACAGAACCCCCAATGCGAAACAAAGCAAATCAGTCAAGTCATGATTATGAAGTCATTGTTTTATATCATCAGTGGCGACAAATTGTCTGTCATGCTCCTCATTCAATGACACAGACAACAATTGTAAATTTTTAAGGACAATGTAAGTCAAAGAATTGGTTTATAGTCCACATAAATACACACACACAGACATTGACACACATTCAGAAAATACTATAAAAACTGTTCTCAGTGATAATGATAATAACTGCCATAATAAAACTTTATGAGTAAAAATATTATACTAATAAGAATAAATATTAAATGCAGCATTCGGTTTAATGGCAAAGAGAATGAATTCACAATTTGTTTGAACAATGAATATTAAAAAAGTTATAGGCAGACAGAAAGTGAGGCAATAAATATGAAATTCATAATCTCTTCTTTAAGTTCTTAAATTCAAGCATTTGAGTTTAAACAAAAAAATTTTCTTGTTGTCGATTTTAATAAACATTAAAGAATTGACTGAATTCTATTCAAAAGAACTAAACAAAAGCGAAATTCACTGAATTCACTGTGAGTGTATAAAGAAAACTAACCAGAATATCCTTGAATATTCAACAAGAATAAACTTTTGCCTTTAAACGAATTTTATATGAAGAAACACAACCAACAATCAACCGTCAACCGACCGAGCGACCATGCGAATTACTGAGTTGGTGGATTGATGGATGCAAGTTTTTTATTTGATTGTAGTGAGGGCAAGAACTCTCAAATTACAAACACAACGACAACAGCATTAATAAAATATTGTAGTAGTTTAGGATAAAACGCGCACAAAAGTTTGTCAACACGTGGCAACTAGCGCGAAACCAGTCAAATCCTTCCGTTTGGCACGAGGACTCTAAACAAACTGTTGCGTTGAGCGCTGATAAATGAAAAACCCGAAACCAACCGAAATCATCGAAACTCTCGACTAAACCTAACGACACCCTCTCACGAACACACAGACACTCAAAAAGTTCCGAGTTAGAGCAACAGCAGCAGGACATTCAGAAGTGTCAGCCAGGCAGCTTAGGCAGACAGGCAAGCAGGCAGACTGGCGTCTGTCTAGGGGTTGAAATCGTGTCAATGAGCTTATGATGGTGACACCATGTTAGTTGCAGCCCAAATAATGATAGCTAAAAAGAGTCTAAAAGCCAAAAATACGCATCCCACTCACACGCACATCGACACATACATACACAATTATGCGTTAAGCTCACTTAAGCTTTCAATGAAAGGATTTTTCTCTTATTTACTAAATAATCATCACTTGGTGTCAATGAATTGACTTTATTAGTGGTTTGTCAATCAAAACATGAAACACTATCAAATTTCTGTTTTTCACATACCACTTTTTTATGATTTTTGCCATTTAGTTTCAAGGCTTTGGGCCATGAACGTACTGATGGCATCTTAACTGGTTTTTATTGTACTCAATATTTGGAATATTTTTCGGTCTTGTAATTTGTTTACTTCTTTTTATTTCGTTATTTAATGGAAAAATAATTGCTTTTAACTTGTTTAACCGCCAAACAACTGAATAAGCATAATAACTCTTTCTTCTTACAGCCAACGAAATAATAACTTTTTGGTCAATATATTTATTTGCTTGCTTTTTTTTTTTCTTCTTACAGATGCCCGCACACACACACACGACGTTTAGATGCTTCGCTTGTTTAACTCAAACTGTGGTCACTTGAAATGTTCAAACTGAAAGTGAGCTCAGCTCTAGACAAATAAGTAAGCAAACCAAAAGCAAATCAACTAAACCACCAGCTGAACACAAAGCTTTGCTTGAATCGGATTGAATTGAGTATTTGGGGTTTTTGACTTTGATTTGCATTTTTTTTAGTTTTGGGTCTGTGGATGGTCAGTCGTTGTCGGTCGCTTGTGTCGGTCTAGCATTTATGGCTTATAGAATTTGGCTAAAACTAAATAATATAGCGGAATGTGAAGCGTGTTTTGCATACACAACAATTTATCAGTGGTCGAAAAAAAAATAATCTTAGAGAAGAAGTCACATAGTATTGAACAAAAAAAAAAAAAAAAAAATTATTTGTAATTTATAAATTTTCCATAATTATTTTTTTTATACCAATTTTTGTTGAGTTACACCTTGAACTCTTCTGTATTTCAATGAAATCAGAGATTTATTACATGAAATTGTATGCACGTGTTTATGAAGATTATTTATCAAAATGTTGTCAATAAAAATTAGTTTTAATTACTTTTCAGAAATATTTTTCTAATTATTGTTGCAAACAGAAAAACACATGTTTCCGGATATTAAGTCACGCATCTCTACATATGTTAAACATGATCTCATTGACATATGGAAAATATACAACATTTTACTGACACACATAGCTCCAACAATTGGCTTAGGGTTTAAATTATCTGAAGAAGTTCTGTTATCAATTCGATTGAGATTGTTTTGCCTTTATTTATTTGTCTAATACAAATGTTTAATTGACGTGGATTGAGTTGGAGTGGAAGTTACAGGTGACATATACTAGAAATGTAGTTCAATTGAGAATACTGAATAAGCCATCTTTAATTAATTTGCAACGATGATAATACGAGAGAAAATGTAATTAAAAAAAAAAAATCATTTCATCTACATCTATTTTTTAATAAGCTTTTGAATGTTTTAATGACTCTCCCTAGTTACTCAACGTTACAAAAGGTGCACCCGTCTTGGTTATATCGAGACAAACTCTACTGACAGTCTGTGAGAATTTATGAGTATCAGGTTTGTGTAAATAATTGCAAATTAGGTCAATGTTTTGTAAAAAAAAATCTCTTGTGACTTGTTGTTCTAAGTTAAATAAGATTGTCAGTAATTTCTTTGCTCCCATTTGAGCTCTAATGGGTTATAAGAGTGAGTTCAATTGAAGTTTTTGTGTGAAAGACTCATGACGAACTTATGTCAGTCTTCAATGAAGACTCTACAGCGGGGCTGTCCAACTTTTTTGGTTCCCTGGGCCACATTGGACGAATTCGCAATAAGTTGATCCAAAGGTGAAAAAAGAAAATTATTTGGTGAGCAAAAAAAAAAAAAAAAAACAAAAAATGATTTCGGCAGTGCTGCGGGCTAAATAAAGAAATTTCTGTTTCTCATCTGTTGTCAATTCGAGCGCGCATGGGACGCATTCAGGCTTCACTTAGGTCGCCGGTTAGCAGCCCTGCTCTATATGAATGAGAAACAGTCCCTTAAGTTTTGAAAATAATGTTAAAAAATAAAGCAAAATACCACGATGGAGATGTTGATGTAGTTCTTTTTAATATTAATAGTTATTTTCTATTTATTTTTATTATACTTGAAAACTAAAAATTTTCACTTTTTTTTTTTATTTCAAAACTTAAATTGATTTTGACAGATTTATCTTTTGAACATTTTAAGTCTTAAAAAAAAGTAATAATAAGAAACATGTGTAATTCCAATTACTTGTGAAATGATCAAGCCTATTCTTTTCTAATCTAATTCAAATGCATTTCTTATAAAAAAAAAAAATAAATACAAATAAAAAAGTCCGCAATATAAGTCATACCTATATAACCATCAATCACTCACATACTGTTAAGTGCAAATACCGGAAAAAACATATAAATTCACGCCTTTTTGTTAATCATAAAATAAAAATTTTTATAAATGAATCACACGGTGGGGGTGTTCCATATCTTCATATGTACATACATATGTCTCAATAAAATCAATCGTATGACGACGTTTAATCTTGATTTATGATAAATAAAATAGAAAAAAAAAAATGATAGACAATTTTATTGCTAAGGAATCGAAAAAATGATAGTAAAATTAATGGAAATAATCTTTGAAAGCAGCAAATTTATTAAATAAACGCGATAAAATACAAACACAGAATTAAATATGTGATATGTATAATAATAATTTGGATTTGGATTTGATTTTGGTTTTTTTTTTTTTTTGTGTAATAAAATTTTAAATATTTCAACATAATTTGTTTTGATTTCTTATTTTCTTAGTTATTTTTTTTATCGTTTTCTCCTATTTTTTTTTTTTTTTGTGAAATTTGTTTATGATATCTTTTTGTGATATGATATTTCTTCATTTGCTTTTGTCCATAATTGATAACGTGTTTGACCTAATAATCTTGACCATGGCTTTGATATTTTTTTTTTTTTTTGCTTTTTCTTTCTCTATTTACACTTTTGCTTTTGTTACTTGGTATTTGTTTTGTTCATTCAATCATCATCATCATCATGCAATCATTCATTATTCATTTCACCATTCATTCATTCATACAATTTTCTGTATTGTTTGTTTGTTTGATTGTTGTTAGATGTGTGTTATTTATAATGTGATGAAATTGGATCAATTCTAAAGATGATGATATGAAGATTACTTAATGAATTAATGTAAATTTTTTGATTCATCAAGCGGAGATTTGATGAAATTTACTAAGTGATAATAAAATGTAGAAAACTTACCTCAAAATCTGGACCAGGGTAGGAGAGACGTTTGAGCTTTTCAATTTCTTCTTTGTTGTTTCTAAAAAATATAAAATTGTATTTTTTATTTATTCAGGATATAAGGCAAGTAGGTACGTTAACTCGGTGAACTCACTTATTCTGGTCATCAGCTCTACGACGTTTATCCATTTCACGTTCTAATTTACGCTTCCATGATTCATCGTTTTCGGCAATAATTTCCAAACAATGTTGAAGTGTTGTCAGTACTCCTGTTGTCGTTGCACGAAATGTGATTGACTCGCCCTGTACAGAACACAAAACAAAACAAAACAAAACAGAATACACACAATGAATGTTGGAATAAAACTAAACAAGAGAGACATACTTCACACAACCAACATAGGAAATATCACTATCGATGGATATGTATGTGCCTTACCTTAAAATCAATTGGTTTCAGGCCATCGCCCAAATCGAGCGGTTGCTGTTTGTTCTTATTGATATCAGAGCACGCATCGAAATAACGTTGCAGTGTCTCAATTTGTCCAAAGATTATATCCTTAAATGTTTCCAATTCACCCACTTTCTCACGAAGATTACGTTGGGTCTTCTTAAGACTACTACCGCTGGCCACTGAGATGGTATTCGATTGCAATGACATTGTGCTGCCATGGCGTCGTAATGATGTCGTATCTGTGCTGGTGTCTTCCTTATAGAGTTGCAATACCTCAACCCAATGCATACGATCTTCGCTGGTCTCAGCACGAAGGCACCAATTGTTATAGTTATTAACAACAACATCGAAACGTAGTTCATCAGATTCATGAGCCTATCATCATCATATACAATAAATAAAAAGAAAATTAAGTTGATTACTTGATTCTTCTTATTTACTTTTGTTTTCTTATAATTAAAGCTGCTTTGGTTGTGTTGTGTTGTGTTTTGTTTTCCTATGAATCATCAATGTTTATTTATTTTGTGGTAAAAATAAATGAGCTGATAAATGTTATATGTACTAAAGTAGAACTAAGTCAACTGGCACAGAGTGTGCTACTCTTGTGGTTTTCCCCCAAGTATTTCAGAACAGAACATTGATGACGCCGCGCCCAAAAGCTATCAATGGATGGCGATGGTGGTGTTGGTGGTGGTGGTGGTGGTCAAAGGCAGTAAAGACATACATACATACGTACACAAGTATTTGACGAAGCCATCAATGTCAAAGTGTTTCTAATTGAAGAAACAACAATTACAACAATACATACATACAATGAATGACGATGACGTTAATAATGACTTCAATATTCTATGTGTTTGTATTTCGTTTAGTCGCATGAATCGCGTGTTTACAAAAATAACAATAAAAATAAAATGGGAAGAAAAAAACACTGAAAAGTTAATTGATTGTACTGCATTGATTGCTTCTGCCTGCTGAGGCTACCACCATTACCATTAGTTGAATGTATTAGTGCCGCAATCAATGTGTGTCACTCACTCTTTTAGGTCACATTCCCAAATCACAATCACATTCACACCGCTACCGATAGCTTAATTATTCATCATTTCTTTATTAGTTCAATTAAAAGACATTTTGCCCCCATCGCACCACATCTCACCCCTTCTATTAACCACACACCCCACTAATTGACTCACTCACTCACTCACTGATTGCACCACCTACCTTAATTGTTGCCTTTGCTAGACTTATTGCGCCGCGACAACCAAAATCTGATTCCGATTCAGATTTGTAGTAGGATAGCGTGCCATCCTTAAGCACAATATAACGCGGTTGCCAGCCATATATGTAATTTGTCCATTTGCTTAGATAGCCACGCAGTTCAACGACACTACTATCAATATATTCTTCATCAGAGGCTTCACTCTGTGAACTCGCCACTGCTGTTGTCGCTGTTGTTGTAGCATCTAATGATGAATGCGTTTCATTGGGGGCGTTGTTGATGACAGGTGACACAATTGTAGTAGTACTTGGGTTAGGCGAAATAATGGCATGAAGTTCGCCATCTGCCGTCATGTTGTTGTCATCTTCATCCATACCAGCAGCAACAACAAATGTAAATGTTTCTCTCGGTGTTTGTGCTTGTGTGTGGATACAAAGTTATGCGGTAATCAGTCGTCGTCGTCGTTGTCGTCGTAGGTTTTCTTGGAATGAGATTATATACTCTCTGGAGTCACGTAAGTGTGTACTTTATTAACGTAATTTAGGCCAGTTAATTATGATGATCATAATGAGTATGAGTTGATAATAACAGCGGCACCCCTAATCAGCTGCCTTTTTTCTTATTGCAATGCTGCTTATGAATTTTCTTCAATTTTTCTTTGATTTTTCTTCCGTTCAACTCCATCCAAATCACCGGCTTGGCTTCATTGTTGCTTGCCTATTACTAACTTACATGAATTTGCACTTAATTTTGTTTCATCGCGTACATTTGTATTTTATTTATGTGTTTTGTTGCTTCCCCTTGTTGTTATTGTGTTCTTGTTGGTCGCAATGCCTAGAGTGACCATCGTGCAATAAAAAAAAACCCAAAACGATAAGAATGACAATAAGCAACAAATCCGTTAAGAAAACAGCTGATGATTTGATGATTCATCAAATGATGAATATAAAAATTAAATTATATTGACAATAAATTAAATTCATTTAAAATACATAATCAAAATAATAAAACTAATTAATATTGAGTAGAAAAATGTTATATAAAAATTAATATATTTTTGTGTGAATGGCAAATTATTTGAGAGAATGGTCACCTTGTCATAAATGACAATTGTCAAAGTTTCGGTTTCGGTGCATCGGCAGCAGCAGCAACAACAACAACGTGGGTAATAGCGTAAACAACGTTTTTGCGCAAAATATTAATGTCTTCGCCTCAAGGGTAATTTTCCAGAAAAAGCTTTGAAATGCTTTCCAACTTAGTTATCACTAATCAAAATGTTGTCCTCTTCATCGGTAAGTCAATTAAATTATTGTCAATCACTTAACCTCAACTGAAATGTAAAAATTTTCCTGACAACGAACAAAAGATGAAACAAATCGCGAACGCATTGCACAAAAGTTCATTAGCCAATTATTGCACGAGCAAGGTCAAGATGCTCCCGGTTTAATAAAAATACTACAAAGTGGACCATTGCTTAGAAATCGATCAACATATGAAGTACTAATAAGATCTTGCATTCCGGCCGGCAATAGTCCAAACAATAATGACAGCAACAAAACACCGTTTGTGAATGTCATACTGCCAACGCTTGCCGATTTGCTAAGCTATCAAAGTCCGGCCTTCATCTTTGACCTCATAAATAGACTAAGCAAATGTCCGGCAGTGAAGCGAATCTTTCTTTGGGCCTCTACGCATAATGTCAACCATGAACATTCAACTTTTATCATTGCTGCTTGTGAGTATATGGCAGATTTGGTTGTACACATGGAGACACCAAAAGAACTAAGAATCATCACACGTAAACCTGGCGGTGGCGTTACTAATAAGCGCTACAATTGCCAAATAACCAAAACACAGTTTCTTGTGACACCATTCAAAGAGACTCCAAAAGGTGCTTTCGGAATTATTGGTGCAGCAGGTGATAGTGCTTCACCAGAATCAGATACGGTTTCACCAGATAAATCAGCAGATTCAAAGGGCACATTTAAAATTGAATTGGATGAAGACGAAATGGTGGCACGAAATGCGCTCAAGTTACCCTATGAACGGTATGTTGCAATCAGTAATACAAAATGCATTATATCATCATCATTATTATCGCTTGCATTCAAAATAACCTTTCTTTCTTTGTTTGTTTGTTTATGTCTTCCTTTGTCTTTTTTTTTTTAGCACAAGCGAACCGTCCGAAGGCAATATCATTTATACGCCCGAAGAACAAGATGATTTCGATGATGAGGATCCTGATGAGGATCTATGCATATAAATAAAAGAAAGAAAGGCATAGTCGCCTGTAAAAACACTTGTGTATTGAAAGTACAATTAATAGTTAATAGTGTGTCTTTTTCTGTCGTCATATTGGCGCTGCAAATTTTTCAAAAAAAAAAAACCAATAAATTTTTTGTCATGAAATGAATTAAGAAAAACAAATGATTCAAAAAGATTTTTATTTAAAATGGTAAATGGTAAATTTCAAAAAAAATCAATTATAATTATAATAATAATATTAATTAAACATTGTACAAATGGGGGTGGTGGAGTATTTACATTTTGTTACAATATTTAAAAATTGATCAAATTGGACACATTTACTAAATTTATTTTGGTTTTGTTTGGTTATTTTTACAAAGAATCTCTTAATATTTACAAGAAAAAACTTTAATACTTTACACATAATAAAATGCTTTAATTATGATTTAAATTGCTGATTCAAGAAACTATTTTATATATCATTATAATGTATATCACACACTATACAAGAACAAGAAATTGAAGAACAAATTTGAAATTGAATTGGTGCTTTATAACTTTAAGACACTTATAACTAGAGTGGAAGTGAAAGGAAAGGGAGAAATAGATCAGATAAGGAGAAAGGATGAAATAGATAGATTGATTGATTGAATTGGATATAACTTAAAATATATCAATGGTTTGATTACAAATATTAAATGGCCTTCTCAATGGTAAAAATTCACAACAAGAACAATAACGACGATTATTAAGCTAAAAAATAAATTTAAATTTTATCTTTGTTTAAGCAAAGCATCAACATCACTCTTGGGATCCGGTGCTAGTGAACTCCATGCCGTGTCCGAACATAGTGGTAACGAAGCAACTGATGCAGTTGCAAGTTCCATAGCTGCTGCATTAACAGCACAAGTTTCGCGTAGCAAAAAGAATTTCATTATCAACTCATCAATCCATGCCTCTAAATCCGAACCAATACGTTGCGCTTGCTGAAGTGCAGTTTCTTTTAATTGTAACACTTCTTTGGCAGTCGATAAATGTTGTTGCCATTCTGTGGGTAAAGCAAAATCTGCTGGCAATGAGATACCGGAATCAGCATTTATGCGTTTGGCTTGCGAAACTGTTAATCGTTGCCCCTTGTGATAAGCCAGCGGGGTTATGAGAAACTTAATTTGTCCATAGACCGAACTACGTCCAATGAGCTTTGCTGTCCAAATGCCAGGCATCATTGGTTGTTTGAGCAGTGTTTTAGAGTAATTGATGACATCACTTTGAGATTCCTCGATATGCAATTCATTGAAATCTTGCAAACGACCAATTGGATCTATCCAAAGTAAGGTCAAATTATAGGAATGTGCAGAACCATCCTTCGGGGCCCCAATGTAAGTGTAACTGAGTATGAGTTCCGTGAAGGGTCCCAAATGTTTTGCAATATTACGCGCCACTTGTTCCTTCTGATCGAAATCCGAAGAGACCTCAAAATTTCGTAGACGTTTGGAAAATTTCGAATTCTTAGCCAATTTGCCATATTGCACTGGCCTTATCCTAGTCTCCAGCATAACTTGTGTCTTATTATCCTTTAAAGCACTGTAGCGCAATAAAAATCCTTTATACTCATCACGTAACAGATAATGTGTCATCTCATGAAGTTCACCTGGTGTCACTTTAAGTTGTTTGCTTGCCAAACGCACAAGGCTTTCACCAATTGTACGTAACAAATCGTCTGCACCGGCATTGGCATCCTTTGTATTGTACATTGATTGCCAGTAGCCATGTAAATTGATATATTCACTTGTGTATGGACCATAGAGCCATTCCTCCAATTGAAGAAGTATTGCTTGATTGATAATAGGTTCAAATTTTCGCGCAAAGAACAGAAGTTTATTCTCAGTGCCTTGCAGACGCGACCAATCTTCTGGTTTAAAATCATTTGGACTACAGCCACACCAATCAACGACATGTTTGTATTGACACTTGCAACCTTGTTTGCGCTTCCAATTGGTCACGTGCAGATTGTTATCCACGTAGGTATCACACCAGTGTGTGTTGCGCAAAACTGTATGAAAGAAAGATTCCGCTGGCAATAGCGTATGACGGAATATCACCATAAGACCTTGCAGCAATTCATGTTGTTGAATGTCCTGAGTAACAAATTCAACGAAAGGACGTGATAGAGCAATCCAATCACTGCCACCATCTACTTGTATGCCCGTGGGCAATTCCCGATCACCTATACGCCACATGTGTGTATCGCATTCCACAAATGTCTTATCCAAACCTTGTTTCTGTATGAAACGCTGTGTTTCCCGTCCATGACTTTTGACAAAATTACGTTCACGATTTGCGGTTAAAAAGTCAACAAGTTTATCCAGTGTCTTGACAGGAAAATCGCTCTCACTGAGATTTATGACAAAGTCCCAGTGCCAATCATTTGTCTTTAGCAAATCTTCCATGCATTGTAGCAGCATTGTTAGCAGAGAAGCACCACCCCAAATAGTTGAGAAACGTTTACGCGCCAGGCGTATGTTTCCGAACTTTGACTCCAATTCCAGTAATTTACGATAGAGGTAATCTTGACGCTGTGAATATGGTGAAAAATACAAAAAATTTATTAAAATCATCATTACCACAAAGCTTTGCTAAGTTAGTTAATTGGCCTTCATGGCTTAGTGTCTGTCTGTGTGTCTGGTCTACACATTAAATAGTGCATAACAATGTTGTCAATTTAAGTGTACATATTGTAAATCAACTGCATGCATAAATTTAAAACTCTTCTACACCGCACACAACAAAACAAACAAAGCTTATCACATCAAACGTGAATAAATTAGATAAAAGTGAAACCGGTTTAATTACTACAAACTATTGTCATTCAAACCTACCGAGTCAACATGAATGTAAAAGAAATGATTTGGAGCATACAATGATCTAATCAGACGATGAACTTGACGAAGTGCCCGTCCATTGAGCGTCAGCAGAAATGCGATACGAACAGGTTCCGTATCAGCTGGAGCGCTTGTCTCAGCAACTTTTGCACTGAATTCTATAAATCAAAAATATATCTTATATAATTTAGGTATGCAGAATATTTATATAGAAATACTATACATACTTGCAATGCCTGTTTCATAGATGTTCATACTAAAGTAACCACCGCAAACTTCTTTGGCATCGCCTGTGCATTTCATATTACAACTTGAGTCAGCAAGTTTGACAGTACTTGGCGGTTCATCAGCGCCGCAAAAACACTCTGAACCATATTGTATACCTGCATATGGATAACCAGACTGTAGACAAAGATGAACACAACGTGTCGGTGTATTGCTTATTTTTAAATTGACAAAGTAACCGCTAAGCAAACGTTGATCTTTTTCATCGTGATAACAACCAAGAGATATATTGGCTGTATGATTGCCCGCCGGACAACTGCTAGCCAAATGGCTAGCATAGAAATGACCTGACTGTATAGAGCAGGCTACTTGAGCGATATGTTGACGGCAGTCTTTTGTTTTGGCGCGCTGAAGCGCTGATATTGCTTCCTTCGAATGAATATCACATGGTGGCGTAAAGCCTAATTGGCTGGTCGTTAGATTTCTGGACGTCTGTTGTTGCTGCTGCTGCGCTTCTCGTTTTATTTGTTTATTATTATTATTAATTTTGATGGTGTGCTTCGCATCATCACTGGTCACTTTAGAGTCGACTAACTGATCAGAGTTCGAATAGTCATCATTTTTTATTAGATCTGCTACACCAATGTCAAGGGATTTGTAAGCCAGAAAGATTTGTATACTTATTATAAGAAAGCCGAGCAAGAAAAACGGTTTGTAACGGCGCAACCAACGCACGGAGCGTTGTGTTTGTGGTGACTGTTGCTCACTGGCCATAGCTCAGAACTAACTTTGAGCGGTGCCAGCAGCACTTTGTGTTCTATTCTGTTTATTTGTTTGTTGATTAGTGTCTCGTTTTACCTTCGTCGTCGTTGTCACCGTCGTCTGCTGTTGCTTGCAAAGTGTTTGGACTTGTCGTTGTTGCATGTCGCGGTTACGGCGCAGCCAATCGTCTTCGATTGCAATGGATGTGCCGTAATTACTATGTACACTGAATGGCACTGATATGTTTGTATGTTATGCACAGCAATGCATTTTATTTCGGATTTTTAACTAATTGAGTGATGTTCTTTACTATCCATGGCAATTGACTAGCAAAATTCTGCACAGCTGATTGCCATTCACATGAAATTAATTTTCATAACAAAATGTCAGCTGCTTTTGTGAATGGCATTCTAGGGAAGAAGAAGAAGAGTGTTGGTAGTCGGTCGGTCATTGACTCGTTCACAAAAGAATTTAGTATATTATTATATTTATTTAGCATATTATACATATATAAGGGGGAAAATGGTTGATCCAAATCGTAAAATTAATCGATTGACTGACAAGGATATTGAATTCTTCGAAAAATGCGAAAATAACTTTTCAAATCGGTATGCAGATGACGATGCGGAATACACGGAACACTGCTTAAAACCTGAGCCAGACCCGCCGTGTGTAGAAAATTGGAATACAGGTGGTGCTGGTGGTGGCAATGATGATGGACCTAGCGCTTCTGTTCATAATCGCTTTAATCAAAATAATAGTGGCGGCCAACGCAGAAACAATGATAATCGTGGGTCATATAATCGTGATGGCTGGCGGGGTAACAATAAACGATTCTATGATAATGATAAAAATGGTCAGTATATGAAAATAAATAAACACACTTAGTTTCCTAATCATTTAAGGACAATTTCAGATAATCGTTATCGACCTCATAGGAATTATCATCCATATAACTCATCCAACAAGTGGCAAAAGGGTGGTGGTGGTAATGAAGATGGACCTAGCACCTCTGGCTTCTATAACAAGTGGCAAAAGGGTGGTGGTGGTGGTAATGAAGATGGACCTAGCACCTCTGGTTACTATAACAAATTGCAAAAGGGTGGTAGTAGTGGAGGTGGTTATGAAGATGGACCTAGAACCTCTGGTTACTATAACCCCTATAATGGTGATAATTCCAGTGTGAAAAATGATCATCAACAGAATCAATTTCGACGACCAGAATCGTCACCATCGAAGCCGCCGATACAAATAAGACGTGACTATAGTAATTTTGTACCTGCATCTAAGGATTAGGTTACTTACTTCTTTTACAATTAATGGCTTTCTACAATTTTTACTTAAAAAAAAAAACCAAGGAGACGAAATATTTTATATTTAAATATTTATTCAGATTAAAGCAATTTTTTTGAGCTTTACAACAAAGTTTGATGTGAAAAAGAACTTAAAAGCAACATATGCATTTCATACTTTCTTAGACTGTCGACTCGGAGAGACTTTTAGATTCGTCATTGTCTTCGCTTGCTGCTGCTGCAGCTGCAGCAGACATGCCTATGCCCATGGCACTGAATAAATTCGAAGCGGGTCCAGGACCTCCTACTTGTGACTTATAGCTATCTAACATGTTCTTAAGTGTATTTACATTAATATTGATGGGTTCAAAACTTTCGATATCATCGAAATCATCTTCTTCAGCAGCAGCAGTGGGTGCTGCATTTTGACTGCGAAACGATTGAGCTATTGTAGTGTTTGCTAACTCGCGATCCATTTGTTCCATATACTTCTTGATGTCGTTATCCAAGCTGAAGCCTGCACTTGATGACATGCCGTCAAGATTGTGTTCCAAGTCATCTTCATTCTCATAGTCACTCATTTCAGAAGTAGAGTCCCAGTTGTCCTCGGGTATCACAAAATCTAAAAAGTTCCGTACATGTGTGCTGGCATTCTCACCCTCCTGGTCCACATTGCTTTTACGTTTGGGTTTATCCACCACTAAAGAGTTTTTGTTGCATGCTTTGCGCATTGAATGATTCTTCTTGACTTTTACCTTGAACTCCTCTTTAGATTGGTCATGAGTTTCTCCTGTTGCTGTTGCTGCTGCAGCTGCATCCTCACAATCATCGGACTCTGGTTCATCATCATCAGAATCAATTTCAATACCCTCAAAATTGGACTCTTTCTCTAAGAAATCAGAAAGTTGTTTTGTAAATTGTCCCGAGTTCATTTCACCAGTTGACTTAAAGAGTTTCTGTGGTCCATAACGTGCCATCAACATGGCGTCTAAATCTTCAGCACTGATATTGAGCCAAGCATCTGAATCACTTGGTTGTAGGTTGTTTTCCTCATCACGCAACTGATCCGCGCTGGCATCACATGTGCGCAGCATTTCAATGATTTCTGCACCGACCAGCGGTGCTGTGCGGAATCGCATTTGATTCGCTTTAAAGTACTCCAAGGCCTCGGCCAACAAACGTTTGTGTTCCTCACTACCTTCCAGATTGTCACGGAAATAACCCTTTGCGTTCAGACTACGAAGATAAGAGCGCCAACCTGGTGTTTGTTCTAGTTCACCAACACTTTTCGCTTGTGTTGCTAAAATCTCTAGACCACTAGCTATCTTAACGCCAAGGAGTTGTTCCTTGTATGCTTTCGAATTATTATTTGCTGGTAAATTCCAACCAATCTTACGTTCTGGCGTATATTGGCTATGCATGAGCATTGCATATAGGCAACGTGTGAAAGTCACGTTTGTGCGAACACGCTGCGATTCCGGTGGGAAATAGCGCATTGTACGCAATGCCTTTGTATCGAGAGTATCTCGCTCACAGAATGCGCGTACTGCAGATGATATTAAAGATGGTTTTTGTTTCAATAAAGCAGCAGCCATTAAGGGCAACTGCACAATTTGTTTATGTAGCATGGCACGAGTTCCCTCTTGCTTTTCAAAGTCCTTCAATCGATCATTAATGCTTGCTTGAATATCTTTAGATACACGATACAGTGTGGGATTCTGACGTATTTTTTCTAAAGCAGTTGCAACCGGTATAGTTTTATTTGTATTCGAAGGTGAATTCTGTACCAACTGCATAGCCCCTTCGACTAAGTAGACACGCTGCTCACATGTATCCGGATTGGCCCAGTGTGGTAGAAAATCAGCGGCCTCTATAAGCAAGAATTCACCATCGGCATCACACACACGGCCAATGCAATCTGGTAGCGCACGTGTTAGTTCACTGATCAGATAAACGATAAACCATTCGTCAACAATGTTGACCCCATAATGTGTGACACCGTGAAGATGCGGTGGCAAAGGCAAAGACGCAGCTGCAAAGGCAAAAAGTTATAAATAAACACAAGTATATATTCATAAGTACATGCACGTTTATGTGTATGTACACATATGTATTTATGATTTATATCTCTTCTCACCTGTGTCTGATGTTTCGTCATTTAACCATTTTTCCTGTTCGCTACCAGTTCGTGCCTGTAATTGAAATTCGTCCTTGTGCCAAATATAGCCATGCTCAGAAACCTTTTCTTGTACAAATTGTAGACATTCCTCTTTCACTTGCTCCAACTCCTTGCGGAGAGTTTCATTAGGTTTCTTTTCAGCATTTTTGTCATATTTCAAATGCGGAAATATAAAATATTCAACATAGTCATCTTCTCGTACAAATTCCAAATTAATACCAGGCTTTTTATTCATCTTGTTGCTTTTATGTCAAGTTGGGTGGGGTACGGGACAAGTCCTTTGTTTGCACACTATTTGTGTGTGTGTATCCTAGTAGTTTGAGTTAACTTTGGATTCTTTGTTTTCACTTTGAGTTGTGTTTTTTTGAAATAAAAAGTATTTTCTGCCAATGAATAAAAAAACTGTTCACTAGGAGAAATCCAAATTATATGATCTTCTTATCTTCTTTTATAGTTTTAATAGAATATTATAGAATAATATCGAATTACTCCAGTTAAACAGAAATAAATATGAGTAACAAAGCGACTCTACCTGTGCTTCTTCTTATTTATTTTTGCCACTCACCATGAACTCAAACACAATAACTGTTCTTTTTTTGCCAATCACCGTGAAACGCGGACATTTTACTTATATTCTGCCATTCATCAAGTGACTCACAAGAATTTTGAAATTATAAGAAATCATGGGTTTTTTCTATATTTTAAAGCCAAAAATATTGAAAATGAAACAACAAATTTAAAAATATACATTCTCATTAATTTTATACACATACACAATATATGGTACATACACATAATTCACAATCAACAAAACATCGATTTATTCTAAATGCATTTTGAGCCGCATGGTAACTGATTTGTCTAGTCTTGCCTGTGTTGGTCTCATCTCTTCATTCTGATATGAGATTTTTTCTATTATGTATTGCTTAATAGAAATATTCATACTTTTGCGCCTGATACAACATGATTTCCATGGATTTTTTGCCTTGCAAAACACCATTTCGTTCCATGAAATTCCAAATGGAAGCCATAAATACACAGAAGATGATTACACCAAAAATTATAAATTTAAGTAGCAAAAATAATGTACGGAAACCAACAGGTGTGCTAAACTCCACTAATATAATCAATAGCACAAACAGAAAAGCTGCCATACTATAATACACAAATCGATCTGTACACAATTGACGCAAAGATATCTCACACAGCGTTATGGCTTCTTGTAAAGCAGCTGTCCGTGCAGCTGGATCAATTGCAGATACTTGGCAGTTAGTAGCAGTAATTGATTGAGACATAACATTACTAATGGAAGACAGCTTTTCTTGCTGCGGAGCTATACACACATCACCAGCCTCTCCGACATTGCAGTGTATACCCGCAGTTGAGACAAATTGATCATCTTTACCTGACTGTAGTACAGTCAATTTGAGTTTAGCCAAAACGGCTTCATGATCGGAATAACTGAATTTCTCACCGGGCACACGTTCCTCAAATGGCAACGTATATTCAATAACTTCAGTTTTGATATGATCAGCACTACGTACAAAGATGTGATCGATGCGTATACCATCGGGATTCTTGGTTAGAGCTTTCTTCGAAGTATATGAATTACGCTTGCTTTCGTTGGTGCGAAAAATATCCGAAAAACAACTATCGTGCATTTTTGAGGTAGAAAGGAGAACCCTAAAAGAGAAGAGGGTGAGTAGATTCTTTCTTTATATTTGTTTGCTAATTTCAGGGAAAACTTACTTGTATGAGAGATCATGGGGTTGTGTATTAAGATCACCGGCCAATATTTGTAGAACTGAATTGCCACGTGTCGCCTCAATGAACTGGGCTGTGTCAAAAGCCTGAATGACACGATGCGTCTTATACTCATCATTCTCATTATCATATTCCGCGTGTAAATGAGCATTGTACAAATGCACCATTTGATCACCAATGAGTATGCGACAAAGACCCACTCCCTTGCCACCAAACCAATCAGCATGTTGCACCCGATGAAAGTAACCATTTAGAGACCAAGCATGAAACAGAGTACCCAAAATAGGATACTTGGAAAGCACTAGTAGACCAGCACCCATGACTCCACTATGAAAATAATGAGTATAGGGTAGAGTTTCCGATGTGATTTGTTGCAACTTTTCGCTATCCTTTTGTGACCAAACCTCTTGTAATGAAACGATATCATAATGTCCGCTAGTCAGCTCTTTGCCAATAGCTGTTATTCGAGCCTCACGGTCACTGGACACATATGGTATGCCCCTATATAAGGATTGAGAAACATAACAACAGGTCAGCTACTGGTTGACCTCGAGACAACAACAACACAACTTTATCTCCCTTGTTTATTTTTCTATATAGTTGTTACTTGCTTGCTTGTTTGTTTACGCACCAGACATTGAGCGTTAAGATATTTAATTCCAGCAAAAGCATTTTTATTGGCAAAACTCGGAGTTGGTTCCGTGTAAAGGTTTCTTCTTTCTTATTATCAATGCGCGTCTGTTACATTTATTAATTAATGTAAGTGGATTAGAAAATAAACAGAAAAGTAAAATTTTACTTAACAACAACAATGTTGCCAAATGTAAATAATCAACTTATGCAAGTGTTGCCAGATTATGGAAAATTTATGAGGTTAGTGTTGCCATCTAGTTTGGATTTCTTATAGTAGCGTGCGGTGTTGCCACTGTTTGCATTAAATTACCTACAGATGGCGCACCGATTACTAAGCAGTTTGAATTTTAAATTTCCCTTCTAAAGAAAACAGAATTTTGTTTGTTGTGTTATTTGTAATTTAATTATGTATTTCTTTGTGTTATTTACAAATGTTACGTTAATTTATTAATTAATTTATATATATGTGTGTGTGTGTGTGTGTGTTTGTGGTTTTTCGCTAATTTTCATATAATTTATACAATTCAAAAATATCTCACTCATGTACACATGTGATTCGGTTAAACATATTCAACAACAAATTGTTTTTTAATATGGCATTTATTAAACAAATTAATTAATCATCTTTCTTCTTCTTCTTCTTAAAAGCTACCATAGAAACATACAAACTAGCAAAAAAATAATTATTGCAGCAGGTACGTTGGGCCTTGCCTTGGTTAGACATTTGTGTTTTGTTTGTTTTTGTTTTTTGTATGTTAATTAGATACAATTTTGATCCTATTTTAGTTTGTTTCAGTTTCTTATAATTTACAATTATTCAATATTAATTGCTAATTAAATTAATATTAAATTAAGTTAAACAAACGAACGAACGAACGCATCATCATCTTCACATCTCTACCATAGAGATAGAGATTCCATTTTCATCTTCTATGTATAACGCACCATGGTCTCCTTAGTCTTAGCCTTGGACCCACATCATACGATTTCTCAATCAATAACGATTGCTTTCTCGATCTGAATATTTGCCACTCATTTTGCTGACTGAATAAGTATCATATTTATCAGATTTATAATTAATCTCTTGAGGTGTATAGCCTATGTTCTTTTGCCAATGCCTCGTCCAGTAAAGATCTTCATTGCGCACCTGTGATGGTGTCTTAGCATCACGACATACATAAACGCAATAAACCATGCAACCGATCAAAGTGAGAAAACCAAAGATTAAGAAAATAATGCCAAGTATCCTGCAAGAGACAAAGAATATTATAAATCTTATATAGCATAAGATTTGGTGGTGACAACTTACCAAACGTAGACTGGTTCATAGAATTGCACCACAATAACAAAGCCCAAAGTTACAAGAATCAAACCCAAATTCAGCAAAAGCATTAAACAGCAAACTCCTTTGACATTTGGACAGAAAGGATTGGGTGCCGACATGGTTTCAATTTTAGCGCCACGTTTCGTTGTGGACCGCGCACTGCGCCCCGTCTTTGCTGTACTTGCCACAGAGTAAACACTGCGTGGCGCACCACGTGATTGTGGACGATGACTGTAGCGACTGCATTCGTTTAGAAAAGAAAATTATATAATTTTCCTTGAATACAGACAGAAACTATAAGTTGCCTTACCTAATTTCCGATGGCGCCTTGTAAGCAGCACTAGTCACATAAATATCGCTGCCAGCATCACCACCATGATCATAGCTTAATGCTGATGGGGCACGCGGTGGTATACGCGTTGGTGGTGGTCCACTTAATGAACGTGGTCCACCATTATCGAATGCTGTGGGTGATGTTGATAGACCCATTTGACTGTGCGGGTGATGATGATAATGTTGCTGCTGTTGATGATGATGATTGTGATGCAGGTGTCCATTACTGCCACTGATGTTGCTATTGCTATTGCCATTCAAACGATTCTTACGTGATGAATTGTAATGTCCTTGCGGTGAGATTCGTTCATGGGCCACCGTATATTCGGAATAAGTACGTTCCGAGGGAGCACGATGCGATTCCTCACCATCAGTTGAGTAGCCACGATTTGAATGTACATAAGGTGGATCAGGTGTCAGACGTCCATGTGTGGCAACATAATGACCACCTTTAATTCTAAATAGATAAACGATATACTTAGATACATAATTTTCTATATTTTCATCACTAGGCGTCTACTTACTTTTTCACACGTCTCTCATGCATGACGACTTTTGGTTTGCTCTCTCTCTCTCTCCCTCTCTCTCTCTAATAAATTCACTTGTTGGTTTGTTTTAATGACTTTTTTATTATTTATTTATGACTGTCTCTTCCTCTCCAATATGTGTTTCTCTTCTTCCTTTTGTGTGTTGTGTTTCCTTCTTCTTTTGTGGGTTTCTCTGCCTCTATGAGTTTCTCTCCTTTGCCTTGTGTTGTGATGTTGATGATGATGCTGATAAAAACTTTAAATTATTGCAATTTATCTGCAAATAGACAATAGATGATGATGAAAACAATGAATTAGTTTGAAATTTTGTACACATCAAACTACTTTTGGTTTGGTTTAATTAATATTTTTGAAATATTCCTCATACGCATTATATGACGATGTCCGCCTTCATCATCATTCTCATTCTCATCCTTATCATATAAATAAATAAACTTTTAATTAAAATGGCATTTTTGGTTTCAACTAAATTCTCAACTTTATAGTTTAATAATTGGATGATTTTGTTATACATAGCGACTTCATTTTCATTTTCTTTGGTTTCTATGGTTTTATAGGTAAAAAAAAAATTACCTTAATTGAATAAAATAAATAGTTTTTTAGTATTTGTTGTTATGTATTTTCTTTTCTTTTTTGATCAACATGTAGATGATGCTGCTGATGATGGTGAACTTTGTTATTTCAATTAATTAATTCAACGAAAAAATTGTAAAAAGAAGCAACGTGTAAAATACTTCATTTTATTTACATTGCTCAGAAACCTCATTCAGTCCTTCAGTTATTCATTCATTCATTTCTTCACTTGTTGTCCATTACTTGTAGTTGTAAGTCGTCGTCACTATTGTGGCTTCATTAAAAATGCAAATATATAGTTGCTTGCTACTGTTGCTTTAGTTGTTATTTGTTCTACGTACTGTTGCTGCTAAGTGTATTTTTTGCTCAAAGACCACTTACAGCAAATTAATTTATTTTCAAATATTTTGTTAAAAGTTCTACTTCTACACACTCATAGATACACAATCACACTTACAGATACACATGCGAATACATCATAGAAATACGATAACTAATTAATTATTAAGTGTGTTGCACAAATTCACTTTGAATTGTCTTCAGTTGAATTGAATTGAGTTTAGTTGAATTACGTTAGATTGCTTTGGATTCTGTAGAATTTCTTGGTATTTGGTGTAACTAGTACTTTTGAACAAAATTTAATTGATGTTGAAATGAAGTTAAAATTAGAAGATTTCTTGAACAAAATTTAATTGATGTTGAAATAAAGTTAAAATTAGAAGATTTCTTGAACGAATTTCATTCTTGAGTTTGCTTGATTATTTTTGTGTTGAAGTATGTTTTAACTTCATTTCAAGGATACTTGATGAAAATTATTTTGTAAAGCAGTTGTACTATACAATAGAAGAAATCATATCAATAATTGAAGAGAGAAAGACTAAAAGACTGGAGAAGTAAAAGAAACAAAAAATGATGTCTGTCAGTCACAAATCAAACTCAAGTTGAGTGCTAATCAATAATGTACTTTACTATTTACTTATTTGTCCTTTTAAATCAAAAGGCAGTCAGTTATGTTCTTCAATACATAATCGATAATCTTAAATTGAAGACCTTTATAGAACTATTAGATAACACTAGATACCTGGCACACATTGTCCTGCCTCTGCTTCTCAATAAATTTATGGGCATTGATTGGTTGACCTGTTGAGCCGAGACGTTTGACAAAGACGACTTAATTGATTTCAAAATATGTTTCTAACCTTTATATGCATCTCACATGAACATATCAGTCTTTCGATTTTTTGGCTGTTACTTTATGGTTTTCAAATGCCCAAACCTTCTTCATGAATTAATCCGCCTATTGGTGCAAACCGTATGAAAATCGGTTAGGTAGTTTTTGAAATTCTCGTGCTCAGACAGACACGACGGGGGACTTTGTTTTATAATATGTATAGATAATGAGCTTTTGTTGTTTTAAGATATTAGTGTTTAGTCTCGTTCTATTGGAGTTATTTTTCTACTACAACGGTTGATCAACAAAATCCAACACCAAACTGGGAAGGCATTGTGATGCTCAGTGTTGGCTCAACCTAAAAACTGTTTTGGCTCGATAGTGTTTGCTTCTATCACTATCCTGTATCCTAAATGAGGATGAGTCCAGTCTTACCGGAAAATCCGGTAAAAGCCTGTGTTTTATTGAAAAAAAGGCTAAGAAGTTCTTAGCAGTTTCGAAAGTCATCTTGAGATACATTCCATTACCATTACCAACTTTACGATTTATTAAGCTGCTTCAATGAAGATTACGAGGCTTAGATATTTTTTTTATGTATTTATCAAAAAAGAATGTTTCACACTGCAAAACTATTCATGTTGCGACTATGCTACATATTTAGTACATAGGTATTTTTATTTTAAAGCCACACCTCGTGTACTATCTGTCATTTACTATTCTACTATGCATTTTATTTCTACTTCATAATTTCATAAATTTAATACTTTAAACTACTACAATAACAATATTTGTCATTAAGCTTCTGCATTAGGCATACAAAACATGTTGCATGCCTTTTGGCTTAAAATCAAGGAATTTAAAAGAATAATAAACATAAAACTAAAGTAAAATAATTTCTGAACGCCCCCTGTGTACTTATTTTGGTTTGTTGTGATGTGGATGAAAAATACACAACAATAACAACTACAATTTACCTCAAATAGTAAACTTTAGTCAAATCAAATTGAACTCAACCTATATACGTGACTACCCAAACAGATTGTTGTTGTTTTCTTATTTGTACTAGTATATCATACTTTGAGCTGAGTTGGAGCAGAATCAACTTTGATGTTGGAGTTTGTGTTTGGGTTGTTTTGAAGTTTGACCCAGTGCAGCAGCGCATATTTTCGAAGGTGCTTTTCGACTCGTGTTGTTGCTGCGGGTGAACACTTGAATTTAAGCTGATATATGTAGTAGACAGACAAACAGACAGACATGGACTTCGAGGTCTTTCTTTTTGGGGGGCGCACATAGCACAGCAGGTTCTTTCAGGCTGTTTTTCAGTCAGTTCGCCAGTCAGTTAGTTTGTCATTCAGAAGGTGGAGTTAAATCAAAAATATATTAATATATATGTACATATATGCAGTGTTCGATTGAAAGTCAGGAAGGGGGAGGGGTGTCATGTAGCTGGGACTCCATGTGGCGTGTCACATGTGTCCGAGTATTTGTATGATTTTTAATAAATATTTTACTTAAGAATTGTGTGCAATACTTTCTACAATTGGATGGTTATTTTGACTTGGATATTAAAGTCAGTTGAACTGAGCGCAGAAGTTCAATCACTTCACAAATATGCTGCGTATGTTGTACATTTGATATTTATCTTTATATTGTAGTATGCAATATATTGTATATTTCTTTTTGTTGTTATTGGTATTACAATATTATTATATTGTATTTTCTTCATGCATTACGCTTTAAAAGCATTTACTGAATTTATTTTTATTATGCCAATGATTTGACTTTTGTTGGTTGTTGGCTCAATGATTCGATGGTTGGTGATTATTACCAAGAAACAACCAACAGTGAAATACTTTAGTTTGTCTTATTGACTATAAAGACACACCCTTTTTGTTGCCGGTTATTGCTTGCGGCTTTCATTGCTGCTGCTGCTGCTGCTTAAGACACTTTGTTTTGTTTGTTTATCTGTCTGTCTGTCTATTTGTCAATGTGTCTTTATGTCTTTGTGTGGCATTCAACAACGTAGTTCGTTGCACTTGCAAATATTTCTTTCTTTAACTTATATCATACCCGCATTCATATTTACATATTCATATGTATCTCGTACTCGTACTTGTAAAAAATGTATCTCATTCCCTTGTCTGATTTATCACTTTCATTTCATATATTTTACTTATGTTGGTTGTTATTGTGCTTTAAGGGCCTTTTGTATTGTACTTCATTCAACTGAATTTGATTACAATCCCAATAATCTCATCATCATCATCATCATCAGCACTTTCATGCACTTAATCTTCATCATCATCATCATCAGCAGCTCATTATTATCACCATAATTATCGTCACCTCAAGCAATTGCACCATAATCAAGTTCATTACACACACACATACACTTACTTCCATTAGATTGCATCAAAATGCGTCTACTGCGTATCCTTCAACATAATCATAACAGTTCATTGCATGTCACCACTTATATGTATATAAATGTTTCCGGCATTTCATAGATTTGTTAGTGTTTAAATTTGATTCTCGATTGATTCCATGACTCAATTGTTGGTACTTGAACACGTTTAGCGGCTTCAATCAATGTTTTCCTCAAAAGAAGGTGGTGGTGGTGATGATGATGATGTTGGTGAAGATGATGGCAACAGTATTCATTCTCATTATCTTTGTTAGTTCAATTGAGTGGTTTATATTTGTGCCTTTAGCTTTGCATTTTGGATCCTGTATAGACTGTATTCCATAAATGGATACTGAGTTGTTTGCTTTTTCTCAACTCTTCGTTTCGTTGACTGACTGAGTGAGTGACCTTGATGTGTGTTGCTGGTGTTGGGAACCATTAATGAGTTTTATCTTGGATTAAGGTTTAGGTTCTTTCTATAAAACTATTTAAGATATTGTGTACTTAAATTACATGTATTCATCGTTGTTGTCGGTTCCTTTTGCCCACACAGACACACACATATACAATTTCTGTATTATAATCTCAAAGGAAATATGTAAACCCGTGAAACTGGTTTAGTTATCTGATGGTCGATCAGTTGGTCTTATCGTTTTACATATAATAAATATTTTTTTCTATCTATTTTTAAAATGTACTATGGCTTGAGTATTTTCTTAGCCTTCGAAAGGCTACAGGTGTCATTTAGAAGTATCTAGTAAGTTATCTGCTCGCAGCTAAAAGGAAACAACAAGAATGACAACAATAAAAACAACAAGATGTTGTATCTAGTGATTGAGATGATTTGTGTTCTAGAATATTTGCTTTATCATTTTCGTTGTTGTTACTAATTCATTAATAAGAAACTAAGTGCTTTGAAGGATGCGACAATGATGAAATCGGAAAAGACAAGTGTCATAGATATTTTGAAAAGAATTTCAGTTAATAAAAGTTGTGTGAAGCTTAAGCTAAAAGATTTGTTTCTTATTTAATATGATTTGATAATGCGGAAACCTTTTACTCAGTTCCTTCAACAGCATTGCAATACTTCATCTCATGAACAACTATCCAGACTTCACCAGATGAAATTCACAGGAATCCGTCTTGAACACACAAACTTAACTAACATGCACTTCATGGATAAAAATCGAAACAACATCTGCCCCTTATGTAACAACGATCGTAACGACATTCATCAACTTATTACATCTTTCCCCTACCTATCATCTCAGATTCTCAACTTTCGCTAACTTTAACCCCATCATACACATTTCAAATCCATCTATTATCAACATTAAACATAAACTTATTACGTTCCTTAAAATATCAATATCAAACTTGTTCAGTAAAATTTAAGCAAATATTATAAGCACAATCATTAAGCAATTATAATATGTAAGCACAATTATTCCTAAAGTAAACATGTGCCACTATATATTGATTTATTGATTGATTTCTCTAGCTGAAGACGCTGCTACCCATGGCTAGCTTATCGTTTTAACTTTAGGTAAATAAAATTCTAAACGAATTTTGATACGGTTTTCACTGTGATTAAGGGAATTTCCTGCGGAAGGCGGATTTGTACATTACATTCTAATTAATTATAATTAAGTTGTTGTACATTGGGTATATACTCGTAGTGGCTTAGAAATAATCAAGTCGTTTTTGTTCAACATCTCCGTTTGTTAGTTTCTAGAATCAATAATTTTGTGTGCGTAGATAAAATGAAATACAAACAGACATTGTTGACTTTCACTTCGATAAAACCGGTGAAGAAATGTAGATTAGTTTTTTTAATGCATCCATGTAAAGCATTTACTGGTCTCTACTAAATAAAGAAATAAAATCAATCTCAGTTCGTAAGACTTCTTAATTGTCAATACTCGTAAAATTCCATTTCATTGGTCAGAACTATACATATATGTTTTATAAAGAATTAATATCACTTCTGATTGACACGACAATGTTCAATGAATGAAAGTCCTTTGATTACAATGTATTTTATTTAAGAAAAGAACCAAATGTTTTTCATTATCAAGAACTTTTCATGTGTGGATAATTAACTTAATAATCTTGCTTCAATTTCAGTAATCATTTGTTATTATTTAGATAAAACTATTTGGTAGTAGAAAAGGAATACAACCTGCTAAAATTTCAGATAAAGTACTCAAAATTCTTAATTATGTTCTACTTCAGTCTCTTATTTATTTATTTTAATTGACCAGTCAAATGAACAAATTAACAGTGAACAATCTCATTCCAAGAAAACCATTATCTTTTGTAAAAATATCAAAGAAATATAAGAAAAAATTGTGTATCTTTGGTTTTAACATAGCTTAAATACACTTTATATCACATATGACTTGGCTTAGAAATTGCATGATTTTTACTACAGGAAACTATGATAAATTACTAATTAATAGATATACCCGTGACTTGGTCAGTTAGAAGACAATGTAAAATAAATGCTTACTAATCAAATAACCAGAAATATTTATAAAGCAAACAGATTCTGAACTCTGGTTGAATCTGTGATGTATGCATTACAAGCGGATGCTTAAAGCGATCAACCAACGACTGCATTTATTTAAAAGAATTTTTGAAGGCACAATATGTTTTCTAGTAACTTCCAGAATGTTTGTAAGGTATTTACAATTAAAAATGAATGTCTTTTGATTTTGTATGTCGATTTTAATGAATTAAACGCTATATGTTACTCACAATAAAGCTTTTTATCTTTCTGTAATTCGATTTTGAATCCAATAAGTGGCTTTTACATGATCTGCGCACAGACAAAGTCTACGATGTTATATGTATGTAATGTATGTAAAATATATGTCAATATAAAATATAACACTAGTGCGGTCGATAAAGTGTGGGATAAACTATCAAACTATGTGAACGCTGTGTCTTCTAGTTGTCTGTAGATCTCTAGATAAAAAAAAAATGACATTCGGTAGCAAGGATTTAGAAACATGCGAATAATGATTCTCCTTTTGATGCTGAAGCCAACTTGTTGTTGCATAGTTTAATGCGTGACAAACGTCACTTTAAAGTGTGATTATTGACACTTTACGTTACGCTACAGTATTGTTATGAAGTGTGGAAAAAATATATAGTACGAGTATTGAAAAAAAATAAAATTCAAATAAAATCTCATCTCATTTAACAGACGTCTGCAGCCCCAAGGTGAACTTTGTTTTGTCAGTTTATTTGATTTCATTGTATTTTTGTGCAACACAAAAAATAAACTATGAAACTTTTGGATTGCAAACGCGTTTCAATCGAATTGTTTTTTCTTTGCCGCCATCACCGCCCACATTTTGCCGATGCGCCATTTTATTATTAAATGAAATAAAATATATTGTAATAAAAAAAAAAAAAAAGAAATTGTAGAGATGAAAACCATCGAAACATTGAAATTTTTAGCTGCAGCACAAAAATATTGATGGACATTGATGTTTAGAGTCCATAAGCCATTGGCGGCTGCTGTTGGAGCTTTTGTTGTCTGACTGAGTGAGTGACTGCGTAGCTGCCTGCCTGCCGGACAATCTAGATACAATTGAATTTTTAGTTTGCCTTTTCTATTTTAAGCCATTATTATTTTTTCCCATTTTATTTTTTCTTTTTGGTTACTTTGTATTTTATGCAAAGCCAAAAACAATTTTATTTTGCCAAGTTCAATGCAGTGATTCAGTTGTTGGAATACACTTGGGGATGCATTGTGATTACTGTTGTTGGCGCCGCCGCTGTTGTTGTTGTTGTTGTAAATGTAAACAAGGTAAAAAAAAAGGTTTACAAAATAAAAAAGAATCCTTTTGCGCTGCATTTATTCACTATCATTTTAGTGGCATCAGCATGGTGAATGTACTACATCAAAGGCGCACGCACGCAAGCGAAGAACCAAAACGATTCCCAAGAGTTCCTCCACTCCACTCCACTCCAAACTCACTCACACTCACACTCAAACTCTCATTCTTCTCATTCTCTTTAAATCTTTCAGTATTCTTTAAAAGGAGGAGATTTCGCTTTGTGTATTTGGTGTTGCGTAAAATGTGTGTAGTATATTTGCTTTTCTGGATATTTGGTTTTACTATATTATAGATACTATTTACTTACTATTGCTTTGTTTTCTTAGGCGGCACGTTTTGTGGCTCTAAACTCATCTTGTCTCGTCTCCTCTATCTTAACAAAGGTTACTCGTATATTCCTGTGTTTTTGTGTTCCTGTGTGTTGCCTGTCTGTCGATAAAAAGCCATTAAAAATACTTTGGCTATGCACATATTTGCCCTTAAAATGCAAATACTTTTAATGTAATACCTCATACTCCTCTTCTCTCTTTCTCTTTCTCTTTCTGTCCCTATGCATAGTTAAGTTCAGAGATAAGTCCATGGAGTAAGTAATTTGTATATTTGTATAGAATTAATCTACCTTATTCCAAACCATTGCTTTATATACTTATATTTCAAGATTTCTTTACTTCATTTCCCTTTCTTTCTTTTTTGCTTTTCCTTTTGCAACTTATTTGGGATGCTTGTTGTTTCTGCTGATTCCTCATTCTACTTATTTACTACTTTGGTTTACTACTCCTACTATTTATGTACCAAAACTTATAGCATTTAACGCTACATAAATAATAACAACAAAGACATCTTAAAGTATAACTCTGATACCCATAAACATCTTGCATAGATTTTTAGTAAATTTACTCGTATAAATAAAATTTAAGATTACTCATACGCCATGTTATGACTAATAGAGAATTCATGGCTTAGGTGTGTATGTTCCAAGTAAAAGTGGAATAAAATATTTCATTAATATCCAAAAGGATTCATATTTATGACCATCAGATTCTCTTATATTTTTTGTTCTTCGTTTTTTCTCCCTCACGATTATTCACTGGCGCGTGTCTGCTTAAGGCAATCATACATATTACCTCATTCGTGTTCTCAACAAAAACTGCGCGTTAAATATCCATAAAGGTATAAAATAAGTAAAAAAATATAAAATAAAGCAGCAAAAGAAAAACAAAAGCAAAATATCCTTTTGGCAGTTTTTGTTGCGTTTTTGTGCTTTTGTTGCCTCATAAAAATCGCGAATTCACTAATTTTATGTACAAAAAAAAAAAAAAAAAAAAAAATAAAAAAGAAAAGAAAAAAAAAGGAAACAGGAAACGGTTTTCTGATTTTATGTTCCTGCGTCAAACCCACAAAAAACATCTCACAAATTACAACAAGTAGTAGCTCAACAATAGACCATAATGTAGTAAGTGTAGGTGGCATGTACTTACAAGAAGTTTATCCCACCGTGTTTAATGTTTTGTTACGCCACAATTTTAGGGTTATGAAGAAGCACTTTTGTTTACTTAATCTATTTGATAGGTTTGTTAATGAGTGGATGAGTAGATGAAATGTATTCATTTCTAGTAAAGTGAAATTTTATGCAAACTGTTTTACATTTGTTTTTTCTTAACGCAACAAATTCTTATAAAGTTTATTATTGAAAATTTATAAGATGAAATGAAGTTTGTTTTTTCTTTATGAACATGAACATAGATACGAGGGAAATTACAATATAATAATAACAAAAGGAAAACTTAATTTGAAAACCATTAGAAGGAAATTACTTATGAATTTTTAAATGAATTTCTGATGTTTGCTTTGTTTTGTTTTTGTTTTTTTCTTTAATGAATCCATTCAATTCTCAATTCTCGATATAAGTAATTAGCAAAATATTCCATTAATTTAAGTTGAGATAAGAAGAAAAAGTACTTTAAATTGAACACCAATTCCCATTAATTGAGAAAACGAAGCAACAAACAAATATTGAACAAACATGCAATAAGAGTAGATTTATTAATTTAAATAAATAAATCAGTTAGAAATTTAGTATCAATTTAATATATAAAATTTGTTAAGATGTTTAATGTGAAGTGAAGAGTTAAAGAAATTTTTTACCTTGTAGGTTTGGAGATAATAAACACAAAGAAAGATCTTATTCGAATTTCTTTGAAGTAATATAGATGACAAAATTTGGCAAAGTTTACACAAACGTTTGCTTGTAGATTTTGACAAGAAGACTTTGGACTCATCTGTAGGTGTTATGTCAAGATTTGGATGAAATGAGCCAGAAAATCAAATATTGATTCATTATCCCAATTAGCCATGTTTCTATTATTTTTTTGGATTTAAGATATCTTATCAATGAAAAAGGAAGTTGTACGACTATTAGTGCAGACCACGGTGTAAGATAAAATCTATACATACATATAAGTATATTTAGTGGCTTAGCCATTTATTAATTTTCTATAAATTTAAGGTTACTTTCATTAAAAGATGATAATGACTATTTACAACATTTTAATATTACAATCAGTTCAATTCAATTAGGTTAGCACGTGTGTATTGATAATACTGAGAGTAGTCTTTGTCAAACATCTTTTTTTGAATTGTGAATCATCAACAAAATAAAATGTCATTCTTTCTGTCATTCCCGTGCAAAGCCGGTGGAGTGCGTAACTCAACTATATTACAATAGATGGAAGTTACAATACAATTCTCTGTTGAGTCTATTAGATCATTTAATATTTCTGATTAAGTTTTGTTTTATTTTTTTTTTTTTTTTTAAAGTTTAATAGATTTTAAGTATATTAGATGGAAGTTACGATCTGTCATATTTATGTGTGTTAAGTTGTTCTTTATCTTCTATCTATCTTTCTTTCTCAAAATATTCATAGCGTTATTTTAGTAAGTCAACTTGGACTTTATTAGCTTCTTTTCTACAATTTTTAGTTTCTTTCTTGGAATATTTGATATTTGATGTGATTTGCGTGTTTACTATGTCAGCTATAAATGCCATTGGGGACTGTAATTATTAACAAATAGTATTCAGTTACAAGAGTTTCTACTTAAATTAAGTAAAAGTATCTACTACTACCATCAGTTTAAATAATTATGACTTATGATTATCACTTAAATGCGTGTATTTTTTTTTTAAGTGATCAAAATACAGAAATCAAGATAACATTGGATGAGAATAAAATTGAAAGTTAATCATTGAATGAATAGAATTTAATATTGTATTTACAAAAAAAAAAAAATGAAAAAAAAAAAATATAAATAAAAAATTAACTCAGAGTTGGAAACAAATAAACAAACAAATGATATGGTGAAACAATAGAAGATCTATAAAACCGTCTAAAAGCCGGAAGTCTATTAAAATGAAGACAAAAAGAAAACTAAATAAAAAGCAGCATGAGATACACAATAAAATGATGAAGAAAAAAAAGAAGAAAAATAAATAAACTCAATTTGAAAACGAAACCGAAAAGTTAATTTGCAGCAATTTGAAAATGAAAACTTGACTTGCCTTGGCTTGGCTTGGCATGGCTTAGCTTAGCTTAGGTTGACTTGGCTTGGTTTGGATTCGTTTGAGTTGAGTGAAGTGAAGTAAAGTTGGCTTGCCTTGCCTTTGGTTTAAACTGTGCTATGCTGCTATTTTCTGCTATGGAAGTTGCCACATTTTAAGTGGCCGCAAATGGCGTTTTGCGGTTATCTACGACTACTAACAACGAACGAACAAAGTCGTCCAGGTTGTTGGCCAGTCATTCATTCAGTCACCACCACCACCACCATCACTACCACCTTCTTCAACTGTTCCTCAGTCGTCGTCGTCGTTGTTGTCGTCATCATCATCATCATCATCAACGCCATTGCCAAAGCCAGCTGTGCCAGCATATGCTACGATTATTGGCCAAAACACACTCAGACACACACACACACACACACACACAATCACTAACACCCCAACTAGTACAATATACAATCTTACAGTTTAAGCTCATTATAAATGTGCGATGCGCACGAAAGACGACTGCAATCATATGACGACTTCCCCTACCCACTGCTACCCATTGCTTGCCTACCTATTTGGCTGGCAATATCCTATGTGTACTTCTTCTCTCACCTATTTGCCACTTTGCGTAGCATAGTATTTGAATGTCTCGTAAGTCTGTCTATATGTCTTTCTGTCAGTCTGTCAGTCTGACTAACGCTAAAAGCCAAGCGTCTTTCTATCATTGCATTGAAGCGTGTTACCTTTCGTTCGTTCGTTTGTTCATTTGTTGCTTGATTTTGCGTTTCGTATGGTAGTTTTTTGGTTTGTTTGGCACGCTGGTGTGGCCTCCATCTTCCATTCATTAGTCCGTCCGTTCATCCGTTCGTCTGTTCATCCATCCAGTTGTGCACAAGACCGTTACAAGACGGCACTGCTTTGTGGTTTGTGCGTGTCTTTGTCAGATGACGACGATGGTGACTTCTTGTCACCCTTTACTAAGTTTATGGTACATGGAGTGCCTGCCTGGTTCTGAAGCGAATGTGGTTGCTGCTGCTTGTGCTGCTGCCGTTTCTATGCCTCATTTTGCCATTAAATGTCTGACTGTTTTGCTTGTAATTGGTGGCGCCTCCTTGGGGAATTTTGCATGCCAAGTGGTTGCGTTTTGGGAGATGTTTTTTTTGTCTTTTATTCTTTGTTTTGTTTTGCTTTGCTTACTTTCTTTCTCTCACCATTCACCATTAAAAATTGGCCCAGAAAATTCATGCTTTGTTTGTCTGACTGAATGTCTTTTCGTCTATCTGTTTGCTACGGTGTCTCGGTCTTGTTATATGTAGATGTCTCTCCTCTTCCGTTCATTTCCATTTCTCTTCTTCTCTTCCATTATGTTTCACTCACCTATTTATGCAAATACTATTTCGCTTTGAAAATTCTATAATACTTGATTTTTTTATTTGTTATTTTTGACTAAAGAAAAGTCATTTTGCTACAATTTTTGGATTTGAAGGTTTTCCTTTATTTTGGGTGCGGTCAGTTTTTCTTTTATTTTCTTTTGGACTTTAGAAAGTTTTCATTTTTTTGTGGTTTTGTAGTAATTTATTTTGGTGGGCCTCCACTTTGTGTATTTTTAAATGATTTTTCACATATTTTTTTGTAGGTTTAATTTTCACGATTTTGTAATAGAGTGTGGGAGATATAATGAAGGGAGATTTTCCAATTTAATGAAGAGAAAAGTAAAAATAGAAAATATAATGATGAGTGAAGTTCAAAGAAAAATTGTTTTTTGAGATTTTAATATAAAGAAGGATATTTAAATTAGTTATTAGTCCTTACAGTAAAATATACTGAAACTTGATAGAAATTTTCTTATTGATATGCAGCTAACTTACAAAGAAAACAATAAGACTCGGAAATATTACATTAGCTCTAGAATATTTTTATTTATTAAACTAAATACCAGGGTAGATCTTCTTCTGCCTTGACTTCTCAAAAAATGAATGGATACTAATGGGTTCTCCTGATGAGATGTTTGAGAAAGATGACTTGACTGATTTTAAATAATTTCACACTTGCCTACATCACCCTTTTCGATTGCTATCCACTTTTCGACATTTTCTTGGGCTTTCCATTTTTTTTTTCTAAACTTTTCACATGAATCACTCGATCCATTATAGAAAATCGTACGAAAATCCGTTTGGTAATTTTTGAACTCATCGCGGTCAGACAGACAGATGCGGCGAGGGACTTTGTTTTAGATTATGTATAGATTATATTATAGATATTTTCAAAGATTCTTAAAATTAAAATCATATCTAGAATATGCTTTGAATGATGAGATAAAAGCAGTTCTAAACATATTAGAGCATCATTTAAGATACAAGTCATGGGATACATTAGATATAATTGTACTTCCCATTGAAATTCAATCATTCATAATTACTATTAAGTATGAGTTCTTCCTTGCTTGTTTTTTATATGATGTTTAACTGGTAAAATTGGCTTCAACAAATGATCTGATAATAGAAAAAGGAGACTTTAGAATATGATTGATAAGTGGTTCCCTTTGTGATGCTTAACAAAAAGTCTCTGAATCGTCACAATAATTTGACTAAAGTGTAAATACATTGTCACTCTATACTAGTGTGAAGTGTATGCCATCTAAATTCAATAGATGTAACTATATAAAGACTTGTATCAATCCTTTCACCTAATCCTTTAGTCTGAATCATATGCCGCTAATCGAAACGATAAAAAGTATACTTCAAGGCAACTTTATTGGCAATAAAATAGCCACAATAACAATAACAACAACAACAATTACAAAAGACACTTCAACAATATACGTTTTATTTGATTCTCATTCCTTTTTTATCATCTAAACTCTTTACTCTTCCCTTCCCTCTTCTATCCATTGATATTTGTATTGAAATCTCCAGCGAACCAACCAAGCAACTAACAATAATGTAACGAGTTACTTTCAAACGCCTTTTTGATGATCTTATTTCAAAAGCCAAAGAAGTGTAACAAATGCATAAAATGGAACGAAAGTACAACAAGAAGAAGGAGAACTGTAAGAACTTGAAGAAGGTTGGCCATTTTGTGCGCTATCAAAGCTGTCATCTCAATCAGCTTAAGGTAGCTTCAACTTAAGAGAGGGAACTTACTTGCCCCGGTCTGGGTTAGCCTGGCCTAGCCTGGCTTGGGTCATAGTAGTTGGTTGGTTGGTAGCCTAAAAAGAGGCTGGTGATGCTGCTGTTGCCTGCCTTTCACAATCATCATATAGCCAAGTACTTACTACTAACGTCCGTTGATTGAACCGTAACCAAACGTTAACAGAACACAAATAAAAAAAAAAGGAAAACAGAAAAAAGAATTGTGCCAAGAAAAAATAAAGCTGCAATAAAAATAAATCAACGATCCAGAAAAGACAAAAAGAAAAGAAAACAGAAGACAAAAACCACCCATAACTAAAGGAAAAGCCACAGCAGGGAATGGAATGGTTTTTCCTGAAAAAATGTTAGATAGCAAACGCAAAGAAAAATTGTTGTGCGATTGAGAGTAAAAAGTTCACAAAATAGAAAGGCGCAAAACTTCACCAATGTTCTTAAGAATAAATGAAGAACGATGACAGGGAAAAAGAGAGTTAGAATGGCGCGAAAAATCACTTGAAAATTATAGTCTCAGTCAGCAATTGACCAAAAGCGAAAACTTTTGAAAGTATCTTACTCTCAAGCTGAGCTAAGTTGAGCTAAACTGAAGTGAACTGAGCTAAGCTAAGCGCTGAGAACTTTAATGCGACGGTCTACTTGGCAGCGTGAAAGATAGAAAAATCATCATCTTAATAACCAAACAATCAGAAAGAAAGAGGTAGCCGCAGAGGCAAAGGCAAAGGAAGTAGTGCAGCAGACTAATATTTATAGTAGATACAATGAAGTTCAAGAAGTTGTGTATCTGTGTGTGATGACTGGAAAACCCTAAAGTGTCAAAGTAATAACGGCTTTCGTTGACAATTTGCTGCTGCTGTTGAAATTATTGCCGCCAAAGGGCACAACAACCACGAGAGTCAGTCAGACAGTCGGTTGGTCTTAACTTGGCTTTGTTTGTTTGTTTGTTTGTTGTATTATAGAATTTGTAGCCAAAAGCGATGCCATGTACTACTTACATGAATATAACATGTAGAGAAGATGCAGAGAAGGGAGCACTTGGTGATGATGATGATGATAATGATGGTGATGAAGAAGGTGAATGCAAGTTTGAATAGTGTTTTAGTACTTGCAATGAAAACCATAAAGATACTTTGGTGGTTTTAAATACTCATCATACTCATATGTACGTTATGTATGTTCATTTGTTGCTGTTTGGTTTACTTGGTTTTGTCAATTTCATCAGCAGCAGCAACGGATATTGTATTTTAGTATCTATGTATTTGTGTGAGTTTATGTTTGATGTTTGATGTTTAGTGTGTTTGTGTTTCATTTACTGTTGCTATTGTTTTCTTCTTGTTGAGGTTTATATTGCGGTTTTGCATGTCATTGTCATGAAGGTCCAAAAGAAGAAATGTGAAAAACAAACAAATGCAAAAAAGAAACATTTTCAATTAAGTTAAGACGAAGTCATAGTGAACTGCAATGTTGTAACTACTTATGTAAGTACTTAGTTTAAGATGATTGATTCAATTAGATTGAATAGTAATAAGAAGATTTGATAACAAAAATCAAAATATTTATCTAAAAAAAAAAAAAAAAAAAAATATAAATAAAAAAACTTTGGCTATTCAGAAGTTGTAATACCGTGCTAGTAGTCCGAGGGTCTTGAAATTTATATGGTTGGTGGATATCGGTCAGAAACTTATAGTGTTTACATTTCAAATACGGGATACTTTCATTTGGATCTCGGTTTGTATGGGGACTACCCCCACTAGTGGTCCGATGCAACTGATACCGACAAATGTACTGCGTATGGCAAAAAGAAAGCTCCGTGCACAAAAACTGAGGGACTAGTTCGCAAACATACAGACGGACAGACAGACGAACAGACGGACATGGCTAGATCAACTCGTCTCGTCGCGCTGATCAAGAATATACGTATGGGGTCTCCGATGTCTCCTTCTTTGTGTTACAGACTTCATGACAAACTTATAATACTATTCACTGCGTGAAGAGTATAATTAATGTTCAACTTAAAATCAATGTGTATGAAATCTTCAAATTAAAAGTTCACAATAAAGAAAACCTAAATTTAAAATAATTAAAATGTTCTTTAAAGTTCATTTAAAATCGATTTGATAATCAAAGACACATTCTTAGCTCATTCTCAATCTCCCCATCATAAAACAAAGTCAAACAGATTAAATTTTTCGTATTCATTACCAGCATCATCATCATTATTATGATTGCCTACTGATTCGTCACCATAATCTTTTCTATTCTAAGTATTGACTTCCAACGTGATTCATGTCAAGCATCGTTTATGCGGCACTTGAAGACTTCAATATGATTACGAGGTTTCCCTCCATAGAACCTAACACCATGAGTCTTCTTTTTTTGTGTAACAATTGAAATGAAGTCAGTTTAACTGTTTTTATTCTTCGTTTTCTGTGTGTTTTTGTGGCGGCTATGTTCATTTTCTTTAGACGACGTTGCGCATGCGCGGCTCGCGTAACTTGATGCTAACGAGTGCCACCATCATCATCATTATGATGATGATAAGATACTCCATGCCAGCCAACACCACAAACATTGGATGTTCGACGTTTGGCACACGTGAACGGATCTTGTTGCTGCTGTTTTAAATTTATGTTTTACTCTTCTTTTTTTTATATTTTACTTCTTTAAGTATCTTTTTTGGTTTTCTTCACGCTGCAATGATTTCTTTTATTACCATTTTTTATTTTAGTATTTGTTGTTGTTATTGCTGCTCTTAGTGTTGGTTGATGTTAATGTTGTTATTGTTTAAGCTTCTTAAATTGTGTGCGGTTGATTATGAAATTTGTGGTGCGGCGCTTAGAACGTTGCCTTTTTGGGTTTGGTTTTGTTTTGTTTTGGTTTTGGGTTAAAGAAAGAAATGAAGGAAGCTAGCCACGCAGAACATTTCCGTTTTGTTTTTTAACTTTTTAACTGATTTCTTGTTTTTCTTTTTCATTTGTTGTTTTTCCATGGAAAAATAAAAAAAGATTTTAACCCTCAATACAATATTTGTTTGTTGTTGTTGTTGTTGGTTGGTCGGTCGCTTTGATTTTTATCTAATGTTTTTTTTGTTGTTTCTCATATTAATTACTGACAAGTGCTTTTAGCCAAATCCAATTCAGAGTTCTCAGATGCTGTAAGCGGCGTCGTTACTCTGCTGATGATATCAAATGCTTAATAGAGTATGGTGTTTTGCTTTATTTTGTTATCGTCACTTTACTTAATTGCATTCAACCATACAAGGGCAAAACAACCTTAAGAGAGAAGGGAACAAAGCCTTTAAAAAACATCTTTTAGATAAATTACTACTGCATATTTTGATGCCTTTTAATTGGTCTTTATGGATGCATCATCTTCAGGCCTCTATAAGATGTTTGGCCTCTCTTCAGTGTTAATCATATTGTTACGGACAACTTGACTTTGGATGCTTTGATATGATGATGATTATGATGATGGAACTAATCTTCCTCACCTTGGTTGTTTTGGTTGGTATTTGTAGTGTTTATATATAGTAGTTGGGCGTGTTAATAATTTAAGTGTGATTATGTTTTTTGTTTGGCATTTGACGTTCTTAAATACTTAACACAAAAATCACACACTCACTCAGTCACTCACACACTTTAGATACATAACTTGTCTCTATCTTAAATCTATCATGTGTAGAAAAGACAAAATTTGTATATAAAATATTGGGAACCAATAAAAAAAATATATTTCTAAGCAATTGAATTTCGATTTGTTACGCCTCAACGAAAATATCTTAAGCTGAAGCTAAAGTACTACAAGTAGATACAATCAATTTTTGATTTATTTTTTATGCCTCTCTTGTTTTGTTAGGTTTTTGTCGTTCTTATTGTTGTTTTCTAGTTATTCTAGTTGTTGTTGTTGTTGTTGGTTGTATTCTTGTTTTGCAAAATGGCATAAACCCAAAACAACTAGGAAAGCAAAAACAAAAACAAAAAAGGTTGTATATATTTTTATTTATTTTGTCTTATTTTTTTTACTTGAAAGAGTAAAATATTACTATTCTTTTTTTTTTTTTTTTTTGTTCATGCATTGCGTACGTGATTTGTTTGTGAATTTTTTGTTTTTAGAAAGGAATTTATTTCTTTTATTTCGATTTTATTCAAATTTGTATAGTAGTTGAAAGGGTAAACAACAAGAACAGGAGGTAAACATGTTAAAAAAAGGAAAAGAAAGGAGGCAGAAATGAAATCGAAATGAAATTGAAAATAATAAAAAATTTTAATTTAATATTTACTCTCATTGGAGTAAACAAAATGGAAAATTGAAAAAAATAAAAAAAAAATAAAACTAAAAAATATTTATATGAAAAAAATTAATAAATTAAAAATAATAAATAAATAAAATATGCATTGAATTCACAGAATTTTAATATGCTTAGTTCAGACCATTCATTCTTGTTAACATTTATTTCAATAATTACAATTGATGAAGTTTTTTATTCAACAAAATTGTTTTAAATAAAAGGTTTTTCTGTTATTTATAATATAGTAAAATGACCATTTATATTCATTTACTGGATATAGAGAAGAGAATCCTCTTTGTGTAGTATTTATATAAGCAGCTGGTTAAATTAATAAACTCCAGGATTTTAATTTTTATTTATTGCAGATCGTAAATCTATGCAAGAATACAAATCAACTTTAGTTTATGAAATTTCAAGATAAATATAAAAAAAATTATAAATCTCCGTTTTTCCTTTGTCAAACAATTTTTTTTTTTTTTTTTTAATCTAAATTATTCCCGGAACCTTACAATTTTGTTTTTTTAATTTCATGACTTTGAGTCCTCTAGAGGGCTGCCATATTCAATTTAATGTGTGACGTCATGTAGCCTATTTCCAGCGGACGATGGAGACACTTCCTCATTTGTCAAATTATGATAAGTAGCTTAGAAGAAACGGGGGAACATATGAACATAAATACAGGTCAAAACCATAACCCTCCTTTTTGCTTTGCCGTAGTCGGGTAAAAAAGAAGTAAAATACTGGAATCCTGGTAAACCTATGCTGTTAAAATAATAAACATGAGCTATTAAATCGGCTGTTTATGCATAAAGAAAATGAGTCCAGAAAGAGAGAAAATTCGCTTCAATTTACTTTATTTTTCGAAAAAAATTATTCAGCTGTGAAGGCTCATAAAAAAAAAAAAAAACTTCATCAGAACAATCAGTTGGATCATGTTTGCGTGATTTCGTGGTGAATAATCGGCACATGAGTACTTGTGATATCGCTAAGGAACTTGAACTTCCATCGTAAGACAGTTTTAGACAATTTAAAAAATGCAAAACCAAAAACAAACAAAATGAATATAAAATGGATTAAGTACCACGCAATTTGAAAGAAAAAATCTTTTTGATCGAATTTTAATTTTGTGAACTGTTACTGACAGGGATTGATTTGGAACATTCTCTGTCCAAATTGATAAATGGATATGAAAAAACAGGTAACATAAGACATGATCCAAACAAGATGAGCTTCCTCAAACCATCGCAATGCCGACATATCTACTAGAAAGTTGTTGATGGGATCCGAAATGAAAGTTCAGTTGTTTAAGAATACACATACCATAATGAAAGAATATGTCTATTTTTATGACGAAAGTAATGTGGGAAAATATTTAATTAACAACAGAAATTCTTTAAAATTTTACACTTAACGGTTATTAGATTCGTAATTTTCTTTTTCGGTTACAAACGGCATTAAATTGCAATTTTCTAATAAAATTTCAATAAGCATAACTTAAAATTATCAATGCTTATCAGCCTAAGATTATTGTCAAATATACAATGCATACAAAATGCTTTTAATTTGTAAAGGATAAAATTTTATTTCAAATGATTTTTGTGAGAATTATTGTAGATACAATCAACGAAAAGTTTTCGTTGGTAAAGTGTTTGGAAATAAATGCTAAATTTCCTCGATTAAACATAAAATTTTAATGCATCTTCGTACAAAGACATGAGAAAATAAGGCAAAGACGAAAGCAAAAATGAATGCAAAAAGCAATAATAGACTTTAAGGATTATGATGGTCACTTTAAAATATTCAATTTACCAAAGTGTGTACAAAACAAAATATTCCTACAATAGAGTATAGTAAAGTATAGTACATACTTACAATACCAAAAACCATTTGAATTTGTGTGTGCTGCGTAGGCTTTTAACTTAATTCAATTTCAAAAGGCAACACAGGCCAATGGAAGCACAGACAGACAGATAGACGTTTATTCATTCATAGAGCAAGTCTTAACAAGGCCATTAAAGGTCATAGATAAATGAGAGTTACAAAGAGAAGAGCATCGTGTCGAGTAGAGTAAAATAGAGGTCTAAAGCGTTAAATCAATTTCATAAAATGTAATGCGTTCAAGCCGAAACCGAAACTAAACGAGAACAAAGCATAATGTTAACTATGTATTATGAACATACTTGCATACTCGCATATGTCAGAATTGGTAGCAAATATCTACAAAGTTTCTGCTGCTGCTGCCGCTACTACTGAGTATCTAGTGTTGCGTATCTCTTATGTCGGCCAGTGACTTTTTGGCATGTGGAGCATTCGTTTGTTGTTCAACTCGTTAACATTCAAGAGTTCACTCACTTTACTTAGGATTATGTATCTCTCTGTGTGTGTGTGTGTGTGTGTGTGTGTGTGTGTGTGTGTGAGTGTTCTTCGCTTAATTGCTAAATTACGCATAAAAGGCATTTGACTGCTGTTGAGATACTCCTGCTACTGATGTATGGAATCTGCTCCTGCTTGCTGCTAATATTGGTGCAATTTTAGCATGAACACTAATGATTAGGCATGCCGCCTACTTGCAACACAATCATTAAAGCCACCTTAAACGCCTTTCATAGCGCATTCTAGAAATTTAATCACCTTCTCCTCCTACACACTCACTACTCATAAACTTAAGCGTATTGTTCTACTTATTGGTTCTTAAAGTGGCTGCCAACATTTTTTTGTTGTTACTTTATGGGTGGGCGATTCGACTCGGTTCCACTTACAACATAAGTCCATTGGTTGGTGTTGGTAATGTCATCAAACTTAAAGACAAACCGATTCATGTATTCATTGTGTGGAAAATAAACTATTTTATGTAGATGGTTGGTAAACATATTTATGGTCTCACACACAGAGATACATACTTTCTTCTACTGCACTAATGCGTGTAATTAGCCACAAAAAGACCGCAAGAGCACTTAACTGATTTATTAAAACGTTTTTCCATTAATTTTTCTTTTTATTCTAGTCGTTTTTATTTTATTTACCCTAAAGGCTATTAAAACACTCACTCACTCACTCAGTTCAGTTCAGTCCAGTTCACTCACTTACTTACATAAATACTTAGTTACTTATGTATAGTGAAAATATTTTTATATCTGAGAGATCTTGAGTTCGTTTGTGCTGACATAAAACGCAGCACAAAGTTGTCATGGTCGTCATCGTCATGTTGGACGACGGAGTATGGATTTAATATTGCCGCAGGTTCATTCTACACACACTGTGTCGATGAAGAAAGAAGACGAGATACACTCATAATGATGGTGATGATGATGGTGATGATGATGATGATGATGCTGCGGTTGTTAGTGGAAAATATGGTAGCATCATGGCACAAGAGAACGTGAAGAAGTAGGAGCACAGGAGATAAGAAAAATAAAAAAAGGGTTCTGACCATTAATTGTTGCGCGTAATTAGCGCTTTGCCGGCAGTTATTAGTTGCACTTGTGTCTCTCCTGTTTTTTTCTTTAATTCTTTTTCTTCTTTTCTTAGGCTTCATTTTAAACTCTTAAGGATAAAGGCAAAGTGTGCGAACATTTTTTTGGTGGCAGCCTTAAGACATTATTGACTTCACTTAAAGCTTAACTCTAGTCTATGATTGTGTATGTGTGTGTGTGTGTGTATGTATCTGTTTGTCTACATAACTTACTTGGTTGGTTGGTTGATCTTCTTCTCCTTTATATTGTTTTTTGTATCTTAAGTAATGTGCTCAAGAAGAAATATTTAAAAAACATTTGAAATTTTTACTTGTCTGTCAATTTGAAAGGATTCTTAATCACTTTTATAATTTACTACTTCACTTTATATTGCACGATTAATATAAAATAAATTCTCTTCTTCTTTAAATGAAGCATGACATTTGATACTACAAGCTTAAAATGCTTGTAAGTATCTCAATAAATTTATATACATACTGTAGTATGTGAGTATCTACAACATGTCTGTCAGCCATCATAATATTTTGACAGTATTTCAACGCCTTTTTGTTGTTTTGAAAATACTTTCTACTAAATTCTCAGTTAATTTCTCTTAATTAAAAAAATTGGAAAAAATCTTTAAAAAAAAAATGTTAATGAAAACCCAAATTTCAAGCTTCGGGGTTATAACAAAAACACAGTAGTAAGCTGCAGATTCCAGTATACTGTGTATATGAGTGTTTGTTTGTTGGGTTAAATGGACAACAACTTAGAAAATTAATTACCAAAAAGTATCTTTTTTCTATAGGGCATTTTTTTTTTTTTTTTTTTTTGTTTTACAACAAAAATAATTAAATACAAGTAGACAAAGACAGCGTTGACGATGACGATGAAAGCTGCGATAAAACGCAATATCTCTTATTAATTTACTGTGTTTCCTTGTCTTCTTTTCTTTTCTCATTTTTTTTTTTTTTTTTTAATAAATTTTTGCTCAACTTTTTTTGGTTTTTAGACCAAAGTCTAAAGTAAATTTGCAATTTACAAGCATGAAATCTTGGAACGAATAAAAAAATCAACAAAATTAAAGCGTAGCAACACAAGCAACCAACCACCTAGTAGTAACCTATTAAAATCAACTCAAAAAGTACAAAAACAAAAAATAGACAAAACAAATTAGATACAAGAAAAAATTCCCATAATGCAAACTAAATAAAGGAAGTACAAAAAAGAAATAATAAAAAAAAAATAAAAGCGGTTACCATTTTTTTCTGTGTTAATTTTGTTTTTTTGATTGTGATATTAAATCTCAACACTCGTCCGAATAATAAAGACAAAAAAATCGAATAAAAATGGAGAAAGTTTGAATTGAATTTTGTTTTTTCATTGTGCAAACTCATTTTTGATAAATACAATAATAAAAAAAAAAAAGAAAAAAAATGTGAGACATTATAAAGAAAAATGAAAATACTCGTACATAATTTCATTGGGGATACTCACTCACTTGTATTGTACATTTCCTTCCTTCTACTTACTTATCTTTGTATCATATTGTATTTTACTATTCATAATTTCATTTATTTTCTTTTCTTTCTTTTTTTTTTTTTTGTGATTTTTCTTTTATAATGATTACATTTTGATTTGTTCTACAATCTTGAATCTTCCATTAAATTATTGTTTGTGCTTGTAATTCCTCAAATTTATTACTCATCCCTCAACAAAAGAAATCATTTTACATTTTGTCACGTTTCTTGGATTAATTATGTTTGTTGTTATAATTGTTCAACTATTGAAAATGAAAGAAACTTTAAAAGGTCATTGCCTTTGACAGGGTTAATGTGTGTAGTGTTTGATCTATGAAAAAGTTAAGTCATGTTTGAATAGAATTTGAGGAATTGGGGATGATTGAAGTAAGAGTAGAGAGTATTTCTTCGAATAAAATATAAAGTCACATGGAGAAAATATGAAAGGTCGTCTATGAATAGAGGATATTCATCCTCCATAACACGAAGAAGTTATTGATCAAAAGGCAAAGGTTAACAATTTAATTTAAAAGAGTAAGTTCATCTTACTATTATAATACTTTTTTACTATAAGAATATGAGTTACAAAGAAATGCATATACAATTGAATAAAATAGAATAGAAGGTATGATGGAAAAATGTGAGGACATATTGCAGATAAAGAAAATAAAGGAGTAAGGTCATCATTCAAAGAAATGATTTCATATTTAAATAAAATTGAATAGAATGTGAGATTCATGAATGTTACGACATATTGGAGAGAAAGAAAGTAAAGGAGTAAGGTCACTATTCAGAAAATTAAATGTTTTAAAAGAAGAAAGGTCACCTGTGTATGTCACATTAGATTAAAATGTATAAGTTCTGTAGAAGAATTGACTATTTGTACTGATCAACTAAAGTTGTTAGAATATCAAAGTCTTAAAGAAAAAAAAAAAACGTTTCTATCTTATTGACGAGTGAGTCAAACTTTCTATATTTACTTAATTATTGGTAATAAATTATCAATATCAGAATGAAGCAAAATGTATAAACTGAAGTGGATAAGATTTTCTCCAATATTTGAGAATTAATTGTTCCTTATTCATTGATGTTGCTCAAGCTTTCGATCGAGTATGGCATGATGGTCTCATTCACTAAATAAAAAGATTGTTTCCACACACAACTTATTAGAGTCATATCTTACCAAAAGGCTATTCGTGGTGAGATGCAAGAACTATATATCAAACGAGTATCACATAAATGCTGGCGTTCCACAAGGCAGTGTCCTCGGCCCACTTTTATACGTCCAATTCATTGCTGCTATCGCTTCAAATCCGCTCATCATGACATCAATCTTTGCAGATGACATTGCATTCACGAGTCGCTACAAAAGCGTCGATAGACCTAAGCGGTCACTTGCTGGACACGTAAGCACGTGACATTCACCCTAAATAGGAGTGATTGCCAGTCTATCATTTTTAATAGCACCCACAATCAACCGAATGTACATACCTAGGAGTTCATTTGAACAGACGGAAACATATAGAAGCAAAAAATATCAGCATGAAATTAAAGGCCCCTCCACAAAGATCTGGTTTATGCCTCGATCTAAAGGTGTTAATATATAACAGCTTAGTAAAGCCAATCTGGACATATGGTTCTAAGCTTTGGGAGAACGCAAGCCCAAGTAACGTCGAAGTCACCCAAAGAGCACAATCGAAGATACTTCGCTTTATAACAGGTGCCCCCCGGTACATATAAAACGCGACATCTACAGGGACTTCAGCGTTTCTTTAATCAAAGCTGAGCTGGTCCAACTATTTAATTTTTCATCATAGGAATTCAATTTCTGTAGATCGCACAGCTGCGGGATATAGAATGTAATTTGCTAATTCTGATTATGAGAAAAAATAAAGTTTTTTTTTTTTAATTCTTTAAAAGATTTTAAATTAATTTATAAAAAAGCAAAGCAAATTGTCATTGCATGTTAAGCACCATAAGATTATATTTTTCTATTCTCTTGGTCAACCTTTTGCCCGCATCTTCCACCTCCTCGTTCCCATAATGAAAGGAGTACGAACTACTGTAACTCAGACAAAGAACAATTCAAGTCAACCGCAAATAATATAAAAATGAAAAACATTCATATCTTTTGCATGATTTTCTGTTGTGGCAAGACATAGATACATACTCGTATAGTAACTACACCATTGCGTTGACATACTTCAGTCAGTCGTCATCATCATCGCACACAATCAGAGAGATAGAGAAAAAGATACTTAGATACATTTACTATGAAGATGAAAAAAAAAAATAGAAGAATGAAAAAAGCGAATCAACAAATTGTATACATAGAACAAAAGCAGCAAATAATCCTTGGGGTTGTAGTCCAATTCTTCATGAATGTTATTGTTGTTGCTTTTGTAGTCATAAAACAGTTTTTGCGGTTGGTCAGAATGCAGAAAACAACTGTGTGTCTCTAACTAATCCTATTCCCATTTCCCTTTTTTTTTTTTTTTTTTTTTTGTCTAAAACTCATTCCAAAAGGTTGATTCTATTCTACTCAATGGCGTTAACAGAATGAATGAATGAATGGCTCATGTCCACTTTGGTAGGTTAACTAACTTCAGCCTTAGCTAGCTTACAAAGCCATCTCAAAAACCATCATGTGGAACAAACGCCTTGACCAGTTCCTGTTCCTGTCTGTGGTTTGTTGTTGCTAGTCTTGTTGTGTGTTAGTATTGTCGTCATGGTCATCTTCTGGCAATACAACATGATGATAGTAAAACCATAAAGGGTGCTAATGGCTTGACATGTTGCTCCTTAGTTGCGTTGCTTGCTGTTAACAAAAGCTTTCAAAATCCTTTTAAAATTATCCGTTACAACAAGTTGAAAAATCAACTCACACATCACATGGATAAAATAATAACGTTGAACTTAACAACAAAATGTCGTCAATCGAATGGAACGGAAATAAATGACATTTGTAGCTAAGAGAATGAATATGTGAACACATTTGTGTCCCTTTTTTCCATTGTAGTTTTCTTTCATTTTTATCCATTGATGATTGCCCATCATGACATTTTAATTTATTTTTATTTTTCCTCCTTTCTTTCAACAATTGCGATTTGTTGTTGTTGATAGAAAAGCAAAATAGAAAATTAAAAAGAAAACTTTGCCCTCAAATGCTTTTGCCTCTGAAAATGCAATTATGCGATAACAGCTTTAACTAATTAAGCCACGCAATAATCAAAATTACTTTGTGCACTTAATGTTTGTTCTCTTCTTCTCATACTCATTGCAATTACACTAGTAGTATCTACTTATTTCCAACTCCTCCTTCCCTTTTAATGTAGTGATTTTATTTGTTTTTGCAATCGCCTCCTACTGTTTCAATTGGCCTTTTTAGCTAAAGTGCTTCGATCAATTCCTGTCAATATATGCAATATGGTCCTTTGTTAGTTTATACTACATACATACTTCCATGTATGTCATATTGTACATGTGTTTTTGAGTGTGTGTGTGTGTGTGTGTGTATGCGTATGTACTTGTGTGGTTTTTCTAATTTAATTGCATCACTTGGTTGCTTTTAGAACAACCATGTTGATGATGATAATAATACTGTTGCATCACAAACCTAAACATATCCTTGATTCATTTTATACTACATACATAGTACTTTAGTTGTGACTGATTGATTGACACTAAGTAGCATAATGCATCCTCATGTTGTACGATATGTATTTTTAAAATTGTAATTCAATAAAATTCCACGCATGCAAACAATTAGTATAGAAACGAGAAGCTTCTTACTTATAAATAGATTTTATAGATTGATAGTGCATATTGCTTATGTTATTTAATGTGATTAATTGTGATGGCCAAAAGTTATTAACAATGTGAATGGGATTTGTCCTTAAAACAAAATAACATCAATGGGATTCTTAATATATATGAAAGACATAAGGATATTATGAAACAGTTGACTAGAGTTAAACAGTCCCTTACATGCTCAAGCACAATAGATCTTAGTAGGTCATAGTGTAATATATGTTTATCTTTACTAATAACAATAATAGTATTGTATGATTGCGGAGGTCACTGTTTTTTTTAATTGCAATGCACTTACTGGCTCTATAATCACGAAACTCATCTATTCATGTAGTAAAATTATAGACTTTGTCTATCTGTTTGTTTGTTTCTTCGCGCATCACATAAAAGTAAGTTACTGAATTCAAAAGTAGAATTACTGAAATATATAAAGCTTTATTGTGAGTAGCATACAGCGTTTATTTAATTAAAATCGATCGACAGAATCAGTGGAAATTATAAGATTAAATTTTGCATATAAATCTAAAAGTCAACTAGTCCTTCATCCATATATCCATGAAATTTTTTAGAAAATTATCTTAATCATGAAACATTTTCTTCTCTTGGTATCCTTAAAAATTAAAAAAAAAAAAAAATAATAAAAAAATTCATTGATATTTTAGAAATCTTTCCTTCCTATCCAATTAAAACTAATTGGTTTTATTTTAGAAATTCATCATTCCATAGAATTAACTTAGATTTTAAATTGGAAAAGAAATATTTTCATAATCCACAAACCCACTACTGTTTCATTAAGAAATTAATTTAATTGAGTGACTTAAAAATAGCATACGCAACTAACATCACTTCACAACACTCCATTCCATTCCATTCCATCAACATTTTATTCAGGCAAAGTTTTCTGTCTATCACTACTACTACACTACAGAAATGATTCATGTCCTAAAAATGTCCCACTTTTACCCACTCATCATCGTAACTCACAATCGTTACAGCTTTGTGAACATTCATCCATATGGCATGGCATGGCATACCATGCCATATTGTTGTCTTGTGAGTTATCCTGCCTGCCTTAGCAGGATAGAGCTATGCCATTGGCATGTCACCGCTGGTGATTCTCATTTTTAATTGGTTGTAATAAAACCAGAATATCATTGACTGCTTTCATTGCCATGGATGGCATTATGGCTATTTTTTTTTTATTTTTTATTTGTTTATTTTGATCAACTAATTAAAGCAACGAAAAATTTACTTTTTATGAGTTTAACTGTGTGTGGTGTAAAGCTCCTAGATAGACAGAACAACGACAAAAGGATACCATATACCATACACGAAATAGAATATATCACAGTGATGAGTCCAACATACCTTTGGGTGTCATATTTTATGCTGCAAAAAAAAAAAAAAAAAAAAAACAGAGAAGAACGTTAATTTTATAGAAATGAAAGAAAAACAGGCATAAAATTGGTAACATAAAAAAGTTAATAGATTTTATATAGACGAATAATAAAATTACAGATATTTTCTTAAGCTTAAACATCGAGCATTAAGAACCAAATGACTTAGTGAGCGAGTAAGTGAGTGAGTGAATGAATGAATTTACAATTTCTTTTATCATCAGATAATGACTATAGAGAACAGAGAACAAAGACAGAGAATTTAAGAAATAAGGTATAATAATGGTAACTGTCAGATACAAATATTAAGTAGAAATTATAGAGAAGTTGCTCAGATGTTCATTTTGTTGTTGTTGGCCATTAAAACTTATTGCCAAGTCGAAAATAGATAAATATCATTATGATGATGATGATGATGATGACGATGACGATGATGATGATGATGATGATGATGATGATGATTATGATTATGTTTTTGTGTTAAAGCGTGCCAAATTGCTTAGCTTAGCTTTAAGTCGTTGTTGGCATTAAAACATTTAGACAAATATTAGATATGAGTATAAAGAAGAGATACTTAGATACAAATACTTATTGTATGTAGTATATACATACATAGTATAGAGAGGGAAATAGAAAAATATGTGTATAAATTTCCATATGCTAAGCATGAACACTTTAACTTCAACATCAATTCATTCGTTTGTTTCTGTTTGCTGTATCTGTGGCAAATCGCACGTGTACTCGTATAACTTAACTTCAGTTATAAAATACAAAACTAACTGCTGACTGACTAACTAACTGACTGCCTATACATACAACTCGTATATTGTAGTAAGTATAACTGTAATTGTATCTGTGTGTTTGTAATGTGCAATATTTATAACTTTAGTTTGTTGTTTGCTGTCTGTTTGCTGTTTTGGCTTTATGCCAGACGATGCGCAACGCAACGTTAAACAATTCGACACCGTTAGATAGGTTTACTTTTTCGTATCTAACTATCCAACTTTTTCTATGCATATACGCGCGGAGTATCTATTTAGTAATGTTTTGGCATACTAACTTAGTTCTTGGTCTTAAAGCAGGTTTAACTTGACTTGATTTCATAATAATAATTATTATTGTTATTGTTATTACTAACTACATAATGTTAAAAAGAAACCCGCAACTCGTTTGTTGAACGCATCAATTTAAATACAACACCTAGACAAGACATGTTAAGCTAAGTTAACTTGAGTAAAGTCAAGTTTTGTTAAGGTTCTCTTTGGTCACAAAGTTATTTTTGCCAAAGTTTTAACACTTTTCCGTATTATCATCACAATAACAATGTTAAAAAAATCAATTACACAAGCATTCATGTGTATGTGTACGAGGTGTGGATATACATATAATAATAAGCACCAAAATCGTACAATTGATATCAGTGTAGGCCTTCTATTTCAATTGCCGTCTATCCTGTGCCTTTCCTTTGTGTAAGATCTATAAAATAAGAAGTTTAGTTAGTATAATAGAGGCACGATTTGCCATGATAGAATCAATTGTTAGTTAGGTAAACCAATATGTAGGTCCGGGGCAACCGCGATACAATCCCCGGGCCCCCACACAATGAGGGCTTCCACAAACATTCATTTGATTTATATTTTTTTTTTTTTTATTCATCACTTTGGGGCCCCCGGAATTTTCATTTGGCTTTTTTTTCTTTGCTCATCACTCAGAAAAGTAATAAATATATTTAAAATTTATCAATTTGATAAAAGTAATAAAGGACCTCTACTTTTTTCATTGTCCCGGGCTCCAACACACCTAAATCTCATAAACCATATCAATGTGTCTTAAACATAAATAATTGTCAACTCATTCAAGTAACCGAAATATGTTTAATCAATTGTAATATTACTAAAATCTCAAGGCCATCAATAGTCATAAGAAAGATACTAATCTTAAAAAAAATTGTCAACCTAAACTGTCTAAATCTAATATCCCATTTACACAGGACTGAATCACGATGATACACTTTGGCAGACATACCATTTTGTATCATTAGTAGCTGTTTTTTATTTTGGCTGTACAAACCAATTGAAAGTTGTGAAAAATTTAAATGGAAATGTTGTGTTTGGAAATGTAGTTTGAGTGCAGCATCCTTTTTCATTTCTTGCAGCGTATTTTATTAAATTTTGACGGAAATTTTACAATCTGAAATTTACTAAGAATTGTTTTGTGCAATAATTCGCTGTTTAATGATGGCAAAAAAAAAAAAAAAAAAAAAAAATAGGAAGAAAGTCATAAATAACATAAAAAAGGGAGAAATTTGCCAACACTTACGGCGGTGACCAGTCGGCCTATCAACTTTTGATTCGACTTTGATTCAAATCATGTTATGGGGTATAAATTTCGAATACAATATTTTTTGAATCGTATGTAATTCTTGCCAGAACAATTCACTCCGTAGAATCACGAGCGACGCTTGGTTCGTTAGAAATACCAACTGTTATGGAGGTGATCAATAAATACAGCAGTCGTACATTATTCAAAGCTTTTAAATCATCCTAACCCACTACCATCCACCCTTACTCGCTGCTCTACTAGGCGAAGATTAAAAAGGTTTCATATGCACGATCTCCCCAGAAGAATCTTAAATACATCTCTTTTTAATGTTTCCCATCACTATTCATTGGATCATAAAAATCTGCGATTAACGTTGTTAATGAAATAAATTAAAAAAAAAAAAGTTCAATAGAAAGAAATTTCACTATATTTTTTGTTGAAATGATGTAAGTGAAAAGCAATCTGAAATTAAATTAAAAAATAAACTAGTTCCATTGAATTCATAACCAAAATTATCGTGAGGCACCAATCCCATAATCTGCGCTGGTTTTATGACGTTGAAAAGATTGAAAAGGATTGACGACCTCCCGAGTGCATTCAATCTGACAGTCGCTTGACTATTTATGCAATTGGTGATGCTATACAATGGGTACCACAATTTAGTTATTCGTATTTTACAACCATCCCTCCTTTTTTTGACCAACTTTAAAAAATGAAAAATAATAAGAAACTTACACATTTCAAATAAACAAACAAAAAACCACAATCAAAAAAGCATAAAGTCAAATATGAGGGAATAAAAAAAAAAACAAAAAAACAATCCTAAAAACTTTTTAGAATGCAAAATACTTTATTATTCCTGTTTATATTTTTATTGTATTTGTGGTTTTTTTTTTTTGTTTTTTTTTTTTTGTTTTTAGTTTATTCTACTTAAAACTCTCAAATGCTCTTAGGAAAAAGGTGTGGTTACCTTAAAATATAAAAATGATATTTTTAAGTTACATAGTTTGTTTGATTGTTTGTTTTGGGGTTTTTTCCATTTGTTAGTACTTAGTATTTTTGACCCATTTAACATTAGTGTCAAGTCAAGTGTTTGCTTGTTAAGGTTTAGTAGTAGTTGCTGCTATTACTTTTGTTGTTTGCAAACATTTTGTTCACAGATTTGGTCATATTAGATATAAAATGCTAAGTTCCATAGGAAAAAATAACTTGTTATTGTCATTTGTTGTTGTTGTTTCAAATTTAATTACAATTTTCACTTTGTGTGTGGCAAATGTCAAGGGATTATATTGTGCTATGTGCCACCTCTCTAAGTAGATACAATTGTTATACTTGTTTTGGTGCGATTTAGATTTGTAGATTTACTTATTCAAATTCATAAAAAAAAAACAAAAAAACAACAGTACAGTAAATAAGAAAGGAAAAACAAACTTGTTTCTTGTATCTTATACAACGCGCATTACTTTCAACACGGAAGCTGTTGTTTCCTGGACTCACATTCGCTCACCTGAGAACAATAAAATAACGTAAATATATTAATGCAAGATTGTCGACAATTTTCTTATTGTTACTATATTTGTTGATGTTGTTGATGTTGTTGTTGTTGTTGCTGCTGTTGTTCCTTTGTTCTTTATGTATGCGAAATGTATCTTGTATCTGCAATGAAATATCTCACGCGTTTTAGAATAAAAAATAGCAAACTGGCGACAAGACGAGACGCAACCGAGTACATGAACTACTCAGAACAACAAATGTAGTTAACTGTTATTTAACAAAAAAAAAAAAAAAAAAAATAATAATAAAAAAAAAATATAACAAATAACAAATGGTATTTGTGTTCTTTTTTTTTCTATTTTACTTATTTATTTATTATTGTTGTTTGTGATGTTGTTGCTGTGTTCATTCTACTATACTTCTCTAGTGGCTAACTCACTTTTATCTTTAGCGCGACAGAAACACTTGCTGCCAAACCAACTTAGAACAAGATACAAAATGGCACAAAAAAAAAAAAAAAATACAAAACAAAGGAGAGGAAGAAGTAGGGGAAAAATTGAAAACTTGTCTAAAAATATGCAAACTCATTTTGCAGCGACGTCGACTTAGAGTTTGAGCGTCAGTCACAAGCGTTCAAACTAACCAAACGCAATGCAATGCCACTTAACTTAGCTTAGCTTAGACCACTTGTTTGAGCTTAAGGTTTTGTCACAGTTGTTGTTGTTGTTGCTTGTGTGCATATTGAACTATATACTATACTATATGTTTAGAAATGTGTCTATGCGATACAAATGAGTCTTTGGTAAAATTTCCCACGCTTAACAGCAACAGAAACAGTGAACACTGAACACTGAACACAAAACTCAGATATTTTAGTCACTTGTGTCCGGTTGGTTTGTTATAGTTGGTTAGTTGTTGGATATTGCAAGTTACTTCATCATTGTTGCATCTGTTCATTGGTGCAATTAATAAACACATATGTTTACTTCTATGAGTATGTGACTTTAACAAGCTTTTCAACGAAACTCAATTCAACTCAAGTATCTTGCAAATATTGTACACACACCACAAGCATTTGCATACAATGAGGAGCAAACAGCAACAGAAATGTTGTAATCGATTTATTATGTGACAAAAGTGTCTTTATAAATATTGTAATATGTAGTATCGAATCGCATGCGATATTTGTCTTTTATATAATATTTTCATACAAAATATAGCAAGAAAAGCAATAAAGATTTTAACGATATGAAAATCTCTTTAATTGGACATAGAGAAACGAAGTACACTAAATGTAATTTGTTATAATCTTCAATAAAAATAATGTTCTTAGATCCTTAAACCTTAGATTGGAAAAGTGCAGCCACATCTTCATATGCCACCGGGTCTCCATAACTCTTGAGGTCCTTCACGCGTATTAACAATTGCTCTACAGTCGAATGAAAACGTTTGATTTCTGCTTTTGACAAACGATCGAAATGATTGCGTTTGGGTGCCAAATAGAATTCCAAACGTTTGCGATTCAAATGGCATAAAAGTCTGCCAAGCATCTTAAATTTACAAAGTAAATTTCATTGAACCAAAGCTTATTAAGAATATCCTTTTTTAATTACCTTGGTAAATATAACAGGCATTGAGCGTTGCCAAAAATTCTCATTCTTTTCAGCCAAAGCAAGCAAAAAAACACTTTTCAGCATATAACTAGTTAAATGCGACATATTGTTTGCATCCCGAAGGGCCTTCATGAGTCGCAATGCGTTCTTTAGTTTATGTTTGTTGTGGATAACTTGGCGTTCCCAATGTGGTGCACATACCATAAATGTGCGACTATCAGCCGGTTTCTTTCCTTGTGGCACAGCAAACCAATATTTACCCATATGACGTAAATGTAGCGGAGCATAATCGAAATGTGGAAATACTCTGGAAGAAAATTCAAATGCTGGTACAAAATCAAATGAAATCTCACGCTTCGGATCATGTTTATCAATAGCAGAAATGGTATGAGCACAACCATAGCCTTGTAGTCTATATTTCAATACATAGATATGACCAGAAGCACAATGTATCTCTTTTAGTTCTTCAATAACTGGCGCAAATATACCACGTAACCATTTCTGCAACAATAAACGATCGACATAACCAGTCTCAGTGAGTATGGGATGATCATCGTCCACATACTTGGAGCGTAAATAGACAAAACCATCATTTTCCGGATCTTTTATAACAGTCATTTCCAAGTTTAACTCAAGTTTAACATGGTAGTCAAATTCATCGGGCATATATAGTTTTAAATTATCCAAATAGCTGCCTATTCAATGTTAAGAGAAATTAACTTTTCTTGTATGCACTCAACATGTTAAACATTTAACGCACCTGTTAAACTTAAGCCTCGAAACTGATTTTTAAAATGCCGATCACGTTTCTTGATGCGATTCATTATAGAATTTTGAATATCTCTCGCATCTGCATTGAAAACAATACGATCTTCTTTGGATATTTGCAACTGTTGCAAAATATTCAAGAGATGAGAAGAGAATGGTTTTAATTTTTTCTTACTCATTTTCTTCACTAGATTGCACTTCAATTCACAACTTTTAAGAAACGCGTTTGAACAATGACAAATTCAAACAAAGAATGAATGAAAACTTGCTCAGGCAGATGTTTGCATAATCGAACATCATGGAAGCTCAGAGTTGAATTTCTATTTAAAAACAACAAAAAAAAAAAAAAAAATACTTGTGAATTCCCTATAATTTCAAGCAATTGACTCTCTTAACCACTCCCACTCTCTTACACTCTCACTTATTTGCATTATCAGTTTTTGTTTCTGTTTTTGCAAATAAATCAAGAATTTATTCCAGGGGTAGACAGACTTTGCTTATCAAATATAAATATCTTCTGTTAACCAAGTATTCGGAATTTAACGTAAAGCTTTTAGTATTTTTGACTACATAATAATACCCTCAGAATGCATCTTCCGATCTTATCTAGATTCTGAGTTACAGCTGATTTTCCTAGACTCTTTCAAGTGATTAATTCATCATCATTCAGCGATCAACTGTTTGTCAACCTCTGGCTCATTCATTCAATTGGCGTAAGTTTTTCTCTCACCAATCTCCGAGTTATACATATTTCGATATTCAATTGCAAGTTATAATACTATTCACGCAGTAAGTTTGTCATGAAGTTTGTAACATACAAAAAGAGACGTCGGAGACCCCAAAAGTATATTTACTCTTGATCAGCGCGACGAGACGAGTTGATTTAGCCATGTCTGTCTGTCTGTCTGTACTATCGATTTTAAAATTGGACACTAAAAGTGTCTGACCCATACCTTATAAATTTCAAGACCCTCGGACTACTAGCAGGAGCGTGAAGAGTATTACAACTTCGGCATAGCCAAAGTTAAGTCTCTTTATATTTTTTTATATTTACTTTTAATATTTTTACTCCTCTCTCTCACACAATCTTTACAATTGCTGTTTTTTCTCTCAAATAAATAATAAAAAGAAAAAATTTATTGCATTCAGCAATTTTACTAAAATGAATATTTAAAAATGCAGCCCTTTAAAGCAAAGTTATTTTATGACATACGTAATTATAGAATATTAATAATTAATCTATATGTACTACTATACTGTACCGTTGCTTGTCATTATTTGTAATTGAATTATTAAGTGGCAAATGTATAATAGTTTTCAATCGCATGCGATATTTGTTGATCAGAGAATATGGCAGGCAATGCAATAAACTTAATGGCGATAAGAATTGCTGATATGATCTGTTGAATAGAAATTTAATTCTTTATAATATCGCATGCGATACTTATTGATTGGAAGATACTTTTAGTAGTAGATACTTTGATGCTTGTCATAACTTTGCTTTAAATGGTTCTTGTTTCATATCGCATGCGATATTTTTGATGAATGGAGAAGAAATAAAGTGATAAGAATTGAACATAAAATCCTAGTATTTACTGCTACTTGTTATAAATTTGCTTCAAAGGTCTAAATTTTTAAAAATTGCTGAATGCAATAATTTTATTTATTGCTATTTATTTGAGAGAACAAAAAAGGTTTGTAATACATAAAGGTTCTGGGAGAGAGAGAGAGAGAGAGAGAGAGACAAACAGAGACAGTAAAATTATAAAATTATTGAAAAGAGAATTTTCAAATGATAAGTTTATCGAAATTATCTTTGAGAGTAATGAGAACAAAAGCTACTCCAATCGAATGAGTAAACCAGAGGTTGACAAATGGCGGATCACTGGATTGCTGGATTGCAACTCAGAATCAAAGACCATAGACATGACAATACGATAATTTGTTGTTGGAAACCCGTTCAAACAAACTTTTCGAAATAGTGAGTAAGAGAAAAATGAGAACGCCAAGGTTTTAGTTCGAATTGTCTACTCTATATAGTTAATGGTCTTTTTCAGAATCTAGATGAGATCAGAAGATGCATGCTGGGAGTATTATGTAGCGAAAATAATAGGCTTTCAATTGCTTGATCACAAATTGCGGATAAATTGTTGTCAAAAGATATTTCATATTTGCTATTCAAATTTTTCACTATCTTGTCCTTTCTACATCAAAGTTTGCCTAACCCTGGAGTAAACGATTGATTGATTTATTGTATTGGATGTATGTGCAAAATGAGAAATAGATAGAGAGAGTGATTAAGAGAGGAATTATAGGGAATCCACCAATATTTATTTTATAGAAATTGTAACATTGTTCCCTAACGCAAATGAATGGTTAATCCAAATTTCATTTATTCTTTGCTTGGATTTGTCATAGTTCGGACGCGTGTCTCAAACGTTGTGAAGTGAATTGAAATCTAGCGAAGAAAATGAGTAAGAAAGAATTAAAACCACTTTCTAATCATTTGTTGGATATATTGGAACAGTTGCAAATATCCAAAGAAGATCGTATTGTTTTCAATGCAGATGCGAGAGATATACAAAATTCTATAATGATTGGCATCAAGAGACGTGATTCAAATTTTAAAGATATATTTCGTGGCTTAAGTTTGACAGGTGCGTTTAATCATTAAAATGTTGAGTGCATATGAAAAAAAATGTATCTTTACATTCAATAGGCAGCTATTCGGATAATTTAAAACTTTATGTGCCCGATGAATTTGTCTACCATGTTAAAGTTGAGTTAGACTTGGAAATGACTGTTATAAAGGATCCGAAAAATTATGGTTTTGTCTATTTACACTCTGAGAGTGGGCATGAGGATGATGATGATCATCCCATAATCGATGGCAGTGGCTATGTCGATGGTTTATTGTTGCAGAAATGGTTACGTGGTATGTTAGCGCCAGTCATTGAAGAACTGAAAGAGATACATTGTGCTTCTGGTCACAACTATGTGTTGAAATATAAACAACAAGGCTATGGTTGTGCTCATACCATTTCTGCTATTGATAAACATGATCCGAAGCGTGAGATTTCATTTGATTTTGTACCAGCTTTTGAATTTTCTTCCGGTGTATTTCCACATTTCGATTATGCTCCGCTACATTTACGTCATATGGGTAAATATTGGTTTGCTGTACCACAAGGCAAGGAACCGGCTGATAGTCGCATATTTATGGTATGTGCAGCACATTGGGAACGTCAGGTTATGCTCAATAAACATAAACTTAAGGACGCATTGCGTCTCATGAAAGCCCTTCGAGATGCTAACAATATGTCGCATATAACTATTTATATGCTCAAAAGTGTATTTATGCTTGCCTTGGCTGAAAAGGATGAGAATTTTTGGCATCGCACAATGTCTGTTGTATTTACCAAGGTAATTTACAAAAGAAATTCTTAATAAGCTTTTGTTGTATTAAATTTCCTTTGTAAATTTAAGATGCTTGGAAGACTTTTATGCCATATGAATCACAATCGTTTGGAATTCTATTTGGCACCCAATCTGAACTATTTCGATCGTTTGTCAAGAGCTGAAATCCATTGTTATCGTGTGACTGTAGAGAAATTGCTAGTGCGCGTGAAGACCCTTAAGAGTTTTGGACACCCGGTGGCATATGAAGATGTGGCTGCAATTTTTCAATCTAAGGTTTAAGGATCTAAGAACATCGGTTTTATCGATGATTACAACAACATACCTTTCACTGAAATGATTAAATTTAACAAATGATTTGTCCTTATGTTAACTAAAAGAATGAAATATTCTGTCCCTTATTCAGAAAAACAATAAGTTTTAGGTTGGGTTGATTGCTTTTTATTTTTTTCATATAAAAAGTTATTTACCCTGTTATTTCCTTAGGTAAATATTGGTCCAATTGTCCGAACTTCTTGTCTTATTATCAAAAGTAAACATATTTAGAAATGTTTTTTTTCTAAGCTCATTCGCCTTTTTCACTTTATTTGCATACAAATCCACAAAAATACAATGCAAAAATTTTACTTTACTTAAAAATTTTCCCCTCCCAGCATTTTTAATGCATCGCGTTAAAATGAAGTGTGAAAGGTATGAAAATAAAATATGAAAGTAAATTACAATTAAATAAAATTAAAATCTATAATAAAAAAAAAAAAAAAAAAAGCTAAATAAATAAATAAAAATGATAAAAAAATCATAGCGGTGGTCATAAGATTCTCTTAAAAAATGAATTCTTACGACTCAGCGTCTGCGGTACAAAAATAAAAAAATTATGTTTTACTTTTGAGAATTTTAAATAATTTACAGGTTTATTTATATTTCAGTAGTTTTCAATTTTACTTCAAGCAGTTCAAGATCTTTAGATATGATTCTTGTTTCAGTTATGAAAACTGAGTATTGATTTAAAAGGTAGTAACGCCATATAAAATATATTCAGCATTACAATATGAATTTATCTCGACATTTATACTTATGTAGCTGACTGTTTGAAATAGAAAGTTGTCGTTTGTTTGGAAGACATTCGAGAGAGAGATTGTTTCTTTGATTAAATTAAATCTAAGATTTTCTAATTAACCTCAAATAAGAAAATTTTGATATAACAAAATTTTCTCCATCTTAATGTACATTTATAAGCAGCTGCCAAATTTATAATGATGACATCGATTCTCTTCTTTTTCTGTACATTGGAAGTGACATAAAAATTGTTTTCACGCGCTAGAATTAATATAGTTAAAGACAAAAAACAAACACAAGATCAACTTCAATTCAACTGCACGACATAATTTGCAATTAAGGAAATAGTATCTGTTTATTGTTTAACAAACAATTGACAATTTATTTAAAAATTTTAACTAAACAATCACGATTTCAACAAAAAGTCACTCACTCACTCATTCATTCTCTCATTTATTTATTTACTTATATATTCAGTCGACAAAGCAAAACAACATTTCCGCTTTGATTATTTTCCATTGAATATACATATCAAATGTATCGCATAGATACATGTACTCTTCGTATATTATTGACTCAATCCAAATGTGTCATTTTGCATGCAAATAGTTGAGTGTTTTTTTCTTATAACGTGTTACAAGATACTCAACAAAAACAAATTCAAATTCATAATAAACGATATAGTGGTATTCAAAGACTTGTGCAACTTTCTTTTGACTTGACTTCGATTTTTTTTTTATTTGTCAGCATTTCTTTTGCAGTGAATGAAATTGCAAAAAAATCAAAAAATAAAAACAAAAACAAAAAAAAAAACAAAAAATTTGGAAAAGAAACGTAAACAGAAATCATAAAAAAATATGAAAAACTGAATGATGGTTGCAGCTGATGATATTGGTAAAATGTGATTACAATTGTCAAAAAAAATTAAAATATATATGAAATAATAATAATATAAACAATTTTTTTTAAAGGATTACTAAAAGAAGAAGATCAAGGGTTGTGCTAAAAATGTTCAACTTGACTTTAAGATGTTTCTCTTGAAAAAAATTGATATGATGGAATTAAAAAAGGCAGAAATCCGCAAGTAAAAAATTTAAAAAAATCCTTTCAAAATGTATACAATTACTACACATTGACATGGTGTAGAGGTAACAAATTCAAAATGCCTTTATCCTACATTTCTACTTCATTTTTCCTTTTTTTTTTTCCTCTCAATCTCATGACTGTAGTTTACTTCATTATACTTTTAAAATCAATTCAAAGTAAAAGTAAAGGTCTGGTCGGACCATGATGTCTACATAAGGGTGAAGGTGACACCCTTAGAAATAAAGAAGACAATCCCAAAAATGGTATTAGATGAGTTTTAATTGAAATATTTTGGGATATAACAACACATGATAAACATTTAAAATATCATTATTGACTGAAAATTTTTGGCAAGGCAAATTCTGAAACGAGTAACTCATCATAATAATGAATGGCTGAGTTAGAGTCCCCTCACTAGCGACATTAATGAGATTAATTCGTATAGATTTTTTAAGCAAAAAAAAAAAAGAAAGAAAATAAAAGGTTTACCAACAATAAATCTATGGTATTTGGTGGCTATTCCAAGGAGATAGATGCTCTTAAACATTGCTAGAAAGTTTCTTCTATGTTTACTTCTAGGACTACTCTCCTGTCCATAATTAAAAATAAAAACGTAGTTTGTTAATTTACTTTTCTTCTTTTTGTGCACGTAATTATTACATATAAATTTGTAAGTTAAAAAAACGGAAACCGAAAAAATATCTTCCCTTTATTATTTGTTTGTTGTTTGTTTGGTTTTATAAAGCAAAAGTAGTCAATTGTATTTAAGTCAAAATATTAATCAAAAAAGACCAACAAATTGAGTTCCACTTTCATTTATTGTAGTATTTGGTTAGCTTTTGATTCCTTATATTGTAATTGCTGCTTGACCATATCTGAGTGACTTGATTTGTTTTATTTTTTCCTATTCAATGTTGCATTAGTTATTTTAATGCAATATCAAAGCTGCTTAATTTTTTATTTCTTTTTCATTTTTTCCTCGTTGAAACATGAAATTACATTTGGGAATTTGTGTATTACAGAAGAGACTGTGTTTATGTAGTAACTTCTTTGAGTGAATCTTTGAAAAAATATTTTGCAATATTTAAATGATATTTATTCACAAATCTTTTAAAAAATGTTAAATTTATTCACTTGATCTTATGTTGATGGTTTGGTTGCTGTTTTTTGCTGTTGTATAAACTCTTCGATGAATTTATTGCTTAGTTTTTTTTATGCAGAAAATCATTGAATCTTATTGATAAAATCTTAAATACTTGATTATACTTGTAGATACATCGTAGTCGTAGTATGAACATTGTTTTTGTTATTTAGTTGCATTTAGATATTTTGCAATTTATCTTTGGTTGTTTGTTTTGTTTTCGTTTTTGTTTATTTGCTTATTTATGTCTTAAGTTATTTGTATTTGTATTTATTTTTATTATTTTCGTGTGAAATATGCTTCAACATTGAATGACATCATCATTTGTTGGTCAGTTTTTTGTGAATTTTTACTAAAATTTTTAAATTTTTTGGTTTATTTTATTTGCGCAAAACAAGTTTTATTTCGGTTTTTGTTATTTTTCTTGTTTATTGACAAATCAAGTGATGCGACTTCATTTATTGAGAATGTTGTTTTTCGTTGAGATTGCAAAAATGAAGATTCTCAAATGATATTACTTCATTGAATATTGTTTGTTTTTAGTGTCGAAAGCAACTTGTTGTTTATGTACACAATCAATTTATGTACTCATAATTTTTTTGATGATTTAGCTAAAAGGGTAAATTCATTTGATTTGATGTTAATGTAATTATGAGTATAAAATTGTGAACTTAACAAAGATTAAGTTCCAATTTTAAAATATAATTTTTATGTATATAATTTTACTTTTCATAAGTAAAACCAATAATATGAATATCAAATTTAAATGGAAGTCAATAAAAGATTCTGTAAGTATTTTCTTAGTCAGATCTATTGGTACTTTTAGATTGCTGTGAGTTTTCTTTATTTTATTATTATTAATGCCGATGGTGCCACTTTTTCTAACGATACAGTATTTTCTACAATAAACAACTGCACCGTTCAAGATGTTACTAATACCCAAAACTACCTAGATAATTTTCATAGATGGGCTAAACGCTGAAACACACGATTAAAGTCTGCAAACACTCAACACTGTTGCTTTACGCTACGTCTCGACAGATACCCTACAGTTAACATGGGTAGAGTTGACATGCCCTATGCTGACAATGTCAGATATCTCAATATTTATCTGTACAGATGCTTGACATGGAGACGACACATTACTATACCATGGTTACTAAAACATGTATAACCAAGTTGCACAGACTAAACTAGCTACTACGGCCCACGGGCACTTTAAGCTAGATGCTAAACAATCTACAAATCAATCATCAATTCGCCTTGGATATATGGTATTCAATTCACTCACTTTTTGGGCTATCGAGCTAATTCGATATCGATTTGTTGTCATATGCAGTTGGCATGTAATAATTAGAGTTATCCGATTACTTACAAAATTTACTTAAAAAATATGGTTGTAGTTTTTATGGTTTTACCTAATTTACTAGAACTGTTGAAATATCTTTTGATTGCCTAAGGTTTGTTTAACAAGGCTGGGCAAGTTTTTAAAATCGGTGAAACGTATGAAAGCTTCAGAAAATGCAAAGTTAATGTTCTGCTTTGCTATAGTATATTCATTTGTATTTTTTTTTTTGCGTAGTTTGTTCTCGAATTTCTTATATTGTTGTGTCTGCGTCTCGATTCGCATACTACTTTGAATTGGTTGGAGACACTCGTACCATTGTGGATATTAGATGAAATTGTATTGAAATATGTGTGATTATAAAATTCATTCTCAAATGATGAAACCTAAAACTCTTGATATATACAAAGTACTTAATATATTGGCAGTGTATTTGTGAAAATTGCTTTGTTGGTGATGTTGATTTGCTTAACATATCGACAATTCGATCTTTTAATATAGTTAATAACTGTGATACTTTTATGGTAAACTCATCACTTTCATCGAATTCCAATACCCAAGGTCCTAAGACGGATCACGGGGGCCAATTCTACGCAACTGTAACCTACGAAGTTATCTTAAAATGCCTACAGTGTATGACAACATCAATTTACACAGTTGACATTATAATCAGCTGCTTCATAGACATCTGAATATACTGACGGCGGCTCTTATGCTATGTGCAATGCAGACTAAATAGGTACCAGGTGTTGATACATAGAGAGGTAGAGATTTAAGGAACCTGCGCATTTAATTCCAAGGGCTGTTAGATGCTTAATATATCGTGTACTTGGCACCATGATATAAGTTGTTTATGTACTAAAAAAAAACTCCCTCTCATTTTTCATATCTTCCTAGAAGTATAACTGAACTGACCAGCAAATGTTTACAAAACTTCACTACCAATGGTGTTTTCATAATATTTTATAGATAACTAGTAACTATCGTGTAACTATCGTAATTATTTCAAAACAATCTTGCATATTGCGCATCAATTGAAAATAAAATTGATTTAATATTGACAATATTATCTAAGAACAAAGAATTATTGATTCTAATAACTAACAAAAGGATATGTTACGTTTTATTGTATCGTCCAACATCTCCCATTCTATGAACCTGATCAAGTTGCTATTCTATATATTTTAAATACAAAATTCTGATGTCTGATGACGCTTACACATCTATGACATTTCTTTATGAGGTGGAACAGTTAAATAAAAATTATCTAACCACACAACTATGTAATAATAATAACTACAATCTCGGTACACCTAAAAATAAAAAAAAAAAGATTATGACATAACAACATGCAAATAGATAATAAATAAAAACAAAATATTACGACAAAATCTGTTATTATTTACTTAACTCATTTTTACTAGATTTCACAGTTTCAATCATTCAACATTAAAATTAGCATATGACCATGATTTATCTTTGTTGGTATTCGTGTTGTTGTTGTTGTTGTTGTTATGGTTGCCATTTTAGCTATGAAAGAAGAGTCATGATGTAGATAATGATGATGATGGTGATGCTGGTGATGAAAATATCTTCTTCACAGCTGTTAGTATTGTTGTCAACATTTGAACAAATTGTTGTAATAAAGTAAATTATGTACACTAGTCTAGTCTAGTGTACATGGGATGAGATGAAGTGACATGGGACAGTGGACAAAGTATTATACAAATAATAAAACATGCAAAAGCCATTAAAAAAATTGACAAAAATTACGCTAATTTGTGGTTTTAATAAAGATAATTGTATGCCAAAAAAAATAGAAAAATGAGGCGTATCTAGAATGGTTCAACAAAAGCACAGGGAATAGAGGGACAAGCGAAGGAAGGGAAGAAAATTCAAAGTGTGCAAAGCTAAGAAGCACAGAAAGACGAATTCAACAATGAGAGACTTTAAAGATGTCGATACTGATGATAGAGCAAAATCATTCAACCAACTAAAAAAAAGTAACAAAAATCGACACTGACTTGTACCGCAACCACTACCACGTACTATAAAAACATGTGCCTGTAATACGACTTAGTACAAGCAACAATGATGCCAACGAAGTTTATTTACTTTGTGTTTAAGATTTTTGTTTTTTTTTTATTACTTATTTGGTTAACGTCAAGGTCTTTCGATGCCAGTGAATGAATACAATCAATACAAATTCAGTTACAAAAAAATTTGTTCATATTATCGATGGATTTTGTATTTTAGTTTATGTTTTACGATGTCTTCAATGTTTTGAGATTCTCTGCTGAAAATAATATTTAAGCGGCAAAAAAAAAAAAAAAAGAAAAAAAATGCTTCGTTCATTCAGAAATAAAGTTTTGGAAAAACCGCCATACTACGCTTGTATTTTTTTTTTTTTTTAATTTGTCTACTTGTATCTACATCTATATCTTTGTATGTATATATGTATGTACATGTATCTATGAGTATTTATGTATATTGATATGAAGTACGTTTATCGATGGTTGCTTTTGGTTTTGTTAACTTGGCTGACATAATAATTTTGTAGGCGTTATGACTTAAGGCTTATTTCTGTTATGTTATTGCTGTTTGTTTGTGTTTCTGTTATTTTTCGCTTTCTTATAATTACAAGATTTTGAGGTTGTTTAATGTCAAGTGTTATTATATTTTTCTTATTTTTGCTGTTATTATATTGTTTTTGCATCTTTAGTTTTTAGTTGGATTTGTTTTTGTTGTTTAAGTTAACAGGTTTTTGATGATTGCTTGTCTTTGATTATTATTACAAATTTATTATCTTTAATACATTTTATTATTTGCTATTTATTTCATTTTTAGTTTTTTTTTTTTTTTTTGTTTTGTTTTTATTATTCGCTGTAGGCAGTTGTAATTGTTAAACATAAACATTTTGTGTAGCTTTTTATGTAATAAATTTAATGTTATTTTTTTTTTATTGCTTTAATATATTTGTTACTCTACGAGTATTGTAAGATTTAGGTATAATTACATAATATGATATCACAATAAGGCAAAAACCTTCTGATCTAAGAGGGGTCACCATTTAAATCTCTCATTATATTAATTTATTTGTTGATAGTTTTTTTTTCCTAAGTATGAATGCATTTCTTCTTTTCTTTACTTGATGTACTTTAGAATCAATTATTATACTTATAAATTTAATACATTTAATAAATACAATCCTCATTGCATTAAATAGATTCCTCTGAAATAGATACATCAGGAAAAATTGTCCGTAAAGCTAAAATCCATAAGATGAGTCAATAAACTTCACATAAAGCACAAATTGATTTAATCGCTGATATTATATTCTTTATGTTTCCCAGAATTATATTAATATACAGCGTCATGATCGGATTTCACAATAAGTTTACTAAAAGTATTGTGCTTATCAAAATACGACACCAATAAAATTTTACTTTTCACTCTCACCAATTCTATGTTGTTTACAATTAGAGAAATGTTCAATTACAGAATGAAAGACCTAAATATACGACATAAAACAAAGTCCTATTATCAATTAAAATCTTTGGGATTGAAAGAGTAACGATTATTATGATTATACGAGTATCCTGTGGTATCTTACTCGTGTTTAATATTTGCCAAGTAAACCAAGTCTGATCCAGAGCTTCTTCAAGTATTTTGATCATAAGACATAAATCTAACAATTGCCAAAGAAATACCATTTTATTAAAATGCCTTACAACGTGCGATTGTGAAATAAAATTGAGGTATAAATAATATTTAAAAATTTCAAAATTTTTATATAGAGCCAAAAATGCTTAATACGATTGGGATGTTCACCTTCAAAAGAGACTTTCTGAACTGTAACTGTAACTGATTCAAGTTAAGTCATCATTAAGACCTGACATTCAGATTTGTCAATTTGTTGATACTACTTAATCATAAATGATTATGTCATCATAAGTAGCCATAGACTTGCTGCATTTTATTAGACAAACTCTTAGGTTCAAGATATGTAAGTCTCCGGTCATTCAGGGATCTCAATTTGCTTATTGAATTTTTTGAACAATTTATTGTAAAAATTAAATAATATTTACAATATTTAATCAATTTGTTTCTTCCTTCTTTCTTTTTATTTATTCTTTCTGTACCATGATGTAATGAGGTAGTTTTATCTGAAGAAATAAACAAATAAAAATCATCATATAACCGATTAAAAATCAAAGCAAGGTAAGTCACAATATCTTTCAAATTATTATAAAAAACCTCTCAGGCCAATTACCTTTCTGTGAGCATCTTATTAGTATGTACTTCCAATATTTTATTATACAGATATTACCCATATATGCATGCATACAGGACAAATCAAGATACTAAATATGCACAAGCAAGAAACATTAATTGGTTTCCAAGTGGAAGATTTTTTATTGATTTTTCATGTATTATAAAAGAACAAATTATTGATTAAAATAGTATTTTTTTTTTTTTTTTTTTTTTAGATTTTTCTTTATAATATTTCTCATATAAATCACTATGATTGAGTATGGAGTAGCATTGATTTTCTTTTTTAATAGATTTTTTTTTTTTTGTTTTGTTTTTTCTAATATGTATAATAAAGAACTTCTCTACTTTAGTTTGCTAATGTGATTGGGTTGCTGGTGAAAGGTTATACAATATTATATTTATTTATGTTCATTTTTGCATAGATTTTTTATTTTTTTTTCTATCTTTCTTGGGATCAATGGTAATGGGATCCTTTATTAGTTATTCATAATAATTTTTGTTTAGATCTTTCGATTATCTTTTTCGTACATAAATGTTTGTAATAACGAACTGAGTTTCGATGGCATGAGTTTTCTTAATGTGATGCGTAAGATGATTTGCTATTGCAATTGGTTTGCAAGTGACAGATTTTATTTTATTATATCTGTTGTAACCGTTTTTGTGTAGACCTTTCCATCTTCTTTTTCTCATATGCTTTTTTGTAGCAACGAATTGAGGCATTCACTGCGTTTATAACTGAAGAGCTTCTTTCCTCATTGGGATCAATTTTAATGGTATGCGTTAGGTTTTCTCCCATTGAAATGATTTTTTCAAGTTGTGAAATAGTTAATTCATTCGGATCTTTATTTCCATGATAGATCATCATAGCAATAAGAGTTTCATTGTTCAGGTCAACGGTATTCCAATTAATGCATTCGAATACGTTTTCAAAATCAAGTTTTTTATCAAAACCGAGCTTGTGACCAAGTTTCACGATGTCTTTAGCGACATCAATTAGATTTGAATCAATTTTTAAGTATTCGTCATTACCATCACGTTGTGGTAAAATATGCTTCCATACTCCTCTCATTACGTTGGTTGTCAAATCATTCCATGCATTATTTATGTTTCTCACAGCCTTTGATATGTTGTAATTCTTCCAGTATTCTACCAGAGATGGACCATTTTGCACTGATGTTACTTTGATCGCCTCTAAGAAAATATGGCGCATGTAGTTTCCTTTAAATGTAGCAAAAATGCCTTGGTCCACGGGTTGAAGAAGCGGTGCCGTGTTAGGTGGTATATAGATTACTTGAACATTCTTAGATAGGGTTTCTAGTTTATGACCTGGCGCGTTATCCAAAATTAATAAGATGTTATGATCCAATCCTTTTGCTTGGCAATAACGTTCTGTTGCAGGGCAAAAATAACTTGTAAACCATTCTTCAAAAATGGATTTCGTATGCCATGCCATCTTGTTGCCATACACCGTAATATCTTTTTTAGAAACTCCAATTAAAACATGTGGATCTTGACAAGGACACACAATCATTGGTTTAAGTTTAAAATCACCTGCTGCATTTCCACCCAATAATATTGTCAGTTGTTCATTGGAGGCTTTGAAACACATAGATCTACGGCATGATTTCTCATCACTTACCAAATTAGTATGTGATGGCAATTTCTTCCAAAAGAAACTGATGTCGTCTACATTAAAAATTTGTTCATCTTTGTAGTTGCCTTTTTTAATTATTGCCGACAATTCTTCTGGATATTTACAGGCAGCCACTTTATCTGCACCATCAGAATTTCCCAATAAACGCAGACTTAGGGCACTCATATGTTTTTTCAAACGAGCAAACCATCCCTTGGTTAAAATTAAAGGCAACCTTACAGCTTCTTCTTCATCCTGCAAATTTCTTAAATCTTTGTAAAGACTTAAAGCCTTAACTTCAATTTCCACATCACTATATGGCATTCTCTTCTGATTGCGGTCCGCAATCCATATATATAACAGACGTTCCATCTTTAATATGCGTTCATCGCGAATTTTCGTTTGAAATATGCATGTATAACCGAAACCTCAGATGCAAAAAAAAAAAAAGGGAAATTTACATAAGCCTTTTTCTTTTTTTTTTCTTATTGCAAACATACCTTTCAATTTGGCTTCTTCTGTACCGCTTTCTGTTAATAACTCATTTTCATTATCAATATCACCTAATTGCACATGTTGCGCCAATGTTTCCTGGCATTTCTTTAAACCACTCATATTTTAATTTTTCACAAGTCAATTTATTCAAGAGCTTAATAGATTGATGAACCAAACAGTTTGAACAGAATATTGACAATGAATTAATTCAATGACAATTCCCCTTGTTCAAAGTATTGTTTACACTCCAAAATTACTTATCAAACTAATGGGAAACAAAGTAGACTTTCTTAAAAAAATAAATACTAAAAATAACCAGGAAACTGATTTGAACAACTGAACGGATGTACCGTACAAAAGTGTTGGTCAATGAGTTGAATGGAGAAAATGGTCATACTTTATTTATTTTTACTATAAATTATTGTATAAATATTTTTACTACATTTAATAAGACAATAAGAGAAATATTAATTGAATAGAATATGTAGTAGTTTGTGGTGTTTTGGGTTTTTTATTATTATTCAATATTATTGAAAGAAAAAAGTAACATTAATTGAAAGAGAATGGATGACAGTTAATGATAATAAGTATAGTATAATTAAAAATAATAATAACAAATTAATTCTGCCAAATGTCTTCGAGTTATAGAATCATTCATGAAGATTGCAGAATTTATCGAAATTTAGTACAATTATGGACCCATCTTGTGGTCTAAGTGGCATCACTCGTTCAGTGATGCAGCTACCTAACCTAACCTAGTACAATTATAGAATGAAAGTCAGTTGTAAATTGTAAATTCGAAATCAACATTTACTAGCTCTGAATAGTGAAAGTTACCCGGCTGTACAAATCTCTTTGCCCATATCAATATAATTCTTTAGAGTAGCAGTGGAGGTTATAGTATTTCGATTCAATTTAAACCATGCTTTGTAATCAGGTTCTTCCTTCAAGATTCATTCTATATCAATATTAGTCAAGAAAATTAAACGTATGTAGAATATTGAACAAATCCAACTTTATTCACACAATTTAGTATTATCTGACGTCTTATGCCCGATTTACACTGCTTCAAAATTATTGCTTTTCCAGCGAACGTTCACACAGTGGTTTCGCTTCAAAAAACATCTATTTTTTGTTTTGGTTATACATACAAATGGAACTTTGTGGCTAATTGTGATAATTAAAATGGACATTTTGTGAACAATATTTGATTGAGATCAATTCGCAGTGTATGCAAATAATTCTTGCAGCTGCTTTTTCAATTCTGCTTTACAATTTAAAATTTTCTTCAAATTGTTTTGTGCAATGATCAGCTGTTTAATGTCGAGAATGACCAAAAAAAGGCGGACATGACCAAAAACTTGGCAACACTACTCAAACTTTGCCAGCCCTGGCTGTTGAAATTTTTGCTTTCACTTTTGTAGCAGAAAAAATGTTGTTTCAAAATACCCATAGCAACCCTGAAATTCTGTCATTTGCCTATTGTTGTTGTAGAAATTTAGCAACTTTTTGAGCTGCTTACAAAAAAAAGTTGCTTCTTCTCAGTCTGAATCGGGCATTATGCATACATTTGATGCAGTCAATAAGTGTGGTTTTATGTTTTTTATATGTCTCCGAAATTTTTAATGCTTCTTTGTAGATTCTACTTCGATAGTGATATTTTCAGTTGTAAATTACAAATAGAAAATTGCCCAAATAATAAACTCGAACAAAACATATACTCGTACATAACGAAATTACGAGTACACAAAAAGGGATTTCCACAAAAAATTCACATGAATGGTTGCACATGCCATTTTTATTCTTCAAATTATAAAGATATTCGCGTTTCCATAAATAAATTGTTTAGAGTTTACGCTACTGCAACTCGATTTGGTTCGAGTTATAGAAGTTTGTCTGTATTTCTAAATAAAATGGTATCATTTTATTTATTTATTTATCTAGAACTAAGATTATAATTACAAATTATAATTTAGTTATTAACATGAGCAATAGCGACAAAGGCCTTCAGCTCAGGGAGAGAGTTAGGAAGGATTGGAGGAAATTACAAAAGTGCAGGACCAGACTTGAGTGGGAATCGAATCCGCGACTCTAAATAGTATCATATATTGTATATTTATATTGCAGGAATAAATGTTTTCATGAAATAATGTTACTAAAAACACTTGAATTGTGATGAATGGAACACAAGGTGTATGTGAAAAGTGTGTATGACAATTTCAAGACAGTCATTGACACTCGTAAGCTGCCCTTATTTTTATGTTAATTATTTTATGTTCAGTTTTATTAAAGTAGAACAGAATATTGATATCTTTAAAGAAAAGTGCTGCGAAAACATATGTTTTAATGTTGAAAATTGATGGTGAATTGATTCATTGACTCAGAAGATGTAGTACATATCTGTGGACATGGGAACAATCCCGATTCCAATTTTATTTTCAGTTTATAAATTATGTATTCCAATGATCGTTACAATTATGTAAAATCGAATAGTAGCATATCTGACAGATGTCATTGGGGTGCGTGGCAACTGAACATTTTCCAATAAATATTGTTTATTGTCTATTTTACTGGTAGCCTTATACCACCGAACACGCCAACTGATAATATAGAAACATGTAGAAATTTCAATAGTCAATTAATATTTCAAATGAATTTAATATTATTTTATTTATAATAAATGAAATAAATAATATCTTGTTATCATATTTTTTCTCCCAATTAATCCAACATCTTTTTAATTTTTGTCTCATTAAATCAGAAAAAATAAATTCACATTAATTATGTGAAGAGTTGAAGAGTTTAACTTTAAATATATTTATATTCCCTATTTTTATTGTTCTTAGTTATTATTATTATTATTTTAAGTGAGCATTTAAATGATGACTTAATTAACAAACAAAAGAGAAAAAAAAAATCAACTTAATTGCATGTTAATACAAAAAATAGTGAAAATTAAATAAAAGAATGTAGCTGATTTTATTACAATAATTTTTTTATTTTATAGTAAATTTATTTTCTTGATTTATTGCAATAATTATAAACAATTTAACTTATGCCTTCGTATTCAATTAAAAGTACTCGAGAGATAGAGGGAATAAAAAGCTTATTAATTTTAATTTATGTATTCTGAATTTTTTTAAGCAAACAACTTTTGTTTAAATAAATTAATTAATTAACCTTGACATTAAAAACTCCTTTCAGTTCATTGGACAATTCGAATTAAAAATTTTTAAAATTATATTTTAGTTTTTTTTTTTTTTTTTTTGATGAGAAGAAGCCAGCATTTTAATATGTTTATTTTTTATTTTTATATTCTTTAAATTTGATTCATCAGATATAATTGGATTCGTTAACTGATTCGTTTTTGTTTTACTTATAGTATTTGTGTGTATCTTTTTTGATTATTCAATCAAATTCCTTCAGATGAAGTTACTGTCTCATGCCTTCACTGCTTCGAAGTTTTTTTGAATGTTTATTTAAAAAGGCAAAAAAACGTAAATTTGATATCTATTTTCCGTTTAGTTAACATTTTTTAAAAAAATATTTTAGCGCCCACATAAGTTGCAAAGCATAGCAGATACATTTGTATCTAAATACAAACAAACAATCCAAAAAGTAATAATAAAATCCCATAAACAATGAATTTGTTATGCAGGCGCTTCTTTATTTGTATATTTCTTTTTTATTTTGTCTTTTCAGTTGGTTGATTTTACCATTGTAATCATTTTATGAAGGTTCCCTCTTTTTTATAATTTGATTTTGCAGTTTTTGCAATTTGCTTAGAATAATTGATAAAGCTTCCATGATTGAATCGTCCCTTGGCCCTGATTTTTTTTAAATATATTTTTTTGAAGCTTTTGTTTTAAATTTAGAAAGAATATGAAGGAATTAAACTTTTTTGATTTGATAAAACAAATAAAAGAATTTAATCTTTGAATGCAATTTGAATGTTTGTAATTTGATTGAATTTTATTGTAAATCCACAAAAAAAATGTAATTATTTTTAGGAATTTTAAATTTAATTTATAAAATAAATCAGTACATATTAAATATTTTCCTATAACATGCTTAACTTTAAATATAATCATTATGTATCTTATTTTTATAGTCTCAACTTGAGCTTGACCCACCTTAGTAATTTAACGTGTTGGCATTTCAAGTATGTTTAATTTGCCATTAAATATTCCTCACAAGTATTTTTCAAAACAATAAACAAATCTTCCTTAACTGTCAAATGAATGAAATATTTATGTCTATGAATATTTCATGTGTTTTCAATGTTTTAAGCACATAAAATGTCACTTATTCATTAAGTAAAAATGACATCAATAACAACAATGAGTATTAGAATATTAACAACATATGAACAATCATTATATCATCATATATCATTATTATAATATGAACTGAAGTCATCATCAGTTAAGTTGCATTTGCATTTACATCACAAAAACTGCACAACAAAATAATGGGAAAATTTTTTACAAATTATATGAATACAATTGTCTCACCTTTAACATATCACACATAACACATAGTACGAGATTTTTATAAAAAATATTCCACTCGTATGCAAAGTGAATCCATGTGAGATACAACTAACAAAATAATTTTTCTTTTAAAATGTATTTTTTTACGAATATCATAATTACACAATTTATGCAGTCCACAGTCCACGAACTGAACTCTTAGAGTACATGAGATGAACTGTGTGAGTAATAAATAATGCTTTGTATGAAACAAGACTTAAGTTGCATAGATGCTGACTAAAAGAAGATGAAATTTGGGATTTCCCCTGGATTTTCAATATTTCAATGAAACTTATGCAAAGTTTTTTTTTTTTTTTTTTTTGCTATGGAAAAATGTTTTATAGAAATTTTATACATTATTCTCTTTTTTTTTATCATCTTTCATTATAATGTTAATCGTAATTAAATTACATGACACATTTTGATTTGATGATTTGTAGATAAGCTAATGAAATATTAAATTCTTCTTTTAGCTGTAAGCCCCATTGCTATAGCTTCTAAATTAGTTTATATGATATTTTACAAAATTTATAAATAAATAAATAAAGAATTAAATTCTCCTTAGTGGGAGGTCATGGGAATCGAATCTTTTCACTTCCGCCTTATAGCTGGGCTTCGCAGGTCAGACGCCAATGGGTTAGGGTGCATCTGGAGCTTTGTTAGGTGTCGTCTGCTATTTAACTGCATTGTCTCTAAAACCTTTGGTATGTTAAGATCTTTGTGCAGCATGATTTTTCTGACAAGCTACTGGGCATCCATGATTCTTCTGAGTGCCTGCAGTCTAGAGATATTGCAGATAGCCGTGATAGCCAGATTTAATTAGCAAGTAGAAATCATAATTACGAATAATCAAGATGATTTATGTTTTAAACTAAAAATGTTTATTGCAGTTGCTACTAAGATTATTATTGTGCAATTGGCAATGTTCATGGTGTCTGTCATTCTGTCAGTCAGACAGACTATTCGTTCTTGAATTTACGTAAGTCGTGGTTTTCCTTGACACTTTAATATTTAATAACTCTTAATGAGACCCTTTGTGGTCTATAAATTATTTGAAATGATTTAGTGTTGATCATTTAGTTCATTTATTATGAGTATTTAATACTCTTCATTAATTTCTACCATATGTGAACTATCTGTTATAGGCTTATGATTGTTTCAATTTAAATATTCAATATATTTGATTTACTGCAATAAATGTACGAGTAAGGAAAGTTGAAATTGCTTAACTGATGAAGGGAAAATTTTATGTTTCATTCATATCAGTTCTCTTAAAAAATTCAAGTCTTTATAACGGTTTATATATTTATGGTTCGTCTATGTACTTTGATTGAGTTTGTCTCATATGATGTGTCCAAAATACAATGAAATAGTTCAACAAAATTTATATTTCAACATCCTTTTAAATTTAAAAGCAAGTTTAGTATAGAAGGATTAAATCTAATTTCAAATCAAATACATGCAGATACTTTAATTGCTCCCCTTACAATAATATATAATGAAACCGACATCTAAAATCCGCATTGAAGCATCTTAAACGCATCATTTAATTAAGCAATTATTTGCATAAGCAGCCGCAAATACAACGATAACAACAACAACTTCAACACTAAGTCCGATGAGTACTCAAGGTAACAACAACAATTAATTAAAGTATTTACACTGCAACAATTTCACCCACAAAACAACAACAACAACATCATAGCAAATACTACAATAAACATTTGCATTAGCAGCTTTAATTTGAGTGAGTAAATTCACAAGAATACAAACGAAACTTTGTAACTCAATTTTCACTCAACTCAGCTCAACTCAATGAAGCTTCAAAGAAATAAAAGTTTGTTTGAATAAAAGACTCACAGAAATCGCCTTTAAATAAGTTGACGTGTTTTCTATGATTTAAAGCGTTTTCTATACGTTTTTAAACGTTCAATATATTTTTCAATGAATAAGAAATCACGTAAAAGCGAGCGTACTTACTTTCTTATTTAAAATTATTCTCTTCCCTTCCCTTCTTTTCTTTGCTATACTTTACTTTACCTTGATTTGTTTGGTATTTTCTTTGATTGCATAAATAGCAGGTAACTAACTGTTAACAGCAGGACTGTTGACGTTTGAAAGATTGAATTCAAATCTGAATGAGAGCTTTAAATTTATTGATGAGTTTTTCGTTTGTTGTTGTCTTAAAGTGGCGCATCTTATGTTAATGTTTATTGTTAATTAACATTTTGTTGATTGATTTGTGTTCATCATTGCATAAGATTGATGGGAGTGAATTTTTATTTAATGTTGTTTTTTGTTTTCTTGTTTTTTTTTTTTTTTTTTTTTGTTAAAATGGCTTTCGCTTGTTTTGGGTTGCTTCTTGGTTTGGGGAAACTAATAATGAGTTAATAGCATAGTATTGAAGTCTGGGAAAATGACTTCGTTTTATTTTTAGTTAAAAATCTTAATGACTTAATGATTACGCTAACTAATTTGCATTTGGAATGTTTCAAAAAAAAAAAAAAAAAAAATCTGAAAAAGAAACCCGTACGATATGTTGACCTCGAAAAAATACTTGAATAGCCAGAAATTGAATCAAGATGAGTAGGGAAAATCACGAATGCGCCTGCATAAAGGTTTAAGTGCTTAAAAAAAAAAAAAAATTATTATATTTTTGTTGTGCTCAGTTGCAATAAAAACAAATGTTGCACCTAAAGTATTGTATTGTACTATGAATGTAGTACGTGTCTCTAAAGTCAAACCATAAGCATAAGTGGAGTCGCTTAGCAGATGCTATGATGATGATGACTGTGCTTGTGCTAGTAGTTTCTTATGTAACTTTCGCTGTCAATTGTATGAAACGCGGCATGTAGCAGCTTGACAATTGTTGTTGTTGGTTGATGTTTGTACCACTTAACTTAACTTAGCTTGGCTAACAGCTATTGGCTTTTACGAGTATTTTAGCTTGTGTCACAGCTTTTGCACTCTGAGCTTAGTGTATGCATGTTGCATGTGAATTAAGTTTATGGCCATGAGCGGGCAATTGTTGTAGGCTTCGATAGTAGTTGCAACACTAACAAAATGATTTTATTCAGTAGCCAAATATGCTGTTGGCCATCATTCGAACGAATGAATGAATGACCGAATGACTGAATAAATGGCATAACACATACATGAATACCAACAATGCTTAAAAGCGCTAAAACTTGTAACTGTCAGCAAAAATTGAAATATCTTTTGTGTTTTTATTATTTCTATATCCAATTCTACATGTGTCTGTGTGTAGTTAGTTATTTCTAAGGCAAAATGCCTGACAGCAACTGAAACACAATATAACACAAAATAAAATCTCTTTAAAAAGAGTGAAAAAACGCACATGCAGCGGGTAAAATCACCTAAGGGTAAATATAATACATACAACAAAGTAATAATAATCATCAATAACAACAACAATAAGATGATGATGATGATGAATATATGTATTATTGATGATGATGATCATCATCGTGAATGAATGGAAAAGCATTTAATAGAATAGAATCATTAACAAAAACATCAGTTTCACCACCATCATCATCATTATTATCATCATGTTGATGATTGTGGTCAACATCATTATTTTTTGCACATAAACAACAATAACATAGAACTGTAATGTATCTTTTTGTTATTGGATATTTTGGTTTTTCAATTTTAAAAATTCCATTTGTTTTTCCACTCTCTTGACTTCATTTTCAATATTTATTGTTATATGTAACTTTGTGACTGTCAGTTTGTCTATACATATTTTGACCATGCACAATTGTGTGTATTTATTAGAAATCAACCAAAATTTACATAAATTCCAAGCATAAATACAATACTCGTACTATATATGTAGAAGATACAGTCATCTACTATGCTTATACTATTGTAGATAAAATCAATATGTTGCCATTGCCAAGATTTTTATTAGTTTTTTTTTTCTTAACTTAAACTGCTTATTGTTTCACTAAAACTATAATTAAGAAGTATTTAATTCAAATGGGTTGAGTGAGTTGGTGGTAATTAAACAAAAATGAATTTCATTTAAGAATTTGAGATTATAAATATTTTTAATTCTTCCGGTTTTTATTATATTGTATTTCCTGCTTATTTAATGCTTGCATCAATATTTGTATCTTTTATTAAATGGATTAGTAGTAGTAGTAGTAGTAGTAGTAGTAGTAGTAGTAGTAGTTGCTCATCTAATATGTATATGACCATATATCGATTCAACAAAGCTTAAAGTATAAAAAAAGCCCACCAAATACGAAAATTTATTATTTGCATTCATCCATAAATGTCTTGAGAGACTTTGGCCAAAACAAAACACATGTTCCAAACCATAAAACTGTCGCAGTCACTTGTGCAGGCAATTAATTTAACGCGACTATTGGCCAATTACAAACATGGCGAAGCTGAGCGATGGTGACATAAACCCCAAACATAAACACAAACACGAGGCCACCACCAAAGTTGATCAAACATGGCTCTTGTTTCTGCTGCTGCTTGCAACACTTTCGACACTTTTTTCACAAAAAAAAAAAAAAAAAAAAAAAGGAATGAAATTTAAAAATGGGAGAGTTGATGAAAAATACTGAAAAAAAAACTGAAAAAATGGTAAAATTCGACGTGAAATGCTGTCGCATGTCTAACAAAATGTGCGACCAAACTCAATCACTTGAATTGCCGCCATTTGGTTTAAAAGATTAAAAACTATAATAAACTAAAGTTAAGTAAAGTAAAACAATGAGGAAATTCAGTTCAGTTTTAGCACTAAAAAGAGAAAACGTTGCACCAAAATTAATTGCAAATGGGGTTGCTTTAAAGACATTAACAACAACAAATACAAACAACAAAAATAACAACAACAATAATAATAACAATAACCAGAATGGTAATGGAAATGGTGATGATGATGATGATGATGATGGTGATGACAACTTAGCATGAAGTTGAATAATTTGATCAACTTTATGTGTTTAGCTAAAGGGTATTAACGGAAGTTTTTAGTTTAATTTAAGAAACCAAACTCGTACACAAAACTCATAAAAAGTCATTTAGTTTCTACAAAAATAATTAGTAAACACTTTTACTTCTCAATAATTCCAATTTTTTACTTTGTAATCATTAGTAAGTAAATACATTTGGTAGAATGTAAATTATAATAAAATGTTGAATGTGTTGGTTGTGCTTCTTCACTGGAATTGTTTATATATTTAATGGGCCATGAGTTCAAGGGAACTGTTTAGTGTTTCAATTGGTAGTACAAGATTATAATGGCTTTTGTCCAATACCACAAAATGTTATAGGTTAAGCCCTAAGAACTTGTTCAGTCCTCGTCAGTGGAGTCCATCTCTTGTAGAAATGTCATAGTAGCATGAAGTTCATTATAACATTGTGGTATGATCCATAGAGCATCGAAGATTTTAGTTAAGTTTCAATCAAGAAGGAAGTTAAGAAGATCAATCAATCTTTGATTTCATGTTTGTTTTTTCGGTGCTCCAATGCCTTTTTATGGTTTTTTATTCGATTAAATGCGCCAAATGTTTAAATCATGACTTCAAAGAGCACATTTTGTCAATATAACAATATTTTTGTTCGATTTAAAATTTTAATAGTCGAATACAAACATTGTACTCCTCCTTATCTTCCACCTTCTCGATACTCACTACACAGTTAATCATATTTTTATTCAAAAGTGTAGTTGCGTTTATTCAATGTAGTGTTGTTTAATGGTTCTATATTTTTAAACGAATAGAGCGCCTCCACCCCTTTGGCTAAGTAGCATTCTTAAGCTAGTAAAGCACCTATTTTATTGGAATCGATTTCATCACGATGTTTCTTGAAAGTGTCGCAAATTTGCTGACTGATGACATTTTTTAAGCCCATTTAGGTCCGAGTACTAACGGCCGAGATATTAGAAATGCTTATAAGGACTAATAACTTTTAAACGTAGCTCTGACATCCCCAGTAATCACTGCAAATTATTTATTGTTTATAATTCGAATGAAAGTTTAATGCAATTGTAATGCAGAAAAAACTGTCAAAGTTTTATGCATGCGTGCTACTTCTTATAGTAGGTGATAAAAAAAATATCAATGCTCTGCCACTGCTGAGAATGAAAAGTCACCTGATACTTGTGAGAATATTATCTTTATTGAGCTCACTAATTGTCGTTCATCAATCCCATGTTAGGCTTTGTTAGATTATTGATTGTCAATGGAATCCATCTCTAGTACTTGTGATACAATATGGAAATGTGGCATGAAGTTCATTACAACGTGTGCTTTGATCCATAGAGAAGTGAAAATTATAGTTAAGTCAATCATCAATCAATTAAAAAGGAAGTTAAGAAGAGCAATCGTGATACTTATGAGAATATTATCTTCCATGAGGTCACTAATTGTTGCTCATCAATCCCTTGCTTTGCTTGGCGTTGTTATATTAAATTTAATGATGCGTTCTCACTTAAAACTTTCCACTTTCATATAATTTTAATTTGATTTCATTAAAAATTTAATAAATCACTAAAGTCTCACTCATACTAATTACTACTTTGCGAAAATTGCTTATTTAATTTTTTGTTCATTATTTTTTCATAAATGTAGTTCAATATAGTTTTTAATTTTTTTTTTTACGATTGTGCAAAACAAAATCATATTTAAATTTGTTACACAGGAGAAGTTTTTGCAAACAAATGAAAAAACCAACTAAAATCGTTTAATAATTTGACTTGGTTTGGCAATCAATTTTAATTTGTTGTTTTTGGTTTTTGTATTTATTTATTATATTTTTTGCCCATGCAAGTTAATTTAGTTATTGTATTTTAAGCGAAGCAAAAAATTTTGTATTGCATAATAATAGCAAAACAAAAATAAAATCACTTTTGTAGACCGACATCGTCGGATATAAATTTCCGTTTGATGGCGACAAATTGCATCCGCATATTGAAAATTAGGCTACTACTCTTGCACTCATTGAATATGATCATTATTATTATTATTATTTATTATTATTATCAACATAAACAAATATTGAATATTCCATTTTGAATTCATTGAAAATTGATTGACAGTGCAAATATGTATAAGCATTTATTATATTGTAGTAAAAATATTTTTATGCAATCATAAATTAAAACCAAACAAATAAAATTAATAGAATATGAAAAGAAAAAATAAAATAAAATAAAATAAAATAAAATAAAATACCAATTCAAAAATACTTATGTGTAAAAATGCCACAACATTTAATTCAGGGTTAACAACAGAATTATGTAGAGAGATAGAGAGACTTTAATAATGAACGAACCGAACAAACGAACTCTGTGGCCATGACAAGGCGAGGCTTTTGTAGATTACGCATACAAGGCGTCGTCACCCACGCTTTGAGTCTGTTGCTTTTAAAGCTTTTGTGCTATTTTGGTCATAAAATAATATTCACTTAAATCAAAAATTAAAAAAAAAAAAAATAAATAAAACAAATAATAAATTAAAGAAAAGAAAAAAAAAAAAGAAAAAAAAAACAAACAACAAATTAAAGAAAAGAAAAAAAAAATATTAAATAACTTTTAATTTCACTGAATATTAAATACTCTTCTTTTTTAGTCAAATGATGTGTGGGGAAATTATATAAATATTTTGTTATATAAAAATGCAAATTCAAATATTTGATGCTCTAGACTCATTTAAGAATCAATTTCAGTTTCTTTGTTTCTTTGTTTTCACCTCATATTTTCTCTGTTCTCTATATATGGAAAAATATAAAAATTGAATAATATGATTTCTTAATATTATTTGCTATTCATCTGATTCCTTTTTTTATTTAACTCATCTTTCTATTGGGATCTTGGGGAAAAAGAAATCCATTATTATGAAGTTAGACAAATTTTAGAATGTTATAATGTGTAAAGTAATATTCACACGATTAAGCTTAGATTAGAAATGTAGGATTCTGGAAGCGAGGACTAACGGTTAGGATTGGGAGGGAATCATCTACCATGAGCTGATAACATATGCTCAAACACTGAACTCGAACTTCTATTGTCAACAAATGGTCCATTTGAAGCTAGCGATTGCGATTGAAAGCATCGAGAATGAGCCAAGGTCAGTATCAGACAACAAACGTCATTAAAGACTCACCGGAAACTCAGGGAGCAGGGTTGGGAAGTTTTAATGCATTCACTGTATAGCCCGGGTCTGGCCCCAAGGGACTATCGCCTCTTTTTGTGATTGCAAAATATTGGCTCCAAGGGAAGACTCTGAAAATCATTTAGTTGAGTTTTTCAGCAGCAAGGATCCAGAGCTTTTATAAAAGAGGAATCATCAAACAACATGGTAACAACATTGAACAAAATAGAACATATCATTATATATTTGTAAGCCTGTGCCTGGACCTTCTTCTATATGTCGTGTTGTTCTCCGTAATAGATTGTATTTATGGTATTTATTTTTGTTAATAAACATTTTTATAGATTTTTACATTTCATTTTTATATCAACTATATGATGTGATGTGTATCTGTTTGTATGATTTATCTATATATGCTTATTTCACATATTGCATCATCGTAAAATTTCCAACAAGAAAAGTCAGGAAAGAATTCAATATAAAGTTTTTGTTTTGTAGTATTTTGATGAATCATGCAATATACGACAACTTTTGATTAAATGAAAATACTCAGAATGAAATTATATTCACTGTTTCAACAAATTATCAGTTTGATATCTCCAAAAATGGAGCATAAAATTTGAATAGAAAATAATAAAGAGAACACAGATTTCAAGACATAATATTTATTAGTCAATTTTTTGGAAATGTGGGCTGCTGAATACGAAAATAATAATAATATTTTTATTGGTAAAACCAAAAGCTCTTTTTGTATCGGTTCATTCCTTTTAGATTTATAACACAAAACTAGCAATAATCAATGGTGGATGATTTCTTAGCTCGGTCCATGTCATCAATATTCCAAGCGGAAACCCTTTTCGTGCTCCTTAGATCTTAAACTAAACACAATTTTCTTATGATTTTGATGAAAGAAGTTAATATATGATGAATGAATTCTTTCATTTAGGTCCCATTTCCTTATTCTAATCAAGGATAAATAGATTAAAAATTCATCAAATATTTCGTTTAATCTATTAAGTTCGTGTATCACATCAAATTAACATTTACTTTAAATATGAAGTAGTGTACAATGTATAAAAATTGTTGTATGTTTAAAAAACAAAGCAATTCTACATAATTGGTTGGTTATTAGCAGCACTAAAAATATACTTTGTTTTGTATTCAAGAACAAACGCAGACGCCTCTTTGTTTGACTAGCAGTTACTGCTGCTGCTGCTGCTGCTGTTGGTGCTGCTTCTTTGTTTAATTTTTTCAAATTAATTGTAGATTTATAAAGATATATTTTCAGATTAATTTTTTTTTTTGTTTTGCAAACTTGCAAAATGAAAGATGAAAAATAAAAAAAAATCAACTAATTTAATTGTAGGTTTCAATATAAAAACCAGTTAAGTGTTGAGGTGTTGTCTTGACAATAATAAATGTGGTTAGTTGTCATTATTATTATATTATATTGTTGTGGTTGTAATTTGCTATTTCTGGTAGTACAGATGTATCTTTCATATTTGATTGATGTTCTATTCCTCTTGCTTTTGGTGGTTTGCCTACTCTACTCAGTCAATTGTTTTGTGGGTTTGTAATTCCATTAAAAAAATGTTTAATTTTAGTTTTTTAATGTGATTTGACTCTAATGTCATTTAAAGTGAATTTTTAAGCTATTAAAGTCATCACCATCAACAGCAGCAGCATCGTTGCTAAGCATGACCTTCACTTCACTTACATTATTTATTATTTAGCGGTATGAGATACTTTTGCGTGAGTGTTTTAGATATATTTTGTAATATAAAACCAATCAAGTATGCCTTCTACATTATATTATTGTAAGCGAAAAAGTTTTAAAAGACTCTTAGGTCAGTCATTCATAAATTTATTACATTAAAATAATCTTCCGTAACTAAGAGATGCTTTTGAATTTATAAATAAAAAAATAAAGAAATGAATGCAAAAGCTTTAGAAAAATAGTAAAACAAATATCTATTGAATTGCTATAGTTATTCATTTAGACTTAACAAACAACAAAGTGCAAAATAGAGCATGAGATACTATATTGTATCAAAGCATAAAAATCAAATGAAATACACAAAAAAAAAAAAAAACAAAAAAATCGAACTTCATATAAACGAAATACAATTCACGATTCAAATAAAAATAAAAAAGTCAAGCTTTAGATTTAATAAGAATACAAAATAAAAAAAAACTTGCTTACCTTCTCTCATTATTATTGTTATTGTATCTACGAGTGAGTATCTTTATTTATATCTCTTTCTTTATTTGAGTTTTATGTTGTCTCGACTTCTTTGTTGCTGGTGTATTATGTAGTCTCGTTGATTTGATTTGATTTGATTTCTTATTGTTAACAACAGGTTACCTTATTTTGTTTTTGTTATTGGTTAAAACAATGTATCTATTTCTATCTAGATACTATATTTTCTTAACAAATTCAAAGTATTTGCACATACACTTTTAATTTAATTACAAAGATCCACTTAAATTATTAAAGATGAGAAAAAATATTTTGAAAAATGATTTGAAAAAAATATATGAGAAAAATGCATTTTTGTGGTTTACAAGAAATAACATTACGAAAATGCAAATGATGTTCGTTAGATTAGAAGATATTTGCAAAAGTTTTAACTTTACTTCTCCGTATTCTCTTCTACATCATCATCTTCTTTTTTTTATATTTTTTTTTATTTTTCCATTTTTTTTTTTATTTGTATTTCATTTGAGTTACAATTGTGTGTTGGCGTTGAATTTTTGAGGTTTTCTTCTTACTTATTGTTGTTGTTGTTGCTGCTGTTATTGCTACTTTGATTGCTGCAGATACAAGGCTTTATGTTGCTGTTGTTTGTTGTTATTATTATGTATCTGTAACGAAGTCTTCTGCTTTTACTATCTCTTCTCTTCTCTTCACTCATTCAACTGTTTTTAGTTGTATTTTTGTAGCTTTGGAATTTTTTGCACAAATTTGTACATACACAAATACACTCTCAGATACTTAGAAATATTTATTCGAATAAATCTTGTCGCTCTCTCACTTGACTTTGAGTGGGTTTTAGTGAAAAAAAAAATAGAAAAAAAAAACACATCAGTCGTCATTTGTTGTTTGAAATACTTTGTTTGGCCAATACAAAATCGAAAAAACGCAACGTGGTTATTCAAGCTACTTATTTCTTTCTTCTGTTGGGTTTGATGCTAACTCGTCTTGGCCAAAACTTCAGCCAACATTAAAATACAATATACATAGAAATATCTGATCAATATAACTTAAGCATAACTAACTACAAAACAACAATGACGACGACGCCTTTTGTTGTACTATTGCGGCTTTGCACTTCGTTAACGTTTTTGGCGTTAAATACATTTAACGACAATAATACAAAAGTATCTACATATGTGTATACAAGTGTCTTTATATCAGTGTGTGTGCGTGTGTGTGCTTATTGATGCAGATCTTGTTAAACGCAACCGCTGATGATATAATAATAACAACATCCAACCAACAACAAACAACCACAGTAGCAACAACGAATAAGGTAAATAATAAGACAAGTAAAAAATATTGTTAAGGGAAATAAGATACAAAAAATGAATGAATGAATGTAATGCATGTGTATCTCTACTCTATGTACTATGTATCTCTCTGTGCTTTGGAGGAGAAATGTTTATTAAATAGAAAGGCAAATAAAGCAATTGAATGAATTTTTTTTTGTGTGCAAAATCAAAAAAAGAAATAAAAACACCATCAAATGGTTAAAAAAATGTTAATCATCTTATACTCGTATGTATGTATGTACTTAGTATGAGAAGGGCCGGCAACACTTCACTGATGATGCTGATGTTGCTGCTGCTGCTGCTGCAGCAATTGTATCTCTTTTCAAATATTTCAAATATCTTTCATATATGTAATGAAATGAAATGAAATGAAATCAAGCAAAGTGAGAGATTATGTGAATTGAGAGAAGTAAGGAGGCAAAGAAAAGTGGGCAGTTAAAGAAGAAAAAGGTTGTGTAGACAAAAAAATATAATAATAATAGCGGTAGCAGCAGCAACAGCAGCCTTAGCAGGTTTTTGCATTCAATTTAATGTTGCTGTTGTTGTTGTCTTTGTAAATGTATGAAGTGAAGGAGATAAAGGGAAAAAGCATCTATGTAATTACAAAGTTTAGCAAACTGCGTGCAACAAAAAAACTATCTTCAGCAGCACCAACTCAACTCAACTTCAACTTCAACTCATTTGAACTATAAGAAAAAAGGGTGAATTGAATTCATTTGAAGAAGTCTTTTTCTGAGATTTTTCAATAGTTTTTCTTTCACATAATCATAAGCTAGTTTCAACTCTTTTTCTCTGCTCCGGCTATTGCTTCATCTTCATCATCATCATCATCATTTTCATCTTTAATAATTTTTCACATTTTTTATTTAATTTTTGCAATTTAAATTTTTTTTTGTTTGATAATTTTCTTCTTTTCCCCATTTGTTTTCTTTTACTTTTTTATTTCACAAATTTGACGTTTCCTCACAAATTGCACAATCATACTACACATATAACAAAAAGTAGTAAATAATATTACGTTGCATCTCATTTATTTTACGCTACATGAAACAATTTTTATGTGTTTTTTTTTTCATTATTAGATTTAATACTTTTGTCATACAATTGTTTTAGATACTTTAGATTATTGACTTCATATGCTTCATTTACGGTTTTGAAAAAATAAAACAAAAATTATTAAAAACACATTTAACACTTACACACACACACACACACACACACATACAGACACACAAACACACTCACAAAACTCACATACAATCAAACACAGATATACTACACTCACGTAATCGCGCTAAAAATAGTTGACAATGACGGTTTTATTTTGGCGTTTGGGCGTAAATCGCTTTAAAAATCGCATGCAATAAATTTGGTTGTTCTTGCTTTATGTTGTTGTTTTAGAATATTAAATTTGATTATTTCAAATTCTTTCAAATGTGTGAAGGTGCTGTTAATATAAATCAAGCGATCTCTTCGTTATTGTTATTATTGTTGTTGTATTTAACCGAGCTTTAATATTTTGTTAAACCACTCACGTTGTTATTTCGTTTCGCACTGAACTGAAGTAAGCGAATCTGATTCAATGGAACTCAGACTCAGTCTCAGTCTCGGTCTCAGCCTCAGCACAAGTTAAGTTGAGTTAAGTTAAGTTGTGTTGGGTTGAGTTCAGCTAAGCTCCTCACCTGTGTGTAATTTTAACTAAAGAAACGTGACGCGCTTTGTTGCTTTACCTTTACCTGGACGCTTGGTCGCTCGCTCAATTGCTTTGGTCTTACCAAACTCAAACAAATAAAAAAAAAAAAAAAAACTGGTCGAAATACTCGCAAACTGGTATAAAATATTAACGTTGATCAACCGGTTTATTATAGAGCGAGCGACCGAGTGAGCATTAGTTACTTGCTCACCTCATTGAGCGGCATTTTAAATTTTCATTCGCTCTTAGTAGCTTAAAGATTTCTAGTGTTTTCTCGTATGATTATTTTGGAATTTAGTTTTGAGAAGATGCTTTTTTCTTAAGAGTTTTTTATTATACCAAATAGAATTGGTAATATTTTTAAGAGAATTTGTTTGTTGTGGATTACTGTGAAGTTTGTGAATTTTTACATACTTTAGAATTTAGTTCAGTCTTATTAGGGCATTTGAAAACTGTTATTTTACTTCAGTTGTTGGTTCAGTTGTTCCAGTTGAACCAATTCAATTTGGTTATAATTTTCAAAAATAATTAACATTTTTTGAATTCTTAAATGTAGATTATATTAACTCTAAAGTTTTGAGCTACGAGTTTAATCCTTTATTGATTTAACTTAGAAAATTCATTTGAAGTTTAGTTACATTGTTGACTTAGGTCAAATTTGATTTTCATACTCAACTGACGCCATGCTTCGAGAAGAAATCGTTTATTTATATTTATTTTAAATTAAACTAATTGCATTAGAAGATGAGAAACATGTTACATATAATGATTTTGAAAAATATTATTATGTAAATTATAGAACAATAAAGTACCTAATAATAATAAAGTGTTAGCTACTAAGCTACTACGACTCTATGGCTCTCAAACTTTGTCTTGATGTCTTAATATGTTAAATGTGGACAAATGCAAATTAATGTTGAGGGATATTAGCAAAATTCAAGTCTGCAGAATTGTTGAAATGCCATGTTTCGTATAAAATTCAGTTTTGAAACGACATTTTCGCTTACTAACCAAGTTTTATTTTATATATTTTATTTTTATTTATTTATCTATTTTATTTACGATTTATCGTAAACGTCAATCAGCAAATTTGATTGTACCACCTTATGACTTTTGTATTAATTTAATTGAAATAAGAACTTTGAACGCCAAATCCAGTGAGTGTAGCCGATTCAACCTTCAGGTGTGTTGACTGTTGTCTAGCAAGTTGACTGCAAGGAGATTTTCATGACTTTTAAGCCTGGAGATGTTTTTGGTGCTTATTCTTGCGATCTCTTCACGGATTGTGAGTAACTGTAGATCTCTGTGCAAAACTGTTTTTCTCACGTACCAGGGTGCTACGCATTAGTTTTGATTGAAACCTTATGGAGGATCTCAATGTTTGAATTGTAGGCAGTGCCCCACAGTTGTATGCCATAAGTTCACACCGATTTGAGTCAGGATTTGTATAGTAACAACTTGTTTTTCAGTCTTAACTTCGAGTTTGAAATTAAGAGACAGGCCATTTTAAGAAGTTTTAGGTCGAGCTGTTTCCTTTTCACTTTTATGTGGAGCTGCCAAGTTATCCTTTTATCGAGTGTTAATCCAAGATATTTTGCTGTTGGATTTGCCGGTATCATGTGTCCATTAAGGTGTATTGGAGGGCAGATCTCGATTCATGGCTATCCCAGGATCAGTAGCCAAGAAAACGTTATCATCTGACCAACCGAGTGAAATAAGAAATCATTAGGTATAGTGAAAACTCTATAAAACAATTGGATAACCAAACAGATTTTAGATTTACCGTTTTGAGAATTTATTGAATAAGTTGGGAAGGAAGGCAGAATGATTTTGAGCAGGGATGCTCCAACTGACAAAATAAATAAATTGCAATTGCACTTGCATTTAGAAGTGAAATCTCATAGTTAAACATGAATATCTATGAACACTTTTTCACCTCTTACACTTTATATAAATTGTAGTGATAACAAGTTGATGCATGTGCTTACTTTTTTCATCATTTCATTTCTTTGCATATTCGAAATCTTCATTTTTATAGTATTTTACATATAATTTTCTATAACCCAACTTAACTGGTTGAGGAAAGAATTGTCTCAATAGGATACAAGTGACTTTAATACGAATAAAAGTTCAAAGATTTATTTTATATTTTTAAATCTACCAAGTAAAGTAACTGCACTTTCTCCCTAAGAAAATGCAATTGTCCGGTTATAACATACAATGGAAGTATCATCCCACAGATGGAGCAAATCCGATATCTTGGTCTGATCCTGGACAAATATTTCACATAGCGGGCTCACACGAAGATGGTTGCGGTTCGCTGCTATCATCAAAAGATTTGGCTCCGCCCTTCCAATAAACAAAAGACTAGTTTATCTTCATATGGTGGCACATACTTGGCGCTATGCCATTCAAATATGGGGCACTGCAACTGCGTATACCATTACAAATACCACGCTGCACGGATGTTATAGTCTTCTCTTCTTTTTTTTCCCGACACTATTCATTGAATCATTAAAAATGACTCAACGTTGTTAATAAAATAAAATTAAAAAAAAAAAAAAGAAAAAAAAAATAGTTTAAAGATTTGTTAGAAAATTTAATTGAATTGAAAATTTTTAAATTAAATTTATCTGATTAATTAAAAAAGTTCTCATAGAAAATTTACGGTTTTTGTACGCGTTTCTTCTATTTTTTAATTTATAGAAATTATGGTAGAGCAGCGAGACGTCACAAAATAATTTTGAATGAATCTATCAGACTGTGACATCTTAAACTTATTAATGATGAAAAAAAAAAAGAATTTACTATATCTTAATTTTTTCATTTATTTCTAAAGTATTTAATCTCAATAGAACACTTCCGACAAAGAGTTTTTAACTATTTCTTTCTTTTAGTTAACTGAGTTTATATTCATAAAATCATGAAGTCAATTCAACTTTGAATTCAATTGAATATTATTGTCTTTAATTCTATGTGGGTCCAATCAATAATTTCAAAGTATTTCACAATTTTGTATTGCAGAATTCTTATACCAAGAAAATTTAGAAGAGAGTGAAAAAGTCTTCTTAGAAATTTGTCGCTTCTCTCTCAAATGCATTTCTTTTTAAAGAAAAGAAAACAATACAAAACAAAGACAACAAATGAGCTAAATAAGCCTTTTAAGTGTTATATTTCTTACTTTTACTCTTTTCATTTAAGAACTTTTTATTAACTACTTTCTGCCTCGACTTCCTTGCCCTTTTATCAAGTTGATTCTTTTGAGATAATGTCAATGCAATAAACCCTAAAATAAAATTAAACTTTAAGAACCAATAAGAAGCAATCAATAGCTTGACTTTGCACCACGACACGAAAACGTAAAAAAAAAAGTTTGAAAACAAACTTTTGAAACAAAACAAAACAAAACAAAACCAAACAAAACAAAACAAAGGAAAAGATACAACAAAAGAACAACAATTTGGAACAACAACAAAAACAACAGTAAAAGCAGAACAACTTTGAGGTAAACGTGAAACTGCACTTTGCACTTTTCAAGAAAGAAAATTTTTGAAAACATCTAATAACAAAACTCTCTTCAAGACACAAGACAACACAAGATATACAACAAAGAAATAAACCAACAATAAATGAATGAATGTTGGGTTGATGGGTTGAATGCTAACGTTAACAAGAGCAATATAAGCAACAATTTGAAGAAGAAGAAGAAGAAGGAGGAGGAAGAGGCGAAGGCGAAGAAGAAAAAGTACAACAGCAAGTGCCATCAAATGAAACATCACCATGGCTAAAGACAATAGACACGTTGTTGCACGTTGCACATTGACGAGCGGGCAAACAACTGTGTGCAAGAAGAACTGCAAGTCAAACTAAATTTAATAACCGTTAAACGCGACCAAAGCACGAAACACGTGCAACACAAATAACAATAGAAACAACAATGACAACAACATCAACTATCAAACAAAACTTGGCACATAAACTCAAACTTAATTTTCAAATTTCACTTGCTGCTCCGTCAAACATTAACACAAAAAAAAAAAAAAAAAAAACCAGCAACACCACCAGCAACAACATTGCAACACTCAGACTGAGATACATATTCTTTTCCTCCAAGTCGAGACAACTGATGAGACTCTTTAGGCTGCACTATCTGGATGTCTGTGCATGTGCATAATTTTGGCCACATTAAGAATGATGATGTAAAAGGGCAACGAAGAGGAAGTAATGAGGGTAGAGTAGAAGCCGAGCCATTGATAATGACAGAAATTGCTGACTGTTGTCGTCTCTCATCACACACAGTTCATTGCAGCAGAAGTAACAGTCGACTTAGGTTGTCATCATCATCTCACCATCATCAGCAGCAGCACTATCAGCCAGGGCCGTATAGAGCCATTTAAAGGCCCTTAATCAATGCAAGTCACGAGATCTTTCAAGATAATACATCCCATGGCTTCAATTACCCTTGAAATGTTATTCCTCATATTGATAAGAATAATTGCTGACACATTTTCACATGAAACTGCCTCGCGATCAAAGTTACATCTGAAAGTACAATAATTCCCCATTAGGACGCAGACGCAAAACCTTTGGCACTTAAAATTTCATATTAGATGACTTACATTGGTTTGACAACAATAGATTTTCATTTATTGTTATTAAGGACCCTAGTTGCCTCGGAGCCCATAGAAAGTTACCTATAACTGGTCCTTCTATCAACAGCATCAATGTAATTGACTGAATGACTGCAGTTGCACGTACGTAGATATGAACACAGTTGTTGCTGTTGTTGTTTTTGTCATTGTAAGTTACACGTTGCAGTTGCAATTAGAATTTCTATGAGGTGCCAAGCCAACAGATGAAATAGTAGAAAAAAAAAACAACAAAATAACTAAAAGTTTTATTTAAAGTTTTCGCGTATTTCACGAAACCCCAAAAGGGATTTTTGAACTGAGATATTCAGAAGGGTTTGAAGTGTTGTAGAGATACTGTCAATGACAGTGTGTTATTGTTGTTGTTGTTGGTAGTGGTTGGCGCAGTGATCACGCGTTCGCATAAAATGTTCTTCATTAATCTCAACGCGCTCGGCAACACTTTTGCATAGTAATAACTTTCCATGTTGCGGTGTCACGCTAGGAAAATAGTTAGTACAAAAACAAAATAAAGAAAAACTGGTGAAAAATCTCATCAAAATAGTAGAAAAAAAAAAGGCATAGGATGGGGGGGACACAATGTGAATGGACCTCAGTGACTGTTAACTAACTAACCAACTAACTAAGTCTCCGAGTCATTGCAAATTGTTGTTGCTGCTATTCGTGTTGCAATTGCTTAAAATTCTAATAGGATGCTCGAGTTGAATGGAGTCGAGTTTGAGTTATTGAGAGTCGTGCTGCGGGGTCACTTTGTTGCAAGCCGCTGTCGCGTGTTGTCATCAACACCACCAATTCACATGCGCACAAACTCCATTCACATTATCATAGTATGTAGTATGTTTGAACATAAAAAAAGTAGGTATCTCTATTTTGAAGCAATGAAGCATCTGTGTACTATGTTGGTTGATACTTTGGCGCAGGCGCACGTGACTCTTTGGCATCGCCTGACTCAATTCAACTTGCAACAACCCGACTCACCTTAACTTAACTCTACTCAACTCAATTCAACTAAGCTCAACTTAGCGCGACTCGACTCGACTCGACATCACTCTTTGCATAATGTGTCAACACTCGCGCTAATTTCCATCAATTTATACTTAACACCTATCGGCGACTATCAGGCATATTGAGACCATGAGTCAAGAGGCAGAAAGTGGTAATCGATGAGAAGGCAAAAAAGCAATCTGGCATACCGACAGACTGGAAGTCAGCCAGCTGCTGGTTTAGTATAAGTTGCTGTTGCTTGCCTCATTCTCAAGTAACACAGTAAACTGGGTGAAAAGTCATTACGGCAAATGTCTGTCATCAAGTTGCAAGTTGCATTATCGTCATCATTGTCATCATCGTTCGTTCGCTTTTGTTGTTTTTGCTATTATCATTCCTTGCTATCGATTAATGATGCGCGCTACATCAAAGTTAATGTGCCAAAACGGTTGCTCGTTACTCTTGTTTATTCTTTTCTTAAATGGGTCAACAAATTTTGTGTTTCTTTTTTTTTTTTTTTGGGTGGAGGAGGTATTCTGTTGCCATTAAAGTTTTGTTCTTTATATACTTTGTACTTTTAAAAATTGATTTAATTAAATTTAAAGACAAATTTCTATGAACTTGACCTAGTGAAATAATTTTATATATATTACATACTTGTAAAATATAATCTGGTGACCTCAAATAAGTTTCTTACTTTGCCTTTACTTCGAACAAGTTTCTCATTTTGCTGTGTGTGTGTATTTATTTACTAAAGCTCAAAATTCATGCAACATTTATACGCAGCGTTGCACTTTGATGCAAAACAGAAACAAAAGTACACACAAATATTCACAAAAGAGACATAGACAAACAAAAGTAAATATTCAACATATTTAAATGCAAATATATGCGTGTAAACACATGAACAACAAACCAACACCAAATATTGTACATAGTAGATGCGAATAGTGGAAGAAAAGAATTGCCAAAAGGATAGTTGAAATAATAGCACTTTTTATTATACTAAATTCATAGAAATATCTATAGACTTCACATGTGAATAGAATATTTTAGATGATTTAAATTTCTGGTTAGACATTTGTTTCATGAGCGGAATTTTGAATATGTATTAAAGAAAATGTGGCTTATGCTTTAGGGTTATGTATCACAATAAATGACAAAATAATACCTTCGGTTCAGGGAATCGAATATTCATTTCACACACCAGGTGATTAATTTGCCTAAACAGAAATTATGATTTAAATATAAATGAATATATGTACATGTATATTTCAAATGTATCAATAGTTTGTTCTATAAATTTCATTTCATTCATTTTATTTTCTATATTATTTTATATTCATAGATTTAATATCTCAAAAGTAAAGTTTACTTTAAGCATAATAACTAAATTCTGTATTTATGTATATATTGTATAAATATTATTTATGTATTAAGTTATTTGAATATTTTGGGAAATAATGAAATGAATTGAATGAATGAATTATGATTGATATAAGTAGAATGAATACTAATTGGTGTGAGTAATTCTTCCATCAAATGAGATACATACTATTTTTTTTTATCATCTATCTTTGATACAAAAATGAAAGTCCTGTTCCTAAGTGTATGTATAACCCTTTTACTGCAGTGCAAGTGTTTTGTAAAAATATGGTATAGAATCATAGTTATATACATATAGTTTACCCTGACCACTAGAAATTCGTACACCAACGATTTTTTTCACAAATCCAATTTTCAAACTCTTTTAAACAATTATTGGAATAAATAAACTAAATAAAATGTATGCTTGTTAGAAAGGTTGTGAAATCTACTTTTATAAAAATAAATATTATAATATTAATATTATTATAAATATTAAATGAAACCAAACAGAAATTACTTTACACAAAATGGGCAATATCTCAAAACAACGATTTTCGACATAAGTTACTCTGTCTTGTTGACACAGATATTAAAGAAAATTAAATATAATATAGAAATGAAATCAATGTAAAGTAAAAATGATATATCTATAGAGCGTGGATAAAATAGACGATATAGATTAGAGGTGTACACTTAAAAAATGCATCGATGTTTTCATTCGATTCGATAAAACCTACAAAAGTTTACTCAATCGATTACCGTGTATTCTAATCCTTTGTCAATCATATTTGAGCAGCCTTCGAAAATAAACTTATGAAGAATGCATGCAAAACTTAAGTATATTGAGTTGTTCAGATGAAATCGTTTGTAGGATATTAAATTTAATATTTTTCAATTTTTCTTCATATACTCGTACTTGGCTTGGCTTAGCAGGTAGTCAATCTGTCAGTTTGCTTTGTTGTTATTGCGTTATTGCTATAGTAGTACGAGTATATTTTTTTGGTGTTTGTTTTTTTAGGCCACCAGAGATTTCTATTGAAATGTATCAACAAAATATGACATATGTATTTATTAAATTTCGGCGAATATTTTCCGCTTTTTGTAAATACATATTGCATTTTTTATTAGTTAAAAAATTGTATGAAATGCATTTTTTTTTTATTTTTCTTATGCAAAATAAAATTAAATTAAAATCAAATATTTCAAAAACTATGAAAAAGAAACATTTTTGATTTTTAGAAACAAAAATCATTTACAAAAAACGCACATTTAAATATTCTGCAAATTATTGATTTACCAAATGCAATTTAATAATCTTTTTTATAAAAATAAAAATTAAATTATTTCTAACAGAAGTGTAACTTCTTCAACATTTGCAACATGCAAAACTTAAAACATAAGAACTCTTAGTATTTCGTTCTTTGAAAGAAATATATGTATCAACTTTTACGCTTCGTATAACTCAAAACTATCTTAGTGCAACACCACTTTTTAGCACAGATACTTACGTCTTCTTGCTGTCATCATTTCAGTGTCTTGTGACCGACGACAACAAATGTGTGTCGTTTGTGTCGCCTGTGACTTAAAATAATCTCTTGACTACACAAAATTGTGCAAATGGTAGCTTTCCGGCAAAACAATCTTTGGGTAACAGTCACTCCATGATATGTGTCTCTCTTTGTATGTATGTATGGATGTGTGTGTGTGTGTGTGTGTGTGTGTGTTTCTGAATGTCGCATCATATTAACATTTGACAGCAGCAATCATGTTGCACAAACAGTAGAAAAGCTTGACAAGTTGTGCGTGCTATGGAAGTAGAAGTGATTCTTTTTTACTACTTCTCATTTTCTTGGTATTTATGTTTTAACTCATCTACCATATACTAGTTATACATATATACACTGTTCTTTTGTACAACTTTTGACTTTTGACTTAAGTAAACTTAGAAGAAAAAAAGAACAAATTGCAAAGTAGAAAATTGTACTACTCCTCATATGTATTATATGTAGAATGTGAGATGTGAGTGTAGCTAAAGAGAAAGGATTGATGGGAGATACATATTGTACATATATTGTAGTAGAAAGGAAAGTTGATACACTTCACTTGAATGGTTATATGGGATTCTATAGTGGCACTCAAGACCTTAATAAAATATTATTCACGCCTACGCAGCTTTCGCATGACTTTCGATTTGTTACTTTTTCTAATGCCACATTGCCACAAATAGCAAATCATTATCACATTACACAAGTTCATTTCACTTACTCAACATTTGTTGATGTTGGGTGGCAACATCATCATCATATTGAAGAGCGCTTCATTGAAGTTGACTAGTTTAATGTTTGTTGCACGATATTGCCAACAAGAACCTCTACTATACGAGTATGTTACATATGTTAGTTCAATTATATATGGTGTGTGCATGTGGCATGTATTCGGATTTAATTTAGATAAAAGGTTTTCTTTCTATTTTTCCTTTTTTGGGGCTCATATAGTATAATTTTGTGTATTTTTTTTTTTGGGTTAGAAGGCGTTGATTTTTTTGTTCTATTTTTAGTTTTGTGATTTTTCTTAGTGGTGTTTTCTTTGTTTTTGTTTTTTTTTTTTTTTTTTGTCTTCTCCTCCTTTTAAGGATATGTTTCGCAGACACCTTTTGACTTGTTTTGTTAGTTCTTAGTTGTTCTTGTGTGAGATTGAACTTGGCCTTCTTGGCTTGGCTTGGCTTGTCGTGTCGTATTTTCTATTTTTATTGTTGTTTATTGTGGTTTTTCTTAATATTTTCTTATTGTTTTTTCTTTTTGTTGTAAGAGTGATGAAAACAATTTATTAAACATTTTCTATATTCACTCGTCCTCGCCACTCATTTTGCCTTGAGTTATTTGTTGAATATGTTTCAACCTAAGCACTTTAGAGTAATTTAATGAGTTTTATGGATCTTTTGCCGTAAATGCCTAGGAAGCATTTCTATTGTCATCTAGGACTATTCTCTATTGACGTCAATATATGAAATGAAGTCATGAAATGCAAAATTGTTCAGCTTGCTTCAAATCAAGATTGCATTCAAGAACTCCATCAATCAAATATACATAGATAGATCAGCGCTTCAGATTTGAAAATTGCCAGGCAAACCTCAATCAACTACTTTATAAGAACATATCAGGCTTAGTATATTGCATATTAGGGGTCTAAATAGGAAATCATACAAGAAGTTTGAAATCCATGATTTCTGTTATAATATGGAGATGAACTGAAATTAAAATAATTTTTCTTCTATACATGCCCAGCTCTATCTCTCTGCTGACAACCGATGACAATCAGATGTTTTGTTATGACCTCTGAATAGCTTAGTCAAGAAGGGAATTATTATAGCCATATATATAATATACTTATTGTGACCAGTTGCCTAGATTGCTTACCTGCATTTACCTGCTTTTGTAATTTTTTTTTTCTATTTTTTCCCCTTTAAAAATGCCCCCATTGAAACTCATTTTATTGCATTTTTCATTGACATTTATTGATTGAATTTGATAAATTTTTCTTCATATTTTTGTTTGTTTATTTTTTACATTAATTATAATAGGTGTATTTATTTAAATATTTTTATGTATGTTTTTTGTGTCAATTCTCTTTGATTTCTTTCCTCACATAATTTCTTTTGTTTTTAATAGTTTAATTTATTTTTAGTTTTTAATTTTACCCATACATTAATTTTTGGTATTTTTTTTTTATTTAAAGAAAAAAAAAAATGAATAGTTCTGTTTGTTTTACTTAGATTCAGTTGCCATTACTTATAGAGATTATGTACTTAAAAAATATAAGGAACTTATAAGTGAATTTAGTTTATGTGTAATAATAAAATAGTTGATTTTTATTATTTATTTCAAAAAAATATAATATTAAATTTGTATAGTTTTGTAAATTCGGCGGTAAAAAGTTGCTTGTATGATTTGATTATATTCCTTTAATTATTATTATTATAATTTTTTTTTTTTTTTTTTTTGGTCTTTAAAAGTAACAAAAAATATTTTCATAAAAAAAAATAAAAAAAAAAATAATATGTAAAACTTATAATTTTAAATGAAAATTAAAAACAAATATAAATATTGTTGCAAAATATACGAGTATTAGGAAAAGATAACTAGAAAATAACAGAATTAGATATTGTACTTTGAGTTACAATAGTAAAATTACTGAAAATTTCCAACAATCTTTCATAAAATATACGTATATTAGTTTGGCTTGATCAGTAATCTTTTTGTTATTATATAGGAGGGCATGGTTTATTTTCAATGTACTTTTATATTTTTTTTATTTTTGTATCCTTCACTCAGCAATTAGTTGTAACATTTTAAAGAAACAAAAGTTGTGGTAAACCTTTTATTTAAATTAAATCTGTCTCAATCCCAGTAATCCGGATTACCAAATTAAAATATTAAGGAAAAACATGTTCAAAGACTTTTGAATTCATTATAACAAATAATATACATAGTCGTACATATGTATTTTGAAGAAAATGTAAAACAATCAATTCCAAGATACATGTTAGAAATATTGTATGTACTCGTATAAAGTAATGGATTAAAAATTCAAAATTTATTTTAAAATTTGTTAACTTTTTTTTGCACCCTTGCTTAGCATCCGTGTCGTTCTAAGATAGTCAAACTATCAAAACCAATTTTATTTTCCGCCGCCCATTGTATGCAGATACTGAAGTTTTTAATAACATGTCTTCATGTTTGTCTTTTAACTCATCATTGTCAACTTCTTCAATAGACCAATTGTTGTCACTATCGAGTCGTTAATGATATTTATCTGTCAGATTGTTACACTTCATAATTGTCATTATTCATTTTCTGCAGCAAAACTAAGATTTCTGTTAATTCTTATACTTTCTCCAAAACTAACGAAGTTATACTGTATTGTAAAAATCATCGAAAGCAATGAGATTATACAAAAATTTAAAGGCGGATCACGAAAGTATCATGTTTTGTCCGCTACCACTACCTTATATAAAGATCTAAAACTGTTTACAGTAGTAGATGAACTCAATTTACACAGCAGCCCCGTTACAATCGACACTTATGTGGAAAACACTGCGTCTGATCGTCAATCACATCGACTGAGCGATTCGCGCTCTTCTCTTCTCAATAAACGAAAATTAAGTTTGAGAGAGATCTGTTGTTCAGACCGCAGTGTAATAGCAGACATAGACATCCAAGTATACTGGGGTATATGATGAAAACTAAAAAGACGCAACCAGAATCTTGTAAATCCATTTTAAACTCATATCATACCAAATAGGTTAATTTTTATATAAATGATTTCAACTGCACATACTTAACTGTTGTGTGAAGGGTACTTAAGATGTCTAGCAACCAAAGTTCATTGTTTATACTCGTAGTATATTATTGTGTTAAATTATGAAATAAAATTTTTATTTTTTAGTTTGGTGGTTTCCTTTATAAGTAGCTTAGCACAAATCTTTTGTGTGTTTCCTTTCCTTTCCATTCTGTTTATTTACTTATATTTTTATTTATATATTTAATTGTTTTCTTTTTGTTTTTAAGTGCATTTTAAATTGGCTCTACTTTTTATATATTGAATGTATATTTTAATATGTAATTTTTGGTACTTTTATGTTAATTTGTTTGACATTGACTGACATTTATTTTTTTTAAGTTGTTTTTTAATACACTGAATCTTTTTTTTTTTTTTTTTTTTTTTTTTAAATAGTAATATAAAACAAATTGTAAAGAAATATATTCATAGTGTTGTGTAGTGTAGTGTAGTGTAGTGTAGTATAGTGTAGTGTATCTGGTTCGTTGTTTGCCTTTGGCTCTCCAGATAGACAAAATTAGTAACTCAGTTTTAAATTTTTCATATAATTTTATATTTACTTAACATAAATATTTAATTCATTTTTAACATATACATATATTTAATACTCATAGTTAGTTGTTCGTACATACATTCATTGATTTTGATAGACATATCATTTACTATTGTATATACTTTGGTATTTGATCTACACGTATATATATTATATATAGTTATCAATTATACATATTTATAAATTTTTTAAAAATAATTTATGTATTTTTTTTTTTTGTTTTTTTTTTTTTGTTTTTTAAATATAATTTGACTTCAAATAGAACAGCAGTTACACTTTTGACATTTGATAGGTATAAAAAGTACTTAGTTTTAGTTAGTTAGTTAGTTAGTAAGATAGTTAGATAGTAGTATAGTATAGTATAAGTAAGTATAATTTATTAATTTAATTTTTTAGAATCGCACCTAATTTCGCTTGTTTTCTTCTAGAATTCATCTATGCCTTTTTCTAATATATTGTATATAGTACAAAATTTACAATAGAAGTGCTTAACTTCCAGTGCTGGAATAAAGTAAACTTAAAATCGTAGTAGTTAAGTAAGTAGTAGCTAGAAAAGTGATATAGTAGTATTTGGAGGAGAGTGTACTTCTTGAAAAAAGGAAGCAAAACAGCTCAAGGCGTTGTTATGACCCATTTACACGATATTACGATATTCTTTCATATGAAAAGTATAAACTTTCATATGAAATTTGAGAATTTGATTATAGAAAATTTGATTTATTTGGGAAATTGTTAATCGCGTAAACGGTTCATTGGAAAAGTTTGTTGTATTTTTGATTTTGATTTTGTAAAATTTTAGGTGGGTATGGGGCACATACATATACATATTCATATATATATAAATAGGCTACAAATATTTTTAGTTTCAATTTTCCTTATATTTTGAATACACACTTTCTTTCTTTTTTTTTTTTTTTTTTCATTTATACTTATAATTTATTAATTTTTTTTTTTTTGATTAATTTATAAGTTGTATATTATTTATAATATTTTTAATAATTTATTTATGCTTTGTAGTGTTTAAAAAAGGACGTTCCTTGCTTGAGTTGTTGTTTGTTGTTGTTATTATGGTAAAAAGAAGCTCGGGTTTACACATTTTGATTGTATTGTTTTCTATTTTTTTTTTATTTAATTAAATTTTCAAGAAAAAAAAAAAAAAAGAAAAAGGTGCTAAGCCAGCATTATATAGTTTTTCTTAAGTGCTTTTTACTGATTGGGTTTGGTTGTTTTTCATGTATATAAGAATGTTTCTTTACATAATAGAAAGAAATTTTAGCAACTCCTTTGTATTTATTATATAAATTTTAATTATTTAATAAACCTCTCACATATGTGTATGCATTCTTTGTAAAGGGTAGTCGGAGAGAGAGAGAGTTTGGCAGGTTTGCATAATATAATGATTAGTATCAAGAAGGAGAACCGTTTATTTTGTGTGGAATTTAAGCTCTTATTATCCACAGAAACTTCAGGGAAATTAAACTCAAGTCTCAGTTCCCCGATTATTGCATAATGTGTGGTAAAGTTGCTTTATAAAATTGTGTAAAGCTTAGCAAAATAAGTTTATATTAAAAATTAATTAAAACACTTGATAAAATAATATAAAATTATTCCTTTCACACTATATAATGAAAAATTAAATTGATCGGACAAATTGTTATATAATCGGATCCAGAAATTATAGTTTTTTTATTTGAAAAACTTCTCAATTCTTTTATTAAGGGATACTCATTTAAAGTTCTTAAACTGGAAGAATTCAGATATGTTACTTTTTCTCTCAGACTCTCTAATTGTAATTTGTGTGAAAGGTATGAAATTCTCTGTGCGTCCCGATTTTAATACACACATATGATTCCTTCCTCTTGTTATATATATATTTTTTTTTTTGGCATTATATATTTTTATTATTATATAAGTGTTTGTGATATTTTTTAAGTGCTTTATTTATTTTTGATAAATTGTATTAATTACTTTTTTAATATTTCAATTGACATTTATTTGTTTTTTTTTTTTTGGTTTTTTTTTGTTGTAACTGCAGCTAAACATTGATAAGTGGATTTTGATTTGTTTTTTTTTTGTATCATAAGTAAAAGTCTTATGATTTTTAAATTTGCCTTAAGTTTTGTTGTTCAAAATTTATAATGAATTCAGCATTTCTACATTTTAAAATTTATTATATTTTTATGTTTTTTGTTTTCTTTTATAAATACAATATTTTACCGAAAAAAAAAAACACCAAAAAACATATGAAATCAAAGCGAAAATATGTCAAAAAGTTCCCTAAAAATTGATTTGATATTTAAGAGGACACATTCACATGCCTTTGATATAATTAGTATTAATATTTATTGTATAGACATGACATTACAGTTTGGATATCTTTTTTATATTTTTGTATTCCTTGTAACTACAGGAAATTTTCGCTAATCCGGATTACTTGGAAAATATGTACAAAGTAATGAAATGAATATAAGCTCAAAATTGTATGCAAGTACTGACATTTTTAATAAAGTGTTTATGTTTTATATTTGCTTTATTGCCTTCAACTTCTTCATTATTTTCATCTCCAATGAGCCATCACTAATATCAGATTATGAATATTGGATGATGCCTGTTATTATTCATTTTCTGAACCAAAACTAAGATTTACATTACATTTACATTTTCATGATCTGACTGAATCATTTTTCTTTAAGAACCGACAACGTAATGTTGTCATTTGATTTCTCATTAGCATCTGAATTGTTTTCAATATTAACAGAATCGAATCTATTGAATTGAATGTATATTTTTTTCCAACATTTTGCTATTGCATCACAGACAACTTGTCCCAAGAATTCACAAGCAAACACTTAGTATTATTGGTGACTTTCGAAATACTCGTACCAACATTTTCCTTTATCAAAAGACTAGTTAAACTATTTTACGAAAAGAGTTAAAGTAATCACTGTATTTTTTTGTGGAGTATCATTGAACTGAAAGTTGTGTGCAGTTTAAAAAATCTCTGGGATTTTCTGCTTTTCCAAGGACTATCATTTTATGCTACATACTCGTATGTGCGTAATTACAGTTTGCACAGGCAAAACTTCTTTCCAGGTTTTCTTCTTGGAGCAACTCTATCTACTCCCGCAGACACCAAAGTTTGAATAGAAAGTAGTTTCCAGAATAATGAAGATTCATTCATTTGCATTATACGTACATTTGTGTTGGAAATATATTCAGCTCATTATTTGTTCAAGAAATTATTACAAGGAAAAATATGTTTGCATCCGCTAATCAATTTCTAATGTTTATAGACTTTAACTTAATCGTTCCATAATTGTAAATGATCAATCTTTCAGCTTGTCATCAAATCAGGTAATAATTAGTTTACTTATTTTTTTTTTTTTTTTTTTTTGTTTTCGTAGAAAAGGTTGCACAGGAGATTAATCTCAAAGACCAAATGCAAGGGAATTTAACATATTTAAACATCATAGACATTTCTCATTTTACTGAATTATTGAATTATCATTGCATACTGCGTCGTGTGGTTCGGATTAGTGAAACCGTTTGGTTCGGTTTACACAGGGGATAATATATTTTTTTTTTTAACTCTCTTCGGATTGCTTACTGTAATTCAGATTATTTGATAGGATTTAATAAAATTCATAAGGAAATATTCTACCAAAGGCATGTGACCCATTAATTATTATTTATTATTTTATATATGTATTGTATATATGTATATTTTCTATTAAATTCTCTCTAATAATAAAAGCTTCGTAGGAAATTTCTTTGTTTAAAAAGTGAAAGGAAATTTTGCAAAGGAAAAAATTAATTCATTTCACAGACTTTTCCTTCTTTTTTTCTATTATTTTGCTAGCTCACAATAATTCCAAGCCTTCTTCGTCTTCGTTTCTTTTCTTTTTGTTTTTTTTTTTTTTTTTGAATACTACAAATATGTGTATGTATAATCCTTTTCTTTATATGAAATTTATTGGTTCTCTTATCCTAATACTATCATCCTTTTTGTCCTACTTCATGTCCTTATCGACAAATAAGTCATTAAATTTGTTTGCACCATTTGAATTTCATTCGCTAAGATTTCTTTTTCTTTGCCTTTTCTACATTTACAAACATAAAACCATCATCATCATCATCTTCATCATCATCATTACCATCATATTTATATCTTATCTGCAACTTTGCCTTTCTTCTTTTTTTAGTTTAACATATTAAAATACATAGTATTGTAGTACATACATAAAATATATGTATGTATAGTTTAACAGTTATAAATATAATAGTGGTAGGTATAATATTTTATTGTTGTTGTTTATATAAAAAATTGTGCTATAAACGCAAAGAAATTGTTGTGTTTCACTCCTTAATTCCCAAAAAATCTTTAATAGTAACCCACATGGCATTTTATGCCTTCCCTGTGGGCACTCAAAACTTCCCTGCTTACCTTTAAAATCAGTTAATGAAACGTGCTTTTTGTTTACGGACAAAGTCCTGTGCCTGTTTGTCATTGACGCGTAGATCCAAAATCTGAAGTATAGGATTATCTGCAAAAACAGACAATAAAAATAGAAGAAAAATCAAGATTAGTAATGGAAGAAAATTTAAGAACATCTTACATCATAAAATGTTATGTACTTGTAGTCATCATCATCATGATAAGCATCATGTACTTACTTTTGTCCCTTTGCTGCATCAGCGGTAATTCAATTTGTTTCAGACCATGAAAATTATCCACACTTGTATTGTAATCCGCTACCCCGGGTATTGTTCCCAAGGCAAGAAACGCCTCACCTCCAAAATCATTTGCTGTTAAAACATCATGATCCATAACCGTAAAACAAATCATGGCTCCCTCAGTGAGACATTGTTCTAGAGTCACCGAAAATTCAAAGCATTCATCAAAAATGGGATGTAAAGTGCGCTACAATAAAACAAACAAAGAATAAAAAAGATACAAAATAAATGATTGTCAACGATTTCAAGCGAAGCTATAGTGTTTGCCTACCTTATGCACATTGGTCTGTTGTTCCATGCAGTGCATGAATATGCGACGTGGTAATAGTTCAACTATAACAAATGGATCACTGAAACCATTCGGATCTAGTGGTACAATGTCGCGAGCTTGCAACACTTCCACACACAAAGAATCATGATTGAAATACGCTCGAACAGCTAATAAACCATAAGGTCCTGGTATAGCAGCAACCAATTGTTCACGTAAACGATTCATGTAGAACATATCAATTAAACGTTCCGTTTCGGTCTTATGGAATTGCAAGCGTTGTTCGATACGCCAAAAATCTTCGGTATGCAAACATTCTAAGAGTAAACCTTGACCTTCAGCATGGAAGAAATCCACCAGTAGCTGTAGAGCCTCATACAAACGCTTATGGAAATGTGTTGGTTTATCGGTGTCATCGCCAGTCTCCATTTGACGTGACATCTCGCTAAGGACAGTTTTCCAGATGAAACGCAATGAACGATTGAAATTCTTTGTTAGCAAAGCACTATTCAATGCCGCCAGATGCACGTCCAAATACTCCAACAATGGTACAATAGCCTGATTAGCAGGCAACGAATCCGGTGACCAGGCCAAATGAAAAACGACTTTTTGCAATGACATTTGCATCAATGGTGCCAGTTTAGATAAAATCCTCTCACAACGATTCTCCATGTGTGTGAGACTTGTCTCCAATAAATTATCAGCCGATTCCTCTAAAGGTTGCTCATCCGAACGGAATTCAGCCAAAGTGCGTCGCACATATTCAACATTATTAACTGTGACGCACATGTCATCTGAACAACGGAATGGTCCTTGCTGCTCATAGTAACCACTCTCCGCTAGCGTTGTGTGTATGAGGTCACAATAATGCATTGCTGCCGAACAAACGACATCAATGAGTTGTGATTCCAGCATAATCGCAGTCTCCTCATCGGGCCAACTGATAACCTTCCAGAACTCTTTAATATTCAGTAGAGTCGATGCCGTGTCCACCGATGATGAACTGTAGCGTACAATCCGTTCGCCCTCACATATGGCATCCATTAGTATGGCAGCACGTATGCGTTGAAGGGCTTTCGCTTTGCTTATCATCATCCAACGCTCGAAGGTGGGTATAAACCATTCATGGCTTTGTGCCAATGCCAATGGCTTCTCCGGCGGTTGTGGTTGAGCGGATAGATGTCGCTTCAATTGACAAAATTCTTGCAAAGCCAAAAACAGCTCAAAGGGCTTTGTATCGACCGGTTCGGTATCGCCTTCCAACACAGCATATTGAGCCAAATTGATACGGACGCCAGGCACCTGGCCAGCGGCCATGCGTGCAAAAATCTCTTCACCAATCATCGCATCAAATTGTTTATATATAATGCTAAAGTACTGTATACCATTTGTGCTATTTATAGAAAGGAAAATATATAGATAGAATATAACATAGAATATGAGTATAGAGAAGCGATTGAGTTAATGATAAGCACAGCACAGCACAGCACAGCACTCACGCACAAATGCAGATTTGCCTAAAGCAACTTTGATCTAATCAAGCTTATGAATTGTGCCTAAGGAATTGAAACGAATCGAATCGAATCACTCAAAACCTATGCTGAATCATCTACGATTTGTATTTGTATATGGACGATGGACGATGGAATTGAGCTGCTTAATCCGGAGAGGCGGGCAACAAACAAACCAACTGACAGTCAGAAAGACTGATAAATAAACAAGGCAAGCAATCTGCCAAGTTTTCTTTGATTCAAATCGGATTCCAATAGACTGGAGAAAATATTGAGGAAGACGACGACGATGATGACCGAGATGACGATGACGATGACGATGATTGCGAAACGCATAATAATGATGATGATTACGATTACGATAAACTTAAGCTGCTTTCGCCACTTGATGAAGTAAATCGTTAGAAATCTGCTTATTGCGTCAAATGAAACTCACTTCTTGCTTCTCCTTTACTCATTCATTCATCTACTTGATTCAGTTCGCTTTGTTGATACAATAACTTGAATAAATTACTTGGAATCGTTCATCTATCTAGGAGTATGTTAAGCTGAAAATCGATAGTGTTTGTTGATGGCGGCGACAGTTGATGCTCATCTTACTGCTGCTGCTGCTGCAGCTGCTGCTGCTCCTCCTTCTCCCTCCTTCTCCTTGTGCTTGTCAACCTCTTGCCAAGATTAGATTATTCATTTGAAAAATTATTTAAATTGTATAAGCATCACAATTAGCTAAGGAGGATTCCATTCAAGTCTCATACTTATTAGATGCCGTTTGTGTGTCATTAAAGCCACAAACTGACAGCTACCACTACCATTGCCTCCGTCACCGCCACCGTCACTGTTAGTGGCAGTTTCATTCTTATTGTCCTTACTACTGAAACTGTTAAAGCTCTGTGTGGTGGAGTTGTGTTGTTGACACTTTTAGTCTTTTTTAGTACAATTGAAGTAAACACTATAAGCGCTAATGACTGTCATGGACATTTGCTAAATACCTCATAAAAATTTCAAATGTGTTGTTACTATACTATAACCAAGTTAAGTTGGAATCAAGGAAAGGAAGAGGAGGATGAGTAGGTAGTAGGTGGAGGCCAAGAAGACAATAAGATGAGTTCTCGTACGTTGTATTATATTGTACACTGAGTACGTGCGAATATTTTTATGACAGCGCAATTAATTTGAAGTTTAGACATGTAAGCCACTTTATGGGCCGCTTTCATCACACACACATCACACTCACAAACAGGAAGCAAAAAGGACAATGAATGAGGGACAAAAACTTAATACAACAACACAAGAATGAGAAAACAAAAGCAATTAGTTGCATTTATGGGTCATTATAAAACTGAATGGATGTCGTGTAGAGCTTACAAAAAAATGGAAAGGGAAAAAGTGATTTACAAAAAGAGGACACCATTAGAAGGACACATCAAAAGTCCGTGAGTGAGTTAAAGAAATTGAATGGACAAGTAAATTCTTATGCTAATTGAAGAATGTTGTTACTGACTGTAACAGAATATAACAGAATATAAAGGTAAATGATTTCTATAACTTGTTCTGTTGTTCTCATCCTATTTCTAAGGATATATTGTGCACAATAGAATTAGAACAATATAAAATGTTAGTTGAAGCAGAAAAAACAACATTAGGACAACTAACTCCTAGTACTTATACGTATTGTGTAGGTAAGGCTTTGCTTGTTTTGCTAAACTGCTTGTAAATTTTATTTGCACATTGAAAGGAAAAAGGACATTTTTCCATGGCAACTTCTCTGCTACTCTCCACCGCTTTCAGTTTCATTTTCAATGCTTCTATGCTTCTGATATGTTGATGGTCTATGCGATGTGACGACTCACCACTGACTTGAAGCGTATTTTATGTCTGACACGTGCCTGACATATTTAATTCAATTTTCAACACTCAACAAAGGTGCACATCAACGAACGTCACCAACGACGAGCATGGCATCTGCCATATCTTCCTCGACCTCTAGTAGAACAAAAACGACAATTTTAAAAGAAAAACAAAAATAAATAAATAAATAGCACATACAATAAAACACAAACTACTAGAAACGGAATAAGGGACTTTAAATAAAGGGATCAAGAACAAAAAGCATTGCAAGCTCAAACCAACAACAATGAGGACCTCGTTGCGTTCATATCCATTCCATACCATTTCTTACATCATTATTACTTACTTGTCAAATAGCGCATGATAGTAGGTTTGTCCCAGCTGAATGTCGGCTGTTAATGTTGTCACAAAATTCATCAATGGATTGCTCACACACTGGGATTCTCTGAGTACATTTTGACCCCACATTACGGAGCCCTTACGCAAAGCATTCACCACCTCGCCTCGTACACCCTTATTGAAGGGACAAACAGCACGGAAGGCGCGCATCGATCCCAGTAAACCCAAGCAGCGCAACAAGAATTCCAAACGTATCAAGGATGGTGGATTCAATGCTGGGAAGATGTCACGATGACGACGTATCTGATTGAGAGAGCGTTCAACAAAACCATTCATAGCCTCTGCCAGCCATTGTTCGAGTTCACGTGTAAGAGCCTCTTGATTTGGTTGATTCCACTGTTTTTCAACATCACCCAGCAAACGATGCAAGAATTTCGGATCAAGTGGTGTACTACGATTTAATTTGGCAGCCGCCACATATCTACAAGATGCAGGAAGAAAGTGAAGAAGAAAAGTGAAAAGGAATTGAGTGAGTGAGTGAGTGAGTATATAAATTGAGTTAGTTTTAGTAGTTCGTTTGAAAGTGAATTTGTGGTAGTGTCTAACGATGTAAACCACGCACACTAGTTTGGGTTACCAACACTGTGGTGATGGTGGCTCCTGGTTTCCGTAGTATCTGAGTTTGTGTTTTTGTGTTTGTATTGAGCAAGCAAAACTCGTTTAACGTTTCACTGGTCACTGTCAACATTAAATGTAACACAAATACTCATACCAATTGACCCGCCCCTATGACCCCATGACTCACCTAAAGATATACTCAGTTTTATTTTACTTCAACAACTACTACTACTACTACTACTACCACCACTACTACTCACCTTGCCATTGCGCAATGCAAGTCAGATAGATCCGCTTGCACTGCCAACTGATGCAATATGGTCAATGCTGGCCCTGGCAATTCACCATTCCATGTCCATGATGGCTCATGTGTTGCAACCTCATGTTGCATAAAAACCATTTGCAATTTTTCGATTTTACGTATTTGCACCTCGTTATTCTCCTCAGCCGATGTACCATGATCCTCACGCGTCGATAGCCATAATTTTAGTCGTATACGTCCTTGTACTGTACTACGATGACTACGTGCCTCAAGCTTAAACCATGCATCCATACCAGTCGATGGTATATCCGATATTGGTATATTTACCGAACCGAGAAAATCATCCTGAGAGCCTTGCCGAGCCGATTGACAAACCTGTTTGAAAAAGCGTCCGAGGCCGCGTACACCACGCACCTCATTTAGACGTGAAACTGCATCCATGACACAGCTTTCATCATCATGGTCCCAAATGTCTAAATGGAAGGTGTCCGTATTCATGTCATCGATGTCACTGCAACAAAGAACAAAAAAAAAAAAAAGAAAGGAGTAGAAAAAATATCAGAGGATTTTTGTAGTAAATGCCGAGTTTTTTTCTCTCATCATTTTTTCCTTTTTTTTTTTTTATTTTATGATGAAAGTAATTCAATGTAAGAGAAAAGTAGAAAAGTGAGCTCAAGCTCAATGTGAGCGTGAGCTTGACCAGTTTTAATAGTCACGAACACTTTAGAGGATTTGCTTTGCTTGCAATTTGATTGATTACTTAAAGGCATCGGGGGATCCCCATCCTCATCACTTGTTCACTTGTTAGTTTGTGTTAACAGCAATTAGGAATTGATTGGCGGCGCGGAGTGGGGGTGAAAGTGTATTTAAAAAATAAAAAATATTGTATAAAAGAAATCTTCAATATTTTGTTATTGAATTTAAGTTTGTTAGTTGCAACACAAAGTTCTTTTGTTGCAATTTAAAAATGAAGTTAAAGAAGCTTAACAGGAAGATGGTAAAATTGTATGAGAAAATATAATATGAGATGATGAAATTTTCAAACAAAATCTAAGTTTCACATTTTGCAATTAATAAGTTTAGCACTTGGAGTCTTTAGATTTCAAAAATTTATATAATCTAAACAAGTTTGTATGGAAGATTTTTAATTAAGACAACTGTCGCTTCTATACTTAAAGACTTAAGATCAGTCTAAACATGAATAAACATTTGAATTAATTTTGTTATGGATACCACATCTATTAGCCTCAAGACAATAGTCTTAAATTTATATTTGTGATATTCACAAAATCGATTGGATTATTAGATTTCATTGTTTGACTTGAGAGTTTCTCAAATTTTTGTTTGAGATGAAATCTGTTTAATTTTAATTAAGTCCTACCTTTTCACGGAGCATTGAGAAATGTTTAGCGGAGTTCTTAGTTCTCTGTGGAGTAGTTTAGTTTAAGAAACTCTAGTTAATCAATTATAATCATTACGATCAATCGAAATATGAACAAAAATTGGATTAATAAATACAAGACCCTCATATGTAATATAAATCTAGAATAAATGTTGCGCTTCGATTCTATTGTATTATAGTAAGTATAATCAGAAATTGTTACAAAGAGTTCAGAATTGGTAGTCATAATTTCAGTAATCAAAGTTATATACTAAAGTTCTTTATTATCACTTCTTCACTTCTTTCCTTTCCTTCCCTTCTCTTTCTTTTTTTCTTTCTTTTTATGGTGTTTCTATTACTAACTTTTTAGTACCAAACAAATTTCCTTACTACTTCTGCTTGTAATCATCAATTAAGCTTATGGCATTGGGCACGCATTCTTACCATAATCATGTTTCCATGTTTATTCTTTTTTTTTATATTTTTATCACCTAAACAGCACACGAAATCAAGTCAAATCAATCATCACTAAATCTCAGGATCATAAATTTAGTGATGCTTGTTGTGTGTTGTAATCAAATTGTTATGATTATTGCAATCTGATACAAATACAATATCCTACTTATACTACACGTGTACTATACGTATATCTATCTAAATACTGATTGATAATAATATGTGTGAGTATAAAAATATTTATATCTGCTGCTTTGTGTTTATTATAATTTATTTGATATCCTCTTTCTCTTTTATTCTCTTCTCTTCTCTTCTCTTCTGTTCTGTTCTATTGTATTTTGTGCATGTGATAAACATCAAATGTCCTTTCTACATTGTTAAATAACATGCAAACCATTGAAACGTAATAAACAAATTATATAGCTAAAAATCTGCTTATCCATCCTATTGTATCTAGTATACAATACGAGTATACTTACTATACTGTATCTATGGTTATTGTATCTATGGTTTTTGTATCTTTTTTATACGAGTATGTATGATTATCTACATGTTTCCATGGTCATGTTTAGCATACGAAAAGCATGTAACAAATCAATGAGTAGTAGGATTCTTTTGTTCTTTCTGCCATTCTCCTATCTCTCTGCAATGTTTTATTGTTTGTTATTATTATGTATTATTATAACTGCTATTTGATATTTACGAGCTGTCAATAAAGGCAACACATTATTTTTATTGTAATTTTGTACATTTTGTCCATTTTTATTTCCATATAGAAAAACACATTTACAAATAAATTTTTGTATTTGTATTGTTGTTGTTGCATACGAATTCATATATGCAAAGTATGAAATAATTTCATTTTCATTGAATGACAAAATATTATTGTTCGTTTTTCGTTTTTCGTCCTTTGTCCTATTATACTCGTAGTATGTGATGTGTGAAGCCACAGAGAAGAAGATATAATATTTGATATATAGTAGTAGTTTTTAGTTTACTAAGATGATAATTGTGGTGAAAATATTTGCATAGCAAATTGAGATTAAATCAACAATTCAAAATTGATTTTTAAAGCAAATTGTTAGTTTTGGTTTTATGTTATTGAAAATTTATATTTTATAATTGGAAATCATCTACAACATCATCTACATGACATAAAAAAAAAAAAATGCATTTAAATTGAAGCAAGTAAAAACTAAAAAGTCAAATTTGATAAAATATGAAATATGTAATTTTGTTTGACTAGAAGAAAACACTGGACATTTATTAATATTTTAAATTTAAATTATATTGAACTATAGATTTTCTGTATCTCGACTTAATGACCAATGATTTATCATCACTTCACCCTTTACGTATCAAGTCGAGTTCATGAGTTGTTAATATTTATTTTTTATATGATTTCATATCCATGACTCAATAATAAATATTTTTCCAAGGATAAAATAAAAGTGAAAGAAACATAAAATAAATAAAGAACGAGCATGAATTGAAAGAATATGAGAAATAAGAGTGAAAAATATTTACTTCGTATAATATTTTTTGTGTAAATGTATGTGTCTTTCAAAGATCTTATAAAAATGCATCTATCAGTTGCATATCTCAATTATTAGTCAAATCTAATGTACAAAGAAACTGATGGATATTACACCTGTACTAAGTACATATATCATTTTTTCTCGTTCTGTAATAATCATAATCTTGCTAGACCTTTTTTTTTTTGACTTTGAGCTGATTTTCAAAGTAAAGAAAGAACTAAACTACAAGCGTGACATTCCAGGATTGCCTCAATGAATTATTTTTGAGTGTGTTGGTGGCACAGCTAGTAAGATATAAATGACTAAGTCAACTTGTAGAGGTGTTGCAATTAGCCTTGAATTCTAATATAAACGTACTCGTATACATGATGCAAAATTAAGTATCAATACTGATCCGGTGATTAAAGCGAAATGTAAGGAGTTTTTAAAATTAATTTTTCAAAATATTCTTCTCTTGTTTCAATACAATTGTTATATCGATTCAATAGTGATTCAAATGCACTATGCAGGTCTTTTTTTTTTTTTTGGAACAACTATCATAACGCACACGTCAAAGCTATTTGGATAGTCTTAAAGACATCAACATGACTTCCATTCTGCAATTAGAAACATAGTTTCTGGATCGTATTAAGCTCCACGTTTTATCCCCCTTAACAATTGTTTTCACAAAGTTTTGATCATTTCTGACCTTTATGAAGTGATTGACAAGAAGTGATATTTACTCATCAGTTAAAGTGTGTGAAATAGATATTTGTTTTATTCAAATCCTCTTGAAGAATCAGTCGAATTGTTTCTCTGCTAATATTCCAAGCTTTTTCTATCATTATAAAATTGCATTGCGGTCATTTGCTACAAAAATTTCGATCTTTTTCGATCTTTTTCGATCATATCGGGGTTGCGATCTGGTTAAGATCTCCTGTCACATTTGTTTATGCCACCGGAAAACATCTACTCTGCTTACAGAATCATCAGATTTCATTGGCTGCATCAACAAAAATGTTTCTGATTTCTGTTTTTATGGAGTTTATTTAATAAAATCTCTTATTTGGTTCATGTTTTTATTTTTTACATCCAAATTTTTTTTATGTATAAACAAAACATCATAAAATCAATAAATATAAAATGGATCGTTAAGTCCAGGGATGTTGTTAACAAATACTTTGAAATGACTATGGTCGCTTATATTTGACGGGGCAGATTGCTGACATATAACAGCAGTGGAATACTTAATTTTAACATCTTGTATGCTATTTTGTATAAAGAAATACGAGGTATATTCAAAAAGAATTGCGTATTTTGAATTTACGTGGGCTACGTATGTATATTCGTTTTGTTGTTTTTTTTTTATTTTTTTTTTTTTTTTGTGGCGTTATGTTGGTACTCATGTTGCTCACTTATGCTGACAATGTCAGCTAATTTAAATGTTAAGTTAATTTTTGACAGCTATTTTGCTTGCACGCCACAAAATAATCAAATATCGAATACACGTAGCCCGCGTAAATTCAAAATTCGCGATAATTTTTGAATAAACCTCGTACGTCTTCAAAAGAGTGGTGGACTGTAAATGGCATTGAGTTATATATAGTAATATTCCATATGAATGAATAAGTTTCATGCCATGCTGCTTATTCTAGTCCATTTATTCATTCTTATAGTGTTAAAATTCAAAATAGTCTATTTTTCTTTTGTTTTCCCCTTTCTCAATTACCATCCATTTCCATCTATTTTAGTGCCTCAATGCTTCTGTTTAGTCATTGGCCCAACTCTGTCAGCTACTGACTTCATTTTATTTATAAAAAAAAAAAAAAAAAAACAAAAGCAAAAAATATAAAAAATTGCTTGGTAAATTGTTTATTTAAATGAAGTAAAGTAGCAGCTGTTGCTTTACCAAAAAGAAAAGAAAAAAAATGAAAAGAAAAGAATAGAAAAGAAAACAACTTCAACTATATAATACTATAAAGCTTAGTACTGTAGTAGCATAGTCAAGTCGTTGTCCTGCTTAGTTTAATGTTCATGATTTGTCGTCCCTAAAAGTAGGCAATGGATTTGTGTTAAGCATTTTTCGCCGCATTTATTTTCAGACGCACGTAATTGAATAATTCGCGTGATTATTGCATGAAATAACACATTTTTTTTCATTTCTTCTCATTTCCTTTTTTTCTTTTTTCATTTCTATTCTTTGAAGGTCATCAATTTTCTGTCATCACAATTCATCGCTTGCCTTTGGCATTTTTTTCCCCCCTTAATTCTGTATTATTTTTTTTTTTTTTTTTTGTGCTGCTGTGTGTGTTTTGTGATATTTTTAGTAAATAACTTTGAACAATTGAATTGGCGCGTGATTGAAATTAAATGAGCGACACTTAAACTAATACATTTTGATTAGGTTCATTTTCATTTTCGATTTCGATTGCGATTGCTATTGCGATTACTTACAATTTGAATTTCTCATTCCATTTGGGACTGAGAGTGTGTGGCTTTATACTGGTCGCCTTAATAAACTTGGCTGGCACCGGACCGCCCAAGGAGTCGCGCTGCTCACGCCGGCCAGCTTCGCGCCGTTTGAAGCTTAAACGAAAGCTATGCTTGCGATGTGGTGGTGAATCGGTGGCATTATTATCGAAGCCACTCATATCGGCGGAAAGAGCGCGCGGCGTGGGTGGCAGCGGCAACGGTGAGACGGGTGGGCCACCATCAGGTTGTATGCCAAGCATGCAATAAGGATCAGAGAATCCTAAATGGAAGAGAGAGAAAAATGTTAAAAAAATATTAATTGAATTGAATTGAAATTTTAAAAATGAAAAAACAAAAAAAAGAATACGAAATATGTGTAAATATTAAAGTGTTGCACCATGCGGCGTATGATTAACATTTAATTATGCTTAACACAGAGTCATTTTGTCATTGAAATTTATTTTAATTTGCATGAAGATTAAAGGGGAGTTTTTCATTCATTCAAACTGTTTTTCTGTGTGTGTGTGTTGTAAGTTGAGTTGCTGCAAGTAAATATCAATTTTCATTACATGTCGCGACATTGACGATGCACAAAATGCAGTTAATTGACAAATATCCTGACAGGAAGTCGTTTCAAGAGCTCAAAGCATATACCCAACTCTTCACTCTCCTGGATGTGTGTAAAATACAATAATAATTTATTGTTCGAAACCGCAAGCGTACAATCATTTTAGCATTGCACACTTGAATGAATGAAGGAACAAGGATCGGAATGAGAAGAGAAAATGCGCGTGATAAACGGAAGCGGAAATGCAGCACAACCAACTAACCAACCGACGACCACGTAACATCATGCCATCATTGCACACATGTAACGCACACTCGATACATGTCGTGTGAAATTTTTTAGTCCTTTTACATTAAGCAACCCAACCCCAATCCACATCCATGTCAAGTCTCCTTTCAAACCACGTATCCCTCTCGACCTTCTCCTTGTAAAACAACCAACAAAGCTTAATGCAGCTTTATTGTTCTCATTATTGTGTTGTGCTCATAGTGATGATGTCCTGTGATGATGATGATAATGATGATGACGATGACGATGATGTCCTGTGATAATGATGATGATGATGACGATGATGACGATGATGTCCTGTGCATTGAGTTAAGCTAGGCTGAGTTACTATTCTGAGCTCTACTATGTCAGTTTTACTTGCCCGTTGCCGATTCCCCGAGTTTGGTTGCCCATTATGCTCGGCTGTGCTGTCGATGGTTGGTTGCATGGTTGGCTGGTGTGAATTACCCTTTAAATTTTAATTACGAAAAATGGGCAAAACCAGCACAAAATTTTTTGGCTAATTATGAACGCTTAAAAGAGCATTTTGTTACAATTAGCTTTTGTTTTGTGTTTCTGGTTTGTTTGGATTATTGTTGTTGTTTGTGTTGTTGCTGTTTTTAGTGGCAAGTTGAGCTTACCTAATGTGTTTGTATCTGATATACAATACATACGAGTACATACATACATAATATTTATACATATCAAGCATAAACATGAACATGAACTTTGAATACAAAATTTTTCAATTAAATGTTAAAATCATTGAAGCAAATGAAGAGCAAACAAATAGTATTACACAAGGATACCACCATCATATTGTTTACTATTCGAAATTCGATTTTTTCTATGCTTTCACATATTTTTGCAATTTCTACTCCTTTTCACTCTTCATGTTTTCTATATTTTCTATTTCTCTAACAATTCCTAGTATTTCTATTTGATTTCATGATATTCTTGTGCATTCCATTCTATTCCATTCCATTCGATTCGATTCGATTCCATGTACAAGCCAAGACACAACAAAACATTCATTCATTCATTCATTCATTCATATGTGTTCAATCAAAATATTCCTTCACAGGACATTGATTTTTGCATAGTTTGTTGCTGCTGCTGTTCCCACAGCTGGGTCTTTAATTTTACCATCATCACAATCGCAATCATCGTCATCATCATAGCCATCATCGTCATCAAGAACTATTACTTCAGTAACAACACAAACAACAACAACAACAACAAAAAGAAACAAGAACAACATTAACGATTTCTTACACATCCTTGAACACATTAAAATGCGAAATTGCGTTGGTGGTGTGCATATAGAAAGTAAGCATAGTCGTTGAGAGCCATCAACTAGAGTCAAGTGGTGTAGCATCACAGAAGTTAGCTGGGATGGTATAGATTGAATTGGATTGGAATGGAATGGTCTGGGCTGGGCTGGGCTGGGATGGTTTGGGCATACACTTGAGCATAATGAACAAAATAGCGAACATTAAATTGCAAATTTATTGAACACAGTAACAAAGTAAAGGAAGAAATTCTGAAAATGCCACCAAATATTTCATCATATCGTAGAGATTGACTCTGACTCTGTAGGTCTCTCTAGCTGAAAGTCAGTCAATGAGTAAGTTTGTGAGTGAGTGAATGACTGAAATATAAAGGAAGATTCTATTTGCTTATGCAATTGTATATCAAATATTGAGTGAGTAAGTACTTCGTTTTACTCTTGATAGATCACTCCTCCTTTCCATTCCTTTCCATTTGGTTGATTTGAAATATAATGAAGCAATGAAGTAGAAAACTATGCAAACATTTAGCAAACGCAATTATTATATTTGATGTTGCAACGCTCAACAAAATTTACCATATAGTACGAGTATAATACTTAATTTCTATTTTGTCTTTCTACATTGAAAATGATATACTTAAGTAAGAGTAAGTCAACTCACCATTAGCATCCTTTGCCTCAAGACCATCAGCTTCGATTACAACCACAGAGAGTACAATAATTTTCGTTTTATCTTCTGCTGAAGCATGTAGAAGTCGATAATGACGATCTGGATTGACACCAAAGGCGCGTTGTGCATGCAGATACATTTCATCCTTGTAATGGGCAAACTGTAAAACGAGAGAAAATTGTACATATAAATGAATGTAAGGAAATTTATAAGTAGCTATAAAGGGATTTGTTTGGCTTCATATTCGCATTCATCTTTGTTTAGAACGAAGGGCAACATCTTCAACAGATTAAATTCAACTTTAATTTCAATAAAAAACATTATTGTATCTTCTTATTTATATTATTTCTTTAAATTTTTTTTTTTTTTTTTTTATTACTTATTATGCTCTTCTCTATTGAAAGTAAATCAATTTCCCATAACTTTTTATGGACCCTCAGGCTTCCCAACTGAATGACAAACAACAATTTGTTACACAAAGTCTATGAATAAGTTTTGCTGACAATAGATTTATTTTATAAAAAACTGAAAAATATTGTACAAAAAGAATATACAGAAAATACTAAATTAAATCGGATCGAACTTTTTCTTATGATGTGCGTTTTTTGTTGTTTGTCAAATATCTTTATATTTTATTTGCGCATTATTTAATTATTTTCCAATTTATAAGAGTATAAAGATGTCAAACAATAGCTTAAAGTATCTGTGTGTGTCTGTTTACATGAGTAGTCATAGTAGCAGATCAGGGCACACATGCGTCAGACTGGCAGAGACTAAGCTTATGATGATGATGATGATGTTGATAATGGTGATGGTGATGAATATGAAGTTAAACTCAATGAAGCCAAAATATAATCGTATAAAGTAATGAATGAATGAATGAATGAATGAAGGATAACGACAAACCCTCGGAGACGCCTTAACAAATTACTATATTTTCTTGTTTCAACTTTTATTTTTCTTTCATTTTTTTTTTTTTTTTTTTTGATATTTTTTTCTCACATTTGCTCCCCCAATTTCTGTTTTTATTGTTTTCTCATGTATCTTTTACAAAGAAAATCATTGACTCATTCCTTCATTCTCTTCTGGTATCTATGTGTGCATATACTTTATTTGACTTATTACTACTACTACTACTGTATTGACATTCAAGAGTCTCAGTATCCAAGTATTAGTCATGGATATGCAGATACTTCATAGATAATTTTTTTTTTTTTTTTTTTTTTTTGGGTATTTTTGTCATTTCTCAATTTCTGTATATTTTATTTCCTTGAGATATCAATGATGGTATTCTCTTTATATTGATTTATTATGTTTTTTGTTGTATTGTATTGTATCTTTTTCTTTAATTTATTTCATTTCTATCTTTTAATTCATGCATTCGTTCGTTTATTCGTTCATTGATTCATTCATCAGTCACCTGTTTTCACGCTTCAAATATTTTACTGTCTCTTAATCGAAATTTATTTCTTACGTTTGATTTTTGCTTTCGTCGATTTTTCATTACTTTTTGCAAATGCAAATGCTAATTTGATTGCTTGATTTACCTTATGAAGAAAGTATCTAATACTACATACAAACAATAAAACGCTGCTTAGTAATAAAGTAAATATAAGGTAAAATAAAAGTTGAATTGGATTGAGTAGATACTTTTAAGAAATGTGTAAATAAAAAAAAACGATAGAGATAATGTCAGGGGGATGGGGGTTGACCGTGTATTACTTTGAATATTCAATGCGCGTAAAGGCTTAAGGGATCACTGAATGGTTTTCATTTTTATTAACATTCAGTGCTCTTTGCATTAATAATAATTGCATAAATCTGACCTTTTTACTGCTTTCACTTGGAAATGGAAAATACAGAAGCAGCAAAAGCGAAGGAAGCTATCATTTTATCAAGTTGAGGGAATTATTTTATTTTATTTATTCTTCTGTTTTGTTCTGTTTTCTTCTTTTCATTTTGAAATTGCTTTCATTTAATACACTCAGCTCAGCAGCTATCAAGGCCCTTGACCGTCATTTTGTTTGAGTTATTTTTTGTTTAAATTTTTTTTTTTCTTTTTTAGTATTTTTCATTAATTTTCATTAACATTTATTTCATTTCATTTTTATTTACAATTTTTCTGAAAGTGAATAAGTCAGCGAGTGAGTGAGTGAGTCAGACAAATTAAATTGGGAGACTATAACTAAGAAAAATAATAAAGTTGAAATGAATAAATTAATTAAATAAATTATGTATAAATTCTTACTTTTCTTTTTAATTTTATATTTTTAGAACACTTGATATTGATTGGAAGATTAAAATACGCATTGAGGATTTGATTCTATATAACAACTTCAAGTATAAGGTAAGAACAATCATGATTAGTATTTATGAGTAGGTTAGAGGGTTAGTTTAATAGGCATGCCGAGTAACAAGCTGGGGATTCTTTCCTGTCTTTTTTTGAGAAAGAATTTAGGTATCACTTGGCTCAAATTTAAATAGCAGATTCTGCTGGAATAGTGATGAAATATTGCTAGTGACCTTCCTCAATTGTCTTCAATGACACACATAATTTACAATTTGTTAATGCCATAACCCAGTGGCACCAACTTGGAAGTGCCCCTCAAAAGACCATCCATTTCAATAGTACGTACATTGGCTTCCATAACCTTCATGTCGATCTCATCGTTCCAAGGTTTAACATCCAATAAAACTGAAGATTTGGCAATCGAGACAGGTTTCTTTGATTTCTTGGCAGCGTAAGCAGCTAAACGGTCTTTATGAATTTATGCTACTTCGGCATCCTCTTCCACGCATTCAAATTAAATATAACTGACAGTGAACGGTGCAGGAAGTGTATGGAAAATAGGGAAACCTTGAAGCATCTCTTATGTTTCTGCCCGGCACTTATGACAACTCGATAAAAGTACCTAAGAGCTTCACAGTTTAGAAATCGAAGCGATATTGCTAAACTGGAGGAAAATCAACTGCTAGGATTTTCCAAAAACGAGAGCATTTAATGAATCATATAGTTACTCCATCTGTTATCGCAAGGGACCTTGGATCTATGCGTAGCCTTGGCCAACCATTATTACCTAACCTAACCTAACCTTCATAATGGAGATCTCACAAAATAACTTGAATGTATTAATATCATAAGAAGTAAATAAAATCATCACAGTACCCCTTTAAAATCAAAATTGCACATCAACCTAAATTTAATAATCTCTTAATCTTTTTTTTTAATCCAATAATCATAAAAATTATTCTATAATTCTTTTTTATTCATACTTCAATACTTGGTTACCTTCAGTTTTTATTTTATATATTTTTTTTTAATAAATTTCATTTCTTTAGCTTTATCAAATTCTCATTATGTCCTCCGTTTATAGTTTAATTAAAATGAAAAATTTCAATCTCATTAAAAGGTAATCAACACGCTGTCTGTCATTCACTATCATGTGCCGCCTTCTGTTGCTCGTCGGTTGGTTTCATTTACACTTTTCTATAAAGAAACGCCTCTAAGTATACTATGTACTACAATACTGTACAATATACTCGTATAAAAAAAGAAAAACTCTTACAACTGCGTAGAACAAACAAAGTTACGTAGCCGTAGTCCTAGTCACAGTCGCCCACTTGCATCATGATTTATATCTTTTCAATATTTTATAAGCACCACATTCTTTCATTCTTTATTTCATTCTTTTACCACCTTCCCATTTAATATTTAATTGAAAAATGTGTTTAAGAAAGTGAAGTGAGTGAACAAGCAAAAGTCTTCTACTTACATTCAATTCAATCATTTTCCAACACCACTACTCTACTCTCCATGTCCATGTCCATGTCCTACTATGTCTTTATCCCTATTGTTATTTCTTTTAGTCTTATGTTTTTACAACCCTCTTAGTCTTAGTCATTCATCCATGGTCAGAGCCATCACAACTTGCAACTTTTATTAGTACGAAGCGACTTCATTAGTTTCATGCCAACGAGCGTCGTCGACATCTAAATACATTCAAGTCCAACGTTTTCAAACACACACATAGATACTCATAGATACATCTACACATTTCATTTTCTCAAACAATTTTCTACTGTTCAAATTAAAAACGATAATTGAAAAATGAGTCGAATGAGTAACAGCAGCTTCAACTAGAAACTTGTAGAAATATTGGAAATAAAAAATAAAACAAAACAAAACAAAACAGAAAAGAAATCCAAAATGAAAAATGTTTTTTCCATACTCCATCCGTACTCTCTTTCTTTCTTCATTCTTTTATTATACTTTTTCTTCTCTTTTCTTAAACAAACACAAATATAAAGTTTATTAACTCAATTTTTCTACTTCTTATCCTATATTTTATCCATTTAGTATCAGCTGCCCTTCATCAATTCTGTGAGTGAAACTATTTACTATAATATTTAAGCTAAAAGTTTCATTCATTTTAATCTTATAATATATGAGAAAGTCATTATTTCCTATATGGATAAGATAAAAGATACTCTTAGGATACATAAGATTGAATCCTCTTAGGCTTAAATGACTTCAAATTAATTATGTATTCAAAAGATGCGGGCGAGCTATAAACCTTCAAACAAATACAGAAAACTATTTAAGCATCAATCTATCAAAGCCAAAGACAGACACACACACACACACACACATGGGCTAACTAATACATACATAATCATAATCATTATTATTATTATTATAATCATCAACATCATCATCATAAAAACTTTTTGATAGCAGCAGATTCTACTCTATTTTACTCTAGTCTTCTGCATTCTTAAATGATTGACAGTCATTTTACTCAAATTTAGAGTTAAATAATAATAATTTAGTCTACTATTGGCCTAAGGCAGATTTACCATATTTACCCTTTATACAATTAATCAAATATTTTATGCATAAGTTTCAGATTTATGAGTGAGGACTGGGTGCTGTGTGTATCTTTGTTAAATTTAAACCCCAAAAAGGTAACCCAAAGTTAAATTTGTATCAAAAGTAGCAAAATTTTGTTTAACATTTCAATGCTATTCAATTTTATACCCATACATACTCACAGAGATACTGACTGAGATACACATTAGGTATCTAGAGAGTGTGAGAGAGAGGGAGAGAGTGAGAGTGAGAAAGGTAGAAGAAAAACAACTTGTATTCAAAGAGATAGAAAGGATGAGAGAATGGCAAGAACATGCTTTACCATATGTTTATATTTAACTCACAGAAAGTGAGTGCCAAAGATGAACACTTTAGAAACAGCAGCAGCAGCCTCAGAACCAAAAGTAGTAGTAACAGCTGCTAAGTCTCGAGCAAGGGCCTTACTCACGCCATTAAAGTAAATAATGAAAATGCTAACACGACATACATACATCCATACAGATAGATACTCGTACATACTCGTATGTCGTATACCAACATAACATAACATAAGCTAGTTAATATTGATTTATTTATAGAGAAGAGAGTAACAAGAACAACATCAACAACAACATTCAATGATGCCCCCTTTTAATGCTTTCATCATTCATGATGATGGTGATGATGATGATGATGATGATGATTCCATCCATTCATTCACCATCTACCATCGCATCGCATCTCATTCTATTCCATTCCATTTATTAGGACACTCACCTGTCCGCCTGGTGCTGGTGCACCTACAGTATTGGCAATTGTCTGTAAAACCTCCACATAAAGTATCTCCTTATCCTCTTGTCGATCGATTGATTCTTCTGGTGCCTTTGGATCACGTTCATTTTCGGGATTAGCCTCGGCACGTGCTTCAGCAGCACGCGTTGCCGACATGCGACGATTCTCACGTTTCCAGCCAAGCGATGTAAAATTCTCAAAATATGAGCCATCGGTTTCTTGTACGCTGCAATATAAAAAAGTAAAAAAAAAAAAAAAAAGAAATGTGAAAATGTGAAATGTAACCAAAATGTGCACATTAATAGACTATTTACTACATATGTACTATATGTACTATGAAATAAGTATCTGTAAAGTTGAGTGAATATATAATATAAACTCGTACATAGAATATTTAATTGTAGTAGTAACGAAGTGTGATAGATTTTCGTCATACCTATCTACATCCTTTATATATAAAGATATGGTTGTGTCATATTGGTTAAAATATTTATTAACATTTTTTCTATCAAAGTTGAATTCCCTTGATAACTGATAAGTTATACGGATCTCTGAGTAGAAAAAATTGATTTCTTTTTTGGCTTTTTAAATATCAAGAGAAATTCAAACAAATCAAATAGATGAAACAAAAACGGACTAATGTAAGTGTCTGAAATGTGATTAACTAGCGGCACCAGGCATTTATTGGATGGATCATCGCTTTCATGTACGCAAAAAATTAAAAAAAACAAAACACATGTGTATAGAACTGTGTAATTTAAATGTTTTATGTGTAGTTACCTGCCCGTAATTATATCTGATCTCTGAATTAGGGTTTGTCCTTTATAGATAAGGATAGCAGATAGATTTTAAAAAGATAGAGTCAATTTTACTTTATGGTGAGTTTCAATTGAATTTTCTTTTGTAGCATCTCAACAAACCATTATCAGCATTATCAGCTACACTGCTTTCTGTTGTCTACGACAATGTCGACACTTTGGTCTCGTCGTTTGCACAGTCCACTGCTTTGATTTTCGAAATCGATGGAAATGATCTTCCAACCTTAATGGTTTAGACACCACAACATTTCTTATGACACTCACTCCGTCCATTCGTCGAAACGGTTTGAATGTGCGTTTAGTAGTTTTTGAGTTTATTACGTTCAGACAAACAGACATGGCGTGGGACTTTTGTTTTATATTGTAGTATGTAGTGATTTTATTTCTGTATAGATATTAATTCTTGGATAAGTAAAATTTGATTTGAAAGCGAAACTTCTGCAATTCACTAATTACAAAAAATTCACAAAAAGTCAACAATGTTTAACGGAAATGAAAGTAAATATCAAAATATTTGAATCAGGATTATTCACACTAATCTTTATGTTAAACTATTCTTCATAGACAATGTCAATGTTATGGTCAACATCATTATATTGTTCTCTCTTTAAAATTTGGAACTTAGATTGAAAATTCTTTACATTTTAAATAAATTTAAAAGAAAAAAATTCATAAAATGACATGGTAAGATAAAATGTAAGTAAAAATTATACTGATCCATCTAAGTAATCTTTATTCTAAAATGTTTTTTATAGGATTAACAGTTTCAGTTTAGTCACTTGATTGAATATTTATAGTCAAAGGTTTCATTATCATGAATCTAATAAGTCCTTTGATATTCTTCATGCAAATCTGTTCTTGAATTGAAGTAGGAACTTCCTTAACAAATCAATTAAAAAATGTTCGTAAAGACAATGGATGTAACTAAGTTAAAATGTAAGTCAAAATCAAACAGATACTTCTGATTTATTTATCTTTTTTATCTTCATCTAAAACTTTTCTTTATAGAGACAGAATACAAAATATCAAATGGTTCAATATATGGTAAGTAATAATCAAATAGATAAATTTTGTTTATTTATTTCTATTTACACTGTTTAAAATCGATAAAATCTTTATGTAGACAACATCTATAGTTAATTATGTAAGCATTTACAACATGAAAAGAATATCCGGAGTAAGTCAAAATCAAATAGATCATCGTTCTATTGTATTTTATTATGTCATGACCCAAAAGATTCAATCCTAAAACATGGGATGAATTAAACTGCAAACTTCTTCACAACTTCAATAAATTATTTAAAAAAAAAAAAAACAACTACAATGTAAGTAAAAATCAAATTGATCCATCTCATCATTCATTTATCCTTTTTATTTTCATCCAAACCCTTTATTTTTTTTTTATAGACCATATGCTATCATCAGTTAATCACTTCAAACTTTACAAAAGGATAAAAATGGTCCAAAGTAGGTAAGTAGAAATCATTGATCCTCTTATCTTTTTGCAAAACTATTCATTATATTGTATTGTACTTTACAACTTCTTATAAAACATGAACTTTACTTCATTATACAAAAATTTCAACTTCATTTAGTACACAAGTCGATTGAATCGATAAAATCCCTACAACTTTTAATACTTCAACTTTTTCATCATAAAAGAAGGGCGCATACTTTACTGAAATACGAGTAGAGTGATTATTAAGTATCTTCATGAGGAGTTTTCCTATTTTTTTTTCTCTTCAATTATTCCTTTTCAATTTTTTTTGTGTTTATAAAGTTGTTACTAATTGAAATTGACTGTGTCAGAAAATCTCTTATGCTTGAATGCTTTAACTGAATATTCATATTGAATTTATAAGTATGAGTTGGAGTGAAAAGAAGTCTTACATATGTCAATAAACCTCGTCTTGTCTCGTCACTGAATCATATGCAATAGCAAATTTGTTTTGACTTCTTTCATAGAAGAAGGTCGTTCATCTGTTCATGCTGCTGCTGCTCCAGCTCCAGCTCCTGTTGTTATTCATGTTGCCTCTGTCTGCCTGCTGTTCTCTGTTGTCTTCTGTGTTTTTTTTTTTTTTTTTTTTTTTGTCCTCTGTCTGTATTGTTATGTTGTCATACCTATTTTAACATTGAAGAGGGTCAATAGCCTTTTGTGGTATGAAAGAACGACCTATAGACACACCAACCCACACACCACAGATTGTTCAGAATATTCTTTGTTTGCTTTTAAATAAATACTACTAGTAAATTTGCAAGTGTCTCGCATGAAATTGTTTTGTACTTTCATTTCCATTTCTCATCTCTTATTTTTAATCTCATTCTCAATTTCGTTACTTTGCTTAAGTTATTCTATTAATTTTAATGTCTTTCTTCTTTCTCCTGTTGCACACTTTTTGTGTTAATTTTTGTTTGCAAGTAAGCACAAATTTTGTATATGTGAGTGAGTGAGTGAGTGAGTGAGTGAGTGGGTAAGTGTGGATTTGTGTGGGAATCATCGCTAATTGTTTACAAATATTTGAAGGCTCCCAAAAATAGGCAATCATTAGTTTGTATTTTTGTTTTTTTTTTATTTATTTGCGTGCTATGTTGATGTTAATCATACGACGTGTGTCTGGTGATGTGATGAAGGGTATGCGGTTTGTAGACCCTTTTTTTATCCACATTTTCTTTTCAATTCTTTTTTTTTTTTTTTTTTGCTAAAGCATATGGCAGACAAATTTGTTTATTACACGCTCAACTTGAACTTGTAGAGTTAACTGTGCGTGCAAAATAAAACCCACAAAATAAAAAATGGGTTTCAAAGACAGAAAGACTTAAAGACTAAAGATATGGGTGCAGGTTTTTTGAAGTTCGCTGAAGAAGGATAAGAATATAAGGGTATGTAAGTAATATTTTCTTCTGTTGGTTGGCAAAAAAATAATGTAACTTTCAATTCAATTTATAGGCCAATGTTATGTTATGTTAGTTACTATCGTCGTCTGCTTACTTGGTGGTGGCTCTGGGCCTCAACAAAGTGACTTTCAAATGGCGCGACATTTCTTTTTTCGCTTGTTCAGCAATTGACTTGGTATTTTAGATTCACACATTCAGGAGGACTATCATTTGAAATTGTATTTTTCTCTTCTCTCTTCTCTCTTTTCCTTTTTCATTTTTTTAAGCTGCTTATAAATGGTTCCCTGTTAAAAGCCAAGCTAACAGACTGTCTACCTTATCGAACCTATGACCTACTAAACTGAATGACTTCAACTGACTTTTGCTTGTGTTTCTTGTACTAAATAATCTACTAAAAAGTTGACATTCAATGACATCAATGCCACAATGTGTCTGTCTGTCTGTGTGAATGCCTTCAATGTTGATGAGTAAGCTAAGTTTTATTTATTATTGCTGATACTGGAAAATTGTTATAAAATTTCTTTTTCTTATTATTATTATTATTGAGTTGTGTTTAAATTGTTTTTCACTTTCTCTTGACCCTCCAAAATAAATAATCTCTTATTGCATTATATTGCATTAGTAGAGCGAATATCTGCTTTAAACAGTTTTCTACTTCTTAGTACAATCGAATCCAAGTGAATACAAAAGAAACTTACTTAAGTTGACATTTACCGTCAATGATGATGAGACAATGAGACTTTCTTCTGTTTTTTTCTTATTCGGTCTACTTGAGTCTTTCATTCGTTCAGTCATTCATTTAATCATTTATCATTGTTGAAAGTTTTTATATTTTTTGCTTTTTCTGGGAAGACGGAAGAACTTTGACCGCTTTTCACTTTTGTTCTTCGTCTTCTTCTTCTTGCATTCAGTTATTCATTCATTGAATCATTCATTTAGATAGACAGAGAAACAGACAAACTGACAGACTGACAGATATACTGACAAACTGTCTGAAATTGCTGAGGACTTTTGTTTTGGAAAAACAAAAAAATAACAAACAGAAAATCACAAGAAAATCAAAATAAAAAAAAAAGGAAAAATTAATTTTAAACTTTCGCTTGATTTGTTTTTTGTTTGATTTTCTCTGTAAAGTACTCTGAAGACACTTGATACACGTTTATTATATTATACGAGGGATGTTTTATATGTTAGTGACCTAAAATAAATTTTATTTATATTTTTAATCTTAAAGTAAAATTTGGAGTATAAGAAATGAAACACTGAAGAATTTCACAAGTTTATTTACTTCATATTATTCGATCAAAGGCATGTTGTGTGTTACACCATCTATAACTCAAGAACGTCTCCGATCCGAATCTAAGTATAAATAATGACTACGAATAGGTAATGTTTTGAATTGTAGCTTTGTAACTTAGAAGAATTCATTACTTTTGAAAATTGTCTTAGTAGCATGACTTAGCAGCAGAAGGCATACACAAAGTAGAATAGAGATCGTACTTTTTTTTATATAGAACTAAGATTTATAATTACAAATTATAATTTAGTTATTAATATGAGCAATAGCGACAAAGGCCTTAAGCTCAGGGAGAGAGTTAGAAAGGATTGGAGGAAATTAGAAAAGTGCAGGACCAGACCTGAGCGGGAATCGAGAACCCGCGACTCTAGGATGTCAGCTTGGCGCACTAACCATTGAGCCAACGAGCCAGTTTCAAAGAAGACAAAGACAAGAAGTTAAAAAATGCGCAAGCAATATAGAAATAATATAAAGGTTGACGGTCAATTTGTATAATTTCATATTTTCTGTTGATGGTATACATATTTTATATTTGCGGCTAATGTTGTGGTTGTTCTAGCAACTGACAACAAAACGTAAAATGTCGTATAAACAAGGTGCGGAAATCGACCCGAGCAATATCTTATGAAAAAAAGAATATGAAAAGTGAATTTAATTCAGTTACTAAGTTAAGACAAGATTCCTTGATTCTGAGGCGGTACGAAGTTCGCCGGATCACCTAGTAAGTAAATGTCAAGAAACTTAATTCAATATTCATTTGAAGGAGCTACACAATCGAATTCAATTGATTAAAATTTGATTCTTCTACAACATTTTTAGATTCGGGAAAAAGACTCTGTTACACTAGAAGCTAAAAAGGTCTAGTGACTAAGGAACTTTGTATATTATTGAGGCCACAAGCATTATTAAAGTATGAGCACTGATCTCATCTTTGTTTGGGGCTTTATACCTGTTCATATGGTAAATGTAATTTCCAGTTTTGTTACCCATTGTTCGTCTGTATCAGAATTATTTATGCCAATGTTTGTTTCAATGTCACTGCATCGTAATGAAATACACAAAGATTTATGTCAACGTGCAGTTTTTGTTTGGAATTGATAGTCAAACGGTTTTAGTTCTGTTTTGGTGTTGCCCGTTTGATTCAGTGAACAGTTTTCAGTCTTGTTTCTGTTTGTTTGAAACTTCAGATGAATTGTATTTAAAAGTAGCGAACATTTGTAAATCTAATATAATAAAATGGCTTCTTACAACAGCAACTGATCTGATTGTAAATTGGTGTTGTTTTTGAACAATGTCACATTTTAAATAATTTTTAAGGCAGTGGACCAATCAATCAATCAACAATTTTGACTTCAAATTTTTTTGCTTTCGTGCAGCGAAACAGAAAAATTGAAATGTATGGAATCGTATGAAGCGAACTACTTAGCTTCGTCGCGAAAGCCAGAACGTGAAAAATCGATCAAATTTTTCGACTTCAACAGAAAATAGTATTGGTAAATGGGAAAAGAACTAGTTTGTGAACCAAAAACCAGATGTTTGTGAAACAAAAGATCTATTTCATTGCTTGATAAATGATAAGAAAGTGATTTGGTGAATGGCAAACAATGTGATGATATTACTGCATAGTAAACATGGGGAAAAATTAATCGAGTCAAAAAACACTAATGCATTTCTGATAAAAGCAGCCTCATATTCATGTTTTATTTGATGGCAGATGTTCCTATCTAATTAAAAATTTATTCTAATTCAATCTATTGCAAGATATTAAAATTGCATACTTATTTTTTTTAAATAATTTTCAATAATTACTTTCTGTAATTATCAAATTCAAATTCATAGATGTTTTCTGTTTATTGAAATCAATAACATTGAAGTCGTTTGTGTTGTCCGATGCTACTGTCGACTTTGCAGCTTATCGTCGAAGTCGTTCATGTAGTTAAGCCTTAATCCCCAGTAAACGAAACTGCTCAAAATGAAACTTCTCATTCGTTTATTAAGAAGCCATTGGATATATTCATAAATTGTCAGAATATTACCAAGCAGAAGTCAAAAATTGACTAGAGAAGTGGGTAGATTAACGATATCAACTGACAGTCATTGATTAAGTAATCTATTAAATGACATTATATCAATCCAGAATCGAAGCATTCATATGTGTGAATGTGAGAACTTAAAGAAAAGCAAAGGCGACACCCAATTTTATGTTTAAATTTAGATGCTTTTTAAAAATCCCTCGCATTTTATTTTAGTTATAAATATTTATTTTATTTTTTTTTTTTTTTTGCAAAATTTCAGTTCCTCGACTCAAGTTCAGAGAGGATAGTTGATTTCTTGTTCCATTCATTCTTTTACTTGAAGTTGTAGAATTTCATTTTTCATTTTGTATTTTATTATTTGGATAAGTTAAAATAAAAACACTTGAAAGAAGTTTAGTTTTCATTCAGTCTTTAGAAAATCCGAGAGATCGCCATCATAGCATGGATAATTTTTTTTTTTTAAGTTTAGTCCATCACTAATCAATTGTTGAAATCTCAGTAAAATCGACCTCGTGGTTTTATTTTTATTGTCAATGAAGCAATAAACTTTTGTGTATTGGGAAAAATGGAAAAAAGTGAATTTTGGTTAAACACTTTTATTTAAATAATCAAAGCTGAGTTGGATGAAGTTCATATCTGCTACTACGTTTGCAACTATTTATTTACAATAGGGTAAATGAGTTTAAATGTGGCCGTACATCCACAAAAGATGAACATAGTTTGGGACGTCCAGTGGAGGTGGCCATCCAATAATCGACATGCGCAGTTTCGGTAGCCAAAATCAAGGAACTAACGTCGAACGAGGATATCATCAATAAAACAAACGCCTATTTTAAAGAAACTTCTGAAATCCCACTTTTTGGAATGTTTAAAAAATTTAGAAAAAAAGATTGGTAAAGTGTATAGAGCGTAAAAGGAGTTTATATTGAAAAATTAAAAGAAAATATCAGTAAAAAAAATTGTTTTTCTATCTTTTTCTAAAGACTTATTGATCAGCCCACGTATTACATTTTATTATTTCTGTATAAATATTTACACAAAAAAAAAAAAAAAAAAAATATAAATAACTTGTAATTGAATGAAATATTTTTGCATTAAAATTGTCATAATTAAATTAAAAATGTAAATGTTTTTTCGCATTACTATAAAATGATGAATATTGTTGTTGTTGTTATTGTTATTGGCATCGCCACCACATTTTGTTAAAATGTAAAAATTTATAATTTGATTTTAATTTAATAATAAACTAAAAACAACAAAACATACTTAATTTGAAAATGAATGTGTAATGTGTGCTTACACATAAATTTTTTTAATTTCTACGTTTTGTGGTTTAGATAATTTAAGCTTTAATAATTAATTTTATATTAAGGATTTTTTTGCCACTTTTGTAAATTTATTAAATATGTATTTATTTTTTTAATGTGAGATGACAGTTTCCCAGGATAAATGAATGAATTAAGTTAATGGTCAGATGTCATCCATCAGATTTCTGAATTTTTCAATTTATGCATTAAATTGATTTATTTTGAATGCATGCAATAGATAACAATAAAATGGCTTCATTTGCTTTACAGAATTAATCAATACTGAAGTCATATACTGTGATACTTTACCAAAGAAGGACAAGGACTGTTCAAAAAAACCAAGAAAAGTCAATAATCATTACAGACAAGAAATATTCACATTGATATAAAGGAAATAATACTGATTGAACTGAATGCTGAGTTGTGAAAATACAATTATTCTTTCTTCATCCTTGTAACGTTGGACGAGTACCTACTGTAATCAATTTTGAGCTACATCTAATACTAAAGTACACTGGGTAGAGAGGCAGAATGAAATTAAAAAAAAATATATATGAAATTTTTTCCTTTTTATACTCTTCACGCAGTTTGTAACACAGAGAAGGAGACATTGGAGACCCCATAAAGTATATATATTCATGATCAGTGCGACGAGACGAGTTAATCTAGCTGAAATTTTACACGGAGCTTTTTTTTTACCATAGGCAGTACATTTGTCGGAATCAGCCGACCATCAGACCACTAGGGGGATACCCCCATACAAACCGTGATTCAAATGAAAGTTCTTATTAGATTTTTTTTTTTTTTTTGTTTTTGTTCTATGGAACTGAAATTTGAACAATATAAGTGCCTGATCTATACCCACCAATCTTATAAATTTCAAGACTCTCGGACTAATGGAAGGGGCGTGAAGAGTATTACAACTTCAACAAAGTTAGTTGTTTTTTTAATTTAATTTTATATTTAACTCAAGTACCAGGCAAACAGAAACGCGCAGAAGGTTGATTTGGTCAGTTAAAAAATGTTTGAGACATTATATCTCTGGAACGGCTGAACCGATTTAAATGGTACCAACACCAATGAAAAATTGAATATGAAATTCGTCTTTCAGGAAAAGTGCCACATGACCTTGATTTTTACCTTTGAAGAGGTCGAAAATTCTTAATTATTTTAAGCTCAATTTTAAACTATTGTAGTTCCAAGTAACTTTTCATTGAGCATTTCAAAAATGTATTGTTTTGATGACAAAAATCGCTTGGAACTCGCAACTAAATCGCAAGCGATTTTAGAAAAACGCTCGCAACTTTTTGAAAAAATACAATTTTTTCATAGAAATTTCTGACTGAAGTACCAGGCGAACAGAAATGCACGGAAAACCAGAAGGTGGAAATGGTCAATGTAAAAATGTTTAAGCCTTTATATCTCAGGAATAGCTGAACCGATTTATATGATTGTTATACCAATGAATTGGGTGGCAGTTCCTCTTTCAGGAATAGTGCTCCATGACCTACATTTTACCTTTCAAGTGTTCAAAAAATCACAATTTTTATTTTAAACTCAATTCTACACTAATTCCCATAAAAATTTTCAAAAATTTAAGAACACGCAATGAAAGCTTTACATTTTATCGTCCTCTTAACTTTTGGCTGATTAAGATTGGATAAACCGTTCTCGAGTTGGAACATTTTAAAAATGCAGAAAAAAAAGCGACGAGGTCGAAAAACTCAAATTTTCATATAAATTTCTGACTGAAGTAACAGGCGAACAGAAATGCGCAGGAGGTTGATATTGTCAATTCAAAAATGTTTAGACGCTTATATTTATATTCAGAAACTACTGAACCGATTCAATAAGGGTAGTGTGATTGGAAAGACAAAAGTATTCTAGTTATTTACTGCATTTATATGTCCTATGTCAAAAATAAAGCATAATTTTAGGTCTTTCTGGTAAAAATTGAAAATTTGGAAATGAAATCAAAAAATGAACTGTTTGGAATTTTAAGATTTCAGGAGATTAATGTCATTTCAAAGCTGAAAGTCTATCATTAACAATGAATGTGACATCATTTAAATTCTTCTCTGAATGATCTCTTTGTCATGATGTCATGTACTTTGGGCTTGAGGCATTAGCATAGATGAATGACTTAACAATATCGCAAAGAAAAAAATGTTTTGATTGCCCACGAGTCAATTGAATCGAGTTGCTGCACCAAACCAAGTATAAACTGCCTTTAGCGTTCGAAACTTTAGAAAAATCGAAATAATAATAGCCCCTAAATGCAGATTACTCGTATATGAAAAAATGGTTGGTGATTCTTTTGTCAACACAAGTCACCTGCTTGCAGGACGTAGACCTGATCATCAACAGGTAAAGGCGAGAATATGATGAATAATAGAATAGTAGGGAACTCTGTTAAACAGTTTTTGAGAATAGTCAAACAATATATTTAGTTTCTTAATGGGAGAAATTTAAAATTGTGAAAATGCAAATGAAAGATCCTATTTTCTTATAACATGCATGATGTATTACTTTCAGAACTGATTGTAAGTAAAATACAAAATAAAATAAAAAATTTTAAAAATTCTTTACTAAAACTTTTCTTGTAGCAAATTATAAAGGCACTAAACATACACTTAACTTGATAATACGAGTAAGTATACATGAAATATCTTATTAACATAATCTTCTTACCAAACTAAACTTGTTAGGATTTTATGTTAAATTATGCATTAAGAAGGTGTTTAGAATTTTTGTTGCTTTGAGTTACTAGTAAGTGCAAAGAAAAAGTAAGGAAAATAAAAAAAAAAAAAAAAAAAAAATTTGTTTCAAGAAAATTATGATACTTAAATATTTGGGAAGAGTTTCTCTTATGCATTCAATTATGTTCGAGTCAAAGATAAACCGCATACGCTAAATTGAACGAACAACCATAAAATACTGATAATGAATCAAGCTTTAGCATTCATTCCACATAAGATGAAAAAGTGGCAATCAAGAAATTGTTAATGAAGAAGAACTTGTCTATAATGGTGATGATAATGATGGTACTTTTACTTTTAGTTATTGTTTCACTTGAAAGGAAGAAAGTTTTTACTTTCACATTTACTCTTCTTCGCACTTATGTATTCATTTATTCACAGTTTTTTTCTTTACGTTTTTCCTTTTTATTCTGCTGATATGATTAAACTCAAGTGAGAAAAGTTGAGTAAAGAATCATTATTACTTAAGCAGAATTTTCTACTTAGCAAAAGGTGCCACGTTGATGCCAAACAGCCACCAACAGATTCTCCTACACCAAAATGAACTTTCTGTTCTTGTCGTACTGGTTAAGTTCTTTTCTTTCTTTTCTTTTCCTTTCTTTTTGGGAAGATACCAGCATTTTCCACTTGTATAAAATTATTATATGTTCAAGTTAAACTTCTGCTCTTCTGGTTGTGTGTGTGTGTGTTTGTGTAATGCAAGTTTTCTAATTATGTAATTATAATGAAGAGAAAGAGAAAGGTTTAGGTCAGAAAAGGAAAGTTTTTGTTTATGATTGTGGTATCCTTGGAAAATGTCTAAGATAATTAGAATTTTTGATGATTTTACTTCAATTTATAGAGAGAATTAGAACTAAAAATATAATATTCCTCATACGCTTCACTTTCATAAATAGATAGAGAGAGAGAGGGAGAGAGAGAGAGAGAGAAAGAAATTGGAACATTGCAGCATTGCATTTGATATTTTTCATATAAATTTACCTAAATCAAGTCAATTTTCAACAGAAATATTTGCTTTCCTAAAACTCAATTTCAGTTATAATGAGCAAATATGCCTCTGGTTATTATTGATGATTGTTGTTACACCACAATTTCAACTCAAATTTAAGTTAAGTTGTAATACAAGGGAGGTCTGATAGATTTCTTGAATGACCAATTGATGGTGTCAATAATAAATAAACTTTATATTCTTATGAAAGGGAGGAGTTTGAGAGAAATAAAAGAGGAGATGATGCATTTTTTCGCTAACATTTTCTATCATTTGGGCTTTTTATTGCAATGTGATCACAACAAGAGGAAATGGTATGCTTCATAGTGTGTGTTTTTTTATAATCAAAATACCTAGTTTCTGGATAGAAGGCGATCCCACGATCCCCAAAAAACATTCGACATCGATTATTCATAAAGATACACAAATCTAAATGAAGAGAATAGGATTAAGCAACATTAGCAAGTGTAGTTTTTCATCCTCAGAGATGGTGATTCATCAATTTAAAAACAAATCGATGACCTTCATTATACAGTTTGGTGGATTTATGATACCGTGTTAAGCTTTAGAAATCAAAGGCTAAATGAGCCTCACAGTAGTCTAAATATATCATTATAGCATCTTGGTGGTAAGAGAGTTATAACAAAAATAGAAATTGAATGGTAACTGAAGACTGAGGCCTATTTAAGAGACTCTGAGGAGTAAAGAAGTAAAGAAAAGAAGTCGTTAAGAAAATCGGAACATCTCTGCATTAAATTAAAAACTAAAATTTTCCCTTAAAATTCCTACTACTTTTTCTAGTTAAAAAACTTATCAGACTCCCCTGATAAGTATGCATGTATCATGGTGTTATGTATTTGAACACACATGCATCCTCACTCAGTCAGTATGAGATTTTTGTTATTATTATATCACAGTAAATATAATATGTTGTAAATAAATATATACATATAGTTATTATATTTACCCAGAATTTGAACGTGGATCAACCTCAGGCCACGATAAACGTCGTTTGCAAAAAGCCAATGGCGGTCGCGGTGGTGGATCTGGTTGATGCAAAGGTGAGTTGCGTTGACGAAAGGATCCAGTGCGTGGTGGTGCAAGACACTCCAAAGCACGTGATTGTCGCCTTGAACCCAATGGTGTAGTATTAGCTGAGTTTGTGGATCCTCCTGGTTGTTTGGGATAACCTAAATGAGTGAGAAAAAGAAAAAGAGAAAGATAAAGCGTGAGATCAAAATATTGTAGTCATTAAAATATTAAAATAATAAAAATAAAAAAAAAAAAATAAAAAAAATAGTAAGCTTTAGAAAACAAAATGAAAGTCATTAGCTTGGATGTGGTGATTATGTGTGAGGGTGAGTGTTTGGAGAAGCTTAAAAACTTTGACAGGACACAACCTTCAAATGAACATTTCTTCCTATACTTTTTTCGTTTGATACTAACTTTTTTCTCTACTACTAAATACAAGTTTATAATACTTTTTCACACACACAGACACAGTTACATTCTATTTAACAAAGTCCACTTTGCAACATTTATTCATTTTTCGTGCAACATCAAGTAACAACTTTGCGGCTTTGCATTAGTTTGCCTTTTCCCTCGCCAGCAGAAGCAACAGTACTAGGGACAAGACCAAGACCAATGTCCCATGTACTCAGTACTTGTCTTACTAGGCAACATATTGCAGCATCCGAAGTAAGGGACTTGACTTGACATTTGTAGTATATTGCATATAAGAGAGAGACAGAGAGAGGACAATTGACTTTGAGCATGTCTAAGTTGTCGGCTGCCAGTTGCTTGGTTGTCTTCCGTGTTACATGCCACAGTAACGAAATTTGTTTTAAGCAAAGCGCACTAAAACTGACTTTGAAGTCACACAGTTAGTCAGTCAGTCAGTCAGTCAGTGAGTCACTCCTTCACACACTTCTAAACTCACTCCTTACAGTAGTCATAGTTACTAAGACAAAGTTACCACAAAACAAGCATATTTTAAGGCATCATAAGGAGATAGAGACAAGGCAAGCAAGACGATTGATAAGAAATGTAAGGAAGTATAGAAATGATGGCAAGAACTGGAAATGAGAAATATGCCACATGTGTCGTAATAGTGTTGCAAGTCAAATACAGGCGTGTTAGATGGAAAAACCGCTCATTCGTGGTGCATGCAACAAGATAAACCAATTTCAATTTCATTCACTTTAGTTTGGTTTGGTTTAGTTTGATTTGGTTTTATTCAGTATTCATCGTTGCCATGACTAAGTCACTCACTCACTCACTCGCTCAATCAGTCAAATAAACTGTTGTTGTTTGCTCGTCGTCCGTCTATTGTCAAGGCTATTTAAGTTAATCAAAAAGGACAATTTTTGACTACTCTCACAGTGTAGTGAGAGTAGCATTTTGTCAGATATGTACTGGTTTTGTGGATAAATATTGTAGATATGAGAACAGATGTTTTATATAACAAACAAAATATCTTTTTAATGTTACGAATGAGCACAACTGATTCTTCCAAGGGACAGCAAAGCCAAAAAAGTTTGCTTTCATTTTGTCTTACAACATATTCGTATTGTAATGTATTTACACCTATACAAACATATATTCACACACACGCACACACATACATTACATATGTAAATGTATATGGGAAACTTTTGCATCATTGCATTTGCATAACTGTCGGTTTTTGAACATCTCTCAACTCATGAAGAACTCAACTCTACTCACACATTGACAATGTTGACGTCTATGACTCATGTTAGGTTTCCTCCTTCACTATGCTTCACATGACTTCACTACAGTTTACTTTACTTTATTCTACTTTACAATGCTTGACTTAGCTTAGCTTTATTTTGCTTTGCTTTGCTTTGCTTTGGTTGATTTTCCTCTATTTTTTGTTGCCTCTATTCTATGCATTCTTTATTTATTCCTACTCATGGTGATCCTTCGTCCTACGTCCTTAGTCAGTTATATTGTATGTAGCATCGCATACCTTGTGGCATTTGTCGTTATTTGTTTATGCATATCTCTGAATCCTAAGATTTATCCTACGTAAGTTTGTGGAATTTTTTCCGGCAGATTTGTAATATTGAAATTGTTTTCAGTGTGGCATTTGCCAGGGATTTTTTTGTCTTACAAAACTTACGAGAGTCCTTTTTTTTCTGCACTCAAAACAACAAAACAAAAGTCATCATAGCATTTGAATGCATGTCGCACGAAGTGAGATTTGAAATGGAATTTTGTTATATGTTTTTCTTTTTCTGTTTCGTTTTGATGAAATGTTAAGGAAAAGTGTGAAGATTCTTTTATAGGAATTTCATTGTTATTGAGCAAAGATTTAGGGAATTTTATTTGATTTATCATTTAAAATATTGGCAAAATGTTTGTAAAATTCTTCTTTTTTAAAGAATTTAAGCTTTTTTTAAAGCACATAAAAAGAAGCGACTATTACACTTCAAAATATATTTGTATATCAGAGAGAATAAATGTTTTTATGTAAATATTTTACTAAGAATAACCAAGCCAGAAAGCTGATAATTTATATTTATACTCTGTTGATTTTGAGGCAGATTAGATTTACTTAAAATTTTTGCTAATGCACCCAATGAAGGAAATACCCTAAGTTTCCCCTTGGGATCTAATAATCACCTAATTCCATAGTCAAGTGTCCGATACCATCAAAGCTACACAGTAAATAATCTATTATTTCAACTGTTTTCCAAATATTGGTGTTGAAGAAGATTACTACGCAATAAGTTCATTTAAGCTTTGTTAAGCTGCTACACTTTACTATATTGTTAAGTTTGTTATTAAAGGATTGTCAGTTTTTTCAGAGTCCATGTCCGAAAGCAGGGAGCTACCAAATAAGACAGTTGAAAATGATAACAGGGGAGGAAGCTTTTTTCTGATTCTGCTTCTCATATGATAGATGGCCATATTTCTTGTATTTTATAAGAAATGTTTATACAATATTAAATCAAATTGAATCATAAATTATTTAAAATCTCATAAACAATCAAATTGACATTTTCAGACTTATTTTTCTTTAAGTCTGAGAGTATCTAATTACGAATTATTATCCCAAATTAATGCATGCAAGATAAGAATATTTTCTATAAGTGTCTTCATTGAAAAAAAAAAACCACATGTATAATATTTAATATTTCATACACAATTGCATGAACGCCCAGTTTTGATTTTTGATTGTGGTAATCGTCTATTCAGTGTGAATCGATTTTGTCAGTCGAATTGGATCACTAGGAGGGATACCAACCATACAAAACATGAACTTAAAACAATAATTAGAAGATATAAAAGATGCATGAAGAGTTATTAATTTCTGCTTTAACTTCTTTCAGTATTTAATTTGTGTTTTTTATATCTTATGTCATTAAACTTCTAATCTACTATAATGAGGTCCATAAGATTATAGCGTACTAAATTGTTTACTGTTGGGTTTATTTGATGCAACAAAAAACAGAAAACTTGATGTTGTTTCATTCCTTCTCCCATAAAACTTTCCTTTTAACTGATTTTCAAATATCCCTTTTACTTAACCTACATTTCATAATCTTAAAAAGTTTTTTTTTTTATTGTATTACAGAATAAATATAAAAGGAAATCCACTTAAATGAAGTTAGCTACCTTTGTTTCATCATTACCCAACATAACATTGACCCATCTTCCATTTTCTTTCATCCCTTATTACATCAACATTTAGTATTAAAATAACAAATCGTATTAATTTTCACTCGGTTTTCTTTGTCTTCATTATCAAATACCAACTTTCTTATTCTTGGCCTATTTTATCATACGTAATTTGATATCTAACCACAGTCACCACCACCACCACCACCACCATCTCTTCTTTTTTCATCATTACCCCGTCCCTGCCATTCTCACTCCATCTACTAATTACCATTTTAAAAATATTAATAATCATAACAATTAAACTGTCAGAATGATGACTTTTATTATGTCAATGCCAAGGTTCCTTTAAGGCAAAAATTCAAAGGTAAAAACGAAAAATCAATTAAAATGAAATAAATCACAGACACTTGCACTTTCTGTGATTCCCCCTTTCAGATAAAACATACTCAAACACATATATATAATTGTAATTGGTACTTTGTGTTACTTACCCAATAATGGGTTAGTTGCATTTGGATTGCCAATTACAACGCCTCCAGCTGGATAACTAGTACTTGCTGCCGAACCTCCTAGGCCAGCCAAGCCACCAATGCCAATGCCAATATTTGTAGGCGCTGTTGGTGCTCCATAAATGCAACCCGATGCACTCACAATGCCACTTGCTTGCGTTAATGATTGTTGCTGTTGCAATTGATGTGGATGTGGATGAGGCATGCCACCGACACCGCCTACATTGCCAACTAGGCCCCCGGCACCAGGAATGCCAACTGTGGAACCAGGACCAGTGGCTCCACCACCACCGGCAGCTCCTGCCTGTTGTTGCTCACTTGATTCCTGGCGTGATAATGAAAAGCGACGATTTCCAAGACCAAGACTGGAAATTCCACTTGTTACATATTGTTGCATTGAACTAAGGAAACTCATGGCGGCATTTGTTGTTGTGGTTCTCCTTCTTTATCAATTCCTATTCCTATTGCTGTTGCTGTTGCTGTTACTTCTTGCTTGAATTGCTTATGTCGTTGCTGTCGTTGCTGTTGCCGTTGTTATTGAACTCGTTAGCAGATAATTGCCTCAAATTGTTGAGCTGCGTCTTTATACTTTGTATTTTGCCCCAGTTGGCTCAGTTGCCTCAATTGGTAATGTCGTCGTCGTCGTCGAATTACGTAGTCTGAATTACGAAATTAATCACTTGGAAACTGCGTAATTTCCAAAGGACTTCAACGATTTCACGTCTGTACTCAGTAGTAGATGGTACTTGGTGGTCTTTAAAATTATTTAGCTCTTTAAGTGTTGTGTGGTTGATGCCTCACAAAGAAAATTCCGTTATTTTTCTTACTTTGATTTTCGTTTTTGGTTTAAATTTGTTGAAGTTAAACTTCAAGTGATGTTGTTGTCCTTAGTTTAATGCTCAGTACTGTAGAAAATAAATTTCAATGTAAAATAAAATTATATTCTTTTGGTCCTTTGCTGTCTTTTGAAGATTTCTCAGGTTGAATTTTCCGGTTTGTCTAATTCCACGACATTGAAATTTAAGTAAAATGGAGCTGGAAATAAAAGAGAAAAAGGTAAAAGGTAACATTTTATTGCGTTGTGTTTTGTTGCAGAAGTAAGTTTCTTAACCTCATTGTATTTATAGCTCACACAAGTTTACCTTGTGATGCTTGAAATAAAATTACAAACAACCAACCAACCAACCAACCAACAACAAGGGGAGAAGACAAAATAAAACAAAAGACAAAGGATCTATTTACAGAAATGAAGATTAGAAACAATTATATGTGGCAGACACAAAAAGAGGAGACACTTAGACAGACAGACAAAATCAAAGAGTAGGGGGATAATACACAAATGAATGAAAGAAAGGGAAGGCAAGTTGACTAAGCTTAAGGAAGTGAAGAAGAAAAAACATATACAACTTATTCTTCTCCATCTCCATTTTGTTCTTCTCCTTCTTAATTTCTTTAGATTTTTGTTTTTTCTTTCTTTTGTTTTTAACATTAATTTCTTCTATTTGCTTTCTATTGCAGCAGACGCTAAAGTGTTTTGCTTTAACACAAAAAAATCTTAGCATACTTTCAAGGGTCGCCTACTTTGCTTGACATAAATATTTTCCCCCCTCTTTGTTTCCTTGTTAGCTTTTAAATGTTTTTCATTTTCTTGTAGTTTTTTTTTTTTTATCTTTAGAGAAAATAACAACAAATTAATTGAGTCAACATTTTTAGCGAAAGGCAATGAGAGAAAGAAAGAGAGAGAATGGGAAATTATTTTGATTAAAAGAACTTTTCCAAATTCATTTACATAACATACATTTTTTTAAAAGCCACCTGACAACGAACCAATGATACTTAAAAATAAATTAATGATATTCTAATTTGACTTTGCTTTTAAGCCAATTAATTTTCAATTTTTCAATTTTTCTTTCTGCTTCCAATCGAAATTGTTCAATCAAATTTAGTGACCACTTTGGACAAATAGTTTCAATAGTTTTCATTGCATTTCCAAGTTTCAAATGAGTTGCTCATGGTTTCACTAATTAGTGTTTAATAAGCTAATATATATTGTATTTTTATTTTCCATTACTATTTCCTTCATCTTCATCTATTTTGGTATTTATTACTTGGATCAATAAAAGTCATTAATAATTCTTAAACTCAAAGTAAAAGACTGTTCAGTTATTCTTATCCAATAACAAATTAGCTGCCATAAGTTGAATTTTGCTTGTTGTTCAATGAGCCTTAAATGCTAAATAACAATAATAATTAAAAGCTTAATCATGATAACATAAATACACATTGTACTCGTACATACTCGTATATGTAAAATATATTTATGTATTGTAGATTGGGAAGCGTGTGCAACCAATTGAGAAATAAATTAATTTTCTTAGGCACCTTTGAAACATAAATTATTGAATCAAGACCAGCAACAACAACAAAACTAAAGAAGGCAACTGTTGTCTTGTATATAATTAATTTTGCTCTATTCTTTGTTAATTCATCTCATCTCATATCATCTCATCTCTTCTTATCTGATCTGATCAATAACACAATAAGAGTAATAGTAATCCATCAAAACAATGAATATTTATAGTAAAATGAATAACTAACATCAATCAAATGCATAAATTCTTTTCTTCTTCATTAAGAATCGTTTGAAATATGTCCGTCACTCATCATCATCAACATGATAAGTCGTGGCTAAAGGATAACGAAAAGCAAAGAACCAACATCAGCTCAAGTAATATGTCCATTAGCAAAATTCATTTAGATTGTTGCGCATTATTTGCTTTCAATTTCTGATTTCAATATTTTTTTTTTTTTTTTTTTTTTTTGGTAATGATTCTATTGTTTTGAATTACAAAGACTTTGTAAGTGGGTTTTTGGGTATTGTCCTATGGGTAGTTGAGTGGTTTTCTAATACCAATTTCCGGTACAGAACAAAATGGCCTACTGAGAGAAAGAGAGTACATATAATTAAAGCCCCATGTAGGATATGTTCATAGTTGGTTGCTTGCTTGCTTGCTTGAACAATAACAAAAAGAACAATGAGTTGTTGAATTTGTAGTACTTCTTCTTCTACTTCTACATTCTAATGCTATTCAGTTGAATGTGTTCATCATCATCATCATCATCATCATACTCATCATGTAAAGAAGCAACCAGTAAAGAGAATAATAGTAGTAGAGAAATGGAATGAGGAGGGTGTAGAGCATCTGAAAACCATTACTATTGTCCTGATGTTCAATGGAAATGGAAGCTACTCGTACTTTTGGTATTATGCATATGAACATGCCTTTGTCTGTGTTATGAATGTAATTTACCAATATCACCATGCGTATGCACGAAGGGAGTCTGATAAGTTTATTTTTTTAATTAACTTTAAATCTGTAAATTCTTCTGTAACATTGATCCATTGCTAAGACACCCATTTCCTGGACTTCATCGATATAAAAATATACACATTTTATCATTCTTCCTTTTTCTGGGTATTTGATAAAGATTATTCCTCTTGAATTACAAAAATACGATACTGGCCAATGGAACTACTTTTGCCTTTCCCGAACCACTATAGAAAATTTCTATTCACTACTTTGATTGTTTCTTATTCTTAAATGTATAGTGGGTTATGAATCGACGCAGAAGTTTCTTAGGAAAAAGCTGAAAGATAGAGAAATCTATATGTCTATATTATAAAACAAAGTCCCTCGCTGCGTCAGTCTGTCTGAATGTGATAAACTCAAATACTACCGAACAGATTTTCAAACGGTTTTCACCAATGGATAGAGTGATACATGAGGAAGGTTCAGAAAATTGGAAAAATACAAAAAACAGTCGAAAAATTTGAGAAAAATAAAAAAGTGAGGAGTGCAGGTGAGATGCATATAAGCTTATTAACATATTTTCAAATCAATCAAAACATCTTTGTCAAACCACTCATTAGGTCCACCAAACAGTATCCATTAATTTTTTGGGAAAGGAGAGGCAGGACAACTTCGGCCCGGGTATCTAATACTAAATAAATTTGAGATTCTGATCGAATATCAACAAATGCTGATTCCATCTGTATATCCTGTTTTTCATGCATTTTTTGTCTTATAGATTTTGTTGCGATGTTTATTTTGTGTGTTACTTCGTGCACTTTGACTCTTAGATCATTCAAAACGCAGGCGTTTTCTAATTATTTAATCAGTGAAAGTGTCTTTTTTGGACAATATGAACATGCATTCCAATACAAATGATGAGGAGTTATGATTCAGCTGTTCTATAAACTTCATTTAACTATTCATAAAATACAACAACATAATAAAAGAATGATGCTATGAATTAGGCTTGAATTCTAACAGTGATGATAGAAAAGAAAGAACATTATTATATAGTAATTGTTTCATTGCCTAATAATCAATTCAGAAACATATCAGACCTTCCTGAATACACGTAATCATGTATGAATGTCCATTGATACACTAAGAGTATTAAGTTTGTTCTGCCGTTTTGTTGTTGCTGTTCCATTTGCTGGCCATTTTGAGTTTGCCTTTTATTTGGTCAATACTATTATACAAAATGATAATGGCGTCACAATGGTGACGGTAGCCATTATTTTGTATGTTTTTAGCTTGTGGCTAAACTTTATGTGCTTTTGTCGTATTTGCGTTGAATGCGTTTATGAATAATTCGTTTTTATTCATGGTTGTTGTTGATGATGTTGTTTTTTAATTATCATTTACCAAGTTTCCTAATGCATTTAGTACTTTTTCCATTTAATTTTCATTTTTCCCAACTACTTATTTTGCCACATGAAAAATGATTTCGCCGCTTGGTTTCCTATGCACGTAAAAATGTCATTAACGTATTACGATTTTTCTTGATTTCCTTTCCTAAAACCTAAAACGTGAAGAACGTGAGTTTTCCTCTAATCTTTGATTAAGTTTGTTAACAAAAAGACAGAGAGAGAGAGAGAGAGAGAGAGAGAAACACTAACATGGTTGGACAAAAGCAACTAAGAAGCAACAGCTGCTTTCTTCTCAATGAGACAACAACTAACAGATGTTTGACTGTCTGTGTCTCTGTCTACATAAGTAAATGAATAAAGGAAAGAAAGGCATGGAAAGAGAAGAGATGAAAAAAGGAATTTTCCTTGTCTTAGAAAGTTACACGCAAACAAGTTTTTCAAAAGCTGCTTAACAACAACAACAAGAGCAACAAAAACTTTTAATTAAGATTAATTAGTTCGCATACGAGACACTATCGAGCAACATTTTATAGCCAAACCCAAATCCAAGGTTTGGGGACCTCAAAACCAAGCAAAAAAAGAAAGAAAGGGGGACAACTAAAAAATACTTTAGTCATATGTGTTTGTTAGTCCGTGAGTCATTTGGCAGGGGATTTTATGTGAGAGAGGATGTGGGTTAGGGTGTGCGTGTAATCATGTCAATGTGCGTTAATGAACTCAAGTATGTGGTATCTATGTATATCTAGTATAATTGTGTGTGTGTGTGTGTGAGCTTTAGTTTATTTAGTTTTGTTTTGTTTATATTCAACAAAGTAAACTTTTTTTAATACTATTGTTTTTGTTGCTGCTACTCAATCTATTTAGTTTATATTAATGACATATTGCGACGACATACATATGTGTGCTGTTAACCCCCCGATGTGAATGTTAGTTGTTTGTCTGTCTGTCTGCCTGGGGCAACCACTGTTCATTGAACAATATTCTTTTGAGAATTCAACTGAAACAAAACGCATTTTTTGGAGTAAACAAAAAGCACAAAAATAAAAAAAAATAAAAAAAAAACATATTCATTACTATGGCTGCCTTTCAGATATTATTATCGTCATTATCATTAACATTATCATCATTTGTGGTTTCACTTAACAAAGTCAAATGTAATTAACTTTGTCTGTTTGCCTGTCTAAATGTCATTTATTCATTAAGTTTTGTGTGTTTTCTGCTTTGTTTTATTGCATTTAAATGACATAAATAAATTTATTTTAGTTCCCTCTTCTTATTGCATACTAAATTGCATAAATTCACATGAATATTCTAAAGACCAGACAACAACTAAATTAATAAACTTAAACTAATTTACCATGTGCCTAGAGGCGTATGATTTATATTATCTATAATAATTATAAATATGTAATATAATTCATATGTCCAAGGTATCTTCAAAATCTAAAACAATTAACAACAATTGACAACTTTGGAAATTATTTAATTTAAATAGATGGAAGTTAGAAATTACTATTAATTCTAAAGTGAATTAAATGAAACCAAATTATCACTAATCAATTCGGGATAGAACATCAAAGTATGACACAAGTATTACATGATTTCGAAGTCTAGTAAAAACATAGTCAAAGTTATAGTATTAAGAATATGAAATAGTCAACCAACAACAAGATGTATTTGAAAGTGCTTATAAGAGAAATAAAATTGTGTGGCATTTAGTATTTTTGAAATCAGAAAATAAGTATATACAATAGTAGTATTATCATATATGTATACACTTATATGTAGATATGCAACGAAAGTTATCATGTTCTCACTTGTCTGTCATAAATGTGTAGTCTCATGCTGCATCAAAGTACAAGATTGTTAATCGCCAAGTTCAGATCAGATGAGCAAGTACCAAAACTAAATCATACAGCTTTCATCTCACAGTGGTGGAGTTAAGTCTTATCTAAGTGAAAATGTTAACGCAATGAAGTACTTAGCTTAGTTACTTCTATTACAATATATAACAATTTATAAGAAACGAACAAAGCATAATAACTTTGGATAAGAATATAAGCGCCAAATGAATTTTCGGAGTCTTATGCATTTAAATAACTCGGTTTAGTAGGACCTACATAATACAGTGTTCCTGGAAACTTGAAAATCATACAAAGTCTCAGACACAGCACAGATGGAGCAACATTCGTCAATGAAGTGTTCTGACAAAATCGAATTTCTTTTATTCTGTCTGTGCACACTAATCTCAGAAACGGCTTAGCCAATTGGAATGCATTTTTCACTTGTATATTGTAGCAAGCCTCCTGTAACACATAGCGTTTATTTCATCAGAATCAATCTACAAAATCGGTCGGTATTAGTGGATCAAATTTTGCATAAACAGTTTAGAGACATTATCAAATGAAACAAGTAGTTTCCTTCCTATCATTCCCGTGCAAAGCCGAGGCGTAGCAAAGCATGCTGGGACTGCGAGCTGGTCAGCATATATAAGGAAAAAGTACTCTTTGGGAATTTTTAAGAGGCCTTGGATAGTTTCCCAAGTTTCCTTCAGAAAAAATGCGTCTATGCCATCTGCTTATGTTATGTAATAAAATAAAAAGAAAACTGAAACATTGTTATGTAAATATTATAAAAAACAAGTGTGAAGCTATTTTTTTTTTTTTTTTTTTTTAATAAACAGTAAAATGTTTTGACATTGCAATAAATATGAAAGAAGGCCAAAGTAAACTGAAAGCAATTGTAAAACAATTTTTTTGTAAATGAAATTACATATTATGTAATTTTTTAAATATATTTTTTTTTTGTGTTCATATTTTTTATTTTTGGCAAATATATCCTTTTGATAAAAAATATGTATTTACAAACCCACACACACAAAGAACCGTGAAATAACTGTACTAAATATGTGAGTGAGAAAAAATGGCATATGCTACTCATCACATCAGCATAGTGGGGAGTCTTTACATACCAAACACATGTCGAATTGCTGCCTGACATTGACGTTGAATTGACAATAAAAACCTAAGAAAAAAAAAAACAAACGAAAATAATAATAAAAAATAAATAATCACATATGCACACATATGTGAAAAAGAACAACAATAACAACAACAACAATAATAAAGGGAATAAGAATAACAACAACAAATAATGAAAATAACAAAAGACACTAAGCTACAAAGAGAGAAAGCAAACAAACAAAGACACAAAAACAGATACAGAAACATACAAACGACATGTCATGTTTTGGCATTAAATTTATGTGCGACAAATGCGTTAAGCAGAAGTGAACAACAACAAAAGGAGCAACAAAATAAAAATATCAAAAAAAAATACACACACACACACACACACACACATAGAAACAACACACTAAAAATGATATAGTAGAGGACAAAGAAAGTAAGAATGGATGGATGGACGGATGGATGGATGGATGGATAATTGAATGAATGAATGAAGCTTGTTGCTTCTAACTTGGCGACAAGCCAAAAAACCAAAATTATTTTGCCAAAAATTTTTACTTTTTTATTTTTTCTACTTTGTTATGATGTGCGGAAAATTGACATTTCAAAGCCACATTACGCATGAATGAAGACAAAAAGGGAAAATGCCAACATACAAAATGGTTAGTGAAGAATGACGTACTACTTATGTGGAATGAGTTCAAAAATACGAAGGAAGAAATGGTGAAGGAAGTGTTTAGAATCTTTTTGTATTATCTGAAATAATAATAACAACATCAGCAGCAACAACAGCAACAATAACAACACAACACAAAGGCATAAAAATATATCTCTTTTTTTTTTTTTTTTTTTTTTTTTTTGTGGAAAGGGGTGCATCCATGAGTGGAAGATTTCAGAAATATCATACGCAAGTATAATTAGGAGGCGAGTATGATAGTGAAGACAAATTAATATGTGAGAAAAGGAACATGAGGCAATGACAATGATAAGTAAACATTTTTAGTCATGAAATATGGCTAAACAATTATTTGAAGATTTTCTTTTATCTGAAACACAATTACTTATAAATTTCTATAGAAGACAAATTAATAAAGAAAGTGTAGAGAGAATGAATGTCATAGGCCATAAATTTTGTGTTTTTATCAATCATTTTTATATTTTTTTAGAATTTTTTTTAACTTCCAAGGAAGCAAAGATAAGTTCGCTTCAAGGTTCAATAACTTTGCTATTTTTCACCAAAGAGCTCGAAAGCAAATGACAAACATACACCACAAATAATCAATTGATTATCAAGAAACTGATTGGATTGTTTATGAAAAACTTTTGAAATACCTTTAAATCAATTCAATTTTATTGCTAATATTAACAGAATATTTGATACAGTTGTTTATGCTTATGATATCTTAAAATAAAGAATTTAGGCTTTCGTTTCCCTTACAACTTTTTTGAATTTAAGGCTGCAGTAATATAAGCTTAGTTGTTTTAATAATTAATACCGAGTTACTGTGGGAAAAAATGTATCAAAACCTTAAATTTTTAAACTTAATTCTTACAATGTTTAATTATATCGTTGATATGTGAATAAGTGGAGTATGTACATCTATAATTGAAGTTCTGGTTGAGCTGCACTAGCCTGTCAACTACCATTTCAACATTGGCTAGCTTATGCAAGTGGGTTGTACAGTGATGCCAAGGTAAACCCAAAAGCATTTTGTTTAAATCACTTCGCGCAATATCCGCTGAAACTGAAGATTATAGCTTGGAAAACAAATCTGAAAAGATACATTTTGTTTTCAATATTCAAGCGAGAGTTTTTGTTTATAAATGGGTACAAAATTCTAATGAAGCAAATTACTTCCTTGTTCCCAGAGGATATCAACGTTGTTGAGATTTATATGGCTATTTGGCTTTGTGTAGTGTAAAGGTTATGACTGTTTTAAAACAATGTACATTTTATTTCAAATACAGCAAAATCTTAAAAATATTCGCAATCTGTAGTCTCTTTAAGAAAAAAACTTAAATTTCATTCAATTACTTATTGATTCTGTCTTAGTCTGCCACACACATTGCTTGATAATACCATAAATCATATGCATCTATGTATTTTCATCGAGCTCCTCATCTTCTTTACTACATTTGCTTTAACATTTTGCAACAAACGCATCCTGATGTTTGATTACATTAAGTGTAGCGCAGCACTGAAACTAATACTTCCTTTTGACTAGAAGTAGCTTTCTCGCTTCCTCTTGCTTTCTATTATTCTACTTTTGTTTTCTCTACCTGATTCTCTTTGTCTGTCAACTGTAGTATGCTTTGTGGAAAAGTGATATGCTTTGTTTGTGTTCTGTTTTGCCCCTAAAACATATCAATAACAGATACAGGATACAGGTTATGACAGAATACAAGAGTGCAACAAAGATATAAAAGTATAAAGGTGCTTACTCAAGTTTATTTATGGACACAAAGAAAGATAGCAGCTCTTTGTTATAGACAATGTGTGTGTGTGTGTGTCTACAACTTTGAGTAATGATCGCTACACATGCAAACTTATCTCATTCATATGTTTGTATTGTTTGTGAGTGTAATTTAAGCCTTTCCTTTTTACTTTCTTGTATACTTCACATCACTCCGGTTCATTCTGTGTTATAGTTTTTCCTATTTGTTTCACTTGAACTAACAATATTTCGGTTTTGAATGTGCAACAGTTTTTGATAAATGACTTGCTTTTTGTTGTCTTGTTGTTGTGCACACACTTAACAACAAAGTAGACATTATACTTTTACCTCATACATATGATACAATACATATTACATAAATGTGTAGGTAGATACATTCAAAATACATCCACAGAAACTAAAATAAACAAACAATAGCCATTCATGTGAAGGAGTCAGCTTCTTGATATAATGGTTGCTTTAACTAATTTGTTATGTTGTCAGAAGATGTTTTTTGTTCTCTCAATATTTCTTTATTATACGCCCATTTATGGGGCGTATGCATAATAAACTTCAATGAGTTCTGACGTCAAAGGAAAAAGGAATGATGGTTTAGCTTTCTATGATAAAGTTTTTTTGCTGGCTACGTCTTCAGCAAATGGTCTAGGATTTCTAATAGTAATTCACATGCCCTTTCTATTCAATTTCAGTAGTAGCTAGATAGACCTATGTTGCATTCTGACCAATTTATCTTACCGGGTGAACAATTTAATGTCTTTCTTCATGACGTGTTTGTACCTTCGATTTTATATTCATTAAAGAAAACTATCTTGGAATATTTCCTATGCTTCTTCCCAGCACTGCCAAGAACTTCCATAAAGTACTTAGAAGCTCCAAGGTTTGACAATTCAAGCAATAAACCTAAACTTGGAGTGAGTTCAATGCAAAAAGTATTTTTAACAGTGTCACAATAAATCAATTGAATCAAGGAATGAATTCTATTTGATATCGTAAAGACCTCAGTTTTAAGTGGTTCTTGGTTTCGGTCAACAAATGCGCCAACGTGTGCTTCACTCTGAGGAAGAAAGTTCCACCGACTGTACATCTCTATGGAGACACTATCACAAAATCAAATAAGGTGAAATACCTAGGTCTCATCCTGAATCAAAGGTTTACTGTCGGTCAGTACATCAAGTCGGTGTCTCTTAGCTGCCGAAACGAAATAAAATGGCTTCACTTGCTGCTTAACGGGAGAAGCTCATTCTTTCTCAGGAATAAGTGCACAGTTTATGCCCGAATCATTTACCCTGTATGGAGAAACGGCATCCAGATTTGGGGAACTGCTGCTAAATCCCAACAGAAGAGAGTGCAAGTCTTGCAAAATAAGACATTGCATCTAATGACATGATGCCCATGGTATGTTAGAAACAGAACCTTACATAGGGACATGAACTTGGCGGTAGTTGGGGACCAGATCACCTTCCTCACAAGCCGATATAACGACTGTTTTTTGGATCATAACAATAATTTGGTCACTGACCAATACAATCCCAATCTGGAGACTGAAAAGACTACATTTTGGCTCCCTCCTGCATTGAAGCAGACAACACCTCAGGCGCAGCAGGCGAGTACCCAACCTCCCCAGGCCATAAGCAATCACTTTCCTATAGTCTGTTAAATAATCTCTTTCACTATGTAAAAAATCAGGCGATATATTAACGTAGAAACAAAGCATATCATAGGGCATTACGAGCCCTGTTTGTTTCATATTAATAAAGGTTCAATGATATTTTATCAAATTGGCATAATAAGTATTAACTTCTGGTAAGCGAAGGTTACCTTGTAGAACCAAAAACAATGCAAGAACAACATTCTCTTGGCTACTTAAATGATAAATATTCCAAATTTTACTAAATTCAATGGTTAAACATTATTTTGTAAATGTCCTTTCATAAATTTGCATGAATAAATTTATTTCTATGAGAACCTTTGATAATAAAGTCTTCAAATGTTTTTACCATTTATGGATGGCAGCTGACAAAGTTATGTATTGTGTTCTGTTTTATTCTATTCTATTCTATTCTATTCTTTACACACATTCACTTTCTCTTTTGATAAATGGATCATTAAGTTTAAAGGTTATCTTTGTTCTTGTTTTTTTTTTTTTGGTGTTCTTGTCTTTCGGTTCGAGTAATAAAAATATTAAGTATACGCAAGTTTTGTCAATTATTAAGTATAAACGTTGTGAGTTACACTCAAGCGTAGCACGACTAATTAAAATTATACAAAGGACACCTGAATCCTTGTCACAGTTCCAGTTAAGAAGCAAAATGGCAAGAAAAACTCAACAGCAACGCATCTGAAGGTAACATAAGAAATTGAGGCGATAAACTTTTTCATGCTACGTGCAACACTTTAGGCCAAAGACAAAAAATGCCTCATTGCCTTGTCTAATTATTAAACAAGCAAAAAAAAAAAAATAAAAAAGGAACTCAAGGAATCAGGAAGGAGAAGAAAGAGAACAAGGTGAAGGTGAGTACGAGAAGCAAAAAATGTTAAGTGTAGCAAACTCATTCACTTACTACTTACTATGTTAAATGCAGCTGCTGACACTGAGACATGAACATGAAGATGAACTCAACCCAAATATTGTTGTTGAATACGAGTATATGAAGCTCCTTCCAGTTATGGTCGCGGTGTGACCTTATTACTAAGGTAATGTCACCATGAAACAGTAGAAAAATAAAGAACATGAAAAACGCGAAACTGAACCAAGGAAAATTTCAAGAAACGCCAACAAACGCCATTTTTCGTTCGTTGTAAGTTTCATAAGAAAGGCGAAGCAAAAAACTTTAATTCGTTATGAATTACTTGAAGCGTAGCATAATTGTCAAAAACACCTGTTCAGCACACGCACTCACTCACTCACCCAAACACCTGACAAGTTCAGAAGGCTCCTTCAAGGTTGCTTTTGAAAAACAAGTGTTGGTTTGCCATGTTGAGATACTTTCAAGTGTCTGAAGATAAGAATGAAGAAAAACTTCTGGCGCCAGAAACCCTCTTAGACACCTTAGCCTAGAAGACATTGTCATCAGAGAGGATGATGAGAAGAAAAATTTTAAATCACCGGAAATATGCATTAAAGTTGTAAGCTTCGCCTTCAGTGAGATGATATTTGAGCTATTGAGCATTTAAGTCAATTTAAGTTAAGACGCTTTCTTCGCTTCAATTCTCTATTTTAATATAGATAGATAGATAGATAGATAATAACCACAATAAATTTAATTTAAGTCAAGCATAAATAACGCATATTTAATTATATGATCTAAAGCTGTTTGTTTATTAATGTTGTCGCCTCATAATTCACAAAAGCATTTGAAATATCAACATAAAGTAAGACAACAGGTAGCAGAATGGAAGAGGGAAAAGGGAAGAGAGAAGAGAGAGAATCAGTGAAATTGTATGTATTTTCATTAAAGTTGAGAATAATTAAAACTATCATCATACAACACACATGCGAAGTGTTTGTATCATGTTGATTTGTGTATGCGCATAAACCCTTCGACAGCTGCTAATTATACGCGATAATAAACTAAGAACTAATTTATTTATTTATTAATTCATTCATCGCCATCGTTATATGTAAATCAAAAGTGAAAATTCGTGGAAAATCATGGTTGCCTTACTTCAATTGAAAACTTTGTGTGTGTGTGCATATATTATCATTTTACCTTGATGTTTATAATGTATGAAATCGTGGATTGTCAACCATTTTCAGTATAAATGCAAATGATCAAAGTAATGAAGAGAATTAATTAAGTTGTATTACTCCGTTTGTCAAACCAATCAACATTGCCTATGCAAACATATACAATCAGTTGTTGGGCTGAAATGCCGTATCAGAATACTCCAATTACTGGAGGAGGTAGTCCCCATACAAAATTACTTCTAAGTCAAGATCATTGTTTTTGATATACTATGTAACCTTAATTAAGATCAAAGTTAGTGTTCTTCTTAAAAATTTACAATATTTGAGACAACTAAACAAATACTTGAAATAATATTTAAGAGTTTTTAAATGAATAACTTTTTTATTTCTTAGGATATTCAATGGAAACTTCACAAATGCAGACAGTAGGTGAGCAAATGAGCCTGACTGTACTGTTCCTAGGACACTCTGGCCTTGCTACATCAACCAAAATGGGACTCCGATATGCTACACTTTCACAGGAAAAGGACTCGGATGATGACTGGATTCTTAACAGGGCATTGCGCAATTGGATTGATGGCTTATAGAATGTGTGTTCCATACCAAGATTTCTGTCGAAGCTGTGAAGATGAAGAAGAATTAGAGAGTATGCAACACTTCCTTTGTGACTGCCCTGCCTCTCTCAGAAGACGTAACATTTCTTAAGATATTCACAAATTGATTTGAAATATGAAGAAGCTAATACAAATCAATGTTATAATAATATTCTAAAATATCTTGTTTCGTATGCTTCAATTGTTATTAAATTTCACATTAAACTCATTTATATATGCAGAAATACGAGTACATGAACAACGTAAATTAATATTGTAATCACCTATAGTAAATTTGTCAAAGAAGTTGATATTTTACCGCAAAAACACAACATAAAGTGAAAGCAATGAATTCTAGGAACAACTTGGAATATCAGCAAGGGTTTGCAGTGAAACGGGAAACAAAACGATGAATTCAGACACATGGCATTCATGTTAACTAAGCAGGACAGGACAATGTAGCCACAGCAACATGGTTTGGACAACATGAGCAAGCAAATTTTCGTAAAACAGTACATTTAATTGTTACCCCTGTCTTCTCCGAATATCTGTCTGTCTGTGTTTATGTCTTGTGGTCCTTCTGACAGGACGTGCGCACACATTTCGTACTAATTTTGGCAATTTTGTTGCCTAATTCAACTGGTCGAATGGACCACATGCCACAAGGACCAATAGAGAACAACAACAACAATAACAACAACATCAATAACAACAACAACAAGAACAAGAACAAACATAGACACTTGTACGCACTTGGACTTTCGCTTGATTTGATTTCATTTGGTTGGTATTTTTGGTATTCAACTACATACAACATGAATACATTTATACACAAACTTCATGTATTGTCGTTGTTTGTAGTCCTTTCTCCTGCTTGTTGTATTCGGTTAACCCAATTTTCGTATTGTATTATTGAAAGGACATGTTGAAATTTGAGTTAAATTCATTCAAAGGGACAAGAAATAGAAGAAGCCCACAGAAAATGAGTATAAGTAAAATAATCTGAGAGCCTTCAAGAAAGAGTGAAATTTTCTTATAAATACAATGAGAATCTTATGTATTTGTGTGGTTGTTTAATTAATGCTTAAAGTTTTCATTAGTTGCTTATTATTTGCTTTTGTGGTTATAAGGAGACGAGAAGAAAAATTATACAGTAAACTAATACACACTTGATTTTAGGTTACAAAGTTACTTAGTTTCCATAGAAAAGCAAAGAAAAGAAAACTATTGAAAGTAAGTGACATTTACCATAATTAAGAGCGAGTGAGTGAGTGAGTGAGTGAGTGAGAACAACGCCCTCTGGAGACAATTGGGCATAGTCATATTATTAAAGGATTTGGTAATTGTAAGTGATTGAGTGAAGGAAGGTGGAAGTTGGATTTTGTCTCTAATGACTACAAAGAAGCATATTAAGGATCATTCCACTTCATCTTGTAACTTAAGAAGATTTATAACTTTGGGTTTTACTTATGTCTACTTAGAAAAAAAAAAAACCACAAAAAACTATTGCATACTTTAAGGCTGAAAGTTGAGTAGTTTTCGTTACTTTAATACAAATGTATAGAATCTCATGCCTTTTGATTTCATCTTTTATTAAAATCCATTGCTGTTGTTTTCCAATGAAAATCTTTTCAATCTGTGTCTCTCTCTCTCTCTCCCTCTCCATTTAACAGAGATTTTCTTTATCAATGCTGTGATTGTTGACAACAAAAGGACAAATACTACTAGACAGGGTACAAAAATAAAAAAAGATATACCATAAAAGTAGGGTCCTTTTACTAAGAGTAACTCACCCTTTCCTTCCTCCCTCTGTCTTTTCATTTTTCATTGAATGTTTTAGCAAATAAATAAGTTCATCAAACTGTCATTCAAAGGCATTAAATATTAAAACAGTTTTAAAAGTACATTTTTCTTCTCATCTCTCACTTTCTCTGTATTTCTTTATATGTAAAAGCAACAAGAGGATGAATAAGAAAAAAATGAAGAAAAAAAATGGAGCTCTCACATTGTCATTGTCGACTACAACGAACTTGAAATCACCTTGAGTTGATAAGCATAGTTTAAATGGATTTTGACAAGATACCAGCAACAACAGCAACACTAACAATTCTAGCAGGAGACTTTGACATGAAGACAGTCTATAAGATACAAGGATACAAAAAAAAAGCTAGACGAACTTAATTGAGCAAGTGGCTTTGACATGTCAATGGCAACAAATAACCACTCACACGCGCACACACACGCACACACAGCAAACTTGCAACAAACAAAACAGCCAACAGAAAGGGTAAGAAAAGGACATCTTACAGGCTCCTTAAACGTTTCTCAACTTATAAGCCACATGCTGCTTGCGGCTACTTGCTGCTTTATGGCATTGTATCTTATTGTTCTTGAATTGTTGCATGCGCTGCCATTTGACAAAGCAAAAGACAAGACAAAACAAGTGACAACGCTCAACTTCACATCATTTAGTTTTAAGATTATAAAGTGAGAACATTGTGTTGATGATAGATACACGTACGCATTCACACAGACACAGACACATACACATACAGATACTTTGTGTGTCAAAGATAAGCTCAAAACATTGTTGCAAATTACCAAAATCCTTGCGCTTGAATGCACGCTTTCATACAAACACAATTACATCCAGACAAAGAAATCTAAATAGAAAGAGAATCAGAGTTGAATTGAGTTGAGTTAAGAAGAGGAAATGAGGAACAAAGTGTGATGATGGTAAGTAGAAGTAAACGATGTTACAGCAACTCAACGCAATACTCTCTTGATGTGTGGAAGTGCGTTTGTGATATGTTTAACATTTCCAACTCGTTACGTATATGTTGACTTACACAAGGATTTCAAAAAGGATGAAAGCACACACACAGAAATGAAGAAAGGCAAAATGGTAGAGAGTAAAGTGCAGCAGTTTTCGACTAAATACATTATTATTGTTGTAAGCATTGAATGTAAAGCAACAAAATTTTTGTTATTGTTGCTTTTATTGTCCTTACAAAAGCACACAGCACACATGCATACACATGCACTATTTGATCATTGTTTACTCTTTATTATTGATGTCGCACTGCACTTTACTGAAAAAAGAAAAAACGGAATTTTTTTAATCCTTTCCTCCCACATTGTATTGAAGCTACTGAGTTTCTTTGCTAGTCTCTTTCCACTTTTTTCTGTTCTACTTTCATTTGAAAAAGAACCTCAAAGGCATGCACTCTCTCCCTTCTATCATTCTTCTCTCTTCGGTTCTTTTCAATCTTTTTCTCCTTAGGCCATTTATTTTCTTTTATGTATTGCACATGCACACAGGCGCAATCATTCATAGACACGCATTTCACATGCAATTTCATTGCTTCGTTTTTTTGTTATTGATTTTTTCACTTTATTTTCCAATTTATTCGGTTCACAAAAACGTTGTTCAATTGATGTGTGTTTTACTTATCCTGCCCATTTAACTATCCTTCTTTTTTAATAACCTTGCAAAACCTTAAACTTTAAATGACCTTTTTGAAATGAAATGAAATGAAATGAAATTCTTTAAAAAGTGTCAATGCAAAGAAATCCCTTTTATGTTCACACGCTCATATTCTTTTTATGACATATTAAAATTAATATATATATATGTATTTTTTTTTTATAACCAAATATGGTTACTCAACTGTGAAGAGGCAAAGGATATACTATATGATGTCAAATAAAAATTATGAAAAAATATTTATAGATAAAAAGTTCTAGGAATTTCATCAGTTCGGAAGTAAATAAATGCAAATAAAAATAAAATAAAATAAAATGAATTCTAAAAAAAAGGCTGGCAAACAGGCAAATGAATGATGTTCAAAAGCAAAAGAAATCAAGGGAGACATTGAAGGAGGCCTTGCCAACGAAATGATATGATCAAGTCATGTCAGGAAGAAAATCAGCAAGATAAATGAAAATAGAGAACTCATGACACAGCGACACTAAAGGCTTTGCACCTCCTTGATATATTATTATTTTGTGCTGTCAATGTTCTGCAGTAAACGTGTTTTTATGACTCTCGTTTCTCAGCTCGAATTGACATGTAACTGTGAGTATCTATGTAAGTTATGTAAGTAACATGGGTCTATATGTTTCCAGAAAACGCTCGTTCACAGTCGTTAAGCGGTATTAGTCGCCTTAAAAACACAAAAATGGCAATCAAATGCCTTTTTTCTTTTGTTTATTTGCTCCTTCATCTTCATCGTCATCGTCATCTCCATCGCCATCTCCATTTTTTTTTTCTATTCTTTGCTTGTTTTCCCTTGACGGTTTTTAGAACGAACGAAACATATATAAAAATGAGACAATTTATATACTTGCATGTCACACAAAATTTCAATTCCCCATGGCCAAGAAGAATCTAAAGACAGACAGACTGACAAAGAGACACATGCACACTTTTCTATGTTGTACTTCACCAACAGACAACAAAGAAAGACAGGGAGAGAGAGAGAGAGAGAGCGAGGCAGGCAGCATGTCAAGTGAACAAATATTTTTCATATCCTTAATGCTGGATTAAAGTCACAACAACACAATGCCAACAATATCAACAAAGGGCAACAAGAACAACAAATGGTAAAAATTCGTCAACTAAAGAAAAGGCCAAAAAATAGAAAAAAAAAAGAAAAATGTAAAAGAAAGAAAGAAAAATTGAGCATAAGAAAAAAGCCAAAATGAAAAAATAATAAAAGCAAACCAAAACAAAAATAGCAACAAGCAATGCGGCGCAACTCGGCTACTTCTACTTTCTCTAAAGTCAACAAAGCATCAAGCCAAAAGCTAAAAAGGCATCCAAGGAAGTAATACAATAGAAGAGGAGAAATGAGAAGGACTCAAGACTCAAGTATAGTCATCTTTTATAAGAAGGCGACAAAGTAATGCAGGAAGATAAAAGCCAAGTAAAAAATAACATAAGAGAAAATAAAAGAAAATGAAATGAAAAAGAAAGTAAGTAAGTACGAAAAAAAACAGAATGCGTAAGCGCTTTTCTTTTTTTTTCATTTTCGTATAGAATATTTCTTGCTTAGGCTTTTTGTATCTGCGCCAAACACTAGAAGTATCTATGTTACTTTGAATATTTGTTTGAGTGTATTTATGGTATTGCACCCCGTCAACCTTATACTTATAAGTGCGTGGTTCTTTTTCTCTTCTACTCATACATTTTTTATCTCAAAGGGATTTTCTTTTCTTTAAGTTCAGTTAAGGACAACAAAACAAAATATACAAAAACAAAGACTAAGTGACGTATCACGAAAGTCTTTAAAAAGAAATGAAATGAAAGAAAGTATGATAGCAAGTGAAAAAAAAAAATTGTATGCTCAAAGTTTAAACAGTCAGCAGACAACGAAACCAAACCAAACAAAACTTAAACTGTTCAAGTGCCCTCCTGTGTCCTGTCACTGACTGGGCTGGGCTTGAGTTGAGTTGAGCTGCTGATGAAAAATTGAAAATAAACTTTATATATTTTTTTAAACGAACCAAAGAGGAGAAGAAGGTGTGAGAAGGGGAAGAGTAAAATAGAAAAATGATGAAAAAACAGCGAATGGCAGGAAAATGTCATTTCAAAAGTTTTTAATTAAAATAACTGTGCCATAAATGAGCAGTAACAACAACAAGAACAACAACACTACGAGAAACAACTGAAATACATCTACAACAATAGAGGAAGTAAAAACGGACGACGACGATGGATGTTGAGGCTGAATAAAAAAGAAAAATTAAACCCTTCTACTAAGTAAGTAAAATAGGAACAAAACTGCAATAAAAATATGCAAAAAAAATAATGAGCACATGCACAAGTGCAAGTACAAGTTGAGTCAAATTAGCAACGAGAATTTCCAGCAATAAAAAAATATTTTAAAAAATAATTAAAATAAAAGAAAACTCACTAGAAAATGTCAAACCAAATGAAAGTTTGTAATGCGTATACGCAATGTTTGTCGTCTGTTTATTTTTTTGTTTGACTCAGTATATGAATGAGTCAAAGGAGCAAAGCAATTAAAATTTTAAAAGCGAATGCTTAAACATAACAAATAACAACACCCAAATAGAGGCAAAGAAATCGGAAAAAAACTGTCCAACTAAAAATATAAATTATCCTGGTCAAGGTTCAGAAAACTTTAGTCAAAAGACTCAAACAATTTTGTATTTATAAAAATAAATAGTTTCCTAGAAAATATAGGAAATGTAAACAAAATGAAATAATGGAAAAATATGAAAGATTAAAGCGGAAAAATCACTTTGTAATAATAATAATAAAAAAATATATAGAAAATAATCTATTAAAATGAAAGCTCGAGTAGTTTGTCATGTGTCATTAAAAAATCATAAATCAAATTGTTAGAGAGAAACCACAAATAGAGAAAAATTTCTTTAAGGTGGACCCTCGATTGAATAAAGAAAACCCTACAATCATGTCAAATCAACATTTGATGAAATGATGCATAAAGAAAATATTGTATAAGATGCCCTCTCCACTCTCCCACACATCATCAACTTGATTGATGACGACATAACGTCAATTTGTTAAAAACTCAACACAAATTTTATTCCAAGTGACTTTGACTTAAATGATGATGATGATGATGATGATAATGATGAGTAAAGGTGGAATGGATGCCCTGAAGTTAGTCAGTAGGCGTCATGATGTACAATATGTGAAGTGAAGCATTAAAAAAGCAAGAAAAATTACAATAAAATAAGCATAACAATGAAAATGTGGTCAACCAAACAATTACTTTGGGAATGTAATCTGCATAAGTGTGGGTGGTTGTTGAATATCTTAAGTTTATTTTTAGGAATAACACAACCAACCAACCAACCAACAAAGGAGAGAATACAAATAAAGCAAACAGATAAAAATAAAGTAACTTTTTTGATGGAAAATATAAAAAAAAAAAAATAATAAAAAAATGTAATGATATAAGCGGAAACCTTTTCGAGTCTCATGGGAATATGATTAATAATGTGCTCTGTTGGCATGAAAATTATGCATAATTGGTGTCACTCATATTGTGACATACATTTCCACATACTCACACTCTAACATACTGAATAATGAAGTTCTGAATATTAAAGATGAAGGTGTGTGTTTCGTTTAAACAATTTTAAGGAAAAATACGGAAAAAAGAACTGAAAAATGCAATCCCAATTGAATTGTTGGCCAACTCACTAAAACAGTGAAGTGACTACTTCAGTTTATTTACACGAGGGTTGTAATAATAGTAAGTCAAACTTAATATTCCGTACTATTAATAATGATTAAAAATTATGACATTTCTTCTTGATGGATTGCAGATAATGAGTACCTACTACATTTGACTAATGTACACCAATCTCAAAGGAATTAATTTTTACTCGTAGAAGAAAGACAAACAAAATATTCACTTATGCTAAATTATGAGTTACCTGGACTCATCTACACACAATTCTACCAGTCATTATTGTCTCGATTGTGCCAGTCAAGGATCAAGGATTGCAATACGAATACTACATTTCACAAGTATTGTATTCCTCTATTTTGAAATGTAAAAAGAACTCAAAAAAAATATTAATAATTATTTATTCTTTATTTTCTTAACTATTCAAATGCAAAAGTATTTGCAAATAACATATAGTAAATGGCTGCTTAGATTATAAGTTTTGAGTTTTCAAAGTACAGCCATCCACCACTTAATAATAATAAGGATGTCAATCTACCTTATGACATATCATTCATAATCTATAGAATAACTGCAAGAACCTACAAGGTTTGATATGTTTTGACATAGAAAAACTCACATAGTAAACACAACTTAAGGACAACAACTCGCTTAACTCTCAATAGAAACCATAAAAATAATATCTTTTGTGATGAGGTAAATATTTTAATGAAAATACAGAATTGTGGTTTTAGTTACGTAGAAAACAAAAAATTTTGAAATGTTCAACCAGTCCTGGACATATGGGAATGCTCCTCTATGTGGAGCATCTGCTCTTGCCAAAAATACCTCCAGTAGGAGGCTCAAACATCTCCACACTGATGACCTTTGGGTGCACGGACCCAAAAGAGGACGTAACCTCTCTGGAAAATTGTTTTTAAGACTTTAACCGATCTGTCAATTTCTAGCCTTTGCCACATCAAATTTTTATAGTCGTTAAGTCGTTAGTTGATTTTTGTCCATTATATAAAAAATAAAAAGTGATGTTCAACCTTACATTTTTGAATTGCGAAAACCTTATTCCTAAATGCCTTTTGAGATGATGATTGATAATGGGATTTGTTTGCCACAGTGACTACAATAATTTAACATTTGATTTCCAAAAATTTTTTCAAACATCCTTCGTTTGTTTATAAATTTATGCACATATTCCATTTTTGAAGTAAATATTTTTTTTGATGGAAACTGTCACGGGCAGTTAGGCGATGCTTTGTCGTTCCGTTTTTGTCCCCTCTTTTTTTTTTTTTTTTTTGCTTTTCATTTTCTTTTTATTCTGTTAACAAAGTTTTTCTACTTGAGGTTGAGATTTTCGCCATTTCATAAATATTTTCCCCTCTTTATTTTCTCTCTTTCATTTGATCTACACAGTATTCGCAAACACACACACACACACAAACATGTATGTACATGATTGTAAACAAGGAACATTGTGGTTGATGTTGTTGTTTTTGGTTTTTTAATATTTCTTGTTACCCTCCAAAAAAAAAGAAAAGAAAAACCCACAACACACACACACACAACTCGAACTCGAATTCACACCCACACTCACATCACATCCTCATTCTCTTTCCCCATTGCTTGATGACGCTCGCTGACAAGAGCACAATATTATGCAAAAGCAAATTAAACTTTCATTAATCAACTGTCGCCAACAACGTAACGTGTTTGCTTGCGTCTTTTTGAAAATAAACGCATGAAGTTGATGCAAATGAGTGTGGTTTGAGAGGAGTTAATGTTCCTGGCGCCGGAGGAGATGTTGTTAGCAGCGATGGTGATATAAAAACCAGGAGCATCAACAAAACAAAATCATAGGAATATATGGTAGGAACTTTGTTTGCGAGCTCGCAATTTATCAACGCAAATTAATTTAAAACAATGGCAAATGTGTACTTTTTTCATTGCATACTTACAGGTGTCGGTGGTGGTGGTGGTGGTGGTGGTGGTGGTGTTGGAGATAGTGAGCAAATTGTTTTATCTGTGGTTGTATCTTACTCTGTATTTGACTACTTTTAACCGCTATCGATGTTTTACTCTCTGTTACTCCTCACTTAGCTTTATCACTTTCAGTCGGTCTGAGTCAGTCGGAGGCTATAAAGATATAAAGAGAGGAGCAAAAATATTTAATTTGTTAGTGTCGCCATTGACCGAAATTACTGAAGGTTTTTTATTGAAGTAATTTTTCTTTTTTTATTTGATTTTGATTTTTGTTTTTTCAAACCTTCGCAGGCACGCTTACAATGATATTTGATTTGGATTTCACTCCTCACAATTTACTAAATAAAATTCTACGATTTTACCTTCACTCCAGAAAGCAACTAAAAAATTCACTCCACATACCCACACACACACACACACACATACATACACATACTGAGATGTCTTGATGGACACTTAACTGCTTTATTACGTATATGTCGTCGTGTTTAACCCAAATAAATTTCCGCTTGGCGTCTACACGAATTTCATTTCATGTGTTTTTGGCTTTTCCGTTTTCCGTTTTAGCGCCCATTTTTATTGTACACATGTCAATGTATACGTGTCTTTATGTATGTTTATACATATGTTAATATATGTGTGTGTGAGAGAGAGTATTTAAGAGAGTAAGGGATGTGTATTTTGCTAACGTTTCCGTTTTAGTTGCATGAGTTTCCGCTTTCGTTTTTCTTTGTTTGTTTATTTGACTTTAGACACTTATATGTATGTTTGTATTCAATGGTGGCGTTGGTGTTCGTGGTGGTGGTGGTGGTGGTGGTGATGATTGTGATGTCCTTTTGAGGCGTGTCCGGTGTTTAAGTGTTTGGTTCTGTTTTATTTAGTGCTCCTACTTACTGCTGTTGCCTTACTATTCAATGAGAAATGTTGACTTCAAGGACGATGTCCTTTTTTTATAGTATTTCCAGTTTATTTTTTTAGCATTCATTAGGAAAGTAATTGCTTAAACTTGATCCTGTTGACCATTAGCTCAAACTCAATGTAGGTTAAATCCATTGAATTGTTAAACAACATCACAAAATGATGGCACTTCAAGTTTCATGTCTGATGTCTGAAGTCTGTGAAGTGTTTTTTTTTTTTATGATTTGAGTATTTTTGTTGCATGCAACATGCGTACGACATTTCCTTTTGAATTGTGTGAGCAAGCATTGTCAATATTCTGGATAAGGATGACTTTTCCAGGCAGTCAAAATGCAAAAATTAATGAACATTAAGAGGACAAGAACAAAAATCTTTGTTGAAAACGCAATGGCAACACTCAATTTGAAAACGCATCGTGCGTGAGATATAGAAGTATAAATGATTCAGAAAAGGAATCATCGTCATCATAGATGGAAAATGTTTGGAATGAAATTTTATCTTTGGAAAGCGTTGTCAAGCACAGAAAATGAAAATGTACATATAACAAAGGACAACAACAACAAAAATAATAACAAAATGAATTGACACATGAAAAGTATGCGAAATGCAAGCAGTCAACACATAGATACACATACACAATCTTATTCAGTTTATATGGTTGAGGATGAGGATACAAACGAAGTGACCACACTCTTCAAATGACAAACTGTCAAAGTATTGTTGACTATAGAACATGGAATGGTGAAGTGGTGGAGTGGAGTGTCGCATGATGGCACGCACTTAAGTGTGCCGAATGTGACAGACGCGGTCATTATTCTTTTCAGTTTTTCTATTGTTGTTGTGTTCTTCAACACTGGCACTTCACGATTTAATGCTAAAAGGGTCTGCGTTTCTCTTTCCTTTTTTTTTTTTTTTTTTTGTTATTTAATGGTGGTCACTGTCATTTTAAAGCCACTGAATCAGACAATGAGAAGCACCATAAATGTCAAACAACAGAATGGAATGGAATGGAATAGATAGAAAGGTTTCCCAAGCACGCAGATTTGAAGTATTTCACAAGCGGAAATGAAAATGCCAAAATATTTTAAATCTCTCAACAACACACTTCTTGCATCTCACATCTCTCATTCAATCATTCTGTGTATCTCTGTCTGTCATTTTTGTTAAAATCAAATATGCCTAAAACCACGTAATTCCATTTGTAGATTTTATATTTTCCCTCCTTTTCGAAGCGATTTTCATTCATTTGCTTTTCACATTAAGCGAAACCCTTTTTTGAGTGAATTTATCACGATTATACACAGGGATTCACAGACATATGTAAGCGGGAGTTGTCCATGTGGAAATTAAACGGAAATCCTCATATATGATTTTATTTTGTTTACAAACATTTACAATAAAATTCTCTTTCCCACCAAATATATGCCTTAGATGGTGATCAGCATTGCCTGCCCGCTACCTGCTGCTTCACATTCATTTTTATTCCTTTACTCGTCTATGAAATCTATAAATTTTACACATAAAATCATAATGTATGGTTGCAATGTATGTTCTAAATGTTGTTGTTATGTGGTGGAGACTACGAGAGAAGTCTAATAAGTTTTTTAATTGATCATCGATTCATAATTTGTTTAGGAAGATAAAATTCACCAATTGAGTAAGGAAGCTTGAAAACTGTAGGTAGAAGGTGACTTAAGTTCTTCGAAGAAGTCAAATTGACACCGACTATCTTGAGTCACTACATCTAATTAGTTTGACTGAATGATTAAATTAGTTATACTAATGATTATTATCCCTTTCCAAACAAGAAAATGTTACTCAGTGGTAAGAGATTTGAAACATATGAGAGAATTGAAAGGGAAATTAAAGACTATTTTGAAGACGAATATAATTTTTCGGAAGGCATAGACAAGTGCATCGATCTATACTAAAATATTAATTTGATATATCAGAAACTCATCTGGCTCCCTCGTAGGCTTCATATTTGGATTCTTCGTCCTATATTTTTGTTTTTTACCTTTCGTATTTTGGTCACGTAAAACATCAACGCCAACAAAAATAAAACCTAAAACTAAACTACAAGCGAAACATAAAAACGGTATCTGCAGCAGCACAACAGAACACGACAATAAAAATAATAAACAGAACAACCACAAAACATTGAATGTGGATATAGAAAGAAAATTGTAAGGATATGTGCCAGAATTCACACGGAATCAACATCTCAGTCTGGTATGTGTGTGTGTGTGTGTGTGTGTGTAAGCTTGTGAATCTGTTAAAACTTCAATAGCAACACACTTCGATAGATTGTATTGTACCATTAAAGAGTTTAAGTCAACGTTATTCTATGGCACCCTATCGTGCCAAAAATAAAAATAAAAGAAAGAAAACTTTATATCAAGAGAAAGGAGCAGACAAGAATAAAATGTTCTATTTCTATTTTTGGAAAGGGAAAATGATTGATTGATTGTTTTTTATGCTTTTATACTTATTTTCGGTTGCAAGAAAAATGCTTTGTAGCATGTCGGGAATTTTCAGATACCTAGACACCCCATTGATCTGGTCTAAAGAATTTCAACTAAGGCGTGAAGAGAGGAAAAAAAACTGAAAAATTTTTATTTTAAGAAGGATAAATCGTAAAAGAAAGAAACTTATTTTCTATTTCTTTCTTCTGCAACTTTTGCACAGAACGAAAAATATTGCTGGTTTTGTAAGACTGCAAAAAAAAAATATTGTATTACTTTTCCCTTTATGTGAGTACATGAAGAAAAACATTCACACACACACACACACACACATACACACACACATATATATATATATATATATATATACATGGACATGCATGAACAAACACATGCAATCAATAGCACATACAAAAATATAGCAAGTAGTTATTTTTTTTTTCTTTTTATTATTTTCATGTTTGTATATTGTTGTTGTCTTTGTATGTTTATAGATTTTTCAATATTTGGATATTGAAAATTTTGCTCATTTCATTTGTATTTTTAAAGTTGTATTAACATCTTTGAGAAACTCGAGTATTGAAATCAATCTAAGTTTCCTTGAGTTTGGATTAAGACACAGAAATAACTTTAAATTTGTAGGCTTAACTTTTAAATTTTTGTCACAATGTTTTTTAATGTGGTTCAGAAAGTTATTTTGCAAATGGATCAGAAACCAATAGAAAAACGAATGAATATTGGGAGTATCCAGAACAGATCGAATTTTTCTTTTTTTAAATTTTGTTAAAATAAATATTTAAAAAAAAAAAATAAGACCACTATATGGAACGTTAATATTAGGAAAATATGATAAAAATGGCTTACTAGTAGGAAAACTGGAAACATCTACAGAAGGCTTATGTATGTTCAACAATAGGAGACTTTTAATTTTATGTAAATTAATTATTTATTATAAACTTGGTCATGACAATCTGTCTATGGTAATGAAGAACAACGAACGGTTATCGTCATATAAATAATATTTTATGCCTTTCCTAGACTTCGTTTAAGGTGGCTTCACACGACCTTTAACACGAACTCCGTATTACATAGTGACAAATTTGATCCCATTTTTTGTTTAACACGCTTTAATTTTCGTTCTAACACGGTAGCAAAAAACAAAAATTTCTTTTATCTAAAATATTTGAATTTAAAATTGAAAGTTTTTTCCACCCAATACAACATCACTACTACAGCTGATGAATCAGAGTAAAATTTTCACTTCCAAGACTGTGTTCAGAAGAACTCAACATTGAATGGATGTTGGAGGAAAGTTTGAACGCCATTTGTAAAAAGCTAAGAACTTCAATTATCACAAAGTAGAATAAATGAGATTTTAAAACTTGCTAACTCAATTGAAGCTGAAGGTTGAAATTGTTTGTAAACAAATACCTCGATGAAGAATTTTTCATTGAATTTTCTGCGAATGATGAAAAAAATTCAAAATCTGATGACGAAAGTTCTGAAAATATTGAGGCTATAAAAGGCTTAACTCTGAAAAAGCTTTAACAGGCTTGGCATTCGCCAAAAGCTTTGAAACATTTTTCATAAACTCAGATTTATCCATTAAAAGATGTGTTCAATTTTCAAGGGAGTTACACAAAATCTCTCACCCTATTAAGATTATTACAATGAAGATTTGAAATCAAGAAAGCAATCTAAAACTACGGATATCTTTTCCAAAAAAGGTATGAGTGATGTGGGTGGACCGCACAAGCATGGTAAAAAATAATCCTATGGTATCAAAAGTACTCAAAATATTATTTTCTATCTGACTTTATTATTCACTCTTTAATATTTCATGTGTGATTATTGTATTGAATAAGTGAATTTCATCTTGAGCTCATCTTCTTTAAAATGTTATTAATATGTTAAAACAACTTCTTGTTCTTCATTCCTTCTTTTTCACTTTTTTTTCTAAAGAAACTACAAAAAATTGCAACAAATTCAAATTTGTGCTTGGCATATTTTGAAAATCCTATAAAACAGGCACGTGTTTGTTTGCCAGCGTTTTTATTGAATTCAATTCATGACCCACTCAATCCACATGTGTGTTCTATATAGTTTGACTATTTGTTTTTTTTTTTGTTGTTGTTGTTGTAAAATTCAATTTGTTATAATTCGAAAATTTCATTTTATTTTATTTTCTTTATCATTTATTTTTATTTACAATAAAGAAAAACATGCAAATTCACCAAAAATAATCCATTCTCGATACAAAGATGATAGATAGGAAAGGGATAAAAATGAGAAATAAAAATATATTATTTTACTTAAAGAGTTAAATTCTATAAACGTTATGTAGTGCAGAGAAATATGTATCAGAGATGTTATAACTTACAGCAATATTGACATATTTTATGTGTGAAGAGAAGAATCAATAAAGCTTAGTAAGTTCGTCTTTTTGCCTCACAGAAGAAATTCTACAATAGTACAACTATTTAAAGATTTTATTATCCATTTATATTTTATATACCATAAGATAATTTATCGAAACCATTGAGATTTTAGCACTGGAAACAAAACTCAAATTTTCTGCAGATTTGTAGAATAAGTATTTCCAATTAATTCAAGAGGGCTCAACTTCTCTTAGTGTAATAGTATGAGAAATTCGATTGATGAAACTCCCAATGTAGGATGATATTGAAAAGTTGAGACAGCTAGTTAGTTCTTAAAATAGATTATTTAATTGGGAACAATCTGGCAAACAAATTTTAAGAGAATATTTTTTATGTTCTTTAGATTTACTTTTCATACACACCTCAACTTAAATCATAAAATCAAAAAATTATAAAAATATAACAAGGTGAAAGACTTAAATCAAATCAACTAAAATGTAACTTAAAATAATTTCAGAGGCGTGGCATGTCGTCATTGAAGAATAAAGACAATAATAAAAGAGAGAGAAAATGATGATGACTATAAAAAAAATGGATTCCAGCTAAAGAAATAAAGTTTTTCCAAGAAATTCGAAACCAACAAATTGCAAGCAATGAAAAAGACAAACGTTAACAAGACTCACACACACACACACACAAAATCACACAAATTCGCAATATGAGTACCTGTATACATTTAACAAACACATACAAATGCGTATATTTGAAGTAAATAAAATATAAGATAGAACATGAACTTTGGTTCATTGAAGCTTATAGTACATGTTTCACACCCAAGCAAGATGAAGTTCCTCATATTTGTATATAGATATTCAATTTTTTAAGGCAGCTTATATGACAACTATATTTGTTACATAGGATTTGTCTGATAGATCTAAATTTAAGATATTATACTCGTAAATAATATCAACTACAATTTTTAATAGTTTCATGAAGTTTCATATGAATACTTCAAGAAATGTTTAAGGTTTCCATACAAAACTCATAAGTTGTTTTTTCACTAAAATCCTATAAATTGAATACACATATATTATACTATCAGTCCTGGTATGCGTTGTTACTCTAAGTTTTATAAGCAAAATTTGATCCATCAATTACTTCCTTTTCCTATGTTCCGATCAGGAAGAAACTTTACTCAAACACTCTTCAAACTATTTTCCCTGAAAATTTCATCAAAATATGTAGCGTACACACACACAGACAGACAAACATAGTTTCATATTTATATACATATATAGATAGATAGTATTAAATAATTGTTCAGTGTATCTAAATATTGATTATTGAACTTAAAAAATTTGGAAAAAATACATTAAAATGCTGAATCTCATGTATTGGTTTTATAATAAACGAGGAACTCCGGTTCCAACAAAAAGATAACTTCCAAACTAAGATTTTATTTATTTATTTTATTTTAACACATTAAACCTAATATATAATACTGGGGCCTTCGACTCGTGAGTTAATTATATCTACATATGTGCTAAATATTTATGTTTGAGTGCTTAAAAAGATTATAAAATTTGCCAATGTTAACGGATAAAGGAGTTTTTAATAGTTGGGATGGAACTTGAGAACCAAAAAGGGAGGCTCTGATGCTCCCCAAGTACTGGCAGGAGTCCAGAAGATGGTCTACGGTCTGTTCCGTTGAGAAGATGTTTGTGGGTATCCTGTGAGTGTCCGATGCTCAGGCGAATAAATATACCGCTTACCCAAACTAAGATACTATGTAGTTTGCATAGAAACTAACGGATGAGCTCTGACGGACAAGGCCTCCTCCTCCAATCGATTCACTTCGCCTGTACACACATCAATTCGAAGTGATAAATACAAATATACAAACAAACACTTACTTCAGACATTTATATAATGTAAATATGTTTATCTTGTATTATATTCTATATAGTTTTTTTATTTATTTATTTATTGAATTGTTGCTCAGGTGCAAAATACTTTAGTTAACGAAAAAAAAAAAAAAAAACAGAAATATTGAATGGGAAAAGTAAGAAAGTTGTTCAGGTAAACGAAGAAAAATTGAGCATGACGTTAATACAAATAAATTGACATTGAAACGTTATGCCTCTTCTACTATATGTCTATATTCTGTCGATCTGTCTTTTATGTATGTCAAACCAACCAAGCAATGACAACAATCATTCTATCATCATCGTCATCGTCATCATCATCATCATCATCATCACCATCACCATCAATAGAAACGATGGCTGTCTATCATTCTTTCACTTTCATTTTCTTTTTCGTTTTGTTTATTTTATTTTATTTGATTGTTTTCGGCTTCGACAGAAGAGAGTATCTGTCCAATATTCTATACATATTTGTTTTCATTACAGGTTGTCGGTCTATCTATCTAGTTCTATCAAATTTTTTGTCTCAATCTCTATATAATTTTGTTACTTTTCATTTGTTCTATGTGAGTTTGACATGCACAGAAGCGCGCTAGCCATTATTGTTGATGTCTTTCTGATAAATAATTTTTTCTGTTTTTTATTGTTTGCATTGCCTTTTGGTCATTGATCCTTCAATGTAATATGTCCTTGGGCATTTCGTTTTATTCATTTCATTTTGTGGCAACAAACAATTCAATTTGTGCTGGAAGCTACTGGTTAATATTCTGAGTACGGTAAGGGCGAGCACCTTTACAAAAGGTGAATATGACTATAATGATGATGGTGATGGTGATGCAAGAGTCGTATCATTTTTTATTGTATTGTATATGATTCTATAGGGAAAATATCAACTTTTTATATCTTTCAATTTTATATGTTTCAGCTTTCATCACATATACTTATAAATATCATAAATTTATAAAATGGCAAAACAGAGGAAGAAACTAGAAAATTCTAAAGAGTCATCACATCACTGAACTACAGCTAAGCCTTGATATTGCATAGCGAAAAGGCAATGAAAAATGAAAATGTGAAACCACCATAAATACTACAACAACAACTCATTTAAATATTCCATATTCCACACACATAAAAATAAAAATAATAATAAACAATTTATTACCATATAAATGCATAAAACTGAGACCAGTTGTTTTTGGTTGAATGCAACATTATTTTTTAATTAATGCACTTGATTTTTTGTTTTTCATATTTTACTACTGCGGCATAACGTAAAGTTTTTATAGGGGTTTTAGTTAAAATGTATGATAAAATATTATTTAAAAATTTACATTGGCAACTTTTTCATGCTAAAAGATTTATAAAATAAATTACATGTGTATTTGCGAAAATATAAAATATATTTATAAAATAAGCTTAAGGCTATCGTAGCCTTAGCTGCTAATTTAGTTTTAGTTTGTTTGTATTTTTTAATGTTTATAAATAAATAAAAAAAAATATTATTTATAGAATATAAATAAATTATTAATTTCTGATTTTATTACATAGGTTTTCCGATTTAAAATTGTTCCTAATTCATCTAATATCGAATATCAACCACATCAAGTATCGAGTGATTTATGAATAATTAACATGCAAAACCATTAAAATGAAAAAAAATCATTTTATAAAAAAAGAGATTTCAAATTTTTGATTTGATTCAATTGATTAAGGTTTATTTTATATTGAAATAAATGACATAATTAGTTTATATTAAATTTTTATAGTCCTTCATACAAAAATTTTCAATTTTCTCAGAAACATATCTACCTCCGTATATTTTCATGAATGAACTTCCTTGTGTTTTCGGAGGCAAATAAAAGACCCTTTATACCTTTTACACTGCAGATTTACATTCTTCAATTGGGCAAGATGTGATAATTGCCAACTAAACAGATGGTCAGAGGTCATCCGTTTTAATGGTGTAGTACTTGTCAAAGATAACACTTAGTCCTCAAAACAAAGCTCATCTATTGGTTAATTGGTAATAGATCAAAACTCAACCTTTAAAATAAAATAAGGCACTACAAATTCATACTGAAGCCAGTTTGGACATATGTATGGCATACAGCTTTAAGAAACTGCAGCAAATTCGAATATAAATATTATATAAAGGTTTTAAAACATAACATTACGCAAACTCACTGGTGCGCCATGGCAATGACGATCTACACAGAGACCGGTTCAGCAAAAGGTACGCGGAAAGGCTCAGATCACACCCAAACTTCTCCTCACAACGCAGACTTAAAAGTACTCATCCTATGGTCCTGATTGATAGTAGCTAAACTGGAGTTTCCGTACCTGTGATTTTTTTCTTAAGTTACGTTAATTTATTAAAGTTTTCTAACCAAACTAAATACAAAGCAAAATGTACAATATCAACTTTTCTATAATGGGTTTCATTATTATTTACATATTCTTTATGGAAAATAGTAATTTATATAAATAAAAGTTAACTTAGTAGTCAGTAAAGGATATTTGTCTTAAAGTCCTGGAGAAATTATTGCAAAAACTATAGACTGCCTTAGTTGCGAACTATAACTCATTATTTTTCTGACTAACAAAGTATTTAATTCTGGTTCAATGATATTCAGTGAGCTTTAAATTCAATTGTTAACTACAATATACGTATTAGGTTTATTCCAATTCATAAGGAAAAAAGATTCATATAGAATCTTTAAAACTTCACAAATCCCACAAGCACAATTTAAAATAAGTGAAAAAATCTCAAAATTATTTTTAACAAAAAGTCGCTTTACCAGCAACACAAAAAAAAACAAAAAAAAAAGATTCTTTAATAAAAGAACATGAAAACGCTTATGAAGCAACTTCATGTATATGGAATAAATTATCAACAGCATGCCAAGCAAAGGACAATATTGATGGGACAATATAGACTATTGAATATCCTGCGTCATTGAAAATTTGAATGAATGTTGATAATGAATATTTTATATTGTTGCGACAAATAATAAACTTCCTTCAAAAGATGAAAAAAATAGTGACAGGTGACTGTTCTGACTCTACAGAACTGTCGTAAGTTGAAGAAAGAATACGATGAAGAACAAGATAATGATGATGCAGATGAAGAAGAAGAGGATAACCATCAAAAGTAATACGCTGACAATTATTTTTCTAATTATTGAGAGAAATAAAAAATGATCAAAAATAATAAATAAACATAGATGCATAATAAAAGTTAACATAGGGAAAGGAAAACACTAAATTACTAATGACAAAAAGAAAATTAAACGAACTTTATAAGAAATTAAGTAATTTCTCTAAATTTTATTAAACAGAAAATTAGCTTTGTTTTCCATTAAAATACCAAATATGTTTTTAAATGTTGCAAATATGGCATAAGTTACCTTTTTGAGATAACAAACATTTGGACAAATTTTATATACCTTTTTATGTGAGCAGGGTATAAGAACACAAACAAATTCGGTTAGGCAAAACAAGTAAATAAAAATTATTATGATTACTTTACCAAAAATACAAAAGTAACAAAAACATTTATAAAGTCAAATAACTCAATCTGTTGTACCTGAAAAGTGGAAAAATCCCAACAGACAAACAACAAGACAGGCACAGTCTCTAGGGATATATGTACACATTGTACCAGTTGGTCGGGGACCATGCGAAGTAAGCATTTTGATGCATTGGTCATGCTAAAAATAACCAATGAAACAAATTATTATTATATATAAACTTCCCCTCTTACTTCTCTTCCTTTAATTTTTGTTACGTTAACTTATCCAATATAAGATAAGTTCTCTTACGTACATACATCCATTTAAAAAGATATATTTGTTATAAAATTGTTAAATCAAAGCAAATTATACAAAAGAAATAAGCTTAATGCCTTCCTTGTAGTCATAGCTTCAATTTAAGCTTGTTTCCTAGGAGATGATTTTAGCCTAAGAAAACCAGCGACAATAGAAAATCTTATGACCAGTGCAAATATATTTATTCCCAATTCTTAAGAAATATAAACTATTATATTAGAATAGAAGTTCAGAGTGTTACGTACAAACAATAAGTGACTCGTAACCGCAAATTAAAAAAAAATGGATCCAATGAATTATGGCTTATATAAAAAAAGTCTCCTCGGTTTTTTTGTGCGTTGGTGTACATAAACATGGCATCACTAATTCGATAGTGTTCAAAGTTATACTGATTTGAATAAGAGTGAAATAACTGAAGAAATACGCTGTAATACTGTTTTACTTTATAAAATATAAAAATTATCTGTGAAAAAAGTCAGCAATATGAACTCAAAATATTACACAATAAAATTTAATTAAAATAATCATCCCTCGAATATAAAATTCATACAAAAAAAATTTTATTTTTGATTTTCTAGTTGAAATCAAAAAATAATTCCAAGTTTTGAGAATATTGAAGAAAAAACAATTAATAAAAATTCTAAACTGAAATATTTAAATAAAATAAAAATGACAAAATAATAGGTTCCAAACAGAAAAAAAGAAAACATCCAATGAAGAAATCTGAACTACTTAAGGTCCATAAATTGGTTCAGAATTATAACTCAGTATGCAATTATTATTTGATCATCCAATCCCACTCTTTAGCTTTTATTTTTCGATTTTCTAATTGAAATCAAAAAATAGTTCCAAGTTTTGAGAATATTGAAAAAACAAATTTAATAAAATGTTTAAACGAAAAAATATAAATAAAATAAAAATATAGACATAAATAAAATATAACAAACAAAATAAAAGATCCAAAACAGGACAAATTGGAGTGAAGAAATCTGAGCTACTTAAGGTCATTGGTTCATTAATTGGTTGAGAATTATAATTCTGAATGAAAATGACATGACAAGTTTGTCCAATGTATACAGCTATAGACATACTTATGTAAGTATGTATTGCGAACAATTATTTCTGGTTTTTCTGGTTCTGTAAATCAATTACATTTTGAATCATTCTTTTAATTTCGATTTAATATTATTTTATGTATTACATTAATGTGGATCGATTTTTTTTAATTGAAATAAAAGAAAGTGTGTACTCGTTTTTAGTAAATTAATTGACAACAAAACTGAATTAAGGTATTTTAAAGAAATATTTTTACATATTTTCTTAATGCCTTCCTTATAGTCATAGCTTCAATTTAAGCTTGTTTCCTATTTTTTAAATAGTATATAAGCTGTTAATAAATAAATGAAAGATCATATACTGTTACTAAGTAGGAGATGATTTTAGCCTACGAAAACCAGCGACAATAGAAAATCTCATGAGCAGTGGAAATATATTTATTCCCAATTCTTAAGAAATATAAACTATTATATTAGAATAGAAGTTCAGAGTGTTACGTACAAACAATAAGTGACTCGTGACTCGTAACCGCAAATTAAAAAAAATGGATCCAATGAATTATGGCTTATATAAAAAAGTTTCCTCGGTTTTAGTGCGTTGGTGACATCACTAATTCGATAGTGTTCAAAGTTATACTGATTTGAATAAGAGTGAAATAACTGAAGAAATACGCTGTAATACTGTTTTACTTTATAAAATATAAAAAATTATCTGTGAAAAAAAAGTCGGCAATATGAACTCAAAATATTACACAATAAAATTTAATTAAAACAATCCCTCGAATATAAATTTCATACAAAAAAATTTTATTTTTGATTTTCTAGTTGAAATCAAAAAATAATTCCAAGTTTTGAGAATATTGAAGACAAAAAATTAATAAAAATTTTAAACTGAAATATTTAAATAAAATATAAATCTCAAAATAAAAATGACAAAATAATAGGTTCCAAACAGCAAAAAAGAAAAATCTGAACTACTTAAGGTCCATAAATTGGTTGAGAATTACAACTCTCTGTATGCAATTATTATTTGATCATCCAATCCCACTGTTTAGCTTTTATTTTTCGATTTTCTAATTGAAATCAAAAAATAATTCCAAGTTTTGAGAGTATTGAAAAAAAAATTTAATAAAATGTTTAAACGGAAAAATTTAAGTAAAAAAAAAAATATAGACATAAATAAAATATAACAAACAAAATAATAGATCCAAAACAGGACAAATTGGAGTGAAGAAATCTGAGCTACTTAAGGAAATTGGTTCATTAATTGGTTGAGAATTATAATTCTGAATGAAAATGACATGACAAGTTTGTCCAATGTATACAGCTATAGACATACTTATGTAAGTATGTATTGCGAACAATTATTTCTGGTTTTTCTGGTTCTGTAAATCAATTCCATTTTGAATCATTCTTTTTATTTCGAATTAATATTATTTTATGTATTACATTAATGTGGATCGATTTTTTTTAATTGAAATAAAAGAAAGTGTGTACTCGTTTTTAGTAAATTAATTGACAACAAAACTGAATTAAGGTATTTTAAAGAAATATTTTTACATATTTTCTGTTTTCCATGAAGTTAATGTGCAGAACCCACCGAACGATGACTTTTTGTGATGTCATTTTTTATGAATAAACGAATGATCTACAATTTGTTGTTGCTACACAGAAATATGGAAACAATTGGATTAATCTGTTTATGTATAAACGCTTTTTTAGAATTTTATGATGACTTATGAATTCCTTTTTAATAAATTGAAATTTGTCTTTTAATTAAATATTTTGGTATTGTTCATACAATATATATTTCAAACATTAATCGATTATGTATTCGCTGTTTTGTTTGACTTTTTGGGATTCCGTTCTCGTGGACCTTCTGCTCCTTATGGGCAAATAACTGTGTCAAGTGGATTTTGACAATCTCATCAGAATCGATTGATTCACCATTCAATGTGTTATAAAGAGAGCAGAATAAATGATAATCTGATGGTGCAAGATCGGGGCTATACGGTGGATGTCACAACACTTCCAAATTCACACCCGAGAATTTTTGCCGAGTGGCCAAAGATATATGCGGTCGAGCATAGTCATGGTGAAAGATGACATCTTTCCAAATAGCTTATTCGGAGTGCTTATTTTAGTTTTTTTTATCCAATTCGGATAGCTGACGTCAGCAAACATCCAAATTGATGATTTGATTCCGTGGCAGCAGCTCACAGTGAACGATACTTTCCCAATTCCACGAAACGGACCAGGGGCGTACGCAGTGGGTTTTGGGGGTTCAAACAAAACCACACCCCCCCCCCCCCCCACCACTCCCGGAATGTGAATAAAACTTGAAAGATTTTTGAAGTGAAACTTCTTTAGCGGCGCTGAACAAAAATTTATAGTAAAATTTTGAGTGAAAAAATAAAAATCGTCACGTTTTTAGTTTTAAGTTATTATACACAACCCATTTTTCATCACGTGTTATGATTCGCTTCAAAAACTGATCATTTTAGTTACGTTTGAGCAATAAATCGCAAATATTGATGCTCTAAATGAGGTGAATTTCTTTCAACTCCTGCGGAACCCTTGTTTACGTATCCAATTTTGTTAAGGTGGATTTCCACTATTGTATGTAATACGTTAAACCTTTCTGCAATCTCTCATGTTGAATAATGGCGGTTTTTATCAAACATTGCCTTGATTTGGGTGCCATCGGCCTCCAATAGTCGGCCAGTGCTTTTTGCGTCTTTATCTTCAAAATTTCCAGAATGCAATTATGTAAACCAGCGCTGACATTGGCGTTCACTTATTGAATCTTTCCCGTAAACATCACACACTTGTTTTAGATTAGGATGCATTCTTCCAATTTCCGAAGTAAAAAAGCCAAATAAACTGAAAACGCTGACATTTACTTTCCATGGTTAATCAGCTATTAGTTTTACAAATGTTATCGAATATCATTCAATTTCTTATCAATAGTAATTGAGAATTAAAATTTTTAAATGACACCTATATCACCTATATATTTGGCCATCACTCATTTAAGAGTGAGTCTAAAGCTATCTAAAAAAAAAAAATCGGCATGGCTTTTGCACGCACCCAACAGATAAAAGATAAAGAGAAATAATCTTTGAGTGAGTAACCGGTAAGGAAAGGAGTGGGTATACTTTTTAATGGTAATAAACCAATCTTTAGAATAGAAATTCACAGATTTAGAAATTAAAAATAATCAAGCGATCTCACTACTTGCTACTTAGTACAAATAATCTCAGAATATTAATAGAATGCACCTTAAATCTCATTGCAGAATGACTCTCTTTAATAAGAACCTTCAGATTTTTTAATCAAGTCGAATACATAATAAGAAATAAGCATTTACTGGCCTGGATGGCGAAAAATGTTATCACAACGGCCAATCTCACTCAATTCTTCTAACATTCAATTGGGCTTCTTGAAGATCATTATGGCTTAAAGTCAGGATATTCAAAAGATCAATAAGAGTGAAATGTTTATCCTTTAATTCATGCATTCATTTATTAATGAGTGCGTAATAATAAATACTACTTATGAATGAAATGATAATAGTAGATATATAACAAGATATTGGATAGGTTATCGTACAGATTCTTCTTTTCTTTCATAAAACTTATTTTCACACAATGAAATCAACAAAAATTCAAAGTTGGTAAGATTGTTAACTGTTCATTGATCAAAGGTATTATTATTTTTTTTTGTATTATTATACAATAATTGACAACAGAACTTTCAATGTCAAAAGTAGAAATAACAAAGGGAAGAGTTGCATATACATAATAAATAAATATTTGAGTACCCATATATTATACGTAACCCATATTTGTAGTAGAATTAAAGCAACCATTCACATTCTCTCACTTTAACTTGAACAATAATAAACGCAAAAGAACAAAACCAATGAATGCAATTAAAATCATAAAATAAAACAAAACAAAACAAATCAACAATAACAACAGCAACCTTAAACACGAGAAAAACAAAAAATAAATAAATATAAATGGGGAAAAGGTTAATGTAAATGGGGCGCCAAAATGTAATATACATTTGTACTATATAGAGTTACTCACTTATTATATTGTACAACCCTAACCCAAATCAAGTAAAGATGGTGCCTTTTTATCTTTGTACAACATAAATACAATACAATATGGAAGAGTATTGTAGGCACTGCAGTGCGATTTTGTTGTATAATAATTGCTAGTACTGATGCTGTTGTTGTTGTTGGTGTTGTTGTAACCTTTTATGTCAACTTTGTTAATTAAATGAAGCACTTCACATGGAAACATATTTCCTGTCTAATGTTGTTGGTATTTTATTTCATTTCATTCACTTTTATGCGTTTTTCCTTTTTTTTTCCTTCTATTTTAAATCATCAACTAATGTAAAAGTTAATGTTAAGTGTTTAGTAACTTAAGCAAAAGGACAAAAAGACTTCACCAAAAACAAAAACAAAAAACAGCAAACAAAAAGAAACTGGGAAACAAAAAAAAAAAAAGAAGAAAAAGTGACAAATTAGGGAAAGAAAAAAAATATTAAAGAAAAAATTCATTCATTCGTAACTTGATTCACGAAAAAATGTCTACAATTTTCCTTTGATTCCTTTTCTTCTTTTTTTTTTTTTTGTTGCAGTTTTTTTTTTTCTCTTGTTTTCTCTTCTCTTTTTTTTTATTGAAGCATTTTCCTGCTGGCAACATTCCATTTCATTCCTTTCCATATTTTTATACGGTTGAGTTGATATGTATAATCTTCATAATAATTTGCTTGAACTAAGCGAGTTATTTTTTTCCTTTCCATCCTCAATTCGTTCTTTTTTGTAACTTCTTTTATTGCCTCATTTTTTTTATTAAATATTTGAGGTCAGGAATGAGTATATTAGATACTTAGTATTAGTATGTTCGGAAGACATAATAAGAAAATAACATTTTTCTCTTTAATCACACAAAAGAGAAAGAAAAGAGTTGAAGTTAAATTTTGTAATTCATAACATCAAAGTGATTCATTTAATTCCTTTAGAAAAATAAGGACATTTTATTAAAATGCTTTTCAAATTTGTTCATTGTTCATTGAATTTCTTCATGACTTTAGTTTGCTGAAAACCACAAACATACATTTGTCTAAAATTCTTGTTATAAACAAAATGTGGTAAAGGAAAACGCAAAATAAAAAAGAAGAAGAAAAATCTGGTTTCTTTTCTGTCTCTGAGATTGTTCTACTATTTTATTATTGCAATTCTACTACTACTAGTGAGTTGTCATGGCAAATATTCTACATAGTTTTTCACTCATTTGCTTGCATTGCATTTGATGTTCAAGTTTTGTGGTTTGGCTTTTGCTTAAAGGCACAGCATAAGGCTGAATATCACAGATATCCTGTAGTGTAGCATCGTCATCATTTCAAGCATCATCATCATTATCAACATTGTCATTATGATGATCATATATACAATGTTAGGAGCTCATGAGAGAGAAACAAACAAGTAAAGTGTAAGTAAAGTGTCAAAAAGCATTCGAACTTTGCCTAGTATTAAATAGTTATTTTCAACACCTTTTTCTATCAAAAACTATGACCCAGGCATATAAATGACAAGAGACAAAAAGCTCATGACATTGACTTGTGGCAATTCAAAAAAAGAAATACAGAAAAATAACTTTGTGGCTTTCTTAGTTGTCCATTATTAAATTAAACTTCTTATAATACAATATTACCGATTTGAAGTGTCAAAGGAGAATTTGTTTTTGTTTTGCTTGTTAAAAAAGTTTAGTGTATGAAAAAGAAACTCAGAAACAATCATAATTGGCTTCACTATCATTAAAGTTCAGTTCAGTTCAGTTGAGCTGTCAACTTTTTATAATAACAAAACTCCCCCATCATAATCATTATCATTATAATAAAAATAATAATCATAAATGATAATCATACAATAATAATCAAGAACGAACAAGAATATTGTACATACATAAATGGAAAGGCTTTAGGAAGAAATCTCTAGTGTACAATATGCAATTAACCTTATCGAAACATAATGTTAGCATTTCTTTTCATACTCGTACTATACCCAAATTCAAACAATCAAGAAATTCTACGATAATGAAGAAAGGAATTGAAAGTAAGGAAATAAGGAAGAATGAAACGAAAGCCAACAATTATTCTTATATAAAGAAATGTAAGTGAAGAGTAAGGCTTGTAAAAAGGAGTGAAACAAACCAAATGAAACCCAACCAAACATGGAAATGGTAGAAACTTTCGTATTCATTCATTCATTCATTCATATTGTGGCAAAATGCGAAGAAAAGCAATTTGAAATAATTTCTTTTTCTCCTACTCTCCTGTTTGCTTTTTTTTTCTTTTTTTTTCCTCCCTCTCTATACAGTTTGTTGTTTTTGCTTTTGTTATTTTCCATTGCTTACCGTTACCTAAGTTGAGAACAAAATTTTTTTTTTTTTTTTTTTTTTTAATGCTTTTGTTGGCATAAGCAAAAGCTTATGCAGACAGGCCCTCAACAACAATAAAATCTTAGGGGGCAAATATTACAAAAGGACTAGAGAAAGTAAGGTGGAGAAAGGTTTGATTTACCTGTAGATAATATACACAAAAAAAGCGAAGTAATTGCACAAAAATATTCAAGTGAAGTAAGCTCAAAAAGAGTAGAAAAAGAAAGGGAATTCAAGAAAACATAGGCGTCACTACTTGTTGGAGTTTGTTCATTTCTAAGATGGAACTTCATTTACTGGAAATTGTTGAAGTTATTTGAGTAGATAAAAATTAAATATTCAAAAAAAAAAGAAAATTATTACTAGCTTGGCAAGAATTTCATTTCCATTGTGTATTTTCAATAGATGGGCGTTTATTTATATACATAATTCACTAAGTGAATGTCAGATACCAGAGAACATTCTGTTGTTGTTCTTAGATTAAGAATAAAGACTTTAATCAGTCTAGTTTTGATTTATCAATAAAGGGTCGATCAGGAGTCTTGTGCCAAGTATATTTGCCAGAGGAGCAAGCAACTGAAACCAGCAAGATACCAAACCAAGTTGATTCAATTTCGCAATTGTGATTTTCTCAATATCAGTCAAATGTTCTGCAAATGACAAATAACAATTTTTCACTGCATTCTGAAACATATTTTGGAGTCTATTATACATAGTACAACATTTGACAGTTTATCTGAAACTTCCATTTTTCATATAGAAAAGTCATTTCTTTTTATCAAAAGTCTTTCTTGTTGAGTCAATATATAAAAATCCCCCATGACGCTCATGGTGTCAGAATATGAACACTCATCCACCTCAAAAACAGACAACAAATGAAAAGAAGTGGAAATTTTTCTATCTATTTTTACCATTTAAGGAATAAAAACGCTAAAAGTGGAAATGGAAAATGGAAAATTTCTTTTCCTGTCAGAAAATGCAATGTTAAGACAAAAGAAGAATAATTTTAAATATTTCTCAAAGCCCTGAAGTACTACATAACAATAATTTTACTGCATTTGCTTTACTTACACCAACTCATACTCAAACAGAAAGAAAACTTCACTCACACACAGATACAAGTAATAGCATTCATAGTAGGTACGCAACTCAACTTAAGTTAACATTATTATTTTGAACTAAAAAAAAAGACCCTTTCCATGCAATAATTTTTTTTTTTTTTTTTTTGTTATTTAGAAAATTGCTTTGTAGTAACAAAGGCAAAAAACAAAACAAAAACCATCAAATCCAATAAACCATAAAGTTGTTATGTTTATCATTAAAGTACCTTGATATATGATTATTGTTCTAGTTTTGGCCTTTATTAAGTTGTATGGATGATTTATGAAAAGGGAATTCAGTAAAAAAAAAAAACACCAACCTTTATAAATCATAATTGAAGGTTTCAAGTGTTAAAGCTTAAACGAGCAATGAAAGTTCGTGGTTTTTTATTTATTTTATGCTTCACTAAAGGAAGTTTTTCTTCCCAAAAAAAAAAAAAAAGAAAAACAGAATAAATGAATGAATTCATGTATAGTATATAAAACATTTTGTTTAAAAAAAAACCTGTGCTAAATTAAACATTAGCAAGAGCAATTTTCACATTTTTTTCCTTTTCAACTTTATTTTTCACCAGCGACGCCCCAAAGTATGCAATGCATTTTTTCATTTCGAAACGTTTAATCGCAAACAAGACCAGAGGACAAGTACAAACACATGCACATGCAATGTTGACTCTAATGATGATGATGATGATGATGAGGTTGATAATGATAATGATGAACATGGCATGCCATGATTTTTCCTGTTTTTTCTACATTTTTCTTTTTTTGGGTTTTCTTTTTTTTACTGCTATTTGTATTTTGGTTGGGGGCATTCATTGTATGCACAAAATGTTAAACCCACATACAGAGAGAAAAGAAAAAGACCTTTTTCCTTGCTCCTTTTTTTAAACAAAATACATATATTTATTTTTTGTGTGGTGTGCATTCATTGAAACAAAACTGTGGGAAACAAAAATAAAAATAAACAAAAGGTTGCTCATTTCTCTGTATATCAGTTAGTCTATCTTACTTGCCTATATTTAGTATAGTCTGCCTGCCTGCTTGCCTGACTTTCTGTAGTCCTTCTGCCTGTCTGTCTGTATGACCTTCTGTTTATCATTCTATGTGTTTGTCTGCCAGCCAAGCATGCAGTCTGTTGCTGTTGCCTTGTTCAAAAGTTCATGTATTTAAAAACCCAGTATCTTTCTCTATCCTTTTGTTATCTTTTGTTGTCCCTTCTCTCTGAATTTACTTGTTCTTACTTTCCCTTTTAACACGACTAAGTGTTGACTGCTTTATGGCTCAATCATAATTTTTCAGGCTTATAATGTGAGTCACTTAGGCATACGCACACACACACACACACACACACACACTCGGATACTAACTAACAAATACTGGATGCAAGCAAAGAAATGCAAAGGGAATGAATGAGGAGACCAAAACAAAAAATAAGAGAAAAATATACTCGTATAGTCAAACCGGTGAACATATTAAAATAAAAAGCAAACAGACGTCAACTAGACATTAAGGATATTGTATATGAACAGGAATTTGACTAAGAGTGTGAGTAGTGTGAGACTTGATATGCAAAAAGTTCTCAAGTGTTAAACGAGATAAAACAAACAAAGCATTTGTTAGGCGCATATGAGTTTTAGCAAGTTCGACTATATTAAAACAAAAAACAAAAAGAAAAAAAAATATGACAAACCTGATATGTACAGGGTGTTGTTTTCACAAGAATTTGATATTCTGCAGGAATTTTTATTATGTAAAAAAATATCATCCAAGATCATTGATAGTTAAAATTCACTTTAAATCGGGTAAATGCAAAAAACTAATTCTTTATGGAGCAAATTTGAATGAGTTCGAATTTATATAAGTAGCAAGTATTGAGCAACTCAGCCAACACGCAAAGTTAACCAGAACCCACTAAGCGATGAAAAAGTTTCTCAATTCATGTCAAAAGGCTTGGACTGAGATCTTTGTTAAGTGGAAATCTATAGTAATAAGTTAAAAGAGTAAGAAATGGGATGCAATTATTTTTATTTTATAAAAATAAAATAAAATAATTTTTAAGATTGTCCTTACATTCATTGGATTCTACTTGATAGTTTTTGATTTCATTACGAATCTGTCATAAGTTTTTTCCTGACGACACGTTGTGCTATTCTGTCTGTCAGTTTCAGACTGAAAATACCAATACTATAATAGTTAAAACCTAAGGAAGCTTAGCAAACCAATGAAACAATCTTAATATTTGATTAATGTCACACTTGTTGTTTGCTAAACTGTCTCTATAACGTAACTTTTAGTCGTTACGCCTTTCGAGAAGAAGAAAGAAGTCAAACCACAGAATATATATGTGTATCTTATCGGCAGACACTTGGATATATTTAGTTTTAGATAGTACACCCTGTATGCATTTTTGTATCTCCCATGGCATGTATCTGTGAAAATGTGAATGTAAGTCTGAGTTTGTTTGTGTGTTTATGTGCCTTTGGCACTTGCTGTCTCAGAAATTAAACGAATTATTTTGTCATGTAGCAAATTATGACATTTAAGCTTAGAGTTGAGACTAAAAAAACATGTGAGTGGATGTTGTATTCTCAGTGAATTCAGAATATAAAATAAAGGATAATAAAAGTTAAGTTCCATCTAATGATGAAAGAGATGAAAGAAGATGTACTTGTATTATATTTATTTCTTATTTCTTATTATTCATTAAAAAAAATATCCATTCACTTGGAGAAATCATAACATTTAGCAGCAACTTTTGAAAATATTTCATGTCCAATTTCAATGCGAGTCATTACAACTTTGCTCGCTCTACTATTAACTGAAGCTTAAATTTCCTTTTGCTCTTCTAATATTTTCACTACTACATCACCATTAGGAAACAATAGAAAATACTTTGCTTTTTAAGTAATTGCAAAAGTGCTTAGCTACTCAAAACATAAGTATTTGTAAATATTTACTGAAAAATCCTTTTTTTTTATTGCATTCATTTCATTCACAGCTTTGACTCACTCTGGTTCTCGATTTCAGTTGAGTTGAGTTGATTTCAGTAAAGAGGAGATAAGGTGGTGGTGGTGGTAAAAAACAAAACAAATTTCACTTAATTGAGTTGAGTTCTGGTGTGAACAGCAAGCAAACCAAATTCAAAATATGCAAACAATGACAGAACGAACACACACAGAACACAGAAAAAGAAAATAAGAAAAAAAGGAAAAAAAAAATTAAAATTAAAAAGCCTTTTGGGGCATGTTGAACGAACGTACAAACATGAAAAGTATTTTAACAAAAATTTTACAAATTTTTACCTATTGGCATTTGTATGTCCTAATTGGCTTTGGCTCAAGCCAAGTATGAATTCATTTAAAACTCAACAAATTAGTTTGCCAAAGCTTTTGAAATTGTATGCCAAATATTCATGCTTATCACCTCAAACAGTTGCAAAATATTGCTAAGTATTTACTTAAATCAAGGACACTCGAATAATTTGCTTTTTCCTTTTTTGTTTGTTGTTAAAAGAAAAAAGGTTTAATTGAAAAAAAAAAAGAATTAAACACATAATCCTAAAGCGATTTTGTAATAAAAGCGAAGGTCTTCACACCCTTGCTCATCAGCGGAAATGGAAGTCTGATGCCCAAAGTCAAAGAGAAAAAGTATCAACAAACGGAAGTGGTACTGCAAGTGGTGGTGGCGTTGATATCGTTTACTTGCAGTCAACTGAAATGCCAGAATTCATTGAAATGAATGATGAAGGAATCCTTTTAGAATTTTATAGTTTTCTTGATGATTTTCTTAAGCTGTTGCTTCTTTATGTTTTTATTGCTATTGCCGTGCCATTCCTGTTGCTGTTTACTGTTTACTTTTGCAACATAACTTCCGTTTCTGTAATAGAGCAAAGAAATTTGCATATTACAAGGAGCACAATACTTTGATTTATTACCATGAAGAATTTTATTGATGAAATGGAGAAAAAGGAACTGTTATAGTAGCTTTTATGAAGAAAACGATTTTATTACTTAGAGGAAAGCAAACAGGAAGCGTCACACCGGATACAATGGTTGGCAACTATATACTAGTACTTCTAGTGCGAGACAAGTACTCAGTCAGTCAATCAGTTACAGTAGCAACTTAGATACTTACAATACTTGTATTTTGGTTAAAGTTTCTTGGCTAATAGAAAATCAACAAAAGCGCTTAAAGCCACAAGAAGTACTACACAGCAGGAACATTAAGAATCGCTGCTGTTTGTCCTTATTTTGCAACTGTTTAGTGTTCAGTGTTCAGTAGTCACTATTCACTATTCAAGCAAAATGACAAAGTAGAAAAATTGCTAAATTGAGTTGTTGTTGTCATGTATTGTTGTTGGCTAGCAAACTCATCTCGAACGTCCTTTTAAGTAATACTTTCACGACTTACTGCCACTTAAAACAGCAAGCGACTGAGTGACAGCCTGCCAACCAGGCAGGCAAACAAACATAGATACAAACAAGAACACAAATACGAAAGCAGAACTAGACAAACAAAGAAAGAAGAAACAGACAGTTAAGAAGACAACTAGTGTACATTATTATAAAAAGGAAAACGAATGAACGAACTGGTTTTTAGCTGGACTTGCTTTACTATATACTACTTTAGTTCAGTTCTGTTTGGTTGTTATAATTTTTACTTGTAATACTCGTACTCTACTTTTGCTTAGCCATTGTTGGCATTTCTCTAGTTTTTGCTACTATTTTTGCTGCTGTTGTTGTTGATGATGTCTCCTTTTTTGCGCGCTGTCAATTTCTATTTTATACAGACTTGTTCTTATTGCAATTGCTTTATGTATTTTACTCATTGAATGTTTCTATTTAGTGCGCGCTGTCACTTTTGTTGCTCATCGTCATCGTTATAGTTGACTTGTTCACGACTAAATCATGACTACTACTTGCTTGTCCCTAATTTGAAGACTGAGTGAGTATTGGTTTGGTTTGGTTTGGTTTGGTTTGATGGTGTCCTTTTTCATTAAAAGGTTGTTTTCCTTTTTTGTACCATTTAATTTTGTATTTTACTTTAAGCGTTTTTTTTTTCACTTTTCACTTTTTACTTTTTACTTTTCCCTTTTTATCATTCAATCTTTCAACCAATTCATTCAATGTTCATGTTGTGCTTAGGGGATTTTATTAACTTTTGACAGTTCAGTTCAGTTCAGTAGTAAGTTAGTTCACTTGATCATTTGGCTTATTTTGCACTTTAATGCACTAATTTTTCACTCCCTTTCAAATCAAAGATATCTCTCTCAAAGATATATCTCTTTCCTTTAAATCCTTATAAATTTACAACATCACACATATGACGACTCAATGTTTAATTAAAAATTTTCTATAAAATATTGTTATCTTAAGCAAATATCAAAACAATGCGTGTGCGTATGAGTAATTTTTAATGGGATTAATGATAATAATGATGGTGGTAGTGGCAGTGACAGTGGTAGTGTTGTCCTTAAGATGAGTGTTAAGAAGAGAAAAACCAAAAACAAGCCTAACAAAACAAAAGAAAACAGAAAACACATCATAAATTATATAAACAAGCAAAATAAAAGCTTTTGTTTTACTTCTCAATAGCGTTGAAATTAAAAAGAAAAACAAGGAAAATTAATTAATTTATTTTTGGGCCAAAATGTACACATAGAAGAAGAGATGAAGATAATGATATGAGATGAGATGAGGTGAGGTGAGGTGAGGTGAGGTGAGATGAAGAGAGTAAAGGTCGCAAGGTTCTTCTTCAAGCAGCAGGAAACATTTTATTATATATTGACAAACAACAACAAAGAGACGCTATGGAGATAATGGTAGGAGGTTGGATTGGAGCTCTGATTAAATATGAAGTAACGTAAGTAGTAGTAGTAGTGAATGCTTGTGATGATAAAAATGAATTGTGAATAGGCAGCAGGAAGAAGCAACAAAGGGTGCAGCATTAAGCAGCATAAAACCAGTAAATACACGCACAAAAATGTTAAGAAAATACAACTAAGATTGAGAGAACATAAGGAAAAAGAAGTTTTCAAGAATAAGTAGATAAGATGGTGAAAGAAGAATAACGCGAAAAAGTAAACAACACAAAAACGAATAATGGGAGCGCAGATGACGATGATCATGAGGTAGACATAGATGATGATGACGAGGACGAGGACGACATGCAACGGAAGTTGAGCAAGCAAACTTCGATTGATGGAGACTAAGATTAGGTAGGTGAATTCCATTGTTAAAAGAAGTAAAGAAGAATAAATACGAGTATATGTGGTAGATAAGCAGAATTCTAATAGACATATTAGTATGAGAGAAAGAAAGAAAGAATGAAAGAAAAATATGCCACGATATAAATTTGATTTTGATTTTGAGATTTTCATCACATGTATGTAGAAACATTCATTCTTCCACTTAGAACAGGCATTGTGTATTCTATTGCTTTCTCTTCACAATTCACTCTCCCTTTCCCTATCTAAATTTATGTATATAGAAGTGTGTGCTGTGTGTTTGTCAAAAGCGCCTTCCGTTCATTACGCCACAAAATGTTGCCTTCGAGGCTTGTAGAAGTATTATGTATTGCAAATCTTTATATTTTATATTTGTAGGCTATATTCACTTTGATCCAAAATTTGTAAAAGTTTGAAGAAAAACTGACTTCTAAATGAAGTATAGAAAGAACATAGACGACATGTGGACATTCAGATTTATCATTTATTTAATTCTCATTTTGAAAACAGCAGAATATGTGAGTATTTGCAATACAAAATTAATCATAGCTCATCTTTTTTTCCAACCTTTTGCTAGGCTTCCGTTGTCATCAGTGCCTTTTGAAAAAAAATCCAAGCCTGTTTGGTATACAAATGAGCCTTATAAGTTAGAGTTTTTTCTGAGATCAAATTTGTAGTTTATATTGAACTAGAGAATCATTTCAATCCTTTTAGGTAATCAAACCAAAAGCCCTCTTTCCTGTTGGTCACGTCTGTTCTTAGTATATAGAATTTCTAAACTTTGGAAAAAAAAAATATTTTAAACAATCACTGCCTTTTGAGTTTCCATAGTTCCATTTTAAATAAATCTTTTTAATAAATAGTACTTAGTTTGCTCTACTTATTTGAAGGGTATTTCCTTGTTAGATGAAACTAAAACCGATTTATTTTCTTTATTCTTTTCCTTTAAATACCAGTACAATCCAAGCGCATAAATCTGCGTTTAGACTACACAGTGAAATTGCTTTGAATTGGTTGGCAACCTAAAGAAATAAAGGTGAGTGGTAAAGGAAACTTTCTGTATGATTACTTAGCTAAGGTTTTACTATTGTAGTATGTACAAGTATGTGTCAACATGTGTGTGTGCTGATTATCATCATCATCATCGTTGTCCTCTTGTTTGACAATGTAATACGCTTTGATCGATGGCATGGCGTTAATATTATCGAATTTCAGAGTGTGAAGTACGAATACTTTTCTTTGTCTGTCTGTCTGTCTGTCTGACTGACTGTCGGTCGGTCGGTAGATCTGTTGTTCCATGTGTGTGTACTTGAGTTCCGTACAAAGATTTATTATTTATATTTTATTTTTTTTGTTGAAATTGGTAATTGAAGTTGGCTGAAAAAGAATATGTTCATCATCATCAGATTGGCTTACTCAATTCATGAAAAACGATGACTATCAATCATGTTTAAATTTAAAGCTTTACCTGTTGCTCTACTTTTTTTTTTTTTTTGTCTCTTCTATTTTCCTTCTTTTTTTTTAAAGTTTCTCAAATTCAGATCATAACCTTGGTTTTGGTCCCCTGGAATTATATAAATTATTTATGCATTTCCCAACATTGCATATTAATAAATATTCATGGCGCGTGTTTTCGAAGCAAAAATACATAAAAATTGAAAAAAGCACCAAACACAAATTATGACCGAAGGAAAAAAAAAATTGTTTGTTCTTGTTATTCCTATTATTTTTGACATATAAAATACAATGAAACTCACTTTAAGACGTTTTGTCACGTACCAATTGCTTTTGAATAAAACAAGAGGAAAATATGGAAAATAACACGAATGAAAATTTAACCAAGGATAAAGTACAAAGCAAAATAGTCTGAATAAATCGGGAATTTATCCTCAGGTTTTAAGCGAAACAACGGCTACTCAATCTATGAAAACGCAAACATGAATATACTTACCATAAAATGAAGATAGAAAAAATTTAAAAGAAAAAAATTAATAATTTAGATTTTGCTAAGTATATTGAAAACATGATTTCTATTATTTCTACATTTTCTATAATTTTTTATTTATAAAATACAACATTTTTTCATTTAAAAATATTAAGATTTCTTTCCTTCTGTGGATTAACCAAAACTCATCTAATTGTGGACTATAAAGGAATGGAAGGACAACAAATTTGCAAGCTATTAGATAAACAGCAAAGAACAGAGGCAACCATTTACATGGATTCTACCATATACTATCTCCTGACAAATAGAAATATTCATTGGATCATAACTATATACCTCAAGGGTCACTGTGGCCTCTGTAATATTTTTAGAAAATAAAAGAGATTCATTGAATAGAATGCTGAAACATATGTTCAAAAACTATCCGACTAAATGAAGTTCAGGTTGCTATGACTCTATCTAGGACAAACTTAATCGAGTGCTTCAATTTTTAATGGACACCCTCAACCCCCTTGTTGGATTACCAACTTGTTGTAGTAAGGGAGCTCAATAAGTGTAAAGAGTCTGAGAGAGTTGCCAGTGGTAGGCTATCAATGGGATCAAAGGCAAACACTGAAGCTAAAACAAATCCAAATATGGCATCTTTTATCAGTCAGTCCTATTCTATTATAACTTTTTCTTTTCTTTTCTATTCTGTTCTGTTCTGTTCTATTCTATTCTATTCTTTCTATCATATCCCTCATTCAACTGTGTGTAGGTTGAAAAAAAAAGAGTTGAGACATGATGCACAACTAAAAATCTGCGTTAGTCCTCTTCACCGGCTATCATTTTTTTTTTCTTTAATAATGATATATTGTATAATATAAATATTAGGCAAAATAATGCATTTGCATTTCAACTTTAGTTGAACTTACTTTCTTGCTTTGCTCAATAACTAATTTGTTGAGGTATTTCCAAAAAATTTAATATTAACTTATGTCACTAACCCGCAGTAACTTCAAGACTTTGTTATTTTTTTAAGAAATAATTTAGATAACAAGGAGAAAAAATGTCCAAATTAATGAAAATAATAAGATTGGTTTAATATCCAATGATCTATTTTCGAAATATCCAATAGAATGAGATTAAAGTTTGTTCAAAGAAAAACTTATCTCAAGGCTTCAGTGTTATACTTTTACTAAGTTTAAGTCATCAATAATAATATAAGATAACCTATTAAAGCTTTTAATATAAATAAGTAAGCTCACTTTAAACCCTAAGCTTCTAAATAAAGCTTATTGACTCAGCGACGACAGCAAGTTAAAGTTTTTCCAGTATTTCTTTTTTTTTTTACCCATTTTATAGACATTGGATTCATTTCATTGTGAAATCTTATCATAAAATTTTAGTAAGTTCAATGAAGAACTGACGTGACTGTAAGTGTAAAAATGGCATTGAACAAAACCAAAAGATGTGTTTATGTACACACAATGATTAAATCGTATTCTTTGTGTTTCCTCTTTAAAAAGGAAATGTGGCTGAAAAACATTATTTTCGATTTCATTCAATAACAATGAATGATCAAATGAATGAATGATAAAATGAAATGAAATGAAATGAAATGAAAGAATAGTAACCATTTATTGCATGATGGAGAAAAGTCAAAGCATAACCCAATAGTAATAGGAACAACAACAACAATAACACCAAAGAACAATTACGTTAATAAAACAAGAAAATAATAACAAAAGCAAAATAAAGTCATTGCTATTGTTATTTTTGATGTTGATGTTGATGATGATGTTGATTTTGTTGTTGGTGCTGCTGCTGCTGTTGATGCCACTGAAACTTCCTTTTTCCGTTCTAGATATTTTATTATTGTTGTTCTTTTTCTATTATTATCATTGTTTCTTATTGTTCTAGTTGTTGCTGTTGTTGTTGGTGATATGTCTATGTTTGTTTTATATGTTTAAATATATATCTATCTTATATGCCTATCTATGTGATTCTCTCCGTGTGTCTATCATGGGTAAAAAGACATGTCAAGTCATATTGTTATTATAATTTTGTAGAAGTTTTGTTGTACTATTGTTATTTTTGTTATATCTACAGTCAGTTTGTCATGATAGTCCATCAGTTAGTCAGCCAGTAAGGCAGCCTTTTGCTGCTCTTCATTGTTCCACTGTGTGGTAGCCTTCTCTGCTTTAATTGAATTTCACTACAATGACGACGACGACAACGCAGTGCAATGTTATATAATCGAATTAGATAACTTAATAACTTGATAAAAAAGTTATGCCAAGTCATGTACTGCTACCGACAACAACATCATCATCAACAAAACTTCAAAAAACAACAATTTGGTTTAGTTTATAAGCAAAAGAAGATCCCAAAAAACAAAATCAAAAATGGAGCTTTCTTCCTTCTTCATATTAACAATAAACGGGAAATGAAGTTGTCAGAAACTTTTTCATACTTCCCCCTTCTATCCCCTTCCCATTTTTCACTTCTTTTGCTACTGACAATTTTTATATTTTTATTTATGTAAATTTACGCGCCAAAAAATAAATAAATTGACAAATTTAAGAGACATGAATATGACAGGAATAAAATCTTTCCAAGAAGAAACAAAAACTAATTTTTTACTTAAAAAAAAAATTGTGAAAATTTATTTAATGGAAACACCCAAAAATAAAAAGAAAATAAAGCAACAGGGATAAAGATAAAGTAAAGAACCAAAAAAATATATATATATACACGTACATATATAAAATAAAAATCATAAAACATTTATTTAAAAGAATTTATGAATTTGCACATAAATTGTAATGAAAAAAAAAAATAAAAAAAAAATAAACAAAAATAAAATTGGCATAAATCGAAAGACACAAAAAAATATTATGAGATGAGGATGTAGTAGTTGTAAGGGAAAGATGGATAAGGAAAATAAGAAAGAAAAACATTATAATAAGTAAATATGAAAAGGTGTAGAAGCGTCGAAGCAGAAAGTAAACCAAGAAAAATAAACTGGGTTCAGACATTGCCAGACGGCAGCTGCCAAGAGCATAAATATCATCAACATCAACAACAACATTTGCAACGAAAACAGAAATCGCCTTAGACATAGAAATGTAACATATATATATATATATATATATATATAGCCAAGTGGTGTATATAATAAATATAAACAACAACACCAAGAAGCATAGAATTATGATACGAAAATTTGCGATAATAATTTCCTGTATTATTGACAACCGCAAAATCAAGAAGGAGAACGAACAACAACAGCAGCAGGAACAAGGATTGGTTACCCAAAAAAAAAATATATATATATATATAAAATGAAATAAGCAAAGGGTGCGTGCTGCACGTGGCATAAATAATATTTGTAGGCAACATAGTAATATTTATATATATCTACCAATATCTACAATATATATGTATATAAATAAAGAATATATGGAAGTGAGAGAAACTGAAATGAAAATATAAAAAGATATGAATGAATGAATAAGCGAACGAACAAAATGAATGGACTAAAAATATTACGTATACGCAGCATTGCATAGCCATAGTACAGCATACCACCATAATAGAGTTTTATCGATTTCAATGTAAAGGCCCAAGAGTCCATAAGCATTTGCTCATAAAATAGAAAAAACAAAAAAAAAAAACAAAAAAAAAACAAAATAAAAAATAAAAGAAATTGGGGGGAGGACAAATAGGCGTGTTGTGTAGTCATAGAGTAAAGCAAATTGATTGCTGGGCACCAGATGCTGATGTTGTTAGACAAACTTCAAATGCTAAAGAAAAACGAAATTTTGAAAATATAGAAAAAGCAATGAATCGATTTAGTTTCTAGTAGTCATAGTCATAGTAATAGTAGAAGTAGTAATAGTAATAGTATTAAAGGAACAATGTAAGAAAGGACAGTGTCATGTCGTCAATGTTTGTTTGAATATGCGTTAAGATACTTCAATTCAAAATTTGCATTTGAAAGTTTTTCAAAATCATTTACTCGCTCATTCATTCAAGGGATCCAAAAAAGTTCAAGAGTTTATCTAAAGTTTTGTGTTTTGTGTTATAAAGGACTACAAGACTTCTTATGGTATTATAATCACTGAACAATCAAGTGAAGCGATTTCATTAAAGTTTTATGCAAAAGACAGACAGGCAGACATGTTTTCTTTGTCGCTTAAAGCAAATCAAAAATTCAAAATCATGAAAGCAGATACCAAAGGAAATCAACCAAACCAAAACCAAATCCAAAAACTATTTGAAGCTTGTCATCGTAATCAGCTCAATGCATATTGAACCCCACTTTTATTTCCATTTCCACTTTCACAGATGAATACCACAGTAAAGTAGCATACAATAAATAGTGATAAAAGCGGAAAACCAAAAAGAAAAAGAGAATTTTGTAAAGGCAACAACAGACTGTCTATGTATATATTCATACTTTACGCTTTCATTTGCCTCATTCTTATAGTCTTTTTTCTATATATTTTTTATACGACTAACCAGAAAAAGAGACCAAACCAGACCAGACCAGTTCATTTCAGACCATACCATACCCAAGCCAACATGAGTGTAGACAGACTAGTAAGTATATGTACAACAACATATGGCATATGGCAGACATCAGAGTAACACCAGGCAAAACCAATTCATAGAAAAGTTGGCAGCAGTTTGAGTCAAAGTGATAAGCAGCACAGACGACTAACAGTCGATAGGATAAGGCATAATGAAAGAGAGCTAGAAGAATAGGAGGTTAAGGCAGATAGTCAGCGTTGCATTTTAATGAGTTTATTATAGCAATAAAATTAGTATGTAAGTGTATGTGTTTGCATATGTGTATGTGTATAGATAAAGTAAACATATTTACCGCACTGCAATAAATTTAAGGCCAACAATGACGACGATGAAACCAAGAGAAACAAAACTAAGGACAAATGCTCGTCGATCATGAAGTGTTGCCTGCTTGGCTTTCCATTGTACACAATACAAAAATAGAAGAGAAAAAAAAAGTTATAATGACCATCACAGTTTAAGATATATGTACATACTATGCATATTGGTTTATTATATTGTTCTCGACGCAGGATCCACTCGTACATACATACATACATACATACAAACATAGGTCGATATTTATACACACATATTTTTTATTATTTCCTTTTTTCATACATTTGTTGATTGAATTTTGTTGATAAGTTAAGTTAGGTTCGAGGCAAAAGCACTTGTGAAACTATAGTCAACAAAGTTGAAGGTGTTAGAGTAGAACTTTTAGGTGAAAAAAAAAAGAAAAAGAAATGGACAAACAAATTAAGAAGAAGTTAAGCATTAAAAGAAGAGTAGGTCAAAAGAAACTTTACCTATTCTAGTAGCATATAAAACTTATGCAAGACATTTCGACTTTAATGGTTCAAGATATAACAAAGAAATACCTAGTCCTACATACATACAAAATATGTGTATGAGCACTGAGAAAGAAGTGAATTGGAGGAGAGATAAACAGTAAAGTAATAAAAGTGGGCAGAAAATTTTAATAAACCCAAAGCACGCAAAACTTTCATATTGTACATATAACACAACACAAAATTATGAATGTACATACGTAGTTCATGTACATCCGTACATCCGGAAGAAAGGATATTATCAACAACAACAACAACAAAAAGAACTCTCATAAAATACAATAAAAATATATAGTAGTCCAAAAACAAGTTATATCACCTACCAATACACATATGACACACACATACTGCACATACATATGTATGTATGTATATATTTATTTGATTACTTTGATAAAGTTTCTTAAGTATCTGCAGGTAGTAGCAAAAGTGGAACTCAAACAACTACTAGAGAGGCAGACAGCAAACACAATCCTCCTAAAGATGGTCCAAAAGTTTTTTTTTTTTTCTATTCTTTGTTTATCTCTACCATATTTGTATATATAGTATACTCATATACTTATTTGGGTGTGAAGCGGAAAAATTGTCAAAGAACTAAAAATATTACTAAAAGCAATGAATAAAAGAAGAAAAAACAAAAGGAAATGGAAATGGAAATGGTATAAGTGGAAAAAGAAACAAGATGAAAGCAAAGAAAGAAAGAAACCAGGTGAATATAGTAGAATCAAAATACACATACTAAGTAAAAAAAATACGAGTGCGAGAAACTTGAAGTTGTTATATTAAATTAAAGCGCACATTTAATGCGTTGTGCATATTTGACTTCAACTATCGGAAGTGTGTGTTCCTGAAGTTTTAAGACAACTGCAAAGACACACACACACACACACACACACAAGGGACTCATCACTCATTCTCATACAGTAACTTTTTCAATTTCCTGTACGACAAACATGCACGCAATATATAGACAGACAGACAGACAGGCAGACAGACATCTATTTACAGATCAAACTATAAGAGTTTTAACAAATATCTAGCAAAATATTGTACTAAGAGTACTAAGAGAACAGTTTTAACTTAAAGACTTAAACTCATATCATAAATCAATATGCTCTTAGTACTATATGGTTCCAGTCTTCTTTTCGTTGCATTTAAAGAATGAAGATATTAGGATTCTTACTTCAGAACAACTTATAATCTGAATTCCTAACTTGTTAAAGTAATATTTCATTAAAGATTGATGTGCCACAAGATATGTCGGATTCACTAGCCTACTGACTAAAAAGCACCATATCACCTCAAATCCTGTTTAATCCCCACAGCACCGCCAAAACATTTCTTCGAAGGAAGGGATAGCAAGCTTAATTAAGAAGACCCAGTCCTCCGAAGATATTATCATGCAACTTACAATTTCTTGTGAGCTGCAAGGAGATCCAAGGCGCGCATACATTCTTCATCGCTCCGCTTCAAAAAACTGACTCTTTTTTTTCTTAGCAGCCAGAGCTACCAGATCTATTGTAAGTCTGCCTGCAGGTACAACCGTCGCATCATCTGCAACTGTTCGATATGCTCTACAGATCTTCAGGTTAGCAACCCTCTGAACACATTTCTTGTCATATTTACTTTTTATTATATGTAAGCAAATAATTTAAAATTTAAACATATGCAGTAATCATATTCAATTATTTATAAATAATGTTAGATATATTGATATTACATTTTTATACTCTTCACGGGAGTGAATTGTAAATATTATAAGTTAATCATGAAGTTTATAACACACAGATGGAGACATCGCAAACCACATAAAGTATATACTTATATTCGTGATCAGCTCGATGAGACGAGTTGATTTAGCCATGTCCGTCGGTCCGTCTGTTCGCAGCACTGAAATCTGTATTTTATCCAGTTTCTGTTTTTGAATCTACAATTTTGTACTTTTTTTTTTTTTTTTGTTATTTTTACTTTTCTCAAATATTTTGTTCAAGTTTTAATTTTTGTTGATGATTTTGTATTTATTCATTATTTTCATTTTTCATGATTTTTAGTAATTTTTCTTTTATTTTGATAATTTTTTCTCATTGTTATGTTTTTTTTTTTTTTTTTTTTTTGCTTTAGTTTACTGAGTTCTCTTTATTCGTATTTTTGTTTTTGCCAATCAGGGCAGAGTCACTCCAGCTTACTTAGCTTATGAATCACTGACAAAATGGCAAATTACCACACAATGGAGAAGTGATGCACTTTTAGAATCGCAAGGAAATATGGTTCATTTTCGTAAAGGCATTTAAGAGTTCTCTTACAAATTATATCTCTCGCAGAAAAACGTTTGCCTGTTGCCGCTGGTATCTTTAATCGGAGCAAGCCTTAATTTTTTCAGTGGCTTTCCACAATGAAAAAGGGGAATCATGACTGGTGTCCATATTGTAAAACCAAACCTTTTGTGAAGGAAAGAGGCACGATTTGTAGCACCACTTTGAGTTGGGCGTTGCGATCGAAAGAAAACTTTAAGAACTCTTGTGTTATGTTAGAAACCAAATTAGTGTTTGGATTTAGATCTTTATATTTTTATTTTTTTAGTATCACTGGAGATTCAATATAATTTCTTGTTTCTTAGCATCCGATTATCAAAATACACATAAAAATACATACTTTCAAAGTTGGCTAATGTAAAATGTGTGGTGATTCTATTAATTTTTTTTTTTTTTTTTTTTTCAAATAATAAATTTTCATTTATTTCTATTTTGGATTCAACATTTTAGATAAAACATTATTATTTTTACCTTTATTCGAATATCATTTTATTTACAGTTTTATAATTTATAATTTTTCCAAAAGCCAACAATCTGAACAAATTGTCTTATGAAAGAAAGTAAAAAATTTATATTTTTTTTTCCATTTTATAATCATGGGATAATAATAATTTGATTAGAATTTGCTTTCAATATTCTCATCAACATCGTGTGCCAACTTTTATATACATTTAAATATTTTGAAGAATAAATAAAAAGAAAACATCATTCTTATTTTGAACTTTTAAAACAAACAACAAATATTTTATAAATTAGTTTAGAGGGAGAGGGTTTTGCATGCTTTGACTGCGTGTAAATTTAATTAACGCGCATCTTATGGAAGTTTTCTGAAACATCACACAGAACATCCACCAAAATCCCATCACCCATTCACTCAAGCAAGTACACACGCAATCTCTACTCATGGGAGTTCATTTTGAAAATTAACCAAGATACTTTTATACAAAGTTAAGCAAAGGTATGAAAATATAGGATTCTTGTTGAAAGTGGCATTAAAATTGTATGTATGAACATTTGTATGATTTTAAAATTGAGTGAGTCAATGTCCTTTATGTCATTAAAAGGCAATTTCTTAGAAATGAACTTTACAAATGGAAATGATTGTCATACTCAAACCATCTTTGCAAGTCAAAATAATTGTAAATTTAAAATAAGAGAATAAAAATCATGATAATTACTGAAATTTATATAACGAGGCCTCTTAAAACCCATTTGTATATACATACATATTATATATACATTTTCTTAAGAACATCAAGCTCCACTGACCACTAAAGCTTATTTACACTACACAAAAAGAGTGTGAAATAGGAAGAAATAAACGACTACAATCATCATAATTTTCAATTGAGTTTTATACGATGGGCAAGTCTTCTTCTTGTTGTAATCAAATCGCGAGGACTGTGGTTATTTATCTTTTTATAAAAAAAGAATTTAACTTAATCTTAAAACCGCTTCTAGATACTCGCTGACATAGAGCATTGGTCTCCAAACAACGGCCCACGGTCCAAATCCAGCCCGTCAGTGTCATCAATCCTAATGGCTAATGGCTTATTGTTGTTGTGATAAGTTGGATAAAAAAAAAACACTGGCACTGGAAAATTACAACGTTGTTGGCTCTTAGAACTCAATGAAGTAATCAGTATGGCCCCAAGGCTGAAAAGTTTGAAGAACAATGACATAGAGGGATGAATAAAAGTCAATGTGATACCAGGCGTCAGAAATAATGATAACTTCCTGAAAACTATTATTACGGGAGATGAAATGCTCATCACTCCCACCGACGGAAAAAGCATCATCCCAAAGAGTTTTGTCAAATTGTCTAGACAAATTGTCAAATTGGCAACTAGTAATTAGAAGTCTTAAAACGATTGATTCAAAGTATTTGTTGCATTCGACCAGAATACCGAGCTCCCGATAACTGAAGATTATTCCTTCAATTCATACATCGAAACACAATCTGTGTGTTAAATTATCTATGGTATTCACCAGATTTAACACCTTGCAACTACTTCTAGTAGATAAAGTTTAAAAGATGTTCATTTGAAGACATTAAGATCATTTACAGAGCTTCTTTGTGCGCCTTTGCAAGCGATTATTTAAATGAAAATCCACATAGATAAGTAGAAATGGAGGAAAAAATTCTTAAAATAACATAATAACTGAATTAATAAATCAATTTTCAATTTATTTCCTAATTCAACAAATCTATTTGGGTTCAACCCAAATTTATTACAAAACTACGAAAAGCAATCAACAGTTTTATGAAATTAAAAATAACAAACTGCAAAATAAAGAAAGCAAAGTTATACTTTCTAGAAATTGGAAATTTAATTAGAATATTTTTCATTTTTTTGTATTAAAAAAGTATTGACAGAATTCCAAGTAATTTTTAAATCTTCTGAGAAAAAATATAAAACCTAATTTTTCCTCCTTTTTTTACATTTACATGAAAATCCGAAACGAAAAAGGGAAATCCCTTAATTCCCAGGAACTTTTCAAAGAATTTAACAAAAAATATATATAGACAAAGTAACAATAATCTGCAATTTGTCATTGGCAAATCCATTTATTATACTTTTTAGATATTCTGCTAACAATTTTAATTAATTGTGACATTTGTAGATATTGTTAAGCAAAGGTAAATATATATTTTGGCAGTTTATGACATTTCTTTGGGTATTTACGTATATTTATATTTCTTATCTCTCACACAGATAATATTATATAAAGAACTTTGCGTCATCAATTTTACCATGTGAATCCATTCACTTTTATGCAAAAGATTCTTTTTTGCTTTTGATTTATTGAGCTGAAATTTGCGTCAGTAACTTTGAATTTCCATATGCTAATAAAATTTATTTTAATCAGAACATTTTTGTTCTTCAACATTTCTATTATTAAAAAATATTTTGCTTTTAGATATTAAAATGATAATTAAAACATCATTTAGTAATCAGATTATTTTTGAAAACTTTTGCGCATTAGAAAAAAAAAACATATTTCCTAAAATTAGGCAAATTGCACTAAAAAAGTCACCTTATAAATTGGAAAATAAGTTGCTGTATTAAAGACCTTTGTACGATGGTTGCCTTTTATATTTCAAGCACGGGCAATCCTAGTGTTGAGAAAACAAAACTAAGATTTGCAACATGAAGTTTGGCAATTTTTAACTTAAAAATAATCAGAATATTATTGCATATGAGCCATTACATCATTATAGGATGAACAATTCTGAATGGTATACAATTATTTGTTGGGTAGAAGAGTTCAAAGAATTGAGGAAAACCAACCGCAAAAGACAAGTCGGGACTTTTTAAGCATCCAATACTAAGAGTTGACGGGTTAACCACCGTATAGTCCTGATTTGGTACCCATTAATTTCTTTTTGTTTTCGCATATCCAAAAGAAACTGCAAGTATTTATTTTTTTTGCGACGCCTGAAAAAGCGCTTAATGCATACAAAATGTATATTTGAATATTTTCAAGATACTTCATTCAGAGTGGCAAAAAGGGTTTCGAAAATTGATTCTCCCAAAATGCAAAAGTATATTCATCTTCATGGAGAATATTTTGAATATCATTAAAAACATTTTCATTGAAAAATATCTTGACTAACATCATCATCAGCGTAAAATTCCTCAGCGACAAGTGATTTTCATATGCCTCTCTTGAAGTCAATTTTACGCGAGCAAGAGAGTGTTGCAGAGATCAAAACAAATGATAATCTGACGGTGCGATGTCAGGACTATCTGGTGGATGCATCAAAACTTTCCAAACAAGGACTTTCAATTTTTGCCAGGTCGTCAAAGATGTGTGTGGTTGTCGTGATGAAACATAACATATTTTTGTTGATCAATTCGGGCCCCTTTTTGATGTAGCTGCTATTTGACATAACCTATGGGCAACTTCTTATTCATATTTCATTAGAAAGTATATTAAAGGTGGAGTAATTTCAATTACAATCTCATTGATAAATAAAAACTATAAAAACTGTGCCCTATGGAGCTTCCGTGTAAATGAAGTTAATGTTTTTTTCTGGATTGTTTTTTTTTTTTTCTTTTGTTATGTTATCATCATAGCTGACAACAAAAAAAGATAATAAACAACGAAATTGATATTCATGATGTCAATAATGAGAACGACGATGATGATGATATTGATATTAATGAAAATGATGAGAGGCAACAAAAGTAACAAAAAATAACAGCTGCACATATTTCCGCATACAATATATTCATATGTTCATCCAAATATGTTCTACATATTACTTAGTACAATAGAATTCTGATAATAATAACAGCAGCAACAGCAAAATATGTATATTCATCGTTCTTTCATGTTATGTGCAGACAGACAATTGAGGCGTGTTGAAATTTCTACATGAGATAATATATTTTTTATGTTTTTTCATATAAAAAACACCAACAGCAAAAACCCAGAGAATTGTGATGGTGGTCACATTTCATTTTCAATTAATTGTTAATTAAATTAATTAATTAAATACGAACAAAAAAAAAATGAGATAATGAAAAGAAATTGAAATTGAAAATCAAAAAAGAGAAAATTATTACTTTGCAAGGACTTACTTTTTTATTTGGAATAATAAATGAGTCCTTCTCTTTCGTTTCCTCTCTCTTTGACTCTTTGTCTTTATTTGCTTAATTATGAACAAACAATAAAATTGTGCAAGCTTTTAATCCTTTTTTATAAGAATTTATGTGTTGTTTTTTCTTTATTTGTTATCTTGTTTGTTTTTGTTAATTTTTTTAAAATTTTTTTTTTGCTCTCGGTCAATTGAATTTTTTCGTTATATTCTTTTGTCCATTTATGTTGAATTAAATGTGATTGCGCTGCATTAATTCCAATTACAATAGTATAATTTTGTATTACTTTTTATTATTTTTGTAATTGAAACTGGGAATAATTGAGTTGAAATTTTAATTCAAATAAATAAACATAACATTGGAAAAAAAAAAACACAAAAGGATTACAAATAAATGGTGTAGAATAATAGCAGAAATTCGAGGTTTCGCTTCTTTTGTTGTTGTCGTCATAAAAGTGTTTATGGGAATTTTTCCATATGAAAAGCAACAGTTATTTTTCACACAAATACTTATGCCCAACCAAACAAACAAACACACACACACACACACATGTTCAGAGGCACAGAGAAATATAAACAAAAATTGTAATTAAACCAACAACAATGGTAATAACAAATATTCAGTAGTAGCATCAGAAGCAACAAGCACCAAATCACCAAAGCAATAATGTTGAAAAAACTATGTATTATAGCATATCCCAAGGCTGAAGTCATAAAACTCTTTAGCTTTTGGATTTGGTTAACCATGTTTCAATGCTATGTGTTGCATTGTGTACACATTCGAGTGTGGCAATTGTCACAGACATGAGTAGGAGTATGCAACAGTTGCTGTTGGCATTGGTTCAGCTTATGATGTTGCTTCCCTTTGCCTCATCAAATGCTTTTTATTTTATTATTCGCAATAATAATAAAATTGCAATGCAAAGACACAAATAGCAGCAGCACAAGCAGCAACAGTTTGCAATTATGTGCAGCATTGGGGCATTGGGCATTGAGTATGCAGAATTAATTAAAAAAAAAAAAAAAAAAAAAACAACAACACAGGCATACACATCTGCCTTTATGACATTTGTGTTTGTTGTTGTTTATATTAAAATAAAATAAAAAAAGAAATAAGTAATTAAAATTTAAGTCAAGTCGGCTTTAATAGTTGAGTGAGTGGTGTTTTTTCTTATATTATTTTTGTTTATCGTTTCATTAATTGTAAAAAAATATGTGCATTTTTTAATTTAAATTTTCTTTAATTTCCACAAAAAATAATTTATTGTCACCTTTCTAATGGTCTCCCACTCACATTTTTGTTGTTGTTGATAATAAAAATAAAAAAGGGAACATGGAATAAGGACGACGACAATCACACAGAAATCATCAACATTTTATCCTTCTTTTATTTTTGTTACACTTTGTTATATTCAAATTTGCAACTCATGCATTATTCAAATTTGTCTTGTTGTGGATTTATTTTGTATTTAAATTACAATAATTTTTTTTTTTTTTTTTGATTTTATTTACTTTTACTGTTGCATTTTATTGTGATATTTTATTATTGTTGTTTTGCTAAATAAATTTCTTTCTCTCTCTCTCTCTTTCTTACATTATTTTGTTTCGTTTGTAGGTTGACTTCTATAATTTTTGTATTTTTTGTGTGTTGAATATTTTCTTTTATTTTTCTCGAGCACTTTTCGCGCCGATGGCCAACTGCGAACTGAGCTGCTCCAGTTTCGTGTTTCACCTTATAAACCTTACGACGACGACGACGACTACGACATTGGTTGCTCCCGTATTATCCTTAATGTGAGTCCTTTCTGTCGTACGTTCATATAGCTAAAGCTTCCAGCATTTGATAAGGTTTTCAATGTTAGTCATCTACTTGTGTGTGTTGTGCTTATGAGTTTGTTTGCAATGTTGAGTTCAAATTCTTGTTGTTATTGTTATTATTATTATAGTATTGGTGTTAGTGTTGGTGTTATATTGGAATTCGGGAGAGCAAACGAATGAATTCGACGAGTGAGGAATACACGAACAACCAAACAGTGAAATTTGTTTGAATGTGCTTATTTGAGTGTGTGTGTGTGTGTGTGTGTGTGAAAATGAACTAAATGAGGCAACATTGTTGAGTGAAAGTTGCTTCGATTGCGATGTTTTTCTATTTTTTTAAGGGGAATGAATTCCTATCTTCAAGAAAAAGTCTAGGAATTGTTTCTTGGTACAGAACTCTTAGAAATTATTTTGAAGAATATTTTGAAGGATGAAAATAATTTTTTTTTTTAATTTTATTAAATCACATAATTTGTTATTATTATTATTTATTGTAAATTTTTAAATTCATTTATATTTTTATTTTTTTTATTTTTAAATTTCCATATGGTTGGTCACCAATTTGAATTTTATAGAATCTTTTTATATTTATAATTAAGTTTTCTATAATTTTGTTTATTTAAATTTTTTATTTTATTTTATTATTGTTTATTTTTATTCATTTATTAATTCATTTACAAAATCATCAACTTCATATAATAATAAGTTTATCACTTTATTTTTGAATTTATTTAAATTTTACTTATTTATTTTTATTATTTATTATTTTGTTTCTTCATAAAGTTGTTCCTTGTTATTATGTATTTATACAAAAAAATTTTATTTATATATTTTTTATTATTTATTAATTTATATATTTATTTATTTGTTAAATCTTCAACTTCATTTATACAATAAGTAACTTTGATAAGAACAAGCGAAGCGCAACAATTCATTTTGTCTCCGTCTGCCTGCTTCATTCTCTCAAACTCTCTTTTTCTCCGACTGACTAACTGCCTCTTAACACTTCTCTTCGTCATACACATATAATATTATTGTTGTTGTGTTTGTGTGTGTGGTATGAGCAAATGAATGAATGAGCACCCTCCTGTTGCATTTGTTTTTGTTGCAAGTAAGCTAATAACAACAACAATAACATCGACAACAAAGAAAAACATCGCCATCGTCGTCGTTGTTGTCGTTGTAGTACACTTCACTCAATGCATTGAAGTTCAAGATGAAGGTTACGCGGAGCGAAGCGCAACAAACGCAATCATAAGGAAAGAAAAAGCTTAATGAAAGCTTTTTACTCTCAGCACACAGTGTAGGAGTGCTCTCTCACTTTAAATGTTCTCTAATACGCACTCAGACACTCTTTAACTTAATAGAAAAACATCGCAAGCAATTTTACCATACATGTTGCGCTTCACATCGTTAACATATTCTTCGTTGTTGTATTGTCTAAAAATATACGACTTCGGAAGTTAAAACTCCCACACACAAGGCACACTCAAACACACACACACACACTTGCAAACTTCACTTCCGTTACACATATGTAAGTGGCCGCCTACTCAAGCATTTGAGATTTGCTTTTAAACCGAAATGGGAGTGTGTAACATTGTTTGGCTTCCTTGACTCGGCTTCTAAGGATAGAAAGTAAGAATGAAAGCAATGAAGAAAGAAAGGCATCCTTGGCATGCTGTGACAGAATCATTTAAGATTACTAGCCCGACTGCGATTTTTGCTATTTCTGCGATTTTGTTAGACATTTTTTGTATGACACCATTGACTCCTTCTTTTTGAGTAACAAACGATACCGTATTTTTATTCTTCTTCAAACAGGAAAGTACATAGAGTAAGTAATTGTGGGTGGGTGTGTGTGTGTGTGTTCGACTAGGAGTGACCTATATATGGTCCGTTTTATTTTTTTATTTACCACTTGACAATGCTTAACACACAGCACGAGGCATGTCTAGGATTATGGCAATACATGCCTGTCTCATTTTTTTCAAGCTTTATATTTTTCTATTTTTTTTTTTTCTGTTATGTTATGGTTTTTCTATTTTTTCTGCCATGTGTATCATTTGGCGTTAAGGTCCTATGTCATGCCAATGCCATCATCATTCATATGCTTTAGTTAAAGTAACAATAGCAGTACAACAGTACAGCACAGCAGGTGTATGCTTTGCTTTGATATGTCCTTGTTATATTAAATAAGAGCCTTTCTCCCATATTCTCCCAACATACCCGTACTATATGCATACATGCATTTGCTTTGCATATTGTCCTTGCATTTGACCTTCATGTTCGGATTCATAGTTCACATCAACACCATCATGGTTAATTAGTATGTAACTGTATACTCGTATGTATCAATTTGTATGCACGTGTGTGTATATGTGTTGATGGTAAAGTTCATCATGCAAAATGCAGCATGCAGCACTAGTCAATTAATTCCACTTCTCAACCTTGCGCGCAGCTATTTTGTCTGCCAAAAACTCATCCTCTGTGATTGATTACCCTTCATATCCTGGCACATGCATTGATGCCATCCATCCATGAATGTACGATATGTACAATACTATCTCTCATTATCCCACACCTCTTCATCTCATATTTGTCTACATTTTCACTGACATTGGACAAAATCACAAAGCCAGCAATAACAATAAGCCAACACACATACTTAGTTTAAGGTCCTTTCTGCGTTCTATACTGTATTTTTTCTTAGTGTATTTCCTATGTATTGTCCTGTGCTTGTTAATTAAGTGAACATTTTTGGAAAAATTCATATCAAATTTTGTTCAATTTTGTAATTTTGTTTTGGTACTCACTCAATTCTTTGCTAAGAGTAGAATTCTTTGACATAATTTAAGCTCAAAATGATGCAACTTTTTTGAAACATTCTCACTTAAATTGCATGGTATTTTCATGTTTCCAAAAATTTTGTACCATTGAATGCATTTCAAATATAATTTATCTGGCTATCAAGAAGATTCTCAGTTTATGAGCAATTAAATTCTAATTTTGCAATGCATTAGACTATTAACTATTTCTCTCCTCCTCGCATTCACGTTACACATTTTTTGTAACAACATTTTTCAAGACAACACCTCTTTGTCATTTTCAATAATAAAAGGTTGTTTTTGGATGTAGACAATTTTCTCCAACCTAGAAAAATATTAAAATCATTTGGTGACTTCACTTACAAAAAGAAAGCTGACAAGATCAGAAGCAATCCACTCCAATTCGATTTTCTTACTAACAAATTCATTCAATAGACATTTTTCCTTCTTTCTCCTATCTATGCTAACAATGTACAAAATTATGAAATAAAGAGGAGGAGGAAGCAGCAGAATATTTAATATGACACTGTGAGGGATTTATTTGGACCAGACTCCGATATCTAAATAAGTAATCAGTGCATAGATCCAACTAAAATTGCAGATTTACTTCCGAAGAGAATTTTGGAAATCTTTATGAATAACATAATCTCCTCTTTTTCTTCATTTTTAAAGACTCATGTTTGGGTTATCCCTGCAAGTCTTTAAAATTACAATGTCTGAGCCAAATTTTAGTTCTTCTAAAGGAGAGTAAGGAACATTTGTTGTGACTTTATGAATAAACTAAGAGAGAGAAACAAGATTATTTTTGCCACAACACATAGTTTATAATAAACTGTTTGTATATACGAGTAATGCTAGTTAATAGAAAATGTACATGTGTATCTATAATAAAAGGCAGTAATACTTTTATTGGTGCCAATAGTTCCTATTTCGATAGTAATTCACTAGTTCCTTTTTCTGTTGATGTGGCGAATCAGTAAGTGCTCGTTTCTATAGTAAGTCAGTAGCCCCTTTTCGCATTACTGGTGAGTAGTGAATTTACCAGTCAAAAGTAATGCAGAGGCGTACCAACTACTGTTAACCGACTGGTTATTGGTAATGCGGGTGGTGGCAGTAACTGGTGAAAAAACTGGTGAATGGTAATATAGGCGGAGGCAATCGACATGTTAACTTCACCAGTTGAATACGTGCAAAAGGGAATATAGGGACTAGTAAGGGTTCCAAAGAGACTAGCCACGTACCAATTTTTAACCAGTGATTCATACTGCAGGGATATGATGTACTATGTATCAAAAGAATGACAAGTAAACAAAATCAATTTTGGAATAAGCAAAAAAAAAGAAAAGAAATAATAAAAGTAACAAAGAGTAAACCTCTGATCTAACTACTTACTTGGTCAATAGCTCAGGGTTCTGCTTCGAACAATTGTAGTTTTACAACTTTTCTAAATGCATCTGTTTCTGTGAAAGTTACCGCACTGAAGTTACTGAATTCTCCTCTTCTCTGTGTTTCATTAAAAATTAAGCTGCTTAACCTTTCATTCACCTTTTCTTTAGTTTTAAGCAAGTTTAGGTTTTTATAAAAGTTTCTATTTTCTGTGAAACCTTTAACTTATTTGTTTGTATCTATCTATCATGTTTCTATACTCTTTACAACAAGCGTGAATATGTAAGTATTATATGATGTTAGTAAGTAATGCAACTGTGCATCGGAGTTCATATGCAGTAGACAATATATTGGCACAAACAATTTCATATTCCATCTATAATACTTAGTTTTTAAAATGAAAAGCAGATTCTTGTGTCTGTTTTTATACTATTCACACAGATGAGGTCATACAAATCAAGAATTCAAACTCGATTGTTGTCGTTTTATATTATTTTTCATCCATCAGTTAATTTCTCCGGGTAAATAGACCCATAGTTTCTATTTTATATGCTTTACAACTTTATTATAAGTACTACAATTCTATAATTAAAATCATATGCATTAAAATCCATGAGTGGGTTACATGCAATATTTTGTTGAGAGCAGTATAAGCTTCTTATCTAATTTATATTATATTTTACTGAAAAATGTTTATATTCTGATAAAAAGTTGTTCAAATATGTAAGAATTCTACGAAACTCATTTCCACTTTTATATCTGGTAAAACAATCGCTTCATAGGATTTAACTGAAACTTGTTCGGTTGGCAAACACACTTAAATTTCAGCCACACACACGCACACACAGATACTAATTTATAAATGGCAGAGAGTGCTTAACAGTTAATCGCACTCTACTTAATAAATATAGAGGTCGGAAGTGATAGAGAGAGAGAGAGAGAGAGAGTAAAACAAGAGTATCTCAGCTTAGGGAACTAATTAAATTTTAATTAGGCATGCGGGCGAATGGATAAGTGAAAGTATGAAAATAAAACCAAAAGAGCGCAACAAGAAACCAAACAAATACATTTACAATAAGAAGATGAAGAAACAGGATATACGTATGTTGTATGTATCTAAAACCAACAGAGAGAGAAAGAGAGTCAAAGGGTTGAAGTATGTGCAAACAATTAAGTAAATCCACAGTTTATAAAACAAAAACCAATTTCATAATCAAATAACATAAATACACAAGGATAGCAAAGACAGAAAGAAGGCAAAAGATTGCAAAGCTGATATGGGTGGCAACCGTTAGACAAGTAAAAGTTAATACAACAAAGCAAAAGGTGGCAAATAAAAGAAGAATGGATGAAGGAATTTCACTAATGCTGCATACCTTTGCAATATTCTTGGCTGCAACAAATTGTTGACAGAGGACAATATCAGCAGAGTCGTGTAGTGTGTGTGTGGTTGTGCAAGCAGAAAGTATGTAAGTAGTAGCCACCCAACATTTCTGAACAAACAACCAAACAAACAAACCAATGTCGTTGTTATCCCCAATGTTTCTGGGCTGCATGCACTCCAACTTGGTTTCTAAGCTTCATTAGAACATGCAAATACCAACATAATAAAGGATAAGAAAATGAATGAATGAAAGAATGAACGAATGAGTTCATAAAGGATATGAGAAGGTCAGATAAACAGGGAGGCACTTCAACTAAGCAGTTGACTAAAGTTCAACCAAAATGCGCTTAACCATAAGAGATAAGAGACTCACACAAATTTACTTGAAACAATGTGGTAACAAAAAAAAATATAAATCAACAGAAGACAACAGAAAAAAAGTGTTTAAATTCATTGGAGGTCAAAATTTACATAAATTTACCAATGACAAGCAGAAGGACAGCACAACTGAAAAGTCAAATAATTACAAAAATACACGAAAACGTCAAAGAACAAAGAACTTTGCGATGATGACGATGACGATGTTGAGGGGAAAGTGTGCAAAGCAAAATATACAAAAATTGATACCAACCATCACATCACAGCTTTCAAGGAATCCATCCAAACAATTGGTGAAGAGATAAAATCAAAAACAAAGCAAATGAGAAGAAAGTAAAAAAAGAAAGCGAAAAGGCGAAGTTAGATAGACAGGAGGAGACAGAGAGCAACAAACAAAAATGTCAGCGACACAAATCATTTTCACTAATTATGGCTTAATTTTGTTATATAACAAAGATACTACATATATAGTACAACAAGAAACCAAAGTAAAGAAAAGAAAAATGGGTGAAGTTAGACAACATTTTTGGAAGTCGATGTGGAAGTGGAAGTGGAAGTGAAAGTGTCAGTCATCATCATGAGGACAACATAAACTTTTCACGCAATCTTAACGCGAGCTTTGCGCTCCATGTTTTGCTTTTCTATTGTGAAGTTTTTTGAAATCGTAACGAATGACAAAGGAAACAAGAAAAACCATTGGCGGGAAAAACAAAAAAAAAGAAAAATACAAAATGAAGATTGCCAACAGACATGAAAAGACAAGAAACGAATGGAAAGGAAACCAAACGAAACCAACCAACAAAACCAACGAAAGTGAAATTAAAAGCAAAATTATCAAAAGCGCTCATATAAATAAAGACAAAATAAATGAAAGAATGAAACGAATGAGCAGCCAAAGAAGACAAACAAGCAAAAAGAAATAGGTGACAAAAATGATTGGTAAAACAATGATTCAATGTGAAGGAGGAACAGAAAAATAAAGGACACCAATTTAGTTTGGCATAATTCGACATAAACATTGCTTTGAAGTACGCATATTTCTTAGTCCTTCCTAATTTAACTTGATTTGGACTTGGACTCCAATTACTAACCAACCGAACATGGACAGTATGGAAGGCAGATAGGCAATAAGACACAGCAGGACAACCATCACTTACATACTTTATTATACCCTGGAAATGAAAGAATGGTAATACAAACATACATACTAGTATAAACAACAACAAAAAGTAAGAAGAATTATGACGGCGAAAACGATAATTATTAGAAAATGACAACGTCAGGCGTCAGGAGTTGAACTTAAATACTGATGACGACTGACTATGAGTTGTTCATATTTATTCATGATCAAGCGACATGATAAACTTGAAAGTGAACTGAACTGAAGTGAAGTTTTTTTCTCTTACTCAAACCACCGGCTATTTTTACTTGTAAAACAAATCAAAAGTTATGTTTGTATCTATAAAAAGTCAACTACCAACCACCAAAATAACCACCCACCCACCAAACTTAGCAGGTAACCAGTTCTCCATCATTAGAACATTGAGTCTTGAGTTGACTTTTTGGTTCGCTTCGTTTGGTTTGAATGGCATCTGGAGAATGCTTGTTTATTTTCTGTTGCCTTTCAAGTATCTACAATAATTTGGAAATCATTTTATATGATTTTACTCATTGCTACTTCTTCTTGTTCATTCGTGTTTGAGCTATGACCTCATACCACCAGAGGCAAGTTATTGTATCTGACACCTCTAGGGCTTTAATTAAAGTTTTCGTTTGTATTTAAAGTGATGATGGCACAATATTTTGTTTCCAATACTAGATAGTAAGAAGTTATACGAGTATGACTTGTTTTTCTTCACTTTCTTGAGAGACAAGAAACTCTTAAAAGCGACATAATACTGCGGATGATACTGATCTGGTGGTAAGCGTCAGCGACCTGGCTGTGGCTTTAGCTCTCCTGCAAGATCAACTGGTCCTCATAGAGCATTGGCTGAAGAGGTGTAAGAGCTTGGTCAATACAAAGAAATCTATGGATGTATCCTTCACCCTGAACCACTCGACATGGGCTTGCTGTTTTCATCAACGTTGACGCCATTCCAAAAATCACCACAATGAAGTACTTGGGACTGACAAAAGACAGGAGCCTCACCAGACAAACTCACATTATGACTAAATGAAGGCAGTTGGACCTAAATGATCAAAAAAATGAGTTGGCACCTCAGGTCATACACAGCTTTGAGGCACTGCATCCAACTCATATCTAGAAATCCTTCAGAGATTTCAGTCGAAGCTACTGCGGAGGATTGAAGGTACGCAGTGCTTTATCCGGAACTCGGTTATCCATCGAGATTTGCAGATACCAATGATAAAAGAAGAATCGTCAAACACAGCAACAGACGCTTCGTTAGGTTGGAGGCCCATGACAAGCACCTGACAATCAACTTGTTCGACAACAGCACATTTCGAATTCTGGAGGAGTGATTAAGTGACTATCAACTTATGATAAAATTCGCAGGTTGTCGTCTGACAAATACAGAAAATAATAATAAAAAAAACTTTATTTTATTTTTTCTGTTATTTAACAACTCCATTGGTTCAAAGATGGTTAAACATTTAAACATTGACAATTCATTTAGCATTAGTGGTTCTTTATTAAAACTGATGAAATTATTAAAGTTTTTTTAAACAAAATATCCAAAACTAAATGAAAGGAAATCAATTCGATTTATATACATTTTCTTGCTGTTCGAAATTCATTGAAGGATTTAGCTTGGATTCTTTACAAATTCAAAGTTAAATTTTAATCTTAGTTTAATTTTTTTTTTAGACAAATAAATGACTTAGAAAAGTGAATGACTTTTCAAAGACATTTTTTTCCGTAAGCCCCCATTATCATTGACTCACTAAACAAAGTCATTAATTTTTCTTGATTTTATATATTGATACCTTGAATGTCATTAAAAAAAAACTTCATTGAAGAAAAAAATGTAAGTATATGAAGACATGTAACATTGTTTGTTGACACTTGTTTATTTTGTTGTTGCATGCCACAGAAATTAATAAATTATTTAAATAATGTCAGTAGCTAAAGGTAAATTTGCGTGATCCCTTATTAGGTTCATCAAACGCAGACGTCTGCAAAGTTTGAAAATTCGTTGTCTCACCATTTATCGCATCGTGTATTCTTCACTCGATAAACATGAAATTAAAAATTTATCTTGATTTCTTGATATTTTTATTTATTTTTTTTTTTTCATCAAAAACCTTAATCACCTTAAACTACAATAAGTAATACAATTAAGTAAACCATTGATGTAACAGTGCGAATACTTGTTTTATCATTTTCAAAACATTTATCACTTGTACAACACTATGGGTGTGCAAAGGAGTAAGCAACAATATTGGTATTTTAGAAGATAATACAATTTTGTGTAGTCCCACAAACGATAAATTATTTATTTATTGTGTTTGATCAAGAGAAACTGCAACAAGTTGCTTGCTTGCTTGCTTGCTTACTTACTTACTTACTTGCTTGTTTTCTTGTACATATTGTACTAGTATATTGGTAAATGTTGAACGATGATGCACAAGCAACAAACAAACAAGGATATAACCATATAGTAAAAGCCCATAAGCTCAGTTTACATAGCTGCACATGTCCTTTATTATGTTGACATCACCGACGCAAGGAAAATGAACACAAATAAACACTTACACTCCCTCTACTTTATGGTAACATACACACTATCATACAAGATTACTCCCACGTTGGCCAAACAAGATGGTTACATAGCGCAAAGGAACACGGAAATAAGCGTAACAAAAATGCAGGAAATCCTTTACACATTCACATTACAAATGTTATTACTTTAGTGAATATAAGTAAGTAGTATGAGTGAAATGTGGTTTATATACTTGTTTTTATATATTGTATTTCCAAAACTAACATAACATTATACTTGTATTACATAGCTTGAGGTATATGCAAGTATGTATTTATGTAACTTACTCATCATATATGGTAGAGATTATAACATCGTTTCTAGAGTACGAGTAGTTATAATATGTGGCAGCTTCGTATGTCAATTATATGTTCTTTCAATATAATTTTGATGCTTTATTAATTATGATTTTGATTCAAATATTGGTTCAGTTAATCTAATTCAATTTGATGTTGTAATGTATGAATTGCGTTTAATAGATATTAAAGATCTAGAATGCAGTTTATCCATCAGTAATGGAAGAAGTCTTAATAAAACATATTATGTACATAAATATGTAGATGTTTCTATATTAAATTTCAAACTAAAAGAATTGGTTCAATAGATTCTCTTCATTGTTACTAACATACATCACAACAAAGTAATAATTCCAATAGAATACTAAAGTAAAAGTTAAAAAAATGATTGAAATATACTTTATTGAAATCGTGGAACTTAATTTTTCCATTTCGCCTGGTGGTTGGAAATGATTCAACGTTTCGATAAGACCCTGAATAGGTCCAGGGCGAAGGGTACCATGTTGAACCACAATTGATTGATCCTCATATTGTTTATAACAATTTATGTACTGTAAATATCTGTCTAGTCTTTTATTATATAAAAATTAATGTTTTGTTTGTTCGTATGTTATGCCGTTCATCTGATTACATTGAAATTTTGTGAATTTACGTATATGGTTGGTTGGTTGGCTTGAACATAGTATAGATTTGATTGCGCTATGGGTCTGTATACAACAAAAAATTAATTAAAATATCTCTCTAATTTTCTAATACTTAAACTGTGTTTTTTGTTGATACTGAAACTGTAACAGAGATGATGCTAAGAAAAGAAACATATCTGATATCTGGCAATTGTCGACGTTCCCAGGATTCGGGCGGGTGCGCAAAATAAAACTATATAATGGCACTCAAACTGTGCTTACAGCTGATAATCAAACTATATTCATCCAACTTCACTAAGTTCGATTGACTCAGACAATTTTTGTTTAGATGTATATAATTCACAATAACATTAGGAAACCCAAAATAAAACAAATTATGTATTCAAAACAACATTTTGAATTTCGACACGCTAAGCGTTTACTCGACATTTCAATGCGCTTTACAAGAATAACGTCGGGTTTAAAATGCGAAGTCGCTTCGTGTGTTCAATGTGCATTGAAAAAACATTTACACATGTCGTGTGAACGTAGTGACAGAAAAACAAATTGTTTGTACATTCATTGTCAAATAACGAAAGTTCATTCTATTCATCAGTCATAATTCTCAAACAATTTATATCTCATTTTACATAAGTACTACACATTTTTTTTTCTGGTATTCCCAGATCCTGCATTGAGAATAGCGTTAGGTACGTCGGGAACACAATGCGCTACATTTCAAACTCAAGACTGTATAGTCAGTGTAGTATTAACGCCCTTGATTCTACTCTCATAGAGTTGGCATTCAAATACTTGGTCAAAATTGAAACCAGACCGGAAAATTTAATGCTAGTACAATTTCTAACCTCATACTCTCCAAATTCCATCAATGGGCTTACAAACCTTAAGTTTATCCACCTAAAACACCTTGAAGCTTTAAACAGCTTGGGTCTGATTCGTGATCCAACTGGACTTAAGATAATCTTAAGTAAACTAAATAAAGTAAATGAATACTACCTCAATTCATTATACCTGTAAATATTATTTAAGCTCCCTTTTATTGTAAATAGATCCCTTCCCCCATTCCTCTAGTATGTAGTTCCTTAGTTTTAAGTATAAATAAATAATAAATGAAACTCAGTTTTTATAAAACAGTAACTTTTCTGAGATATTAATATAAATAAATATAGCTTTATGAAGTTAACAAAAATCAAAATAATAATTTAATAATATACCATATACATGTAAATAATTTTATTAAGCTTAGGAAAATCTTTAGATGTTAAGCATTATTATAATAAATTTAAGTTCTAGTCTTTAAGAATACTATAAAAACATATCCAATACCTGATATAATAAAGACAAATGAAAAGTAAAGTAAGTTTCTGGTATTCCGAATACAAAATATAAGTTTTTTATATTTTTTTTTTAAATTGTTTTTTTATATTGTTTTTTTATGGATTGTTAATGGCTTTTTATTTTCGATTTGATTTGATTTAAATTTCTGGATATTGTTGACGATTGGATGCTCCAAATACCCATCAAATGGAAAAATGAAGAGAGGAACATTTGAAGAAAATCGGAACATTTTGATTTTGATCAAGCGTCAAATGGCTTCCACTCTCTGTTTTTTTCCGAATGTTTGATCAAGCATTTGACGTGTCTATGGTTTTTGCTATTTGTATGCAACTGGTTATTTGGATATCTTGAACCATTTTGTCTATATTAATATACTCGCATAGCGTCAATTTTTGTCTTAACTATCAAATAGATTCCAAATTTTTATTATTTTTATTTTTTGCTTTTTATATTAGACTTTTAACATTTTAATGTTCTCATTTTTATTTTGATTTCAACTATATGTATATCTTTATAAAGACTGCGTGAAACAATTGGACAAATGGCCAGGTCGTAGTGTTGATTAATATTTGAGCTGCACTTATGTACTGTTTAGTGTACACGTATGGGTAGCATTGATATCTGAATTTGTTTTGCAACGCAGAAATCTCATGTCAGCAGGTCTGAAAATTCCTGGCACTCGTTCGTAGAGTCAACTTTACTCATAACTGTCGAAATCAGAATTGCGTAAAAGATCTGAGATTTGGTGCCTAATGATTGTAGCAAATTGTATAATGCAGATGCATTGTCTATAAAACTGCGCAACTAATGGCTGTTGCATTTAGTCACAGTTGGCCAATTAAAGAATGCATTTGTAATTTTACACAACGTTAATTGTTTTTTTTTTTTTGTTAGGAGAAATATGTATTTAAACTTGGTGGACACCAAAGACACCTATACCAATTTAAATAATGAGATTAATTAAATACTTAGATCAAATAATTGACCTAACTAAACAAATTTCTCAAAATAAAGCAACAGCTTTTTAGTGTTCCGTACCCATAGGGAGCGAACGGGACCCTATTATTAAGCTTGCGATGTCCGTCCGTCCGTAGGTAGTTGAAATTTTCACACAGTGTGCAATTCACTTGTGTGTAGAACGACAAATACTAAAAGTACTCATTTTTAGAAGTATAGTTCTTAAATTTAACCTTTTGTTAAACATTTTTTTTTTTTGTTTTTGTAGTATACTTTTAAGCTGTTAATTGTAGTATACTTTTAGGCTGTTAAATACCCACATAATTTAATATTTTAAGCAAAAAATCTTGTACGATGGTACGGAACCCTCCGTGTGCGAGTCCGACTCACATTTGGCTGATTTTTTAGCTTGTTTTATTCAAAATTCAGCTTTTTTAAACTAGCTTATTTTTACTTTCAATGAATGGCATCACTGAAAATAGTATATAATCAAAGCCAGCTTTGAGAGCAGAATGCCTAATTGTAGAAATGGATAAGTTCGTGATTGTAGAGTTTTGTATTACTATTTATTATTGCCATCAATCCAATAAGTAGAATATTGTGGAAACAACCACATATTACCCCCCACCTCCCTGTCGCAGGTGCTCACATTTGGTAGATAAACCCCCTCTGGTGTGACATCACATACTTTGTATTGGAAACCGATAATAGTGTTAACTTAATTTATCACATCATCAGATGTTTGGGTTTCAATTGGGGCTCTATATACACCAGGTCACAAAGCCTAAAGATAGAGTTGGTAATATTTTTAAAGGTTTTTGTTTACAGTAAATTTTGACATGTAACGTCACAAAGCTTGTGACTCCCTCCCTGTCACAGGTACTCACACTTCGTTGACCCCTTCCCACACGCCAAAACGTGTGGCGTAATGCATACGTATATGGATGACTCCTTAGTTGCTCATTACAAGTCATGGTCATCTGTGATATAAAAGCTATCAAATGAAAATACAAAAAAATTATGTATATAATTACACAACTAATTCTGTCTCTAAAACTTATGCATGTTATACCAATAAAATTGGCTAATAAATCTGAAAAAAATTACTTGATGTTGTTGTCATTTGCAAGAAAAATCAGTGGATGTTTTGCAAAATTCCCCCGCATCAAGTTTAACCACAAAGTACTTGACATTTATTTGACAGCAAATCAGAATCTACTATGCAGAGTGAACAAAAAAGAAAGAAAAACGAAGAAGAAGTAGTAATAAGGGTATGAAACACGCAAAACAGAAGTAAACAAGCCAACAACTGTCATTCTTTGTAAAACTTTATTCATTTACAATACTTAATAATAAGAATAAGAAAACATGCAAAAGTTAAACAAAACTAATCGAAATATAAAACAAATTACATTTTCCACACCTTCACACAGACTTCACATCAACATCAACCGCCATCCTCTTCACCACAATCCCTTCCTTTCTGACTTATACTTAGTACTACATATTCATTGAAGAAATAAAGAACATTTAAAAAAGAATGAAAGAAATTTCCATGAAGGAGAAAAGCTCATAACTCTTTATCAACACTTGAAGGCGATGCCATTTTACAAATTAGCATTTGCCATACACATTGGGAACACACCATTTATTTGTCTGTCCTCCTATCTAGCTGGCTGTCTGTCTGCCTACCTGTTTGTCTGCCGTCTCTTCCATTCCCTAGACAGAGATCGGGAATACTATTTATTGTAGACAATAGACAAGTGTTTCACGTGTTTAAATTTTATAAATTTACCATTTGATTTGGCATATGAGCGAGCGAGCGAATGAATGAGTGAGCATTTTAATTACAAGAGTAAATGCAATTACTCAATAAATTTAATGGAAATTACACAAATACATGCAACATTTTGACAAAGTAAAAGAAGAAGAAATTTCTTTCATTTATTCGTTCTTATCATTATTTCTTATTTCTAATTTTGTGAGCATTTTCATTTTCATTGATCAGGCAGTTGACTTCTCTGCTTCTCTGAATAATTCTCCAAAGGAGAGATAGCGATTGATGAAGTGATGGTGTAAGGTGCGTTAACACGCAAACATTATACTTACAACATACTGACTGATTGACAAGTCTATTTCAAGTAGGAAAGTGGGTTATTGGCTTTCAGTCTGTAAGCAGTTGATAGATAGACAAATTGTAAGAAAAAGTCAAGAAAATTAATTGTTACGCGAATGTCGCTTATGACCTTGGCATCTTTACAAAGTGATGGCGCTTTAAAGTATACAAAGGTGTTTGTCTTCTTTTCTTCTATACTTTAAAAGGTGATTCACCTTGCTTGCTTGCTTTTGTTTTATGACAAATGATACTTGAGAAAAAGTTGTCGCGTCAACATAATTTTCTTAAACAAAAAATATAATTTATTTTATGTTCTTCAGTGTTTTTCTTATTTAACATCTTTGCTTAAGGCAAATGAAGATGGAGGGAATAGAAAATATTGTAATAATATGGCAATATAGTGTTAAGCAAGCAATAAACACGCTAAGAAAGAGAGAGAGAGAGAGGAAGAGAGTGATTGAGAATCCAATTAGAGTCCTTTATACACAAGGATTCTGCTGGAGGCGATTGTTATCAATATGCAAGCAAACAATATTAAAATAGCGAATGAAATCTATTGTAGAGCAGCAATAATAATGAATGAATGAATGCCAATCTAGAATATACAATAAGAGCGAGCAACAGGCAAAACAATTGTTGCACACACCAGGACTACATCAGTGAATGTGTGTGTGCGTGTGTGTGTGTGTGTAAATGTGTTTGTGTGTGAGTATTTTAGTAAACACATGCAAAAATAGTAGTATGAGTGAGGCAACAATTAATGTATACAAACAAAGACCAACAACATGAGTTAAAACAACACCAACAAGGACAACAATAATTGAAACAATGTCCCCATACACAAGCAAACAAAACATAGACACTCACTCACCCACCCACCCACACACACACACTTCCGTAATATTCGAGCCAATACTCTTTCCGTTCTCTGTCCAATTCACCTTGTAATTGTAACCAGCAACATCCACATCATCGGCAAACAAAAAGCAAATCAAACTCAAGGACATTGTGAGGACGAAACACACACATGTATTGTATACTTAAATATATAGTACAATAGTATGTAGTAGATACTTATGCGTGTGGGTGTTCAACGATGTGAGAAGCGAACAATGCAAACAAGGAAGCCCTTTATTTTGCAATTTTCAAAACCTTTTTCTTTATTTGATTCCATTTCTAATTGTATTTCAATGACGCTTTAGGGAGAGAGACTAATGCAGAGACAAAGACCAAGACCAAGAGAATGTGAGGATTGTGACGAGCATCATCAACATTAATAAGGCTGCAGTGTTTTGTTTGTTTTGTTTTTAGTTTCTTTTGTTTGAAATAAATCTAAGAAAATGTGTGGTGGGAAAGAATATTTAAAGCTGATTATGTATTCATTTAGTCCATAATTGAACATTAAAAGCAAAACATATTACAGTCCAACCTATAAGGCCCCTTGCAGAAAGTTCAAAAATAAACATGGAGTTATGATCATCCACATGTCCGCGAGATTTATTCTTTAGAGTCCATGGTTTACTTAGATTGGATAAGCGGCGTCTGCATTCTTTATTGTAAAAAAAGACTCACACAAAAGGTCTGTTCCCTATATACGTAATCCATAAGATCAGCGAAGTATCGGATAAGGAAATAATATAAATCTGAGCACAAACTACAAATGAAATAATGAAGAAATATTTTAAAAAATTCAGTAGTAATTTGAAGGAAAAACATCAGCAGCACTTTTCTGTTTCGTAACAATGACAAAAAAACTCATTGCCACAAAACTCTTATGCTATTCACTGTGACTGGCATTTTTCATTCATCTCCCATCGATCACCAACAGATGGCAGTACAAAATAACATAAACAAAACAAAAAAACAGTTGCTCACATGTAAACACAAAAATATCAAAAAAACAAAAAAACAAAAATTCAAAAAAATATCGAGAAAAAAAATTGTAAATTTATGTTAAAATGAAACGTTTTTCAAGTATTTTTGGCAATGCCAAATGCATAATTATTGGTATGATTCATGTGGATGCACTGCCAGGTTAGAAAAATTATAAAAAAAAAAAAAGATATCCAAATAAATCGTGCACTAACCTTAAATAATTTCGCAAATTATGTAGGTACACCAAAGTATGGTGGCAATTGGCAGCGAACAATTGAAAAGGCTGTTCATGAAGCTGAAATCTACAAAAGACATAAAGTCGATGCCGTACTCATTGAGAATATGCATGATATCCCTTATGTACCAGAACGTCAATTGGGTCCAGAGACAATTGCCTGCATGACGCGCCTGTCTGCCGCCGTACGCAATCAGATGCCTCAGAATATACCTTGCGGTATTCAGATACTGGCACACGGTAATAAACAATCGCTGGCCGTGGCAAAGGCAAGTAATTTGCAATTTATACGTGCTGAAGGTTTTGTCTTTGGTCATGTTGCTGATGAGGGTTATACAGATGCATGCGCTGGTGGTTTATTGCGCTACAGGAGACTGATCGATGCAGAGAAAGTGTTGATTTTCACTGATCTTAAGAAGAAACATAGTGCTCATGCCATAACTTCAGATGTGGATTTATTGAGCACTGCCAAGGCAGCGGAATTCTTTCGCACCGATGGTATTATTATAACGGGTGAAGCAACTGGGGCTCCTGCTGATTCTGAAGATTTACGGTCACTTTCGGGCAAAGTTGCAGCCCCCCTGCTAGTTGGCTCTGGTGTGACAAGGGATAATCTACATAAATACTTTCCGGATGCTCAAGGCATTATTGTGGGATCTCATTTTAAGAAGAACGGCAATTGGGAGGAAGAGATCTCTGAATCAGCTGTCACAGATTTTATGCAAAGAGTGGTTAATTATAGATGCAGTGATATATATCGATGAAGTCAAGTTAGAGCTATAAGTGGGATGGTGGTGCATTTATTATTGTTTAAATTGGTGAAATGATGTGTGAAGTAATTGATTAATTGTGACGTGTAGATAAATTCAAAATAAATTTGCGAAAAAATCATAAATCCGATCGCGCATTGTAGTTGGCGCCTTTGTACCGTTCTCCATTGTCACTGAAGAACGTGCAAATGCATATGGTTGTGCTGGTGGTAAAGAAGCAGCAGAAGCAGCAGATTCAATGTTTTTATCAAATTTTACACGCTTTTTTTGAGGCGGTGAGAAAGCCAAAGTATCCGCCATGTTCTCTTTATTTTGTCGCAATGTTGTTGTTGTTGATGTTGGCACAGACCAACCACTATTTGAACCACTACCGTTTTTCTGACTACCACCACTTAAACGCAATGGATAGAGAACATCACGAAAATTGCCATCACCCAATGAAGGATCATTTTCGGCATTATTAAAGAGATCTTCACGTTTTACCGCAGTTGGTATCGTATTATCGACATTGTGCGCTCGAAAGTAAGATTTGGTGTCAGAGTAACGAGAGGCAAAGCCATAGGTGGGATCATGTTCATTGTTTAAGTTCAGTTCTTGTGCAACATTGACAACCGTTGTTGTTGTTGACGTTGTTGTTGCTGGAGTTCGCTTGAGAATACTGCGTACATTGGGCATTTTTTCAGTTCCTATCAATTTATAAAGTTTAGAGAATCGAGTCTCTCGATCTTTGTTGTTGTTGTTTTCATTTTCATTAGAACGCAACTCTACTTTGGACATAGCAGCATTCCCATCACCTGGTAACATTGGTGATGGACGTTTTTGTGGTGATAATTGTAGAATTGGTGGCAGCGGCGGTGGTGGTGGTGGCCTTGCTGGACGTTTAAGATTTTGTATTTGTTTGGGCAAATTTGTATTGTTGCAAAGTGCGGAGATACGCGTATGGTTCTTTGGTATCTTGCGCTTGCGTGGGAAACACATATATGTCATCATAACATCGTCATCGTCTTCAGGTTCTTCTTCAGAGTCAGTACTGCGATTCTTATTACGAAATATAGTCTCATAATCCTGTAAAAACCATAAATATTCCAATTAGATTTTTAACTATATACGAATAATCGATTTTCATGAACTTACGCATTTCCTTTTATTTGGACTAAGTACATAGTCCTCATCAAACTTTTTCATATCCTTCTTTCGGATTGGTGTCCGCTTGCTAGATTCTTTGCGCAATGTCTTACGGCATTGTATATGCAATTCAATGGCGTCACGTATGAAGCCAACCCATGTGCGTCCCAATTGAAGATCGCTAGTCCCAAATATGATGCCATCACCTTGGCAAGTAAGTTTAAAGTTTCCGGGAAATAATTCGTACACCTTGCACTTCTTCAATGGAAAGATGCAGCAACATTCGAGTGAGTTATCCACAATCGTATTAGGCGGACGATCCTTCAGTATCTTACAATACATGAAAATGTCTGACATGAGGACACAATAGCGTTTAATTTCACTCCCAGTCCGAGTGACCTTATTGAGCACACCCTCCTTGATGACACGTCTCGATGGTTTCACAATATTTGGTGTGCGATGGACAAGAGAATTTTGCAAATGTATTAAGTACATCGTAATCTCCTGATCTTCCACGCAAGAATTTATATGTGAAGCAGTGGCTTCAATCAACTTAACAGATTCCTTAAGCGCTTTAAAGTCTTCATCTGCTGGGCTTGTGTACAATATAACCTGCTCCAGTAATAACTTATAACGCGGTACACGTTGTATAGGCACGATCATCAGAGAGTTCAGCTTCCGTTGCACTTCCGGGCGACTCTCAGTTTGTTCCAGAAATTTACGAAAAACTGGATTTTTAATAGTTAAATCTTGTAATAAAAACAAAGCGCCGCGATAATCAAAAGCATAGACCGAATACAATTTGAAGAAAGGAGCCATCTTTAAAAAGGCAGGCGCCACATTATCCTCACTGGTCTCGAGCTCACGCAGAAATTCACCATTCAAATTGTGAATCATTTCAATTTGACCAAACAGCGCAGTATGATTGGCATCATCTAAGATGTCAAGTGTCTTAAGAGGCAGCACAAAATAATTCATAAGTACTTCCAATTGAGCCAAATAAGATCGTTCTGAACTAATAATTTCTTGTATCGCTTGGTGGCGAAAACTTTTACGTTTTCCTGCTTCCGGATTGGGTGAACTTAATGGGCTGCTTTCAAGCATCGTACATACTATATTATGGAAAGAAAAAAAAAAATAGAATAAAAATAAATATTAATGAACTTATTCCCAATTAGATTTCACTAGACTTCCAATATAATTTTGTAATTGATAGTCCCAGATAAAATAAACTGTTAATACAAATCCCGATTAATACAAAACTGAACCAACAGAAATTGCAATCAGATTTCTAAAGAAAATCTTGGAATTCCTACAGAATACCAAAATCTCGGAGAACCTGGGGATATGGGATCTCAATTGAGGCCACAGTGACGAACTTACTATCTCCCGCTCTTCCTTTCTCCAATCTAATCTAATCAATCAAATCTAATTAAATAAATTAAAGTAAATACTAATATGGCGCCAAACTATTCAATTACCTTTCGTACGTGTCTTGGTTGTTAGCAAGTTGCGCTCCTGTAGCACCTGTCTTAGCTCACGGCTAAAACTCAAAGGAGTACGAGGCGAATTGCCTTCATCCATGGCGTTTAACTTATGTTGTCTTGGTGTAAACATTTTTAAAGTATGTTAATTTGAGTTAATTAACTTTCAAAACTGTATTCCACATTTTCTGATTGGGCGAGCGTCCTTTTGATGATCACCTGCCGCCGTCGGTTTGAAAATGCTATGTCAGTGTTGCACAATACCAAGTGCAGTGTTAAAAAATACGAGAAATGCTTGCAACAAATAGTAATTAGTGCTGCACAATCTCATGTGAAAAATGTCTTCGATCAGCTGTTTGAGATGACAACATCAACAGTTTAACATTTTAGTTAAGACGTGGACTGAATTTTTTGTTTACTAGATTTAGATTTAATAAGAATAACTTAAAATGCACATCGAAAATAACAGTATGGAAGACCGCATTGCTGCTCGGATAAATGCCGAAATCGGTAAGGATTTCACAAAACTTAAACGTGCTTCTATACTGGCGGAACACTACAAGGAACAATTGAAAATAATAGCCAATGATGTGAGTGATTTATTAATTAAATTAATTAAAAATGTACAACTTATTACCCATTAATCTTTCAGTTAAACTATGAAGATGAACAAAATGTTTCCATCTACAAATCCGCATTCCAATGTCAGCAGCAAGCAATCGAAAGCTTTGAATTTGAATTAGAAAAATTGTCCCAGTTTAGTATAAAACTAAAAAAGAAAATCGAGGAATCTACAAAGGCTATGGATAGTGTTCGAGATGATTTGAGCCAAGTTCGTCACTTACAGCGTGCAGCGCAATATCTTCGTATTATAAAAGATATCCAAGAGATCAATGCCGCTCTAAAGAATGCCATAAATGGAAAAGATGAAGCCAAAATGGTTAATATCTATCTGACTTTATATGAACAGAATGATTGTGAACATAGCGTTGTTGGACGCCTGAGTACAATAAATGCAGTATCTCTAAATTCATTTGCTGTGCGTACTGCTATCTATTGGCACACAACATTAATGCAACGATTTTCCAGTGAATTTGAGGCTGTTCTGAAGAATATGCGCTGGGCGCAAAAAGAACAACCGCCATTGAACTATTCACCAACCCGTGATACAGTCAAAGCTCAATTATTGGCTGAATATTTATTTTTACTAAAATCACCAGTGGAAGAAACTGAACCATTGGATAGCATAACAGCAAGTATTGCCTGTCAACCGATTAGTCAAGTTTCAAAACTGCTGTTGGCACCTTATCGGCAACGTTTTATGTTTCACTTTACGGGGGCAAAGCAAACGAATCGCTTAGATAAGCCAGAATGGTTTTATACACAAATTCTCAACTGGGGCAAGGAGACACATCTATTTGTAGGCAAAACATTTCAACCATCTGCTGTGAATGCTGGAAAATTGGATTTCAATTTAAGGGTGAGTGAGCACATAAATATATTCAATGCATAATCTATAAATATTATTTACAGTTGGAGTTCATACGTGGCTTAGTTCAGCTGACCATTGAGAAACTTGCCGCAGACATGGAACAACTTAGTAGTGATGAGAATCTATTTGCTCATTTACTTGATGAAACCCTAGCATTTGAGTCTGAACTACGTGAAACTTTTGGTTATCCTGCAAGTTTTCCAAGCGCCATCTCTGTTTTGACTCAACCAATGTATTTACTCAAATGGATTGCTCTTGAGGAACGCTGTAAGCATTCAAAGTCTGACTTACTTTTTATAATACTATACAAAACTATAATTCTATAACAGTTTGTGCTGAAAAAATGGATGGCATTCTGCATGGGGATAATCCTTGGCAAATCATAGATCCCAATGTATTCGAAGATAGCCTTAAGATACCCAAATGCGCTGATCAATTTATGCGCCTTTTGGATGCCTTAAAGGATCGATACTGTTCTCTTATTCAACCTGGTCATCAATTGCAATTTCTCGCTCTGCAAATCGAACTGATTGACAGCTTCCGTCGACGTCTAGTACAGCTTCATAGCAATGGGGTGGTCGCCAGCATACCCATTCTGAATGCCATTAATTACATAACAATGGTATTGCGTGAATGGGGTGAAAATATACACTACCTGCATTTGAATGCAGCATTAGCTGGTCCTAATGCATTCGAAATTAATTCGGTTTTCGAGCTTTCTGTCAATGAACTTGAACATTGGACACATGAATTACTAAGTAGCCTAGCGACAAAGGCTATCAACGAAGTGAAAGCAAAATCAAGAAATTATAAACGTGATGCCTGGTCAACAATGCCAGAACAAAGTAGTCGCGAACCATTTATACTATCACCAAGTGCGGGTGAATTGTTCCAAGTGCTTGTCACATTACTTCACAATCTTCAACGTGAATTATCAGCGAATTTATTCAATGAAACGTTACGCTTGCTTGCCCATCAAATCGATGAATACATGTTGGATAGCATGGTCATGAATACGAGATTCTCGCCTGCGGGTGCCGCACAATTTAATTACGATATGACACGAAACTTGTTTCCTCTCTTTTTACAATATACAAGACGACCGGATTTACTGTTTAAAAAGTAAGTAGATTACATGTTAGAAGAATAGTAACTAAATTATTGACTCCTTTTAGAATACATGATGCAAATAAATTACTGAATGCTTCACGTGGCACAGCACTTTTGTTGCTTGAAACTTTACAAAGTGAACAGCCTCTGGAAGTTAAACAGAAACCATTAAAAGAACTCGGCTTGCTGACTTTAAAGCTACGTGCATGTATTGATGTCTTGGAGAGGCGAACAGACATTAGAACTTTTTAATTTGAATTTAGTTGGAGTTTTTGTTTGTCATAGAATAACAACAATTGAAATTTAATTTCGAGATAATTATTATTCATTTACTTTATTATTGATATTCATATATACTTTTAATTCATATCCTTTTGTGTTAAACTTTTCCAATTGAAACATTTAAAACTTTTGCACTTAGGTTAAAAAACATTAATATACATAAAAAATTTGTCTAAAAATAAACATAGCATAAAATACAAATACAAATAGTAGATAATCATACGTAATAATCATCATCATCACTGATTCTCTTGCTTCTTCCATCAATTTGCGACCAAGGTACATTTTACATACACGTATGTACATACTTATGTACAACATATAAACTGAACAATAATCACAAATTCAAAACGACAAATACATAATTTTTTTAAACCAATCTTCGTGTGTGTATGTTTGTTATTTAATTGTAATCGTAGTTGTTGCACTTGAGCCTTTTCTTGTAGTTGTAGTTAGTTATTCGAAGTGTTCATAGTTTCCAGGAACAAATTGTAGACGCTGAGCTGGAGTCATATTGAGATTACCGCGATGTTTCTTGTCATAAGCCCAGATGACGCATGTTGCACTGAGGGCAATTGTCAACCAACTTAAGAAGAACAATTGTACCCATAAATGTGAGCCTCCGCTTGCATCAACAATCATGCCGGCAACAATGGTAATGACAGCCAAACCTAGATTCTGCACAGATTGACAGAAGCCATAAGCTGTGCCCAATTGATATTCAGGAATGATGAGGGCAACTAGTGGCCATAAACTTGCTGCCAACATGGAATACGATAAGCCCATTATGACCATGCCTATATAGGGATTTAGTTGGGTAAAAGTTAGTAGCAAATGGGCAAGAATTGTTGTAGTTGTTGCAGCAAATACCCAAGAAACATTACGTCCAGTCTTGTCAATAATAAAACCAAAGATTGGCGAAGCTCCAGCAGAGATTAAATATACAATAGCATCCACACTATTGGCCTCTGCTTCTGTGTATTTAAAACGTTCCATGAAGAAGCCTTGACCAAGGGCAATAAACGGAAAGATAGCCACATAATAAGACACACAAACCACAGACACCATCCAGAATGTTGTCTTAAATGTAAAAACATCGCTTAGTTTAGCAACTTCGCCGCTCGCATTATTATTACGTTGCAATATGCGTTCAGCACGTTTATCCATCCAACCGAGGATGAGGGCACAAATAAATGACAAAAGACAAGTGAGTGCCGCCAATAGGAGCACAACACCAAGTGCTTTTGGTCCAGGTTCCGTGTAGATAGAATGAACATAATTGTAAATTGGTTGCATAACCCAAAAGTTGACAGTGCTGCCGAAACGCGCAAATGACAGTTGTAGACCAAAGACCATGTTCAGCTCTTTACCCTTAAACCAGAGTACAGCATAGCTGTTCTGGGCAACTGCCAGTGATTCTGCGCCAATACCAAAAATGAAGCGACCAAGTATCATCAGCCAGAATGTATTCAAAATGCCGCCACTTGCGAATATCAATTGACCAATGACGACAATCAGAAGATAAATAATCGTACCCATGCGTATGCCAAAGACGCGATCGATTAGAAAACCGCCCACAAAACAAAGCACAACATTTGGCCACGAATATATCGAATAGATGAGCGTAAATTGTGTTGCACTGATGTCCAGTTCTTTCTTGAAAACATTCTGCAGAGCAGCGGGATTATCGTAACAGAAATACGAACCGAAACCAAGGAAACACATAAAGATCAAAGCGAGAAATCGATGACAACGCCCGGTGGGATTACAGCAAAGTCCACAGCTACCGGAATGCAAAGCCAATTCATTATCCTGTTGAGGTTGCGTCGTCTCAGAACTTTTCGCGACAGGTGCCACCTCCTGTTGCTCTTCATTATCTACAATCGGTAATTCATCTTCATGCGACGACATTGTTGCGTCTACTAATGCGCACTTAAGCACTCAACGAACGAAAACTAAAGATATAATGAGTTGTGATGTTAGTCGGGGTATACGAACGATCTGATGACTGACTACTGACAGAGCAGTTTATCGCGTGCAAGGCGTTTTCTGTAAATTTAGTTAAAGAATTTATCAATATTGTTTGCGTCGGCTGAAGACTGAAAACACTTTTTGAAATAAAAACAAAAACTGCAATTATCAAGTTTCGTGCTCACCCAGCTTATCACACAATAAACGAGTGACCACCGAACGGAGTCCAGCAAAAAATTGACTCAAATTCTCTCTGCGTCTTTGTTTTTGTTTATTTAAACCCCTTCTTTGTTTGGAAAACTTTAGTTTTTGTTGTCGTTGTTGTAATAATAGCAGATAACCGAGGAGGTCAACGTTTTGCAGTTCCTAATGACTAATCTTAGTTCTTGACTGCACTCACACCACTGCACCACTGCACAATGAACGCGCAATGGAAATAATTAAAATATGTTACGAATTAATAGTTAAATGCGAAATTGATGATTGATTTCACTTTTACGTAGTTTTATTGTTTTCTAATTATTGTGTGGGCATATGCTGGTATGTATTGGTGTGCGTGTGTGTCTATAGTATATACAATTACCAATAGTTTAGTGTTGAACAACGGCGCTAATTACGATATTATTTTTTATTATTATTATTGGGTAATCAGCTGTCTTTTAGGGCTGTCAAACATGCAAAATTATTTGAATAATGTAATTACACATTCTTTTCAAATAGTTTTTGTACTTAGTTTTGCAGTACATATTTAATGCTATTTAAAATAACAATAAATTGATGGGTATTTGATTTCTTTCTTCTGTAATTAATATTCATTTATATATTTCTTTTATTACTTTAATTTTTGTTGGCAGCCCTATCACATTGCGCCTTTCTGCATGTAAATTGATTTTTGTGTATTTTATTTGCATTCAATTGAAATTGTGAAATGTTTTAAATTATATAATAATTAAAAGACGATAATTTACACCTCACAGCGTGGTAATGGACCCAACTGATGTAAGTAAAAGGAAACCAAGACGCACTCACGGCACGCCATCATTTCATTATCGTAATCGTTTTGCCTATGCTTTTATCGCAGCAGGTACTGCAATCTTTGGCATTTGGTGGTTAGTATGCGAAGATTGTAAATTGTATTGTTCTATATACTTTAAATTCACTTATTCCAGTTTAACACCAATCTATCGTATTGCGAATGATAAAATAGTTAAGTCCTGGTTGCCACCAACTGAAGTCGAAAAAGATCGTCACGCCTTGTTTGAATTTGGACCAGTCCGGACTTCAAAATCCATTCAAGAAACAATTGACAATCGTAACAAAGTGATGTCAGAACGTTAGAAATTATGGACAGAGAGACACGTAGAGTTAATTTCACAAAACTCCAAGTTCCTGTAGATACAAAGCTACGGTATGAAACAGAACACTTTATTTGTTGGTTCTTAATGATAAAATGTTGTTAAATTGTTAATAAATGTTAATGAACTCAACTGGTTTGTTTTCTTTTTGGATTAAAGGACAACGCGCAGTAGTAAGGCCACTGGTGCCACCATTTCCAATTATTTTTCAACTCCGAGTGACAACAATGTGGACAATGTCGTCGCCAAGCCTAAAAAGAACAGAAGTAAGTTTAAGGATCCTCCTCCGCCACCAGAAGAAGCACAAATTAACCTACCCTGTAAGGCTACGAAATTGAGCACTTTCCTCGCTAATAATGAGACTGAAATATTCACAGAATCATCTAAATTAAAGAAACCACGTGAAAGTGATTTCTTTGAGAAGTCACAACCTAAAGTGAAAAAAGCACCTAATTTAAAAACAAACAATGCCAAGAAGAGCACACGCAAGGGTCGAACGAAAGGTCAACCGAATATAAAAAGTGCTTTTCTTCGTAATGAGCAGATGTTCTCAGAGATTACAGCACAACATTGTAGAGCAGATAATTTTAATCCTGATGAAATTGAATTAGCATTGGCATTATCCAAATCAGAAGTGGATTCATGCTCAGGTCTGGAATCTGAGCAAGTTGTAGACGCAAAAAAACAGGAAAGTGTGCGTAGTAAATTAAAAAAATATGGATTTCGAACGGCAGCCAAAGAAGGTTGGTTCAATTTTACTAAATTCTAAATAAAAAACAAAATAAACAAAAATTCTTCCATTCTATTTAGATTATAATGCATTTTCTGCTGCTTTTATTCCTGGTACAAAACGTGGCAAACGCGATAAATGGGCCAATAAATTCACAGCTCTGACATTACGTAATCCTGAAATACAAACAAAGAAGCTCAATGAAAAAGTTGAAGCATTTTTGCAAGAACAGGAAAAATACAAATCAATGAATGTGGTAGAGAGTTCAACGCTTAAACCTTATCAAGTTTCGACTAAAAGTCTTAAACCCTTACAAATCGAGCCAGAAAATCTCATCTGTACAAGACAAAAAGAGCGCGAGACAAAAGATTTATCAAGTTTCTATGTAACCGAATTATTTGAGGTGTCCAAAGTGCCAGCGGGACATTTACTCAAGAACTGGTCCAAGATAGAAGGACGAGATTTATCGCCTGTGCGATTGAATGAACAAACTAAAGCAAGACTTCAAAGATTTCAGGAAGTATATGACGATTTGGACACATATTTTGATAAATTAAATGGGAACAACAGTGGAAATAATAAGGAAAATTTAGTTAATAAATCATTTGATGAAGAAAATAAGAAATTTGTGAAGCATGAAAAACAACAAAACAATGAATTGGATCAATTGATTAACCTTATTGAAGTTAATATGGGTGAACAAATAATCAAAGAACAACAAGACTTACACATAAATTCAACAAGCAGTAGTCCCCTTAAAGAGCCGCCCGACAAACGCACTAAATTGAGTTTGGAAATAAAGGATTTAGAAGAGTCAAATGATGCGGTGATGTCAAGTTTCGAAATTCATATTACACAAGTAACACGCACTGCATCGCCAGACCTTTTTGCTGATTCCGATGAAGATTTTGATGTTATCCCATCTACTACTGAGACTGATGATAACCAAGTCCATTCGATATCCAAATCAATTGATGAGGCCTTACACAATTTTTCTTTACAAATGCATAAAATGCATGATAACAGAACAAATGACTGTAGTGGTGATGACAGAAGTTTGAATGAAAAGTATTCTTTAAACGATCAACCAATTCTTGAATCAGTGGAAGAAGAACAAAACTTACCTATAAATCATCACATCATTGACTTAACACAAGAAAATTCCGAAGAAAATGAACCAATTTTGATGAAAAAAGATGAAACCATACTTTTGGATGATTCCTTTGATTTCAAACTCAGTTCGGCTACAGATGAAACTGAAAAGGATAAGGACAATAAAATAAGTTTCACTTTAAGCAATGAAACAATGACAAACTCAGCAGATAATATCGAATCATCATTGTTAAAGAATATTGAGAATGAACCAAATTTATTTAATTTTCAGCATGAAAAGCAATTAAACTCAGAATTTCATAAGCAAACTGCTCTTGAAATTAAAAATGATTGTAAATTGGATAATAATGATGATGATGATGCTGATGATACATTCTTTACTGATCTATATGCAAAGTATAACATCAAAATGCCAAACAATCGCAAATCAAAATCATTTACAAAATTAACACCTATAAAACCACAAAAAATCAGAAAAACTTGTAGTTTTACAGAAGCAAAAAGTTACGAATGTTCTGACATGGAAAGTAGTTTTAAAATTCCCACACCCAGAACATCATTTAGCAAGTCAGTGTCATTTAGCTCGGAAAATGCAATATTAACAGAATCAGCAAACAGTATCGATTTAACTCAAGATGAGAGTAACACTGATGATGAAAATAATGATGAAGATGATTGCATACTACTATCAGATGATGAGATTAATTACTCCATATGGAAAGCTGATAAAACTTTGAATACGAAAGATCAAGATTTACAAGAAGATCAAGAACAAGAAAAGGATTTTGTATTTAATCAGTCATCATCATCTAATAGTAGACAAAACTATTCCCTACTTGATGAATTGGACAATGTGCCGAAGCTTTTTGAGTCATCACAAAAATCAAATTTACCAAAGACTCAACTTAACTTTGATCTTGATAAAGAAGAAGATAATGTCGATGGTGATGATGAATTGAAAGCCTATTTACTATCATTTCAAACACAATCGAATAATTCACGTTCACCCAATAAAAGTGCATTGAGTCGTGAACGCGCTGAATTTGGTATAATGGATGCGGCACTTTCAGAGCCCTTTACACTTTCTCAATTAGAGTCGGCGCGGGCACATGAAGTTATCGAAGAAGAAGAAGAAGAGCAAATAAATTGGTCAGAAGCATCATTTGTCGATTCTCCCAGCAACACACCCATGACCTTGTCAAAGTTAAAGCGCTACAGTAGTAATAGCAATAATAAATTTAAGGATTTTCTATCAGATTTCGGTATTACATCATCAAAAAACAAAGATCATGAGGATGAGAAAGTACAAAGTACAGAAGATGATGCAATTGATGAATTTGATAAATTTGTATATGATGCAATAGAAACTGCTTTTGAGCGAAAAGATACAAGAAAATCTATAGTACCAAGTGGTTTGGATCAATTGTTGACAGGCGAATTGAATTTTAATATTTCACAGGAAATGAAAACGACTTCGCCAACAAAAGAATCAGAAATGCCTACGGAATTAGTACCTGACAAGGAACTAAACATACCAGAAGAGGTCACAGTCAATGGTAGTGTCTATAAGGTACGCATATGTACATCACCAAAACCAGATTTCCAAATGATGCCCGAGTCGGAGATACTCAAACGATTGTATAATTATGGCATTAAACCATTGAAACGAACGCAGGCAGTAAAAATGCTTGAATTTATTTATAATCAAACACATTCCATAATGTTGGGTGCTGCAGAAGACCCACCACCTCCATCACCACCAAGACAAATCCATAACTCTTGGTCTAAATCAAAATCAACACCATCAGTTGGATCTAATGTGACAGCTGCTTCAAATCCATCAAAGAGCCATCGATTGCCTTTAACACAAATCAAATCTGCAATATTCACTAAACCTACTAATGATGATGATGCTGATGCTGATGAATTTATTGCTGCTATGGACAGTAGTAGCAATAGTGATAAACTACAACTTCATGATGCCTATGGTGATCAATTGTTACGCTTTTCCCATGATTTGCAACCAGATCTTGTTGCAGGCGACGAATGGTTTGTTTTGCAAACAAATGTCACCAAAAAGACACCACAACCTTTGATGCCACTCCACATTGCCTGGCACAATTTGCTGTGTGCCAACCCGAAACTGCATGAAAGTGTCATTATGTTCGAGCCCATTGACTTGCAGGAAATATATTTGTTCTTGAAGAAGCTTGGCTATCGCTATGATCCCAAAGATTTAAAGACCTTTTTCGATCGACGCTGCATTATATTTCGCTATGATCTTACGGCACCAGGCAAACAACCAACACAAAGACATATAAGAAAACCTAAGCTGACAAAGGCAAATATTAAACGTAGCTGATATAAGTGCTTATATTTTTTCTATTGCATTAGTTTATTTGTTTATATTCTTAGTAATAATTATAACTGTAAACGATGATGATGTGATGATGATTAACTCTTCAAAATTAAATAAATGTGTGTAATAGTTTAATTAACAAAATATTTCTTTGGTAACTTGATCATTAACAATGCTAATGAGATGGGGAATTGTCGGCTTATCATCACCTGGCATCATTATTTCTGTACCCTTCTTGATAACCATAGTTTCATACTTGTTGATAATTTCATCGCTCAAATCGTCCAATTCCACGCCAAGATCAACGGGTTCCATCCAGTAGGGACAGCAAAAAAGTAATGATGTTAAGAAACTCATTTTTTCTTGTCACAATTTCCAAATTGCAATAAAACGATTATCTTCTTTTGTACTATATACAAAATAAATAATTTTATTAAATTTTTTTTTTTTTTTTTTAAGAACAAAAAAATTACATACAAATCTTTTAAGTTTTTTTTTTTTTTGTAAATGGACGTTTTTTGTTCAAACTGTGTTTGCTTGTGAATGTTTTGACAAAAAACTAATTGACAACTTTATGATAATCAATAATTTATTGCTATTTTGTGAGATTTTTCGTGTGATGTTTTAAGTTTTTCTCCCCATTTCTTCTTTTTGTTTAGTTTTTTTTTTGTACTCATAATTTTTGGGAGAAAATTTGTTTAGTTTAGTTTATAAAATATATATATGAGTGTAGTAGATAAGTTCAAGATAAGTTGAATACCATACAAATTTGATCACAAATTCAAAAATTAATAAAGAATAAACAATAATAAGACTCATGGCATTGGCATGGATTGACTAAGATTCCTACGTGAGATTACATGAACTGCTACAGTTCTTAAGCGGTTTACTTTGTCCCAATTGTATGGCAGCTTCATCTGAAGGTTCTATATCGCTAGCATCATGTTGACGCTATAAAAATAATATATTATTATTCTATTATTTGAACTAGTATAACTATGGGCAATGTTTGCTTGCTTACCTTTAGTTCTTGCGCTAAACAATGAAATGCATCTTCAATATTTGTATTCGCCTTTGCTGATGTTTCCATAACAAACATGATTTCAGGTATATATTGGCACATTTGACGGGCTTCCTCGAAATCAACTTCTCGCTCTTCTTCGAGATCACATTTGTTGCCAACCAAAATGATAAGCACATTAGAAGCAGTGTACCGACGCACCTCTTCAATCCATTTTTGTAGATTTGAGAATGAAGCACGTTTTGTGATATCATAAACTGTGGAAAGAAATTATTATTATTTTGTATTGCAACATAAAATTGTGTGGTACCACATAATTGGATCAGAAACAATATAAAGATAGACATTACTACATATAAATTTTAAATCTTAAAATATATGTGAAAGTTCCAAGGTTCATGAAACCTTTTCAGTCACTTGACGTTCACCTACTGTTGTCTGAAAGACTTTAATTACTACGTCATTGGTATGGTTATGCAGCTTTTTGATATCTGATATTCTACATATTTCATCCCAGACTCATTAGTCACCTCCAGGTTTTTGTGAATGTCATGGAGAACTTGCTATACTACATACGTATGTGGTCACAGACTGTCATCTTTATATATGTACAGCATTTGAGAGTCAAACATCCAGGTTTACTATATAGAACAATACTATCTGCTTCTTTATTATTATCTCACCAATCCATTGTCATTTCTATGTTCAACAATCGAGTGAACATAGAAAACTGTCTGACATTAAACCTTGGCTGCTACTTCAAGGAAACCTACTAGGCCCATCCTATATACAGTATTTATTGCTAATAAAACGCCCATAGGTTTTAATGTTGACGTAGTAACAGATGCAATAGCAGTCATTATATCAAATAAATAAAAACAATGTGGTTGCATCACCGGACCTGCTGGAACAACTTATCATGGTCGAAAAATGTTTAAGCCATTGTATAATAGTGGTCAAACAACATTCACCTTAAATCAAGAAAACTGTCTCTCAGTGACATTGATTAAGTTAATTATACCATAACATACGTAATGTAGAAAGCCCAATACAGACAGCCACCTCTATCGGACTCAACCATAAGTCTATGTTAGGTCGGTTTACTAAGTTTACAGTTGAAAAAGAGGAATATATTGTGCTGAGAAGATGTAAACTATGGACAGCATTTGTTATTGTCGGTGAGACTACCGACATTAAGTCCTATTCCTCCAACATCAACATGTGGAGGAGGGCACCATAACCAACACTATTCTGGTCTATTACAATCAAGAGTGTCATCTATAAGGATATACTTAATATCCTTCTTGTAAAATCTTATGCCAAGTCGGATATTTGCCAATCAAAGAGCTGTAATTGGTGTTTTAACTCATATGTTGAGCCAGCAGATACCGCTTAGTAAACAGTTCATTATGTTTGAAAACCTATAATACTTTTCTTCTTGGAAAGGATCGTAAACATTGGACAATTGGAAGCATCCGGTCACTGTACAAAGGGCGTTGTTTTTAGACTTTATTTAAGTTGTCGTACGTTATCAGTAAATGTGTTTAGTTAAGCATAACAAATCAGTTAAAGTGTTAGAAAAAAAGAACTTTATAATTTATAGAGTGATTCTCTTATCTTGGTTTCAGCTGCATGTCTTTGCATATTTGTCACTGATAACTAGCAAGTAGCACGCAAAGCATGTCAAATTAATTAAATTCAACGTAAATGCTTCCTACGCAACTCATTGAATCATTGATTCATATTTTGTATATTCAGGTGACGCTCCCTTAATTAAACTTACCAATAAGTACACCATTAGCTGAACGATAATAGCTTTGTGTAATAGTCCGGAAACGTTCTTGACCCGCAGTATCCCAAATTTGTAACTGTAAAAATTGATCCAATTAGTTTTCTTTACTTTTCCTTCTTCCGCATAAAAAAAAAAATATACATATAATACCACCTGTCGTTGCTGATTGGTGACACTTCTTACCTTGACTTGTTTGCCCTCCACACCAATTGTTTTCATTGAGAAATCAACACCTATGGTATTACCATAACGTTCGACGAAATTTCCCGTTTTGAAACGTTCAACAATACAAGTTTTTCCCGTGTTACAATCACCAATTAAAACAATTTTAAAAAGAAAATCAAAATTTTCTTCATTCGGCAGCGCCATCAAAGTTTGTGGATTACGCGCTGTCATGTCTTTTTCTTTAACGAAAATTGTGACTATTATTGATGATAAAACTTTTCCCTATTTGTTTGTTTTTTAACTATGTATGTTTTAAGTTTATGTTGATGCGCGTCTTCCTGTTGTTGTTTGTATAATTAACAATAAATACAAAAAAGCTGGTTGAAACTCTCTTGTAAACGAGTAGTCAATTGAAAGTACTCATCGAGAGAGCAACCATCCATCACTAGCGAATAACGAGTAGTTGTTACTTGTTTGGTCATGAAAATATTCACAAAAGTGGTCATGTATTTTCATTCAAATACAATGTCACAAGATTTTTTGCAAAATGAAAAAATCAAGTCAAGTGTGAGTTGGACTCGCACACGGAGGGTACCATACAATCGTCCACGTTTTATGAAGCTAAAATAAAATATGTATTTAAATAATAGTGAACATCACATACAGAAATAACATTAATAATAACCAATTGCTTTAAGTTACAAAGCATTGCTTGAAACATAAGATATTTTAAATGTAATTTTTTTTCCGCAACAAATGTTACAAATTTTTTGTATAGGGACCACTATATTTTTTTAATTTAGTTTTATTTTTATTTGGATACGAAACCCTAAAAATACTTCGTTACCTACATCAACATGAAACGACAATAAATTAGTAGAATGACATTTCGGCTAAACTTAGTGATTCTAATTATTATTCATTACAAACAAACTTCTCTTTGAATTCAAAATTCTCATTTCGCAAGTCAATCATAATATTCATCAAAATTGGAATTCAACTTTGGGGTACAGCACAAGAATCGCATATTGAAATCTTGCAATCGTTTCATTTCATGTGCATGCGATGACTTGTCGAAGCAAAACATAAGAATTCATCAATTCGATTTTTCACCAAGATCTTTGCATACCATTCTTTAATTTATCATTAAAATTCTTTAAGAATATCACTAGGTATGCTGAAAACTACTTACTTATATAAAATGCTTGAAAAACCATAATAACGTACTAGCTGTCAAACTTTTAGACAACAGCAGCGTTATGAGGAGAGTCAAGAGACCTTACTCACTGATTTATCGATAACAGTATAAATAAAAATGGGTGTTAAGAAAGAGATCTTAAATAAAATACAAAAATATGGTTAAACTAATTTTTGTTTAATCATTAATCTTAATAGGTCATGTGTAAATCTAATCAGGTGAGCTTTTCTCTTGGGTGCTCATGTTGTTAGATTTTTTGTTTTTTTTTTTTTTTTTAATATATCCACACATTTTCTACAAGGTTCAACTCCGGGCATTGTGGATTTGCATTGAGAACTTCGCTACAGCCTGCAGATACATAGCAATTATGTTATGCACAACAAGGACTAATGGTTGCGAATTATAACAGATCTTTGAGGATTCATATCATTCTAAACTTTGAAGCACTGGTTATTAATTATTTTTGTAATATGTCTAGGCACAGCACTTTCGTCTAATTTTATTTTTGGAATAATAATTTTAATTATTACTTTTGTCTCATCACAAAAAATAATGCCTCTACAGTTCCCCTGGGGTTGAAGAATGTGTCTAAAAACGAAAGTCGGAGTCGATGTTTTCTGCAGAAGGCAGTGGCTTTCATCAAAAATGAATACGAAATCGAAATAATATATTTTTCCCCTTTCGAGAATTTTGTGGTCAGCCTGGAGAAGTAACCTTTTTTTCGTTCTCTTCGCAGTTAATAATGTTGTGAACAGTTTTTAGTTTGACAGAGAACATTTTTAACAATTCTTTCTATAGTTCTTTCCATATATTAATTAAATTGAACTTCAATAACAAAATCATCATTCCTTTGGCCTGACTATTGTAATTCTAAGTTATTGCTATTGATCAACATCATTTTGCAAAGAAATTATATACTATGATTCTGAATAGTTGGCAGTCCTTATGCTCAATTGCAGTTGATTGAATATCAGTTTGAATTAACCTTCTTTGTTTCTCCTAATTAACTGCCATAAATGTATTTTTTTTAATAAAAATGTCTTAATCTCTTTTAACCTTAAACTAAAGCGAAAGTTTTTATTAATTGACAATTTATCATTTATGAAATCATAAAGTAATGTGCATTATCATAATGAATCAATTGAAAAACTATAGAAATATCATTGTGAAAAATTTCAATTTTCTATTACATCATACCCCCAAATATGTCACAATAAACCATCATAGCACTTGCTTCATATTGATTGCCACTTTAAATATTTTTTTTTTTTTCAATAAAAATAAAAATTACAGTTAAAAAAGAAGCAAATCACAAATTTTCACAGCAAAAAGAAAGCGAATAAGCATGGTGTGGTTTTGCTCGTTGAGCACAAATTATGTCAATCGATCAATTGAAATCAACCAACTTTGAAATCGAGACAATTAATGCTTGCAAAGCACGTAACAAGTTTTCATTGATAACGATTTTTTGGCTTCTTTGAAATGGCAACGATTTCAGTTCATAAAATTTTCACCATGCATCCATCTACCAATTGCTTTGCTTTGCATACTGAGAATTGTTTTGGGGAGTTGAAGTGCGTGGCGCCAATTGTGCGTGTGTCTTTAATTGAGCCATCACAATGTTTATAGTCAATAAAATAAATAATAAAATTTGAATCATTTGAAGATGATACAAAAATCTTTAAACAACCTTGAACTATTTTTATTATTTGTCTACAGTTAACTACTAGTGGTAGTTAACCACCATTTAAACTAGAAAAATACGAGTACGTGTAAATATTGTACAAAGAAGTGTGAATAAAAAACAAGTTTGATTTTTCTCATATTCATTTACTTTCATTCTAAAATGCGTGAAGTAGAAAAACCAGATCTTTACTTCTGTTTGCCACAAAAGGATGAAATGAGATATAGATAAAGATGAAGACATGCATGCATGAAAGCATAAAGAAAACATGTTCGTTCTATAGATCAAAGCTCATATGCAAAAATGGTTGATGATGTTGGCTCAACTCAACTCAACTGAACTAAATTGGACTGGACTGGAGTGTGGACTAGACTGGAAACCACAAATGCATGCTATAGAAGAGAACATAATAATAATAATATGCTTCACCTGCTGCATCAAGAATGAAGAAGTCACTATTTAATTATTGTTCGAAATGTAATTTTTGAGAAAGTTAAACAAAAGTGAAATATAGTTATGACTGCTCAGGTCAGTCAGTCAGAAGTTATCAATCATACGTCATGTTGGCTAAAAACAATTTCAATAGTAAAAAAACATAAATTGAAAGATGTGTTGAAATCTTTATTAGCAAAAAATATTTTCATCTTCCAATGACATTGTGTTGTATACCCTTAACCTACTCTATACTCTACTCTACCATACAAGATGATTATATTGTAGATCGGAGAACTGTTTGATCATAAATCAGATGTTTGGTGTTCGCCCATATAGGAAATCATACTATGTATGTATTTCACTTAACTTATTTTATTTCAAACAAAGTAACAAAATACCAAAAAAAAAAAAAAAAATACCATCATCACCAAACGCCATAAACTATGCTTCTTTCCAATACTTAGAAATCAACTAAATGTTGCTGTTGTTGTTGTTGTTAGTATCTTTACTTTTGCTAGTATCTTTAGCAATGTTTTTATTGTTGTTGTTACTGGTGCTTCTTCTACTGCTGCTTAGCAATTTTTTGCTGTTGTTGTTGTTGTTGGATTTTTTCATTTTCTTCTACTGAACAACATTTGATCGTCTTTATTTGCTTGTGCAAGTTTTAGTTGAATTTTGTACGTTTATGCGCGCGGTTCGCTTTCGATCCTCAACTTTTTCTTGTTGATTTCAAAGCAGTAGTATATTAACTACCACCAATGGAATAAACTAAAAAGTAGTATCTTTTTTTTGACTATAAGACAAGGATCAGTAAAAAAAAAACTTTAGCTTTCGTTTGTGTGGCGAGTGCGAAAACTATTGTTGGAATAGAAGTGAAAAAGTGAATTTTCATGCAACGAGAAACAAAGGGTAAACGATCTTCATAATTCTTTTAATGAAAAAAGTGAATCAGTGAACTTTGTGAAAAGTGAGTTTGACCTCTTTTGTCTTCCTTTCCTTTAATGGGAACACAGATTTGTGAGTGTGTTTGTGTGTGTGTGTGTGTGTGTGTGTGTGTGTGTGTGTGTCTGAGTAAGTCAAATCTGACTTAATAGACAATTTATGCAAGTGACCTATTTCAAAGAGGAACTTATGACCATACAGTCAAAATCATATGTGTTCTTTATTTAAAAAAAAAAAAAAACGAATAAAGAAGCTTGTTATCCTAATTATTAGGAAAATATAAAGTAAAAGTTTCGAAAATGTCCTTGATTTTCACATTTTTAAGACACATTTTAATTTTGGACTATTTGAATTATACAATTTTATTTTGCTTTTTCCTTGGAGAAAAATATTATTTCAAAATTATAAAAAATATCAATTGAAGCTTTTGGTCTTTGTAAAGAATTGTTATCACGAACTCTGAGTAAAATAATCAAGTTTGGAATTGAAGTAGTTGGGTGGGTGACGTATCCTGAACTGAACTGAAAGGTAAATTCTTATATTAGCACAAAGCCATTGTCATCAAAGCTTATTGTATCTGAGACCGTCGGCCTTCAGTAAGCAAGTGATTTTACAAAAGAAAAACTTCATATATTCGCTTAAACTACATAAAAATTGTATAAAAATAAATAAAAAATATAAATTAAATTAAAAATATTAGCATACAATTTACAAAATTTTATAAACAAACAAGGTTTGCCTAAAATGTTATTCTACAAAAAATGTTAATATTGAAACTAAATTTTGAATTTAAAGTGATTTTTGCCTTAAGAAATTCGATTGGAATATTCTTTGAGTTTTGGAAATATGTATTATTATTATTAATAAAAATTAGAATTTAATATAAATTCTGGTATTAAGCTGCCAAGTTTTTCTGCTCTGCAAATATGTATTATTAAAACTCAGTCTTTCAATTCTAACAACTTTTACTTGAACTTCAGGAATTTATATACAGAAAATTCTAAGAATTTATTGCTGAAGACATTAAAAAGTGAAATACCTTCAAAAGCGAAATCAAATTTGAATAAACTTATAATTATGCAATCCCTTTTCAAACACAAGAGAATTCATTACTTTGGGTTGACATACAAATTTCATTTGTTTACTGATAGTGTTCGAAAACAACAACAACAACAATCTGAATAAAAACTATATAAAGTTAATTATTATTCTCTAGGCAACATTTGAGTTCCGTGAACAATGTAACTTTCTTTGAAAAAACAAGAAAAAAAAAGCAAATCCAATAAAAAATGATTACAAAATGCGGTTAACACATCAAATCCATTACCAAACTGATATATTTTGTCATGTGGTTTTTGATCCGATTTGAGTTTTTAATGTGTGTTTGTGCAAAATGGTGGTTGACTTCTCAGTCATTTTTTTGCCAATGAAATAAATAAAAATAGTATGTAGTAGCAAAAAAAGAGTTTACACAATTGTTTGATGTTTCATTGGCAAAACTTTGAACACTTTCCCACTCTTTAAACGGAACACAATTTTGATATTGTTTTGTTTTTACTTTTTGTATTTCTAATTAATTATGCAAGGCAGGAATTGAGTCAAAAACGCATTCACGAAATTCATTCAGATTGCAAAGACTTAAACAACGAACTTGTTTATTGTTCAGTTCAATAGTAAGAAAACCAAAGACTTAAGACACGAACATTGTTATTTCTTTTTTAAATTGAATTTAATAAAAAAAAAAAATAAAATAAAAAAAATACAACTTCTTTTCACCTGTTGCTGCTGGCTAACCCAGTTAATAATTAAACATTTAATAAAAAAAAAATCCACAAAGTAGCAATTTTATTCTTTCATTGGCCTCACCTTGTCGCATGTGTTAAGTTGAGTAGAGCAAGAGATGAAGACCCACAGACCAATTGATTGCATTGGACACTATTACTTTCTTTAAGACACAGAAAGCATTTCAACTGAATTGAAAAAAAAGTGAAATAAGAAAAAATATACAATACCATTTGACAATGTTAAACTTGTTGTCTTAAATGATGATTCTCTTTCCATCTTCCCTTAGTGTGTTTAAGAAGTAGAAAATACTCAAAACTGAACACTCAACAAGAATCCAATTAAAGATCAGCTGCGCTAATTCGCCATAAGTTAAATTAATGAATGATTGAAAATACAATTATAACAATAAACAAACAAACAAACAATCGAACATCAATGAAATATTGTTATAGCATTACATTGTTGCTGATGATGCATTTTTGTTTATTTTTCTACTTTCATTGCTAAGGCTCAGTTGGTAGTGACTCTGATATAATTGTATCCGTGAGCCATACATGTTACTTGGTTCTTTTCTTCACATTAAATCACTTCAGTTCGGTGGCTTAGTTGTTGTTAGCAATTTGTTGCTATTAAAAAATGTATGTTCAACACATGTGATGTCTGAAAAGTGTCATTGAAACATGTTTGTGCTTGGTTTTGATTTAAAGACCAACATGAAGCCTTGAAGCACCTGCTGAGAGCAATATTTACACATACTTCTTCAATGCTGTTGCTGAATGACTCCTTCAGAAATGCGTTTCAAAATACCTGCTAGCAACTCGTCTATTTCAATAATGTTGCTGAGTGACTCCCTCTGAAATGCGTTTCAAATCTTGACCCGATTCTGTTGGTTGCCATTCATCTATGCTTTACTTGGTTACTTGTTTGTGTGACACCTTCTCTGATTACTACTACTACTACTTCTACGTATGCAATTTCATTTTCAGTCAAACAAGTCTACAAGAAACAGCACACAGCTTGAACTAACAAATAATTAATCTTGCAGAAGCTACACAGAGACAGATAGACAGACAGACAGACAGACAGACAGACTGACAGAAAAACTATCTGATAAATAGACTGATATGTAGTAGTTATAAAGACAAGTATGAGTATAGTTTCTTTTACACATGACATATGCACAAAAAAGATGCTTCCTTCTTGTGTAAACAATTTCTTTGGATATTTCATTCATTCTTATCCACGAGTATTTTGTGTGTGTATGTGCTGTGATCGATTGTCAGCAATTAAAAGAATTTTGACTTACCATTTTCTTAAAGCGAAACTATCTAAAAACCTGTTTAAATTGCAAGCTTTGATTAATGTAATGAATGCATGAATTAATACCTGAACAAGTGAATGATTTAAGCCGTCTTAGTATGTTTACATTACGAAGTATGTGCTTAACATAAAATCCTTTAAGATGTTGTCATCATCTACATATCTGCAGAAAGACTTAAACCGAATAATAACTGACACTTACAAGCCTTAAGCGCTCTAATTAAGTTGGTCGCGGTATAAATGGGAAACATGTTTGTTCTTTTATAGTATGTTCAGAAAAGGTGATCAACAATTTCCAATCAAAACCATAAACACTTGAAATAAATTAAGTCTTATTCTGACCATTATACACTTCATACTATTTGTTGTAATTGGTCAGGGTTTTTTAATTTTACTATGATATTTGTAATGCCTTCCTGTATGGAGATATCAAAGACTCAACTTAACTAGAAAGTTTTGGTCTTATATCTTTGATGAGTCGATAATTTTATTATTGTGACTTATAATTTTATTATCTCAAATTTTATGAAAAGTAATTAAAAAGACTTAATTTATTACGTGATTACACTAGTAATTTGATCAACTTACTATTGTCATTAATACACTAATTTTGGAGTATAAGAGATCAGATCAGAGTAGATCAAACACCTACTTTAATAAATCGTGTGTTCTTTGCTACAGTTTAGTTTCTCAATTGACAAAAGTAATTTTAGGATCCAAATGTAACTCAATGGAAAAATAACTAAATAGGATTTGTCCATATTTAAATATTTGCAAGTTTGGATTTATCGATTATAATCAATGCATACCTCTGTCCTATATAAATTTCGGATGATATAATATTTGTATTGACAAAATTTATTGATATACTATTCAGTATGCATATTACACCTATACTAAACTCTCAGGAATGGAAGCGAGAACCAAGGAGCAGCTAACAGATATGAGGTGGCAAATGAGGCTGGCTATACTGTTGCTAGGACACTCAAGCCTTGCTACCAACCGAAACGGACCTCCAAGCTCTTATAATTTCACAAGAAATGGATTCAGACGATGACGGTAGTCTCAATGGGGATGATGAACCAAAGGATGCATGTTCCCTATCAAGATTTTTGTCAAAGCTGTGAAAATGAAGAGGAATTAGAAATTATTCAACATTCAACTGTTGTGATTTCCCTGCTCTTATTTGAAGACGTACCCGTCTTATCGGAAAACCATTCTTGGCTCTGTTCGCGGATTTTTCAGGTTGATTTTAGAGGCTGAGGGAGACCTCTGGGACCAACTTTGGATTACCAATCCTTTTACCCACAGTAAACCCTTCCCCTGTCCGCTTTCCTTTCTCTTCTACAATGAGATATCATAATGGGACAAAAGGCTTCTCGGTGAACTCTTGTGAACTTGGGAACATAACTTAGTACACATATACAATATATAAATATAAATCTTTTATAAAATGCCTAATGTTTTCATGTCATTTGAAATTGCAAAATTCCATGTTTTCTTTTTTTAAATTATTTGCTATAGAAAGTCAATCTCTAAGAAAATTAGAATTTCCATTAAAACACTAATGAAGCAACATGAACGAACACCTTCAGGCAGCTTAAACCAAACCACTTCTAACTACTATTGTAAAATAATCCAGTCAATCCGCTAAACAAATCATATGCGAAAACCAGTTCAACTGGGTGCATTAGTTTTCGATTGCATCATCATCTTCATTATTATCATCATCGTAGAGAATTTAGGACACTTCTTGGTTTCTGGTAAAAGTGCGTTTCGATTTTGGTTAAAGCAAATTGCATTATCAATAACAAGATCAGTTTTGTGCTCTCTATTTGTTTAGAATTTCTTTTCACCGGGATTTACATAAAATCTGAATTTAAGGATTTTTGATTTGTGAGTCTACTCTTGGGTTAGTGAAATTGCAATGCAAGACTGCGAAGTGTTGAATCTTAAAAGAATCATTAATCGAGTTGAGGGTACTTTCGCCAATCGAACGCAATTCGCGATGCACAATGTTGAGTTGGGCACCAAATGGAGGGAGAAAAGCGAATAGAAATTGATAAGTTTGTGCGTGTGGGTTTCACTGAGTCTCCAAAGGAAAAATAAAAAATTCTAATAATTTTTTTTTTTTTTACTATAAATCGTGCAACGCTTGTTTTTTGTTGGCTTTCGATTTGATCTGATGCTGTTGGCCCCGTTGCTAGCAACGAAACACAGGCGTCTTTGGCACACAAAAACAACATAATAATGACAATGAAAAATTTGCCAAAACTGGAAATTCAATGAGGAAGATGTAGAAGAAGAGTAAACCAAAAAAATGAAAAACAGGAAAACCAGTCTTTGTTGCTGTTGGGGCAAACAGCTGATCATGTTTGAATCATTTTCAATGTGGAAACACAAAATGAATGCAATGCAATGCAACAAAAGAGTGGAAAATTAAATTGGTTCCTCTTACTTTTGGTGATTTTCTTTATTATTATGGTTGTTATTTGCTACAGTTAAATAACTGTTTTTTTTTTTCATTTTTTTCTTTAACATAATGATAATGATGATAATTTGTTCGAACGTAATAAACCAAAATGATGACATAATGAATAATTAACCTAACCGAAGATATTCTATCGCAGCACCACACAACAAGAGAAAAACAAAGATGCTACCACAATACAGAAGAATCTATTGGAACAATACACAATCTACTCAGATCTTATTGCTGCTTTGTATGGTTGTAATTTGCTTAATACAAGGAAGCATTAGAGTCACAGCACAACACACAACCATTGACGATGATGGAGATTTTGTGGATCAACAAGAACAACACAAAAATACACTCGAAGATGAATTTGAACATGAGAATTTCATGGATACTAATTCACAACAACCACATTCCCGTAAGAAACGTTTAGTTTGGATTACAGATGATGGACGTTTGGCTTTGCCACCGGGTACTTCATTGACATTCACGCCAACTATTGCTTTGCCATTGGTTCGGCATCCACCTGAAGGTTTCTTTTCAAATATGTCAATAAGTTTTCCAGTCACAAGTAAGTAATAAGTAGAAATCAATAGACCACTAGAGACTTGAATTAATGGTTTTAATTTACTTTCCAGTTGATTTCGATAAACTTGGCTTGACAGATAATCAAAATCCTTTGGGTGATTTACCGCCAATATTTGCACGTTCATTTGGTCATACGGCTGGGAATATGTTGGGTGAATATGTAGCCCAATATTTGCATTATCAGAGACGAAAACGTGATTTAAATGATCAAAATACAATATTGCAACAAAGCGAAGGTCATGAAGATGGAGATCTCAAGCAACCCGAATTACCTGACAAATTTAAACATATTTTTCATGGTGGTGAACGTGTTTTTCTCTATGGCATCCTTGAGGATTTTTTATCAACATTTGGAATGGATGGCAAAGCATGTCTTTTACGTACAATTTGTGAGATACATGGAAGAAATTTGGAACATTTTGGCGTATTTGGTGAACTCACAAAACTTTTTCTCACGTAAGCAAGAATTGGAAGCATAATTATTATTAAATTATTATAAATTTATTAAAAATGTATTATTCACATTCATTCTAGTGTCACTAAATCTCCTTTTTCTGAATTGCTGCCAGAATATGTACGTGCTCAAGCAATTGGTGAGGGTCGTCAAGCGCCTGGTGAATGTTTTCCCTACTACAAATCATGTCCAAGGAGTATCTTCAAAGCTTTACAAAATAAATATAGGTAGAATTAATGATTGTTTTTCTTATTATTGACATTAACTTTATATCAATTCAATAGTTCGGAATCACATCCATCTCCTACTTCCAATCCTCATCATGGTGAATATCACGAACAGGAAGCTGTTGAGTTATTGAGAACGAAGCTGCCCGAAAAACACATTGATTTGATCACCAATGAACTCCCCATGGCAAAGAAACATACAAAACAAGCGATTTTTATGTAAAAATCGGGGATTCAAAGAAAAATTCTAATATATAATTTATTTTAAAAATTAGTCACTGTATATTCTAATAATCATTAATATTGAGAAATGAGTGCATACTGAAAGTCATTTGTTTGTAGTTAATTTATTACTAATTTATTATTTTAGTTGTAATGAAGTTTTGTTGCTTATTTTAAGGTTTTGTTTGTAAATGTTTTTGTAAATAATATTTATACAAAAAAAAAAAAACAAATATATTAAAACGAATTTATTATGTACTAAATACAAACAATCGGTTTTATATATTAAATATTGCATTATATGTACAATAAATATGAATAAATAAATTGTTCAGATCAAAGTAAAGTTTTAATATCATTATAGCAACATAACAGAAAGCTCATTGCTACGAAATACATTGAATGTACTGAAAGCTTTTTCTATTGATTTGCTATATGTTATATACAATTCTATAAAACATTATGCATGTCAATATGAAACATTTGAAAGACAGAGAGGAGTATGCTGATAATGTTAAACTGACTTATGTAGACGGATGATTGGCTAAGAAGTTAAGCCGTTTAATATTAAAACTAAGTTAAAGGGCAGCTGTTTTATGAAGAATAGCCCTTTGTTTCAGTAGCCACATTTATGATATAAAGCAAATCAATTAAATAGTATCACCTGTTGATGGAATTCGATATGAAGTCTGGCGTCTATTTTCCAAGTGAACAAGCAATGCGTGTTAAATACTCTACTCATATTTCAATAAATGATTTTTGTTTTGTCTGTTTATTAAGTGCGCTTTCATTGTAAATAGAATTGTGACAGATAGTTGTTATTATTGTATTACGTACATACATAAGTATGTACATTTGTAAAATTGTGATAAAGATCTTGGATTCTGTTTTTCCCCAAGTATAAAGAAGAAGCAGAGTTGTTCAGATAATATAATCTTATGTATTTTGTACTCAGCATTTTGTGATGAATAAAATCAGCAACAACAACAACAATTGAAACAAAGATAATAAAAACCAAAGCAACAAAAACAAAGAACAACCGAAATCATTCACTTTATATACTCGCAGACAACGCATTGCAATAAGTTCCTCCATTCGCGAATTATTGTTGTTTTCGAGCGGTTCTCATTTGTTTTGAAATATTTAGTTCCTTCTTTGTTTGTTTGACTTTGTCTTTAAATTAAAATCATTTAATTCATAAATCGCGTGTGATTTTGTGTGACATTTCACCAAAATATTTCTCTGTTTAGAAATTCAAAATAGTTATTATAAACAAAGGTAAGTTAATTTTTAAGAAAAAACAAACTACCTAAGCCACGTTTAAACGTTAAAATATAACAAAATAATAGTACATACATACTTACATACACATCTAACATATGTACATATATACAGAGAGTACTTTAATAACAACAACTCTAAACGATTGAGAGAGTAAATGTTGATTCTCTGTATATAATGGCAAGTGAGTGTTTATATTTGTGTGTGTTTTTGTTTTGTGTTTAATACCCACTAGGAAATTTCAAGTTCATGAACAAACATTTTGTTATGTGTGTTTCCCAATTGGTCATGTACGTCTGAGAGAGCGTGCATTAGAACAATGCTCTCTCATCGCCTACGCATTTAATAGCTTTCTGCTATTTTGATGAACTTTCGTTTTCATCTACATGAGTATGTGTGCGTGTAATTGTTCTAAGTGTGGCAGCTTTTGTTGCCCATGATTTCTATCCCTTTCTTTCTTGTCCATATGGATGTTGTAATTTTGCGTAGGCGCTGACACCAGCAACAGGACTTGGCTATATGTACTTATTATCAAAGTCAGTCAAGTCAGTTGAGTTCTTTGCTTCCTTGTAAACTTATCACACATTTTTGTGTTTCAATTGGTAAACAAGTTTTTTATTGTTATATTCACATTTTATCTTCATCATGGAAATAAAGATAAACAGATTTTTTAATAAGAATAATTTATTTTTTTTTGCCAAGCGTACAGTGGAACAAAGCGGCAACAATCAACATGTTGCATTTATTTGGTAAATCACTCAGTAAGTAAAATAATAATAATGATTTTTAACAGGAAGTTTATACTTCAGATGATTTGTTTTCTTTTTAAGTAATCGAAAACAAATTTTTTCTCCTTTTTATCAGTTTCTTGAAAAGATTATTTTTCATAAAAAGTTCTCATGCAATCAGAAATCAGAATACGTAGTCATCAAATAATGAAATACAATAAAAAGGAAATATTGAAAAAATAAATATGTTTGATTGTTTTTCTGTCTGCCTAAAAATCATATAACTTTAAATAAACAAAAGAATTCGTGTGAAAAGAATAAAATAAGCAGAAGCAAGAGTGAAAATTGCAATATAATAAAGTTAATTAGCATAAACGACTATAATGCATGCAATAATATAGCAACAATAACAACAACAGCAACAACGACAAATAAAACTATGACAAACTTGATAAGAATGAGGGAGTGAAGTGAACGCCACATCGCCACTGCAGTAGATACAATATATCTAATAATAAATTGCTATATAATTTAGTTGTTGCTGTTGCTGTGGATGACAAGAAAAAAATATACTACATACTTGTATACAACAATAAATACAATAACAATGGCTTAGCCACTAAACTACAGCTGCCTTCGGCACACCCTTTTAACAGAATACATAATATGTATGTATTATGTACATATTTTATCTATACATACATATGTAGTACATATTTATAATTGATGAAAAACAGCATGACCCACCAACAACAATAATAGCATTTAAGGCATTCAGGAATGTGTAAAGAATTTAATAACTGCATCACTCCTCTACTTATCATCAACAAAAAGAGAGCATAACCGAACGAGAGAAAGTGGAGCGCAATACACAGTGAGAGTGAGAGAACACTTGTTAATGCAATGAGTATGAAATGACTCTGAGCTTATACGAAGTTAACAGGTGTCTTCTACCTCTATCGCTGTTATTGCTCACCATCACCATCACCATTAATGCAACAAATGCGTGATAATGTTTATAAACATATGATTAAAGTGCACTACAACATATGTATAATGAAAACGAAACCTTACACAAGAAAAAAAAATGGTTTTGAATTTAAAATATTGTTGGTGTTCTATTATGGATTTCTTTTTTGTTACAATCTTTTTACTTAGTTTGTTGTTTGCGGCACAGCTGGCGTTTTATAATTAACATAAAACAACAAAAACACACGATCACTACTATGAATAATTTATTAACTGAACACGAACCAGACGATCACCATTTTCCTTTGTTCCAGAAATCTTCTTCGTATGTTTCTTCCCTTTTTGCAGGATTTCTTTTTCCAACACTTCATTATTATTTTCTCCTTTTTCTTCTATATTATTATACTTACACAAATTTTTATACATATTTGTTTTCTATGAGGGCCCAAAGAGTAAATTGCTTTTATATTCTATTGGATTGTCAACATATACATAATTTTGAAAACAATGACTCTTTTTCTTTTTGATGAAAAGCTTTTGAATAGGCGGGCAAAGGATTAAAGCTCTCGAAACACTAAAATTTAAAAAAAGGTCAAATGTAAAGAAACTAAAATTTTGTTTACTGTGTAGCTATGATGCCGTCGTCACTATTGTTTAGAAGAGTGAGTGTGTGAGCAACTTGTAGCCGCAGTTTGTTTGCTGAGCAGTTGAAATTTAAAAGTTTTTACAGTTGCGCGTTAACCGTTAAAGAGATGAGTTGTGTTGATCGGAACTTAAAATAATAAGTGGAAGGAGAATAATAATATTGTTGAAGGAAATTTTGAACAAGTAAAAAGGAAAACAATATATGTTGTAAAGCAATAAATGTATTACTCACATTTTGAAATACTTGTTGAATATACTAATTAAAATTATTGATTTGCCAATAACAAAAGACCATAACAAAACAACAAAAGTGTTTTCATATTTATATTTTTATTTGTTTAAAATTTAATTTTGCATTTTGTGATATAAACGGAATTTAAACAAATATAAAAATAAAATAAAATTTGTATAAAGTTACATTAACACGAAAAAGTTAATTGTGAATAAAATGTCAAAAGAAATTGATATTGAAAGTGCTTCAAAGGTCATGACAAACGAAACAACATTGACAACAACAACAACACCAACATCAGTAGCAGTAACAACAGGATTAGAAATTGCTCCAGCAAAAACAGGTGCTAACGAAACAACAATCGCAACAAAACCAACTGCAATGGAACAACAACCAGCCACACCACTTGAAACTATTGCTGAAATCTCTAAGCCAATAGAAGCAAATATTAATGTTCAATCATTAAATGGTGAAAATGTTGATAGCAAGAATGCATCAAAGACTCAACAGCAACAGCAGCAGCAACAAGTTGAGACAACATTAACAACAACCTCGACTACAACTCTAACATCAACCACTAAAGGTAAAACAAGAGCAGGATATCATAAAATCGTTGGCTTAGCTTTATTGCAATAACAACAAATAACAACAAAATTAAATAAAAATCTATAAATATAAGTAAAAGTTTAAAGACAAATAAATGCACATGCACTCATTCATCTACAAAGGAAACAGATACCAATGCATCTAAGTATGTACATACAATAGATACAAATATGTATATATATCTAGGTACATATTTACATCAGTTGCAGTAGGTTTACTTGTTAATGCATACTCACTCGTATGAGCTATGAAAAACTTGGTTTTAGTGGTGATTTCGTTGGCTTTGTGTTAATGAAAAACTTACTCATTATTACTGAAGAAGATGATGATAATAATTATAATGATGAACATCATTACAATTATCATCATAATTAAGATCATGTATACCCAGCAGCAGAAGTGGCATATAAACAATTTCACTTTACTTACTTATGTAGTAGAGTTTTTCACTTTTCATTTTAATATTTATTTTTTATTTATTTATTGTAGTTTGATTTTTTTTATTTCTTTTACTCATACATATTTTCTTCAAAATTTACCATTTCGTGTCGTTTTTACTTTTTATTAAACAACAACAAAATTACAAAAATAATAACAAAAACAAAAATTAAAAAAGATAAAAAAAACAATAACAAGAAATTGTAACATTCAAAAATTTTGCGCACGATCAGTTTTAACGCTTTGCTTAACATTTATTTTAGTTGTTAATATTTTTAATTTTATGTATTTTGTTTTTCTTTTTTTAATAAAAAATCTGTAATTTAATATGAAGTAGAAAGAGGGTTTTTAATTAAAATATGTTAAAATAACAAATTACTAAATGCGTTAAATGGGTGAAGGAAGATGTTTGAAGAAGAGCAAGAAAGTAAGAAAACATCTTATAAAAAATAATTTATTATAAATTAAAGAATTTTAGGTGGCATGTAAAACATGAAGGAGAGAGATAACATTTGATTCTAAAAGGTATTTCAACTGAAAGTATTTAGAAATTGGTCAAACCATTTGACTCCAAAAGCAATCACAAATGCTTTTTATCTAATATTGTTAATAGACTTTAATTTGTGGTCATTGAATTGTATAGGAATAATCTGAATCTGAATTGTGGACAAACATTCCAGATAAATAGAAGCTGTTCCTTTACACCAGTGGTTCCCAACATTTTTTCCACTAGGAACCACTTTTGAATTCATTATTATTAGCTGGGACCAGGAGGTTGAAATCAGGGCAGCAGGGCAATGTAGAAAGTGGAGGCTCTTTCAAGTTTCAATCAATAATTATCATTATACTCTTCACGCAGCTTTCTTTTCACCATACGCAGAACATTTGTCGGAATCAGCCGAATCGGACAACTAGGGGGGCGACTCCCAAACAAACCGAAACCCAAAATTTAATTTCTTATTAGAGAAACTGTTTTTGTACTAACAAAAAAAAAAAAAAAAGTCCAATGACTTTCATTTCTATTGTTATGTTTTTGTATTTTTTTAAAAATCTCTGCTACTGACACAAAAGAAAATCAAACAAAGTCCATCGAAGTCCAGCTACCCTGCTGACCATTTTTTTTAGCTCTTGGGTACCAATGGTTAGGAACCACTATTATAAACATTCTGTTTCCTAGATTGATAGGCAGTCGTTTCTTATGAAGATGGTAATTCTTTAAAAAAAAATTTTCTACTAAAAAGGTTAGCGTCCGTTGACTGTTTATTTTATATCAAATCAATGGGGTTAATTATTCTTAAAAGAAGAATGTCTAGCACACACTATCTCTAAAGATAATGTTGATTTTATTTAAAAATAGTTATTGACATATCTTGATCAATCACTCATACAATCTTAGTCATTCTAACAATAAATTATTTTTGTACGATTTCTATTGTGATTAGTCCATATAGTTTTCAAAAACTATGCGAGTAGTTTGAACAATTTTCAAAGGCAGATGGCAGGGTGTCATAAGCAAGTCAAAAATACTATATAGTACAAATAGAATAGTAGCACAGAAGTATATTGAAAGGCAAGTTAATTATGATAATATGTACATATATAATTTGTATGTATGTCTTAACAGATGTCTAACTAAGATAATTTACAATTTGTTCCACAATTAAAAAAAAATCAATTTAAATAATAACAGATTTAAAACAAAAAACACTGTTTAAAATTTATTTTCTCTATACATATATCTCAATTGAGTCATCTGAAGATCTACATGTAGGTAATCAACAGCTCCAATTCACACTTGAAAATGCTTAATTACTCATCATACCACACCCGTGCACCAAAATATATTCACACGAACATACATAGTGCATGTACATGTGCAAATATATAATATACAATATATATACATTTTCAGTCTTGCACTTAGATAAACTTCTAAAACAGACTGCCTGACTACTAACAAAATGAAATACTACTACTACTACTACAGTAAAGAAGATATGAATGAGGTTCTAATGCCATGACACGCTTTTAATTAGGCAACTTCGTGTGGCCCATGTTCTTGTATTGTACATGAATTTGCACTTTGATTGTCATTAAAATGAAATTTACATATCTGAAACACACAAATACATAAGTACTTTTTAGATATGTATAAACAATATGGTATATACCGGTACATATACTATATACTATACTTGTACATACAATAAGATATTTGCAAACATGCTGATATAAATACTTTGTATGTAATCAATGCTCCAAAAATATTGTAAATGAATTTTATTTTTGCAAAATAACTCAAACTCTATTTCAAGGTCTTTTTGTTCATTATTATTGAATATTTTTGAATTGAAAGTTTTGTCGGTTTTTGCACTCTCAACATAAACAATCTAAACATACTAAAAAGGCAACTTTACGTAAAAGATAAAAAAGAAAAAAGAAAAAATCACTTTTGAAAGTATTTCGAAGAAAATAGTATTTAATATGTGGTATTTTTTCCTAAGCATTTCACATTCACTTAAACAGTCAAGAAAGTGTTTTAAGACAGATCAGTTGTTTAACAGTAACAAAGGAGGGTATGTACCATATTTTAATAAATTTTACTATAATAAAATAAGAAAACAAAGTAAAGTAAAGTTTGCTCATAACAAAACTCACTTACACTTTATTCATTTTGAAGCACATTATTTTGGTTAGAAAAACATTATCAAGATCAGAGTTGTGAAAGTGTAAAAGGAATGGTTAATTTGTATGTGTGGCTATGTCTGAAGACAATTGATTTGTTTGTGACATTTATTGTACTTATATATAAGAAAAATACCAAAGTCCCAACTCACATAGACGGATGGATAATACATACTTAACTATCGTGATTCCTCTTTCATTTCAATATTATATTCATTGTTGGCTTTCCGATACACGATGCTAAGTTCAGGTTAAATGGCTAATAAACTTCTAGTGGCATAAAAACATCTGGGTTAATTTTTTTTTTATGGGATCAAATATATAAAGTATTTATTTATAATTGTGCAATAGATTAAAAATAATAAGAAAATACCTAGAAGAAGTACAATTATTATTCGAGTTTGTCTAAATAAGAAAATTAAATGTTTGAGATAATTTTTTATTTCAATTGTTATCTCTCTGATAAAGTTCTTTTTTTATTTGCTTCTATATGTTTAGTTTTCCAGATAAAATCTGAAAGTGTAAAATATTGTAGATAACCAATTTATTTGATATGATTTTCTCAGTGAACATCACAATTTGGGGAAAGTTTGTTTTTTTGTTATTGATATTCTAAATTTAACTTTTTCTTTTAATCAAAATTATAATAAGACGTATGAACAATATTTGTTATACAGTATTATCCAGATTATGAATCTTATCGCTTACATAAGTATGTACTGTGTATGTACATGTGACTCTCTATAAAATATGAAGAATTTCCCAATTATGCTGGTCATTGTGGGTAGATTAATTTCTTGTTAACTTCTACTTAGTCTAATATTGAATGATATTCATTTCCTGCAATAAATTTATTTTTGGATATTTATTTCGCTGGTCATGCCATTCAATAAAATAAGTATTTAAGTTCGAACTCTCCCACATGCACATTCTTTTGTTTTATGCGCCCTTCACAAATTGTATAGCATGTTATTATACATATGTATAATATAATTGGTCAAAATGATTAGACAAATTAATATAATAAATATCTAATCTCTTAATTTTAAAGTAACATACTTGAATTGTTTATTGATGAGCATTAAATGCAGTAGCCTCTGGCTATGTTACCGAAAATAGTATGATAACTTTTGTATCTGTGTAGTTAGTATAGATCACTAGTACAAAACTGATTCGTGGTTATTCCCTTTGGAATCAGGAGTTGTGCCAATTGTATCTCCTTTCACATGCATTTACCTGGTAAATTTAGTATGGCGATGTAATTGGAAAGGAGTCAATTGCCTCTTCCTACATTACCAGTCGATTCACCAGTTACATCTCAATTGTTCTCACTAACTGGCTTGCCTCTGCATTCATTACCTACGACTAATGTATTCACTAGTCACCAGTAATATGAAAAGGGGCTAGTGAATTACTATCGCTACGGGGAGTATTGCCACAAAATATAATGCATGGATGTTATTATACATAAATGTACATGATTCTTTATGTCTATGTTTATATAGATTTAGTACAATATATCTTAAACCTAACTGCATATATATGTATACTAGCTGTTGACTTATCACACCAGCGCAGTCGGTAGTAACCATATTCATTCATGAACATTCTGCCAATGGCCTTGTAACATCAACATCATCAGTGCTGTCGCGGTAGTAATCAATTTCAGTCATGAACATTCTACAGTCGGCAAGATGAAATCTGTCTTCGGCTTATAAATAGATTCTGTATAGTGGATTGTAATTTGTATACATTTCATTTGCATTAAATTGGAATATATGTATGTGCAATACATGTACATTAATTGAATAATTAAGAGTTCAGGCTACTTTTCATGTTCATTCTAGAACAGTAATTGAAATGTGAACGATTTATTTATGTGAAATACCAAAGGAATGTTCGATTGTTTCACAAGTTTAAAACAAATGTCAAGATGCTTAATTAAAAGTCAAAATGATGGACAACCAGCCATCTTATTATGTATTGTATTGGGGTATCTGTTGCTTGATCTTAAAAGTGAATGAACACTTGGACAATTCAATTTCCATGATGATGATGATTAATAAAGTTTCAGTGGATTTATGAGCAATTAAAAGATATCGATCTGAATTCATGGAAAGCTGTAGACAGATAATCATAGATATGCATACATGCATGCGAGTCTCGGTATTTTTTACTTGGAATTTAAATGGAATTGAACAAAATAAAGTATCTATGCCAAGTATAAGTAGTACAAAAACAATTTTAAACAAAATATTCGACGCAGTTCAAAATGCCAAAAGAATTTATGCAATAATCACAATAAACAAATACTCGTACATACAATACAATTTATAGTATTTAGTATTTATGGCGTTTTTTGACGCGTGCGGAATTTATAAAATAATAATAATAATAATATTGAGTGTGTATAAAGCAAAAAATAAAGGATGAGAGGGGTTGGGGCTAACAGAGACATCACAAATCTAATTAAGTAAGCAAATAGCAGCAGTAACAACAGGTTGATTGGTTGGTTGATTGCCTAGTAATGGTAAACTGAACCCCATAGACTACAATGAAAACGACCAGATGTCTGCTGGCTTGAATTACTAATCGATCTAGAAGAAAATATACATACGAGTGAGTATATTGTAAGTAGAGGAAGGAAGGAAGGGTGGTTTTAAATTCAATTCAATGAAATCGAAATGATTACAGATTATTCGCTTTATGTCTGAAGTAAGATAAGATTTACGTTTTATTTTTTATTTTTTATATATTATTTTTCAGGTAAAATGGACAGTGATCCATCGATCAATTTTCGTGTGCTCTATGTATTGACACAGCTGTGCGGCCTTACGATGATCGTTCTCGTAGGCACTTGGATTGGGCAACATTTTGGCGGTTTGGGCGGCACTGACAATCCCAAGCTTGAATTTAATTGGCATCCGTTGTTCATGACTATTGGATTCATCTTCTTATATGGCAACTGTAAGTTTATTTTTATTTAATTTTTGTTTATTATATTAAATTGAGGTGTGTGAATTTTATTATGTTTTTCTTAAACCAAACCTTTGAAATAAAACGCCTGCAATTATATGCGATATTATATGTGTTTAAAACTTAAAACTATTGTAGCAATACTCATTTATCGTGGTTTCCGTACTGTGCGCAAGAAGACACTTAAGCTCACCCACGCCGGTATCCATATGGGTGCCTTCGTTTTGACTGTGATTGCCTTAAAGACAGTCTTTGATTCGCATAATCTGGCCTCACCACCAATACCGAACATGTATTCATTGCATTCATGGCTCGGTCTATCGGCTGTCATCATCTTTTGTATGCAATATGTTGCTGGATTTATGGCTTTCCTAGTGCCTGGCATGCGTGAGTCATATAAGATATGTCTGATGCCATTGCATATCTATTTTGGTTTGTTTGGTTTTGCCTTGGCCATTGCAAGTGCTTTAATGGGCATCACCGAGAAAGCAATCTTTGCTATGTAAGTTGTTTATTTTTGTTGATGTGATTTTTTTTTATCAAATCTGTGTTTTTTTGTTTTTTCTTTTTCTTTTTCTATACTACTTCAAAGCCCCAACTATTCGGCATTTCCTTCATCTGGCGTCTTGGCAAACATCATTGGCGTTTTGTATGTGGTGTTTGGTGGTCTTGTTGTCTATTTGGCTACTGAACCATCTTACAAACGTAAGCCTTTGCCAGAGGACACCGCTTTGTTGGCTCCACCAAGTGAATAGATGGTTAAGTGTTGTTTGTGGACCTGTTAATAATTAAGTAGTTCAGGGATTTTAATTAACTTATAAGGATCATAAGGCAATCAAGTATTTAATATTTGTTTATGTCTTTTAGATGTTTATGAGTGCATTGTATTTGAAGTCCTTGAAGTGTTTAAATGGAAACTACTTGATATATTGATTTCTCAGTTCTTTAGTTACATACTGACTACAGGAAAATCTTTATATTTTTAATAAGTACTTAACAGGTCTGATTGTTGAGAGAAAGAGAATAGTGAAATAGAGTGAAGAGAAAAGTTAAAGTTAGTTAAAATCTGTACTTGCTCAGTTATTGTATTTAAAAGTACCAAATATCTAAGAGATATAAAAGAAAACATTTATACATAAATACATATAATATATATATATATATATCTAATGTTAATAATTCGCTAAGCTCATATAATATTGTTGCATCGATAGCAGCAACATTGATGAGTGCACAAAAGCTGAGGTGCTGCTTTTTTATTGCAATTTATTTGTTTTATTTTTATTCATGTATCAAAGTGAAAACTTTTATTAAGCATAACGATATAAAAATAATATATCGGATTAATATCTAAATTTGACGCCAGTCAATGACTCTGAGACTCAGGCAATTCAATTTCAAAAAAAATTGTGGACTTTTCATTTACTTTGCATCAAATTACATATTCTATTCTGTGTATTCATTTAAGTTTTAAGTAAATCAATGTTGTCGTTGTTTCCAGCCCAGTCGTCTATATTTATGTTTTAAAAAAAAAAAAAAAAAATTAATAAAAATAAATATTATTCCATAAAATATTAAATAATTTATATACTTACTACAAAAATTAAATATTTATGTATATTTAAAATGCTTTATGCTGGTATAAACAGTAATATTTATACTACTTATATTCATACATTTATGCACAAACAAATTAAATAAAGAAATTAAAAACTACAAATCAATATATTGTTGATATCATATTTAATTAACTTATAAAGAACTTCTTTTACTGAAGGTATCTTCTTCTTTGGTTGATTGACTGTCATCTTCAATGAAATCACAATTCTCATCGAAAGCAACAAAATACGTTGGTATCTCACCAAAGCCTTTACAAAAAGTTAGATCACGATAATCGCAACGTATGCCATAGCCCCGTAAAATATAGGCGGTATCTTCGGCAACTTGTATCATGCCTGGTAAGCATGTGGCCTCCATACGTGAAGCCATATTTACTGATGTTCCCCAAATGTCATAATGGGGTCGCGGATTGCCAACAACTCCAGCCATAATAGGACCTTGAGAAATACCTAGACATTGCATTTTTTTTTTTATCCATTTTATTTAACTTTATACTTGTAAATATGCTCATGATATATGAATGATGTATGTATGTATGTACGTACCAATTTGTAGAGCAATAGGTTTGTTAAGTTCTAAGCTTAGAAATATATTGCATTCTATTATTTGCTTCATAATACGTAATAAATCCAATCCATAGAATGTCATAAGCAATACAACTATATCATTATCTTGGATGTAATGTTTCTTCTTTCGGTTAAAAATTTCATGAAGACTTCCAGGCAAAAAATCAGTATCATCCAATTTTGTAGAGAAACGCACACCAGCTGAAAAACAATTGTTTTGATTTTTGTAATTTTTTGGACTTGTGTCTTATTTCCTTCTACTCTTACTTACATCTACCACTAGCTGTTGAATCTCTTTTAATTGGATCATAGTCTTTTCCCAATCCACAGGCAGCCATGTAAGTCCAATTTGAAACCTTAATTTTTTCAATGTGACCTTTATACTTATTAAGCTGAAAGAAAGATACAAAGGTACAACAGAATATTAGCTATAGATTTATTTAATAATCACATTCATAGTTCCATAGCTAGTCCAAAAAAAAAAAAATATATATATATGTATATATAAAGTATATTTATATAAGAATGTAATACAGTTCTTAAATTACATGCATAAATATGTTTCTATTTTCTTAAGATAGTATGAGTGAAAAGAGATTCCAATTTGGTTAATGCTTTCCATCAATCGTCAGTTGGGGCACATACCCCCACACATTGAAGGCCTTATACCTTAACTCTTCTTTTTTGCTCATCACTTTGAGGGCTGCCATATACCTTCATTTCTTTCTACACACCATATACGGCCCTGACTAACATATTTATCAAAACCAGTTTTTATACCTTTCACACAGTATTATAAGTTTTGTCATGAAGTTTGTAGCATACAGAAGGAGACGTCGGAGACCTCATAAAGTAAGTATATATATTCTTGATCAGCGTGATGAGACGAATTGATCTAGCCATGTCTATCTGTCCGTTTGGCTGTCTGTATGTATGCAAACTAGTCCCTCAGCTTTTGAGCTAGAGAGCTGTACGCAGTACATTTGTCGGAATCAGCCGAATCGGACAACTAGGGGGTACCAACATACAAACCTGGATCCAAGAGTGAAAAGTATTACAACTTCGAAAGAGCCAAAGCTAGTCTTTTTTCACTGGTTTTGTTTGAGTTATGGAGATTTTGGAGTTTTATATTACGATTTGGTTAGAGTTATGGAAGAATGCCTGTACAATCCACAACATTTAATAATAATATATAAGCTTCAGGGAACTTAACATATTCTTCTGAAGCAGGTTTGCCCTATGAAAATATTAGTTTTTCATAATAAATCTATCTATCTATACATACATATATATTGTACATATACATATATAAAATCGTAAACGTATTTCAGTCTGTGCACGCTAATATCAGAAACGGATTAACCAATTTTAATGCGGTTTTCACTGGTATATTGTAGAAAGCTTTCTGTAACATAAAGCGTTTATTTCATCAAAATCAACCAACAAAATAATTCGAAATTAGTGGATTAAATTTTGCATATAAAGCTGAGAGACATATTTTCAAATCAATCAAGTAGTCTTTGTCAAAGATCTATTTTTGGATTGTGAATCATAACAAAATAAAATAAATATCATTTTTTCTATCACTCTCGTGTAAAGCTGATTTTGATAAAATTATACCATTGGGGTGCAGCAATGCATGCCGATGCAGCTAGTTTGTGAATAATTAAAGAAAACTTTCAAAATATTAGATGTACTCTGCCCGACAACCGATTAGCACACCATGTACTTCCTGTCTTTGAAGCTTAATATCAGTCAAACGATAAAGTCAATAAAGTTTATTTAATTATACATAAGAAGAAATAATAGTTAAGACATTAACTTTGTTAATAAAATTTTAAATGAATTTTCACGAATTTAACCTAAGAAATTAACTTTTATTTCTGCGACAGTTGAAAATGTCGAAAACAAAACATCCCAAAATAAATTTTTTTATTTTAATTTCTCTATTTTCAACTTAAAAACTGTATTCGTTTGGCTGATATTAAGCTTCAAAGACAAGAAGCATACGGTGTGCTAATCGGTTGTCGGTCAGAGTATGTATGTTGTTGAGGCAGATGGTATGACTATAATTGTGATTCCAATAAAGAATTGAAAAAATGAAAACTTTTTTCTTACACTAGGTTGGTTTAAATTGGTCCTTTCCGACATGTAATACCGATGTCAAGTCAAAATTGATGTACACAAATTAAGGTTTTTTTCGATTTTTGCAAAAGACCTACCACTTCCATTAATTGTAAAAAGGGAGGTCGAGTTCACCATTATGATGACTTTATAATAAGCTGATCTTCATTACAAATATGACAAAAGCCTTGATGGAGAAAATGCATTATTTGAGTAAAATGCCATTACGATACTGTGCATATTTTTCTGATAGTGATTTAAGTAAATAATTTTTACTATGAACATGTGTTTGAAATTGATTGTTGCCTCTTTTAAGTAAAGTTACTAATACTTAGAATATAAAATTTCAATTATTGAGCAAAAATATAATTCTTACCAATTCATCAAAAGAGCAAATAATATCATTAAGAACCCGTATGGAATTTTTGTCAGGATCATAATTTCTTATAGATGCAAACATAACTGAAATTTTAGTGATTTCTTCAGAAAATAATTCGGAACCACGTCGATTAATAAAATATTTATCAGCTATATGATCTGGCAAAATATTTTGCATTAGAATTTTTACAGTTTTCTTTGATACTTTGACTTTTCTCTGTGTTAGTAGTATATCCTTTTTAGCCCTAGAACATAAAATGATAACATTGTAATCAGATCAGATTGGATCGGATCGGAATGGAATGGAATGGATCTTTCATTTAAAACTTACAAATAGTTTAGCTTATCGACATAGGTTATATTTCTTTCTTTCATATAAAGAATAAAAAATGCAGAAACGGCATAAAATATGTGTGAGTACTCAGTATGAAAGTTACTAAAAGTGGAACCATCTCTATGAAAAATGAAATCATATGGAAACTGAATAATTATAAAAAGTATAACACAGATAACTGAACTGATAATGGATTTAATGAAAAATGGAATTGATGGAACCATAAAGGAACATATTAAAGTGTAAATGATGCATGTGGTAAAAATCTGTAATTAAAAATTAGAAATTAGATTAAAATTATTAAGAACGTGATTTATGAAAGAAAATTGTACAGTACTTCAGGTTCAAAACACATTAATGGTGAATTCAAATCATAGAGTTCAGCTTCGATCGCTTCCAAATGAAAAATTTTTTTTTCGCAATTTTCCTGTAAGAGAAATATGATTTAATGAAATGTTATAACAAAAACTACAATTTAGCCTCCTTAATCTGAACTTTCGCTAGTCTTGTAGTTATGTGAATCTAATCTCAATGATCGAAATATAATTATACATACGTACATCATATAACTTATCAAATTTACTTTTGTAGTAATTAAGTTTTCGATTATATTAACAAAAGAATTATTTTAAAAACTATATTTCTTCAATCTATCAAGTCTATATTGTATTATTTTACATATGCATTATAGAGAACTGCATTTCTCCTTAAAGTTGTTTTGGTTTGAGTGGACTCAAACGTAGTTTTGAATGCATCCATGCAGCTCTCTAGTACATAAGTAGTACCTACCAATTGAAATAAACATAAACTTGTCAGACAGCCCATATAAATAATATATACAATTATCCGTGACCTAAAGTTTTGTTCGAAAATTTGAGATGTTTTGTAAAGTGAAGAATTGAAAGAATTTGTCGGTTGATCCCAAATTGATTTTGCCCAAAACATTATCCATAATTTCTTATAAATAACAATAAAGCAAACAGCAGTCATCAGAATAATGGGAACAACATAATATGGAAGATTCGTGACAAATCTATTGATTGTTGGAAATGAAATATATACTTATAAAATAATATGTATACTATATATAAATAAGGAAGAGTAAATGACTTACGTTGCGTTCCTTGCAGATTGTAAGACAATAATATAACCCAAAATGGTAATTAATATAATAGAATATTTGAAAAGGAGACTGGGTTCATTATGGAATCTCCTCTCTTCGTAGTCATTCAACATCAACCAAAATTTTGTAAGAAAGCTGCCATACTCTAAATCTTCGGTTATAACATCATCAGGCTTCTTAGTAAAATTGAAAATGGTTGCAAGTCTAAAATATGTATGTATTTAATGACAACCCATTACTTTTCATTAATTGTATTGGTTTGTATTGTCAGTTCTTTTTACCCCGTCTGTCCAATGGGCATCTTGATAACATATTCACAAAGTTTGGATGATGAGATTTTCTTTACATCACTTATATCATATTGACAATCTTCAATATGCTCATCAGTTGGAGCAAAAGAAAAGATAGACGGTTCTGAAAATGCTGGATTAACACTTGGGTAACCTAGTTGCGGGTTCTTAAAAAAAAACAAAAAAAAAAAAACACCTATGTTTAATATTTAATTTATCATTAGGAAATGAAAAATCCTTATACCCTAAGATCTGATATGAAATAACTTCTTATATTGAGTGTTTTTAGTATGGAATCTTTAGCAGTATTTTCGTTTTCTTCGTAAATATATTCATCATCTTCAATTAAATTAAATGTATCTTTGCTTATATGAACTATTCCGGGAAGGCTTTGTTGCTCCAAACGATTGGCGATTTCCACATCCTTTGACCAGACATCAAAATTCCATTTGTTAATGCCAATTACACCTGAAAGAACCTGACCTGAATGAACGCCAACACGTATATCAATCTCTGTATTGTATTTGGCTCTTAAATAGATAAAACAAATAGTTGTTAAAGTCAGTTAAAAATCTGATTTTACTCTCATTCCCTTACCCGACTTCTTGCACCAATTTTATCATTTTCAAACCTAAATCAATACAACAATTGGCATGAATTAAAATGGGATATGGTATGCCAGCAACACAATTATAGCAGTCTCCCAAGAATTTAATTCGTAGGACACTGTGCTCCTTGTATAAAAAATACCACATTAATTATATTATGTAATAAGTACTCATAATCGACAATTTAAATATGTACATACATACTTAAGTAGTATAGTTTGACTTACCTCAGCGGCAGCATCGAATTTAACAAAAATATCATGTAAGATTCGAACTAATTGTCCGACTTTCAATGCTGTGGCTAATCGTGTAAACTTTACCATATCCGCATTTAAAATAGATACTTCACTGTGTGGCTCAACGAACAAAGAGCTAAAAAAATTTGGAAATTTAATATTATTTTTATGTCTTCGATGAAAAATAAAGATGAATAGAGCAATTCTTTTCGATACATAAGGTTCTTAGGCTACAATGACAATTTCCAAGTAAAAATCTTTCCTTCTCTATGTTCATTTCTTCATTGATAGAACAGAATCTCTAAAAGTCTCTTTTCCGGTGGTGCTATACTGATTTATTCTAATTTGCACTAAGGGGGACCCTAGTAAGTAAAAACCTAAATAGAGGCGGTGAAAGTGAAAAGAGTGAAAATCTGGCTCCATTGGATAATTTTCTATTCAGATATTCGCCTCCAACATACCAAAATGTATTAAAGTAACACCCATTTACTCATTTTGCTCCCCACTCTTTGCGCTATATCTCAAGAACGGTTAACTGTATAAAAAATAGGCAATGATCAAATTTGTAGAGAATTGCATGACCTACAATATTGTCGATAACACTTACCGTTTACGAGAAAACTGCGAAAATTCGATTCCCTTTGACCTTAAATAAAATTTTTAGCACTGGGGACTTTTCACATTTGGCTTATACCAAATTTCAGCTCTGTGCGAATTTTTTCAAAGTTTCAACATTTTTTCGTCTATTTTGACTGAACTATGAGGCTACAGTAGGAATGGCGAACTTTTATTGAACTCTGACTCATTTTTATTGTAACCCTCTTCAACGCAACGTTGCCTGAGAACAATTTTGTTGGTTTAGGACTAACGGTTAGTGTTCCTTTTGTGTTTTTTTCATGATTCGTAATGATAACGGTGGTTTTATGTGTCTACTCAAACAAATACATACTCATTTGTATGGACTGGAAGAACTCGGAAGACCTAGGTGTCTTGAAATTGCCACAGTTCAATGTCGCTCGGTAAGCAATGCTTACATTTTAATGAAAATAGCAAACAACATTAAAAAAGGAGATTTAAACTATGGCAAGCACTTTACTAAACATCCTAGAAATCTTACAAAACAATTCGTTAAAAACCTAATAAGAATATTATGAAGACCTTGTACGCTCTTCTGGGAACTTACATTGAAACGAGCAGTACTATCTATTATAGATGAAACACATAGTTGTTTTGCTGGATACCGGATATCCGGCCAACCTTGTAGCCGAATAGCCCTTCGCAAATAGCCAATTGTTGCGTCTTACAAGCGAACATTCGTAGGGGCTGAATTCGGGCCTTTTCATTCATGAGCCAAGTTAGTGCTTCATTGTCTTATAAAAAGACTATTAAAAACATACAATGGTGGACAAAAGTATGATATTAACTGAGAATAACACAGCACGATTAAAATAAACCCTTCATTGACGTCGATGACCTTTTTCAAGCGCACAGGAATTGATTTATTAAATTTAGAATTGTTTCCAATGAAATATCCTTCTAAAGACCTTCGACCTCAAGACATAGTCGGCAGTATCTCACGAAACTCACGATAAATTTAATATCCGACCGGATACCGGTTAGTTACCGGATATCTGTTTCTTCTCTACTATCTATACAATACACTTTGAATTTCAGCACAATATATCAAATTAAAGATATGAAAGTAGTATGAAGGTATGAAAAGACTTACCGCGAAGGAACCTCTAGATTATGAGCCATAATCCGATTTCGAAGATCTTCTTGTAAGCTATGTCCAATTTCAGCCGGTAGAATTGCATTCATTATCAATTTCTATATATGATGGAGATATTCTTATTAAAAATTTCATACAAATGGTTTTTAATTTTGTAACTTACTTCACGATCATGTAAAATATTCAAATATAATTCTTCCTCCAGAAGTTGTCGTCGATTTAAAATGGAAACCCGTATAGCAGTTTCACGACATATCCGAAAAAAAATACACAAACAATTAATATAAAGCGTGAATATAATCTCAAACGTCAAATAAAACCATTGAAATTTACGATTTGCTGTATATTGTTGTAAATAATTGTAATGAGTAAGAAAATGCACAGTTGATACTATCATGGCCATAAAGATGAATTCTTTGAGATTACTAAATGGAAAATACAGGTAAATTAGAAGGATCAGAACGGAGCCATTTATTCTTGTCATAAATGCTTGAATATACGTTCCATATATCCACATTACAAGTATATCTACATATAAGTATGTATAGTATGTATATATGAGATAGTAAAATTAAGAAATTAATTTCAGATTTATCATATTACCATAGTACTACATACGTATTTACCTTTAAGAATCCAAATTACAACAGCTAAAGCATTTACAAGGAATCTAATATTTAGTTTTCCTTCTTTCATTTCCACGAGTTTAAAATTGTGTGATAATAAGATGAGTATTATGATTAAAGCAATAAAACTAATAAACAAACATTGGTATATGCCAGAGAATACCTTGCAAAGAAAGAGATAAGGATTAGGAAATTACATATAAATATTATACATATGAATGTAGTCTACTTACATTAAGTGTGACTACCATAGTATTTGCTTCGATAATCACAATAATTGTTGCCAAAAGCATTAGAAGTGAATTATTCGTTATACTTAAGCGATCACTATATAAACGAACACATTCTTCAACACCTAAATCGCGACATTTTATCTATAATTCATAATATGTAATACAATATTTTGATATATACATACGGATGTAAAACAAACTCACCCGTAAATATTGCAATTCCCATTTTACAGCATTTGGATTCATGTGACTATCCAAATGTGATTCCATCTTGTCAACTTTAATCGAACAAACGTTATATTATTTAGTATATTTTTAATAATTTCTTCGTTTGATCAATACCATATATTTTGTATATCTTTTCGATTTAAAATTACTAATTTTTACTAAGCTTAGATGTTTCTGTTTCTAGCTTCTTTAATAATATGTAGTAGTTAGTATCATAATATTCTATTTTTGACAACTGTTACTAACACGACTTGATAAGGTCAAACGATTTGATGTTTATTAAAACAAACTTCTGTTTTAAAAGACAATAATGACAAAGACTGTAAAATAGTTTATGAAATTTCATACTCTTTGATAATGAAACCATATGGTACACATCTGTGGAGTCTTATATTGAAATTTATTGTTGATTATCCAATCAAAACATATACACATAAGTAAATAGATGTTCCGAGAGGTACATTAAATGCATTTAAATTATGGTGGTAGAATGAGATATTGAAAGATTCAGGCAAAACCGTGTAGTACTTCTTGAAGATCATACCAAATAACTCTCTATAAGAAAATGTAAAGCAATGTACACACTAAGCGATCGAACATAAAAGCACGAGAGAGAATGTTTGTTTGCTGTCCACATTAGAACGAAAGAATTCGTTCTTAAAATGTTCTTCGTCCGTACGGGTTTCTGCGGTGACGTTCCGCCATCCTAGTGAACTCTACTCTATCACAAGCAAACGAATGAGTTCACTCTTATTCGTTCGCCTAGTGTGTACATAACTTTACTTGTGTCCATGATTTGAGCAATGACGAGGAAGCAAACCAGAAAAGATTGTGGTTCGTTGGTTTTTGTTGTTGTTACTTCCCATCGAATGAAGATGCGTCTATAAAGTAGTTTGAACCATTTCCATTTTCTTCCCTTGTGAATTGACACGAAATTACGTGCAAAAGATAATTTGCTCGCTCTTCATCGAACTCAACTGGACAGCGAGAACGAGATGCATCTTTGAGGACAAATTTTCTATTTTTGAATTTGTCATACCAAATACGAGTGATTCTTTCAGTTATGGAAATGTTTATTATTATTTAAATTTTATTAGTTTATATGTTTTCTTTTACTTAATGTTATAATTAATAATGTTTTTTTTTTACTTTTAGTCACTATCGGAGGATTCTGTTTCTGAAATACTTGATTTATGATTTATATCATCAGTTTTGGTTTTGAAATCTATTGATTTTCTTATTTGATCTTGTCTTCTGAAATCCAGACTTGGGTAATTGATCTCTTTAATGCTTATAAAATTAAACTTATCATGAGCCACAAAATAGGTAGGAATTCCATCAACAGCATTTCCATAATGTATTATACCCCGATAATCGCAACGAATGTCATAACCTTGTAGAATCTTTGCTGTATTCTCAGTTACTTGTATCATGTCTGGTTTTCCAGTTAAGTTCATGATTGAAGCCTTATTAACAGCATCACCCCAAATGTCATAATGTGGTTTCCATTTGCTCACAATGCCGGCCATCGCTGGTCCATGTGAGATGCCTAAAAGAAATAAAAAGATTTCAAATATTAAGTAGAATCAATGGAATGATATAAGTAAAAGCAAAAATTGAATAAAGTTGTATTACCGATTTGTAAAATCTCTTGATTATTTCGATGTGAATCGAAAAACATGCTGCGTATATATATGGATGTTATTTCTCGTAACAGATCTAATGCAAATTCAGTTATAATCAATACAACCACATCACCTTTTTCAATAATATTACTCGTAGAAGGATAGATAAATTTTGACAATATTTCATTAATAAATGTATAATTTGATTGTACACTTGCTGTAGATATATAACCATAATATAGTCTATAGTATTTATCATATTTAAATTATGAATTACTTACTCTTACTTTTGCTCTGAGCGGATAATACATTTGCTGAATGTGAGTCGGAAAGGGATAAGTCCAGACCGCATGCTGTCATATAAGTCCAGTTAGTGACTTTAATTTTTTCAATCAAACCATTATATTTCTCAAGCTGAAAATTATAGGAAATGTAGAAAATAGAAGATTTTGTTTGGTATACAAAACAAGTATTGGTTTTGTAGCAGGAGTCTATGAGGAATGCTTATTCAGTGGCATATACCAAGATAACTTAGATTTTTAAGTTAAAATTCATGTAATAAAACTATGCTTAAGATAAGAGAAATTGATTGTACATCTATCTATAATCACTCTTTCAGGAAGGTTTTGCTTTACAAGGACTCAGAACTTTTGAGATCAAATCGAATCCATTCTACAGCTGTTTGATACTTTTGATGTCATGGATTTATATAAATATTAAATGGAACTAAAAATATAAGGGTAGCTCTCGCAAAAGAACTTAACAGACACTAAGATTAATTGGGAAGGTATCCGTGTAATCTCAAGCATCCCAACAGGATATTGAATCACGTATATAATATGCGAATAATTCATATTGATCAATGTAAAAAAGAGGAGACGGTAAAGCATTTCCTAAGCCACTCTGATAGTCTAATTTAGACCAGACCCGAATGTTTAGGATCTAGAATCTATATATAAATAGGCAAAGTAGATATTGATAAGCGTAAGTGTTATTAATTTTAAAAATGTTAAACAGTTATTTCTAATTAGAAATTTAAATTTATAAGTACAAATATCTTTTTGGATATTCGAATTTTGACCATTTGGCGAACACTAGTCAAAAGAATTGTGGACTTCTCTCAGGAGAAAACCTTGCAATTTTTAATGTAGTTTATAAGAAAAGGCTCATTAGAGTCCGTAATGGTGATTAGCTCGGTCCTAATCTAATCGAATCTAATCTAATCTAAGATGAGCTTATATTTCACTTACCAAATTATCAAAATTGCATATTATCTCATTGAGATGTCGAAGATTAATTCGTTCTGGATCATAATTCTTTAGTGAAGCAAACATAATTGCAATTTTTGAATATTCTTCGAAAAATAAATAATTTTCTTGTCGTTTGGTAAAATATTGTTGAGAAACATGAACAGGCAGAATGTTATGTAATATGAAATTAACAGATTGAGTTGTTGTTATAATTTGATTTTTCTTGCGTAAAATTCTCTTCTTTGATCTGTGAAAAATTAGATCATTAAAGATCTATCATTATCATTTACGAGAGACTTACAAATAATTAAATTTTGCGATAAACACATTTTTTCGTTCCTTTAAGAAGAGTATCAAAAATAAACCTAGGAAATCAAAACAATTTGAATATTCAGCACGAAATCCAACATTTGAAGTTAATCCCTGTTCAAAGACGAATCCATATTGGCCCAATGTTTGTATTAGAAATGAGCAAAAAAGGATCACACTGACAATAACAATTACAGTCATGGGTACATTTTGAAAACAAAAGCTAATTAGTAAAACTAAAAGCATAGAATTGCAATATACCTTTAATTGGATAATATTGACATTATATAATATAATAAATTTTATTTCATTTAATGCAACTTACAGTTGGCTCAAAACAAAATTGAGAATTTTCTCTAGATTCAATTAACTGGGCTTCAGCTATGCGCAGATTGAACTCATTTACATTACAATTAATCTGAAAAAAAAATTAAAGTTTTGATTTAATAAATTTACGAAATACATATTTATCAACTTACCACTTGAATAGAACAAAGAGCAAAACAAGCACCAATTAAACAGAAGTATATGAGAATCCGAGTCAAAAGTTGTTTTTGAGCAATATCTCCTACTTTGTAGAACAACAGGCTTATGTGATTTTTCGGCTGAGCTGCAGATGATGTTGATATAAACATAATCCAAAGTTTTTTATACATCAGAATGATACACAAACCGCTTAACAAAATGCATACAATGAAATAATACATAAAGTTATACATGAATCTACAAAATGTAGAAATAGAATATTATTTCGAAGAATCTTCTCAATATAGTGAAGGGTGTTCCAAAATTCTCGCAAGTCATTAACGAAGACTATACAATATTCATAGTTTTTGCATTAACTGTGAAGAAATTACAAAACAAAACCAGTAAAAGGAAACCTAACTTTGCCTATGCCCTCCTAGTGGTCGAGGGTTTTGAAATTTACATAGTTGGTGGATATGGATCTGTGTCCAAATTTCAAATTGAAAGTTCAAAGTTTTTCTAATAAGAACATGAATTTGGATCTAGATTTGTATGGGGTGATCCGATTCGGCTGATTCAGACAAATGTACTGCGTATGATGAAAAGAAAGTTCAAGGACTTGTTTGAATACATACAGACGGACATGGCTAGATCAACTCGTCTCGTCGCGCTGATCAAGAATATATGTATATACTTTATGGGGACTCTGATGTCTCCTTCTTTGTGCTACAAACTTCATGACAAACTTATAATACTATTCACTGCGTGAAGAGTATAGTTAAGAGAGACTGAATTAATAAGTTATCTAAAACATTCTGGACACTCTTTCACCAAATCGAAACAGTTTGTAAGACTGTTGCTACTTTTTCAAGAATGGAACATTTCAGAAATCTTTTTTTTTTGCCTAAATTGTCACTTATGCATGTAGAACGATTTCCCGTTTTAATGAAAAGAGTTTGAAAGGGTATTCCTAGTTGCATTCAGGGGCCACCGTCTGCCTCTGGAACCAACCTGAAAAATCAATGAACAGAACCAAATCCGTCAGTGGAAATTTTGCCAAATTAATCAAATCATCGAAGAAAGGTTTCCTAAGAAGAAGAGTCCCCTTTCCAAAAAAAAACCAGGACATTCATATTGGAAGATTTGAATACTTTCGATATTTTTCTATTTGTAGATAAATTTAAAAATTTTTCTTAAAAGACTTTTGAATTTTGGGACACCCAATATCACCTACGTTACGTGTTTTCTGCACTCAACAACAATTAGAATAGCAATTATGAATACTAAAATTGCTGAATATTGTATGAGGTGAACAGGTTCATTCATAAAAATCAATTCATCTGAGCGTCTACGAAACATTAAACATAAAAATGTTATATGTTTTTTAAATTCTTGATCTTCGCACTTCAAACGTTCTGGTTTTTGGGAAAAATCAAATAAGCGAGCCATTCTACACATATACAAAATCCAAAAAGAAATTCATAAATTTTATAGTAAATAAATGAAAGACGATTTTAATAAAACTTACTGAATTCGTCCAATTGGCATTTTCTCAATCTCATCATTCATTTTAATTAATGTAATTTGTTTCACAGAATTTTTTATAGATTCATAATCATCCGTAAATGTTGAAGTTCTGTCTTTGGATGTATCCAAATATATTTCAATTGAAAGTGGTGCAGTATCAAAAGTGTCTGCCATACTAGGATAACCTTTATCAGGATGCTAGAACACAATACATATAACATATGAATATGTATGTATATTTAAATTTAATATTTTACTAAATATTATACTTACCTTTATTTGTAATATTATATGGGTGAGCAGGTTATATTTTTGTAATGTTACATCTTCAAATGCTTCAATAGTACCCACTTCATAAATATATTCATTATCCAATTTATTTAATGTATAATCACTTATATGAACATAGCCAGGACGTCCAAGTTGCTCTAAACGTTGAGCGATATCAACGTTCTTAGACCAAATATCATATTGCCATTTGACAGTTCCAATTACACCCGAGAATACCTCACCCGAATGGACACCAATGCGAATATCGAAATCAAGTTCATACATGAATCTGTATTAAGGAGAATCAAAAGCTATAAGAGATATGATTGATATAAAAATTGAGAAGCACTATATCCTATTTTTGTAAGTTTACACTGGCACTGTTACACATACAAACCTTTGCTGAGCCAAAAAACCCTATACAAACGAACAGCATTGGTTTTAAGGAATGAAAAGATGAAGTCATCATAAAGAAGCAAAGATTTTAATCAAAGTAAAACCTTGTTTTGTATAAGCTCACCATTCTATATAGTGTAATATTTAGATATACTTACTTCATTTGATGTATGATTTCAATCATTTTCATCCCCATATCTACACAGCACATGGCATGATTTGGATTGTTAAGTGGTAGACCCGAAACGCATTTGTAAGAATCACCAAAAAATTGTATTTGTAATACATTAAAATTCTGAAGAAATATCAATTGAAAATTAGTTGTGATATATGTATGTGAGTATAAGAATCTTTTATTACCTTTGCAGCTTCATCAAAATGGAGAAATATTTCATTTAGTATTGCCACTAAAGTAGAAACACTTATATATGTTGTAAGATCCATAAAATTTGTTAAACTCGCAAAGAGAATGCTTACACTACTGTGAGGTTCAATGTATAAACTGCTTTTATAAGTTCTATAGAGATACTTAGTTTTAATTAGTTGATGAAACTATTACTAAGGAAACTACAATACAAACTCGTACATACTTATGTTATTGCTTAACTTACCGTGTAATATTTATTATATTTTGGGATTTATTAATATTCGCTTTGATTCTATTTCTCACATCCTGTTGCATGTTATGAGTTATTTTCGCTGGTAGAATTGTCTCAATTATTGCTTTCTATAAATAAGAAATTTAGATCGATCATTTAATAAAAATAATAACAATAATATTTAGTTAATCCACTCACCTCTTTCTCTACTATATGAGATAAAAGAAAATGTTGTTCCAATAATTGATATCGATTCAAGACAGAACCTCTTGCATCATATTCACGACATCTAACATAGAAGTAGCCAATTATATGAAGGCTTAAATAATAAACATTTACATATGCATGATATGTGGAGTTTAGCCTTATTACACTTGCAAGTGTCGAATAAACTGTTGTTGCTGTTAAGGCAAATAAGAACTGATATAGGGGACTCGGAAAGGGCATATAGAAATATATGAAAATTATAACGAAAAGATCATAGCTGAAGTTCAATGAAACATGCTCTACCACATGATGGTACACAACAATAATAATATCTGTTGGAATATATCATATATAACATACTTAGTTCAATATTATAATAGATAAATACAAAAGTAGAATAGAAAATATTACCTCGGTGAATAATAATGAAAATCACCTTTGCATTAGTCCAATACAAGTAATTTTGATTTCGTTCACTTAAATGTTTTTTATATTTTTTCCGGAGTAAATAAAAAACAATTATTAACGTCAGAAAGAGAACAAAAATATCTATAATAATATAGCGTTTTTCCTAAAATTGTTTAATCATTATTTAAGATCCTTAATAGGTGGGGTTACATGGGTAGTTTTATAAGGACTCACCTTAACTGTTGCTATTAAAAGTGAAATATGTGTAAGAACTACCAAGCAATCGGCAAACATTAGCAGAGATATATCAGTTATTGCTAATCGCATGTGATAAATATTATAATGTTGTTCTAAACCTAAATTCTGGCATTTTTCCTATAATAAATAAAAATGAATTAATAATTTTATAAAACAATAATTTATTCTTATTTATAGTAATTTGTATAACCAACTCGGAAATAGTTCCATTCCCAGCGCTTAGTATTTTCTTGATTTCGATCAATATTTTCTTCAGTTGAATCCATAATTTACATATGTCCGAGTATGTAGATTTATTGACTTGTATTGTACCCGACCAACTTTGCACAGGTATTATTATGATAGAAATGATGATACGTATTTATTTAATTTTTTTGACGTTTCACAATTCAAAAAGAGATGTTTGACAAAGACTACTTTATTGATTATAAATTATGGCTCTGAGCTTTGAATACAAAATTTCAATTTCATCAATTCCTTTCCGGCGGTCCAATCCGCATCAAACTCAACAGACTGTGATGCTAGAGTTTCCATGAAAATTTCATCAAAATCGGTAAAGCTGTTTCGGAACAAACAGACTTATAGATATATTAGGTTGGTCCAAAAATAATGGCCGTTTTCAAACAAATAGCTCAGCTCAGAATAAACTTTATTAATCGAAATAAAAACCATTACAATCAATACATTTTTGCCAACGATGCCGGTAGCATAAAAGTGTCCGGAGTTCTGGAGGCGATGATAGCGTTGAAGGCGTTTTTGGCGTCGTCTAGATTTTTGAAGCATTTCTCACGCAGGAAGTTGTCGAGGTGTTTAAAAAAATGGTAGTCAGTGGGCGAGAGGTACGGTGAATATGGCGGATAAGGTAGAGTCTCGTAACCCAATTCGTTCAACTTCCGCAAGGTCAGTTGTGCGACGTGCGGTCGAGCGTTGTCATAGAGCAGGATTGGTCCCTTCATATTGACCAATCTCGGGCACATACGTCGAAGCTTCTGGTGCATTTCGTCGATTTGTTGGCAGTACTTCTCTGCCGTGATCGTTTCGCCTGGATTCAGAAAGCTGTGATGAATGAAACCGGCTTCTGACCACCAAACAGTAACCATAATCTTCTTTTGGTGCAGTTTCGGCTTCGGGAAGTGTTGTGGAGCCTCGTCGCTGTCCAACCACTGCGCGGAACGTCGCCGGTTGTCGTAGAGGATCCATTTTTCATCGCACGTTACGATTCGGTCGAGAAACGGATTATTTTTGTTGCGCTGAAGAAGAGAAGATGACACCTCAAAACGACGATTTTTTTGATTTTCGTTCAATTCATGCGGCACCCATTTATCGAGTTTTTTTGACTTCCCTATTTGCTTCAGATGGCGTACGACTGTTGAGTGATCGACGTTGAGTTCTTGTGCGACTTCTCGTGTGGTTTTGCGAGGATCGGCTTCGATTAAGTCTTTCAATTCGTCATTGTCAACCTCAGATGGGCGGCCGCGACCCTCTTTATCTTCAAGGCTGGTATCACCTGCGCGAAATTTTTCAAACCATCTACGTATGGTACGTTCGGAAGCAGTATCCTCGCCCCATGCTTTATTGATATTTCGTGTCGTCTCCGCAGCATTGTGGCCAAGTTTGAACTCGTGAAGCAAAATAATGCGAATTTCTTGTTTTGATAGCATCACAAAAAGTGGTCTCAAATCAGAAACGTATGACGATAATAAAAAGATAATTATTCTAAAAGATAGAGCGAAAAACGCGCTTTTAGCATGACCACATTCATTAAAAAATTTATTCAGAAATTCATGCATAAAAATAAACAATATGAAAACGGCCATTATTTTTGTACCAACCTAATACATAGTTCCAATTTGATATATTGTATATAGATACTTCACTATGTTGTATAATACTACCGACAATGCCATTTTGACAGAAACTAAGTAAAAGTCAATAGTACTCTTTCACTGCTAATTCTTTAAACATAGTAGATCTTTGCCACACTTTATTATTCCGTCCATGCACACATAAATTTGAGAATCTGAAATTATATTGGATTGTAATGGTAAATTTGATTTTCAGACTTGCTTAAGCAAAGCATCCACATGCGAATTTGTACGTCGAACTTGTTCGGTTCGAAGAAATGTTCGTTGTTGGTGGAGGTGTTCGCGACAGAGTTTATTGTTCGATATTAATATATCTTTCGCGTGTTCGTTCGAATATGTTCGCCAATGGATGGCATTGATTTCACGAAACATCATTTTTGAAAAATATTTTAAAAGTGAACACGTGCCAAAATGAGCAAAGAATTTTTGTTCGAATTTATCGAATGCTTCAATAGTTTGGTGTGGGTGTATTTCCCTCGCTCCTTCATCCAAATACTGCGCTTTCTTTTTTACACTTTCTGTTTTCAATTTGTGGATCTAACCATTATTTCATGTTTACTCGCTGAATTTTTTTAGCATATGATATTCGTGAGCAATGTTCGTCTAGTTAATGGGCAAATGAATTTTTGTTCGACGAAAAAATTCGCATCTGGATGCCCTGCTTTAAGTAGTGGCTAATAGACGGTTTTTAGAAGGCTTTCTCGTGCCTTCATAAAGCTTCCTTTCTTTCTCTTGGAGAAACTGTCAAAGTGCTGCTATTCTTCACTCTTACAAGGAGCTAAATGTGTAATTGGTAGTTTTATATGTACATGCAAGGACATAAAGTTGTTAAATACACAACACATTCCAATCATGATGCAATAATTTTGCCGAGTGACATTGTCGTCCTACATTGGCGTTCAGCTTTTGAAATAAAATAATATTTGTTCGAATATCCTCTATATAAGTTAGAAAGCCAACTTTAACTTTAAGACTTTCATGGAACTTTGGAAGTTGCGAAAAATCCATTATACGTGTATTAAAAGTCAAGCAACTTAATTCAAATAGGTCTACGTGTATCTCTTTCTTTATAAACGTAATACCAAATGAAGAATTTCTGATCCAAATTTATAAATTTAGTAAGATGTTAATAAATTTAATGAATTTCTTATATCAAAATGTTATTTAAATAAATGAATTATATTTTATAGGGGTATATTTTCTTAAAGAATATCTATTGTATTGTACATTTATAGGTAAATATAGTGTGTAGTATATGGATTCCTGCCATATTGACAAATAATATTTCTACCTTATGGAATTTTCATTTTAAAGCACATTTAAGTATTAATTAAGAATAATCCTATTAATACTATGTAGTTGTTTCTTTAAAATGCATTAGTCTTTCTCTTTTTGATGTGGTATGAAATTATAATCCTTATCAATGCCCAACAAATAGGTTGGTATATTACCTCGACCCTTAACGAAAGTCATACCACGATAGTTGCATTGTATATTATATTTACGTAAAATGAATGCTGTTTTTTCTGTAACTTGTATTTGACCGGGTAATCCGGTTGAATCCATACGTGAAGCCATATTAACTGGATTTCCCCAGATATCGTAATGAGGTTTTGAAATTCCAACTACGCCTGCCATAGCACGTCCATGTGATATACCAATGCGTAATCTGCCATAATCTGTTGAACCCTCACAATCGGATTGCATATTTTCGGCATTAAAATCACGAAATGTTCGCATTAAATCTAATGCAAATTGAGCCATAATCAAAACAACTTCATTATTACTTTTCTGATCATCATTTCGGTAACGTTTGCTGTTACTCGAAGAAGATGAGGAGCACGAAGCTCCACCAAGAGCTGTAGCTCTAACATTGCCTTCGTACTGTTTGAATTCCATATCAGTTTTAAGGGTATTATTTGCATCTGTATCACCACCTCCACCACCACCTTCACCTCCACTACCAGCACTGTCACTACCATACATTCCACGATGCCAACGTCTTTCGGTCTCATCAAGATATGATGCTGCATACCGACTGCGCCGACCATTCGGCATCAATGAAATATTGCGATATTTCATTTGTGGTGCATTCACTTGTTCTGAACGCGAGATATCCAGACCACATGCTGCCATATAAGTCCAACCGGCTACTTTAATTTTTTCTACACGTAAATTACCCGCATAATCATTGAGCTGCAATTGAATAAATAATAATGATAATCATCAAATGATTTAGATATCATCAGCAACTCACTACTTACAACATCATCGAAATCGCATATAATCTCATTGAGAACCTCTATGCCAATCTTATCTGTATCATAGTTTTTGATTGAAGCAAACATTACAGCAACATTATCGTATTCCTCATAGTAGAGTTCATTCTGAACTTGTGTTGACAAGTAGATATCAGCTATAGAAAGAAATACATATAATAGAAGGGTTACATACTATACTTGACCATAAGAATCTCTAAAAAGAATCAATACTATGTATTCTTACCAACATGAGAGGGTAATATATTCTTTAGTAAAACCTTAATTGTCTCATTTGTTATGCAAGCATCCTCCTGTTTCTTTAGCAATTGACGTTTCCAACTAGAAGAAATGACATGTATAGACTTCTGTAAACCTGGTATGTGTATTACTATACTCGTACTTACTTATAATCAACTTTTGCAATGAACTCTGTTTGCCTTTCCATCAAATGAAATACTCCCAATGTAATGAAGATTAACAAAATATGAGAAAACTCTGCATTAAAGTTGACATTGGTCGAAGGACTTTCCGAATAAATCTGATTGAATTCAACAAAGACTAGAATTGCATAGACCACTGTAATAATCGTGGAAACAGTTGACTTTATCAGGAAGGGTATTCGTGTAAAAAGAAACGTCATGCCAATGATGAGGGTCATACAGTTGGTTAGAATCCAAGGATGAAAGCATAGTAAAGGATCTTTCATGTCATTATCGTATATATAATAAGTGTTAAAATTACAATCCATCTGTAAGTAGAGGAAATAATTATGGGATATACATACATCCGATATGAGATGATACCTTACCACTTGCATAGCTGTTATAATGATATAGGAGACAATCATTACGAAATATATAACAATACGCAATACTATATTCCTTTGCATGACATCTGACATTCTGTAGAGAAATGCACTAACACAATTCTTTGGATAAGAATGCTCTGCATGTGATATATACATAATCCATAGTTTCTTGTACCACGAGACAAGTAGCAATGATGTTAACACTGTAAGTGTTAAACCATCTATGATCCAGTAATGATATCTTGGACTGCGGATAAATACTTTGCTTAATGAGACTTCAAATCAATTGACTTGACAATTAGATAGAAAACATACTCTTTACTTAGTAATTGTATAGCCAATAGACTGCAATAGACCACCCAGGCAAGAGCAATACTATATTTTAACATGACATCAGGTTCTTGCATATATTGGAATTCCCAATTACGATGACGAAAGAATAAGCAACATGATGTAATATTACGACGAAAAGTCTCCTCTTCAATTTCATCTTGTGTGAGACGTTTTGAGCGGCGAAATATTTTTGCTAATCTATAAAATTTGTTTAATGTTAGTTCCTTTCTAGGTTGATTGATTTATTGATATCTTCATTGAATTAGAATTGTGTTAGATGCTTTACTGTATTCGGCCGATGGGCATTTTATCCAATTCACGGCACATTTCCAGTTTCGCCTGTGTGCGTACTTGATTATATTGATGTAGTGTTGAGCCATTGAGAAAATTTGAGGTCTGATTAGCCAATATGTTGGCACGTTCCTGTTGTTGTTGTTGCAATTGAATACGTCGTAAATCTGGTACGGTGTCCTATAACTTGCAATTGAATGTGAGAGAGTTTTTGTTATTGATCCACTCCACTTCCATTATATGTAGGCAGACAAACTCACCCTCATCTTTTTGATAAGAAACGTACGTATGCCATGTTTCTGAAGCACAGGATCCTCACGTGCCTTGTCAGTACCATCTTCAAAGAAGTACTCACCATCCAGTAAACTTAATGTTGCTTGACTAACATGTACACGACCAGTGGCACCAGTGGCTTCTAGACGATTCGCAATATCCACATCTTTGGACCAAATATCAAATTGCCATTTAGCGGCTCCAATAACTCCGGATAGCACGTCACCCGTGTGGACGCCAATACGCATATCAATGTCCAAATTTCGTTTCTGCCTATAAATTAAAAAAGGTTCAAGCAGATGCTGTTAAAATAAGTATGTATTTTGGATATTTTTCATACACTTACCTAACATCCCTTATATCTTTGATCATACGTAAACCCAGATCAACGCAACATTTAGCATGTTGCTCATTAGGAATGGCAAGTCCGGCAACACAATAATAACAATCACCCAGAAATTTAATCCGTAAAACATTGTATTCCTTTGAATTTGTTTAAATTGATCATATGAAACTGGAAATAGCTACATTCCTTTCCAAAAGAAGAATAAACTTACCTCTGATGCAATATCAAAACGCACAAAAAGATCATGCAATGATTCAACGAGAGTCTTTACATCTAAAGTTGTTGTCAGATAAGTATAGTTAACCACATCAGCATAGAGTATACTAACATCTTTATGGGGTTCAATGAAAAGTTTTCTTAGGAAATAAAGTCCATTGTTAAGTTGTGAGTGAATAATTTAGGGTGCTACTACTTACTCATTGTCTGGTTGACGCCATCTTTTAATAATTTGCGAATTTGTACTAAGAAACATATGAAATAAATTTATAAAACAATAAATTTGTATAATCAGCATACATGATTTGTAAGAGGGTCGTTCAAAAAGCACTCATGTCACGATTATACAAGCTTGTCAATTTTATTTCTCGTTTGATTGATACACTTAGCTCTCCATGTTAGCTACAGTTTTTGACTCTCTCCACATAATAAAATATTGTCAAGTTCCCCAAAATATTCTCTCAAACATTATATCAAGTTTGAAGTCACATGGATTTTTTAATAATTTCTGAAGTGGTAACCTGATCAAAGACTATGAAGTTATAAAATCTGGACAGTACGAACTTCGTAATTGTGTTCGGTCTCAAGAATTATTGTTCCGGTCTTAATCTGAAATGCCCGTGGATTCAATTATTTCTGTTATCATTTTTTATTGAGGACGTTCACGAAGAAGGCGCTAAGAAAAGCTATTAGAAGCGTTTCAACGAGCGAAGCGACCAAGAATCGCAGAACTAGCCAAGATTGTATTCACAATTTATTATTTCACTCTTAAAATTGCTGTTGCACTCAAAATGTGAAGGATCCCCTGAAAAATCTCAAAAATCCAATAACAAATTCATTGGATTTTGTATAAACTTTTTTTTTTTTTTTTTTTTGGAACTTACTGACTCAAGAAGAGAAGATTCCGAAGGCATAAAAAAGGGAACGTGATGTTTTATGAGAGAATTGTCTAACATATGGTTTATATTGTCTTGGACTTGGTTATGGATTCTTCATCAAAAATACATGTACGGGAATATTTGAATTCGTCTTTAAAATATTTTAGGATTTATAATAATTATAATCTTCTCTTAGAATTAATATTCCACTGCTCTATGATATATACAATATATTTTACCACTATATATTTCGAAATCACAAAAGTGGATTCCATTTAAAAACTAACCTATGAATCAGTCTAAAATGTATGCGATGATAATGTTAAAAATCCCTTAGTAACATCCCTTGACTTCAAGACATGAGTGTTTGTCGATCGACCCATATAGTAAGTATAATGTAAAATTTAACCAACCTTTCTCTAAGATTTGTGTGTTCTCGTTTTTTATGTTGCTGCTTCGAACGTTCTATACGATAGCGAACATCTTGTTCTAAACGATTTGCTATTTGTGCTGGTAAAATATTAAGTAGTAGAGCTTTCTCTTGATCTCTTGCATAACGCAATAATAGATTCTCTTCAACATACTGACGACGATCGAGGAAGGTTGTTCGCAATGCAATATCACGCATTAGACGAAAGAATATTCCCAGAAAATTAACACAACACAAATATATTCCCTCATTTAGTATGCTATGAACCTGTTGATCTGTTTTAGCGGTAATAACGAAACTATAATTGATAATGTAACAAATTGTCACAGCTATACCCAATATAAATGGTTGCAGTATATAAGGTATGGGTAGAAACATATATATTGCATATAAGGTATAAGCATCGTAGATGGGATTTAATATGTCATTATTGCTTGTTGCATGATAAACATTTAAACCGATATCCATAAGAACCATTATAGAAACAGCTAACCATGATGAGGCATACATGACCCAACTATGCTTGCTAATCAATTCTTCATTAAAATTGACAGAGAGAACAAGCCAAATTAATAGGCCACAGGTGACATAAAGACCCATATCCATATAAGTATCATAACTGAGATCCTATAAAAAACAATCTGTCGAATTATTTGATTAAGTAGATATTGAATAAGACTTACCGATGAAGTAAGTAATAGTAGAGTGTGAATACCCATTACTAACAACTCAATAAATATAAATAATGATAGATAACTTATGCGCAAGCGTCGCATATATAAATCGTAGGACTCTTCCAGTTCCAGATTGCGACATTTTCGCTTCAAATAGAATCATAATAATGATATTAGTACGTATTAATTAATTATTAAATGATATCAATTGAAGTACTCATGTACACTCAGGTACTTACCACTAGATAAGTCCATTCCCAATTCTTTTCATTTGCCGATGTACGAAATTCTTGTTCAATTGGTTTATTGAGATTATATTCAATGGCAGAATCAAAATATGAATTCATTGTTATTTCTGTTGTGTTGTTACTATTGTTGCTAACCCTAAGAAATCTCAATGTCAGTCATATTACATGTCTCAAGATCTTCAATAAAAATCAGTGATTAACGCGACAGAGAAGAGAATGCATTCATTCATTTATTTATCAAGTCAAACAATATTAAATGATGAAACTTTTCTCTTATCAGCAAAATTACTAAGTACATTTATTTGTTTGTATTTATAAACACTTTAGATCCATTTATTCATTCACATATTTGTCTGTCATTTGTTTATTTGTAGATAATTTGTCAGATCAAGTAAAAACCCATAATTATTCATAATATTTATTTATTTATTTTATTCAAAATTTCATTTATATGATTTATATGTATTAAACAAAAATAAAATAAATTGCATGGAAATTTATATCAAATCTAATCGTAATTGATTCGATTTTGTATTATCATTTATACACTTATCCAATGATATGCGTCAAGTAGTATGTATTTGATTAAATATTATTTAGTAGGAACCAATATTTTTATTATTATTATTATTTTATCATTATTATTTTACGATTAAGTACAACGAGAGTTCACACAAAAAAAAAAAAAAAAACAGTTTCTTTGTTTCTTGAAATTCGATATTAAATGCTTTAATTAGAAGCAGAAATAAATTGAAATAAAATTTAAAAATTTAAAATTACACTAATTACACTTATCATTGACATTGTCATAAACTACTGATAAGCGCCACAAAATTGGATAATTGCTTTACTTAAAGTAATGACCCGAAAATTGGCGTTAATTGATGTATTGGTGGATAAATCCAAAATCAACTAATCATCAACAATCAACCAAACAACCAACGACCCGACAAAAGAAACGTGTTCTGTTCCAACGAGTTATTCCGGCTAACTAAGAGCCAATTTGAGTGTACAACAAGCTTAAAGTATCATACAATCCGTCGATAAGAAGAGTGGCAATAGTAGTACTATATCATTATCAGTTCAGTTCAGTTCAGTTCAGTTCAGTGTTCATGGCAGCAGGTAAAATCACTTAATGATTGATTAACTCTAAATGGCCTAAATGACAACAATAATAATAACATGGCAAATATCAAAAAGAGTACATGAAAGAGTTATGCATTTCTCTTTATTTATGGTACACAACAAACACTTGAAATACTCTTCATTCATATATAATAGTACAGTCGAACTTCTATCTAACGAACTTCTAATTCTGCTTTATTTGAAATCTGTCAGTCAGTGACGACAGTAGTCAAATTTGAATGAAATAAAAACTTGATTTAAGTCGTGTATTTCTTCAAGGAGATCGGGTGATCCAGAGGATGTTGGCTTTTTAAGCGACTGTCGACTGATGTCCAGCAGGTTGATTGCGAATTGATTTTCATGATTTTAACGATATCCTCCCTGATTTTTGAAATCTTCAAGGTTCGGTGAATGACCGTGTTTCTGACGTACCACGGTGCTACGAGAAACCTATGCAGCTTGGATCGGAAGATCTGTAGAATTTGAATTTGGTGCAAAGCCCCGTACGTCCATACTGACTTCAGTAGGGTCTTATACAGTAACAAAAACAAAAATTTAAATAGTCATAGAGAAAAATAATATTGAATTTGTTCACACTTGTATGTGTTTAATGCAATGATGAACGATGTTTCAATGAATTTGTAATTAGATTTTTCATTTTTATAACCTTAAAAGGTTTTTATACATTTTTATCATCATGATCGGGATATTAAGGAGATCATTGGGGTGAAGACTTTTCAACCGACGGCGAGTTGTGCTATGAGTTAGCCACATTGCAAGGGGATTTGGAAGCTTTAGCAATCTTTCGCTGTATCGGCTGCTGACAATATTAATTATTTCTATTATATCACCACGGTGCACTATGGTGTTCCGAATAAACCACCGCGGTGCACTAGTTATGAGTCATAAGGCCTTATTTTGCGTTGCTTTTAATTTTGTGATGATATAAAAAGCAGCGGTCCCCCATATTTCAATGCCAGATCGCCAAACTGGGAGCACTATTTTTTTTTATAGTCCAGCATTCTTGGCACGTTTTGCTAATCACTAGCAAAACTTCACAAGAATCAGCTTTGTACGAGAATGATACTAGAGACAATGATATTTATTTTATTTTGTTGCGAATTACAATTGAAAAATAGATGTTTGACAAAGACTACTTAATTTATTTTAAAATTATGTCTCTAAGCTTTATATGCAGAATTTAATCCACCAATTTCGACCGATTCTGTAGGTCTATTTTGATTAAATAAACGCTATATCTAACTCACAATAAAGTTTGTTATCTTTCAGTAAATCGATTTTGAATTTAAAACGTGGTTTTTACGTGATGCGCGGACAAACACTTTCAGTCTACGATTTTATTATATAAACAGATTATCAATTTGATTTTGAGTGACAATTTACTGTTAGCATGCAGTAGCCAGTATAGTTTCCTCATCTTTTCATAGCAGCATGTAGAGACAATTTTCACATGGGCAAGCCAGGTGAGGCGCTTGTCCAGGATCATACCTAGTCATCGAAATTGATTCACCTGGAGAATGGTTCTAGAGTCGTATAGTATAAGTAAACAAGCGTCGTGCCTCAATGTGTAAGTGCAGTTAGCAATTTCGGCCAATGTTTCATCGTTTGGCCCATGTAAGAAGACACAGAAAAATGGAAAACAAAAAGAAGGAAATAAAAATTGCATTCTAGATTTAGCTGTTTGTCAAAGTGGTGGAGGAACATTATGTTGATAAGACTTGGATCAAATAAAAATATTACAAAAATTTATTATTTCCGCACAACTAAGTTTCTATGTAACAAATTAATTGTGCAATTCCGAGCGAAGAGAAGATGTTCGACTGTAGTATTTCCAATATTCATGCAATGTGAAATTTGAGTGTCTAAATGACCAATACATAATACATGGCAAAAAGAAAACGAGCAGAAAGAAAAAAGTTAATTTATCCCTTTTTTTTTCAAAAACTAAACACTTGAAAATTACTCATTGTTCACATATTTTCTTTTTAGGGTTCCGTACCCAAAGGGTGAAAATGGGAACCTATTAAAATAAAATAAAGTTAATAAAATAAAGAGGTCCCTATAAAAAAAACTTGTAACATTTGTTTCGGTCCGTCACAGAGCTCTATCTCATGAACTGTAATAGATATACAAATAAAATGTTCACATAGTGAGTATTTCTATTACCGCTATAACGACAAATAATAAAAATTCACCGGAAAAGTTGGAAATTCTCAATAAAGGACTATTTACAATTATAATAGCTTATGTTTCAAGCAATACTTTGTTACTTAAAGCAGTTGGTTATTATTAATGTTATTTCTGTATATGATGTTCACTATTATTTAAATACATATTTTATTTTAGTTTCAAAAAAAACTTGGACGATGGTTCGGAACCCTCCGTGTGCGGATACCTTTTTTTGAGTTGATGCTAATAAGTGAATTTTCAAATAAAAAAGTAGCATGCAAATAGTGCCAAGTCATTTACTATTGTAGTAGTAGTTCCGGTAGGCAGCACTTTCACATGACCAAAAATGCTTGCATGAATTTCCGGTCATGTTGTCAGTGTTGCCAATGAAATTTAATTTAATCAATTTGGCAACCTTAGTTTGGCGCAGATTGGCAGCTCGACTGTGGCGATTTGTAGACTTGTGTTAATTAATTGTTGTATGCCGGTTATTCCATTATTAAAAACAAAGTTTTATAATATATTTGTTATCAACATTTAAATTGTAATTAATGTTAAAATGTTAATTATTAAACAATTAAAAGATAATCAATAACAATTTGTATAAATGATCAATGAGAATTATTAAAAAGTGATTTAATGTGAGTTATTTATTGTTGTGAGTGGTTTTTGTGTTCGCGTAAAATCAATTGATGCGCAACAACGAATAATTTTGTAAAAAAAAAAAAAAACACAAAAACAAATGAAATGTCCGCATTCACGGATTCAGCATTGCTGAAAAAGTTAAGTGAATTGAATTCAAGCCAACAAAGCATACAAACTTTGTCCTTGTGGTTAATCCACCATCGCAAGCACCATGTGCCTATTGTGAAGACTTGGAAGCGTGAACTTTTCAATGGTAAATATGCAATGTCACAGCAAATGCATTGCGGCAATTTATGATTAGATTACGTTCATTATTTTAGTTTCCGAAAGTAAAAAACTAACATTTATGTACCTGGCGAACGATGTAATACAGAACAGCAAAAAGAAGGGACCCGAATATGGCAAGGAATTTTCGACTGCTTTGCCAAAAGTTTTTGCGCACATTGGTGAAAAATGTCACAGTGAGAAACTTCTGGGCAGTCTTGGTCGAATATTGAATATATGGGAAGAGCGTGGTGTGTATGATTCCAAGACGATTACTGAATATCGGTCACGTTTGCATAAGAAGGCAAGTGGTGGTGGCGAAGGTACCAGTGAAGGCAGCAGTGCTGGTGATAAAGTGCATGAAAGCAATGGTGCAAGTAGTGCTGCGCCGGTAGTTAGTGTTGAACCTGTACAAAAAAGTGCCAGTGGTGGTGGGGAGCAGAAAGAAAAGTCTGATAAGCGTGATAAACGTAAACACGAACGTGAACATCATTCGAAAACGAAGCGATCACGTTCCGGACAACACAATCACCATGGTGGAGGTAGCAACGGTGGCGGTGCTGGTAGTGCTGGCACTACTGGTGATGAAGTCACTGCCACAGAAATCACAGCTGTACATGAAAATGGTCATTTATCGCCTTATGTACCAACTGGGGAAGCTCCCGAACCCGAGGAACTTATCAAGGCACTAACAAATCTTGAAAATGCAGCATCAAGTGATGCTATGGTACGTGAACAAATTGCAAAATTACCACCAGAAATCTCAGAAGTGGGCTGTTTAAGTAAACTGGATGACAAGGATAAAGCAAAAAAATTGGCCAAGCAGGTCAATGAAGCTGTCACTCTACTAAATGACTATAATACACGACTCGCTTCCGAATTGGAGGAACGAAGTAAATTGGCCTTAATGTTACGCGATTTTCATGCTGAACAGAAGCAATTGCTTGCTCAGGCAGAACAACGATTAGAGGTGATTATTTAAAACTACTAATACTATTTTGCCTAATACTACAGACGATATGACGATCTTTGTTCACATATTTACTTATTTTACACTATCCTCACTGAAATTTCAAGTATGTTCATGTCATGTCAAATATATTCCCAACAGGATAGAGTAAAAATAGTTAAACTGCTGACACACAATAATAGAAAAATATGAAATAGAATATGATATAGATTTATTTGATACGATATTTGTATCTTATTATCTGAAGAACTTTCCACACACTTTTTGAGAACTATGACAAAAAATATGATTTGATTTTTGTGTGAAATACTCAACTTGCTTGCCAACATAGTTGTCATTTTTATCAATAAGCGTCCATTTCTGATGCATGACATATTTATTTTATTTACAGGATTCGATTATATACATTTATAAATACTTATAATATAAGTATAACCTAATTTGTGAGAGTGCTCGCTGAAAGGCCTTCGACTCGTCTGTCTTATATAAAAAACATTAAAGGATATTACTAAGGTTATAGGATTTGCTAAATGAGGATATTTTATCTATTATCGAGGGATGAAAATTAGATTAATGTGGACGGCAGGTTGTTCCCAAAGAGTTTTGTTTTATTGATGTCAAGTTTAGTACAATCATCTAATATGTGTTTGATTGACAAAGTATTATCATAGACTGGGTGGTGGGAATGTGAGTTGACTGTGTTCTGTTCTCAATCGGACAAAAGTTGAAGAAGTTTTACGATCGCAAGAATCAGGGAAATGGGTGGAAATTTTGCAAGGGTTGGAATTTTCATACCAGTTGTGAATGCCATTTTGTGAGTTCCATATATCTTAGAATATCTGTTTGTGTTTCCAAATGTCGCGTTCTACGCCTGGGATGATTGTCAGACATGGGGCACAGCCTGCTTCCTTTGCTGCTGTATTATCGTGCTCATTAACTTCTATTCCCTCATGCCCGGGAACACAAATAAGTTGTATTTTATTTTGGTATTTGATGAAGAGTTTGCAAAGAATGTTGTTTCTAATATATATTTGTTAAACTCCAAAAGTAGTTGACAGACTATCTTGCGCTATGTGGATAGCTTTTCCTATCGCACTGCTTCGGATGCAAGAACTAAGTAGTAGTGAGGGAACAGTACTTTGGATACAGTGATACCTCGTTTATTAACCATGGCAAACACCTCGTTTGTATCCATTTTGGAGCCATCAGATAATAGCTAGTTCCAGTTTTTCAGCCGAAGGTTAGATGTTTCCTTCGCCAGCAGTTGACAGAAAACAGAGCTTGAATTTGATGATTTGGGGAAACGATTCCGAAATGTGTTCAAAGAGGATTGATGCATTTATATTACTTTTCTACTTATGATGACTGAGATTTGTTCAAGAAACAGTCGATGTAATAGCAATGGAAATGAAAATAACTGGGCATGACATGCAATATGTCATAGAAATATATCATATATATGATACTCGGTCATATTTTTAATGTATGTATGGGTTTCTTCATCATATTTTTTTTGCCATATATATGACAACATGTCATGTCATTTCTATGAATGTGTGTCAGCACCTTTCAATGGTCATATCGTCTGTACTAGAAATAACTATTCTCATGAACTTATTGTGAACTAATTTTGTATTTTCCATTATTCACAGGAACATAAGAAAAAACTTGGAAAATTGATTTCAATTCAAAGGGAAATACGGGATCATCTATCAAATTTGCCAGATTTAACGCAACTTCCAGATGTTACTGGTGGTCTGGCACCTTTGCCTTCGGCAGGCGATCTATTCAATATTCATTGAGCCATTAGAGTAACAGCATCAATAGGAATAAATATCAACAAAAACCCGAAAAAAAACAGAAGAAAACAAAACAGACAAACAAACAAACAAACAAATTTATTATTTAAGCTCAAAGTTTATAAAATTGTAAATTCAAATGATAGAATATCAACTAACTTCGGTTTATCGAAGCTTTAATACCTTTCACACCTCAGCTGATAAAATTCTTTAAAATTTATATGGCAGTTAAATCAATAATTTGTCTTATCAATATAGTTTTTAGTTATATTACATTATTATTTTTAAAGTTTCTTAGAAATGAAAAAGTTTTTCATGGAAAAACATATGTCTTATATGGCAACTATATATCAATTATTTGTCCGATTCATTTAATTTTTAAATATGCTATCAATATTTTCATTTTAAAATGTTATTTCAAGACTCTTAAGGTAAACAAAATTGATAAGTTAGAGAGATTCAATAAAGTGTAAGAATCATTTATAGTTTGAAAACCGAGGTTGTTTTGATATGAGACGACTACCTCTTCCAGTAATCAGGGAACTGTACAAAAACTCATCCCCATAGCTCAAAGATCATGTGATTAATATGCATAGAAAAAATGAACAAATGAATCCAGTTGATTATTCTCATCATGTTGATCATTTTCATATGTATAGTAGTTCATGGGGTGGGGTCCCAGGAGCATATTGTTATATCTGTGAGTGAAAGGTATAAAAACGCCGAACGCTTAAGGAAATACAATACATGCAATTAAAAATGCAATAAAAATGTATCAATCATTATTTTCATAATTTACAAATTAAATCATTTCATACATTGGATAAGATCGATCTTATTGTGTAAGTGTTTATTTGATTCGATTTGAGTTAAGTACCTAATAGTGTTTCATATCATTCTAGTGCATGACATAATTCGCTTGACCATTCCATTTTTCCGTAAAGGATATAACATCAGCAACACCACTAGATGGTGACATCTTTACAGCTACAGAGAATTTACTCCAAACATCACGATTTGCTTGACTTGCAGATGATTTAAATGTAATTGGTTGACGGCCACGTACTGGATAACCACTTAATAGGCATGCCATATCATTTGTTCCCAAACTTGATTCATACAAACCGCGATCATCAGTTGGTAGCACTTGATCAACCTGTTGATCCATACTGACTGCCAGAACCCATTCACGAACTTCCTCATGCAAATTGGGATCATTCTTTAAGTGTATATCCTCTGGTAGTGGTACAGAGCTAGGAAAATCCGTTGAAGTGAAGTCGGAATGGTCAACTAAGTTGCCTGATCCTTCTTCGATGGCTTCACAAACATCCAAATAATGATTGAGCATAACGAAGGCTTCAGCTTCTCGACCAGAATTACGCAAATCCATGCCAGCTTCATAGAAGCCTTTGTCGACTGGTAAAATATCAGTATAACGAAGTAAGGCTATTGAAATGCGTACAGCAATTGGTTGCAAGGATTGAACTTGACGACAGGCAGCACGTGTAGCATAGTAATGAGAGATGAGTAAATATTGTTCAGCATTTTGAGTGAATGTGGCCTGAGAATAATTGGAGGCCTTGAGGGATTGAAGCAACTTGAAGAAAAAGTCACGTAAATTGCGCCACAATGCGAGATCAACTGTTTGTTCCTCACGCAAAGCAAAACAGTCCAAAGCAATGCGTGTATAAATGTTGAAATGTGCTTCAATGGTTGGTGCTCCATAATTGAGATACAAATTCAGAGCTGAGCTGCAGTCACTATCGCGTATGAGTTGAGCTGCATAAAGAGCCACATACTTTTGCAACACAGGTGCACTCAATTCCTTGGCCTTTTCCAAGCAACGCTGCCATTGGCCTTGCTCTGCCAACATGTCCAAGGCGCTGTTAATGTCTGTTGAAGGAGAAGCAACAAATATTAAAAGCAACTGGAACTTTGTTTGATTTAATACTAACCAATATCAGCCAACTGTTCGACATTACCCTCATTTCTGAGGCGTGACTTTTGCTGTTGTTCCACATAAGTCAAAAGTTCTGTATCAATTTCTTTGGCCAGACGACGTGCCTTTGACCATTGCTCAGCTCGTATGAACACATCCACTGCCTCTTTAGGCATATCAGCAGCAAGATAGAGTTGCGCTGCTGGTCCAATCTGTTTGATTTGCAATAAACGTGGACCCAAAGCATTGGCAACTTCAGTGGCATCTTTGCCTTCGAGAAATTGATTACAAATCTCTGCGGCACGTATTAATGCACGCTCTACGGTGGCTGAATCCTCTGCATTTGACGCATCAATTAACATAAGACACTCGGCTGCCTTACGAAAATCTTCTCGTTTTGCAAACTCTGCTGCCTTTTGCAAATAAACTCGAGAGTCATCACCACGTTCGCTGCCTGTACCACCACCACTGCGTCGTTTTTCATGTGCCTGCAAACGCTTTAAGTCATTCATTGCTGCCGGATAGTGTTCTTCAGCGATGCGTAGGGCATCGTCAAACATAGATTCATTCTTATAATGTTCGATAATCATATCTGGACGTTGAGCACGCAGCAGCAAAGCTTCATAATCCTGATAATTACGAGTATCCAATGCAGCTGCTGCCTGACCAATGAGTACTTCATTTACGGCTTCTGGAATATGATTTTCTGCTACATTTAGTGCAGCTTTCCAATCACCAGCGTGCGTGTACATCAATATAGCCTCCTTGGGTTTGTTGGCTTTGAGGAATTCGGCTTCAGCTTCTTCAAATTTACCTTCATCCTCCAGAGACATAGCAATCTTCAGATGAACTTCGTCTGTGGATTTGCCTGACAAACGACAAAGATCCATGGCAAAATCGAATTGTCCAGAATCACATGCAAAACCAACTGCAGTCTCAAGCAAACCCAATTTGGTCAATAAACGTACAGCACTCTCCAATGGCATAGATTTGGCCCACATGTAAGCGACTTGAGTGCTTGCACCTTCGGTGCCCTTTTGCTTTGCAACACGGTAACCATCTTCCCAACGACCAGAGGAACAATACATATGAACAGCAGACTTCCAGTCTCCAGAGGCTATAAAGTGGACTTCAGCATTCTTGAATTTACCACGAGACTCAAGTTGTCGGGCCAAATGCAAGTGGGTGCTGTCCAGTAGATCTTTGTGGTAACGTTCAACTAGGCGTATCATTGAATCATATAACTCGCGGCGTTTGTACATGGCTATAGCCAAATCTGGTTCATTAACAGCCAACAGAACTTTCTCAGCATCTCGATATTTGGTTTGCTCCTCTAAACTAGCAGCCAAATTTACGAAAAGGTCACGCATTTCCTCAGACTTTAAATACTTTTCACCTATTGAATAAGCACGTTCCCATTTGCCATGCCGATTGAGCAACTCAATTGCATCTTTAAAGAGATTCGCACGCACAAGAAGATCCTCGGCGCCATCAATGTCACCGGCAAAAGCCAAATGCTTAGATAAATCCAATGCATAGCGTTGTATCTCTTCGGGTTCATCGAGTACCTTAGCAATTTGAACTGCCTTACGCCATTGTTTAGCGCCAACAGCAGCCTCTAAAGCTTTTTGAGTGGCACCCGCTTCAATGTAGTGATTAATTGATGCATCTAATTGCTTACGGGCCACTAACCAATCGCCCCATTCTTCTTCCAAAACAATAATTTCATCTGGTGTCACTTGGCGTGCCAAATCTAAGGCTCTGGCATAGGCGCCACCTTTCCGATACAAAGATATAGCGACCTCTGGACGATCGAGTTTGTGTGCAATATCACCAGCCATTTCATATAATTCTGGAGAAGATACAACAACAACAACAACAGCTTTGGAACTTTGGATCTTTAATCTAAGGTAAGTGAATTAAAAACTTACCACAATTGACCAATCCCTCGGTTACCTTTAACATCAGCTGTTGATCATCCATAAGATGTGGTGTCTTTAGGGCTAAACGTGCTGCTCTTGCCGGTTTTTTCGCTTTCAAATACAAATTCATTGCTTTCTCAACCTCTCCCTGATCTTCAAGTACTTGACCAGCTTTTTCTTCTTGCTCGGTAGAAAGTAAAAAACTCATATGATCCTCTTTTAATTGTTGTAAGCCTCCAAAACCACGACGCTCTGCAAGACTCACTGCTTCATCCCACATGCGTAATTGCTTGTACATATTCAGAGCGGCTTCAATGTCACCATGTTCCAAGTAGATACGTTCCGCAGTACGTACATCAGAGCTGAGCAAGGCAATCTTGGCGCGCACCAATGGACACTTAATACCCGGTGAACCTGTCTGTGCCTCATATTTATCAGCTTCCTGTATCATTTCATGCAGATAAAATGCCTTGGAAACGTTGCCCAAAGCAGCATAACAGCGTTGGGCAACACGTAGATTACCATCATCCATGGCAATGATAGCCAAATTGTGCCACATAGCTTTGGCAGCAGGTTTATCTCCTAGAGTTTCAAGAAAATGTATGGCACGACCAAAGTCACTGTCATTGACAGCAGTTCCAAATTCAACTAGACCCTCGTCCAATTGATATGAGTGTTCACTTGGACCATCTTGGGTGCGTACAGTGGTGCGACCCTATGGAATATAAGTGGAAATAAAGAGATGGTGAACAAAATTGTAAAGGCGATTACTCACATTCTCACGCAACACCTCAACTGCATCCCCACGTATTGCCATCATGGTCATATGTTCTGCCAGATCAATATTATACCAAATGGCCAAATTGTTATTACTTTGGGCCACAACCACATCACTTTGTGGTACCCATTGTACAAAGGAAATATTGTTCAGTAAAGTTTGCTTCTTGGCAGTGTAAATATCAATTAGTATGAGGCTGTAAAGGGTTGATTCTCTTTTTCTTATTTATGTATATTACAATTTATTGTAAATTTACCCACCGCATCTTTTTATCTCTGAAAAGCAATTTGTGTGAGGTTTCACTTAGCTCAATCCAATCGATCTTTGTCTCATGATTAACTTGACCGATGACAACTTGACTAACAAGATCAACAACACAAATGGTTTTTGCATCCAATAGAAAAGCTAACTTCTTGTTATCACTTGTATTGCCTCGTTCATTTAAGCGCACCGATATCACGTGGGGATTCACAAACTCTGTTCGCACCGAACCCAATATACGATTCTCACCATACTCAACCAAACTCAATTCGCCAACATTGAATATAAGGCAAACATTGGCATTTTCGAAATAGAAACGCTCATGGCGACCAGTCGCTGACCAAGGTACTTCACTGACCAGATTACGTGTAAGATCGCAAAGTATCAATGACTCTTCAGTGCGGGCAACTAAATAATTATCTTTGCCCATTATTCGGACATCATCGATTTCAAGACCCAGCTGAGATTCAATAGTCAATTGTTCCCCATGTTCCTGCAGTGAACGTACAAGCAATTGACTTGGAGCTACAAAGATTAACTCAAATTTATCCTGCCAAATTGTACGCTTAAGAACTGATTCAAAGAGTACTACTGCTCCAGTTATAGACCCAAGAGCGAGGCTATCCAGAGAAATAGAAATAGTGTTAACTCATAGATTCAATATAAAAATGCTGGGAAGAAGGAGTTTTACCGTGCACCATCACGACGCCAGATCAATGCTGTGATACTATAACAGCAATTGATTTCCTTTGTGGCACTCTCACTCCAAGCAGCAAGACGTGGACTCCATGTAAAAATCCGTATACGATCAAAGCTCCCAAAGGCAACTGCTTGACCATTCGGACTGCAGATAGCAACAGTAAATTCACGTTCACCTTCGGTGCGTGCATAGTCAAAGTTACGCAGTTGACGACCCTAGACATATAGCACAGATAAGAGTACCATATCAGAGTGGATCTTCCATCACTAACTTACATTGGTTTCATAGAAAATAATACGTTGATCACAACCACCAGCACAAAAGCCACCTTGTGGCCAGGCCAAAGCAAATGGTGGCACTGGATGTTGTACCACACGTCCGCTCGATTCGTTTGCATCTTCCGTAAGAAAATAACGTATAATGGTACCATCATTATGGCCAGACAAAAAGCCAGATCCTTTTGTATTCGAGGCAAGCGAAATGCAAATGCTATCAGCGCCATAAAGACTTTGGGATTTATTGCTCTTACAATGTAATGCCCGCACCTTGCCATCTTCTAAACCTTTTTAGGGGGAATTACACACAGTCAGACAGAGAGAGAGAGATAGAGATATAGAGTGACGTTAATTAAATTGTTCATTCTAAATGGCTTCTCTCTTTCTGCTAAGCTAAATACCTGCTATGATGGCACCTGTCGAAAGCCAGATTAAGGACGTTACTGCGTTGGCTTGTGGAAATTTATTGCAAATGACTTTTTTGTCATTCCACGTTTCACCCAATTTGTAGACATAAACAATGTTATCACTTTGGCCAACTGCGAGTTTTGTTGAGTCGGGACTGAAGGCCAAACCACGTATGACATATGAGTTTTTACCATTTGCTGGATTCGCAGGTTTCGTTGAGAACTTATCCCTTCTTTCCCCGGCATCATCGTAGAGTAAAATATGACGATCTGCTGTCGCAATTGCTAATTTCTGATGATTGGGAGACCAGGCAAGACCCGCAATTCGATAAAGATTCTCCTGTACACAATTAATTAATTAGTTAAATGTTTTCATTATCCTGAAGGGTTTAATTCTTAATTCACTTTACCTGTCCCTCAAGCAAAGTTTTTAAATATTTCAATTGCATTATTTCACAAAACAAATTTATTCATCAGCAACTGAAAACCTTCTACTTCTATAGTGAAAAAAAATTATTCATATTTCAATGTTTGGGTCGAGTTCAACGGTTAGTTGCTATAGCGACTAGCGACATTTACCAGTTGGGTTTTCTGTTGTCCTTTATTATTTGCTTATTTGCTTCCTTCTTACATCCTTTATGTGTTGGCTTTTCTAAATAAGCCAAAGGTAAATTACAATGAGATTGCAAAAAAAAAGAAGAAAAAAAAACTGTTGCATACTTTAAAGCATTAAACTTGTCAGTGGGTCGCATAATTGGTTGGTCGGGGTAAGATGGTTGTGTGGAAGTTTGGATGTCTTTTTTTTTTTTGTAATAAGTAAACCAACTTATTTCATTCGGTTGGGTTGTACGTTTGTTCGTTTTTTCGTCCTTTTGACATCGTCGGTCATTGTGCCTCTTAGGCCTTGTCAGTTGACGCTTACATACATTTTATATACCATACAATCAAATCTGTGATATCTGTGCGTTGTTCTAGTCTTCTCACCATTACATATTGTATAATGCGTGCGCATAATAACAATGGAAAGAGAGGAGGTTGTCATCATCATAACATAGAGAGAGAGAGAGAGAGAGAGAGAGAGAGCTCGTCTTACCAGAGTATGTATTGTTTATGTTGGGTTGCCTTTACAGAATGTTAAGGTCCTGTTGTGTTTGCATAGATTTGTTGTGTTCTGTTATCGTTCTGAATTAATAACAGTGTACTTCCTCTTAGCATTTGTGTCTTCTTTTTAAAGGAATCTGGTCTAAATATATAGAAGGACATCTGTTGTGAATTATATGCTAACTGTTATACAGTTTGTATTATACCCAAATATCTGCTTAGCGTGGCCAAGCACCAATCTCATGATAGAATATTTCATTTCAAACACTTAAAGTAGACTCATAACTTCTTATACAGTCTAATGTCTAATGTTCATATGAACCCTTTAAATTTTATGGGATCTGTTTCATTTGTTTTTGGTTATAAGTACAATACATAATATACGTCATCGTTGACTAGGTTGAATTCGAAGAATGATATTAATTTTCTCATTGCTAAAAGAAAGAAACTGTTGGCATATATCAGTCTCTGAATCAGCCTCTTCGTTTCAAGTGTTCGTTCTATTTCTAAATGGATCAGTTAACTGCTTGAAAAAGGTTCTTTGGGTACAGTACATTTGTCGAAATCAACCGAATCGGACCACTAGGGGGGTACCCCCCATTCAAATCGTGATCTAAATGAAGGTTTTATTATTCTGACCCATATCCACGAACCATGACATTTTCAAGACCCTCGGTTCACTAGGAGGGATACCCCCCATACAAACCTGGATCCAAATTCAGGTTTTTATTAGATAAACTTTTTTGTTTTTTGTACTATCGACTTAAAATTTGACCCAAATCCACCAACCTTATATATTTCAAGACCCTTGGACCACTAGCTGGCGCGTGAAGAGTATTACAACTTCTGCGTGCGTGATAGGCTACTATCTTGATTACGTGTGTGGTGTTTCCACAAAACTTTTCTCCTCTTTTTGTGGGAATATACTTACTCCGGAAGCGCTTTCTGTATTACTTTGGCAAGGCATCCCTCTTAGTCTTCTTCCTCAGAACGTGGCTCTATTTCATAGATGTCGTGCCAAAACTTCTTCGTTATATCGTGTTTTTGTTTACCTGCACGGTAGGCTGTGTACATAAGTACATAATTTGTATTGAAACTTGATGTCTAAACTGTTATAATATTCTAAATGTTATACATTTTGTAAAATATCGCAGTACTTAAATAACAAGACTGTACAATTATAAACTGTTATACGTCAATTTGTTGTACATGTTCAAATGTTTTACTGTACTAAGTACATAATTTGTATTGAAACTTGATGTCTAAACTGTTATAATATTCTAAATGTTATACATTTCGTAAAATATCGCAGTACTTAAATAATAAGACTGTACAATTATAAACTGTTATACGTCAATTTGTTGTACATATTCAAATGTTTTACTGTTCTAAAGAAATCATTTCAAAAAAGTTGAACTCAAAGCTCAGGTTCAGCAGGTTCTTGTCTTAGCTTAACAATTGTACACAGCTGTACATTGCAACTGGGTAATAGAAAAAATATTGATTCTCCTTTAGGCAAACTCTTCCCATTTGAAACTTTTCACCATTTCGGAGTAATTTCCCTGCAAAAAAGCATTGAACATAAAAGTTCTCTCATCCAAATTCATTTTCAAATACTCTCTCTCTCTCTCTCTCTTTGTCTGCAAAGAATAAGTTGAGGCGTAAACTCGCTCACTCGATGAGGATTTCGTGAATTTCTTCGTTCATTTGTTTGTTTGGTTGCTCACTCATTCGTTGGTTTCTTCATTGAGGCACAATTGGCAGTAGCAGCAGCCATAAGGCTTGACGCATCACATTACGAAAGGATAATGCCAACTTACACACACTCACAAAAACACACACACGCACAGATACACACATTCATAGATACCAAAATGAACGGTTACTTTAAGCGAATTGTGGCAGGTCAAAGTTATTTTATATCTAAAAAAAAAAAAAAAAACAAAAAAAAAACAATGTGGGAACAACAGGAGCAAAATATTGTTGGCTGGACAGAAAATAAGAAAAATATGTGAAAAATGTTCGCTTGGTTGGTTTGTTTGTTTGTTTGTTGGTATTATTTTAATGAGTTACATTAATTAATGGGACATTGTTGGTGCTGCTTGCGTAAACATGCAAGCAACATGAATTTCGTCCTTGACTTGTAATGAGTTTATGACAAAAATGTTGCTGCTGCCATTGAAAAAGCAACACAACAAAACACAATATGAACGACAAATGTAGAGCAGCAGTAGCAGCATCATCAGCATCAGCATCAGTATGATTTGCTGATGCTATTGTTGCTATTATCCTTTATTCTGACAATGATATTTCAGTTGGTTTTATTAGCTTTTGTCTTCGCTAATGTTCTGTTTCAATTTTATGCACATTACTGTTACTCACCAGTAGCTGCTGCTCCTTTAGCATCATCATCATCATCATCATCATCATCATCATCATCATGTATACAGACTACTACAATACCTTGTCATTATGTACTTCAATCTTCCATCCACCATCACCCACTTTCAAATTTCTTCCAGATCTTCCATACTATACTACATAACACAGTGAATGAGTGAATGAGTGAGTGGGTGAGTGGGTGGGTGGGTGAATGAGTATCTTTCTTGTTTTTAGCTATAAATTGTGCAACCATTATCCATTTTCTTTTTATTATTTGTTGCTGTTGTATCCTTTTAATATCCACTTTTATAGTTATTCGTAGTTATTTATGTAGTAGAATCCTTCTTTCATATTACCATGTCAGCTTTCATTCATCAAGTCCTAAACACCTCGTCGGCTAGTTAGTTGGTTATGGTGGAGGGTGACTAGTATTACTAGGTTCTGTCTAGGTGCTGCTACTGCTGCTGCTGCTGCATCGTCCTTTTATTCTTCTTTAGTGTGCACATAGTTGTTTTGTCCTTTTGACTGCCTTTTCGAAAATGCTGTTGCAACACATTGCCCTTTTAGCACATGCTTTCTTTCCTTACGCCTTCCATACTTTCATCCTTCCATTCAATCCTTCTTTCTCAGTAAATGAGTGAATGAATGAATGAGTGTGTGTGTGACTGTGTGAGTGTTTGACTTTTTATTTAATCCCTTTACTTGACGTTAGTGTTGGCGTTGGCGTTGGCGTTGGTTGTGTTGGCAATCCTTTGATGTTTGATATTTAGCTTAAAATGCTCCTCTTTCTCTGTTCTCTATTCGCTGTTGGCTCTGTGCTCCTTAAGCCTTTCGCTTCTCGTTATGTGCGCCGCATTTTTTAGACTGTTTGCCTTTTAACGCTTTTAACGCTTTTGGCAATTTGTTCCTATTGTGTTGCTGTTGTGTTAATGTTTGCTGAACGGAAAGTTAATTTGTCAAGTTTGTTATTATTTCAATGTACAAGAAGTACAAGTACAAAAGCCTTTCAACAGCTTCTCTTTTGAATATCTTTTTCTTTTTTGTTCTACAACTTCCATTTTCACTTTTACTTCCAGTTTCTTTTCTTTTTCTCTTCTCTGTCCATGTTAAATATTTCAAGTAAACATTGTTAATTAACTGCAAACAAAACGCGTTACTTACTTGAAGGCATCATAAAGAAATAAAATTTTATACATTTTTTTTATTCACTCACTCAAAGTTCTTTAAGAATTTCTTAGGGATGATGATGATGATCTATAATATTTTTCCAATGAAGAGAGTTTCTTTTACTTACTGTTCCGGTTCTGTAAATTTAGTACAAATAACTTAACATTTATCAAAATAAAACTTTCTACCACTTGAAACTTAGACTTCCTACTGTGAAGTGTGCGACACTTCCGGTTCGTGATTATGCCATGTTTTTGTTTAACAGCAATTTGTTCTGATTTTCATACACCCCCCACCCAAACAAAACCAACCCATTCACCCATTAGTCAGTCATCCAGTTGTACTAAAGCTGTGTTATGTACCACTAAAATGTAATAAATGAATGAATGAATGAATGCAACCAACATAAAAAAAAAAAAAAAAAAAAATAGCAAAACATAGAGGAAAAACCTTACAAAAATGGAAAGCAAAAAATGGAAATAAAAAAATTACAAAAAGTCTACATTTTTAAAATAGTTTCCGGTCAGTGGCAAATCCAAAGCGCTCGCGCATTGTCACCACGTTCATGTTATGACTTTAAGTCAATAAAATAAAATTAAATAAAATAAAATGAAAATTCATGATTACGAGAAAAGGCAACAATAAGAAAAATGGGATAAATTTTTTACAATTCAACGAATTAAGAGTATAAAAATATCAAGAAGGCGCACGAAACAAAAAAAAAAAACAAAAAAAAAACTAGAAGTAAAAATAATATTTTGTATGACCAGAGGAAAAGGAAAGGAGAAGAGAAACAGAATATGAACAGGAACAGGAAGTCTAAGCACTGCGAAAAATCAACATGGCTTCCACCATCCATTTCTTCTTCTTGTTTTTCAACTGCGAGCATTTTTTTCAATTATTTATACTTCTAGCAATTTAATTTCTGTTAACTTTTGAGAGACAAAGTTCACCCACACTCCCAACACTCCCAAATCCTCAACCCATCATCACACACAGAAATACAAACACAGAGCAATTGTCGTCGTCGTCGTCGTTGTGACACAATCCCTCGGGACACAATCAAAGTGATTATGAGCGTAAAGAAAGAAAAAATTTATATTTTAAAAAATAGGAACAAAAAGAAAAAAAAAAACAAATTGCAAAAATATGGCGTTTCGCACGGGTGCAGAATGAACTCGAGGAATATGACGTTGGTTGACGATGGATGGAATGAAATGGACGTGGACTACTAAATAAAATTGGCGCAATAATTTAACGAGCTAAAAAGCAACAGAATACTCACTCATTCACTCACTTACTCACTAATTTACTCAATAACTGATGGATGGATTGACTGACTGACTGACTGCCTGCCTAGGAGACTTATCACATAGAACTATAAGCAAAATATACCATACGTTCCGAGGCTCATTCAATATTAGATGCAAAGAATTCTTTGTGTTGTAGTTTCAGCCACTTTTACTCATGGAGAGGGTGGGATAGATATGCTGTTCGCTACAGTTTACTCAGAAGTTGAGTTTGAGTCTGATTTGGACTGCTAGTATCTTCAGTGTTAGCCTTCGACTTTATCGGCATGGAAGGCTCTACCAAAAGACTAAGCTACCACTGGTAATTGACCTGAAGTCTTGACAACTACTGAGTTCCCTTACCATGAGAATTTGGCAATCCAGCATATGAGACATTTGACTTCCACATTGTTGCCAAACTTTTTCCATGTAATACCTTCGAGAATAGAATTGGTCAAATAATGAATATCTTTCAACAAACATATTTGTTCAATAATTTCTAAGGTCAGCGAAGCGATGTGAGGACGAGTATAATTGTGTAGGAGCAATATAATTGAGATCTGCAATGCCTATTCTGGCTTCACTTTGTTGATTATCATATCTTATTAATAGGCATTTTCACAACTCGGGATTAATCCCTTGATCAGGGTAGAGCGAGATTGTCTTTCGGCGCCCTTTGATGGGAGAACATGACATCACATTCATTTAAAAAACTTGTATATTTTAGAAAGTTACAAAAACTTTTATAATGTATTCTATTTCTTGCTGTTAAGAATGATACCATCATATTTCTGCTGGCACCATTTCATGGCGTCTTCTTTTGTTAGTCGATGTTGGAGCCAAGTACACCCGATTTTCGCTTTCTATGCGCAATGTTATAGCCTAGACAAATATTCGAACATAACTTCCTAATGTGGAGATCCCTCATAGGGTTCTTCGCCGGGTCTCGCCTTATCTTAGGTTCTTTCTTAACGACAGTCATCATAAAGGTGTAGAGAAAAAAAAATTTCGTTTGTCGCATTTGGCTTTTTGGTGCCCCTTGTCATCTCGCGACCGCTCCTCTCGCTCTACCCCAGGGCAGGCGCTGCACTTTTACTATACATTGATATACCAAATAATCACAAAAGGTTGCATCTCGGACATCCCAACAGAGATAGTTTGCATGACTTTTTCAGTGAGTTTTGATTTTATACTGTTTTATCAACATTCCACATTCAATTTCTATGGTTCATAAAATATAAGTCATACTAATTAGTATGTAAGCATTTAATATAATATTTTCACCAGTTTTTCACATTCACAAAGCAAATAAAAGGATCACATCAACATTGTTCACCTCATGTGGAAACTTTTCCCGAACATAACTAAATTCTTTTTTGAAGTTAGAAGCAAATAAATTAGTATTCATCAGCTTATGAAAACTCATTCAATCTCAAGCCAAAATCACGAAACCAAATTTCTTCTGCATAACCACATAAGTATTTCTTTTCTTTAACAATTAGATTCTTGAACTATTGAATGACCCTCTTACTACATACTAGAAATTTAAGTAATTGTAATAAAAATATGTCCATTATAAAATCAGACAGTCAAATGAACTTAAATACATGAAGCAGAGAGCGATACATAAATGTTGAAAGAAAACAATCAACGTTATTATCATAATAATCATCATCATCATCATCATCATCATACCAAACAAACATTGTTATCATTTCGGATATACGAGTAGTAGTAGAATTCAAAATGTTCAGTAGATTGAATCAGTGACTAGCACAACCATAAAAACTGAGCTACTACTACTACTTATGTTGAATATAATGAAACTCAAATATTTTGTTACATTTGTTTTTCTATTGCTTTTTGGTTTAGTTGATTTTTCTTCATTCATTTCTCTTTGTTCTATTTTATTATATGATTTATTTTTTAACGTTGACTTTAACCATTATGAATATTTCTATATTTCTATTCTTTTTTTTTTTTTTTTTTTTGTTTTGGATAAAAATATGGCGAAATTTTTCATTTCCGTCAAGCATAACAAATCGCTCAAGGAAGCAAAAGAGAAGAAATGAGAAAATTGAAAAAAAAAACAGAAATAATAAATAGAATAGAATAGAATAGAATAGAGAAGAGCATAGTAAAGTATAAAATCACTACAACAATTGTTAAATAATCACCTTAGAGAATATGATGATGATGATGATGTAGATGATGATGGTGATGGCTACATAGTGTGTGAAGAAATCTCCATAGATACGAGTAGGACTTTATCACAGATCCTTCAAGACTTTGCACATCAAATATTTTGTGATTTGCTTACGATAGTCAGTCAGTCACTCAGTTAGTCTATGGTAGAGTATATTTACTTGTATTTCAAACATTGGCATAACATGAATGATCCATACGCCAGCATGCTCCGCTGGGCAAGGAGGTTGCTTGGTCTGTTTGTTGCTTACAAACCGGAAGTTGATGTTTTTAAGGAAATTATAAAAAGAAGGAAGAAATTGAAAGAAAAAGAAAATGCCTTCTTACGCTCGAGGGCATCATTTAGCAAATAAATGAATGAATAAAATGTAAAGCGGTCAGTTGATTGTATTATTCTGAGATAAATTGATGTAATAGACAAATACAACGAGGTAGAGAGAAAGAAACTATTTATAGCAAATGCATTAACCAGAAGAAGAAATAAATGGACAAAGAGATTATCCAACACTAGAAGAGGAGGAGGAGAAGGAGGTGGAGGAGACTTGCTTATAATACACTTATGTTTACTAACAAAGCGAAACAAATTTATACTTTTACGCTCTGAATAATAATAATCATAAATTTCAACTTATGAATAAATGTGAGTTTTTTTTTTTCGTCTCTTTCAGTTTGAGTTCATTCACCACACCACCACCAACAAACAGATGGAAGAAAAAAGGTTATAAAGCGATGCTTTACCCACCACACAAAATGGCTATAATATGAGAAGTAATAATATGTGGCATTAAGTGTGGCACACACTTACACACACACAACCACATACTGTCATTTCTATATCATATAAAAATAAAAACAACATTTCACAATGGTGGTCACACATTTGCTTTGCCAGATTATGAGATGAAAAAAATGGGAAGGCTCACCGTTGTCTGCCTGCCTGCCTGCCTGCCTACACACAATTCAAAACCCAAAAAGTGACCCAAATATGAAAAGGGCAAACATTTTGAATAAAAATCTATGACATATGTTTTGAGGGAAATAGTTGTATTTTGTTTTTGTTTAATAGGCGAATGGAGAAGGTTTTGCCATGGATGTCATCGAAATTACAATATGTTTTTGTATGATGATACTAAGAAAAATGTTTCGTCTTCATATTTCCTGCTACAAATATTCTTGCTTAAATGATGAAAGTTAATGGATCGATTGAGAATGAAAACCTAAGAAAATGTGTGTTTACCAATTTTCATTTCAAAATTATTATTATCCATCTAAGAAATCTCATTGACAAATTTTCATTAAAAGCCTTTTGAACAACTGGACAAATCTTTACTCAATATGATGATGATGACACAAGCTGCTCCTATTGCTGTCACACTGCTGACACTGTAAGAAACAACTATAATTTTAACTATGAATTCACACATACTATTTTTCATCATTCTTTATTTTCTATTTGGCAGGCAAATTCTATTTCCTTTTAAACAACGCAACATCCATTTCCGGGGCCAATGAAACCATTATGCAAAAAAGAAGAAGTCAAGCAAAGAAGCAGAAACAGAAACAGAAGAAGGAGCATAACAAAAAAAAACAACTATAAAGCTTTTAGTTGTAGTTACTTAGGTCCTTTGAATCTATTTTGTAATACAAGCATATGCATTTGATAGTCCTGCCGATGCACGCCCACTACTAAATGGTTTAGTAAGTGCTTAAGTTACTCAACCCAAACACAATACAACACAACACAATCCAACCCAAATACTACAACCCAATTCACAATCCAATCGAAACAAACCCAAACCCAAACACAAGCTAAGTCAAAATTATGCCAAGTCGAATCGAGATGAGGAGTTAAGTTAAGTTAAGTTAAGTCGAATCATGAATTCGTATAATGAACTAACGTTTGTACAAACATAATCTTTATTGTTCCTTTGTTGTAGATATTAATGCTGGCTGTTGTTGTGCATTGGACAAACTTACATACATAGTTGGTAGCCTTGGCATAATATAGTATAGTATAGTATGATATGCGTTCCCTAAGTGACTCAAAAAAAAAAAAAAAAGCGAGTGAAACGATTCGAGCCTAAAGAGAAGCATAAAAAGGAAACAGTTTTATATTTATGCCACTATGTCACCCATGAACATTATCCGTTCATATTTTCCGGGTCTCTGAACATTTACTGCTACTGCTACTGCCTCTGCTTCTGTTACATAAACACATCACACACACACACACACCCGCATGGGATGAAAACTTTATGTTTTTTCCTTTCATATTTGGTCGTTGTCATGGTGGTGTTACTTTCATTTTTTACTTCTATGTCTGTTACCTTCTTTCCTTTTTCTCTGTTTTAAGTTTCTTCTCTTTTTTAACTTTCTTTGATACTCATGACTTATTTATGCAAATTACTACTACTTTCTAGTTCTCTCCATATTTATATATATAAAATTTTATTATATTTATTTCGATTTTCCACAGTATTATTTTTGTCTAAATAAATTAAAACTAAACTATATATGACTTTTATTTTGGTCGGTACTGTAAAAAAAAAATCCTTTGCATACTTAGGGGGGCAATCGACAATAAAGCAAATTTCATTTGAAATTTTCTGATTTCTACCAGGCGAACAGAAATGCACAGCAGGTGGATTTGATCGATTCAAAAATGTTTATATGCTTATATCTTGGGATCCACTGCACCGATTTGGAGGTAGAGGATTATATGACCTTGATTTGACCTTCAAAGTGTTAACAAAATTTGAATGAAAAATTTGATCTCAATTTTCAACTTGTTCTATGTAACTTTTTGGAAATTTATGAACATACAATAAAAGCTTAACAGTTCGTCATCTTCCTGACAGTTGTCTCAAAAAGATTAATAAAGCTGTTTTTGACTTATAGTATTTTGAAAATTTATTGTTTTGATTCGATTTAATTGACGTTGGAAAACTGAAATTTTCATATATCTCAGGAACGACTGAACCGATTTATATAATAGTTATGCCAATGGATAGGGTGACAGTTGGTCTTCCAGGAATAAAGTCACGTGACCTTCATTTCACCTTTAAAAAGGTCAAGAATTGAGATTTTATGTTTTAAACACAATTTTAAGACAGTTCTAATTAACTTTTTGAAAATATAACACACAATGAAAGCTTAACAGTTGATCATCTTCCTGGCATTTGTCTCAATCAGATTGATTCAGCCGATAAAGAGTTATAGCATTTTAAAAATGTATTCTTTTGATGAAAAACTCGCGTTGGACTCGCATCTAAGTCGCGAGCGATTTTCGAAAAACGAACGCGACTTTTTGTAAAAATAAAATTTTTCATATAAATTTCTGACTGAAGTACAAGGCGAACAGAAATGCACAGAAAAGCAGAAGGCGGAAATGGTCAATGCAAAAATGTGTAAGTCACTATAACTCTGGAACGGCTGAACCGATCAAAATGATACCAACACCAATGAAATCGGAGACTGTTCCTCTTTCAGGAAATATGTCACGTGACCTTGATTTAACCTTATAAAAGGTTAAAAATTGACAGTATCAATTTGAAAATCAAATTTAAACCAGTTCCAGCTAACTTTTTGGAAACATATGAACACATAATGAAAGCTTAGGCTTTCAACATTTTCCTGGCGTTTGTCTCAATGGCATTGGCTAAGGCGATCTCGAGTTAAATCATTTTGAAAATTTATTGTTTTGATTCGTTTTCACTGAGTTCGAAAAACAGAAATTTTCAAATATCTCAGCAACGGGTGAGTCGATTTATATGATAGTTGTGGCAATGGATAGTGTGACAGTTCCTCTTTCAGGAATAGTGTCATGTGACCTTGAGATGATCTTTAAAGAGGTAAAGAATTGAGATTTTAAATATTAAACTCAATTTTAGATCACTTCCAAGTTCTTTTTGGAGAATAACGAACACATAATGGAAACCTTACATTTTATTGTTTTCCAGGCTTTTGTCTCATGAAGATTGGTTAAGTCGATCTCGAGTTACATCATTTTAAAAATATATTGTTTTGATGCGATACACATGCGAAAGTGTATATGGTCAAATTAAAAATGTTTAAATGCTTATACAATATATTGAGAGCTACTGAATCGATTTCAATGGTAGTAGAGCCATTGGAAAGGTTGAGAGTTATAGTTTTTTACACCAAAGAGAGATTGGAATAGTATATTCAAAATATACGTATAAAATCTTTAAAGACGCCTCATAGTTTTAATGCATTTTTGAAGGAGTTTTCATATTATAATTTTACAATCTTTTCATACAAGTAAAGTTTGATATAAAGTTTGATGCATACCAAGGAGCAAAGATTATTGTGGGAACCGTTGGGAGGTGAAGTTAAGAGCGACTCTCATCGATGATGGACAGTCACGAGTTTTATTTGTAATATAAAATAATTTCGTAATAAAGACTTGTCGTTGCTAAATAAAAGTTTTTATTATATTTGGGTTGTTATAATTATGCTACAAAGTTTTAGTAGTCTAATTGATTACTTTGAGCAAGGAGAATTTAAGTCATAAATCAATTCAGATTTCAGAATATGAAGGCGGCAAATGACATCTCTTGACATTGACATAGAGTTCCAATTTAGCCTGCGGGACAGGTCAATATTTCACTTATTTTAATGTGCAAACCGTCGTCTTCATCAGTCGATCGATGGAACATGGCCTACTTTTGAATCACTTCACATCATATAAAGATACCAAAAATTGTTTCGATTCGTGGATAACCATAAAAGATGAAGTGTTCTTGCGATGCGGTATCTGTATTTTGTCTGAAAGATAGAAAAAAGTAGTGGCCAATGAATGATTAATTTTTTATTAAAAACGGCGGAAACTTATTTGTATTACTTACCAATTCATTGATTAACTTATACGAGTAGTCACATTGATTCTCACACGCTGGTGGCATCATCGGACCTTATTTCTTTAAAAATGAGTCCGGAGCTCGCGTTACGCTCAATGGTGATCGTTACCGCACCATGATCAATGATCTTTTGTTTGAAAATATGAAAGACATTGATTCGGACGAGATGTGGTTTCAACAGGATGGCGCTACATGCCATACGGCGACCACAACTAGCGACTTATTGAAATCAAAATTTTGGCGATAAGTTAAGATTTCGAGAAATGGACCGGTCAATTGGCCTCCAAGGTCGTGCGATTTGACACCTCTCGATTATTTCCTGTGGGGCTACGTGAAGTCACTGGTTTATGCTGATAAGCCAGCAACAATTGACGCTTTGGAGGCCAACATTGTTCGTGTTATTCGAGACATACGACCGACTAACAGTGCTCGAAAAAGTGGCGCAAAATTGGATGTCCAGAATGCGATTCGTCAAGAACAAAAGCGGCGGCCATATGCCCGAAATCATTTTTAAATGTTAAGGCCATGCATTGATCTTTTGAATAAAAAAAACAAAAAAAATGTTTGATTACATTTAATTTTTGGTGTTATTTTTTTCAATTTCAAGTTCTTTTGGGATTAAAAAAACACCCTTTATAAGAATTACTCGTAACAATCTTCAGACAAACTTACTTTCAGATTGGTAGAGCATTTCTAAAGTTAAAATTGTTTAAAGTCGTTTTAGTTATTTGCTTATTGATTGCTTCTATTCCACCTACTTATTTAAGTAGTATGAGGTCACTAGGGAGGGATATTGATATACAATTAATTTACTCTTTCTGTTTCTCTCCCTTTAGAGTGACCCTTTTCTAACTCATTCCAATTGTTTTCTCAATTTCTATCATTATTACCAATGTTTTTGTTTGTGTTTTTTCTTTCTGTTTGTGTGATATTGCTGAGTGAGTGGGTGACATTTTATTTATGCACAAACATTAGGAATTATTAACTCTGATAAATTGACATATTTTTTCTTTGCTGTTGTTCTCTTTTGGTCTAAAGTGTAGTAGTAGTAGTAGTAAAGGTCATAAAGATTTCAAGTTGAACATATATAAATATGTATACATAAACATGTGTGTAGTATACAAACATACATAGATACATATGTGTTTAAGTGTGAGTGTGAGTGTGATTGTGATTGTGTGTGATTGTAAACCCAAAATGGCATCGTTGTTTATACATGTGCGGAAATTTTATGTGACACTTGAGAGATTTATAGGTATATTCGGCGTTTCCTTCTTTCTTTTTCTTCGCAATACTTTCTATATGTAAGTATTTGAATGACTTTCATTTCCAGTTCCAGTTGTAGAGTTAAATGTTGGTTGGATAGTAATGGGTTATGGTGTTTTTTTTGGGGGCTTATAAAGTTTTCGGTTTGCAACGGAAATGGGAAATTTTCATAAACGGAAGGAAATTATATGAAATATTTGTGGTAGTGTAAAATGAAATAGTTAGCAATGGCATAGTTTTGTTGATATTCTCATACTTAGTACACTTAGTACATACAAAAGTCTTAAATTGTTCCAATTTAGCTAGTTAAGTGTTTGTTTGTTAACTCATGATAACATAAATTGTTAAGGGATGACAGCAGTCTAAGCTGAAAAGCACAATAGTTTGGGTCTTGTTAAGAGAGAAATGATGAGGATGAGGATGATGATGATGAAGATGAAGGTGTTCAGATTTTGTATAGAAGATTGGAGTACACTGAACATATTTTTGGATTTTCTTTATTTATGCATGAAAAAAGACAAATATTTTAATAAATTGGACACCAAATATTCGATTTGATATGATTTAAGAACATAGTATTGTCTTTATCAATTGAATGAAGCGAATACTTTCGAACTCTTGTATTCACTCAAAAAGTAGAAATTGTTTGAATTTACATGGCATTTTGTTTGAATAAATAACCAAGTCCATTGTTGACATTCCATAGCCTTTGCCCATGCATTTCTAAAAACCAATATACCAACCAATATGTTGAATGAAAGTAGAGAGGTAGGAGAGTTGATACATGAAACTATAGGGTGGGACATTTATTAATCCGATTTTGAACTCAATATTGTTAATGACGCTGTCAATTTGAGCGCCATAAATTGTTGACAGTAGTTTAATTTTAACCTTCCGCTAAACGAATATGGATCGCTTTTCTTTGCAACAACGCTTTGAAATATTAAAAACTTATTTTGAATGTGAATGGCTACAAAATATTGCTAAAATTGTGTACAAAATTTGAAGAAATTACATTTTGGCAATGTCCATTGGTCTGCTCGCAGCTGCCATTTGACGCCGATGGGTTTTTTTTCTGTGGGGCGCATTGAAAGATAAAGGTTATGCCGACAATCCCAAAAAACAATTGAACAGAACATTCGGGGCGAAATTGCCAAAATTGACCAGGAAACCGTGGACAAAGTGCTTGAAAATTGGTGTTCCAGGATAGTCTACTGCGGAGCCAGTCGCAATCAACTCAATTTGAATGAAATCATTTTTCTTACTTAATCGGAAGAATCAATCTATCAAATAAAGTGAAATTTGTCGAAAAAAAAATAATTTTTGTCTATTTAATCGAACCAATAGTTCGCCCAGCCTTTACTAGCAGAATCGATAAAAAGTGCCAAGTCCCCTCAAATTGCTTCAAATTGTAAACATGTTGTCGAAGAATAGATTTCCGAGAAAACAGTTCCGTTCAGTTCCAAGAAGCCCAGGACATTCAGAGTCCAATGGGAGTTCCTACAAATAAATGTCCTATTCTTTATTTTCTTAAATGATTCAAATGAGACTTAGAATTTATTGAAACTAAAAATATATCATACTTTGATCTCTTAAAGGTTCTGTACCGATTGGTATTTTAATATTCCGTTTACAAAATCAACTGTACTCAATGTCTGAGAGATCAATTGTCTTTAAATGATAACTAAGGCTTCAATGGTCTGTAAGATATCTTGTAAATATCTTGTAAGTATTGTAGAGATAACTTCTAGAAGATCTCTATCAACTTCTTTCAGCAGTTGTTCGACTGACTGCGTTTAACATGGAATTGGAATTTGGTTTCCAGAAGAACGAGAACTTTCACGTGTATCAGATACCACGTCATCCATTTGGTGCAATTGTTCCTTAGAATGCAGGATATTGGTATTTGGTTACAAATATCTGATATCTGATATCTGAATATCTGATATTACAAATGGTTATGCATCAATCTCTTTCTGCAATTATTCTGTCTAACATGATATTGCTATTTGGGTACCAGAGGAACGACTATCAAATAATTCCGATGCCACATCATCATCCACTTGCTGCTATTGTTCCTTAGATGGTATAATAATAATATTGCTATTTGGATACTAAGTAGAAGAATGGATTTCTTTCTGCTGCATTTGTTAATGGCAAATTATTATTGCCTAAAGCCACAAATCAACAAAATTGTCAAACTCACATATAAATTGACAGACAGTTGAAGTAACCTTAAAAAATAATCAAAAATTATCCTTCACCACTTATCATCACAATAATTTATTAATTAACTCAAAAATGTAATAAATTTTCAAATTTGACATTCATCACATTTAGTAGTAAATTATTTCATTTCACAAATATAAAATTATCTCTAACCAAAGAATCACATCAACCAAAGCAAATAAATAAAATGGGCAAACAAATAAACAAAATAAACAATTAAAACTGAAAAGCAAAACCAAAAAAAAAAAAAACAAAAAAACAAACAATTAAACATAATTATAAACTAAAACCTTTTCATATTATGCGAGAGAATCATGTCCTTTTATCTTTGTTGCCATGTATTATGATTATTATAATCATCGTCATCATCATCATCATCAACATCATCATCATTATGCAGATTCTGGTTAAAATTTTGTAGAAGATTGAGTCTCAGTCTCAGTCTCAGTCTCTCTCAATGTCCTTTTGATTCATTCGTTTTTAGTAATTAATTTATTTCAATGCTGACAAGCGATTTAGATTGATGGTTGCTCAGATGGATGGATGGATGGACCATGGACAGGATGGGGACATGGATGACAACATGAAAATTAGTTGATTCTGGGGGTAAATTAATTAATATATGCGAGATTGAGCACAAAAGTATCAAGTAGTAGTAGCATCCTAAGATAAAAGGACACAACAAAAAATGGACAATAGTTAAAAGTCAAATAAGAAAATACAATAATAATAATATCTCTTCACAGTCATAGTCGGATGCCGGATGCTAAATAACAATTTCTTGGTTCATTTATTTGTCATCATCGTCATCGTCATCGTCGTTGTCAAGTCATTGTTCATCGTCCTTGTGGTAGTATGATGTCTGTTCTTTTGAATGTACTTTCCTTGATTTCAATAAAATTTTCCACTGTTATAATTTATTTGCGTTAAAAGTTGTTCCGCTCATTAATTGTGTTCTGTGACCTACCTTCCATTGCCTTCATACTCACCTGCTACTTTCCACCTTCCTTTCATAGTACTTTGTTGACAGGCTCTGTGACAGACAGCTTACAGCTTCTTGTATCCTAGTGGATAACCAACCAAAATATTAAGCCTACAAAGGAACAAAAACAAAAACAAAAACAAAAAACAGGAATAAGTTAAGTCAAGTTACAATAGGTTAGTGGCAGTGGTGTGTGGCGGCGTTAATCATTTTATTAGGCACCATGACAATCGAGAAATCAAAATTAATTTCCTTTTGTCCTTGTAAAGGATTTGTGCCATTTGATACTTCCTTGTTCCTTTTTTCATCATTTATTGCCTTTTGTTTTACTTTCTAAAACTAATTAAATAGAAAAATTGAAAATTCCTTTAAAGACTTTTTGCGTTTTATTGTTTGTTTGTTTGTTTGTTGGAAATTAATTAAAATTTTTCATTTTAAGTTGTGCAATAGTTTTATTTATTTACTGTCATACGCCTTCTACTTCTTCTACATGATTTGATGTGATTTTATTAATCCATTGATGATATTGAATTTATGCAATTTTTCTCTTTTATTAAGTTTTTCTTCTATTAATAAAAAAAAAAATAATAATAATAATTTAATTTAATTTAATTTAATTATAAAATGTTTATTTGATGATTTGAGATAATTGTTTTTTTATAGTTGAATTATTTTTTGTTGATAATTAAAAGTAGTTTTTAATTAACAAATATCATTTAATAATGAAAAGGATTTTATTTATGTTAAAGGTCAAATTCTTCATTTTTTTTTTCAAAGTTTTCTACTTTATAAAATTAAACAAAACGCCAATGAGGTTGGCGGTTTTACACTCCTTACTGCGAGTACGCTGCTGCTAACAGAAAGAATACCTCCACCTTTTTGAGTCATGGGCAAACCAACGTGGGAACGTGAGAAGGACTGGACTAATTGTGCCAACGTGTGCTTTACTCTTAGAAGGAATGTCCCTCTGGCTGTACATCTCTGCGGGAACCCATTCAAACAAGGTAACATATCTATGTTTAAACCTTGATCAAAGGATTACTTTCGGTCAGCACATCACGTCGGTGTTACTTAGCTGCCGAATTGAATTAAACAGATTGTACCTGATATTGGAAAGGGAAAGAAGATTACTCTCTCTTGGCAATAAACACACAGTATACGCAGAAATCATTGCTCTTGTATGGAGATACGGGAGTTAGATATGCGAAATTGCTACTAAATGAAAATTTTGTAGAACAAAATATTGCACCAAATGACATGAACCTAGCAGTAATTGGGTATCAAATCGCCCTTCTCACTAGCCAATACAATGAACGTCTTTTGGCACACAACAATCATTTCGTTAGACCATAGACTTGTGCATCCCCTATTTGGAGGCTCTTGGCTCTTTACTGCAATAGAGCAGACAATACATTAGCCACACCAGGCGGCTGCCAGTTGTGTTTACAATTATTAATATTGACTGGAAACTATGCGTCAATAGGTCACAGTTAATTTAGAGCTCATTTTAGGAAATTCAGTTCATTTTTAACAAAGATTGTGTAACACGGTATAGGAAACTCCAAATAGTTTTATACAATAATTTAATTAGAATGTGTTGTATATATCCTCCTTCTACAGAAAATTCTCTGAATAACAGTGAAAACCATAACAAAATCTGTTCAGTAGAATAGAAGTTGTACGTATCGGAAGAGACAGGAATTTTGACTTTCATTTATACAATATATAGATAATAGATTATCGTACAAAATAAATCATAAAGAGATGGGCAAGTGCTTCCAAGTGCTGATCTGATATGATGTGATGTGTGTTTCTGGAACATTTAGATGTTTGCATCCATCCAGAACAAGACGAGGAAGAAGTAGAAGGAAAAATATTGATGGCGATGAAGAAATTGTGAAAGATATTTTGACAATTACTGGAGGACTGATTTTGAAGAACCAATTGAGTGGAGATGATTTTGCGGACACCTAAAGAAAAGGAAAACATCCAATAATAACCAAGCTGTAGACTAGAAATCAGTATGTGTAAAGTGGAATTGAATATTTAAGTCTGAAATAATAAAATCCCAAGAATATAATGTAATAATGATGGTCGAAGTATAGTTTCCCTCACTTAAGTTTATTGAAACATTCTTGTACCACAATGACAATTTAAATTGTTGGATAGGAGGTGTTCGCTCAAAAAGCATAAGTTCATCATAATCATTCATAATTCATTCATAAGTTAATCATTTGTGACATAAATTGGAAAACTACAAAATCTGCATTGAAACTTTGTTTTCTTTATCACAAAATAAGAATTTCAAAGGTTATGAAATGAGGCAATGCTATAAAAATTCCCTTTGAAAAAATTAAATGTTTATTTTTTGATTTGTTTTTCCATAAAATATTATGAGGATGCCATTGTAATCAAAATAAAATTTTTATGGAACCAAAAATTCCAGTCAACATTTAATTTTCAATATTCATTTCATACAAATCTCAAGTGGTGCCTCCAAAGTTTAGATGCACCGACACCCGACACTTAACTGAATACACGAAAACATTTCACTTTTAGTCAAACAACAAGAATATTTAGTATTTGTACATGAAACCCATTCAAAGTCAATTTTAATTGCTGGGCAGGACACAATCCATTTGAATTCATTCATTCATTCATTGATATTTGAAATATGTGATTCTGGTTCTCTTTTTTTTTTATTGTATAAACTCCGGAGACTTGCAGCGGCAGAATTGTTGTCCGTCTAACACTCATAGTTTGATTGTCAATTTGTTCAAGTTGTTCCAAGTCGTTCGTTCATGTTGTTGTTGTTGTTGTTGTTGTTGATTCACACACAATGCAAAAATTACAAAAAAAAAAAAAAAAAAATAAATAAAAGATAAGAGAAACAGCCTATTGTAGAATGTATTGTAGTAGTATGTTTGGTCCACATGTCTAGTCCTCATAGATACATAGATACTAACTATTCACATTTGACTGTTATGTTGTCCTTCATCATATTGTATTTACATATAAAGTAGTGTATATGATTGATGCCTGCCCAATTCTGTTCAGTTCAGTTTAGTTTAGTTCTATTCTATTTTATCCTACCCTGGCCTTTATGAAAAAGCAAATCTCTCATCATCATCATCATCATCATCTACAATCTAAGTCTACATCATCATGAATAGTTGTTATGTCGGTTGCATTTGAGTTTCAATATTCCATCTGTGTCTGCTTCTACTAGTATATGCTACTATTCTATTCAAAATACTATTTTCTCTGTTTATCATCATCATCATCATTCTATTGTTTTTCTTGTTTTTTTTTTTTATGGAATTGTTGTTTGTCTGCTGGTTGTTTTTTTTTCCCCAATGTCACAAGTGACCATGATTTCGTGATTCAAGTGTCAGTAGTCAGTCGTGGCATTCTATTCTATTCTGCTTCATTGCATGACATTCACTCATTCATTCATTGTATGAAGAATTTTCTAAATATTTGATGCATATGAAAACAAATTGCTTTGAATCATTTGAACATATTCACACAGACACAATCACTCATAACATATTGTATAGGAGATACTACTACTACTACTACATATTTATAGTAGATACACATAGATATATAGAGAACTTTATAGGCAGACAGATAGACAGAGATTCGCACTTGTCTAACAATTATTGTTTAGCGCCTTTGGTGAGTCCTTGGCATCATCATCATTATTATCATTATCATCAACAACATCCTGACTGGCATGTTATTGTTGTTGTACACATGAGTCCTTGTCATTGCTTTTAATGAGTTCAGTGAAAGCGGCTTCGTGTTATACGAGTGTATGAATTATTGCGAATTCATTAGTTTCCACCATTTACCTCTATTATTCTTTATTTTCCATTTTTTCTATTCCATTTCTTGTTGTCCTCCTCATACTTCATTATTAAACAATATTTTTTAATGAAAATGCATACATTAATCACGTCTCACTTATTGTTCTCTATGTGATTGTGTATACCTGGCCAAATGATGACCATGAAGAAGTGACCCTTGCCTCAGGATAATCCCTAACACTGTGCATTGTTGAATGTAAGTGAAATGAGGTTAGAAGCAACTGTTCCCTCTCTCTCCCCCCTGTCTCTCTCCCTCTCTCTCTCTTACTCTCACTTTGTATTTGGTATTCAAGTGATGTAATACTGGTCAAAATAGCGCAAGGACTTGACTTGTCGCAAAGAGAATAACATTTCGTTCATTCGTTTCTATTGTCCTTTGGAGAACTCACTTGCTCCCAGAAAACCACATCACATCACATCACATCACACTACATAGTAGAGTAGGAGGTGTATCTCAAAAGAATACGACTTGCATAACGGAACCAGTGACTCCTCATGAACTTATCACCTGCCAAAGGCCATCTGACAACTAACTTTCAGAATTGCTTCAGTATGAGGAAACATTGATGGGAATTGGAGCACTGCGCGATACAACACTAAGCCAAAAATTATCCTCTCTCATTCTAATGAATCGTGGGGCTACACACAACACTATGAATGTCAAAACTGTCCGTACCAATACTTTCGCTAATCAATGCGTGTGGTGTTCTGTATCAATGATCTAGTTGAAATCGTAAACAAATGCAGAGTGAGACCAACTTATAGCAGAAAGAAAAAGAACAACTGAGCAAAAGGAACAACTGAGCATTATTAACAAGTGAGTCAAAAAGAACAATAGGGAAAGAACATGTTCAGTTGCTCTTTTTTGCTCACTCACTCATGAACAACCCAAAACTAATACGCAGTGTCATTGCCGACTGTTATCATTACGCAGAGCTCTAATGGGAATGTACAGTCCAATCAATTTAAAATATGCCCAGAGCTATTTACCTTTGTGACATCCCTCGTATATATGGGATTAGGAATGTGTGTGTCTCGGTGATAATCATGTGTCATTGTCACACAGCTTTTATGCTCCTCTTGACGTTCGTTCGTTTGCCTTTTACAGTACTTTTCAACCTTCTCATCTCATTTGCTGAATTTCATTCTCAATCTACTACTACTACAACAAATACTTTGTTGTACTCCATCTTGCCATTTGCCCTTTGAGTAACTCCTCTTTCTTGTTGATGTCCTTTCTGGTTGACTTTATTCCCAAAAAAAAAAAAAAAAAAAAAAACTACAACAACAACAACAGAAACATCAACCAAAATGTTTTTCTTTGTCATTTGATATTTTTCTGTTCGCTTTGGTTTGACTTGAGTTGAATTTAGTTTGGCTTCTTTTCTTTTTTTTTTTTTTGTGTTTTGATGAGGCTACACAAGGTGTTAATTATCTTCCATCCATATAAGCATGTTTTCTATGTCCTTTGGCTCTGACTTAGTTGTTCTCCTCTCCTTTTGCTTAGTTTGGTTTTATGGTATTTTACCTGAGATCCTTTAGTCGAAGCACCTTTTGGCTTGTAGCAAAATTTTGTTAATAATTAAAGGCATGTCAACATGATACTCCATCATCATTATGGTTCTACTAGAATTTTTTTTCTCTTTAATATTTTAAGAAGGAGGATTGAGTTGATTTGAGCTTTGTCACATGTTTGTATTCTTTTAATTAGTGCATAAAGCTGTCTTAATATTATAGTTAATGATATTGTTGTTTCACTATCTGCAACAATACACACACACACACAAAGTTTCCTATAAAAATTAATGACAGAAGGACATAACAATATGCAGGCAGCAGCAGATGTGATATGAGTGAGTGAGTAAGTTTGTGGGTGCGTGAGTTTAGTTCAGATTGATCGATGATCTGCAAAATTTCTATTCAAAAGCTTATAAAAATAAATAGAGGAGGCAGGACACCATCTTCATGAGACTTGAATGTAAGGTGAATAATGTTTTGTTCTCGAGTGATTTATTTTAACTTACAACTTATGTTACAATATACTATATTTTGTACTAAGAGTGTCCTGTTTAATTGTTCAGATTTCATGGGCGTTACTTGCCTTAGGGAAACACACAAACTGAAAATGAAGTCCTTGCACTATTTTTATGTAACAGATTTGTCATATGAGTATAAATTCACATACTTTCTTATATTGTCCCTATGTCTCTTTTCTGGTATTTTTTCTCAATTTTTCTTTTTGTTTCTGTTTCTGTTTTTTTTTTTTCTTTTGTTTGTTCATTGGCATTTGTCCCTTGTCATTGCAAGTACAAACATACATATCTATGTCGACTTGTATATAGGACGACAGCGTTGTTGCTTTATTCTGTTATTTTTCTCTTTGCTTTTTCACTTGTGTTTCTTTCGTTTGTTGCAATCTTACTTTGAGTCATGACAGCACAGACTATTCGACTCGCCAGCCTGACCCAACGATTTATCTTCGACGAATGACTTCAGTGGCTTGGCTGCCTTGCAAAGCGACAAGAAAAGGTCCTTCCATGTTTTCCTTTCTTAGTCTTCTTGTTGCATTCACCTAAAGTTCCACAGTTTTTTTTTTTTTTTTTGCACATTTGCCATTGTTGTAATGTTGAAGACTTCATCAAATCTGCAATGCATGCGTTTTTCAAGAGTACAAGAAATTGAGTGAAAAAATCATAGCATATTTCAGGGCTCTTGCACTATAAAAGTTTAAAATATCCTTTGCTTCGCTTTTCTTTCCTTTCCTTTTTTATTTTTCGTTTTTTTTTTGTTAGCAAAACGTGTTCAATTTAACTCATTTACCAATGTGCCATGGAAAAATTGAAGAGAATAGAAAAAGATTAATCATTTCAACTACTGTGGATACATTTAAAAATCTGTCTTATCCAGTTTCATTAAACAGTGGCTACCAGAAATTAGAAAAAATAGTAGTAGTAGATATATGTGAACATAAGTTTGATGATTCTATAGTTTTTTCCATTTCTATTTTTGTGCTTTTCACTTTTTTTCTTTCTATTTTTATTCTCACATCACATCCGGTTGTCAATTAAGTTGATTCCTTCTTCTTCTTTTTTTTTTATTTTTTTGCAAGTACAAACATGTTTTTTGTTTTATTCATCATCATCGTCATTATCATTATCATCATCATCATCATCAGCATCATCATCATCATCATCATCATCATCATCATCATCATCATCACCATGATGCTTATCGATCTATTTGAGTTTGGCAAATATTAACAAAAAAATTGAAAAAAAAAGAGAAATGAAGGAAAAACCTGTTCAATCTAATTGCCACAAATAAAAGTTTTAGATGCTTCCATTCAGTTTGTGTTTGCTATTTTTTTTTTTTTGATTTTTAATTTACTTAAAATTTTTTACCATTGAATTCAATGATTTCAATTGTAACAATTTGCTGCTGCTGCTTCAAATTACTCATCAATATGATGCATGAATATAAATTAAACAATTACTATTCTACAAGACTTAGTAATCGTTAGATTTTAAGTTAATTTTGTCTACACTCTACGCATCATTAACTTTGAGGAAACAATTATTGCAGTCAATCCTCTAAGAGTTCTGAAAAGCAACTAAACTAAACTAAAACTTAAAATCAATTACATATAAGTGTAGCTTCATACTGACGCTCGATCCAATCTTGTTCATTATTTATTACCGAAACGAATTGTACGAGGGCAGTTCGATTTGATCAGAGTATAAACTTATATACAGATTTGTTTCAACATCATGTGAAATGGACTTTGGACAAAAGAATGGAATGACTTGGGACACCTGGAGCTCACTTAATGGAATAAGAACTAACTAAATGTTCTTACAAGTATCAATTTTGAACTGCAACTGAAAGATGACGAGGAATAAAATATACACGAATATTGGATCATAACTTATGTTGAATCGACCATTGAATCGGATAACAACCACAATGTAGAATGTGAATCGATTCAGTTAGATTCAACAATGAAATCGGCTGTGAATCAAAACAGGGCTGGAAAATTTCTGATAGTGTTGCAAAATTTTCGATCATTTCCATTTAGGAACTGTCATTTTGGAAGACAGACTTCCGCCCTTTTTTTTCTTTCAAACCAAAACAAAAAACAGCTGATCGATCTAGAATCGCCTGTCTGAACAGAAAATCGATTCACATTGAATAGCCTATTAGAAGTAGTTCATATTCGCATGATTCTCTCAAGGTAAACTAACAAAATTGGTATCTACTCCCACTCTATAATCAAATTATTGCATTCTTAGATATATTAAAGGCTAACGAATAGATTCATAGATAAGTGATAGCAATCACCTTTAAAATCATCGGCAACACTTTTTTTTTTTGATAAAGCAGTCATAGGTAGACATTCCTATATACGAGTATATAAGCGATTGATATTGAATGTTGAGGACAAATAATTGAAATAGATGAATCACCTTTGGTTGAATTCACATTGATTGGTCATCTGCTATGAATTCTGCCGAACATAAAAATCTATCGTCGAGGAAGAGAACGTTTTTCATCGTATATATGTATGTATGTATGTATATAGATATAAGCAATAGCGACAAAGGCCATCAGTTCAGGGGAAGAGTTAGATTTGGAGGATTGGAGGGATTTAGAAAAGTGTAGGACCAAACTTTAGCGGGAATCGAATCCGCGATTCTAGAATGTCAGTTGGCTTTTGCATCTTATGTTCCACAGCCCTGCACTAGAAAGGAAAAGACTAGTCAAGCTTGATGCACCATTTCATAATAATCTATATATTTCATTCATTCTGTTCAATACTACTTTTTACCAAGTTTTGAATGTATTCAAACTCACAACTCTCAGTGTGTGAAGTTTCAATGGGTAACACTATGTAACAAACTTCTTAGCATGTGTGAGCTGAGTGATGCAGTTACCGAAACCTAACCTTACCTAACATAATCTAATGTAATCCAATCTAACTTACATATCTCCCTCTTAAAGCTCAGACAATGAATGATGATAATTTGTAATAAATTGTCCATTTGAATAAATTCACTCCATGATGCATTTAAAAGTTTTCGTTTTTTCTCACAATATATTTTATAACTTACGAGTATATTTTCCGGTAAAATGGTTTTTAATATCACACGACGCCACTTTATTTATTATTATTTTTTTTTTTGGTATTTATGATATAGTTGTCTGTAATTCACCTACTAAAGGGAGCCGCATCCGCCTTTAACCATCATGATTAAATTTAGTAGTGTGTGTGTGTGTGTGTGTGTGTGTGTGTGTGTGTGTGTGTGTGTGTGTGTGTGTGTGTGTGTAGTGTGCTTAATAGTGATAATCAGCACTCCACTCAGTTTGTCCGTCTGTATGCTTGCATGTGTGTATCTGTGTTAAACTCTTTATTATTATTATTATCATTTTCATATATATTTTTTTTTCTTGGTATTCAACATCAATAATTTATGTACTCAGTTACTCGTAGATTATGATTTATGTCTGCTGCCGATGAAGAAGCGTAAAAGTAGTGAAAAAAAAACCAGAAGAAAAAGAAAAGAAAAGTATATTGTTACGTTGGATGTATATCCTGGTACGCATCCTCCAGCTGCTTACTTCATAACTCATATATTCATACATATACTCGAGGTAAGTATAAGAGTTCTCCACTCATATCTTAATAAATGTAGTAAGTAGTAAGCGGATGTGGCAACCTTGTTGCTCTTGTTCACTGCTATTATTTGCTTAAATTGTAATAATTCATTTTATATACACTCACGCTCTATACTTCTTGCTACTTTTTTCTTAACATTTCTTTTGCTTTTTATACTTCCTTGGTGGCCCTGGCCTTACATTAAAAGCATTTAAGTAGTCCTGAGTGGAGTTGGAAAGCCTTGATATATTGTTAATATGGAATGAAATGGAATGGAATGTGAGTAGTAAATTTGTGGCAAATGGCAATGAAGATGAACAGTGTTTTTGTTATCTGTGGCATGTTTGTTCTTTCTCTATTTATTATAATATATTTCCTTTACTCCTCTTACTTCATATGAATGAATTGTGTTTAATTGTAGTTGGATGTCTCCTTAAAGAATTTAGCATTCATAGTCTTGTTTTGTTTTCCAATCTAAATAAACTTGCATGCTAAGAAATTATTTTTTTTTTATTCTTCACTAACATTTCTTTCTTTTAGTTTCTAACAGAGAATCTTCTCTGGAAGAGTGAAGTGAAATCAATTCAAGTATTACGAGAAGAAGAAAAACTTGGGTAATTGAAAGTTTTCCCATAAAAATTTGTCGCTACAACTTTGAACAATCAATGGCGTAATTTTAGCATCCTTTGGTCTCATTCACATTCCATTGCCATTTGCACTCATCGCTTCATTCCTCATTGCTCATTCCTCATTCCTCATTGTCTGTTTTTCTTCATTGAAAATGTATCCTTGTGTGGTATGAGATTCTATCTATGTATCTGTACAAATCTAAGTACTATATGTGTCTATGTGTATTTATGCATGCCTGATTGCATTGAAGAAAATTCATTCATTTTCTTCTTTCCATTTTTTTTTAAACTTTAAATTTTTGTTCCCTTTTGGCCAATTTGTGTGAAAGTGCGATAAAATGTTGTAAATTTACTAAAAGTTTTCATTACATTTTTGTTTCATTTTTATCGTTAAACTCACATTTAAAATTTAAATATCTTTTTGTATGTATGTAAGGCGAAAAAGAAATTATATTGAAGTAGAGAAATGAAGTTTTAAGTTTCAAGTGTCGGTGCTTTGTGGTTTGGTTTTACTAGCTTTTTGATTGGTTTTAGTTTTACTTTTTTCCTTTTTTTTTTTTCTTTTTTTTGTTCTACTGAAGTAGAACTGAGAGTATCTTTTTATGGTTATTTTGTGGCTAACAACAATTGTGTGGTTTGTATGATTTCTCATTATTTTATTTTATTTTATTTTATTTTACTTAATTTTAATCGTATTAAAATTGTGTTAATATTTAATCGCCTTAAAGTATTATTATGAAGCACTTCAACTGTTAAATACATTCAAGTATTAAGTCTTTGATTGCATATCAATTAAATGGGTATCTATAAGTGAAGAAGAGCTTAACTACTTAATTAGGTAAGTCAAAATTTATGTTTCCATAACATCGAACAAATACAATTTTTATTTATAAATAACTCTCGTTTAGCACAACCTCATTCACACGACCTCAGTCTAACACATATTTATTTGCTCACTAAAATTAAGATGAAGGCTTCAAAGATATATCACCTTGAGTTGTTAATTGAAAATGCTATAAATGATGAAAAGAATTCCATAACAAATGACAGAAGTTTCGAAGATATTGAGGCTATTGAAGGCTTAATTCGCAGGATAATTTAACAAGGTGTTTTCCAATTGTAATGAGAATCTTTCACAGGATTAAGACAATTTGAAACAATTTTGAGAAATTTTAGTCCCAAAAAGTCTCTGAGCAGATTCCAATTGCAGATTCTGCAATGAAAATTATGAAATTTTATGGCAAATGTTTATAAAATCTGAAGCATTCATAAGAAAATTAAATCAATTGAAAAATATCTGTTTACTTATATTGAATCCCCTCACCTAAGTTCTTCAAAATTATGTATACTTTTGTAATGCAGTGAACATACCTTTAGGTCTCTTAGACTATGGGCAAATTTTGTCGTAAAATATGTCACAAAGAAGAATAAAACAACAACAAAGATATTAAAGTGAACTTTGCATGGGACTTACATCTTCCAGCAAACAGAGATATCAGCTTCGAATTGTTGTTTTGTAGAACTTGTTTCTAATTTCACAAAGATAATGACAAATCAAATGATATTTTAAAGGAGCTAAATCGCAAGAATTACCACTTTTGCCATCACGACCTCTTTCTTCTTAAGTGGAGCAGACTTTGACTCAGTAAAACAAGAATTTTTAATAGGCGTTAGCATATTTTTATTAAGCAACAATGTAATTAGACATAAGAAAACCTAAACTAATATTTCACAATTAAATAAACATAAAAAAAAAAGAAAAAATTTTAGGCATTAAGAATTTATTATTGTAAGTAGTTTGAAGATGCAAGTAAAAGTTCGGAAGCCAACAAAGATAGGTTTTAATAAATATTTTACAATTAAAACATTTACTGATACAAAAAATATTAATAGGAAGTTTGAAAATTCTTTAAATAAGTGGTAGTAAAGGTAATAATATTCTATTTAGTATCTAAATTTATTTTTTTTTCTGAATTTTAAGGAAATTGTATAAAAAATATATAATTCAATCATAAACCTTTTGGTGAGCAATCTGTTTAACGCTTGTCATCTTTCATTTAAATAAATAAATTAACATTGCTATTATGGTGTCTTATTGATAGTTCGAAACTCAAGAGTCAGTGATTCTCTTAGAATGAATTGTCAAGAAATATTGTGATATCATCAAAACCTCGAAAAAGTCACTTCTATTAAAATGTTTAATGAAATATTCACAAATTTCTTAACTTGTAAGTGTTGAAATGTGGACATGCTGTGAATGCTCCCATTAACTGAGAACAATTTAACTAGGAAATTTAATTTAAAAGAAATTTGTATGCTTAAGTAGAGTGATAACATCATTAATTCATTTTCAAGTCAATTTCAAATATTAAACATATCAAAGACATCTTATTTTTAAATCAAAAATTAAGCAAAATGTTTGAAAATTATACTTATAATTCCTTGAAAGACTTTAACTCTAAACCAAATGAATTTATCAGATTTCAAAAGATGCGAGAATTTTTTGTGCTTTAGAATTTTCTCAGAAATCTGTGCAAACTCATTCTACTTACGATTGAATCTTTAAAAATCATACAATGATAAATGAAATGCGAAACCAAAATCACCAACACCAAATAGCAAACAACAAAAAAAAAAAAACAGAACCAGAACAATAACAATAACAAAAGCAATGTGTTGTGATGAAATTGTAGCTGAAAAAAGCAAAAAAAAAAAACCTAAGCAAAAGAACATGAAAATGGCGATGACGCGTCACAAATTTTGCGCTGAACAGCAGACAACGCGGGCAAACCATAAAGACTACACACACACACACACACACACACACACACACACACACACACACACACACACACACACACACACACACGACAAAAAATAAACGCAAGCGTAAATGATATGAAGACATAACAACAAATTGAGGTTAGCTTTTCACATCACCCAAAATCATCAGAATCATCAGAATTACCAGAATCACCAGTTCCACTACCAATAATAACAACAACAACAACAACAACAACAACAACAACAACAACAACAATAACAACAGTAATAATAACAAAAATAAGAAAGGCCACAAAAAAACAAAGAATAAAATATAAAATAAAATAAAATAAAATAAAATAAAAAGTCATGATGGAAATGGCAACTAAAGAGGATTCCATATGAGCTAAAATTTGCTTTGCTTTGGTTTTGGTTTTGTTTTTTTTCTTCTGCTTCTGCTTTTGGTTTTGTTATTTTGTTGTCATCCACACTTTGACCAAATAGAAGAGGGAAAGGATAGAAAGGAGACACTAGAAAAAGGATATGTAACCCAATCTGAGGCAGCTTAACACGTTCAACGATACACAACATAACGCCGCACTCACACAAACAAATAACCATCATAAACAGAGAATCAGACACATGAGTGTCCCTTTTTTTGTATTATTTGAAGGTTTAAGGATGTGTGATTATCACTACTACCACTCTCATTGTGCTTCAGGGTCAACTTTATGTTCAAACATTTGTCTCGATTAATTTTGGGAAATTTTAAAGTTTTTACCCAACAAGCGTAAATATTGTGATAAATTAGATTTTGTTAACTTTCCTCGAAACATAGAAAATATTGTACATATTTAAGCAAACATTTAGAAGGAATTTTCCCCACTCTCCATTTTTAAACTCAATGTAAAAGTTTTTCCAAAGACTGTTCTACTTTATACTTTACTCTTCCCTTATCTCAAGTTGTTCCTGTTGTTGCTGTTGTTGCTGTTGTTGCTGTTCCTGCTGCTGTTGATGATGAAGATGAAGAACAATACCAAGTACTCAGTGCAAAAAAGATGCAAACAACAAAAGTAAAATATAAAATGAAACAAGACGAAAGGTGTCAACAATGACAAACACTTTTGCTCTCATTGTTCAAACTGTTAAAGATGATGACAATGAACAGAATGATGATGATAACAATGAACGTAATGATGATGATGACAATGGTGATGGTGATGGTGATGAGGATGGGGATGACGATGAAGATAAAGAGTTCCATTGCGGGTTAAAGTTCGTTTTGCCTCAAGAAATCTTGTTTCTTGTTGCGGCCATGTTATTTTAACTTTTTGTGGCATAAACTTACCTCATTCTTGGTCTGTCTTTGTTTCACTAGTATCTCTTGTATTTCTAAACCAGAGGTTTTCAAACTGTGGTTCCATTATTTGTGAGGGATGTCCACAAATCAATTGTTGCTTCATTTACTTTACATATCCAACTCTTAAACATTCATTATTTTGATTAAGTGGCCTTAGCGGAGTGCGGGCCTATCAAAAAATCTATTTATTACTCCAAAATTAGTAAGAGTTTCCACCACTTGCTCCTTTAAACGAAAGCACGGTCATGTTCTTTGTCACCGCCCCAATGCTTCCTGTTCATATTCATCTATTCATTTTGGCAGCTAAATGGTGTTGAGTTTTCTTGAGATTAAGCCTCGTAGAAAGGTCTTTTAGACTCACAGCGCTTTTTACTGGTCATTGGTGTGTTGGAACTCACGCGGAGAGACTCCCTTCAGGAGCCTTTGTCGAAGTTGTGGAAACGTAAAAGAAAAATAATCAATCACTCACTTTCTATGTCAATGCCCAGCGCTGGCAAGAACTAGAAATAAGTAACTGGGTATATATATCATCGATAACCTCTCGGACTGTTCGGTCACATATTCGGGTTTAGCAATACTGATTGTGTTCGGTGAGGAAGTGGTTTCAAAACTTGACTTAAGTGCCAATTGGTCTTTTAGTGGACTATACAAGTCAGGCACGGTAACCAACCAACCAAGCCCCGTAGATCAAGATGGGCTCTAAATTTTTAAAAACATTTGCTAAGAAAATGGGACTGGAAGATCAATATACAGGAGTATTAAATTGAATGTAATTTGTTGTTGTATCTCTTTAATTTAAGCTCTTAACAGGTAGATACCGCCAACTTTCTTTACTTCGTCCTCAGCTTTCTTTGATCTTGACGATAATTGGTTACGAAGACAAATGTCTCCGATCCAAAAACTTATTGAACTAGATCAATAACAGGAGCCTTATTAGGCTTTTCTTTTTGGGTCTCAACGAGCTTGTTTGCTCCAAAAAGTGATTACTTATGTAGTTTAAGACCCACTGTCCGAATCCATTCGCTTGACATGAGACAAGACGACAAGAATTATTGTTATTTACGAGTAAATATTTATGTGTATTTCTGTAGACTTGTTGTTTGTTAGATTGCCACATAAACTTTAAAGGTTCTTTGCCTCTCTCATCAACAACAACAACAACGAGAAGAAAATGATATAAAAGTCTACAGGCGAAAATGAAAAAGGTGTGAGTGTTTTAACGATTGCAAGCAACGCAATCCAATATGCTAGCAGCTGAGCTCTTAAGATTCGCGTACTAAAATTACTTACGCTTATTTATGGCAATGGCTCTACTACGTTACAATACTTATGGTACAAACAAACCTCAATGAGATACCTTACCTATACTTGTTTAGTATCTGCTTAGTAAGTACTTACATATCGGGATCATGATAGCGAATTCCTCCTACACACAAAATGTGAATCAATCACATGCATTATGTGCCCCCAATTTTATGACTCCCCAAGCTCAAACTCATTTCCTTCAACTACGTTTCTAGTACACTGAACCAAATGCGCTACAAATTTTTTATGTCGACAGTTTTATTTGCCGCGCACTTGCAACAAATTTCATTTTCATTTTCATTTTCATTTTCATTTTCAGACGCAGGACATCGCTTCACTTTTTCACTTTACTTTGAAGTTTAACATTTCCTTTTCACTGCATACTACATACAATTTTTTTTGTCCTGTTGTTTTTCTCATTCTTTTTCTTTTTCTTCTTCTTGGTTTTTGTTGTTGGTTATTTGGTCCTTTTGGTTTTTGGTTTTTGGTTTTATGGTTCATACCAAGTAAACCCAGTTATAGAGTTAGAGGCTTGTGATTCCCTTACTTTCTTCGCATTTCTGATTTTATTACGCCAAAGGCTGATGATACTCATTCGTTCCTTCGTTCCTTCATTCATTCGTTCATTCATTTGTTCTATCGTTCGTTTTCATGTTGTTTTAGTATATTTGTAGTATATAGTAGTATTGTATTATAATATATGGTAGACTTGTGCAACAGCTTCAAAAGTATCTTCTTCTTAAGGTGCCTAAGATGGGGCGATGGTGATGGTGATGGTAATGGTGAGGGTTAGAATAAATGAAATGTGTTTATGTGTTTCTGTTGCTTGACTTGAATAGGCAAAAGCTGTTGACATTATTAACATTGCGCTTGGCATACTTAGATTGCTTCAAGTTGTTTGGTGTACAACAAGTGCATGTGGCAAAGTTCAAAACACAGACAACAGAATTCAAAACACTGTGAAAAGGTTAATAGATGGAGGATCTCTATACAACACAACTCAACACAACAACTAGGTAACAAATGAAATATAATTTATTTAAGGTTTATGTAACTTTACTTACTTAGATAGATAAATATACTTAGAAATATTCATGGGGTAAGATAAGAGTGGTTCTATTTATTGTAAATAAGTAAGTCAATGATTGATACTACAATATTAACTTTATAAGTTGAGTATGAGTATATAAAAAATTACAATTTAAGATTATAAATTCTGTACAAAGAACCCAAAACATAATGACACAGTTGATTTACTTTTAGGGAAGGTTAGATGATTCGATTGATATTTCGATGATTCGATTCGAATTGAGGTCAAGTTTACTTAGAAACTTTTCATGAACAAATGCTTTAACATACTTAGTGTTATAATAATAATCTTAAGTATATTAGCAGTTCAAAGTTTACCAATGTAATCCAACATCTATTTATCTATAAAATCAGTGTGTTTTGTACTTTAAATTTGAATATATTCAAAGGCAACTGAATTAATTGAACTATCCAGCTATGTTCTTTCCTGTCGCTCTTGATTTGTATAAAAATATGTAATTTGAATATTTAGTTACTCACATAAGTAATCAGTAATCAGTTTAGAACTGTAATTATGAGGCATGTCGCTATCAACGAGTAAATTACTTAACTTAGTTTACTTGTATGTGAGGAGTCAGAAAGAAAAGCCAATAGACAATTGCTTCAATTGTCTTCATGAAAAAACTGCATGGCTTTTAGGAAGTTGAAGTACTCGAAAATGCTGCTGACTTTTATCATAAAGAAATGAACACTTTTCCTCTGATGTCATAACTAAGCGATACCTGATTGATAGATGTATCGCTTTAATATGTTTTTTGGAAACGATATTCTCTTTACTAAGCTTGTGGTCTTAAAAGAAGTGAATATTAGGTGTTTTATTTAGGGATGGATATCGACCAACAAAACATCGATTAATGACATCAATCATTATTTTTTTTTAATAATTAATCGATACACCAATTAATGTTTAAAAATCGATTAATCGTCAATTTCGGAAAAAATCAACTACTGACGAAGGTTACAAGTCCTTAAAAATCATGTTAACAATACTTTGAATGATCTTGAGTTCCAGTCTTTCCCTCTTTGTGAAAAACCACTTTCTACAAAGCGGTGTTAATCAGAGGTCAACTCACTGTCGCTGCAATTGATGAAGAAAAACTGGCACCAGGAAAGAGACTTAGCAACAATGTTGTCAGGTGCAAAAATCCTCATCTTATAAAGTGGAGTTTATGGCTCCTTCTTCGTTAGTAACTTGCCGCGAATAACCTCATATTTCTTGAACTATCGCTTGGCTTTCATGTTGGAGCGCTAATAAAAAAGATTTGTAAATAGTTCGATTTGGTTCCCCAAAAAGTAGAACACAGTGCAACGGTGGCATTAACATTGACCTAAGTGAAGTGTTTTTTATCAATTCTACGTTTCTATCAAGACACTTGTCTATTCAAACTTATTTGAATATTACAAAACAAATAGATGAAATTCCGTAAAATGAAGTCATTAGTAAACAGCTAACATTGTTTACATTGGAAGGAATATTAATATTTCAGTCCAAAATCCAAGACTTATAAAAGCACATAGTTCTGCTCCGATCACATAACGCTGATTCTATTGAGATTAGCAATTGAGAATTCAAATCTTCATAGTGCAGTTAAAGAGGAACCAATTGTTTAATTTATACGTATAAGATAATTGGGGTCTATGAAAAGCACATTCAGTTCATTCAATTATTAATGAATGACTCAAATATTATTTATACGAATTATTGGTTGTTTTTTTTTTTAAAGGATTTGCTATCCAAAGTTCTTGAATTCTATAAGTAAATTTTTTGGACAATTTTTATAAAAAAATGCAAATTTTCTTCAAATAAAATTATATTTGTAATTCAATGAAATTTCTTTTCTTTTCTATATTTTTTCACAGTGTTTATTTTCTTGTCAGTCATGCAAATTTTCATTATCAACAAATATCGAAAGAAAATACATACAATGAAATCAAATACACAAATCATGCTTAATTTTAGTGCTCATTAACAATTTAGATTTTCTACTTATCTAACATAGACAGAAATGCTTACAATATTTATTCAGAAATCAAATTAAATTATGTCAAGTTTCATTTTGTCCGATTTCAATTTTTATTTTCAATTTTAACTGACAGTTTTCTTTTCTTCTCCACTTGTCCAGTTTTTCATTTTGAATTTTTCTTGTTGTCGTAAACCAATTTCCCTCAATAAACACAAAATACTGAAAATATTCTATTTATTGTAGTTAAGCTGCAAATAATAAAATGAGAAATAAAATTGGAATAAATGAATTGAGTGAGTGAGTTTCTTTATTTGTTGTTTATTGCAATTGTTGATTGCTGTGAGTGTTGCAAGTTCCATAAAAAAGGAAATATAAAATAGTAAAAAAGAAAAATTGCAACGATATAATAAAAGATAAATGGTGAATGATAAAAGGAAATTGCAAAGTAGTATGATTTTTTTTGTTGTATTAACATTTAAAGAAAACCTTACTCACAATCGTTGCAATACTTTTCTGATAGTAAAGATGTTAAGACTTGATTTAAAAATAATACAATATATATTTGTAAATAAAATTGTAAAGTGGCATCAACGTTTTAATTTCAATTGTGGTTAAATTTGGAAAAAACGAACGAAAAACAGCAAAAAAAATTGTTAACCCATTTTAAAAAAGTCAAAGTAATTAAACGAAAAAATTGCGGGTCAGAATGAAAAAATAAAAAAAAAGTTACATTCTGAAAATTAACATTTATTTTTTATTGCAATTGCTGTAACGCAACAAGAAACACAAAACAAGGACATAGTACAACAGAACAAAAAACAATAACAAAAAATAATGAATGAAACAAATAAGGATGAAGCGTCGCTTGATAAAAAATTATTCCAGCTCATGCCAGCCAAGGTACCTACTACGTGTATGTATAATCAAATGCATCTGTGTATTGTATCTAGATATACGAGTAAGTATCATAGAGGGAGGAAAGTTTGTTCTACACTCATGGCTAAAATAATAAGCACATCTTCATGACTTTATGATACTTTCAATGACAATTTGTAACATCAATTTAATCATCATTTAGTCATATAATGCACCTATTCAGACCCCTTATCAGCATAAGGGGGCAATCCATCAAGAGAATAGTAGTAAAATTGGAAAAAAAAAAAAAAAAATTATGTAGATGGGCGAAGTAAGCGTTGCACGCTTGAAGAATTGATTATAACCTCTCGGTCTATTGTTAAAATTATGCTTCGCTCTTTATTTTCTTTTCAGAATGTTCTATATATATTTTCAATATATTCGTTTGACTAGGAAAATGCTTCTAGTTTCAACATATTACTATATGATGCAAAAATCGTCGATGACAACTATGATACCCATATTTTCACTTTTGGTTCATTGTAGTTTTCATCAATTCAATTAAATGGAGAATACATTCCCTATATTTCCTAAATATCTCTTAAGAATACGAAAGCGGCATCTTTTTTAGTTTACCATAGATTTTTAGGATATTGTTTGGTTCTAAGAAAATTCACTATTTATTTTGTCCATGAGTGTAGTTGAAGCTGTGTGCAATATTTAACAACTCACATAACTACTACATGTACTACTACTATATGTACAAGAATCTATGTACATATGTATATGTTATAGTATACAATGACATGTGAATATATCACACCAAAACTCAAACTTACTTTTACTTTTCTTTTCATTTTTATTATGTATATTTTTTTTTCTCCTATTTTCTACAACAACTATTTGCTCTACTGTGTGCATTCATGGTTCGAAGCTTTTGAATAATTGTGCAACAGAGTGTGGTATGCATTTTATATAAACTCCTGTTTTTCTTATTGTTATTGTTGTTATTGTTATTGTTGCTAAATTAAAAAATGATTTAGCTACTGAACAAATTGAGTTCGTTTACAAATTTTATTTAGCTAACTGCATGTAATTTAATTGTTTCCTTTCTACTAATTTTACATTCATTTTACTAGCTTCTTTTTCTCTTTTTTCTTCTTTATTTTCAATATTAATTAAAAGTTGTTTTTCCGCGAAACATTCACCTTGAATTGTAGTTGTTTGCTTTGTATTAACTGTTAATAATATTTTACTAGAACAAAGTCAGTATAAAACTTATGTTGTAAGTTCAAGTTACTTTCATATGTAGACAAACATTTCACATGGAAATTCATTAAATTCATTGAAATGAAGAAAACATACATGAAATTAAAATTACAAAGATTTCATTGACTAAGAAACCTTGAGATCAAAAGGTTTTTGTATAACAAATTTGAACATATTCTAATATATCTAATTATATGGGAACTCAAGTTTAATAAATTTTTATGAAGTAGTCAATCCAAAATTCAAAGAACAATTTTAGGATCTATGTAGATTAAATGTTTTAGAAATAAATAACGATATCCAAAAAGTTCAGCACATGACAGCTGACTCTTCTAAGCTGACGCATAAACACACAGAAAAAAAATGCTCATCATTTAAATATTAAGCAGGGAATTCACATGCGAATTTGTTAGTCGAACTTGTTTGTCGAATAAAAATTTATTTCCCCACTAAATAGACGAACATTACTCATGAACATCATTTGCTATAAAATTTCGGTGAGTAAACTTGAAAAAATGGCAGAGGAAAGTGAGAGAGTGAGTTTCTTTTTTTCACCATTTCCATATTAGATTCCTTATCAAATTGTTGCTACTATTTTAATAGTTTATCCCACGATTTATTGCGCAAATGTTTATTTTTATACTCCTCCTTTTTATGTTGCCACAATTCTGGCTTATTTTGGAAGATTTCGATTTCTTTGCTCATTTTGGCACGTCTTCTCTTTAAAAATATTTTTCACAAATGATGCTCGTGCAATCTTTGCCATCTATTGACGAACATGTTTGAACGAACACACGCAAGATAGAAACATTTCTATTTTTTGCGAACAAAACGATGAGCACTAAATTCTGTCGCGAACACCCCCAGTAACGTTGAATTTTTCTTCGAACACAACAAGTTCGACGAACAAATTCGAACGTGGATGGCCTGGTTTAGTCAGATGTCTTGTTTATAAAAGTAACACATGACTTCTCTATTAAAACGATCTTTGAAAACTTTATTTAAAGTTGTTTGAGATCTCAATTGGAATCCTTCATATTGGATGGAAATAAAATTGTATTCTCATTTTTGAAGTTATTGTTTGGATAGCTAAACAGTTGATACAATATTAACTATTGATTGTCTTCTTAAAATATCTTTTAGTGCAAACAAATAATAAATAGATTGATTTCGAAAAGTAAGTCCTGCATCACTAAGGTAATGATCGACATCATTATCACAAAATCAAATTGACGAAGTATTGATGCATCTACAAAATAAAGAAGTATACTCGTATCTTATAAAAATCTTGAATCACGTATGTAAAAAAGAGCTAAAAATCAGATGGTCCCTGCAAAATCATTAAAAGTAAGAATTCTCGAACACTAATAGCCACTGCTTGGGCGACAAGACTGTTTAGGAGAAAAAATTGGCTACGAAGAGATGAGCGCTCAAAAGGAACAATCGATTAGACGCCAGCTGCTGCAGAGATAACATTTTTTTTTCTTTATAATCTGCTTCAACATTTTGTTATGCTTGACTAAATATTAACGAGGCCGCATTTAGGTGTGTGGGGGCCCGGGGCAATGAAGAAAGTGGGGGGCTTACTTTTCTGAGTGATGAGAAAAAAAAAATCAAAAAGAATATTTGTGGAGTCCTCAAAGTGATGAGTGTTCAAATTTCAAGAAAGTAAAAAAAAAAAAAAAAATTCAATAAAAACATGACTTTGGATCCAGGTTTAGTGTATTGCGTTTAGTGAGAAAAAAAGATCTCTGGCTCAAAACTGAGAGACTAATTTGGATACATACAGACAGACAAACGAACAGACGGACATGGTTAGATCAATAATATATAGCTGTGTCAACAAGTCAGAGTAGCTTATTTCGAAAATTGAGTGAATTGAGTTTGAACGCTATTATTATTAACCGCTTCAATACACGTAATTTGGTTAAACATTTTTCTAAAAATATGGTATAGAATCATAGTTACATATAGTTTACCCTGACCACTAGAAATTCGTACACCTACGTTTTTTTTAACAAATCCAATTTTCAAACTCTTTTAAACAATTATTGGAATAAATAAACTAAATAAAATGTATGCTTGTTAGAAAGGTTGTGAAATCTACTTTTATAAAAATATTTTACAAAATTTATTTAGCATGTATTTTATTTTTTATAATTTTTTTTGTGTAGCATCTTATAAATATGAAATGAAATCAAACAGAAATTTCTTTATACACAAAATGGGCAATATCTCAAAACAACGATTTTCGACATAAGCGCTACTCTGACTTGTTGACACAGATAGACTTTATGAGGTCTCCGATGTCTTCTTCTGTGTTTTACAAACTTCATGATAAACATATAAAACTATTCACTGCGTGAAGAGTATAAAAAGGAGTGTGGAGAACCGGGGCTCCGCCGAAATGATAATCGCAAAAAAAATCAACTGATAGATTTGATTTTTATCAAAAAGTTTTCTTTTTTCTTTATACGCAAACAATAAACTTTAACGACAACAAGAACAACAAACTGTGTACCAATAAACAATAAAAGTGGAATAAATTATTAAATTCAAAATATTTCGGATTTTGTAGTAGTTGTAAGTTTCAATTTGAAACAAATCTAATACTTTGGATCCACCATTTTCAAAACACATTTCCCAAATGCTTCGGTTGACAACACAATCTGCAAGTCGCATCTTAGTTTCTGTAATTTGGAGTTTCGCTTTAATGCAGCCGATAACCAACAGGTGTATTAATTTATTGCAGCTTAATATTAATAAACTCGTTGAATGAAAAGTGTTGAAGACTTTTCCTTAAACTAACCCATATGCTGATAGGAACTCACATGATGCACTTATGTAGCCAAAACTAACAGTAACCACAATTCAAAGAATTCTAACCTAATCTCACTACATAAAATAATAATACTAGAAGATTCAATAAAGAACATATTTATAAACTTTAAAAAATAAAAGCTTAGATTAATTTCGTTTATATTGAAGAAGACACTCTAAAGTGATTGTAAGTTGTATGAGTAGCCATAATAATTTTATAGTGTTTTTGAAAAATGTTCACCATTAAAGGGAAGAAGTAAAATAAAAAACTTTCCTTTTATATTCGTTTTTTTTTTTCCACTTTTACAACTCACTAAATAAATATGACTTTCAGTAAGATCAAAAATACACAAACACACACACACACACACACACACACACACAGACTCACAGAGACTATGATATCAAGTAATGACCCACATTCCAAAAAAACTTATACAAACATACACACACACACACACACACATACACAAACACGTGGAGTGATATAAATGAATGAATGAAAGGACGAAGGAACGGATGCTTGATGACTGCACTTAGAATGTGAAACAAAATGGGGATTGAATGGGAAGTAGAAGTCTAAGTCGAAGTCGAACTAGAAGAAGGAAGAAGGAAGAAAGTGTAGAAAAAAGCTGAGCCACAGCAGTAGCCAGTAACGGAAGTATAAAAGTAAAATTGTATGTGGCCACTTGTGATGAAATGATGGAAAAGAGTAAATGGGTAAATGGGTGGTGGACATACTATTGTAGTATAAGGTTGATGATTTGCTGGACAGACTAAAAACCAAATACTTAAAATGTCATTCTCTTTGGTTCGCTCAAATACTAAAATGTCCTTGTGTTTAACCATTCATTCGTTTGTTCTGTTGTCCGCCCATATTCTTCTTAAATTACCTCATAAAAATCTCTATTCTGACTAGAAACTATAGAAAGAAAGTATCACTACACAGTGAATGTGATGATATTGGTTTGAGATGCATCTTTTATACTTTTTCTCTTCCTTTTCTTGGTATCCAGTATCTTTTTATACTTTTTATGTGTTTGCGATTTTCATGCCGGAAGTGTCATTATTTTTTGTGTATGAGATTGAAAGGCTTAAATGACAGGATATGTTATCCTGTGTACACAAGCGTACATACAAGTTGTTAGTGTAGTCAGAGGTTAAGTGTTTGACAAGGATTTCTACACAGATTTTTTAACACTTTTTATCTCCATTTAAGTTTGGATTTCAAAGAATTTCTATTCTTTTCACTCCATCTATCGTCTTTTCTTTCTTCTAAATTCAATTATGTAATAAAGAATTTCAAAAATTTTTTTTTTTTAGTTTGAGGAATTTTCGCTTTTCGAAAGAATTCTTTCTTAATGTTGTTCGAATGTACAATACTAAATAAATATAAATATTGAAACTTTATTTATTGTTATTTACAATGGTAACCATGTTCATGCTCCTCTCAATATATTGAAAGTATTTTTGATTCATAACATAGAAAAAGGACCCCAAACTGCCACGTGAAATTTGCTTACATCGACTAAACAATGGCATTGTTTTGTTTTGCCTACTTTTGGGCGCGAGCACAATCACACAACGAAACCAAAGAAGAATGAATGACTGAATGAATGAATGGGAAAAAAGAAAGGGGAAAATAGAACTAGATAGATAGATTTAAGGATATTTGTATTGGTTAAGTGCGAGCATGTTTGAGCATAAATAAAATAAAAATGAGTTCTATTTTAGGCAATTTTGCCTTATTTCCTCATTTCAATTTTCCATTCGTTCTTTTTGTTTTTCTTTCTCGCTTCCTTGCTATTTATCATAAATAATTGCGAGCGTCCATAGTAATAATATTGATTCCGGTCTGGGATTTGGTCTTTGGTTTCAGTTTGACCAAAATATCCAAATGTCCAAAGGAAAAATAGAAAGAAGAAGAAAGAAACTCCCATCCTAAATTAGCAGCAATTAATTATATTTTTGTAAGGGTTTTCATTTTTATTCTGATTCCGATTCTAATTGTGATTTTGTTTTTTCATTTTTATTTTTGTTTTGGGTTTAGTTTGGTCTCATTTTCGATTTGTTTGAAATTTTATTCACGCGGCTTGTTACAGCGGAAACGGAAATGTTCTGGGTTCTGGGTCCTTATTGTATCAAAGAATCAAGGTAGGGGAATTGTGTCCTTTGAGACAATGAAATATCTACAATTAAGGCATTGTTGCTATTTAATTTATTTTCATTTTGGGAGAACCGTAAACATCACACAGACAATGGGTGGGGGAAAGAAAGAAGCAGAAAGTTCATTAGAGATAAGTTTTTGGCCTAAAACATTAAATTGGCTTATCTAAGTTAATTTTCGACAACAAACAACAAAATGAGACATAACACAAAAAGTTGAAATCTATTTTGTGTGGTTTGATGTCTTTTGTTTTAATAAGCAACGATTTGATTACGCATACTTTATTTAAATAAAAATAAAAACACATTAAATAATTAAAAATGATATAAAATAATAGGAAACATTAAATTTTTGCTCAACTCTCCACTCAAATAATTTTAATAAAAATTTCTATTCCAGGAATCATTTATAATTTTTATTATGTGATAATAAGAAATATAAAAAACAGGACCCTTAAATAAGATTAGATTAGAAGGATGGCGGAAAATACGTTACTGCGGACACGAATTGTGACAACCCCAATACAAATTACAGTTCTTCCGAGATTCTGGATTCTGCTTCACAACTCTGTAATGTCCCGTTAAGAAGCCTTAATACCTTTCAGTGTAAGTCCCAGTATTTCATAAGTTTTTATTCAAGACCTCTAAGCGACTCATATAGAGGTTTGTGTAATAAAATTTATCATTTGTAGATGTGAGATATGTGAGATTTAAAAATATATTTCGATGCTGATCAAGGAACAGCCTATCTTTGGAATGAGCAATTGAGAAAGAAGAGGAATACGACAGATGATTGAGGAAGAAAAGGAAATACAAAAGTGAAAAAAAAACAATTGAAAAAGTTGGTCCCTTGTTGGAAACTGGTGATCGCCTGGGAATGGCAAAGCCGCTTTATAATTCTTTGCAGTGGCTTCGGATTGTTTGATTTAGCCAATCAATGAATTAAGATACTTATTTTGAGGATGACACTGTTTTGTGTTACGAAATATACATTTTTAATTAAGTACAAGAAGAAATGCAACAGAGCAAATTGAAGTTGTTGTTGCAGCGTTAATTGCTTAGAATATTATAATAATAATATTGCTTATGTCAACTGTCTAATGATTGCTTTGTTGTTGTTAGTTCTTTATATGCTTGTTACTTTATGACTCTAAACTTAGAATTGTTTACAGTTCTGCTCCCTACAATACTAAGGAGCCATCCACATATTACGTTTTTTTAGATATCAACAAGTGACGTAACAAAGCTTATGACCGCCACCCTCCCTGCCACAGGTGGTCACACTTTGTTGACTACCTCCCACACTCATAGCGTGTGAAAAATAGTTTACAGTGTGTAGTCAGTTGCATCAGTTGCTTTTCAAATGTTGAAAGTAGTCAGTCGAAATGGATAAAATGAAGGAGGAAAGGTTAATTTTGGTTTTCATCGACATATATCATTCACTACCAATTCTGTGGGGCTTTAAGAGTAAAGATTAGTAAAGCAATTGTGTACAATGTAGAATACAAAGTGTGAAATGTATGTGAAAAGTATGACATGCAATAATATTGAAAGTCTTTGGCCATTTTTCACATCCATTGAAACAGAGATACTCATAAAAACTGAAAAATCAAATTTATACCTTGGTGTTCCTTGCATTCATTCTCAGTTAAAAATGATCAAATTATTGCCTCAATATTGTTATACAAATGTACTTGTCCAATAATGTTGTTGTGTGTCTCTACAGACCATTTTAATCTTAGCAATCCAATGAAACCCAATGCAAGGGAAAACTTTATGAACATGGAAATTTCAATTGACTCACACTATTATAATCAAAGTTTAATTGTGAGCTCAACTCAATTCAATGCAACTGAACTGAACTCTGTTTAACTTATTGTTTTCACCAAGTTTTATTACTCATTTTTTTTTGCCAATTGAAAATTAATTAAACCTTGATTACGTACAATAAGTTGATCGTCATCATTCTGGCCATTGTCATCCTTATTCAGGAGTCTCAGATATCCTTTTGGTGTTTTTATCCATTTTCATTAATTCTGTTTGCATTTTCCTTTCCTGTTCCATAGCATCGAGTTACTAATTTGTTTCGATGCTCTACGAAATTCATTAGTGGAATAAGTTTTATTGGTTTCCATGAGTATAAAATTGCAGTTTTAATTACAAACAATTGAACAAATTCTTAGATGACAAATACGTATTTTGAATGAGAAAAATTATAAAAATCACAAGAATATTTTATTACAATTTTGATTTTATTTGAAACTCCTTGAATGACATAATGAAATTTTTCTTATTCATATTTCTTTTCTTATACTTTTGGTTATTTCCATTAGGATGTTGTAATTCCTCTTCATTCATATAATTAAATAATAATTTCTGTGTCAAGTTAAACATTTTTGTATGTTGTTCAACATTAAGTTTGTCATATTCGCTCTACAAAAAGAAGAAAAAAAAAAAAAAAAAACAGAAATCATTCATATGAGAATTTCAAAATAATGATTTGCCTTCTACTATTGTGTTGTAAAATACATACTAACCCCAATGATAGTCATATTGATGACCTTCTACTTTATCAAGGAGTCAACGGCCACAATCAATTAGAATTTAATGCAGATACTCTGAATGCTCAGTTTTAACTAACCACTCATAATGAATGAACGAATTTATATTCTTTGGTTATTCACTAACCTATAGCATACATAGTATTAAGTAAGGTCAATTTTCATGCAGCAGATAGAAATAACACAATGAGTGAGTGAGCTCGCTTATCTACTATTTTATATTCGTTGAATATGAACATGATGATGATGATGATGAATGCTTATCACTTACCAAATTCCCACGCAAGTCTTTGGTTGTTTAATACAAACTGTTGATAATCGATTGTCGAATACTAGTAAGTATGAATGCACTCGAATGCAATTAATCTGTATCTGGATAACGACGAACACTTTCGTGGTGTTAAGCTGCTTAGAAACATGCTCAGTCAATATTTGATTGCAAACTGACAAATATTGACAGGATACGCTATAAACCACATAAACTGATATTCGAAATACATTGAACAAACTACAAGTGAGAGACTTCAGTCGAACATAACATCACAGAACAGAACAGAACAGAACATTTGAGTTTTGGAAGAGATAAATTGACGTGGAACATTAAAGAGGCGTCCTCCGGATTCTCTTCCTTTAGCGTCGTTATTCGATTTAGTTTGGTTACATGCTATCAGGATGTGTCTAAAAGTTCGAGAATTGACATCAGTGACAGGCAGACTGACAACAAACACAATTTTGTGCATTGTGCTTGTTATAGATACAAATGTATCTTAGCGCAAAAGCAACATCAGCAGCAACTATCAGAAAGAAAATGAAACTGCATTGAATTCCATTGTGGATGCTTTTACTCGATGTGTGCTGAAAGCCTCTCTCACCCCACTCTCTTTATCTGTATCCTTCCTTTTACCATTTACCACCTTTTCTCTGTTAACTTATTTATTTAAACGTTAACACTAACTACAATCAACAACAACGCACACACATCTCTCACATAAAACTCATTCAGTCTGTCAGTCAGTCAATAAACAAAACTCAAGTGCGTTTGTGTTGTTGTTGTGATGCGACAACACAGATGTTTGAAATGACTTTTATCCTTTTTGGTTGCCACTAAAACCTGGGGCATCCTCAGATGCCAACAAAAGAACAACAAACACGAACCGAAACCAAAACCGAATCCGAAACCCATCAAACAAACACAAAAAGATGAAAAACAATTTGCTCTCATTATCATTTCAACATATTGTAAGCGCAGCCCTAGTGTTTTCCAAATTGTTGCCTTTGCCTTTGCTGTTGCCGTTGCCTTTATTGACTCTTGCCGCCTTACAAGGATAATTCGTGTATCTACAAGTACTTCCAAGTCTGATGTTAGTGACTCCTGCTGCTTAAGACACTAAGTATGTATGAATACAATAGATGAAGAGATACAAAGTGTTTTGCACCTTTCATATTTGATAATGATGATGATAATGATGATGATATTCAGATGAGTTGATAGAGTTCTTGTTGTTATACCTTGATTATTATTATTGTTGTTGCTGTTGCTGTTTCTGTTGAAGCTTCTGTTTCTTTATGAATGCGCGTCATGAATAAATTAAAGTCACTGAAAGGCAAAATTATCTACAATATATGTGTATGTGTATGTAAGTATATAGCAATGTATCTTGTGATGTGTTTTTCTAAAATAATCACAAATTGAAGTATTGTGAAAGAAAACTGAATTCATTTCATTGCTACACTGATAAAAATAAATGTCTATTTTTATTGAAATTTTTGCTTTTATTGTCAATACACAAGAACTCAATTCAAATTGTCGTTTCCTAGCAACCAAATTTCATTGAACAAATATTCGACAAACTTAACGTTAATCCAACGAAACAAAATTCTATTTTATATTTGACGCATTACACGTAGTAGTAGTAGTTGTTTCAGTCTAATTGCACTCTACTTTATGAACGAATAATGGGCTCAAAAATCGGTTCGTATAGAGGTTCAAAACGTCGCGTGACTGGGTTACAGAAACGTGACCATCTTTTTCAAATACGCAAATCTTTAGCTGAATATGTTGATCAGGAATTGGATAATTTTGGTTCGTCGCTCTTCTATCAACGCGTCTATATTTTGGCAAAAAATATAAGACGGGAAGAACCCGTAGGACGCAGAGATAGTTTACAATCGGCAGGAACAGGAGTTACTACTGCTACTGTAGGTACTGTGGGTACTGCAGGTACCCCTGGTACTGTTAGTGCTGCGGCTACTATCGGTACTACGGGAACTACGGGTACGGCTAATTTAAATACACCTGATACAACTGATGCTGTTGCTGCTGCTGCTGCCGCTGCAGTAGTAGAGACAACCTCAAATGTAGAGACACAAAGTGGAAAACGTTCGATTACTATGCTTCTAAGTGATGATACAGTACCAACAGATGCAGTTATTACTGTAACACAATTAGATGGAGATTTCGAAAAACAACCGAAAACCTTAGAAGTTACTGAAAATGATGATAGTGTAGGTAGTCATCACGATAAGACACCCGTATCAGTGGAAGTGGAAAAACCTCGTGGTTTCTTTGAAATATTTATGGATAAATTGCTAGAACTGAATGGGATATGTAAGAAAAAGATCTATACACAAGATCCGATGGGTGGACTTTTTCTCTTTATGGGTGACTATACAATTTTAATACTGGAAGGTTGCGAAGATATGATTGGGGCATTTTGCATTGAACTAAATGAAATCGCAACTGAATATTGGTCAACAAATCGCATTTTTCAAATTGAAGACAAACTCAAACAGACATATTTCGAACGATTGATTGCTCGTCAAATCCCAGCATCATTTATTAATGAGAAATTTCCAACATCAACACCAAATGATGAGTACCTAATGTCCAAGCAGCATTTGGTAATTAAACAAAAGATTAAAATGGTTTGTGAAATGTTGGCGGCAGATTTGCGTATAAAATATGAACCCACTGAAGGTGATGAGACACCAAAAAAGAGACGTTTCACGACTACATTGGCATTGGATCCTTATCGGAAAATGTTGCCAGAAATGCAACGTATTGATTTGGTATTGAATTCGAATCGTTTCTATTCGACATTGGAATCATTTGCAACTGTCTATGGGACAACACCACGTGATGATGAGGTTCTTTATTGGCCGATTCCTTATAATTACTTGCCACCAAATATATTTCGTCGTACACCATTTGATATTAATTTGACCTTTGGTGATTATGGTATGGAAAAAGATAAACGTGCCTCGTCGGTTGTGTCAAATGCACCTGACTTTGCACTTGATGAAGAAGAAGGTCATGGAGATGCTGGTGCAAAGAAAGAAGAAGCTGGTGGCGGCGGCGGCGGCGGTGCCGCTTAATAGTATAACGAAAGTGTGTGTAGAAGTGAAGTAAATCTGTTTATTTATTATTCATAAATTGTTATTTTTGTTTAAATTTTATTAAAATATACATTAGTACATCTAATAAAAGTGAGTTTTCTCCAGTGTAAATTTAAGTTTCTTAGTTTGGGTTTTTGAGCATTTGATGACTTGACTAACACAGATGCTACCCATCATCTACTTACTACTAGAATACTTGACTGGCTGTCAGCCAAACTCATGGTGGCAGATTGTGATAGAATTAAGTGGGCGTGGGTTGCAGATACCAACAATATATATGTACATATTAAGACTTGTTGCTGGTTGCTGGTTACTGTATCTGTATCTCATTATACGCGTGTGTTTGTGTATACCAACCATGACAAAGCATTTACCTTTCATCTCTTATACTTACATACGATATACTATGTACTTTCATTTTTATGCTCAGTCAGCTGTCAAAACTAATGCCATTTGGGTTTTGGTATTGTCAAAATTTATTGTTCTTTGGTTTAAAGTTAACGAACTCAACTTAAGTTGAAATGAAATGAATCTTTTTCTTTCTAACTAATTTCTATACAAAAATTAATTTAAATGGCAAACACACAACATGTAAACACATAGTTAGAAAACCAAAAAAACCACTGAGTACTGAGAAATCTGAACCAGCTGCAGTCTTCATAAGCCACATTTTGACCTTTACGTAATGTGGTTAAAACGAGGTTAACTGTCTGACCAAATAGATACTTGGTTAAAAAAAAAAAAAAAAGTGGAGAAAACGAAATTTAAGAGAAAAAAAAAGTGAAAATAAAGAAATTTCCTTGCTTAGACTTAAATTAATGGAATTGTGAATGAGTTAAAGAAATCTCTTTTCTATCTACTAAGATATGTAAGATTTTATTACAACATATGTATTGAATATGTTTAGCATTTAAAGAAAGAAACAGGGTTTAAAGTTTAGTTTATATAGTCATCTGCAAATTATAAGATCTAAATTTTGTCAAATAAAAACCATAAAAAGAAGACTAACTTGGTCTATGCTGAAGTTGTAATACTTTTCACTCCCCTCCTAGTGGTCCGAGGGTCTTGAAATTTACATGGTTGGTGGATATAGGTCAGAAACTTATAGTGTTCAACTTTCAAGTCGATAGTACAAATAACAAAAAGTTTTTCTAATAATAACATGAATTTCGATCTGGGTTTTGTATAGAAAACATTAGAAATAAACATTGGATTGGATCGACATAAATTGTTAATGGAAGGGGATCCTACATATTAATCCCTGTTAGAACTGGTTTCATAAAGGTGCTATAATGTATTCAGTTTGTCCTCATCCCTGCAATTACAATGTGAATGTCATATGAATAGAGGCAATGCTGAACCATTTCACAGTGTCCAGTGATGATTCATACTAGATACAATTCTAGTAATTCTGATAAGACTTTCATCAACCTAATGTAGTAGAAAGAAATATCACTGTAAAGTTATTTTACACATCACAAGGAAAGAGTATAAAGGTTATAAATCCTAAATGCAGAAAGAGATAAAGTAATCCGGAGTATTTAGAAAATTTGGTTTAAAAAGTTAATTAAACTTTTGTGGCTAACAATGTAGTTAAAACTTCTATACATATGTACATTGTATCTATGAGTAAGTGAAAACAACAACAATAATCATATGAATATGAACAAAGCCAAGAGCAAACACACACTCGGCCTGGTTACATTCTGGCCATGTTACTATGTAGTATGAATTATCTGGGAAAATAGGTTAAAAAGAAGCAATGCGACGATGAGTTGGTAGTGAATTTAAGTGAAACAACAAATGTCACATCATCAACTTCAATTTTACAACAATTTTTTATTTTTATTTTATTTTTGGAGAAGACAAGCTCATGTTTCCAAACTGTACTCAGCTGTAGTTACAGTTTTGTTGTTTTTTTTGACATAATTCAATCAAGAGAAAACAACTACAACAACACAAACAACAACAACAACAGTGAACAGTGAATGGCATCATATAAACAAGGACATTGCACCCAAAGGAGTTAAATCGTCGTCGTCGCCATCATCGACATCGCCATTCTGCCGAGAGAAGTTCACCGAAAAAATTAAAGGAAAATATGAAAGTGAATGAAAACGAAAAAATTTTCATTGCAGGTTTTCCTAAAGCATTCGACAACAACATCACATACTCGTAGTCCTATAAAGATAACTTGGCTAGCCTCGTTGGTCCAATTCTATTTATATCTGTTCCTCTTAACTCTCTCTCTCTCTCTCTCTCTCTCTCTCTCACCTATGATGATTTTTTATATATTTTCCTTGCTGTGTGAGTGTTTGTGTATGTGCATCTGTCAGGCTTGTCTGGCTCTTAGCACACTTCATACAAACACGTGTCGCATATGCCTATTGCACATCATCGTTGTCGCCTTGAGGCATGAAACACAGCAAACGAGTCAAGTGCAACAAGGTGAAAGAGAGAGAGAGAGAGAGAGAGAGAGAGAACCAGTGAAAATGTAACAACTTTAGGCATAAAATTTGTTGTAAACAAGAAAGAGGAATAAAAAGAAAATAAGGATTCAAAAAAAAAAAAAAATTAAATAAAAAAATACACAAAAATTGTGTATGACTGCTTCTGGCTGTTTGTTGTTTATTTGTTGCTTTTTGATTTGTTTTTGTTTTTATTTTTATTTTATAAAATTTTCTAGAATTGCAAATGTTTGCTGCAGTCAATTTTAAGCTTTTCGTTATACAAAATTTTGTAGGTCGTCGTTGTTGGTCGCTTGGTCCTGCAGTAACATAAAAAATCAAAAGTAAACTCAATTTAGAAAAGCAAAAACAAAAAAAAAATATATATTATATACAAAAATTGAGATATTGTGGTTTAGACATTTAGACTACCACATGTACATTTGTATATCCATGTGTGTATCTAGAATGCAAGTGAGTGGGATGCATATAAGTTTATTTATTATATGTTGCAGCAAAATTCTGTGTTTTGGTTTTGTTTTTGTTTGTTTTGCTTTTATTCAATTCAATTTTTAGGTGTTAAATGAATTTCCACCTTGATTTCCTTTCTGGTAAATTCAATCTTTGAACAAAAGTTAGACAAAAATAAAACATAATTGAATTTCATCTGAATTGATAGAAGAAGATTTGTATAGAATTTCATCAAAATTGATAAAGGAATCAACATAATACTAAGAGTATAAAAGTATAAGCATAAATAAATGGAACAAATCAGTATTAGAAATCTGATTAGTGTGAAAATCCTTCAATAATAAAATCCTATGTGGAATAAGAGAAAATTGCACAATTGTTGCTTAGCCATATGACTTTCAATAATCAACACAATAATTTATTATTGTATTATTGTCCAGGGGAAATACGCATTTTGCGCAAATAAAAATTAAATTAACAACACACTAATCTACACACATACATGCATTGTATAACAATAAACCTTCACACATATAGTATTAATATGCCTGAGATGCTTTTGAGTGAGTGAGTATATCATGATGGAGAGAGGGTGATGATGATGGCATTGAGATACAACGTGATGTCTCAAATCACAAATTAAATGTTTTTATGGCAACGTTTGTGAATGTCAGAAGCTTAAAGAGTATTCTCGCTCTCTATGGACCTATAAAAAGGCAAAGACCTGAATTTGAAGTCAGTATTCCCTAAACAATTTTCTTTTGCATATTGTAATATGAAGACAACATACTCACATTGGCTTATATACATATTAAATATATTTATATATTTATTTTAAACAGTTTCCTTTTAAAGCTTTTGGAAAGTGTGTTTTGAATGAAATGGGTTGGTAAAATGCTTTCTTTGTCTTTCAGGTGATTTTTAAGGGAGTTTAATCACGAAAAACATGATAAGCATCTTCAACTGATATATTCACTATTACAGAATCGAATAAAGCAGTTTGCAGTTGCTAGCTTGAGTTGATGACTAATTATTGCTTAACTTTTCCCTTACCTAAGTTCTTAGTTTCTTAAATTATTACTCTTCAAAGTTTCACATGTTTAACCACAATTGTGACAGTAAAAACCTGACCAACTTTTTATAAATTCATAAGATATATTGTCTCACTAATAAAACGTTTGCAAGCATTTCATATTGATGTGTTGCTGAGACACTCTTAAATATGCATAACGTCATCTATTAAGAAATATGCAATGACTTTGACTTTGCTTCTCTGGTGCAACAACTAAATATCAGTAATGAAGTTTTGTCACAGCAATTAGTCATAGTAATCAGTCAATCGCTTTGTGCCAATCATTACAAAGATTTTAGAATTGATCAAGACTTTCTTTACCCAATTGTTACAGGGGATGATATATGATGCTTTTAATACAAGTCTAAGCCCAAAAGTACAGAATGGAAGTATGCAGATTTAAAGAAATTGCGACTATCCAAAGAGTTTCTTTGTACGCTGAACCATGCAATTAGATTAGAGTCTTGCACAAATGCATTCTCAAGAAAACATTTGCAAATATATTTGAAAATTCATTTGATTCTGTTCAGAAAAAAAAAAAATAAAAATTAAACGAATGTTAAATATTGATAAGTAAACTACACTTGGTTCATTCAAAAATCAAATACAAATGAAACAAGTGAGAAAAAAAATCATATGAATCAATTGAAATGTCTTTGGAAGTAGTTCCAAATCATTTGTAAATGTTCTGCTCCGCATCCAATTCGGCTGAAGAACTCAGCATGAATAAAAGAGAAAAAAGGTAGACAAAGAAGTGCCTGCGAAAGAGATTTCGTCTGTTGTAAGCGCCTTAGAGCTGTAAGAATAGAATGAAAAATTTGTATTCGAACCGACACGGACGACTTTGTGTACCCTTATAATGCTGAAGAACAACTTACAAGTACACTGAATGTTTTGCATTCATTCATTTGGATTCATAGTTGATTCATTCGCATTTCGTTGGCGTTTGAAATATGAAAAACTTTTAATATTTTTTCCAATTACTTGGTATCGGCACGAAACTCTATTCATTTTATTTCCTGGACCAAGTACTCGAAACTTGTTTCACTCATAACGAAACAAATGAATTGGTTGCCGTTTCAAATGTGTTCGAGCAAGACTTCAACTTGAATCACTAATGAATCGATATGAAAATTGCATTGTTGGGAGAAGAAAATAGTTTGACAAATAAATTTTAATTTTTTCCAAACTAATACTTCATTGTCTCACCGTGTAAATTGTTAATGTAACAATTAAAAATTTTAAATCTAAGTATGTTATAATATTCATCAAGGCTTAAAATGCTACGTTCCTCTGAGCTCATTCCATCTAACCCGGTCATATTTATTTTTAAATAGTTTTATTTAAGTCGAATCGAAGCCTGATCAGAAATTAATAAAGGTTTCTAAAAGTAAAAAGAAATAAAATAAATACAAATAAAAATATTAAAAAACATTTGCTTTAAAATATTTTCCATAAAATATTTATTCTGCTTTCGGTTAAAAGTGGACAAACATATGATGAACAAAATATATTATAAACCATATAATTTTTGATTTAACCATGAACTTTATATTTTCTTGACATTTACTTCCTGCAGCATTTATTTTGAAAAGATTTTAACCCTTTTACTTAAATTTACTATCACAATTTTCTCCATTTAACCTCACTTCTTTATTCACTGTCCTTCTCTTATATTTTTTATACAGATTTTTCTATAGATGAATGTCGCATTTAATTTTTGCACCGCATTAATCTTAAAAAATGTGATTTTTAACATTTTTGAAAAATATTTTTTCAACGTCTCCTTTTTTAATGTTTTTTTTTGTTTTTTTGTTTTGCCACATGCATTAAACCATAATTTTAAATTTTGTTTTTATATTTTCATCAAGATTTTCAGGCTTGACGGTCGCTCCCCTGTTCTGTCTGCCTGCCTTCATGTTCTCATGAATATTTTTACACTTTTTCTTCATATTTATTATCATGAATCCTTCTTTCAGCTGTATCCCTGCCCTAGTTATTTCCTGATGCCGATGCTACTGTTTCTGGGTGTCAAATGCGGTGGTCTTAATGAAATCGCCTTATATTGTGTGTGTGGCTTAAGTGAAGTGACATTAAAATAAACAAAACAACAAAAAAAAAAAAAAAAAAAAAATCGGGGAGAAAAAGAATAAAAAAAAAAAACCAAAATATTATAAATAAAAATAAAGGAAAAAATTTATGTATATTTATTATGTGATTATGCGTAAGTGAAGCGTAAAAGTTCCCCTTGGCTTTTCTCATTTGTCAAAGTAAAACAAAACAAGAAACAAAAAAATAAGAATCGTAGCATATCTTAAGGCCATGTTTGTATATTTGTTTACTTACTTTGCTTTACTTTACTCTACTTTACTTTACTTAAAAGCGCGATATATTTTCCCTATTTTCCCTGGTTTCCCGCTTGTTGTAAATTACGAAGGTCATGTTTTAGATGATGATTTTGTTGTTTTCTTACATTTGGGTTTCGCTTTTTCGTTGTCATAGTCATCATGTTCATGGCTTTGCCTATAACACTCATCCACGCCTCTCCTATTTCTTCTATTGTCTACACTTGCCTTAGCAACAATATAAGATGAAGAAGATCTGTGGGTCTTTCAATCGGTATTTCGGTCGTTCGTTCGTTCGTTCGTCTGGTGTTTGAGGGTGTTGGGTCATTTAAATTACATTGTTAAAAATGCTTTAATGACAGCTTAACGCTTGTTATTTTCGCTCGTTTTCGTTGATGTTTCAATGAATGAATGAATGAATGAATGAATGAGTGAAGGCACATGGCAATGGCTTCTTCACTTCGTTTTCTCATAGAAATGTTGTGTATGTGTGTGTCTCCCCCACTATACTGACCAAATTATGGTAACACAACAGATTTCCTATCCCCGACCCAAATCTCTTGCCTTATTTACTTTTGTGTATATATAGTATTTGCTGTGTGTTTGTAAGTGAAATTATCTAGAAAGAGAAAAGTTTATTTATAATTCCATTGAGACAATTGCTTTATGAAAGTTCTCAAGCTGCTACTATTGTGGCTTCTGACACCCACAACACAACACTCACTGGCAAACAGTAACAACAATAAAAGATTGTTAACACAGCTGCCCACCAAAAAAAAAAAAAAAAAAATGGAAGACGAAAAGAAAAAGAGAAAGAGAAACTTCTTGTCTTTTGTGGTTTTACTTTTGGTCCAAAGACCAACATCAGCCTGGAGGGAGTGCGAGTGTGAAACCATAATTTTCTGTCATTATTTATTTGAGTTCTTAATAAATTTTGCTTACTTTTCGGTTTTTTAAATTGCCGTGTCGTTATGTCGATCTCTTGCTTTTGTTAGCTGTAAGCGGCTTTTGTTGCAATTACCAGTAAATAATTGTTCTTTAAACAAATTTTGAAAATCGCTTTTAGTAAATTGCTTTCTACTCCCAAAGAAACCACAAAGCATCTGATGATAAGTGACTCGGGTTTAGGGCTTTGCTTTAAAATATAAATGAGTCACACATGTGATAGCGAAAGTGACTTATGAATGATATATAGTATTCCATAAATATTTTACTTTTAATTATACAAGATATTTTTTAAAAAGCCTTCTCCCTTTTCTCTGGTTCCATCTTTCATTTCTAAAGATTTTTCTTGTTATCTTCAAGTGAAATTTATTTAACTTGAAGTCTAAAAATTGAGGATAAGATGCGAAGCGAAGAATATTTGTTGGTAATAGAAAGAATAAAAGCACCTTTTAAGTTGTGCATTTTCTACATTCTATTAAATGATGCTGCCAAAAACTTAAATGCAGACACTTTTAGATACTCGTACACATGAGAGAGAGAGATACAAGTGTTAATATGTTCATAGTTTGTAGTAAGTGAGGAGATATGTACTATATTTACAATGAGTGTCGTTGGTCGTGTTGAGTTGAGTTGACTTGAGTTAATTTGTGCGCGCATTTTGTGGTAATTAACTAATTTGTCACACAATCTAAAACGACATAGTACAAAAACAAACTTCTCAAGGGTTAGCAAACTTTTGGCTTAACTCGCTTGTTTTTTGTCCCTAAAATTGCACGCTAAACTTTTATGTGTGTGAAGAAAATAAGAACATACATAAAAAAATAGAGGAAAAATCACACACAAAAAAAAAAAAAAAAAAAAATAGAAAACAAAATGGAAAAAATGAAAAAGGAAAAATATCATGAGTACAAGTTGCTTGCTTCTGATATGGCGTGTGTAGACGCCCAAAAAATTACGTATACGACACGTTTTCATTTACATTCATTGAAGGCGCATCGAGCAAGTAACCATGTGAGTGACTGACTGAATGAATGACTAGCTGAGTAACAGACACACATACACACACACACAGACTAAACGAACAAAGCAATGAAAGAAGGACGAACGGAAGGAAACTAAAAAGAAAAACGAGAAAGAGCAAAAGCAAAAGCAAAAGTAAAAGTACATGAACGCGTGCTTAACGCTTGCATGCAATTTCTCTAGAAGACTAGAAATGCTCTTAGAATAGAAAAAGAGAAAGCAGATATGAAAGAAAGAAACGAAGGTTAAAAAGTTTGTAAACTCAATCGCAAAAGGAAAGTATTTTCTTTTTGTTATTTTTCATGTTTTCATTTGAGGAGGCGGCAGCGAGTAAAGCTTATTAATTTCATGTGCTAAGCACGTAAGAAAGAAAACAGAAGAAGAAAATACGAATAACAAAAACAAAAACAGAAACAAAAATAACAAAAATATCTAAGATTAGCCTTTGTGGCTTTTTGTTTGATACCCCAAAATGAATGAATGAAATAGAACAGCAAGAAAATTAAGTCGATTTGAGATTTTTTTGCGGGAAGAAATTGCTGTCACTTGTTACTAAGGTAAGGACAGACAATATTTCCCTTTGCTTTAATATAAGTAGATTTATTGTGTTGAGTCTTGTTTAATAAACCAAAAAGAAAGGTTGGTATAGAATTTCCTTATACTTCTATTCAAAAATTTTAATATTTTTAAGCATTTATTATTTTGAGAAAGTTCTTAGTTTCCGTGGGTTCCTTTTCAAACATTTATTACGATAGCATATCCCAGTAACATTCGATCCTCAAACTTCATGTCAATCAATATTAAACTTTATTATTGAATTTTAGCATAAAACTTTTATTCTTTGATACTTCGATCGTGATTCCTAAAGATATTTATTTTAAAAGACAATTGGATGCCCTTGCACCATTTATCATAAGAGTCTTATAAACATCATCATCTCAAACACAGATATTTTGGATATTTAATTGAGAGGTCCAAGTGACCTGAGCACCCGTTTCATGGGGCATCAGAACAGGTTCATTGAGTTGTGCAGCATCTCCTCGAGTTCTTTAAAAACAAAAAATATAGCTTTGCCATCTTTCTGGATATTCAGCGTGCGTTCGATCGCATCTGGCATAAAGGTTTGCTCTTTAAGCTAAAGTCTCTTCTCCCAGCTGTCCAGTATCTCCATCATAGGTCATACTTTGCTAGCCACATACGCTGATGACACTGCTTTCATCAGCAGATGCTCCAGTGTTAGCGAGGTTTCTGAGATAACTTCTAAATTTCTGGATGGCTTCAGCAGATGGGCAGACCGCTGAAACATCGCGGTCAACAGCTCAAAATTGCAGCACTGTACATTTGTGGTTAGGAGAGACTCCTGTCCAACCGTTTTGCTGCATAACTCGATCATACCTCAGGTGCCCGCTACCTGGGCATGATCTTGGACAGGAGGGTTACATGGCACAAACACATTGTCAAAACTGCAGTAACTTGTTGTCAAAAACTGAAGAAGCTGAACTGGCTCATTCAGTCCAATAGTCAATTTAGCATAAGTAACAAAGTGTTACCATATAGTTATAAAGCTATAGTGATCCCTTCGTCAGATTGTAAAAGCTTCCTGACACGTGCGTAATGATGTCATATGCATTCACACATTTGGGTGCATGGACTCAAAAGAAGACGTAGGTGCCGTTTCTGAAGCACTCAAACATTTCTATATGAAAAAAAGAAAATAAAGATATTATCATCTTATATGCAGACATTTTGGATGGCTGGGTTACATTCCGTGAAGAGGTCCAAAAGAAACCATGAGGCAAGGTATAAAAAACTGTGGCACAACGAAAAATTGCATGGCTTCGTATACTGGAAAATGTATTAAAGAAATGAAACACTAACTGAAATAATGTAAAACAACTCGCTGCTAAACATCATATGCTTCAACCGGGATTAAAGGAAATTATATTTATTAATAAAGATACTTCTTGACTATTATGAAGTTGACGAAAACAAAGAAAAGTCAGGAGAAGTAAGAATTGCGGAAATGCAACAGGAATAAGCCAATTGCATGTCGAGCGAGTGCTTCCATTGCTGTTTCCGTATTAAATTGTGCAATATAAGTATGTGAGATAACCCTAAAGCCCTCGCTACGAGTCCTTATGACTACACTATATCTACACTGTTATGTAAGTATGTTTCCACTTACCTTTTGCTGCATCTAAAATAACGTATTTCCCTTTAAGTTTCCATTTTTGTTTCTTCTTTTTCTCTTTACTTAACGTTATCACTTTCTCTGGATATCTGCTTCAATCCGCTCATTTTTTTCTTGCTCTTCCTGTCACTAAGATCCTTCCTTCCGGTTGCACATTAGTTTACCAATTGTTGTTACTCGGATACTACATACATACTACTACTGCTACTACTACTAAATTCACGTACATACGTAAATATAGTAAAAATTTAACAAGTTTTCAACTTGTCTTAACTTGGATTTGATGGTGTTTGCATGCATGTCGCCTCCTCCTCCCCTCTCATCTATAATTCATGCCCACTTTCAGTCACTTTTTCCAGTTTTCCACTTCCCCCATCTCTTTTGTAGGTGTATGCGTGTGCACGCGTGCATGTATAGAAGAAAAATCCTTCGTAAAGTATTGTAATATTCAAAGGATTTGCTGTTGCTGCTACTACTGCTGCTGCTGCTGTTTCTTGTTGCCTTTGACTCTTTTGACTTTTTCTTGTTTTCTTAGTTTTTCTTCTGTTTTCTGTTTTCTAACTAATGTTAGCCGTCATTGTTATTTTCTTATTGTTGAAACTATGTTTAAGTTGTTGCCATTATTTCTGTTGTTTTTGTTGTTGTTGGTTGGTTGGTTGGTTGGTTGGTTTCTGATGCATGCAACTTCATTAATTAGAACTTTTAAGCTTACAACAAAAATGTTGGCAAGCAAGTTAAACTGTAACAAAATATGCAAATAAATTCATTAGAACAAAAATGAAATAAATAAAAATTACAATAAAAAGAAAAATCATCAACAACATGGTTTGCCTTTTTTGTTTTTTTTTTTTGTAATTGTTATCGATACAACAATCGATAATTAAAATAGATGACGTAAGTAATCCTAATTAAATATTAACTTTAACAAATGCAAGAGAAATGTGCATTTCTGAAAAAAATAGTATGTTTTTTATATTATATTATGAACTTATTTAATCACTTCATTGATAATCAATTTAAATTAATTAAGCATAAAACATAAAGGAAATCGTGCATTTTATTAATGTTGGATAATGAAGTTGAATAAAAGTGGGAAAAATTATATGTCAATGCATTCATTCATTCATTCATTCATTGCAACCACGTGTGGCAGCCACAGTCTGTACTGTCGGTAATGTCAAACCGCGAATTGCTTTTGTTATACAATATTGTACAAAAAAAAAAAAAAAGACGAGAAATGTTGATATAAATTAATGAATTGTTGCAAATGCACATGAAGCGAGTTAATTTTAAAATAATAATAATAATAATAATAATAATGATAAAAGAAACGTGTTAAACTATTCAATGACAGAAAAAAAAGGCAATGGAATTTTTCCAGAAATTTAATGCACTTGAATTTCATTAAATCAAATGGATCTGATCAGGCAAGCGTGAGTGTTTGTTGTGTATGATATGTGAAATTTTTAAAAAAAAATATAAAAATTTAATTATTTCATAATTGAAAAACTTTATTAAATAAAGAGGGGAAAGCTGAATTGCTTTAAGTGAACAAGTTATCAACTAATCATTAGCAACAAGAGTTTCGGAGTCTATAAATCTTTAATATGTTTGTTTGTTTATGACATTTGCATTATATAGTCCTGTGCCATTCTCGTTATTCAATATGTGATGTCAACAAAGGTTTCTCATTCTGTTTATATATTTGTTTTAAGCAAATAATAAATTATGTCAATCAAACGACAAATGCTTAATCACAAGGGAAATGTCATCATATGTATTAGAAACAGACGAGCAATGAAAAGCAGAGTGGAAATTATCAAAGAGCACGTTTGTAAAATCGTTTCTTTTGGAACACAGTAGCAATGGGAAGCAATATTGGAAGTAAATGGTGTAAGCCATAAGCAACTAACCCAGTTTAAACTCATATTTCTGCGATAAACGAGCAACGGGTAGCAAATTTTAAAACCGTAAAGTACCCAATGCTTTGGCCCATTTGATTGAAACAGACGAGCAATGGAAAGTAAAGCGGGAAACCAATAAAGTATGCATTGCTCAAGCTCGAAGAATAATTAAAAGTCTTAGGCAGTCTTAGTATGATCGGAAGAAATAGAATTAGATACAAGGTCATAGTATAGATTGTAAGATTGACATGAAACACGAAAAGGATCATGCTGCAAATAAGTAGTCTTACATGTACCAACAAGTATAGGAGAACAATTCCTAGTAACCCGAGAAGGAACATTAAAATTAATACTACCAAGCAAGGAAGGGGAAAAGATGCTGCCTACAATTAGATTGTGCAAGAATGTGACACCAAGAGTCGTTCTGCGACTGGATAATGTCGGGAGGCGAATTAGTTTAAGTCGGCTCTGGTAAGATGGAAGGTTTATGATGGAATGTTTATGATCCCAGTGTAAGTAACGCAGTGCAAAAAGGAAGAATTGCTTTTGAACAGACTCAATACTGTCACTATACTTTTTAAACTGTGGATCCCATACACATGAAGCATATTCAAGTATTGGTCTAACCAATGAAGTGAATAATAATTTGGTGGTGTAAGGATCATTAAACTCTTTAGACCAACGTTTAATGTATCCTAAAACACCTCTAGCTTTACATGTGATACAAGAAATGCAGCTTTGGATCCATCAACACACCCAGGTCACTGAATTGTGTGACACGTTCTAGAGTGTGATCATTAATGTGGTAGCTTTTTACAATTAAATGTTTGCAGTAAAAGGACATTAAGTTAATTAATTTATATCTACTCGTATGTACATATATTTTTCCATTCCATAAAATTGGAAAATTCAATACTTTTCTGATTTTAAATATCGTCACCCACCTTTTCTTCTACTACATACCACCATTATTAGTTATAAATCATTAGCATACCCGACCCTGCTTAGCATGGGTTGTTTTCTTTCTTAGCATCACTATAATCGCTCTGTTATATTTTGCGTATTGTTTGAATATTCTAGATCTCGGGACCAAAACAATTCTATGTTCAAGCCGGAAACCAACCATACACATTCATAAAATTTCAGTGCAATGAGATGAACGGTATGGCAGCGCATAACACACGAACAATTTAAAACACTAATTTTTTTATGTATAAGATTATCATATTGTTAGTATAAAAATGAATGTTTGTCTGATTATTTATATCATTTGCGTTACTCTATCATTCATATCTGATTGCAATGAAACTTTGGTGAGTTATTCTGTCTACATGCCTACAAAATTTCCTGAATTATTGCAGTACAAACAATGATTTGCTTTTGGGCGCATCTACATCTATAACTTAAAACATTTGGTCAATATACCATACCACACTTCAAGCACGAACGAAAAGAGTATTATGAGTTTCAGAAATACTCAAGCAATGGGAAGCAAACCTAGAAATCCATCAAGTTCGCATTATGAAAATGTAAATTTGAGAGAATCACATTTTTTAACATTTAAAATTACTTTTATTTCTGCTTGAAATATACTTTAAAACAAAAAATATTTACATTTTTCAAAATGTCATTCACCTTTTTTTTTTTACATCCCTTATCCTTATCATCATCAAGTGTAAGTGAATGAGTGAATGAAAATTTGTTACACGCCTTTGCAATAATCACCACAAATATTGATTATTAAGCGTATTTCGTGGCATTAAGCATTTGCCCTTGTGACACCACTAATGTGTCGTTCAACCTGCTGCTTAGCCACCCACCACTGATTACATGACTTTGCCCCATAAAATTTAAATACACATCCATTCGTACAAAGAGATATGTATGTAGTTTTAGGATGTGGGTTTTTTCTCGCAAATTTACGTGTATCTATTTCTATTGCACTCATTCTATACTCAGTGATTCTGCTTCTGCATTCACAACAATTTGGCATGCAGCACATTGTTTGTGGCTTCTAATGAAGTAATTTCGAAGCATATCACGCATAATCCAATGTACGTGAGCTACTTACATTGTAATTCGTTGTCTATTTGTCTCTGTATAGACATTGAAAGTGCTGCCATTGCACACACTTCAATACACGAAAGTATCTAGATACATACAAATACATACTCGTATATATATTACTACATACCCCACACACATAATCACGTACTTATGGAATGAGATGGAGATGGAAGTGGAGATGGATGTGGATGTGGAGGAAAGGAACATAACAGCAGGTACCTACATACACTACTCTCTTAAATATGTTGCTGTTGCATGCTGTGTATCTATGTATGTATGTATGTATGAGTATCTATGTAAGTATGTTGTAGGTGTGACTTTAGTTAATAGTATTGTTGTGTCGTTAATGGTGCGACGCGACACGTTAATGGTTCATATGAAGTAGCGAATTCTGTTTGCTTGGTATTTTGTGGTTGGCATTTTGACTTGATTTTGAATATTCTTAAATATATTTATGATTATTTGTAATAATCAACAACTCAACCACAAAATGTCAAAAATGAACAAGCTTTGTGCATTTTGTATTTTGTTTTCTGTGATGAGAAATATGAGTAAATGGGGAGATTACAATATGCAACAAAAAAAAAATTCTATTTTCCGCACAGTTTCCTTTCAGAATCACCAACAAATCCAACAACATATTTATAATTATTTTCAATAGTACAAACAACAATAATAATAATAATAATAATAATAATAATAATAATAATATGAAGCAATTTCTCGTAAGCGGTTAAATTACTTAATGCCAAAATAGCGAGCTTAGAAGGGATGAGAAAAAAGTTTCTGAAATTGAAAAAGAAACTTAGAAATATCGTGTATTATCCAGAAAGTTAATTCCAAAGCAGAAGCAAATGACTAAACACAATTTTATTTGTTTGCTTCTTTCATTTGGTGAATGGTCAGTCACGCCCAAAATAAAAGGAATGTAGAAGGACTTTAGCCCTCACACTCACATATAGAATAAGTATAGAAATTAGCTTAAATGGTAAAAACAAAAGGAAACAAAAGCAAATTAAATAAAAGTTCAGTTTCAAAAAATGTTCAATACACTTCATATGTTTATTGAATTTATAAGTAGTAGCAAAATAGGAGGAAGTCTTTTATTTAAAAACTCATATTTGTTGCACAGAAAAGATATATATTTTAATTATCCGATCAATTTAATTGGATTTTTAGGCTCTAGTTGAGATAATATAATACAAAAAAAAAAATAAAAATTAATACTCACTTGATTCTAGAAGAATTGTTTTAATGTTCCTATTAAGTCTTTTAAATAGAGGAGATTTAACTTAAAATGCTTTAGTGAGAAGTGTGATTAAGTCAGAAAAAGTCTTTTTAAGTATATTAGAGACCCGGTAGGTTGTGTTATCTATCCTTCCATAAAAAATTAGTACATACTGTTAGGTTGGCCTGATAAGATGTTTGGCAAAGACGATTGATAGATATTTTTTAGATTTTTCGGCTGTTCTTCTGTGGATTTTCAAAATTTCTTTTTTCCTAAACCTTTGTATCTAGTGACCTGCCCATAATAATATCTGATCTCTGAATTAGGATTTGACCCTTATATTTTATCAATTATATTTTAAGGTGAGTTAAAATTGAATATTCTGTTGAAGCATCTCAACAAACGATTTCAATAAGAGAACTACTTCACCACATCACACTGCGACAATATTGACATTTTAGTCATGTGGTTAGCACAGCTCACTCCTTTGATTGTTGAGAATTATGGAAATGATCATCATATTTCAGTCCATACCTTAATGAATTATATACTTAAACCTTTCTCATGACTCACTTCGTCTATTGTTGAAGACCGTATGAAAATCCGTTTGGTAGTTTTTGAGTTTATCGTATTCAGACAGACAAACGCAGCGGGGGGACTTTGTTTTATAATATGTAGTGATAAATTATACATAGATGATATATTTTAAAAAGTTCCAGTTAAGGATTTTCAATACACTTTTTACAAAATAGGTGTACCTAAGCTTTCATCACTTACCTTGAAGAATCTGCAACTAAAATTTTAGTTAGTCCCCAAACTTAGAATCCTGCTTACTCTTAAATAACTTTAAATGATCCGATTTTAATCTCTAGGCTTATCTACTTTGAATTTAAAAATTTTACAAAGTCTAAGCTAATACATATGAAGATCCAGCATACAATTACTTGCTTTGTTTTATAGTTTACATATATAATTGCTTCAACATCCAGTAATTAGAAGCTATCGACTAAAACATGTGGTCTTTGTAAAACAAAAAGAAAATATACAATTCTATCTCAAATAATTCATTGATATAAAAGAAAACATAAAGATTACTTTACTAGGATGATTATTATTTAAATAAATTTTCTCTCAATTATGTGTTGCAAACACCACGCAAGAGTCATAAAATCATTAAAAGCATTAAGCATTTGAAGGTTATATAAAATTCATCTCAAGGGCGAGACAAACTCTAATTATACGCCACATAAAGTCAAAGCGCAGTGAAGCAATAAGTAAGCCAGAGACAAGAAGACGAAGAGAGAGAGAGAGAGAGAGAGAGAGAGAGAGAGAGAGAAAACAAAATAATGGTATAGAAAAAAAGTGAAAGTAATAATACTTTTGCCAATTAAGTTTAAGCAAGTGACCATGGGAGTAGATGGAGAGTGAAGCAAATGTAGTATAGTATTAGATTGGATTAGATTGTGGTTTGCGTTCTGGCGATTTGTGTTAAGAAAAATTATGTTGTTTTGGGGTTTAGAGGTTGAAACAATAAATATTTGTGGCAATTAACCTGTTTAGTGTCTTTTGAAAGGCGCATAAATCTTATGACAGAGTAAAATACTGATACTACAACTAAAGTAAAGAGCAAATGTTTGGTTGCTTACAGTTTGAGAATTACTACGCTTACAAGTATGCAATACTTTTTCAAGACATGGAAGCAGCATTTTATTACTACTCCATATGCATATGAAGTGAGAAGTTGTTGATCATAAAAAACTTTCCTTTACCAACAAACACACACACACACACACACACACACACACTTATACAAACTGTCAAACAGTGAATAAACGCGATTTATGTAGTTTTTGTTCATAAAATAAAGAAAATTCTCATATTCTCTCTCTATCTCTATCTCTCTCTCTCTGTTACATTGGAATAACTCACTTAAAATAAAGCGATAAGCTATTTATTTACATATATACTATGTATGTACTCGTATATTGTACTATATATGCAAGTATAAGAAGAAGAAGAAGAAGAAGAAGAAAAACTAGATTAAAGTAAAATCTGAATAGTCAGAGTTATGATAAGGATTTATGCAACACATTATGGCTTTTATGGTACGAGTATGTGATGATAATAAAAATGTGTTTAAGCAATATAAGCAAGGGTTTATTTTATGAAAGAGACTCTCATCTCAAGAGAATGAAGCACTTCAAATGCGTACCTATAAAATAAAAAAAATAAAAAAAAAAAAAAATGGAAAATGGAATGAAATGAAGATTGTTAAAAAGTTTATGTTGCTGCTGCTGCTTTTTTCCACTTAAAATCATCAACATCATCACCACTCATATGACAAGTAAGAGGGGCTTGAATAAAAATGTATGGTTTCAAGAGCAGCTGAATTCATTTTTTTTTTTTAAGTAATTTAACTATTGAAAATTCATGTACAAATCCCTTAAGAAATTTAATGGGCATATTTATGTTTCTAACTTTATACGCCGTCCATGAGTGTTAATAACATACGCATACAACATGTTATGCCATGCCATTCATGTTTAGCAATCCGTTATATGAGAAGATACTCTCTGCTACACTGCCTATTCTATTTTACTCTACACGACACGATATGCATGCATGCATGCAGAAGGACCTACGGGATAGGGTAACTTTACTCGAAGCATGAAAGACAAAAAAAAAAAAAAAACTGAAAAAACTACTATGTAAACTCAGTCTACATTAGAGTCGTCGTGCCATAGATAAACAGACAGATAGGCAGACAGACATAGAGACATCTAAACCAGAGTCATGCATTTCGCTTTACTTAAGAGCAACAACTGTAATGCTCTACTGACAGTTTCCTGCGTGCACTAGAGAGACAACTTGATTAAGCTCAGCAGGCTGGCTGGCATGCAGGAAGGCATCGCATCGCATCCAGTCTGATGTCCTTGCAACACATAGTTTCATATATGTAGTGGAAAACATGCGTACACTTGAGGGCCTTGTGGAGCCTTGTGGAACCTGCAGACAATAAGCGTAAACAGATATACGTTCTGCGCATGTGACTTGAATTGGTTTCACTTTGCTTCGCTTCGTTTTACTTTGACTTAAAATACTAATACAACAGCGACCATGAGACATGATGATGTGAGAAGACATGTTTGCTTCGTGCAATGTTATGCAACAAGACAGGATCAAAATGCGCAAAGAAAAGAAGAGATTGAATACAACAAGACGAAACTCTGAATGAATGTATTTCCTTCCACATTTCCACACACTACTTGATGTCACATTCCTTGTTGTCCTCCACACACAGACATACAGACAGATAGACAATATGTCGTCGCGTATTGTTTTCTTTGTTAGACAGACAGACCAACCGACACTTTACTCACTTCCCTCAGACTTAGTTGTATTTGCTGTGCTCTTGTTATATTAAAGTTAAACTCACTCTGTCTATGTCTATGTCTATGATGATAGTAGTAGTTGCTGACTAATGCCATTTTCATTTGCATTTAGAAAATTTACGCTCGTTGATTTTCAAACTCATTTGCATATTTTATTGTTTATTAGATTTTTGAAATGAACTCTAGAAAACAGACATTCGCTCGCTCACTTGCTCGATGAATGAAGAATTTACGCATGCATCAGCAGATTTAGAATGACAGTAATCACAGTGTGACCCATCATTATCATCTTCATCTTCATCGTCATCGTAATCATAATGATCATCATTATAGTGCCACAAGGTCCTAACATCAATTGGCACGCGAACCCACAGAACCAAGTGCTTTTAACAAATTAAACTCTTTCTCTCTCTCTCGTTGTAAAGTAAGCCAAGATCCGAGGTGAGTAAAATGTGTATGTCTATGTATCTGTTGTTACTGTGTTTGTATCTGTATGTGTTTGAGTGCGTGTGGCAAGGCTGATTGGCAACCAAGTTGTGTTACAAACTGTGTGAGTCTGTTGCCTGCTGCCTGCGGTTAAACTAGAGTAGTAGTAGGCACACGGCATGGTACTAGTAATGCCTGTCAGCCACTTCAATCGTTGGCAATAAATGTGCACAAAATGAGCTTAAAAGGTTGCAATCGAAGTAGCAACAATTGTTGTTGCTGTTGTTGCATGGTTTTTTCTATTCTACTTTTTTATTTTGTTTTGGTGGAAGCATTTTAAGCCTTGAAGGCAAAGTTCAGTTCAGTTGATTTGTTGAAGTATAAATTGATTTGTGATTGTCTGCATTCATTCGTTCATTTGTTCGTTAGTTTGTTTCAATTCATTCGAGGCTAACGAGCCACAGACTACTATAGAAGAATTGGAGAAAAACCTACCTCATCATCACGACCATCATTAGTCTATATGCTTCTGGCATTTCTCTTTTTTTCCTCCTATTTATTTACTCCTAGTATTTCTTTCCTAACTCAAACTTTGTCTCTAGCTGACACTTTGTTAGTGCTTTAAGTACCCTAAGTGCAATTTAGGGAGCTTGTTGTTCATTATTTATGAGTACACAGGTGTAAAGATATTGTATCTGTGCGACATTTTATCTTATCCTATATTGCGTTGTGTTGTGTTGTGTCTCTTGTATAAATTACATTTGGTGATGTCTGTCTGAATTTATATGCGTGTGACGCATATAAAAATGTTAATTTTTTTTTGCCCTTTCCTTCTTCTTCGTCTTCTTCTATAGTATATTTTAAGTAAATACAATTTATTGATACCAAAAACCATCAATGCGTGTTTTCTTTAAATTTAAACATTTATTTCAATCAATTGACATCACAATACTTATTTCATTTTCACACTTGAACACCACGAAGTAGTACTTTTCCTTGAGGCAAAATGAAAAGTGAATGAGAGAAAGTGTTAATGAAAGGATGAAAATATCCAATTGAGTTGATATTAAATACATGATTTTTGCGTATTTAACCTTGTGAAGTGAGCTCATCGAATGGCATCAAACATGGGCGTCTATTTCATTTGAATAAACTTGAAGGGTTAAAAGGGGCCACAGGTTCTTAAAGAATGTTACAATTACAAAGAATGTTTAAACTAGATACCCGGTCAGATGTTGTCCTGCCTCTCCTTTGCACAAAATTAGTGGATACTGATTGGTTGACCGGATGAGATGCTTGACAAAGATAATTTGATTGATTTCCAAATATGTCTCTAAACTTTATAGGCATCTCACTTGCACACCTGTTTTTTTTTCTTAAACCTGCATCATGAATCACTCCATCCATTGGTATGAAATCTTATTAAAAACCAATCGGTAGTTTTTGAGTTTATCGCGACCAAACAGACAAACAGACTCGGCGGAGGACTTTGTCTTCTGGCGGCAAGATCATAGATGTTATTTTGAGAGTTCTTCTTTGGCACCCAAAGATATCAAGCATCGATATTTACTACTCTAGAATACATTTCCTACACATCCATCTGAGAGAGAGAGATTCCTAGATTTTTGGAGAAAATAAACAAGGAATGGTGAGTCAGATATTTTTGAGAGATGTAGAAGAGAAGATGCCTTGTCTTGAAATAAGAATATTTTTGCTAGGCGTTGTTCATTGCAATTGGTCTAAACTTAGGCATCATTCTATGCGTCTCTTTGGAAGTCTAGAGAATGGTGCGGCATCTATCAAGTTCATTGATATCTTTACCATAAAGTTGTGTGGTAATTCTCCGAATAGAAAATTATGTTTCTCAAATTCAAATCAATATATGATTTTCATTAGATATGTAGATCTAGGATATCGAAACTAATTATAATTTTAAGAGATACCCTTGACTACGCCACACCCAAGATTATAACACGAAAGTAAGATGATAATTTCTGGAGTATTGCATACAAACAAAAAAAAAAAAAAAAAAAATAAAAATTTATTAAAATAAAAGCGTAAAACAAAAACTGAATTCAAAATGAAATAAAAACTTAAAGATCTGCATGCGACGCGACGCTTTGCTATCATCGTCTCTATCATCATTCTCATCAACCTCATCATCAACATCATCGTCATCATCGTCATCATGGTTATTCTTCTCATTATTGAAAAGTGTAAGTGCATACCGCAAAAGGCAAAGGATATAAGGACATTCGCTCATATTGTAGCTTGGCTCTTTCAGTTCAGTCTGATAAAGAGTTGGTCAGTGTCAGAAGTCAAGTGTTGAGATTTTTCATGCGTGCATTGAAAATTGAAGCGGAAACCGCAAAAATTAATTAAAATCACAACAACAATGAAAACAGAAAAGAAAACCAAAGGGAAAAAATTTAAATGAAATTAAATACAAAAATGGGAGTAAGTGAGTGAGTGAGTGAGTGTAAGTATCTGTGTATGTGTGTGTGTGTGTGTGAGTATGTGTTTATATGTGATTGTGATTTAAGGCTCGTTTATGCGCATAAATTCGTATGCAGGATGACTTTTAATGCTGTTGAAGGACTCTCGGGTAACCACATTTTCTGTGTGCTTGAAACGATGGCAACCAAGGCAAGCAAGGCAAGGCAAGGCAAACATGTCAATTCATTTGGTGGCATGCAACAAATAAGCCAATAGTTTGATTATCAGAGAAGAACGTGCAAACGACTGGCTGACTGAATGACTGACTGCCTGAGTGAGTGAGTAAGTACAGTAAAAAAGAGAGGACAGAATGGAATGGAGTGATGCATGTAAAATTTACGATATTTGAATTTGTATAAATCCGATTTGCAGTACAATTGAACGTGCGCTGTTCACTCAGTCATTCATTCATTCAGTAACTTGGTTTTCATGTCTGCCTCCAGCACTTCCGGTTGCCATTAGTTGTTAGCCATGATGCCACTGATGCCACCAGCGATGCTGCTGCTTTCCTGCACATGCATTGCAAACAATCAGTACACACTTCCAGTAATGGACAACAGCGATGTCTATGCTAACCATACTTAACGCTTCAACAAACGTGCAATGCTTTCTCTCTACTGCGATGCCAATGTTTGTTCACGTTTGACCAATCCAATTTTCCTCTCTATGCTCTCTATGCCCTCTTTGTCTATGTCTATGCCCTTAAGCAAGTCAATGCGTGTCGGTGGCAACACTGACGCTGTGTTGTCGTCATTCTGGCGGATCCATTTTATGGTATTTTTTGCCTCTCGCATTTTCCACTAGTATCTCTCGGTCTGTCTATTTACATCCGTTTTTGTATTTGAAACTCTGTTTGAATGTGAATTTACTTTATACAAATAGAACTTCATGCATTCATTCGCTGGTTTGCTTTTGTTAGATTTAGTTTTGCTTGGCAAACGATAAGATACGCCTGCTGTGTAGCTGGCCCTAGTTCTGAGATGCATACTACTCTCTCTGACTCTGACTCCCAGTAATACTAACAACAACCAGAGCAAATAGTAGTCCTAATACTAATAGGAAGAGTAATAGTGATGGCAGTACTGACCCAATTGGCAACGTTTGCATTTAGTTGCAGTAGCGCTGAATTTTAAATAACTTGCGGCTTCAACTAGTCACTCTGAGCTCAACTAAGGATAAACAAATGCCAAAAGCATTTACTACGCACAAAATATAAAAAAATACACACAACACACAAATATTGGTTGAAGAGAATTTTGAAAAGAATTTTTTACTTTATTATATTATTTGATTATATTTTAATTTATGTTAGTTTCATTAAGTTCTTAGATGGAATGGAGCTGAACTAAGATTTTAAATAAATTCCTTGAGATTGTAGATTCTTTATAATGAATGACAAGGAATTAATCATTATTAGTCTTTGATCATACGATGATAAATTTCATTTAGATTATATTCTTTACTTGTGAAACAAGGCGTGCGTTTCTACGCCCCGGCATTTATTGGATCTATATTAGAATATTAGAACTGCTTCACTACAACACACTGCTTTGTCAGGCACACTGCTTTCTGTTGTCTACGACGTTAACGACACTTTGGTTATGTGGTTAACACAGTTCACTGCTTTGATTTTGGAAAGTGATGGAAATGATCGTTACATTTCAACCAATATCTACAAAACCTTAATAATTTAAGCACCTGTAACCTTCCTGATGAATCACTCTGTTCATTATTGGTGAAAACCGTATGAAAATCCATCCGGTAATTCTTGAGTTTATCGCGTTCAGAGAGACAGGCATGGCAAAAGGGCTTTGTTTCATAAAATGTACAGTTTTGAAATCATTATCCATTTAGAAATAATTTTTTGTTGCTTTTTGTGGTCAACAAATTTATTGTTGTAATTGCCTATTACACAATTGAAACATTCATTATTTCTGTTTATTATGACTATGTTATTATAAATACGATTTTTTATTAAACAAAATTCCATTTAGAAATAATTTTTTTTCTTCTTTAAGACTTTGAGGTCTTATTTTCATTGGTTTCTGGGCTGCCTAATCCATCTCTCCGATGCATTCTTTGGCTTCTACAAACAATTGATAATGTCCTTCAACATATCCAAAGTTTGCTGATTTCATTTCTTCAGTAATTAGTGCTTCAATTAAGAAACGATTTTGTTAATGAATTGATCTTAATTGTTATTAAGAAAATTTGTTTAAATTGCGGGTGATTTTATTCTTCTAATATCTCTTAGGATTATTGAAACCTAGACAATTTTAACATGAACGATTAAATTGATAATGAATTTTCATATAAAAAGTAGCAATGGTAATTAAGATGCATTTACTTTTCTTCATTCCTTAATTACAGTCAAGTAAAAAGTTTAAGTAGAGAGAAGAAGATTTATGACAATCAGTTTTGCAATATATTAAGTTTCTTTGAGTTGCCTTTTGAATCACTTAATATTATCAATTAAATTTTTCCCTACATACTCGTACAATTATAATCTTATAAATTTTTTATTTTTTTCTTTTTATTTGGACTACATTGATTTAATTATATTTATGTTGTCTGGCATGACACGTGGGGCATCATGTACGCAATGCTGAAAACTTTATCTCTGCCTTTTTTCTACTCCCCACAGTCGACTGAGTATGTCACATTTTTGTTTGACAGTCTTTTTTGGCAAGCATGACCAATTCGGTTTGGATTTTTTCCTTTCATTCTTTTCTTAAATTTTTACTTTTTTCAAATTTATCTTTGGCCATCAAAAATGGCGCCTCGCATTTGTGTTGTTGCCCCTTCACTTCATCATTGCCATCATGGACGAGAAACTATTCTGCAACCAAAAACAAAAACATGAAAAATTCACCGAAAAAAAAGAGACAATTTTGCATTCGTTATTTGTTATCCCATTGTACATAGTAGTATGATGTGGAACGCGGTGTGTTCGTTTTTCTCTCTAAACCAAATATTGATTTTTTTCAAGTGAAATATTTTTATTTAATTTTCGTTTCGTTACATTTTAGGATTTGAATTCTTCTTCTTGTATGAGTACTAAAGCATTTCAATTGATTTGAATTTAAATTTTTAATAGAAATTGTTTTCTATTTAGGGAAGCGCAGCATTACAAGTGAAGTCGAGTTATTTAAGTTATAATAGAAGTGGATCAATGTTGATCTTAAATGATACTTAGGTTTGGATAACCTATGCCAAAGCTGTAATACTCTTCACGACCCTTCTAGTAGTCCGAGGGTCTTGAAATTTATATGGTTGGTGGATATGCGTCAGGGACTTATAGTTTCCATATTTTAAGTCGATAGTACAAAAATAAAAAAAGTTTTTCTAATATGAACTTTCAATTGGATCCCAGTTTGCCCCCCTTGTGGTCTGATTCGGCTGATTCCGACAAATGTGTATGGCAAAAAGAAAGCTCCTTGCAAAATTTCAGCTCTCTAACTCAAAAACAGATCGACTAGTTGCATACATACAGACAAACAGACGAGCAGACAGACGGATAGTCTGTCAGACAGACAGACAGACAGACATGTCTAGATCATCTCGTCTCGTCGCGTTTATCAAGAATGTAAATACTTTATCTCCAATGTCTCCTTCTGAATGTTACAAATTTCATGATAATCACTAATTGCTTTTTTTTAGTATAAAAGGCACCTCCATCTGAGAGATCAAGCATTCAGTTAACACAACTCGTTCAAGGCAGATACACGTCATATCATATCGTAAGCTCTATTTCTCTTCTCAAAGAAAAAAAGAAATTTTAAATAAAATCATCATAATGGCAATTTCAATTGCACCACGTAAAAATCTCTTTATAACCGGCTTTGTGGTTTTTGGTCTTATCATGATTATGAATAAATGTCTACAGATCTTTTGCACCATCGAAATGAAGACAGAAGAAATGAAATCAGCATCCACCAGACCATCAAAGATGAAGAAATCAACCAAATCTGGCTTCATACCGAAAACCATGCGCATGAATACAACAAACTTTGGTTATGGTGAAGGACATTATCAATTGTTTGTTGAAGCCAAGGAACGCATTGGAGAGATGGATTAGGAAGCCCAGAAAGCATTTTCAGGCAAACAGAAATTGTTTATTTTTTTTTTTTTTAATTATTTTCTAATTTTGTTTATTAATAAATCAAGTTTGTTGTTAAATTTTGTTTAATAAAAAATCGAATTTATAATAACTAAAATTATTGTTGACTAATCATTTATTGAGAGTAGAACCCATTGAGTGAATTCTTGAAGGATAATAAATAAAAATAAATAAATAAATTAACTATACAAAATGGCCGCCAATAGCATAAATAGCATATAATGATGACGAAATGAATGAATGAATGGATGAATGTGTAGTAGAAAAGTGGATTCTTCAAAAGATTCATTTGCAATTCAAATGGGCAATTAGAGTTTGTAAATAATAAACAAAAATAATGAACATTTTAACTGTGTAATAAGCAACTACAACAACTTAGTAAGGATAAAATAAAAACGCACATAAATGATTTACTAACCACAAAAAATATTCAGACTATGAAATGAACGAAGGAACATCAACAAATAATTTCCATTTTGCCTTAAAGCAAGAAAATTTTGTAGTAATAATGGCGTTGAAATGAAAATACTTAGTATGCATAAAGGGGAAAATGGTTAAATGGCAAAATGGGAAAAATAAACTCTAATAATAACAATTGCAACGCAATAGCAAAACGAAATAAGAAAAAGAAAATGGGTTATGTTTACAAGAAAAAGCGAAAGCTGCAACAGCTGCGAATGCAATTAAGTCAACGCTGTGTAAACTTTACTTGCATTTGATTGTACTTAGAAATATACGAGTAAAAGTAATTTACAATGTTGACGGGGGAACGAACTACTAAGACTAAAATATTTCAATAAAATACCACGACTAATGATTTTGTGGTTATGGATTGCAATGGCGACAGTTATTCCTGAATATAATGAAAATTATGTCAATGAGGAGAACGAGCTACATTTTTATAAGGAAATAATAAACTACTTGACAAACGTTGGAATTTTAAACACTTTTTCGTAAGTGGTTCCAAGAATTGAGAATAAAAATTTAATTAGTGTTGATATTTTAATTAAAATTTAAATGGATTCAGCAAAAAGTAAATTTTATGTTGCATGGAAAAATGTTATATTTCGCATGCGTCAATTCCGTTTATTTTCTGTGTGCGTGTATATTTCTTTTAATTTTTATTTATATTTTAATTAATTACTTAATTAATCAATGACATACGACGACGAACGAAAGGAGAAAAAAACATATTAATTAAATGTGCATCCATGAAAATATTGTTGGCATAACATTTGCAAAATATTCGTTGAAATTGTTCATTTTTCCTTTATTGTTTGTATTATTGTTGATATCATTGAACAATTTTCCTGTTAATGAAATGTGAAAAACAAAATTTATACAATTTTCAATCAGATTTTTTCATTTCAACAAATTTTAGTATACAATAGTATAATATGGAAAGATTTCATGGAAAAATGGAATTGTTGAAATAACAAAGGGAAAAACTTATTTCGATTATAACGAAAAGTTTATACCTTTTATAGATGAAGAAAGGATAAATATAATATATTGATTTTTTTGGTGTCTACAACATAAAAGTATCATAAAAATAGCAATAACAGTTAGCAGCTTATTTGGAAACAACTACATCATATGTAGTGATTATCCAAATAAATGCTTAGTCTCATTCTATAGAAAGATCATTTGGGAAATGTCTGCCTCGGTGTCTCTTTAATTGAATGTGGATGATATAATAAAACATTAATTGACGAAATGATGCTTTGATTGGCGGTATTGGATTTATCAATTCGAGACTCATGAGTTCCATAGAATTGTTTGACCATCTTGTTTTATAAATACTCCACAAGTGAAGACAGATTTTAAGACTAAACATGTTTAATGAAACAATTCTTGAGTATGGAATTTAAGAATTCTATTTTATTCTAATACTACATACCCGGGGAGAAGTTGTCCTACTTTTCCTTCCCAAAAAATTAATGGATACTAATTGGCTTTCCTGATGAAATATTTGTCAAAGGCGACTAGATGATTTTAAAATATGTTTTTGAGCTTTAAATGCACTCACTCACCCTTACTTGCACACTTCACTCTTTTTGATTTTTCTAGATTTTTCGGCTGTTCCTTTAGGGTTTTTCTCATTTTCTTTTCTCTTAAACCTTTCTCGTGAATCATTTGGCCTATTGGTGAAAACCGTATGCTAATCCGTTCAGCAGCTTTTGAGTTTACCGCGTTCAGACATACAGATACAGAGTGGGGTGGGACTTTGTTTTACACATAATAATAATAATATTAGAATATTAAAATTCTCCATAAACTTTAGCTTTTCAACTTGATTATGGACAACAACATATGAGCCTCAAATTCCATATCACCCAACACCAAACTTTGTATCTTCAGTTCTAACGTAAGATCGTAGCTGTTATATCGCTTCGAATCTTGATCGCTGATAACGGAGCTTATTCGGAAGCTGTAAATTTTCGTAAATTCCTGCCTGCGTAAAATTCTAAGGATCTGGTAGCTCCTCATCATCTCTAACCAAGACTTATTTAAGTCAATCAATGCACGAATTGAGCTACTAATAAAACATAGACGATTTGAATTGATAGGCCACACTTTACGCAAAGATGATGGCGAACTGTGAAGATCAGCTCTGTGATAGAACCCCTATGGTTAGAGAAACGGTGGAAGATTAAAAAATGGGGGAACTCTGACTGTAGGAACTCCAATACCAGTTGGAACACTCTGAAGCTTCTCGCAGAAAATCCTAACCGAAGTTAAAGGAATTGATACATACATATATGGACAAATCCTATTAGTAGACAAAAACCTTCAATTGAAATCAATAGACTCCATGATCTGTACAAAATTTCAGCTTAGTATCTGAAAAACTAAAAAAATGGAAACTGACAAATGAACTAAAATCAGAATAAAGTAATAACACCAAGTTAAAGAGATAACACAAATTATATATTTTGGATTGATTTTATTTTTTTTTATCTCCATGAAGTTTTACAAACTCTTGCTTAAGATTAATAAAACAACAATTAAATTAGAAAGTGAACATACATAAGTGTCAGAAATAAAATAGGGCGCAAAATAGACCGCAAATAAATAAAATCAATTAAAAAGTAGATAAAATTTGGTGTGTGGAAAGTTGATAAAGACAATTTTTTTTTTTTTTTTTTTTAATATAAAAAATGATGAATTTATGTGGAAATATTAAAATAAATTGACTTTAAATTATGTGTTAAATAATGTTATTGCCATACTAAGAGTATTTTTAATACAATGTTCTTTTAAAAATTAATTAATTTCGTTTTATCCAAGCGAAACGCTTCTTCGAATTCCTTAATTCCATTTTTTTTGGATTGGAGTTGAGTTGCTTGGCTTCGTCAAACAATTGGTAATGTTCTTCACCATAACCAAAGTTTAATGTATTCCTGTGCATGGTTTTTGATATGATTTCCTTTTGGTGGCTCCGGCCTTCATTTCTTCAGTCTTCATTTCGATGGTGCAAAAGATCTGAAGACATTTATTCATAATCATGAAAAGAATAAAGACCACAAAGTTGGCAATGAAGAGATTATTGCGTGTTGGAATTGACATTTCGATGGTTTTATTTAATTTAAGATTTCTTTTTTTGAGAAGAGAATAAGAGATTAAGATATGATACGTGTATCTGCCTTGAACGAGTTGTTTTAACTGAATACTTGACACTAACATAAGGCACTTTTTATACACAAATAAGCAATTAGTGCTTAACATAAACAATATATAATTTTTTTTTCTGAAAATATCTACTAAATGTAGGCAAATAAACTAAATCAATTAGTAAACTTTTCACTGCGTATTTAATTATGTCCTAAAACCCAAATGTTTCTACCAGACTACATATAATTATATATTGTAATTAGGAAGAATGTCTGTTCAAACCACTCATTCAAGATAAACGTAAATCAAATTATATTGTCAAGGTTTCTCAAATTAAAGACAAAAAACCAAGTCTTCAGTCTTCAATCGAAGAGAAATTATAGCAAATAAAATTGTGGAAAAACCAAAACTAATGAGGGAACTTTAGTGTGCACATTATTATTATAATTATTATTAGGGGATGTTGCACTGCGACCAATGAGATTGTGCCTATTCTGCCCCCTTCACGGACTTAGAGTGATTCTTCTAGCCCAATTCCCTCGATGAATTGTAGTATTGATCCTACCTTATAGAGTCTGAGTTCGTCCTCAGTTAAGGTGAGTTCACCAAGGTGCTTCCCTCTATTGCGCATCAGGGCAGAGCAAGTACCTATCACATGCAAAGACCATTAGAGAAAATTCCCAGTGTTGTTAGGTGATAGTTCAGCCTACAATGTCCTGTTCATAATCCCATAATTATTCTCAAGTTGTTCTTCGTTAGATTCATACAATTCTTGTAGCGTTTTAGGTTGTATGTCCCTAGCGCTAATATGGAATGTGATAGCCCCGGTAATTTTTCCCAGTATAATTTTCTTTGCTAATCCTCTTCTTCCCAAATAATGCAGGAAATGTTACCATAATCCTAATCCACAGAATGGTTCGGGCCCTACAAAAGGAGTTGATGCTCCTTTCCTGGCGAGTTTATCTGTCATTTCATTTCCATTAATCCCAGCATGACCCGGAATGCCATAAAATCAGATCAATGGAAAGTTCCTACCTAATGATCAGAAAATTACCATTACCATAATTCTTTTTTTTTATAAAAGCCGCCGACACTTCACTGATCAAACATTCAAGTAAAAGAACTCGTCGAAGAAGGATATCATTGCTTAAGCAAAATATAGAAATCTTAAATAAAATCATCAAAATGTTTTCAATTGCACCACGTAAAAATCTCTTCATTACCAACTTCGTTGTGTTTATTCTCATAATGATTATAAATAAATGTCTTCAGATATTTTGCACCATCGAAATGATGGCTGAAAAAATAAAAGCAGCAGCCCAAAAAAGGAAATTGATGAAAAATGCAAAGAAATCCCGTATTGTACCGGAAGCTATAACGAAGAATACACTAAAGTGTGAATATTGTAATAGTCATTACCAACTGTTTGTCGAAATCAAGGTGCGCAACAAAAAGAGGACACCAAAAAACAAAAATAATAATAAATCGTAATTATTTTTTTTTTTTTTTCAATAAAACAAATTTATTTATAAAATAAAAAAAAAATCTTGGTTGCTTGCCTAACCTAACCTAGATAAGGTAAAATGTTGAAGTGTGGTGAGTAAATTAACTTACAGTATGATCTATTATATTGAAGTGTTGGTGAAATGTATGGCACTTACAAAAAAAAAAAACATTTAATTTGCAATTAAAAAATATTGAGCTCATTAATCGAGATAAAAACTATACTATCACTCAATCTGCACCAAATTACATACAGTAAAAAAAATTTCATCAAAATCGGTTCAGTAGTTTCGGAATCCATAGCGGACACACAATCTGACACGAGATTTTTATATAAATTTTATGTATATAGTTTTTAATTTTGGTTGATAATTTCTACATTCAATTTCAATATTTTATTTTACGTAATATACAATTTGTTTTTGTGCGTTTTTGCACACACTTCCCAAACTTCATAACCATATAGTATAATAGAGTCTAGGGTCTGCGGTTTATGAAGGGATGCATCATAGAATGCGGATGGTTTTATTTATCTTGTCTAAAGTTTTCCCAAATTGAAGGTTGAAGCAAAGATTTTATCCAAATGAATTCCCACATACTTAATATCATTCACCCATGGGATCTGTACATTGTTTAGTTTCTAGAAGTATCTGGGTGGGTTAATTTTAACATTCTAGTGATTAAAATACGTCGCAAGAGAGTCTAATGATTCTTGTAGGGCTTCATCAAAAATTGCACATGAGCTGTAAATTGCAGTGACGTCAGCAAAAATTGATGTAGTACAATTCCATGATGTTGGGATGTCGTAAGTGAATATGTAAAAGGATTATTTATTAGAAGTAATGCTCAATTGATCATACAAATTAATCGCTACTAATAACATACATTGATGACAAAATGAATGTGTAATAGAATAAATGTATTTGAGTTTGGTTTAATGACTAAAATTTCTAGAATTTTATGAAAGAATTTTTCCATAATAAGAAAAAGTTTTACAAGTTGCAACAAAATGTAAAATATGCTTATCTCTTAACGAATATTGAATTTTAATTTTTTTTTTTTTTTGTGTATGAGTTTTTCTGGAAATGAATTTTCCATTTTAATGAGTAAATTTTTCAATTTGCATAAATGTTCAGCAATTGTTTATAAATTTATCACCATTAGAATTTTCCATCATCATCAACAGTAGCAGATGCATTAGGAGTACTAGAAGCAGAATGATGTTTTAAGCAATAAGACATCAAAAAAAAAAAAAAAAAAAAAAAACTGCAGCTGAGCAATGAGAATGATGATTACGATGATGATCGTATGATGATGAATAAAAACAATAGAAACAATAACCAACAATAATAAGAACAGCAATAATACAAGAAATAATAAAAGCTTAAAATTGCTGATTGCCAAATGCTCTGCTCAAGGCTATGAAGGAAGACAAAAATGTTTTAGACAAAAATGTACAACAAAATGCCAAAATGTAAATGAAGAACAAGTAATAACAAAAAAAAAAAAAAAAAAAAACAAGAACTAACTTTGATTTCAACAAATTTTACATACACTTCACTTCAATAATCTATAATAAATTCGTAGATTTTCTCAGTTTGTTTGTTTGTTTGTGCGCGCATGACTTAAAACCCACTCATTGAATTTGAAAATCGCATTACTTAAAAATAAGAAGCTTTATTGTGAGTAACATTTAGCTTTTATTTCATAAAAATCGACATATAAATTTATCTTTCTATACGAGTATATTCTTTCAGCATGGAATCCTTTAAGTAAAATGTTATATGTTTTTATATCGAAATCATAAGCTAGAGTTTTATGTATTACCGCGTCTGAAACAAATGCCCTTTGGAAAGGCTTAAGCTATTATTCAATTTATTGTGAAACGAAATTGAACTTTGAATTAAAGTAATCAGTTTATATGGTGGCTATGATTGCCATTTGCCACAAAAAATGCCACAAAATTAAATAAAATGTAAATGGTTTCAATATTCCAAGGTTCTTGTATGCACTTTAGTGCTTTATAGGAATGTCTTCTAGTAGTCGTAGGACTGACTGGCTTAAACGATCTTATGATATACACAAAATTTCTCCTCAAAATCTCCACAGCTGAAGTTTAGTTTGGTTTGGATGAAAAAACTTGATTCCCTTTAAAATGCTTATCATTTATCTATACATTTTATAAAACAAAGAACCCCGCCGCGTCAGTTTGTCTGTCCGAACGCGAAAACCTCAAAAACTATCTCACAGATTTTCATACTGTTTTCACCAATAGCAGGAGTGATTCATGAGGAATGTTTTGAGAAGAAGGAAATTTCAAAAGACCCCAATACAACAGGAAAAAATGTAAAGAAAAAAACCATACAAAAAAAAAAATCAAAAGACTGAGTGGTGTAAGTGAGTTATTTAAAGCCTAAAGACATTTTTTAAAACTAATTAAGTTTTCTCAAACATCTTATCAGTTCAATCAATCAGTATTCACTTATTTTTGGGACGGATAGGCAGGACAACGTGTGCCTGGAATATATTGTGTACTTCATGGGATCTCCTTTTTGTTGTTGTGTTACGAATATCAGACTAAAGTGATAATTTCAGAATTTCATACTAAAGTGAAGTGTAGTAGTAAATATAAGAAAGAAATATTTGCATATATTTAAGAATAGCAGAAACTAGAGAAAAACAGCTCTAAAATACTTAAGCTGCATATAAATTATGCAAACACACATTCACATTAGAAACAAACTAACACACACAAACTCACATATATGCATACATTTGTATTTATGCAATGAAAATCATTTTGAATGCATGCAATGTTGGCATTGTTATTATTATTGTACTCTTGCCTTCTTTCACTTTCACTCACTCACTTTCTTTTTGTTTCTCTCTCTCTCTCTCTCTCTCTCTCTCTCTCTCTCTCCCTCTCTCTTGAATCTTCTTTTATTTTTATTCAACTTGAGCTTACATTATGCGCGCATTTTGTGTTGATGATTACAATGATAATGTTGATGATGATGTTGATGTTGTTGATGATTATTGTCATAATAATGATTATTTTTGTTGTAATTCTAATTATTATTGTTGTGATTTTACATGAGAGTGAATGTCTCTGTGTGTATGTGTATAGGGAAACCACCATTTTTATCAATGCATAACGCTCATGTCACACGAAGGATTAGTGCGCAAAGTAAAAGAAACAATGAAAGGATTCAGTGTGAGATACAAGCATGGCACATGTACATTATAATGGAATAGTAACAATGAAATTTGAAATTAGAACAACATTTTATCTCTCTACATGCGAGTACACAGAAAGATACTCACTCACTCACACACTCACAGTAGTAGTTTCATAAAATATTGCAAGTGAATGTACAAAACTTAAGCTGCGAACGTAAATCATGTTGCTGCAGCGACTTAAGCTCAAGTCGTCCTCGTCGTACTTGTTATGCGTTCGTAAGTATATCTCTATATGTGTGTGTGTGTGTGTGTGTGTGTTGGCTTCTCATTATAATTAACAATTTATAAAACGTTAATCCAGTAGCTTGACCAGCTCAAACCACCACCTCTCACCATTCTCACTTAGGCGAGGACCCAAACGAAAAATACTCATCATTAACTCGCTCAACTCAACTTAACTCAAGTCAAGTCGCCTTCAACATTCAACTTCGTTACTTGCAACATTTCTTTTGCTTTTACCATTTACTCTGTAAACTTATTATTGTTATATGTTGCTATTACTGTTTTTGTTGTTGTTGTTATTGTTGTTATTGTTGTTGCTTTTATCCTTTTGTGTACGTGCCCAACACTGAAGCAGTTATCCTTTAATGACCGCACTCCGGCTCATGCTTGCTCACGTCGTTCACATTAAGCAGATGAGCTACATTTTTATGCTTGTGAAGTTGAGATTGCAGCAGCATTGGCACTCACCCATTATCCATTACCTTTTGCCATTCATTCATCCATCCATACACCTGCCCATACACTACAATACTATACGCTGCCTGGCATCCATTTATAGATAAAGATGCTTGGTTTTATTATGGCTACAGTTGGCTTTCATTTGGTGGGTTACCATCGGAAGCCACGATTTCCACTTTATCCTCTGATGCATCTTGCATGTTACAACATCAGAAGCATCATTGGAAAATGTGCAACGTGTGCTCATCATCATCATCATCAGCAACATCGTCGTCATCGTCGTCGTCATCGTCATCATTTGTATTAATTGCTGCCGTTTTGGTGTGCACAATAATACTGAAAATGCATTGAGGGCGCTCACTCATTCGTTCAGTCAGTGGTTTTATATTTTTCCTTAATTTCTTCAATATTTTTTCCACTTTTATTTCATTTTTTCTCCATTTAACTTAAAAATGTTGCAAAATGATTGTTGGCGTTTAAGGAATTTATGACCTTTTGGCATGGATAATTTGTCCATTTATTGTACTCACTCATCTGATTTTTATGTTATGTTAAGGGATATTAAAAATCTATAAAAAATAAATATGATCAGAGAAAAAGTTTAGAAGTACAAAAGTTTTAAAAATAAGAACAAGATTAAGGAAATAAATGCTTCAATTGGAGTGACAAGAATATCTTGGAACCATCACGTGTTCTTGATGATATTGAAGATTGTTTTTGTTTTTGGTTTCTTTAATCCAGATTAATTCCTTTCATTCCATGCTATGAGAAATGATGAAGAAGATTCAAGTTTCTTTATAAAACTTTTGTTGAATTCAAGTTTAAAATGAAATAAAATAAAAAAGCATTATTATTTTTTTAAATGTATTACAATTAATTTTAATACAGAAATAGGTTTATTACCTATTTGAGTGATTACTTTTTCCAACTTGGAATCCTTTTTTACATCAGTTTATATTAAAAAAGTGTTTTCGCATTACGCGTAACTATCTGTAACGAAATATGCTCCACTGAACAAATTTTCCTTTAGTGCTGGGAATATTACTATTGTATTATTGAGAATATAATTATGTATAATTAAATTAATTAAGAAAAATAAAATAATTGTCAAAATTGAATTTATGATTTTTTTTTGATTCTTTGTGGACATATGGAGGGCAGTATATATACAACAACCTGGGGTAAATTCACACAATGTGTACAACTGTAGGTTAGGGTAAACAGGCTGCTCGTGAGTACACGCAAGTATACCCAGAAACATTGCGGCTCATTGAGATAATAATTGTGGAAGGGTGAAAGAGCAGGGCATTTACAGAGGAGGTGTTGAATGCTCCCTCTTTCTTCTTCAGCTTCACAGCTTGGACAGAAATCTTGGTGTGGATCATGCATCCTTTGGGCCATTAACTCAATTGCGCAGTACTCCGTTAAGACTCCAGTGTTTTGGTTGGAAGCAAGGCCACTGCAGTCGTAAAGACAGTACTGTGAGGCTCATTTGCCCACCTTATGTCTGCTAGTTCCTTGGTTCTCGCAACCAGTCTTTTATGGGTCTGTGAATATCAGAAACTGCTTTGGCACACTCATTCGCCATCTCGTTGCCTGTATGGTCAGAATGACCAAACATCCAGATTATCATAATTGAGTATTACTGATCCACCATGCTACGAATAGCTTTCCTCTTAGTGTTAGGTACCGACAGAGGTTTGACTATCAACATAAATCGATATGCTTTTCAGTGTCTCCCCCCATAGTATTTATTAATTTATTAATTGCTGTTTGCCAGACTGAATATACAACATCTCTGCCTGGAATACATTGCACCAGTTCGGTAGACAGTACGAGCTGTTAACTCTTCTAAGAAAGTATATATTACTTGTATAAACTTCGGTGATCTTTTTGATAGAAAAACATATCATTATTTGCCTGTCAAACCGTTCTTCCGGGAATCTGTTTCTCACAAACTTTAAGAACCCAGTTTGGGTGTTTTAATTCTGGTATTAAGACTCTAGAAATTTCTTTATTTTTTTTTTAAATTCTTTCATGCTTCATTACTTCGTTTATTTTTGAGGAAAAATACAGTTGTTTGCATTGCTAAACAAATTAAATATGGATATTAGGCCCTTGCAAACAATTGAAACAAATTTTCGATTCATTTTCAAAGGAATCATTATCAGCCTTAAAAAACATAAGTATTTAGTTTTTCTCAGACTCTGATACCAATTCTAAGATATTTAAGCACTTACTTATAATAATAATTATAATTATTTCTCTTATTATCATAATTAATTTTGAACAATGCAGACTTCCAATGAATTGGGATTTTCCGTTTATAATATTTCTAAGTACTTACTTGTTGCATTAGAGATACTGGAATTTTATTAATAAATAGTAAATAAGTCATAAATAGATTATGTTAGTTCCATATACTCGTATTGATGGCAAAAAAAAATATATTTATCAATTAATTGATCATATGATTAATCAAAGTGAACGATTATTAATTGCAAAAACATTAATTTATAAATCGATTATATTAGGTAAAATTTAAAATTATCATGAAAACGAAAATCAGAAAAAATTAATTTTTTTACTCAGTACAAAATTGAAAATATTTTATTGAGTATGGAAATAAAGCATCTGACATTTTGACAAAAAGACATTATTTGTTTAAAATTGAGTTCAAAGATAAGAGTTTTGAAAGGCGTTTTGTCATTTACCAATTTCGCTTTTCCGTAGCAGTTACACCCGCTTTGGAAAAATGCCGTTCCGATGGCACGGAATTTCCAATTAAGAAACAGTACTTTTGGGAGACGGTTTTCATCTCTTCCTAACCACATTATGGTTCAACTCGAGGACCGGAGCACTGAGGAAGAAGCTAAGTTCGTCTTGAGGATGTTGTAAGTCACCGTCTTAGGTCAAACTTATTATCACCAGTGAAAGACATTTCACTTCCACTCTCAATAATGTCGTCGATATGTTTAATTTCATCCATTTCGCTTCTTATGAAAATGGATTTTTTTTAAATCTTGGGTCTAGTAATGTTGAATTTGCCAGTAGTAATGAATGTTCCATTTCTCCAAAGCGACGGTCAAACTGGTTCAATATGTTTGTTATTAATTTGTTTGCTACCAGAGATGTACAACAAATTTTAATTTTTTGTTGGCGCCCTCAATTAACAAGTGGATTTGCTTGGCTTTACGTAGCTAGTGTTTCTCCACTTATTTGAGTAGTCATGATTCCAATGGTCTCAATAAAGTGATTATTTCGATAATTTACTCTTTATTTTTTGTGGTTATCATCAGTGATGCATTGGAGATGGTTATTAAAATTTGCTTGATGTATTGTATGTTATAAATTTTATGAAATGGTCAAGCAAATAATATGTGGAATTCCATCTTGTGTTCATGTAAAATGTAAACAAACAATCGTTTAAAAACACCCACAGAATTGACGAATTGTGTTACTTTACCAGTGATGCCATTGTTTGGTTATTTTAGATTAATCGATTATTTTCTAGATTAATCTAAAGAGAAATGTTTGATTCAATTAATTCGTTAATCGAAAATTAAAATTATCGATTATATAATTTTTGGATTAATCGTTACATATAACAAATTTATGATTTTTTTTGTAATAATTTTATTATTTTAAAAAATGTTCAAAATTGAATTACAAAATTTATTTTAATTGCGTGTATAAATATAATATAATTTCAAAATAAAAAAGAAAAAACATGGAAGAAAATATGATTTGATTTGATTTGATATGATTATGATTGTGTGTGATGTATACGACGATGACGATGACGATAATGATAACGATAACGATAACGAGTGTATAGAATTATTATAAATGAGAAAAATATTTTACCTTTGGCAATACCAAAGATTATTTTACCTTTCACGAAATGAAAATGTCTTTACATTTAAAGATTTTGAAATGAAAAGATTCTACTAATTTATGTAATGAAAAGTTTCAAGTTTCATTTATTTTTTTATTTTTTTTTTTTAATCTCATTTGAATAGATTTGTTCACTTATTCACTTCAAGGTGAGTGACCTTTTATTTGAAATTTGAATTGATTATTTTGAATGAACACAAAGATAAGATGATGACTAGATGAATCACAAAAAAAAAAACACGGAAAATCACAAAAAAAATCACAGAAAAATATATCACTGAACAGACAAATATATGTATAATAATTGATTCACCTGTCTCCTTTAATTCACTTGACTAAGAAATTCATCACTTTCTTATGGTTTTCATTGAAAATATTGCTAGAATAGATCGTGAAAGATTTATTTGTATAAAATATTTTCATATTTTATTGTTGTCAAAAATATTAGTTCTTTACTAATTTCGCATTGATTGCGATATAAAAGTCGAGTCCTTTTCTCCTCCTCTTCCCGCTTGTCTAATTAGGATTTAATTTAACTTCAGCTGTAGCGGCATTAAGACATGATTTTGTTGGAAGATTACGTTCCTTTTTCTCAACGAAAATCTGGAAATGACCCTCACCATAGCCAAAGCCATGCATAGTCTTACGCATGGCATCCGGAATAAGTTTGAAGCCACCACGACGTCTTGGTGTCGGTGGTGTCGATGGTCGTGATGACGATGGTGATGATTCTGGGGTTGATTTCCTTGTCACTGATGGTGAATCACTATTGCAATCGGGTTTCTTGCAACGATTATTCGGTTTACATTCAGCATTCCTACATGCCTTGTGCTCGATTATGCAAAAGATCTGAAGACATTTACGCATAATGTAAATGATGACAAATATAATTAAATTGGTAGCAAAGAGATGTTTTCGTGGAGCGAGTATTAACATCGTGTCGGATTAAATTTGGTATTTTATTCTGGATCACTTGAAATATATCACAGTGTTATATTGTACTGTTCTTTGATGGATTAGATAGTTTATATTGCTTGAGTCCTTGGTGTCCTCCTTTGTCAGTTGATGTGTATCTCGAGCAGCTGATGTGCAGAAACTAAATATTGAAATATTGATGTTTCCAATATTTATTTTTGATGAATTGATGTTAGGATTAGCGAAGATTTGTCCTTTCAATTGCCTTCGATACTGCAGATGATAAGCATTTGTGTTTTTGTTTTGGGTTTTCCTGTTCTTTTCTAAGATCTGTCGTCTTTTGTTGTTGTTGTTATTGCTGTTATCTTTAGATGAATTTTTCCCACTTTGATAATCTCCAGCAATGAATTTTCTTTATCTTCAACTGTTTCTTCTTTTACCTGAATAGAGTTTTGTTGCTGCTGCACATCCGCAGATTCTATAGTCACAATAACTGACGACGCTCATGAGGCTGTTGTTTCTTCTGTAATGATGATGGAAATTTTTCATAAATTTTTGTTGATTATTAGTTTTGGAAACTACTTTAAACCCAGAGAGAACTCACACAAGAGAGAGATAGAGAGAGAAAGAGAGAGAGCAGTGTCTCTGTCTCTCTCTCTCTCTCTCTGTCTATCTATTGTAACAATGTAACTAGGTATCTCTGTTGCTCTTACTTATCATAGACCCTCATAAAATAAATTGATATTTCATTATGTGTGTGCTGAGAGTATCTTCAAATATAAATCGTTCTATAAATTTCATTTCGAACAAAACAGAAAAAAAATTTTCCATGAAATCACCAAATGCAGCAACTTTTTTGGTGCGGGTTCTCATGCTTCATTCCCATGCTGCGTGTGTTGCATGAGTTAAGTTGACAACATATGAGTATCATATGCTATTGCCGAAAAAGAGAACGTGCACGTTCTTGCTGCGTGTGACATTATACTAAACATAGATACTCACATACGAACACTTAACTATGTAGAACGCCTCCACACTCACTCACAGTAGTTTGTCTATACACTCTACTACTTAGACTACTTAGTTTCATTCCATTTTCGTGTTGCGCTTGAAAATAGCATAAAAATATTCAACAATATAAAATTGAATATAAATAAATTTCCTGGTAGACATGAAGAACATGAACATGAAAAATATCAAGTAAAATACATTCATACAATCAAGTACGAGTGTTGAACGTGACTCATAGCTTCAGTGATAAGGCTGATGCTTTGTTCAGAAGCCAAAGAAGAACCAACAAACCGAAGGCGCTATGAGCAACTTAGAAATAAGGAAATATTGTAAGTTGAGTTTGAGTGAATTGAGTTTGAGTGCAGAGTACAAATTTGAATTTGAATTTGTCGTTAGCCTAGAAGCAAAAAAACGTCAGGCAAAAAAAAAGATATACGAGTATGTATTTCTACTTAGATAAGATTGTTGCAGAAAATAAGTATGTTTTTTCAGTTGATCTTACTAGTATCCAGGATATAGTGGTGGTGGCATTTATGAAAAGAAAACTACAACACAAACAATTTTTGGATGAAAAGTATATTTTAGGAAAAAGAAGATAATACAATAATGCAATACCTTTTATATGCTACATATTTTACAGCAGTATACCAATATACAAGTATGAATATACATGGTAGTTATATTCCTTCTTGGTTGATCAGTAAAGTTTAGATAGTATTTTCCATGAAAACTACTTCTATCAGGGAACTCTTTGACCTCCAGGGAAAAGCTCATGATGGTTTAATTGATCAAAATCTTTTGAAATTAAACAAGTCTATAAGGTCTTTACATTTCAAACAATTTTTATCGGCTTACGTTAACCATTGGTTGAATTACAATTAGCTCAAACTTAAGGATCCAGGTTTATATGGAATTTCGTGCGAATTTCAGCTCTCTAGCTCAACTAAGGGACTAGTTTGCTTCCATACAGACGGACATGGCTAGATCAACTCGTCTCGTCGCGCTCATCAAGAATATATATACTTTATGGGGTCTCCGATGTCTCCTTCTGTATGTTACAAACTTCATAGCAAACTTCTAATACTATTCACTGCGTGAAGAGTTTAAAAATTAGAGTTCTGTAGAGCTCAAACAAAACAAAGAGTTCTGATGACAACAACAGGGAAAGTGAACGAAATTTGTTGTAGTATTGATAACTCTGAGTTCCGCATGAGTTCTGCTTAAATTCAGCCAAAACTCAGTTATAGTGCTGGTCACTCTGCGGCAATGCTGTCAATATTTTGGTCATTTCCGTAATTTATTGGTCAATAAACAGCTGATCATTGCCCAAAACAATTTTAAGAAAACTTCATATTGTAAAATTTTCTTTAAAATTTTTATAAAATACCTAGAAAGAAAGAAAAAGGAAGCTGCTAGAACTGTTTGCATACACTGCGAATTGTTTTTAATCATGTATTTTCCACAAAATTTCCATTTTAATTTCTCGCAATATGATAAACTTTTGCTTTGCATATGAAACCAAAACAAAAAAAATCTGTTCAAAGCTTTCAGAACTAACTCTGTGCACCAAATCAGAAACTTTTTACTTACTGTGGAAATACAATAAATCAACAATTGAGAAGGTTAAGCCGCTTGTACAGAGGCCGGTCAACTTTGTGAATTTATTATGAATTGGCAAGTCTAAACAATCATAGGCATTTTGAATTGTTTGTTTACATTTGTGAATACGAAAACAGCTGATTCACACTATTCACTATTCACACTGAATAGACGATTAACCCAATGAAATATCAAAACAAATCTTTCACGCAATTGATTTTGATATATTCATTATTATTCTTCACACGTTTGAGTGAAGACCATAAATATTTATCGTAAAATCTCTAATTCATCCGGATACGAATTGATTCTGTTCACAATAGCAACGAAGTCGAGATCTCAGATATATGGTTCTAAGCAAATCAAATACAACAAAAAAATTTGACATTACATTTTAATTACTTCAAACCACTTTTATCTTTGAATAGATTCATAATGCAAAAGTTCATAAGAATGTTAGCATAATTTTTAAGCAACTTTTATTACAATCTGGATACCCGGGCAAACGATTGATTTTAAAATATGTCCCTATACTTTACATGCATCTCACTTGCACATGTCACTTTTTTTGATTCTTCAGCTGTTTAGATTTTTTTTTTTTTTCTAAGCCTTCCCCATGAATCACTCCTTCTATTGGCGAATACCGTATGAAAATCCATTTGGTAGATTTTGAGTTTATTTCATACATACAGACAGATAGATGCATAGGGGTTTTATAATATGTAATGATGTTGAAAATCTTTTTCGAATTCAAAAATAACTTCCTTCTGTCTTAATCACGATGTGAACTATTTTGTTAAAATCGAACCAACTCATGCTGCAGTGAGGAGATGATTAGCTTCCGCCCTTTCCTAATTTAATCTACGCTGAACTAAAAGATTTGAATCTTCTTAATGAAGTCTCCAAGGCTTTACTATTGCCACCAAAATGAGTGAATTGATAAAGTTCATATGTGTTGTTTTATGTGTATTCCCCTTTCTTCGCTAATTATTAATTATCTTCCAATTTACTCTTTGTTTTCTTTAAACGCAACTAATGACTTCCTTAACAACCCAAGTAAATGCTACCAATGAAAATGAGTGAAAAAATCAATCTGTAAGCTTCCTAATCAATTTATTACATTTTACACTAGAGAGAGGGCGGCGAACCAACCAAGTTATCGTTTAATTTCGTTTCGTTTCTTGTTTGCTTTACTCATTGAAGAGAACTTCTACTCCCATTTAATCTGCAAAGTTGTTAGCAAAAGTATCTATGGGGGTGGTGTGGTGTGTTGTGTTGTGTTGAGCAAAGTCAAGCCAACTTAACTAAAGTCCAAAACACAACTGCAAAATAAAACTTTTACAAAATTTTCTCGTTTCTCGTTTCTTTTTTTTTTGTGCTTTCCCAAATCGTTTATGAAAATGTTTTTATTTTCTCTACGAATTGTCGATAGAGATTTTATAATTTTCATTTATTGGCAATGACCAGAGGCAAAAGTTTTTCCTTTCTCACCATGAAACGCCCACGATTTGTGATCGTTTTGTTGACTTAATCATTTGAGACTTTATTCTATTCTACTATGAATTGTTTGTTTGTGTTATTCAGTATCCGATTTCGTTGGTATTCACAGAATTGACCAGCAAAAGTTTGTGATTGAATTTTTGTGGTTATACGCTAGCCATCGATTCCATGGTGATGGTGGAGGATAGGATTGTTCTTGTTGTAGTTGGCGGTTACGCTTGGGTATTAGCTAATTAGTTTAATTGATAGACGTTTTAATTTGTTAAGCAGCAAACAATTCTCATTGTTGTTGTTCTTGCTATTGTTCATCATTATCATCATCATCATTATTATCCTTCCTCACCATCACCATTATCATCATCAGAGGCAAAGGGAATATAGGTGGTAGATACTCGTAGATAGGAGCAAATAAATCATGCGTGCAGCTTTTCAATTTTTTTTTTTCACAGCATTTAAAACAAACACAATCTGACTTCGGTTAAGAGGAATTACGTGAAAGTATACTTTTGCGACCAGACTTAGCGGGGGAAAGGGAGAGAGAGGGAGAGACATCAACCGAGTATGAGAGACTCTGCCAATCATACGTACACGTCGCAATTTAAAATGAGAAGTTTTTTCTCTATTTTCTTTTTTTTTCTCTATTTTGTTTGAATTTTCAATGAAGCAACAAAACAAAAGCGGAAGTCGTGCATTAACTCAGAGCCGGAAGTAAGTGTTGGAAACGTATAAAAATGGCGTTACGCGTAGACAAACTCTGTAGTTTTTATTTTTTAAATTACTTGAGGGTAGTAGAGTAGAGAAGGAATGGAAAGAAAAGAGAAGAAAAGTTGTATATGAGTTGAAGTTGAAGTTTCGTAAAGTTTCACTTCACTTCAGTTGAGTAGAGAGTTGATTTCAGTGAATGCAAATCAATTTAAATTGTAAATTTGTTCGTAAAGTTAATAACATTACAAGGACATGGCACTGAGAACTCACCTTTCTCGATAGGTGGCACGTCACTACTTAATATTCTGTGAATTTTACAGGTGTGGTTTTTCATAGTAAAATTTCTTTTAAAGTGATAGGGATTATTTTGGTTATTGTAAGTTTCACTCACAAAGTGTAAATAGGTAGTGTCACTTTATTGTAATGTTTGTAAATTATTGAAGGAGATATCACTTAACTTAACTAAGGCGCCTGGCTACGATGGATTTGATGGCAGAACTGCCAAAGCTCTCCTTGAAACTGGTGTCCTATTCAATGCCATGGTTCGCATACGCCACTTTCCTTCCCAGTGGAAATATGATGTTATTGTATTTGATACAATAAAAAAAATATACAAAAAGAAAGTTTAGGTATTTAAGAGAGAAAGCCCTTTTCTTCATTCGTTAAACGCGGTGATAGGAGGATTTTAATTAAAAATGTTATCTGCTCCCAAACTTCAAAATTGAATTGAACCTTTCACTTTCGATACACTTTCGAATGAGTGTTTTATAATTGTGATAAATCTGCCACAACGCAATAATGCGGGCATTCCAACTAAATCTAATGCTCTTTTCCCATGCCATACTATAATTTGGATAAACACTAGAGATCTGCTGCAGAACATCTGCATGTCTCCACTCAAATTAACTGGTACTCAGAATAGTAATGAATGACACTTAAAAACTCTTGTTGGTCAGTGGAAATTTTATCAGTTGAACGAGCATTCACTCAAAAAAAATTGGAATTCGCATAAGTAAGTTGCTCATGGAACAAAACAAATATGCAAAAGAATTTGAGTTAACCAAATAACTCAGTAACTCAGATAATTCAGTGTTGGGCAATAGGAGAATTTCGTTTTGCAAACATAGACGAATGAACGAGAACCGAACCCTAGCTCAAGTAAACGATACCAAAATGACCGTAGAATTTAAATTAGTGTTATGAAAACTTTAAGGAAACACCCTTTTGGAAAATGTAACCATTTACCACAAAGTTGCTCATTTCCTATTTCATTATTGACGTTAGTAACTCAAACGAGGATATGATTGTATTCATGCAGCTCTATAATAAGCACATCACGTTGGTTTGGTTGGGGTTACCGGACAATTGAAAGAGAAAAAATCAATTTAATAATATGTAATAAAATAGAACAACACGTAAATGTATTTAAATCACCTTCGTAAAATGACCATCAACCTTCAAACGATGCACCTACAATGTATATTTTAAAACTAGAATTATCATATCAGCATATCATATAAATCAAATAACAAAGACAAAGATTTTCACTTAAATAATGTAAATGAAATTCTTTTTTAAGGGATATTCTATTCTTTTTGCTTTCTTTCTCCCATATATCCAATGATTTGACTCATGGTATTCATTAATATTTATGAAAACCACATGATCCAATTTGCTATTTTTTTTTTATTTTTTGTTATTGCAAATATACTCGTAAATATCTACATAAATTTAATATGGATTTATTTCTTTGTTTTATCGAAGACGTAAATTTTGTTGCTACTGATTTTATTTTATGTATACTTTTTAACGATGAGATGATGACACCATTCCATCATCACAAAATTATAAATGAATTTGTTGTAGTAAATTATGCATTTAAATGATGAGATAAAATTCATTCACCTTCATTTGTGGAATTTGATTTTACATACTACAAAAATATACTATATTCTATTCTATAGTACATATTTTTCTTATTCAACAAATTCTGCATAATTTCCAAACCGCGCAATCATTAACTCTGTCAACGTTGCCACTTTGGCTGCCACTCTTTCTATGTACGAGTATATTCTGTTGTTCTGTTGTTCTTGCAACCCATCCTTGTTTAGTTGTTGTTACTCCTGGTTATTGTTTAACATTGTTTTATGCCATGGAATCATGCTTCCTTGTGCTGTAACAACATTTCGCTATCGCTATCGTTGTCTTAACTTGGTTGGTTGGTAGATGGTAGATGGGTTCGGTTCGGTTGGGTTGTTTGGGTTTCTACGCTATCATAGCGAAAAAACCCAGAATGAAAAACAAACAAACACAAATTTATTTTAATACGATTTGCATTTATTTCGTAAGTTGCATTTTGAGCTGGTGCTGCTACTCAGAGATTCAGTTTCAGATTCAGACAGAATCATCATCGTCGTTGTCGTCGTTGCTTATAGAGTCGTCTGCATTCAACCTCCACCCCACGAAACCCCCATGAACTCGTTTTTAGTCAACAAAAAGTCAATTGAGTAGTGCCCTCTCCTCCTCCACCATCTGTATTTATGTACGAGTATGTGCGGGGTGTTGTTATGTGGCTGTGTTACTATTGACGATTTGTTGTTGACTGCCAAAAGGAAGGAAAAACAAAGCAGGCAAGGCAGGCAAGGCAGCTAGTAGCTCGGCTTGGCTTGGATTCGTGTCCTTGTTGTTATTTTAACAAGTGCAAGGAGCAACTGTATAATATTGTAACAAGAGGACAACAGAAAGGCAACGAGAAAATGTCTTTCGTTAGCGTCTCGCATTGCATGTTGCGCGTTGCAACAAATTGCGCTTTTAATTTTATTGAAATTGCCATTTTATTTTATAAGCTGCCATGTCCTTGCTACTTCAACAGCTCCTTTTAACCATTGTTACCATGTCTTTCATCCTATAGCCCCTTGTGTCTTTACTCACAATTTAACCGTAACGTGTTGTTTTACTTGAATTTCTTCTTTCCTTTCCTTGCCTTTCATTTTCTTACATTTTCTTCATAGTTTTCTTGTAGTTAAATGTTTTCCAAATGAGTGCATTGTTCATTCGTTAGATTTGCTCTCGCAATTTATGCAAAAGCTTTTCTTCTTCTTCTCTTCTCTTCTGCTCTGCTTTTTTATTTTTCTAATATTTGTCCTTTGCTTTGCTTTTATTTGGACAAATGCAAATGTAGGAACAAATCGATGAAAGGACATTTGTGCTTTAAGGGTTTACAATGATCAATGATTCTTTCCACATTTAGTTGGTGATGCTATTGCAGTTGACCTTTAACGACAATGACGATGACAATGACGAGTTTGTCATTCATTCTTTAGTTTCAATTGTAGAAATGAATTTCATCTTAAATATTTGGTCAAATTTGAAATCAATTTAATTGAAAGATTCCTCAAATATAAATTCAAGGATTGGACACTTTGAACAAGTATCGGAATAATGTCATTAAATTTAATTAAAGGGTTCAAAAATACATATTAAATTCCACACTCACAAGAGAATTTGAATTTTTAAGAAAATTTCAATTACATTGAAATTGTGACGTTTTCACTTTTATTTACAAAAAACTAATACTTTTTGAAGTTACTTCATCTAAAATTCAAAACATGTCAAGATTGAGTTCCATTTAAATATTTTTGTCGGGCCATTAAATATTTTCTTGATGGTCAAGCGACTCACCTAGTGTGCACATGTTAAGTCCATCACGGTTGCAGATATTAGACTCTCATTGTCATACAAAAAGCTTATTTATTGGCATCACTGCCACATATAACATAAGGAAACAATAATCCAGCTAAATCACAGCAGCCATTACTATCAGAGTCTTCATATCTATGGAAAATATACTCAAAGCAGCTCTGACTCAATGTAAGATGCGATGCAGGCTAAATAAACTGCAACGATCTTCTATAAAGCTACTTCTTTATAGATCATAACAATGTTTAAGAGAAATTGCGATTAATGTTACAATCTATCTTCTAACTATGTATACATATTATAAGTCAAAGTCCTCCACCGAACCTGTCTGTCTGTTTGTGTGAACGCCATAAACTCAAAAACTACGGAACGGATTTTCATACGGTTTTCACGAATAGACGGAGTGATTGATGAGGAACGTTTAGGAATAAAGAAAAGCATCAAAGGAACAGCCGAAAAATCTAAAGAAATTGAAAAGTATGAGATATGTAAGATGCATATGAAGCTTAAAGAAATATTTTAAAATAAATAAAGTCGTCTTTCAAAAAACTCTCATGAGGTCTGCCAATTAGTATCAATCAATTTTTTGGGAAGAAGATGCAGAACAACGGCTGCCCGAGTATTTAAGAAATTGATAAAAAGATTTTTATTTCCGGAAGAAAGTATGGAGATATATATTTCTATATAAGTTTATCAATGATATGATGACCACGTCAGAAACTAGACTTGAATTCGATAGAAAATGTATAAGGAGAATTGAAGCAAAAGATCAGTATGTGGTAATGGAAGTGTAACTATGAAATCTTTTGCAAAATTTGTTGTTATCGAAAGATGGATGATCTTCATCGTGACAAAAAGAGTTACTAAAATTATAGCATTTATTTGAAGTACTATAATATGCGAAAGGTCGACTAACTGATATGGTAAAAGAAAAAGTTACAATAAACATTTCATTTAATACATTTGATACATCAAAACAAATTGATAAAACGAGTTCGTCCTTCATTAAATTAGTCAACTTAGAATTATTTAATTTAATCCTTTATTTTTTTTTTTATAAAATTTCATTGTTAAAAGTAGAATTTTTTCATATGACCTTTTCTTACCTTTAAAGCTCAATTTATTTTGTAAAAATTTACAACTTTAGTTCTTCATCCATTAGTTCTATTTATAAATAATTTTCACTTTCAAGAGATTCAATTTTTCAAATAAAAAAAATTTTTTCAAAAAAAAATTGAATACAAACTCTTCAGTTCTATATTAAGTAAAGAAACTTATATGGAAAAAGGAAATCAAAAGCAATACGCCAAGATATTTTGTATAATTTTCTTTTCAAAGATTCACAAAGTTAAAACCAAAATATTTGTGCTGTTAAAAAGTTCTTCAAGAAAAACATTAAAATGAAGCAAAACGAAAAAGTATCTAGGAGTAAAAGAAAAGTTTTAATGCTAAGCAGTAATAGCAACAGCAGTAGCGGTAGCGGTAGCAGAATCCATCAGGCCAACAATTTCCGGCGAATTTCCCTATGCCGAGAGCTTTTCACTTGAGTGCGGACATTAAAAAAAAAAAAAATAAAAACAGAAAAAACAGAAAGATGAACAAAATCAAATTGGATAGAGGATTGAAAGAAATGCCGACTTTATCACACCAAGTGAAAAAGATCTACGACGACTGCTTGGAAAAGCATCGAAACTAAGCTAAGCCAAGAAAAGCCAAGCCAAGCTAAATTCAACCAAACCAATGCACACGCCCAAAATGCTCAAAGGCAACTTAGTAGCTAAAGAAGAAGATACTTTTGTCAATTTGCGACGCGACAATCACAAGGATGACTATGGTAATGGGGACGTTGACGTTGAAGACTCTTAACAGGCATTCAACGCCATTACTTCATCTTTTACACCTGTCCAAAGGACGCATAATAATGTTGGTTCGTTGCCGCCTAATGCTGCGCTACTTTTGCCAAATTTGAACGTGGTTTTGTTGCTGCTTATGAGAAAAATTGCCACTTTGGCATAAATCCAGAAGTTTATAAAGCTAAAATTATCGAATAGAAACTGTAAACTGAAACGAACTGGAACGTAATGTATCTTAAGATAGGAAGGACGACACATGACGGAGGGAGAGTTAGATGTGTGTATTATCGTTACTCTAACTGAAACTGATGCTGGCAAAGCGCCATCTTCTGACAGTACTCGATTGAGTAGTAAGTAAGTATTTGTAGTAGTATAAACATTTTGGACGAGTTCAACGTTCATTAGCCATTGTCGTCGCCTGTGGGGATATTGGCATGTCTAACATAATGTGTCATGGCAGAACAGCACAGACCAGAAAGGGATAGTGCGAAACGGACGATGATTATCACCAAAGTCAATTTGTTACTGGGGGCGTTGAGTTGAGTAAGCAAATGAGTGAGTTAGGCGTGTCCAGCTGTGTGTAAGTGTCATTCAAAAGTCATTAGAGTCAAAATGATGGCAGTGACAGCAAAGCGCAATGGGTCAACGATTCAAAATTCTCAATGCGAATGACTTGACTGACTTAACTTGGTGGCCCAAACACCTGTCACCACTCACAAATGACATGAATACTACGCTCAGCTCAACTCAACTCAGCAAGGCTTTAGCACCAAAGTACATAGTAACACAACAACATCAACTGCTTAGATAATCTCATTTATGGCGCAAGGGAGAACTTGCATTAAGGATTTCTTGGTTGTTGCAATTTTCCACTTTCACTGTGGCCAAGCAAAACCACGTCAGACTACTTCAAAAAATTGCAAATTGCTTTTGAAGTGTTGCAGTTGCAACAATAAAGGCGATGGTGACGGAGATGACGATGCCGATGACGTCGTTTGATTAAATGTTGCAATTCTTTTCATTACATTTTCATCTTTTCTTTCTTTCTTTCGAACAAATGAACGATAGAAGAAGAAAAGTGAAACTCTAAACGAACAGCAGCATTATGAAAGCGTCAAGATATTATGTTGATAAGGATGAGAGAATTAATAAAATGAGGACGCTGATGCTGATGATAATGATGTGATGCAGATTAAGTTGCAATCTAATGTATTCATTCATCACTCAACAACAATGAGCCGACACTGAGGAAGCTAAAATATATTGTATGTATATTACTACAACTAGAAACAGCAAGACAAAAATGGAAAATAGACTGGATCTTTTTACTACTTCATTAGGCTTAGGTTTTGTTGCATTAACAATAAAAAATCTTCATTAAAAAGATAATTTAAAATTTGAAACTAAATTAAATATTCAGTCACGGGTAGATCTTTCTAATGACAACTCAACCTTTCTATAGCTGAAATGCTATACAAATTAGTTTCCTTCGAATGTTAAAACAAAACACTACAAGCAAAGACTTCATCTAGTTTTTATATCCTTCCTACTCATTTGTAGTTGGAATGGTATTATTAGTTTACCATCAGCTTTGCTTCTTGTGATTTTTTGTATTATTAGAGTATTATTACATATTATTCCGCATTCCTTTAAAGCTCAAAAGATAGTTTAAATTTTCGAATAGAATATTCTAACCATGACTAGAGAAAGGTATAATCTGTATATGTAAATATCTTTGTAGGTAATTAATTTGATTTTTCAGACTTATTAATGAAATTTCTTTATTCACAGTTATGCCTTTGTTTAATAGATACTGAACTGGAAACGTTATAGATCGGACCTACGGCGTTGTCAGGCAGCTGCAGCCTCTATGGGGTCTTATGAGAGAAACTTCTATTATTTAAAGTATAAAATGGCAAATTTGTTAGCAGCATATAAATATTTTATTTTATTTTAGGTTATTAATTTTTTTTTTTTTATTTAGTTATTTTAGTTTATTTTTTATTTATTTAATTTATTTTTTTTTTTTTTTTTAATTATTTTATTTATTTTATTTTTATTTTATATTTTATCTTATTCCCTTGAAGTCATCAACCATTATCTGCATGTATAGAACAAATATTGTAGGGTACACTTAATATTCGATGCAACTGATATTTATACAATTTTTTTTATGTTATTTTTATTATCCTTTTCCTTTTGTTATCATTTCATTTTGTTACATTTGTCTTCTTCTCATTTTAATGATTTCATCACTAAATGCAAATGATGATGATGATAATGGAGGAGAATGATAGTGAAGGCTCTCAAGTGCTTCGTCTGAGTATTTATTTTTCTTCTTTTTTCATTGTTTTATGCTCTTTCATTCTTCATTTCTTTTACATATTTCTTTTTCTAATTGGTTTGAAATTAAAAACCTGACGCCAATTTTCTGATTTATTGTTTGAAATTGTGTTATTTATCGCTTCGTCGCACTTTTTAAGGATTTTCACCTGCGTTGTTTTTTTTTTTTAATTCTTTTTTATTATATTTTTCTTTTTGTGTGCAGAGAATATCAATTTTCAGTTTTTTGCATAAACATATAAAACAAACAAAAAAAGAAAAATACCATTCACAATAAAATTCTGTAAAAGAATATTGAGTTAGTAAGAGAATATGTAACAAATTTATAAGAGACGAGTACACATTAAGTTCAAATATGTTAAAAATTGTATATCGATTTGAAAATTGCAGTAAAGGAATTAGCAAAATTAGATTACTCCACTTGAATATATAAATATTTGACAAATTAATACGATTTATAATAGGGAAAATGGGTAATTTTTCATTTTTTTTTTCTTTTGACACAAAATTTCGAAAATTGTTCATGTCTTCTACCACATAATTTGGTCGATATTTGGACAGTACTACACAGTAGTAATGAAATTATTTTAGGTTCATATCAAACTAATCGGACAGATTTAGCTTTTACCTAACAAACTTTTGTAACTTTATGTTTTGTGAAAGGTATTAAATCAGTTGTAAACCTGAAGATTCCTGCATTTTTTTTTTTTTTTTTGTGTTGTTTGTTTGTTTTAGGTTTTTTTTTGTTTCTGATATTTGAATGGAATTGTTTCATGTTTCCACAGCCTTTGGCTTTATTTTCCATTTATTTGTAGTTTGCGCAAATATAAATGTTCATAGGAGATAAAAAATGGATTTTCTGTGATACAATTTTTTAGTTTAAAAACCATTTATGGATTGAATTCAACAAACATTCAATGGTTTTATTAGAGAAAGAGGGTGGATAGTCGGTTGTACTAAGAGCTAAAATACATGTAATAAACTTTAGGCTTTAGATTTGTATTTAGATTAATTTTAATTGAAATATTGTATAAAAAAATATTTTTAAAATTCATTTGAATGGTGTTTGTTTTTTGGTGTCAAGAGAAATGTTAATAATTTTATAGAAATGTTTTTAATTGATTTTTGTTTTAATAAAATACAATTTTGATTGCATTTAATTGAATTTCATTAAATGCTTTTTCATCTCATCTACTAGAAACTAGAAATCCCTAAAATAGTCTTATCAATGTTTTAGTCGTTCAACCTGCTTATGTGGAAATAGATAGACGATGAAATGCTGGTTGACTGGCAGTTCTAGACTAGGCAAGTGGCAAGGGACAAGTGTCAGGCAAAGAACGAGACCGACTTGCTTTATCTTTGACTGGGCAGTGATAGCCAAGCAGGGGCGTGCAGGCTGGCAGAGAGCACCCGCTTTTATATTTCAAGATTAAAGTTCATACATTTCAGTATAAACAATTAAAAACGAACGCTCGCGCTAATATTGTAGTGAATCGACCCGAATAATGTTGGTTCTCGTTGGTTGGTGTGAATGTTTTCAGATACTATTTCTATTTTATAATTTTATTTCTTTTTTCGCGAGAAATACTTTTTTATTTATTTATTCTTCTTTTAGTTTTGCTTGCGCGTTCAACGCGTTCAGTAGAAATCACTCTATTCAACTCAACTTAAATTAACCTTTTTTTCTATTTATTTTTTTTTTTATTTATTTAATTAACAAAGACAAAAAATTAAATATATATATTCACGTAAAAAATAAAGTATTGAAGTAAATTTTATTGTTGTTTACTTTGTACACGGAAAAAAATAATAACTAAACAAAGAAAAAAGAAACAAATTAATAAAACCATGACAAGTGAGCAACATGAAAATGAGGTAAAAATAATAATAATAATATTTAATTACACTACAAACCAGTTAAAATTTCAAGCGCAGCGTTTTATATACAAAGTTTTTGTCTCTGATTTTTTGTTGTTGATATTTTCACAAAGAAAAAATAATTTAATTTTGTCTTTTCTTTGTTTGTTTTGTTGTTTTGAAATATGCACAAAACGAAGAGAGAGAAGAAAATTTAATTTAATTTGTTTTATTATATTGTATTTTTGTATCTTTTTAGAATTTTTTTTATATTTATTATTATTTTTCAAGATAAAAGAAAACTGTCAATTACACACCGCACACGTTGTCGTTGAATGCTTGTTGCACTTTAAAACGATATGAGGAAAATGGATATTTTTTGTGTTGTGTGTGTGTTTTCTGTTTGCTTCTTTTCATAGTTCACACGCTCACTTTGCTTAAAAACTGCTGCAGGCAAAACTCACCTTTGTACTTCTTCTTTTGCCCTGTTGCTCTTTATTAATTTTTATTATTTTTTTTTTTTTTTGTCTCTGAGTGCTGTTGTATTGTATTGTAGTCGTGTAGTGTAGTATATCGAATTGTGCTCCCGCGCTCATACTTATTTATACTCACTAATGTAACTTAAGTGTTTGCTCTCGTTTGATCTCTGGTGTATGCTGGCATATGTTTGTTTGTATGTAGTACTAAATACTCTTTTGTGTATGTGACAATTTTTTTTGATTTTGCTTACTCTCACTGACACTGAGAGTTGTAGCATACTCATTTCGTTGTTTGCCAAAGTAAAGTAGCCAAACCAGTATTTTGTTGTCTTGGAACCTACCTAACATTTCTTAAGTAACCGAGGAGCATAAACATTTTGTTTGCTTGAATGCCGTTATTTGTTTGCATTACGCTTAGTGTTTATTTTTCTATCTATCTCTTTCATTGCCTGAATAAGTTTATTATTTATTTAGTGCTCTTATCGATACAAAAACTGATAAGAACTGTAAATATTGCTTAGCTGTTAGTAAAGCAAACTCTCAAATGAGTATAAATAAATAATTTTGAAATAATAATAATAACATTAATACATGACATACCTGTGCACATTGCTTTATCGCCGTCTATATTGATGATGTAGACATTTATTGCTATTGTTGTTGTTGTTGTTGTTGTTGTGTCTGATCTTCTCGTCTGATTAAATAAGAATGTTAACAAGTGTTTTTTGTTTTTGTTTTGGTTTTGTTGTTTTGATGTTTTATGTCAGCACACAATTTTGATTGATTTGACCTTAATGTTTTGTTTTGTAACAATTTTTCTATTTTCGAGCGAAAATTATATTCACTTAGAAAGAATCCCAAAGAAAAAAAAAAACAAAAAACAAAAAAATATACTCTTCAAACCATAATAATATATTACGATCATCATAATCATAGTAATCCGATTCGGTTGATCTGATTGTAAGAAATATTTGTCATATTAAAATTATACTACCTTAAGAAATGAAGTAACCCACTACCGTCACCATCACCAAAATTTAAGTAGTTTTCAATAAAAATTTTAAGTAACCAAATTTTTTTCCAGTCGGTATCCAAATTTTGGATACATAATATTAAGACTTCTATGTTTTGCTCTCATTAAATAAAAAAAAAAAATATTTTTACTACAGATTTCTATGGCAAATGTATGATGTATTGGTGCAATCTTTCTAAAAAAATTTGTTTGCATAAAAGTTTTCAGTGACAAAATCTTATTTTCTTGTATTGATTTATATGACAATTATAGCCTTTTCATCCACGTCGGATGCACCATGGAGGCTCATCCATTTCAACAACAACAACAGGGAAAATGACGAAATGTAGGGTTGCATTTTTGGATGTTGATTTTAACATCCCATCTCGGATGCAACATCCAAAACAATGTTAGAATGCAGCTAAATTTTTTATCATTTCCGCTTTTTTTTGGTCATTCTCGACTGTCTTCCTATCGTTTTGTTGCGCGACATTATTAAACAGCTGATGGTGGGTTAGAACAATTTTACGTAAATTTCAAATTGTAAAATATTTGCTAAAATTTTAATAAAATATGTAGCAGGAATGAAAAAGGGAGCTGCAAGAACTATTTGCGAATTCCTAATCATGTATTTTTTTACAAAATATCCATTCTAAACAAAAAACAGCTGTTCAGGATGATGTAAGCTGTCTTCAAAGTCTATTATATGACATATTGGTCCAATCAACCCAATTTTTGATGTGCTATATTGTGTTATTGTCATTCTAGTTTCTTTCAACAGGATTACATTTTTCAGTCAGCTGAGGAATTGCTACTTTAAAATATAATTTTCTTATGATAATAGAAGCCCTTCCCTTTAAATTTATTTATTTATTATTACTATTAGCCTTAAGAGCACTTAAAGCTAAGAGGAGAGGGGTAGCACTGGTTGCTAGGGCCTTAGGCTACCCCTTTAAAATTAAGAAACAAGTTTCCTTTAATATTGTTGGACCTGAAGTCAATTTGTTTATTTGACTACCTGTCATGAAGACTTAATATTATGGTGCCGAGCACAGAACTGGTAAACGTCAATCAACGTTCCTTTGAATATACTTATATCCACATGTACCAAATTCGTGTCATACTTATTTGGTTGTATGACTCACTCCTTGGTATGGAGTAGAGGAACACCCAAAATTCAGCACCCGGTTCTATGAAGCAACTCCACGTCGAGTTAATAATCTATCCGGATCTGGATAACATCAAACAGTCACCACACAATACTTCTAAAAAGAGGCTGTCTCTGCTGGTCAGGACGGGACATGTTCCTGACCACGCCTGGTACCAGACACAGCCTCTGGTCAGACTTCGTACCCCATGGTACTACCAATTTGAACTCCAAACATATCTTGGGTTGTTGGCCTAATTTGTTTTCACTCACAAATGAGAAGTGAAATATTTAATCTACCTTCATTGATAAGAAATTTAAGCAAAGTGGGCTTGAATAAATCTCTAGAAATTTATAGAATCCGATGAGCAAAAGGACAAAAAAAAAACATAGCTAATTAAGCAGATTATTTTATACCTCATATCTTATCGACTATCGACCTCTGCTGTCTTTTTGAATACAATGCACTACAAGCACCATAAAGTGATAATATATAAGAGATAAATTTCCATAGAAACTGATAAACAGACTGGTGAACTTACGTATGTAATGTACTTTTCGAATATCTCTTTACAACATTACGACAAAGTGGTAATACCTAAAAGGCGAGTTTCCATAGTAACTAAGCAAAGTTAAATGATTATTTCCACATTCATACTTCATTTAACATATCATGCGATGTCTCTTTCACTAATATGTTACGAAATAATGATAATTCAGGTATTAAATCTCTCATGTCTGCCATTGAAACATTTAAAACTATTGACATATGTTAATTTATCACTCTCATTAACAGCATTTCCCTTTATTGATAATGAACTTTTCTGTTTTCTATGTCAGAAAAGTATAGTAAATGGAAAGAAAAAGTTTAATTTCTCCAACTAATTTTCAACTTGAATAAACCACAAAAGTTTTACTTTTCTTTTTACTTTTGCTGCTGTTGCATTTGCTACTGCAAAAATCCATTTGTCGAAAGGAAATTTTGAAAGTTTTTTAAAAAATAGAAAAGAATTTTTTTTGGAAAATACGAAAATTGTTAGAGGAACAGAAAGAAAAGTACTTTGATAAATGATTTTATGGATATCAAAAGTCTTTTTTTTTTTTTGTTGTAGTTGTAGTTGTTACAATTAAGCTCAACCAAAAGATGCAATAAACAAATGCTGATGATGATGATGACGATGGTTATGGTGATGGAGTTGGAGATGATGTCAGGACTCATACTCTTACAATAGGACAATCAATCTAAAGTGTACGCAGATGTGTTTGTCTGTCTGTCTGTCTATCAATACTCATACCCTCATTCAGTGTTCATTGCGAATTGTGTGAGAATTTTTTACGAAAAAACGCAATTGATCAAAAGTTTGTCGCCGACTTCGACAAGGACATCAAACTTCAATTTTGCAATTAACGAAACGTGTTCCATCATCACTATTATACACATACGTGTATATATCTCCATCATTAGTTAAACTGTAGTTGTGTACAAATATATCTATTAATCTATATATCTATCTATCATTTATAGACTCCCATAGATGTACGCATCAATATGCCATGGGGTTATGTTGTGGGACGTTGGCATGGCAATCGTCAAGTTCGCCCCATACTCGCTTTGCATGGTTGGCTTGATAATATGGGAACATGGAATAATCTTTTGCCCTTGCTACCTAAACATCTTGGAGTGCTGTGCATTGATTTACCAGGACATGGTTATTCCTCGAAATTGCCTAAAGGTATTGTCTATCATGCGGTTGATTATGTTTGTGTCATTTTACGTATTATGGAAGAATATGACTGGGATAAGGTCTCAATTCTGGCTCACTCAATGAGTTCTATGTTATCCTTTATCTTTGCCTCACTCTATCCACATCGTTTGGATATGTTAATCAGTATTGATATTGTACGTACACGTTATCGACGTCCTGCCGCTCAGATTGATTACATGCGTACAAATATCGAAAAGTATCTAATTGAAGATGAACGATTTGGTAATGTGACGACAACCGAACCACCTTCCTATACATATGAACAATTAGAGCATATCCTTTATGAAGGCTCACAATGTTCGGTTGCCTTGGAGAATTGTAAGCATATCCTAGAGCGTAATATTGCCAAATCAAGTATTTATCCGGATAAATATTACTTTTCACGTGATGGACGTGTCAAATATTATTTTGAGTTCCATACCAGTCCACCGTTTGCTGCTGAGCTGGCCAAGAGTATACGTAATGTTCCTTATTGTGTGATTAAGGGATCTGAATCGGATTTCATTGATGCCGAAAGCGATGAAGTCATTGATATTCTACGTTCAAATAATCCACATTTTGAGTTTCATGAAGTTGAAGGCACTCATCATGTCCATTTGAATAATGCTGAAGGTGTGGCAGCGATTATTAATCCGTTTATCAATCGACATCGACCGCCGCAAGTGGATATGTGGTCAGTTAAGGCAGATGAAGAGCAACCACAACAACACAATCAACATCAACAAGTGAACAAAGATTTTCCAGTTGAAATTGAAGATGAAAAGCATCGAAAAAGAAAATGTAACCTTTAATCCATTGAATTGCTTGTGTTGTTGAAAAACATCGTTTTGAAGAGACTCTAAGAGATAATGATGAAGATGTGATGTAATGTGATGTGATGCGATGCGATCCGATGTGGCAACTTAAATCAATTAAATTAGTTTTTAATTTTAATTTAATAAAAATAAAAAAGGAAAATTCAATAAAAACCATAAAAATGGTTAAATAAATTACAGTTGAATGCGTTTTAGTTCACTTTTTATGCTTCGCACGAGTTCATTATTGCGCCGTCGTCGTTAGTTCTTTTCATGCGTTCCATCTACCATTCATTCAGTACATTAAACTTGATAAGGAGAATATATACTATAAGTAAGTATATGAATTTTTCACAATCAAAAATTCATTAACTTGGCTGGTATTCTCCTTTAAATATTTTCACCATTTTTCTTCTTTCATTTTTTTTTATTGTTTTTTTGTTTCTTTTTTGGGTTATTTTTTCACATCAAAACTACATCAAGAAGCTGAAGGTCGGTCGTTTCATTTTTGGCAATTATCAGTCGAAATGCTCAGACAAAAAGCCACTTAAAACCAATTTGAAAGGTCAAAAGATAGAAGATAGAATGCGTGCTTGAGAAGGTTAAAAAAATAATGGAATCATTTACTTAAAGTCTAGATAAAATGCTAAACACCCTTCACATCAAGTAGAGTAGGAAATATCAGAGTATGAAAATAATTCAAGTATAAACAAACTTTTGGTTGACCTAATGAGATATTTGTCAAAAGCTGTTTGATTGATTTTTAAATATTTTTTTTAAAGTTTATATGCATCTTACTAATACACCTCACTCTTTTCAATTCTATTTAAATTTTTCGACTGTTCCTTTGGGATTTTTCAAATTTTTTGTTTTCCTAAACCTTCCTCCTGAATCACTCGATCCATTAGGGAAACCCATATACAAATCGGTTTGGTAGTTTTTGAGTTCATTGCGTTCAGACAGACGCAGAATGGGACTTTATTTTATACATGTACCATATATAGATAAGATTCTCGAGGAATTTCATTGAATGAAAAAGTTTTAAATGCATTATTATTTAAAGTTTGGATTTATTACACTGCAATCTAAAATGATCTATTGTTATTTGGATATACTCGTATTACCTATAAGTTAAGGCATTAAATAGGTTTAAGGGCCCCATTAGGTTCCTTGTTCCATATGATATGTAAGATCTCTAGTCACGGACATCACCCTCAGGTGAACATCTCTCATGGCTATAACCATAGGTGTCCGCCCACTTTAGATTTTACTGCAATTATGATGTATTAAGGCTTATAATCTCTTTGCTTATATGAACCGAAGCTCATTTAATAAGTTTAGCAGGATTATGTTGTATTTATTGATATGATTCATTGTCATTAATATACCCATAGACTTCTATGTCTAAGGTTTTAAGTAGATATTTCAAGACTTCGACTAAATAAGACTATTACACTTATTTTCAGAGGATCAGAGGAACGGAAAAGTAGTGTCTATGATCTAATATCTAATGATTTCTTGTACTTTTATTAAATGGAAATTTTTATTTTAAAATTTTGATATTCACGTGGTCAATTTAATAGACAAGTGGTCATTGCTTGATCAATTTCACTATATTCATATGAAATAATCTAAGATGAGTGAAGTGTACAAAAAAAAAAGGTGTCTTATAAAGTTGAAACGCATTTTGTTTGTTGGGTGTCCTTTTTTAATGTTAATATGCAATACGCTACGCTACGCAGTATGTTATACTAAATAGGCCATGAAGCTCGTTTTGTCTGAATGCCAACGTTTAAATCGAATTGTGTTCAAGGATGTTGTTCCTGTTTTTCTCATTATATGTTCAAATGAAATAAAAACAGAAAAACAGAAGAAGGTAGGAAGACAGTGTAGTAGTAGTAGTCAAAATGAATGGGGATACATTCACAAAACGTAGTGGCAACGGATAGAAAAATAAACAAATTTAACGTTTTTATTGCCTGCAAAATGAGTTGCGCAGGATGCGCATATACAAACACATACTTACTATACTGTATATATATATATTCAGAAGGAGAAAGTGAAGTGTGTGTGTGTGTGTGTGTGTGTGTGTGTGTGTGGGCTTTGAAAAATTAAATTAGGTTAACTGAGATGAGCTAAACTGAATTGAACAAAAGCAGTGGGAGAATGGAAGGTAAAAAGTAGTTGAGTTGAGTTGAGTTGGCGGCATTCGACAACGAAATGCGATTACAATTTCGATTCGTTGTAAAGAATAAAATTGATAGCGGAAATAAATGTTTAATGTTTTTGGCAATAAAAAATAAGAAGCAGCAGCTCCATACAAAAGTAGCAGGAAGGCAATCTTGCCTAGTGGCATCAGTAGCAAGCAGTTAGGCTCAGTTGGCGCCTCGAGCATCTTTTTGGTTTTTGATATATTTCGGTTTGAAGTAAATGTTAAATATATTTATCATAAATTCTACTTGCGGTTCACGCACAATTTAATTTGATTAAAAATCAATAAAATCATTTTTTTTGCAAAGGCAAAGGCAAAGGCACGAATGTATCTTAAAATCTATGCCTTATATTGGGAGTGTATCTAGATACAATATTATGTTATTATAATATTCTTTACTTACTTGTATAATGCCAATTTATTATGAGTATAAAAGACTGAAAATAGAAGAAGAAGAAGAAGAGAAAAGAAAAATATAAATGAATGAATGAAGGCGTAAAAAATGTATCTCACCACAAACATTTTAATTCTCAGCATTAAAGTATGCAACAGCTAATTAACTATGCGTTGTCTAAGTGCTGCTCATTAGCTTTGAGCACACAGATACTCACACACACACACACACACACACTTGCACTTCAACATTACATACTTTCTTTACTTGTATGATATGTTGAGGCGTCTTTTTGCGCATAAATATATGTGTTAAGCAGCTTGTAAACAACAGGCAGCCCAACCACTCTTTCATATACATTTTTCTTCTATTAGCACCATAAAAGTATGCAACGAAGTGTAGAAGAAAATGTTGCTTCTCATTTTCTTTACTTTGCTTTGCCTTTGCTTTGCTTTGCTTTACTTTTACTTTTACCAGCCTACATTGTTGGTTGCTGGTTTCTGCTGCCTGCCTGTCATCATAATTCATTTGTAGCATGACATAATTTTACATGAAAAACTTATATTTAGATAATGACTTAAAGAGCTTATTATATTGCCTTATGTATACCTTATACCTTGCTGTTTGTATATGGGCGTCTATGATTACACACACAAACACACACACACACACACACACACAGCTTAGTATGTAGGCGTTGCGTCCATTTGCCTGTCGCTTTCAATTATCTTAGTTTAACTTTGATAGAATTGCCATGCACAGAACAAGTTAATTGAGTGCTAAAGGGCGTTAAATTGTTGTATATTTAGGAAGGAGTAAATTATACACATAAAAGGATAAAATAAATCGTGAAAATATCAAAACAAAGTGTCATATAAGAAAATTTAATAAAGTGTATATGAGGGTGAGAAATAAAAACAAAGGCATCAGTTATGATGCAATAATATATAGTATAAAAATTATTGTATTTACATTTTTTCCAGTTTTTCTGGGAAAATACTTCAATCCCAGAAAGAGATTTATATTATACAAGGATCGTTCAATAAGTTCTTATGAAAAGATTGAAAACAATTCCCTCTTCACTCAAAGCATTCTTTATCCCTTCCAAATATTAAGTTTATTGAAGGTCCTCAAAATATGATATTGTTTCAATGATGACCTCTTCATTCGACGCAAATCTCTTGCCTCTGAGCCATTTCTTCATATTTCGAAACAGTTTCGAAATATGTGAAGAGGGCTGGCTATATTTGCAGAATATGTTGAATGAGGTAGTAGTTCACAGCATAATTTATGAAATATTTCCATGGCGACTACACACGTGTGCACTATTATGATGTCGGTCGTTTTTGCTTCAAATCAATGTCGATTCTGTCTTACAGCTCTAAATAATATTCGTCGGTAATAGCTTCAACTTATTCAAGGTTATCGATGTGAATGCATCTCAAAAAACTGTCGCTATAACTTCGTTTTGTCACAGACCCACCTTAGCCTTGGTTGGTGCATGTTCACCCAAAGAAGTCCACTGTTTTGACTGTTCCTTGGTCTCTGGTGTATTGTGATGGATCCATGTTTCATCCACGTCACAAAATCTTGTCCAGATTGCGTTTAAACACTTCTTTGATGTAGCCACATGGTTGCGCTTATGGTCGAATATGAGCAAACGAGGCAGCCATCGCGCGAATAGCTTTTTCATTTCAAAATATTCATATAAAATATGATGTATAGTTGAGATGCCTTAAGCCTCAGCCACTTCACACACTTACAATTTCCAATCGTCCCATATTATTCCATGGATTTTATCGACGAATTTTAGCGTGACCATTTCATTTTGGGCGACTTGAACGTACGGCGTCACTTGTGCTGGTATGACCACAAGGAATTCTGTAAACCTCCATTATAATCAGAGATATATTGTTGAGCCACGGAGTATTTTTCTCGATTCAAAGTTAAGAATTATCGAACTATGACTCTCTTAAAGTAAACTTTGTTTAGAGTCTTGTAGTGCTTCGGAGTGAGGCATCTGTATGTATAACTTGTATTTTTAAAAAGAATCTTCTATTAAAAATATCTTCTTCATTTGCAATTATTTCATCTAATCTAATAAAAAGTCTCATTATAAGGAATCCTCTTTTCTTACGCTCATGGTCTTAAGTCTTTAGATATGAAAAGAAAAAAATGACATGCATATAAAATAAATTATGTTACTTGGCGAAGAAAAACCCACTATCTTAAGTCAACTTGCTGTCTACTTTTACTCGTTTACACAGTCAGTTTTTTCCAATGTTTTTTCCTCTTCTAGTAGCCTTTGTTGTTATTATTTTCTACTTCTGGAAATTCCTTGTCGCCATCTCAATTGCCATCGTCATCATCATTCGCATGGCGTCACTAATGAAAATCGGTATTTACTTTTTTCCTTTACATGCAGCATTCAATGAAGCGCTGCACTGAAATGACGGGCATTCTCATCTTTCAACTCATTTGCAATAATAACAACAACAACAACAACAACAATTGTTACCACTTTTACTTCTTTCGTTTCACTTTACTTTATTTTACTTTACTTGATGATGTTGCTTTTGTTATTTTATTAAATGCAATTTTCCATTCCACAAGTTCTCTTTTCTTCCCTTTCACTTCTTGATTGTTGTTTAAGTATTAAAAATGGTGGTGAAGATGATGGTCGTGCTGATGCTTCTCCTTTATAGGATTTTGCTGTAATTACACATTTAATAACGTAGAACTACTTACTATAAAGGCAGAGTAAAGTGTGGAAAAAAGCTCAGACTTAACTTACCTAACTATGGAAATGGTTTACATAGTTGGTTGGTGGTTTCTTGGTGACAAGAAATTGGGTTAAGTTTGAGCCTTCTACGCGACTCAAGCACATTTATGAACACATTTACGTAAGATTTTAGACGAAGTTAAGGATGCTTTAAATTGGCCAAGTTTACATCATCATAAGATAAATGTACATACATACTAAGTTTTTATGCATAAAAGTATGCAATAAAAAATTGCAAGACACACAAAGGTCGCTCAAAAAAGGAAAGTAGGTTGGTTTAGATAGATACTCGGATACTCACTCCTAAGTAGGGCGATTCTGGTGAAAAGCATCAATGAGTCACATATAATTTGCTTAAGTTTGGCGTCATGTCTCACAGATACAATTATGTATTCTCCTAGCCATTGTTGTTGTTGTAGTTGCTGTTGGTTTGTACCCTAGAATTGTCACGTTTACATAAATTAATGTAAGCAAAGCGTAGGCAGTCAGGCAACAAGGAGGTCAGCAGTCACTAGTCAGTAATCGTGACCAACAATGGCGGCCATTTGTCTACGTTGGTCATTGCGTAAATCATGTCAATGTGTAAACGAGTGAATGAATGAATGCCTCCTAAAAGTATCCCACACCACATCACATCACATCACACCATGCAATGCCATGCCATGCCATGCCAAAAGAGACAAGTTTCGTGCGTGCGTTTACAATACACGAAGGATACATAAATTGTATTTTCTATTGTAGTATTTTATTTTATTTTATTTTATTTTTTCGTACCTAAACAAGTGTGAAAATTACAAAGTATCTACTTACTACATCCAAACAACAAATTACATTTACATTTTCTATTACCTTTCTATTGCCTGTGATTGATGCCACTTATAACTAGAAATGATGATGATGATGACATCAAATGCATTAAATATTTAAGTCAATTGCATTGCAAATACTTCATATGCGTGTTTTAACTTCATTTATTCATTGAATCATTTGCAATTGAAATTGTGAGGAAAAAAACCCAGTAAAATGCATTTAAAATTTATTTCCTTTTTTTGTTCTTTTTGTTTTTTTTAATTTTTAATGAAATCAATTGAAGGCATGAAAGTGATTCACATTCTCAATATGATGGAAGGTTTACCCCCTTTTTTCTTTGTTTGCGCTTTATAATTATGCAAATTATTGTATGTAAAAATGAAAGTATATAAGAGCAAAATTATATGCGAATAAATATGGATTTTTTTTACTACGTGTACTATGATGTGCAACACGCTTGAAATTTGATTTGCGAAATATTTAATTGAGTTTTTTTTTCTTTTCTGTTTTATTTAATTTACTCATGATTTCAAAAAAAAAAAAAAAAAATGCATATATTTTTGTTTGCAACAATTAAATGAAATTTGCATCTGATATTTGCCGCTTGCAGCTGAAACTTTGCTGAATTCATGCATTTTGGTTGTTTGAAGATTAATACAGGGTGGGTGAATCAGAAATTTATCATGAATTATTTTTTAAAAAAGAAGAGACGAAGGCCCTAGCTGCTAGTGATCTAATTTATATATTAGTTATAGAATTATAATATATTTTAATATATAAATAATATTTTTTAAATAAAAAATTTGAATGCGTCATCATCAGATAGATAAATATTTCAAGAAATCCATTACAATTTATAAGTAAGTACTTGACAAAAAATATATATGTATTCGAGACATATATTCAAACAATTTTGGTACTAATTCTCCATTCAAATATGGGGCACCAAACTGCAGTCGTGCTAGTACAAGAAACTCCGTACAATCAAGGGCGCCCCTTGGTTCGATTGATATACTACGCTGCACAGATACTTTAAGATCTCAACGATTACGGAGGTGATCAATTCATATCAAGGCTTCTGACTCTTTCCAGCCCGCTGGCATTCTCCTTCACACGCTGATCTAGTAAACGAAGTCTAAAGAGGCTACACCCGCCGATCTCCCCCTTAGAAGGATGTTTAGAGAAGTAATTTATCTAGCAGTTCTTCAATTCACTCTTAATCAAGATAATGTAGAGTAGGGTAAAGTAAGGTAATGTTGAATAAAATAAAGAAAGATAAAGTAAGGTAACGTACCGTAACGAATCATATTGCATTGTTTCAATTTTGCCTACTTTTATATTTAAGAAAGATCTGTATATTTTTCTCAAATCATTCGTTAATAAATTACGCACATTTTTCATTTCTATCTCTCCATTTTCGTTTCGGTTTGATAGTTGAAAAGTGAATAGCAAAAACACTTTCTGTACCCCAAACATTGGTGACCCCGACGTGATATGAACACTCAACGTGAGATTGGTTCGCAAAAGTCCAAATGATGTAAAAGACATCTCAGATTTCAATCCCAAAATAGTCTTGAACGCGTTACGATAACACGAAGGAGAAAGCTGTGAAGTCGGCTCAAACCTGATGAAGGACATCCAGCAGTACTTTGAATAGTAAATATACCAATATAATAAACATTGTATCGACTCGGAAGGCATGTACTTTGAGTACATTGAAACAAGAATGGAAGATCTTTGTGTTTTCCTTTACTTATAAGAAAAATCTGGAAACTTTTAGAACACACTGTAGATTAATGTTTCTGTTCTCTATAGATGTTCCCCAAATATGAAGAGGGTGACTACTATTTCAATTTCATTATTAATGAATAGTTCCTCTATATGAGTTATATGCCTGTCGTGAAGAATTGGTTTCAATCTCCGATTATATAAATATGATAATTTCATATTCATTATCAATGAAATTCCTCATTAGAAGGTCTTTATACATTCATGGATCCTTTAAACATGAGATATTTGCAGAGATATTTGTCGCATTGTTTTAATAATTTTATATTTAAAAGTGTTCTACTTATATTGAACTTTTGTTATGTAATACATGAAGCTTACATACATACAATATTTTCTATCAAATCATTTATCGAAAACAAATTTTTAAAAGACTTCAGTTACACCACCCTGTATTAGTATATCAGAATCATGCATGCAGTTTGTAAATGAAAGAGAATTTTTAATAAGGTTTCACATTCAAATATTCCATTTTGTAAAACTCAACTGTATTGTACAGTCAAGGGCAACACAACAATTTTATTACAAATTATGAACTTTTTGCTTTTTGTTTTTAATGTTTTTATAAATTTATTACATTTTTCAAAAAGAAATCAAAAATATTTATGTAATTTTCCATATAACTCGGAAATATAAAATGAAAAAATTTAATATTTTCCAAAAATTCTGCAAATTGAATAATTCACTTAGTTCGGTTCAATTAACTTGAGCCGAAAATGTAACAATTGACGCTAAATTGCCACATGCAAAAGAACAAAGGATTCTATTCTATTCTATTAAAAACAATAACAATACCAATAATCAAGATCAAATTAAATGGCATACAACTATGCACACTCATGGATACTATATCCATGTATAATAAAGAATTGCATTTAATTGGATGCAAACATTATTTTCTATGCCATAATGTTGCATGCAACATTAGAGGCAACCGACCAATGGAACAAAAATTACAACTTTGATGAAAATCTAATTATGGCTTAAGCGAACATGAAACAAATTGAGTACATTATTAACGATGATTTTGAATGAGAGATGTTGAAGTGAAGTGAATTCAATGCTGTGCTCATTTATTATTTCAGCCTCAAAATATGCAACATTTAATAATGAATGACATACTAGAAAACCTCATTGTTGAATATAATTCAAAATGTTAAATCACAATGTGGGTACTGGGGCACACATAGCAAAAATATTATCAAATTATAACAATTTATTGTACCCCAGCAATATACTATATCTAGTACACATGAGCTTATTTTTATTATTTTTATGACACACATTATAGTGAGTGGCATACTAAGTTATTGACAATGTTTGTAACAAAGTCAATAATCTTTTGACTGATGAACTAATTCTAAGCTTATCATCATTTTAGGGAATGATAGAAAGAATGATATTTAGTATTATTTGTTTGTTGATGACTCACAATTCTATAAACTTAATTTGCAAAATTTAATTCATCAACTCCGACTTTTCCGATGTTCTTATCTGAATCAAACTTTACAAGAACATTCTCGAGACTATGCTAGAGTTTCTCTGAAAACCATCATCAAAATCTGTTAGGCGGTTTCGGAGTCCATGAGGAGCAAACAAGCAGACACACTGATTTACAGACCTACAGACATTGTTCCGGTTTTATATGATTATATTTGTCTGCCTATATATTATGAATGAATCAAAGCTCTTAGTTAAAGGGCGCGAATAGAAAAGAATAGAACTCCTGCTGAACGCGTCTATTGATATATAGAAGTGATTAACATTGACTAAGATTATCTGTTTATCTATTGTATATAGAAGAAAATATTTCTATAAACAGTCTTTGATGGTTGCCTATTTATATCACAACTTTGTGCGTTCATAAAGTTACTGAGAGTTACTCTATACAAAAAAAAAAAATTGTCCGTTCTTATAACTTTGAGCCTATTGATACGCATTAACCTCAGAAATGTTAGCGTTGCCAACACTGTGCATTCATTTGTAAGAGGCAACTCAGCTTTTCTCGTATACAGAACTGACAGTTGGATTTAAATGAATTTATTGAAATAAATACACAAATTGCAATATATAATATATTATTGGACTTTCTATTTGCTGTAAGTCAATTGTTATTTGATTAAAATTGGTGAATCATTTCATTTTTGGAAAGAGTTGGAAATCACAATAAATACACAGTGTAGGCAACCCTCACTGATTTGTGTGACTTATGAGGTGCAAACAAAATTCTGGTCATTCACGAAAGCGACCTTATAATTTTGTGAGTGTATACGTTTGTGAGGTTTATGCATTACAGTGAATAACATAATTGTTTCATATGAACTTACCATATTGAAAACTAGTTGAAAGTTTTTTTTTTTTTTTTGATTCGTGAACTTGGATATTTGCATTGGAATGAAAATTGTTATAAAGGTTATAAAAATGGACAAATGTACCAGTCAAAATATCAGTTTTATCCAGAAAATTTCAATTCATTTCTTTAATAAAGTTCTTGTTATATTGATTGCCATATGTTTTCTATATTGATCAAATAAATATATTTATTTGAAAAAGAACTTCATATATGAAATATATTGGTCAACTGTATCTTAGCAAATAGTTTGAAATTTCAGTTTTAGCATAACAAACTGCTATATTTTCCATATTAACTTACTAAGTTATTTGCAACATATTTTGTTATATATTTTCTATAATAAAAATAAATTTCTTATAATGAAAGGTATAAAATCATCGATGAAACTGATTTATGTTCTTACTTTTATTATTTTATTTTTCCATATATTTTTTTTTTTTTTATTGTATAAGATTTTATTTCACTCATATTGTTCATTCATATTGTGCGACAGCTTGATAAATGTTATTAATATAAAAACGCATGCAAAGCCCCCAATTGTCGTTACCCATTTATCATCAATGTCTGTCTAAATATGGCACATCTACAACTACAACTACACCTACACCTACACCTGCACCCACCTATTCACTACTTCAAATAATGACGTGCTTATGTTATGTAAAATTGCGTTTGATATAGTGTTTGTTCACGTCAAGTGTCCATTTAAGTTTTGTTTTTCTGTTGTTATTATTATTAACTACACAATTAAACTACTATGAGTAAATGACATAATATTAAGCATTTTTATATTGTTCACCTCCTGCCCTCCAGCATACTAGGCGCCTAAAAGTATGCAATGAATTGTGAATTATTCGCTTTAAATGTGAAATTTCCATGCTTTGGTGGCAATTAGTTGGGCTTAAGCCTCCAAAACCATTAAAATGTCAAATGATTGTGCAAACATGATTTTGTTGTCAGACTATTGTTGAGGTTGTCCTTGTTGTTGTCATTGTTATAGTTTCGTGGGGTCATAAAATCCTATCAAAAACTATCAAAAGGATATTTAAACACATTCTCGGACACTCAGCCACGTACATGCTTCATTATCGATATTGAGAATCGAATTATTGTGGCGATTTTCGGTGCCATTAGCACGACTTGGTCATTGATTTTATGCACAGCTGGTGTGTCCTGCGGCGACAGGATATTGAATGAAATATCAAAAATAATTGTTATTAAAACGATATGTTAGAAGCAATTAAGTTTTTATAAGTGGATGAAATACAATATATTTTGTATATGAATGGATGTATGTTTATGTATGGCTGTGTGTGTGTGTGTGTGTGTGTGTATATGTTTGATGTAGTAGTCTTCATTTTATTGCATGAGTTAGATTTCAATATTTTAGTTTGACTAACGAAGGAATCTAAGAAATTTTTGCACATAATTATTTAATTACATGTCAAAGGGAAACGAGCGAGTGTCTTTTATTAATATTTTAGTGATGAAACATGGAATGGAGTAGAACAGAATTGTTCCTATGAATTTCAGTCTTTAAGTTTTAATGAAAAAGTTTTAGTTTTACAGAATTTTGTCTTTAACACTAACAAATGAAAGAAGAAAATTGGGTTATTCAGAAAAGTAGTCCCGATCAATTGTAGTTCAATTCAATTGAAAGTTCATAATGATTAATATTTTTGTATTTTATCATGATTAAATATAAAATAAACTTAATACTGAAACGAGTGACTAGCTGATTCGACTCACAATTTAATGACATCGGTGGTTTAAATTTTTATATTGGACTTTTTAATATATCTATATAGGACCGAAGTGGCCGAAGGCGTCAGCAGCACTGGCCATTTTATCTCTTGTAGCTTTAAGTTAACTTTAAGTATACAAGATGTAATAAATAAATAAAAATAAATCTATATAAGTTGAAAAATTTTAATGGCGAGGAAAAAGCATGGGATAGAACTTGAGAACCAAGAAGATGGTATATGATGAGGTAAGCCTCGCAAAGATAGCTTGGTGAAAGAACTGATCGTTTGAGGAGGTGTTGATGAGTAATCCGAGTACAAATGTCCAATACGCAGGCAGCTAAAAGTTCCTCATACCTTCTGGTTAAGTTGAAAGGCAGAGATATTTTGTTGATGGTACAGTACCGGTGGATAAACTGCGCCCATTCAACAACCAATTTCTTCGTTAAATAGTAACAGTTAACAAGGTTATTTAAATCTTTAACGCTGGTGGGAGTAAATACGACTACTGGGCCAATGCTAATGTGTCGGGCTGCCTTGTTGTCGCATTTGTTTCCGTGTAAACGTTGGTGGCTGGGAGCCCAGAAAATAATGATTTTGTTGTAATGTTGAGTACAAAATTTATGATTTTCCTGAATCATGAAATCATTAAGCTCACGATTTTGTATGGCTAATATGAGGAATACGTGTAGATTGTCCGAACAGATTACAAATTTACCATTTTTTACTTCTGACAAATTGGCAATAAGATAACATATCACTATACAAAATTTTAATAAATTTAAGGTCTTACATATATAAAAAAAATATATCATAGAATATTGAAGTCTCTTTACAAACATAATACAAGAATATTTAAGCCCTTAGTCCTAAAAATAAAATATCTTTAAGATGAAGCATTCAATTCATTGAACTGATTAAGTTAAAGTTAATGTAATTCTTGAATGAATTTAGTATTTGTTATGAGATGTTGGTGATCCTTATTTCCAGTCAGTGGAAACAAACTAAAGTTTAAGTATGAGAATTTGATTGTCACTCTTAGTTGTTAGAGACAATGATATCTTGAATGCTTCGAATAATCCAAAAGCTAAAGATAAATGAAGTCCCATTGTTTCTAAGTGTATACAACATTGCATAATTCAATGTTTGAATAAGATTTCTAAAGATTCAACTTTAAACTTTTTTTATAATCACATTCTAATGTATTTATAGTCCTTACGATGATTCTACACACAAACATACACGCACATTGTGGCCTTGGACAAGACATTTGCTTAATCTATATAGAATTTTCATCAATTTATGCAAATAGTCACCATTACTTATTGTTTTTTTATTCCTCACTCTCCTCTCTTGGCCTCTTAGTTACAACCATTAAGCACTTCTTATGTAATATGGAAAAAAGAAAAAAGAAAATAAATTGAAGCATATTCCAAGGAAAGAAGAAAGGAAGGAACCTCATTTTATTATTGAAATCTAAAGCGTTGCTAGGCGTTGCTTTAAGTACTTACTTTTAACACACTTTTTCAGTTTAAGTTCTAAGAAAAACAAAGTCAAAGTCAATACCAATTTTTTTTCCATCTATAATAATATAATATTTGATTTCTAGTGGAAAATGCGAGTGTGAGTACGAGTACGAGAGTAAAGCATATGTTGTGAGGCAAAACCTAAATGGCAAACGTGACGGATAATTTGCATAAAATGGCAATTTTATTTATTTTTATCGCTTTAACAAGGTCACCACTCACTATTTTCATCTTTATTTTGTTATGGTCTTGTTGTCTTTTTTTTGGAAAATTCTCGCAAAATCAGCACTGTTTTCTTTTTGTTGTTTGTTTGTTTGTTAATTTCTGTTTTAGAGTTTTCATTCTCATCGTGATTGTTTTGAAATTTCTGCAATTTAAATTTTCATTATTATCATCATGATATCTAACAGAATGTTAAAATTGGACGTAATGGAAAACAATATAATGTGCGCGCTTTGCTCCTCCACATGCATTTCAATAATAATAATAATAATTGTTATAATATGTTTTTCTTTTTTCTTTTCTCTTTGGTTTTTGTTTTTCCTTTTTTTTTTGTGAACATGGAAGTAAAAGTGTGGAGACTCAATGCATAGAAGTATGAGTTGTTTACTGAGGTTGCTATTAAAACATACAATATTTTCCTGTTGTTGGTTGGAGTTGTTTGGTTGTTGGAAACAAAAAGTGTGCCTGGGGACTATGTGAACTGTAAATTTGCTTGTTTTCTATTGTTATTTTTCACACAGTTAGCATTATTCATATTGTTGAAATGAGTTTATATTTTGATATCGTCGTTCATTATTATGTTATTCATATGTGAGTTTGGGTCTGGGACTGACGGACTGAGTATGTGCTGTGAATGTGTTCATTACCGGTAATAAAATTAAATTAATTTTGATTAAGTAAAAAGGTTTCTAGAATATAAAGTGTAATTAACAAAACAAGGAAATAATAATGCAATTAAAGAACAAACACAATGCATTATAAATATTTAATATATAAATTTATAATCTTCTTTTTGTTATCAATCAGTAGATCAAAGATGTGTAATATGTTTGATATAGAATGTCAATCTACCTATGAACCACTTTATTTCTTCTTCCACCCCAATGGAAAGTCAAGAGTCACTAATATTTTTATATGCCTTTTATAATTCTGCATAATTTAGTGCAGATATCAATGGCTTTTAGTGGTATAGTTAACTTTATATTGAAGATAACAAACTCATAACTTTTTAGCAATTAAAAACCTTGAAAATCTTGTTTAATATTTTCAACGATATAAATGATTATATTTGTTAAACAATCAAACTCATGAATTAGATGCCAAGTAATCCTCATTGAGCAGTGAATGAAAAGGTAGAACTTAACTACAACTGAACTACATGACGTCCTCCATTAGTCATAAACGAAAATGTCATTCCAAGCAGTGCCATCGTAAAATATCTGAGCCTGACCCTTGACAAGTGTCTTACCTGGCAACCTCACCATGAAAATTAAGTGGCTATCAACCTGCAGGACAAAAGCAGACACACGCTTCGCCTGAAAAGGCAACATTATCTAAATCTCCCGTTCCGAATCCCGGTGATGATCCAGCGATAAATTAAATAAATATCATGTGATTTTTGTTTCATTCAAATACGTTAATTGTTTTCACTGACTGATAGATTGCTAATAAAGTATAATTAAAAAGAAATAAATAAATAGCAGAATTAGTTTTAGGTGGGTGATCCGTTATCATATATCCTTGCGCACTATTATTCTTATTAATCACATAATTCTTAAGTTCAAGTGGCTCGTACCCCAATGTTAGGACTAACCACAAGGGACCGAAAAACAAATACTATTCTGGGAAAGTGAATGACATAATCGAACAAGTAAATTCTAGAAAGCAAAATTAATATTATTAAAAAAAATAAGCTCAGGGAAGTGAAAATTGGAAGTATCTAGAGGAGGAGAAGTATTTAAACGGTAGATGTGATTAGTTAGATGATTTAGAATAATAATAATTACACTTTCACAAAATCAATTTTAAAGCTACAAAGCAAATTAAACAAATCAAAATTGTCCATCATATTTATTGGTAAAAGATTTACAGAATCAAAAAAAAAAAAAAAATAAAAATAAACAAACAAAAAAAACATCTATAAAATCAGAAAGTTTTTACAAATTTTTTGTTTATAATTTGCATATACAATCTAATTCGAATGAATTGTTTCATGAAAAAATTTAAAGTCATTGAATTAGAAATGTAATGCTATCATCATTAACATCATCAAAATATTTAATATTTGATAAATAAACAAAGTGTTTTTATTATATTTTTACAACATTTTTTTAAATCTTCTTTTTTATGTTTTTTTTTTTTTTTTTTTAAATAAAAACTTTTAACATTTCTTTCACATTTAAAATGCATATTCATTCATGCAAAACTGTTTTTCCATCAAGAGATAAAACTTTTGCTAACAAAAAAAAAAAATATACGAAAAAATTAAACAAAAAAAAACAGAAAACATTCAAAGTTCGTTCGTCTATGATATTTTCATTATTCATGCGAAAGTCATCAAAGTAAATAGCTTTCTGTATTTCTCTCCCTCTTACTGCAATCTGTTACTAGTCATCTATTTTAAAAATTCGCTATGTATTTTGATGAAGTAAAATATCTTGGATACAAATGCATTCTTAAGTATCTTTTTACTTGGTTTCTTTTACCGTTTTTTTTTTTTTATTTTTTGAATTTTCTTATTTCTGAACAAATTCAAAAATTGCACATATGCCGCCAACTCTTGAGGGTTGCATACATGCGAGTATATGTACTTATATACATGACATTAAGGCAATCATTGATGCACCTGGTAACGAACTAACTACTCATAACGACTGCTGATAGTGTTTGCAATTATTTTAAGTGTAGTGAAATGTACAATTTTGGAATGTTTTTCTTAGATTTTTTTTTATGCTTGTTCATTACCATTTCAGTTTGTAGATCTTGTCATCATGTTGTCAATATATTAACATTTACACATATTCATTCCCATGATGGCTGTGCACTTTTTGTATTAAGACCCACATAAAAATGTCACATTTTTGTTTAAATCGGTGATGTAAGGTCGATTTGACGAGTGTATTTTGATATTCAACATATGTGAAGCAAATTAAAAATTTTTGATTTTCGTCACATTGCTTATTCTTTCTCGATGTGATGTGAAGCGTGTATTTGTATCACATTTGTCTACATTTCGTTGCGGACCGAAGTGTGTGCGGACAAATGTGGCAACACATCATGTACAACAACAAAAATGTGTTACGTATATTACAACCTTTATAGTATGAGAGGGAGGAGCATGACTAATTCAGAAATAGTATATTATCACTTTAGACCACCAATAGTACAAAGGACATAATTAAAAGTCAAGCGAAATAAATTCCTAATTTTATAATGAACAAATGAAACCCTTAAGAGGTGGCAGCATATTTTTTTTCTTTTATATATTTTTTGCATTTTTTTATTTTGTTCAGAAATAAAATAAAAAAAAAAAAAGAAATAAAACAAAACACGAATCGAAAACAGAGAAAATGATACTTAAGAATGCATTTGTATCTAAGATATTTGACTTCATCAAAATAAAAAATTTATGAATTTAAAATGATAAATTCTCATTTCAACTATTTTTATTTGAGATGCCTGATTGAACATTGAAAACCACAAAGAATTGTGAATATTGCTTTGCTTAGGACTGCAAGATAATCCTCTCCGTACATCTATTATTCTATCCAATAGAGTGCAGTCTTTTCGTTTCTAATTAATTTCTTACTTAAAGAGACACTAAAATCTAAATAGTCCTCATTTGCTAACTTGCAACAATCTTAATAGATACTAATTATTTCTTTCTTTACCAATATTAAAGTGACTTATAATAATGAAATCATCATCTGTACCTTCGAATATTTCTTATGTTTTCATTTAAAAGCAATCAATATGGTTTCTGGCAACTTAAAGTTTTAAATTTTGAACTTACTGTATTTCACTAAAACTTTTTCAACTTTTTTTTTTTTTTTTGATAACTTAATGCCATTTGGGTCATTTGGTTTGTATGATTTCATTTGGCTTCACCTTTTAAGCAAGAAATATATATTTATCTTTGGGAAAACTTGAAGAAATAAGATGTTTAAACACAATTTATTATAACAAATGACAAGTAAAGAAAGAAAGGTAAAGCAATTTTTAGTCTTGAGATACAAAATATTGTATATAGAAATAATAAAAATATAAGTATTAAGAGGGAAAAGAAAAATAGAAATAACTTTAACCAACAGAGCAAATCCAGTTAACGAGGCTTACCCTTTTCACAGTAAATGAAGGTTATCTTCGTCAATTTGTTTGTTGTAGGAAAACTTTTCTTTTCTCAACTGAGGCGTTGTGATGAAACGCGTCTAGACGCATGAGGTGACCTTCAAACACAGGCACCAGGCACCAGGCACAGGCACGACATCTCGACATATTTGATTTTCTCATATTTTTTTTTTTTCTTTTTTCTATAATATTTCCATCATGTTGATGTTGTTAACACGTGTAATGATTGCCATTTCTAAAATATGTACACAAGGAGACGCAAGGACACACACTCAATCTCACAAATATGGATGTATGTTTGTATATTTATAATATTCTTATTAATAAAAATTTATTATTATTTGCTTTTGTTTTTTTTTTTTTGTATAATATGAAAACATACAAATAATGTCAGTTTACATAATTTTTTAAATAAAAAATCATCAAAGGAATATAAAAGTCCTTCGACAGCTTATTTAATAAACTTAGCATATGCCTAAGCATCTTTAATCATTTATGTATTAGTAAAATGATGCTTAATATCAAATCGCCGCAACCAATTTCCTTTCAACAAAGTCATCTTCACTTGCTGATGCTTCTTGACTTGTCTGACTGAAGCAAATTGTGCCTGAGCGTGAGCACAATTTACAAATTGAAAACAAGCTGTCAAGCATGCTTGACAAGCGGAACAGGAAGTCCTGTGTTAACACCAATACCAAAACATACACACAAAACATACTTATTTATATACACATTCATATAAGAGAAAGACAGTCAGTCAGTCAGATATAGAGAGATCAAAAGAGAGAGAGACTGATAGATATGGTCTAAATGTAATGTAAGCTACCCAAAGATACGAGTATGTATGAGGTATGAGTATATGTAGCTTGCTTATTTAAACATGGCACATCATGCCATCATGCGTGTAAATGTGTTTTTGCTGTTGCTGCTGCTGTTGCTGCACTTAGTTTATAAACTTTCCCCACTTGCAATAGAAGATGAAGTTGATTCAGTAGTGCGAAAGAAGACAAGGACGAAATTGTAGAAGAATAATAAAAAATAAATAGGAATGGGGAAAAACTCTTAACTTTACATTCAAGTTAAATGTTCTGACAATCAGAAGTAACAAGTTTTCAACTTGCATAAGTATCCAACTGCCAGCCGCCTTTCGTATCTCTGAAAGATTTCTTCCACTGTTCTTTCTGTTGCATGCTACTTATTTGTGGCATTTACAGTGATTTCTTTGCATGCAATATTGAAATTGTAGAACATTTTTCTTAAAATGTAAGTATGTAAAAAGAGAAAAAACTCTCTTTAACTTAAAATTGTTGGAGAAACTTTTTATGAGCAGCAGCAGCACCAACAGCTGCAGTTGTATCCAGTCACGACATGTTACATTTTCAAAGGTGACCTGTCATGGAAAATATGTTAAAGGTACACACAGACGCCTTTAAAGAAATTATACAAAAATTATTGAATATAATTTTCATAGAATTATTTCTGTGTTAAAATCTTTGTGTTTGCAACATATTTTATATGAGTATAACATGTAATAATGAATCAAAAAAGCAAAAATATGATGATGATGATAAAAATGTAAATAAAACATTAAATAAATAATGGATTTCATAAAAGATTTCAGAATTAATAAATTAATATACAAACATATGTAAGAACAGGACAATATGAGAAACAAATAAATGGATTTAGGTGAAAGGAGGAAGGAGGAAGGAGGAAGGAAGCCTATTGTATCAAATCAAAAATCAAAAATCATAAACTAAGTTATTAGTCTGACAATTACAGACTTCAGACTAAGATATTGTATATTTTTAATGTTTTCCTTATTTATTGTTTACATTTTTTTTTTATATAATATTTAACTAAATATGAATGAATCCGTATAATTCTAAAAGTATTTATGTAAATGTGACAATAAATATTTGACAACAATAAGAAGAACAACAGTAAACATTGAAAAAAATTTATAATACATTAAATTCAGTTCACCGAAGCTTAAATACTTTTTAATGCCACAGAAGTTTAAGTAGAAATCATCATGGTAATCAATTTCTAAATGAATTTAAGATATTGAGGGTAATTGCGATGTTAACTAAATCTACATTTTGTAATTTATTTATTATATTGTGTCAATTCAAAACATTTTATTCGATTATCTGTGTAAATGTAAAAATGTCCTAAATAAAAACTTGTAGCAACCAAATGGAATAATTGATATAATAATTCTATTATTTGTCTGTTGGTATTGGCTTTAAATGTTAATTCATCCTGCGTTTCCCGAGGTGTGATGGATTCAATTTTTGGAGATTTAAAATTTTTCGAATCAAACAAACTTGATGATTTGATTGCATTTTTGTAGTATAACAGTAACATCTTTTAATAATAGCGAAATTTTAGTTCCACAAAACTAGGAGACTAATAATTTGTATAGAAAATGATAAATAGACATAAAAATCCATTGAGTTCAATTGATTGTCCGCAACTCATATATATTTTTCATACTTCAATTCCTTAATGGGTCTTTGACAAATGGTTCAAACATCATGACAAAGTGATTATAACCTATACAAACTAAAGTGATGGTGATGATTAAGAATAAAAAAATGTCCATACATACATATAAATGTTTTGTTAATATTTGCATTTGCAATTGAAATTACAATTTACATTTTGATATCAATTGACAAATGTTGTCATTTCGCTTTTTTTTTTTGTTCTCTTCTGTAGAGTATTGTTTTTGTTTTTATTTCTGTTCTGTTTATTGTTTTTGTTTTTTGTTGTTGTTATTATTGTCATGATAACAGTAGCTGTTTTTGTTGTTGTTTTTTATTTACTTTGTTTTTACTAAATTGTTGTCATTTGTTGTCCTTGTTACTGTTATACGCGCTAAAATCAACAACTTCAATATACGTAAATGATTGCATAAGAAACGAACGAGCGAACGTAAATGAAGAGAAACTCGAAGCAAATAAATTTGAAATACAAACAAAATGGTAAAATTTGTAATCATTTTTCTTTAGTATTTGGAAGGAATCTACTTTATATACTTTATATATAAAAATCAGAATCGAAACCAAAATGAAATGAAGCTGAAGTAAAGAAAAAAAAAAAAAAATTTAATGAAGAAGACAAAATGAAGGAAAACGATGAACGAAGAAGGAATCTAACCAACTTGCAACACGCTTTCACTTGAAATTGTTCATTTTGTCTTTTTCTTTATGCCAATTAGAATGCATGCGTGATTCCTGTAAGAAATTCATGGTTACAACAATAGAAATCTTTTTGTATATTGGTGTGGCTATATAAAAATATATGTAGTTTATTGTGGTTGAACATGAAAAGAACAATGATTTTGAATAGAAGAAAAAGACTAAATTTTGTTCATAGAAAATAAGTCGGTGGTCATCTGAAAATCGTTGAGTTTCACCTTATGTAAATATAGCGATAGACTGTTATGATATATTTATATATAGTATATGCCATACCACAGTAAACTGGGCAGGATTCCAGTACCGGCATACTGCCATTCATTTTCCATCAAAAAACTCAAAACAACGGTGTGGTCTACGGACATAATCGACTCAAGCAGCAACAGCTTTTCATCGGCGCATCGCACAACTTTGTTCCCGCGGAGCCACGGCCTCCATTGCCCACATTCTAGATGTCTAGGGCTATATTTTTTTAAAAGCTTTACACTATCAGAACTTTTTAATGTTCTTCATATAATATGGACATAGTTTATATTTTCATTTGTCATTGTAATTTAATCCACCTATATATCATCATAGAATCGTAGGTAATGTTAGTTAGTACTCTTAATTTAATTTTGGGTGTAGTATTGTATATTATAACTAAATATAGTCAAACTTCCATAAATTGAACTTCTATAATTTGATTTTTTTTTTAAACTCGAACCAAACCGAGTTACAGTAGCGTTTCGAGTGATAATTCTATACAATTTACTTCCATAACTCGTATAAACACCTCTAACCATAAGTCTAATTTTTCGGTGAAATAAATCTCTTTCTGTGTGTTTATTGTAAGACGAAAGATTTTATTACTCATCCAAAAGACTTACAAAAAAAAAAAAATAAAATAAAAAAAAAATCTATTGAATTGATATTTTATCCACCAAATATGACATCTAAATTGCAATTGCTTAACCAAAAAATTTAAAAATATCCCTATCGAAGGAGAATTTTAAAAGCGTTTGGCGGAGGCAAATAAAAACATGAAATTACTCTTATGGACTGCATTAATTATGTATACATCAAAAGCATGAGATGATATTGACATTGAGAGTCAGACAATAGTAAATTGCTTTAACAAAGCTGGATTTGGTTAATATTTTATATGGGACAAGGAAGATGACATACCTTTAATTTTATTGACAAATATTGATAAAGATCGCTACTTGATGGAAACATGGATATAATTGAACCCTACTGCTACTCTTGAGGATTATGATATATTGATATGTGGACAATGAGACATGCACTTCATCAGCAGACTTTCTTCGATATGACGATATTATTATTGAACATTAATGCTCAAAGCAAAGTAAATCTAACTCCAAATTACATAGAAAATGATTACAGTTCAGAGGAAGATTCTGTTGTGGATATTTCCAAGAGAAATGAAGCGGATTTCTTAGTCATTTAAAATATTTAATAATAAATAAAATCAATAATATTAAATAAATAAATAATAAAAATCTATGTTATTCAATAATTGTACCACATTTCGCCAATTAATTTAGTTTTATACAAAATTTTGTAACTCGAAGAGTCCATCGAAGTCGAACTTTTTTTGTGCTTTATGATGATTCGAGTTATGAAAGTTCGACTGTAAGTAAATATTTTAAAAAAATAATGTTTTTTTTTTTTTTTTTGAAAAAACCAAATAGAATTTAATGCTTTAAAATCCCTCATATTTCTACAGTATTGTTTATAAAAATAATTTTACTTAAAGAAAACATTCAATCATATTATTAGTAGATTGGGTAGTTAATCAGTATTAGGGCTTTTTACTTATAAATTGTGTCTCAGTTGGATAAAAACTTAGCTAGTAAATCGATCAATCAAAGTAAATGTGGTATAAATGTATTTGTAAAACTTTTCCTCAAATTTTGTTTTGATTTTATGGTTTTTCATACTAAATGTCATATTCCATATTAAGAAGCCTTAGACAAAGTCAATAAGTAGGTTAAATGACTCTCACAAGAAGGCCACATATGTATGTGATGGCTATTATAACTTTAAATTGTTATTTCTTGAAGTATAGTAAGTGATGACAGATAAAATAAATATATATTACTTAATAGAACCCGATTAATTTGGGCAAATTTCTATGTTAAAAATTTATAGGCAAATGCAACAAAATGTCAAGTTATCATAAAATAGAATAGTGACAGACTATTTTGACATGACATGTCAATCAATCCTTTGCCTATTTGTTAAGATTAAATTTATAAATTTACTTGGGTATAAATTTATAAGTTGTTAACAGACAATCAACATAACCCATTTGCATTACACTCGCATACACTTATCTTTCAGATTTATAATCTTCCTTAATGTTCTCTTCTCTTCTGTTCACTTCTCATCTTTTTTTTCCCTTCCATTAGCTAAGTAATGCAATGTTTCTTTTCAACATTTTCCATCAGATTTCTTTATAATTTTGTTGAGTATTATAAGTATTTACTCATCTATTTTATTTATGCATCAGCAATATTATTTTTAGTTTTAGTTTATTCCAGTTTATCGCTTTCACTATCAAATTAAACTTTGTTGCAACATGAAGATACATAAAAATATGTAAAAGTGGGGAAACCTTGTTTGCTTTAACTCACACAGACTCACTATCTTCCACCACTTTCATTAAAAATGTTTTGTAAAGTTTTCTATCAAGATTTTCTCTTCTTCTATTTTAATTAATATACATTTTCCACATGAAATTTTATTCATAATCCTGAAAGTCTACATAAAAATAAATCACTTTTCTACTTATAAGTAGAAAAGAACGCAATTTCAATATCAAATTAATCGAATTTCAAAATACAAAAGAGAAACAATTCAAAGTCGATGTACTAAAATTGTGTTGTTTTGTATTGGTTCATAATTTCATATTATTGGGAAAATCATTGTTGCAATATCATCATCATCATCATTGGCATTTGTAAGCAATAGAAGAAGCACCTTATTGGAAGAATATAAATTACTTTGCTATTCTTCTACTTAGTTACTACTAGTATAGTAGAAGCTTTTGTTTTGTAAAGATTATTGAAGAAGAAGAAGATACAATATTTTGTGTTGCATTCAATGAAAATTCAAAAATTTTGAAATTGCAAACTTTCTTTCACTAAGCATTTAACAATGAGAATTTATTGGCAAAAATGTATCTAGTGGCGCCACTACTATATAGATACAAATCACAAGAGAAAGGGAAGGTGGAAAGTGGAGAAATTGAGAAGAATTATAGATGTTGAAGGTGGAAATAAACTGAATAAATGAACTGAACTGTACTGAATTGCAACTAAACTTGTTTGCCAAAAATATGCAGACATTTCCAGTTTATATAAGTTTTGCTGTTATTGTGTCAATGTTATTTCCTTGTCGTAAGGATTCTACTACTACTATGTATTTTGTTTGTTTATTACTTTTGTAATAGTTTTTTGTTGTTTCTGTTGATGGTCATAAATTATAAGTGCTCCTTGGTTTCAAGTGTCCTTTATGCTTGGGAGAGACTTTTTGTACTGTGCTAGTCACAGTATGCAAGAGTTCTATCTGCCTGCTACTGCTGTTTCCTTTAGTATCCAGTCTTTCTTCCTGAATTATTCTATTTTCTAATATTGAAGAAAGAGCGACAAACAAAGAATAATAGAGAGTCTTCGTTTCGATTCAGAAAAATATGTATTGGGTATTCTTTCTAGAATTTTGATGCATTTTGATATTTTAAATTTTATAGAAATATTTTCTTATTTGTGATTAGTTTTAGAAATTTTGATTTTTAAAGATCTCAAAATTGATTAAATATGTTGTTCTTGTAAATGAAATCTTTACATTTATAAGTTTGTTTCACATTTGTATTGGATTTCTACCCTGAACTGATTACAATTGAAATGCGTACACGAAGAGAAAATTATGATCTGAGATCAGCTTCGATTGTACTTAAATCAAGAACGCACCAAATTAAGTAATAATTGATCTAAATTTTCTTCAAATAAATCAAATTTGTACTTAATTCCAAATCCCAAATTAATGTTTTAAATTGTTCGTATGTTATGCGCTGTCATATCGTTCATCTGATTGCATTGATATTTTGTGAATGTGTATGGTTGGTTCCTGGCTTGAACATAGGACAGTGTTGGTTCCGATATGTACCACAGTTTCCGTGATCTCGCATATTCAAACAACCCTAATAATTTTCTGTTACTCAAACTGTGTTCTTTGTTGATACTCAGAGTGATGCTAAGAAAGAAAACAAACCGTGCGAAGCATGGTCGGGTACGCTAATAAGCCCAAAACTCAGATCGAGTACAAACAACAAACTTGAATTGACAACAAAATTATGTTATCCTGTTGCTGTTAAGAGAGGATAGATCACAATGTGCCAGAATTGACACGCACCCTCTCAAATTTGTTCTCATCTTGCTTTTGTTCTAATAATTGCATAGACATTTTCATAGAATGCGTCTGTCTATTCTGTCATAATTCTCAACCAATCCATTTGGATTATAATACAAAATGATTAGACTTTAGAGTTCAGTTATCAGTTCTCGGATGACCGATCATGATTTGTTAAATACAATACTCTCAGTTTCTTCTCTCTGTGTATAGAATAATTTGCCATGTAATTATGATATGTGAGTTCATACTTATATTTGTTCCAACGTAATCTCCGTGCCAACCAATTTGCCATTTATATGGAAAAGCAGTTTCAATTTACGATTCCTTTGCCGATTAAATGTGTTTCATTGTTTTAAAAATACAAATGTTTTTCTATACAAACATATTTGAGGGTAATATCCACTTTCCTTAGCAACGCCACCTGCCTTCAAATATATCATAAATGCTTGTTGATCGACCCTCATTTGAAGGAGCACATAGTTTACTACAAAAATTCAAAGAAAACCATCAAAAGATAACAAAAAATATTGAACAGCATCTGAATTAAATTTGTTTTGAATTCATTTATCAGTTAAATTATTTTTTAATATATTTCACATATAAAATGTAGCAATTAAATTTATCATTTGTGTTTCACAATAATTGACTAGAGAGAAACTTAAATTTAGCTTATGATTATTTACATATTTTATATTCTTATATTTTATAATGATATGAGATCGCAGAAAGAAAGTTGACTAGAAAACTTTAAAAATGCCCATTCATTTTAATTGCCTCCCATTTAAGTAGGCAGAAGACCATCACTTTGTCCCACCAGTTTTTCCAGAAGAGATTTGTAAAGTATAGAATTCGAGGGTACTCCTTCATTCTCCAGAAATAATAGGGTTTCGCGAGCACACATGGCAAAACCAAGTGCTTCGGCTTCACTACGACGGTGCTCTTGTACATCAAAACTCTGAGCAACTTCAGCATTTAATCGTTGCTCCTCTTCACTTTCATCTAAATCATGCTCAAAAGCATCTAATTCATTTTGCAATTCCATGATTTTTTCCAATGCTTCCATTAATATGTGATTCATAGGCGGTTTGGGCTTAGCATTATTGATTTTAATTGGGGAGGCCAGTGAGTTTTCATGTTCTACTGTTGATGATGTTGGCTCAGTTGGATCGACTGCCTCATTTAAGCGGCGTTTACTTTCTTGACCACTGGAACTTTGATCTTGTGAGTTCGATGGGTTTAGTTGTTCCTCACGTTTTCGTTTCATTATTTTTTTATTAGACATTTTGTTTGTTTGTATTTCTTTGAATGCACTTTAATTTTAATACACTGAACTATATTTTGTGAACAGCGCAACACACAACCTTCTTGCAGTTGGTGATCCCTCAGACTGACGACTAAGTGTAAATGTGAATTGTTACCATCCCAGGTCAACTTGAATAACAACAACTGATATCTTTTGCTGTTGTCTGGTTTGTCTGTGTGATCGAAGTTTCTTCCTTCCGCTGCAAATCAACCCCAATATAAAATTGAATATAAGTGGCAACGGAACAAAATGAATAGGGGATGATGTTGATTATTTCAGGTTTGTAAAATAAAAACAAATGCAGCTGTTAAGTTTTTATGCAGTGTGGAAGGAAGCAGGAAGGTAAAAGGATATATAGTACTATCACAGGAGATCAGACAGGCTGCATTGCATACTAAAAACAACCCTCGTAGGACTTGGACTCATTGATCGAATAAGGTTTTTGGGTCTGAAGCAAGCAGCATGTGCCGTGCCATTCGCTTCCTTTATTCATTCCCATTTGTTTTAATTTTGGTATCTTTTGTTATGTTGTTGTTGCATTTGTTGTTGCTATCATTTCACCCTCAGTTACCACGAATCGAAATTCAACTACACAACAAAAACCTGTTTTGCAGGCACAATTGTTGCATAGCTTGCACTTTAAGGTTCATCGAAATCGTTAAGATCAGTTTGTGTGTGTGATAGAGAAGGGTACACAAGCAGGCAGGAGGACAGACAACACTTATCACAACCAAAGGATCTGCAGCTGGCACGCTTCACAAATGTGTTATGTTCTTTTTTTATTTCGTTTACAATTCTTATTGTTTTTTTCTTTTGCATTATTGGATTTTTTTTTTTATTTCTTTTATTTGTTGAATTATTTAAAATGCATTAATGATTATTTTAAGTTTTTATTTTAAAAGTATAATACTATAAAGGAAAGCGTCCTTTTATTCTATTGATTTTATATTGATAATATTTTCTGTATAATATTTAACAGACATTTTTAACCACCCACTGAGCCTTTTATTTTGACATTCTAAAAAAGTCAATTTGTCAATTTGACTTACAGAAATACGTGTATGTAAATGTGTACCAAATTTAACGATTGACAATGAAGAATGGAGTTAAAATAATAATAATAAGCGTAATGTGTTCGAAACATGGAATCATCATAAAACTATAAGGATCTAAAGAATCTCATACTTGAAAAATCGACATAACGTAAGTTGTCCTTCAATCACAATGGCGTCTATTGCAGGTTTAATCGGATAACATTGTTTGAATGTTTCTTTAAGGAAATATATTTTGCCTAAATTTGTAATTAAAGAACAAAAAGGACACAGAACACTTAAGAAGAGCAATTGACGTTGACGATAGAAAGACTCTAAATGATTAGATTTTATGAAACCATTATGTAGATCATAGTGATCTGTTTCTTTCTCTGATGATACTACATATAAAAATTTTTTGATTTGAAGTGTTAATTTAACCCCAAGGAAGAGTACTTCGTCTCATTCTATACATCAGTGTTTTTGAAAGTAATGGGTCGCAACCCCCTGCCGTTTCGCGCAGCCTTAATATGAGGGTTTTTCAACATACTAAGGGAATCGCACCACGAAAACAATTATTATAAAAAACACTCATATACACGATATATGAATACTGTTAATATGCCAGTAGGAAATAATGTCGAGGTTGCAAGCAACACATGCAGATGACACATGCAATTGGATCATAGCACCTACAAAATCAACTTTTCATGATCGAATATTTGCTAAAATAATGAGAAATACTGTCAAAAGTCAGTCCTCAAAGCGGAGAAACTGAGTCCAGTAAAATTGAACAGTTCCCACAGTATCCCACAAAGCGATACTTTCAAACACCTCGGAGTGCACGTAAGATTCAGTTTACATGTAGATGCAGCTAAAAAAAAGCAAAAAAAAAAAATACTTGCTCCTTGGACCACAGTCACAACTTAACTTGGAAACAAAACTCGACTCTAAAAATCAGTTCTGAAGCCGCTGTGGACAACATATGCAATGTAGCCGTCGAGATATGGCAAGTTACTCCAACATTGAAATCCTGCAAACAGTTATCAGTCTGAGACTTTACCTTCAATAGCAAGGTACTTGAGCAATTTCGAACTCCATAAAGATCTCAAAGAACCATTTATCAAATAAGTAAATCAACAAGTTCCATACCCATATCAACAATTTAGCATTAAGTCTGCTAGAAGAAGACATGGACGTAAGGTGTCTCAAAAGGTTTCATGTGTTAGATCTTCCACATAATTTAAATTAGATTAGTATGTTAATTATTTGTCTAGTTTAGCTCGTTGAAGCCTTACCAATCCTGTGATCTAAAATATTGTTAGTAGAATTTGTTGATTGGATAAAATAAATGAATTGTAAAAATTAAATAAATAAATTAAAAATATTAAATAAATTATGCAAAAAATAATTTAAAAAAACTTTAAATTATTCACGTTATAGTGTGTAAACTGATCTGTTAAGGATTTTCTAAAGTTTCTAATATCTAAATCATATCAATCAAAATTAGATATGCAATTAATCAATTAGATCTTTGACAATTCCATAGGATATGATTAATTTCAACACCTAATACTACTGGGTTTATAAGATTCTTAGCTAAATTGACCTTTGTATCCTCATATCTTCCAATAATATAAGTAGGACTTTCTAAATCAATTTGTATTTTATTATTTTGAATACGAAGTGAAATTCTATGTACTCTTGATTATAGACTCGTATCTATCAATAAACAGAATATTCTATCTGACATGTTTATAAAAGATTTTTGCATAAAACAATAAAAAACAGTAAAACTTGTTGGAAACTCACGAAAATTGTTTCCATATTTATACCACAAAAACCGATGCTTCCACATAACAGTAATTAGACTAAAACAACACAATTGAATTTTATATTTATTTATTTGTTTGTTTGTTCATTGTGGTGGCTACGCATTAATGAGCAATTTTATTTATGTTGCACGAAGAATAATAAGAAAATGAATATACAAAATAAACAAAAAAACAAAAAAATAGCAAAATATTGTTGAAGCAGAAAAAACAATAACCGAATACTTACTCTCAAAATGTTATAATCATAAATTTTTCGCTTAATTAATTTATCGTAAGCATTTTGCTTATTTTCTTCTCTTACTTGCTTGCTTGCTTTTTACTATTTTATTATAAGCAAAATGAAAGAACAAAGCAACACACTACCAACCAAATATACGTATAAACATAGATACTTTTTGTTAAAATATGCTGAGCATAGCAATAAATTCGCACCAACTTAGACCGACTTATTCACTTATTCACTTCCTCACTACTCACACTGACTAACAACAACTTCAAATGCCAAGCAGCACAACATTTTGATGAATCACAAATTTATACAGCGATTTTCTTTCATTTTTGATGAGATTTTCCCATTTTATGCGCATTAAGGAAGACAAAATCAAGAAGGCAAAGGATCTCAATGAGTGGCAATTTAAGAATCTTTTAGTCACTCACTTCCTTCCTTCCTTCTCAATTCTCATTCTATTATTGGAAATTTATTTCATTTCTTTTGGTTTCTATGTGTTACCAGATACTCACTCACACATATAGTAGATGCACACACAGCCACACACTCATGTTTATAAATATATAAATGAGTATAAAAGCCTTTATTTATGCTTTGCCGCTTTTAGTAAATCATTGCATATTTTGGTGGGTAAATTTTTAGCTCAAAATTATTTATTTAATTAATACTAAAGTTATGTTTCGCCATTAGTAAAAACAAAAATGTTACAAATACAAATATATTGTATAACATTATGCAAGTTGCCACAATCATCTCCCTGTTCTTTGTAACTAAATACTTTTCATATGAATATCCATGCATTTACAATTACATAATTTGTTGGTCAAAATTAAAATTTTAATTGCCAAGTTAACCAAGTGAACTCAACGCACATATCATAGCCACATTAAATGTAAACCCTTTTCATTAAACTATGTAAATATGCCCCACATTAACGAAACAAACTTGAATGAGCTTTTAGTCATTCATACGTTTATCCATTCATTCATTCATTTACTCATTTATTACATACGCATGGAATTGTATATTCATTTTAACTGGAAATACTCACTCATAATAAATTTGTGTATTAAAATATTTAAATTAATTTAGAAATTTCTCGAAATCTACCATAAGTGAAGCCAACAACCAACCAACTAACCAACTTTTGTTGCTACTCTTCATTTACATGAAAATGAATGCATGAATCCTTGAAACCTTGGCATCATGCAGTGAAGTGTAGTGTACTCTAATGTGATGTGATGTAATGGCACAGCAAGTGCTGCAAGTGTTTGTGGCAACTTACAACTATAAGCAAATATTTCATACTGAAAAGACAAAATTATTTAAATTACAATCAAATAGAATTTATTTTCATTCATTTTGATTCCATGTGTGTGTGTGTGTGTGTGTGTGTGTGTGGTCAAGTATGTTAAGTGACTAAATGCAAGGATATGAGTATGTTGTGAGCTCTTAAAACTCTTTTAACGATTACATCTCAAAGGGACCACATAAATCTTGCCACAAGCTCTTATGAATCTTATCTTTGCTTAGCAAAATAGCAAAGATTTTTTGGTCCAGGAGGAAGACAGAACACAAGGAATTTGCAAATATTAAAGTGTTTTATTTGTAAAGGCAACTGAGCAACTTCCGATTTTAGAAGGAAGAAATATAAAGACGTAACCCTTTTTTTTTATTATTATTCTTTACCTTTTTCTTTGTTGTTTGTCTATTTTGGCACTGAAAGGATTTAAACAACTTTTATTGTTGGAAAAAGGAGGAATTTCTTTCTTCTTCTTTCATTTTTTTTTTTGTTTTTTTTTTTTTTTATAATCTTAGGTATAACTTACTTTTGCTTTCCTTTCTATATAAACATGTGTGTCTATTTATACTTATACTCGAATAAATCGAAAAATATACGAAATCCGGAAGTATTGTTTATTTAAGTCTCAGCTTTATAACAATACTCTGCATACTTTAAGGCTTTAAGTTTAAGTAAATTATATATCTATGTATATGAAAACATTTTGAAAGTAATATCCTTTGTTGAAGTGTCCTTAAAGTATGGAAATGGAAGCGGTTACTGGTTGTCAACGCCACCAGCAGCCAGCAACAGCAGTGCAAATATAAAAAAGGAAAAGTGAAAATAAAAAACTCAAGCACACAAAGGACAAAAGAAAATGTCGGTAAAGTGTTCACGTGATTGTTCAAGCGAAAATTTTCTTTACTTTTCCACACACACACACACACGCACACACATGCAACCGCACATACGTAGAAAGAAATGCCAAAGAATGAAAATTAATTTACATGCGTTAAGTAGCGACAGCAATTAAAAAGGAAAGCCCACAAAAAAATATTGTATAAGCAAAAAGTAAACAAAAAAGTAAAGAAAGAACCGATCGTCAGTTAATGGTATGAAGGCATCCTTTTCCTGCTACTGGTGCTGGTACAAACATATCTATACATATATAGTATATTGTATATGTGTGTTCGTTCATATTTCGGTTCCATTCTTTGGTTGATTGGTTAATGCCAAAGTAAGAAGAACAAATTGAGGAAAATTCATAATTGGCTGCCGTTCATTCATTTGGGCATTGCACAAACGCTTGAACTTAATTATGTAGGAGCAAAGCACACTCCTCATCTCTGGCATCCTTATCTTTTCTTCCTTTAACCCACAAACAGGCGACTGCGACTGCATGATATTGACAAGCACATAATGAAGACGTAATTATGAATTCAAGGCCATCACCGCATTGAACTCAACTCAGCTCAACTCAATTCAATTCAATGAATTCAAGGCACACAACAAACACTTTCACTTTTTGGAATTTACGAAAATAATTTGCATAAAATACCAATGGCAAATGCCACGCCACAATAAATGAAGGCTACGAAAACCCATAGAAGCGACTATGAAAGCTATGGTGGCCATGGAGCTTTACTTTGTCTTGCTCAGCATAGAACCAACTACCAGCAAAGCTATTGTCGTCAAAATTGTAGTATGCAGTAGTACAATGAAATGAATTCATGAATGAGAAATACCATGAGATTTGGTTTACACAATGAAGAAAGAGCGTCAACGAAATGATAAATTACTCAAACATAAATAAATTTAACATAAAGAATGTGTCCTTTTGTATGAATGAATGTGTGTATGTGTGTGTGTGTGTGTGTGGAGACAACTTCTTGGCAGTTTGGCACGCCTGGCATGCAAAGACAATGTGCTGCTTTGGCATCATTCTTTGTCTTAGAATCGCTTAACTCCAACTGCTGCTGCTGCTACTACTGCTACTCCTACTGATGCTGATACTGATGATGACAATCTTAGGATTTTGGTACATGTCATTTGAAATGAAATCGCAATTGCAATGCATACAAAATTATTTGAATTGCAAGGAAGAATTTGCTTAAGCAAAAGACAGACTGACTGACTGACTAACTACAAGGATAAGTGAAATAATTGTTGAGGACAACAATGTTAGAACTCACTCGAAAGTTGAAATGAAGAAAGATTTATGTACTTTTGAGAGAAAGTTTGTTATCTTACTTGTAAAAGATATCAAAATCTTTTAGCAGTTTACTCGCATCATAAATACATGTATTATAAAATTTATCGCGTATGTTTAAAAATTAATAAGATCCGAGCAAAGAAAAGTGTGTGAGTGAGTGAGTGAGTGAAAACGTACAAAGAGCTTAACTAACTGGATGAGAGACATAATAAAGACATATCAAAGAAGTAGAAAGTGCCATTAAAATTTATCACAACTTTGAAACTTTGAATTGATAATATCAGCTAACATTGAGTGAAAACATACCAATTAGGAGAACCATAATAAAGTTAACTCGGCGTATCGCATGCGATTAAAATATAGTACGATCAACAAACAACATTGAATGAGTAATTGAGTGAAAACATACATAGAGCTTAAGTAGAGAAAATCTATAATAACGTTACATCAAAGCAACAACAGATATGAGGATCTCCCACTGCCTACAACAATCGTATGATCCAAGTTGCAATTATAGAGTTCCGTAGTGTGTGAGATATTCAACTTCACAGAGACCTGAAAACATCAACAGTGATAGATGAAATAAACTTTCACAGCAGCAGATATAATATAAGACTTTTTCATCTACCAAACCCACAGATAGCCTAATTATTTAACAATCCACTATACCGACGTCTGAAGAGATTTCATCCGAACGATCTCCTTACATGAAGAGCATAAAAACTACAACTATAAAATTCTATCCCATCACTATACTCCACAAATGTTTGAAGGTGGTTACCGCCATTTAACGTTATTCTATACACAATAGTACATTAGTTCCCAATTTTATTTCGACCAGGGGCAACTTTTGATTTCATTATTATTAGCAGGTACCACAAAGTTAAAAGCAGGGTCGGAGCCAATGAAGAATTTTTTGTAATTTTTAAAAAATCTTCACTACTTTTTAAATGAGGTTCCTTTTTCAAAGATTGCCCTGCGGACCATAATTAAGCTCTTACGGACTATTGGTTGGGAACCACTGATATAGTACACAAAATAACAATATAAAAAAGAAACAAAATTTCTTGCATATGGTCGATTAATGAGAGCAAACACTAGAACGAAGAGTATGAAGTTTATACACATGTTAGATAGATAGATTAAACAGTTTTGAGATTACGGGAAAACAAATCCAGATAATAAAACAAACTTCTCTGGAGTAGTAAGTAAAAAAGTTGTATCTCATGCGATCAATTTATGCAAGCAAACAGAAGGCAAGCAAATGTGTATAGTCTAAGGGAGTAAGTGAAAACCTGTAAGAAGTTTATTCGCAGCTTAGACACAATAAAACTTATCTTATGCGATTCGAATTTTAGAAGATCTGTAAACATTCATGTTAACTGAAGGAGTAGCATAATAAATTTAACTCAGTGTATCGGATGCAATTTAAAATTATTACGATCAACAAAGAAAAGTTAGTGGGTGAGTGAAACATACGCAGAGCTTAAGTTGAGGAAGAGGCAAAGAAACAAAATAAGTATATCAATCAATAAGCACCGAGAGTAAGTGTGAATTTTTAAGAAGTTTATTTGCATCTTAGAGTCTATACAAATGCAAAGAATAATACAACCTTCCCTGGAGGACAACCATGCTGAAGTAATCATCAAATTGTATCTCATGCGATAAATTAATGAGAACAAATAGATTTAACATAACCAAAAAGAATAAGTGTAAATCTGTAAGAAGTCTATTCATATCTTAGAATCTTAGATACTATAAAATATATTTTATGCGATAAAAAAATATATGTATAAGAAATGTAAATATTCGAGTGAACTAAAGGAGAAATACATACAATATAATAAAAGTTTTTCCCCATTATTCCTTAGAGTAAAATAATAAAAATGTGTACATGAATCGTTTAATTAGTTCAACTATTTATCGGTAGTAAAGTAGTAAAATTTCTAAAATAAACTAAGCTCTATAAAAATTATATTAAATGTAGACTTACTACATTAATATAAATTTTTGGGTTAAATAAATAAATAAATAAACATGAATATAATAAAGTTCTCTCACAGCAACAAAATTTATCGCATGCGATCAATTAATGAGAGCAACCAAAGATAAGCAAGAATAAGCACAGACAAAATTCTCTTTGTTATTTTGTATTTTTGTATCATACATATGTTGTGTAAGTATAATATATTTTTTGGGCATTTAAAAGCTTTTGTTGATTTTTTAGGCAAAGTAAAGCAAAGCTAAGCTAAGTCAATTTAAATTGTAATGAAAGTGAATTTATTAAAAAAAAGCAACAGCAGAAGACACAACGTCAGCAAGAAGTCACCCAAATAATATTAGGAAAAGAAAAAAAAAATAATAAAAAGCATATAACAACAAACAACTATGGCAACATTATCGCTAAAAGAGGTAATAAAAACATACATCTGATAAAATAACAGAAGGGATACAATATAAAAAAAAAAACAAAACAAAAAAAAAAGGTTTTTCTTTGCTTTTGACAATCAAGTGATGAAGTTGAGATAACCTAAATAAACCAGACAAAATATCTGACCTTGGAAAGTATAGACATTTTTTTGTTTTGTTTCAAGTTCACTTAACATGAAAATACTTTTAGCTCAGTGTACTTTTTTCAATTTAATACTACAAAACAAATACAAATTATAATACAAATGATTATTCTTTTACAGTATGAAGATATACGCCTACCAGTACCTTGGGGCCATATTTCGGGTCGTTGGTATGGCAATCGTCAGTTGCGTCCTATACTCGCCATACATGGTTGGCAGGACAATTTAGCTACATTCAATGCTTTAATACCCTTGCTACCAGCCCACATTGGTCTACTCTGCATTGATTTACCTGGCCATGGTCATTCATCGCCTTATCCACCAGGTATCCGTTACTCTACAAAAGACTTTGTACTTATTATTATGCGGGTAATGAAGATCTACCAGTGGGAACGTGTCTCACTCTTGGCACATTCCTTTGGTGCCCTTCTTTGTCAAATTTATACTTCATTATATCCTCATACTGTGGATATGCTGATCGGTATTGATTTAATGATATCACCATATCGTCCACCAAGTATACAAATTAAAACGTTAAATACTGCCATAGAGCGACTACTCGAAGAGGATGATCATTTCTATCAAAGACAACATAAAGAACCACCGACATATGAATTTGAAGAGCTGCAACAAGTTTTATACAAAGCATCCACAATGGACTTTAAATATACCAAGGATTTATTGGAACGTAGTACTATGCCTTCATCATTTCAACCCAATACATTTTATTTTCTACGCGATGGACGCCTTAAATATTATCAATCTTTTATTACTGAGCCGGGACTTACTCTCGAAATGGTAAAACGCATTAAGACTGTACCATATTTAGTTTTAAAGGCAACAGAATCGAATTTTATCGAAAAGGATTCGCATGCAGCTATTGATATTTTATATAGACAAAATCCTAATTTTGAATTGCATGAAATTAAAGGCAAACATCATATGCATTTGAATAATGCCCGAGATTGTGCGAAATTTATTGTGCCCTTTATCAAGAATCATAGATCAAAAAGTAAATTATAAATACAAGTGTTTTGAATTAATTGAATGTGATAATAAAAAATATGTATTAAAATTTATTTATGTTTAATTTTAAAACTTCATTACTATTCAATTAATCATTCACAAGTTTTTCCATTAACATTTGTACTACTTATCACTGTTTTCTTTTTTTTTGTTTTGCTTGATCTTTTAATAGGCCAATCAAATACTACTACAGTACTTCTAAGACATACGACTCAAATATTGACAAAGAAAATAGAAACTTTAATCAGCTGTTTTTACTACAAATAAACATTTGTAACCTTGAACTTGCTGTGATAAAGTTGTTTTTTTTTTGTTTTTTTTTTGTTCTTTTTTTTTGTATGTTTTTGTTTACTCTTTAAATGTTGATCTCATCGTGCAGAATTTTCAAGTTCTCTTACGCTTTTGCTCTCAGTATTAAGCTTAGAGAAGTCAATCAAAGCAGACTAGCAGACTGCTGTAAAGAGAACTTTCTACTTACAGTTTATAAAGCATGAAGCATGGTACAACAATACACCATCAGCATGAAGTGTATTTAGTCAGAAAGTATCGCCTTCAGTTGACGTGTTCACGTGCTTGCTCTACAAGCAAGAAACAATAAGTTTTTAACCAATTGTTAAGAAATAATTTTATTTAATATTTAAGTGAGTGAAAATTTGGAATTTATTGTAATTGATTAGTAACTGAAAAAATAAAAATTGATTTCAAGTGACAACAAAACAACTTGAGGCGTACAAAGTTCAATCATGGCCACTTTAACGCTGAAAGAGGTAAGACACGCACACCCAGCAAAGTGTTAGTAATGCTAAAGATATGCATAGACGGCTAACATGCATGGCAAATTTGCTTGTCAGCAATTAGACTTATGTGGAAAACAAATTTGTTAAATGTCTATTCAGTTTTCTTGAGACTAATATGAAAACTTGAAAGCAACTTTCGTTTATTTCGTTTAGAGATCATAGATTGTGAAATAGATTTTAATGAAAATGATGGTATGACAGCTTTAGAAATTTGAATACTTTGCCATTTATTCATATCAAAATCAGTACATTGGAAAGAAATACATATTAATTATATAAATAATTTATGTTGTCTTGATTTTGTTTTTTTTTGTTTTTTTTTTCTTGGCAGTTGTTTGCTGTCACTGGCTATGACATCTGCAACAAACTTAGCACATCAGTTGTGAATGCCACACCAATCTACTATATCTATACATATAATGAGACCGTAGACTGAAAGTGTTTGTGCACGCATCACGTAAAAGCCACTTATTCGAATCAATGAATAATAACAAGATTTATTCTGAATGACATATAGCGTTTATTTCATCAAAATCGATCTACAGAATCGGTCGTAATTTGCATATAAACCTTAGAGACATACCTTATTTTAAAATCAATCAAATAATAATATTGAATTGTGAGTTACAACAAAATAAAATATATATTATTCTTTTTATCATTCCGTGAAAAGCCTATTTTGAGTAGCAAAGCTCCTCGGGACTGCCAATATGTATATAAAATTTCATTTCAATCAAATAGTAGGTCATACTTGTTGGCTGTCTATGCGTATCTAAGCATAAAGTCAAGAGAACGTAGAGAGAGCAACAAACTAAAGAGAAAAAGAGACCAACCAGCACATGCCAAATTTAATCAGCTGTTTGTACTCTGAACAAAAGTTAAAATGTTGAATATGACGACGCTTAGTCAGCAAAAAAAAAATAAAAATAAAAATAAATACACAACCGACGACGACCTTGATTAATTATTAAAATTTACTTTGTTTGTTTCAATTATTCTTAGATTGAATAGTTGAAAATTTAATTAAACAACACAACCACATACTACATATATACAATTTTTCTCTCTTTTAGTATGAAGATATACGAATAACAGTTCCTTGGGGTCATATTGCTGGTCGTTGGTATGGCAATCGCCAAGTTCGCCCTATACTCGCCTTACACGGTTGGCTTGACAATTTGGGTACTTTCAATACTCTCATACCCTTGTTACCCGCCCATGTGGGTATACTTTGTATTGATTTGCCGGGACACGGGCTCTCTTCACACTATCCACCGGGCGTAAGGCAACATGTTGATGAATTTGTACCTTGCATCATTCGAGTTATGAAGGAATATCAATGGCAACGTGTCTCATTACTGGGTCACTCACTCGGTGGAGTTGTTAGTCATATCTATGCTTCAATGTATCCACACACTGTGGATATGTTGATATCTCTGGATATTATCAAGCCACCAATAGAACAAGCACGTGATCTTAAACTATTGAGTTTTTCGATTGAAAAATTTCTAATAGAAGATGAACGTGTTACAGATAAAGAGCCACCGGCACGTACTTATGAGCAATTGGAGCGCATGTTAAATGCAGGTTCTTTGAACTCTGTTGATTTGGAAAATACAAAACATTTGCTTGAGCGGAGCATCAAACGGTCTCAACTTTATCCAGACAAGTATTATTTTTCTCGTGATGGACGCCTGAAGTATTATCAATATTTTTTCTCGGATCATGGCTTAGCAGCAGAAATGGCCCGTCGTATTAAGAATATTCCTTATTTAGTTCTAAAAGCCAGTGAATCCTTTTTTATCAATGAAGAATCTAATGAAGTCATTGACATTTTGCGTGCACAAAATCCTCATTTTGAATTTCATGAAATACAAGGCACTCATCATGTTCACTTAAATAATCCCGAAGAATGTGCAAAGTTCATTGTACCCTTTATACATCGTCACCGACCAGCAATATTGGATAGTTGGTCACTAGAGGAGGATACAGTAAAGGAAGAAAATTCACCAAATTTACGACGTAAGGCACGTGAACGTTTCTTTGCATGGCAAAAGAAAAGATCAAAGAAGATTAAGCCAAAGAGTAAATTGTAAAGAATTTTCATTGCGGTAAAGATAAATGTAATAAATTGTATCTACATATTGTGTATATACTAACTACAATAAATACTAGGGTATTTCAAAAAGAAAAACGTTTTATTTTGTTTCCTTATTTAGAATGAAAGTAAGTTGTACGAGGTGTGGCTATAAAATAATAAGATGATGATGATTTTTCAGAGGTTCTACATAAAGTCATACAACCTACAGTAAAGCGATGATGGAAGTTTATTGTAAAAGTTATTTGAACACAATAGAACAAAAAATTAAAAGAAGCTCAGCATCCAATTAGACAATTTTTGCTGATCTTCAGATAATCATAAATTAGCAAAATTATTAGTTGTCTTCACCCAAAATTTCTGCACCAAACTGTGGACAAAGAATACTCTTATAATAAAAGATCATAAAGCATTTTCGCAACCCAAGCAAAAAAGGATAAAAAAATTAGTTTAAAATTATCATACTTTTAGGTTAAACCACCTCTTTTATCATAGTTTTTCTGACTCCGATGGAACTATTGGAACAAGACCAACAATTGCTCTACCAGCACTGGGAAGACACAAAGCAAGTTTAGCTACAGCGACTGCGGGTGTCCTGGTGCTGGTACACCATAAATTAGTCTTGATGCTGGAGCAGCATAAATAACTGTAGCTGGTGCAGGTTGGGCATAGCTAACTGGACCAAGTACACGATGAAGAGCAGGTGCACCATAGGTAGAGCAATTAGGAGCTGGTGCTGGACGACCATAGACATGGAGCTGGAGGACCATATTGAGCACGTGATGCCGGCACTAAGTATTCACCGGTCATTTCTGGTTTTAGTTTAACCCTGATAGCGGCATAGAAAATGTCATATGACATGTCTGCGACTGACGCCAATTTATATAAATGACAAATAAAAATACTGAAAAAATATGCAATCTGATTTGAGGAAAATTTATCATGCGCCTACTGAAATTGTAAGAATTATCCTAAGCCTACACATTAGAGTCATTACTACAGAGCCACTACTCGGTAGCTACCGCTATTAAAGAGAATAATGTCACATATGATTGTCTTGACTTAACTTGCTTATCACTGGCAGTTAGTTACCTACTTTGGAATATTACTCTCTACTACTCTCTAGTAGAAAGTAGAATAAAAATAACTCAAAGGAACAATTTGTGTGTATTATAATATTCAGAAATGTTCATTAGTAACCCTTGAGCTATTTACCTGTCACACAAGTTTCATGCTCATGCATTACTTAAAATATATCTCAAAATGACATCGCTGGAGAGAAGGAAAAATAAAGTTAAAGAAAGGATACTCACTCACAACATTATCATCATCATCATCATCATCATCATCATCGCCATCATGATGTTTTCTAGTAATATATCATGTCTTTCTATGCATGCAAAGCAAAAGTGAATTATGATTGCGTGAAGCAAATGAATGCCGGGAATGTTTTATGGAAATTCATATGTATTATCTTACATAGAAAGAATTGTTCTGAAAACAAAGAAAGCAGAAAAAAAAAAATACAAAACAAATAAAGAAAATACAATATAAATCTAAGCACACACACACGCGTTCACACACACGCAAAAAGATACAAATGACTCTCAGCTAAAATGCTCAAGTCACAATACTTTCATTGTTAAACAAAAAAAAAAAAAAAAAAAAAATTAATAATAATAATAAAACAATGTAGGTGAAATTGTATCCTAAATTTAGAGTGAGTGATTTCAGATCCATTCTTCTCTCCATATGAACAACATATTGTCAATGTCAGTCAGTTTTTCAAGTATGTAAGCAAATATACTCTACTCTACTAGTAGATACAAAGATACATAGATAGATAGATAGATAGATAGATAGAATAGATACATTTGCAACTTAAAAAGCTTTTGTTTGTTAAGCACTTTCATTTTGTTAACATTTCACGCCCATAAAACCAACCATCAAGCATTCAATCAACCAAACATCCATCTAACAGATACATTTGGATATTTTATGTAGTGTGATATTGTAGAACACGAGTGTTTTTGGCATCTTTTAAAACATGAAAGAAACACCACAAAAGAATGTTTTAGCCTACTTTGCGGCGCATCTAAACAAATTAAATTTAAAATGTTTTGTGTATTTGTGAGATTGCTCAATTGAGCGGGGACCTTGAAAATATACCCAGCACACACAGCATATGTCCTCTTAAGAAGTTCAGTTGAATTGAGTTAAGATGATGGTATTGGGTAAGTGTGACACTGTGATTTCTTATACGCTTCATATTTAGTTAGAGATATTAGTTCTTCAGTTGTAGATTTATAAAGATGAATTTTTGGTTGTGTTCTATAGAGTGAGTTATCTATGTTCATTTATCAATTATTCAGTTACAACTTAGAAGTAGATTCTCATTTTTGGACTTAAAAAGGAGAAGTTTTGTATAGAATTACATTCTTATTCTATGAAATATGAGTATGATTCATTCACTGTTCTTAGATAATTTATTATTATAATTCTCTTAAAAGATAGGCCAATTATAACTATTTAAGAAATGAATCATGATATCATAGGTGATAAAAACTTAAAATATGCTAACTTTTGACATCAAAAGTATGTCACAGAGATTCCCATTGATCTCTTTTTCCTTTATTTCTTACATTCGCAATAGAACACTATGGAGGATATTCAATATTCATTCAAATCGAACAAACAGCTTTTTATTTGTTTTCCGTTTATTGTTTTTTCGTATCGTATGTAAATTTCATGTTTGATTGAATAAAGTGAAACAAAACAAATAAGAAGAATCTGTCAGCGGAACTTTGAGATTTGTGCAAATTATATGATGAGGAACAAGTTGATGATTGTTATTCTTATTGATAATTCATTGTTATACTTCTTGATTTGTATTATTATTATTATTATTATTATTCTTCAATTAAATGTTGTTGTCACTCATCGTCAATTGCCAAAGTGAAGTGATTTTAAACAAATTGATGTATAATTTTGAATAAAGAAACCTTTTAAGTTTGTATTATACACAGACTATTGATTTTATAATTTTCAAATGGCATTACTCGTATAACGTATAGGCGTCCCTAATGTTTCTAGAATTTTTACAAAAATGCTATAGAGGCATGAAACACACGTGTAATATTTTCTATTTCATGTGTAATCAGACATAATGTGGCATGTCGCCGCAGGCTGCTAAGTCAAGCCAAACCGTAGCAGACTCAGAACGAATACATATTATATCTAAAGCTTAGCAAAGCAGGCAGGAAGGCAGCCAGTTACTAGCTAGCTAAGTGGTTAACCATATTTACTCACACATGAGCACACACATGGCCAAACATAGATTCTTTGAAAGAACACACATATAGTACTTACATACATTGGAGTATACAAACAACAAGACTTAAAGAAACACCTTTATGTGACTTGCCAACGCCTTCTTCGAAATGCACATGGTATCACAAAACAGCAAAAGTAGCAACAGCGACATTAACAAGCCCTAAAGGCATATATGACTAGATTTTTCTTGCAAAATTAACAAAACTCCCGCAGCGTAAAAAAAAACCTCATACCTCTTTCTTAGTCTACTACTTCATTCCATTTACTTTTTATCTTCCTTTATATATTTCTTAGTCCAATATCCTAGTACAGTGGCTATTAAGCTTATGTAGTCAGTCGATAACAGATTTTTTCGAGGGCCTCTTTGTGTAGGTTCCATATTCTCTTAGACCAGAAATTCATATAAGCGTCTGACAAAAATGTTTATTGATATCAAAAATTATTTCAATTGAATTTTTTTCCGTAGGATTTGTGTTTTAAACTAATAAATGTAGATAAATTGTTTAAAAACTTTTAGAAAATTACATCACCAGCTCCGTATAATGGCAGTTGAAGAACCACTGTCCTAGAAGCTTCGAAGGATACACAAGGATGCACGAACTTTAAGACGTTTAAATAAATGAAAGCCCTTAAGCAAAATAAATTATGCATGATTCATTTATACAGACATTCTTCGTTTTCGAACCATAAGAAGGAACTCACCCAAACTATACGATATACTACATACATAAATGAAAGGAAGGAGATATGAGATTAGAAATAGGTTGAGAAAGAGGATAAATGGGTGTTTCAAAAGAACTGAAAGGTTGTTACACCTTCTTTACCTTCCCATTTCATTTTTTCTTCTGGCTCAAACCAAAATCACCTGCTTAGGGAGTAAACAATTTAAGCGTGTAAACAATTTGACAAAATGCTCGCTAAGTGGCAAAGTTTTTCACTCTTCATTTTCTAGTATTTGCAGTAAAAAACAAGAAAAAAAATAAAGGCAACGCATCCTAATTCAACTGACTCTTGCTTGCTTCCTTCCTTCCTTCCTTCCTTCCTTACAATCTTCATATCTCATTTCATTTCATCTGATCTGATCTGACTTGTCTTGATTCCTCTATGTATGCTCTATGCCGCCCTTTCCTTTTTCAGTTGATTTTCTTAATAAACTAAAACTGTTTAAAATTCTTCTTGAATACACATTCATTTCTCTTCTCTTTACTCATTCATTCATTCATTCATTCACTCATTCATTCACTTATTCACTCATTCGTTTGTTTTTACATTTACTTCATTTGCTCGCTATAAATCTGAGCTGCACTCAATTGTGTATCTTTGTGTGTGTGTATGTTTTATAGTATCTACTATCTGTCTTTTGGTTCACATTCTATGTGTCTGTGAGTATGTTCGTGTATGTGTTTAATAATACTTGTTTAATGTAAATGTATGTGAGCGCGCGTACAAAATCGTTTGAGAAACGTGCCCGCAATTTTCGCAATTTTCTAATAGCCTTCAACCGCAGCAATTCATTTCCCTCTCTTACCATATCCTTCCTTCTTTAACTACTCCTCCTCCTCATCCTCCTCTAACAGTGTATGATGATGTAGAATGAAAAGAAAAAGATAGAGAATCAACAAACCGCACATCATTCGCTGCATGCATTTACGATGCATGATGATGAATTTTTCCTACTTCACTTTCTTCTGAGTTTCTTCTTTAACTTTTGTTTAGAATAAAAGATGAGATGAAAGAACGAGAGAAATCATTGTTGATTTTTTTCTTCAATTTTCATGTTTTCTTCTTTTATTTTTCCGGAATTTTTCTTGCCTTCATCTATTAGTAGTAGCAGTAGTAGTAGTGAAATATTGTGGCTGTGGCTGTTGCTGCTCTGCTGCTTGACTTAAGTTTGAAGTTTTGTTGTTTCCTTTCCGTTTCCGCCTAGTGCAGCGGAAGTGCTGTTGCCGCCATTTTGCGGTTTACATTGTTGCAGTGGAAAAAAGAAAGCAAGGCAAAACAACTACTTACATACTTAGTTTTCTTGTGTTGTCTTGACTTTGTATTTGTAAGCACTTTTCCTCTTTCATCATTTTATGGTACTTGTTGTACAAAAGCAAATCTCCTCCATTCATCCATCTAACCAATCTATGATTCATTTTTCCGCTGTCTTTAGCTTTTTGGCATGTTTCAACAGCAATTTTTAATTTTGTTTGGCTTACGAAGGAATTTCCTTCTCCTAAGTATCTACTCTTCTTTCTGCAACTTTCTTTTACTTTATTTTAAATTTTGATTTATTTTGAATGTTCGTGATTTTTGCTCTTTTTCTTGAATTATCATTTGTTCGTGTCTTTCGTTCATTTGAATTCTTTCATTTTGTTATATGAAGTTCATCATATTAAGTTTTCATTTTATATGATGGTGACGGCACGTGTTCATATTCATACAAATATATCTTGGTTTTTTTTTTTTTTTTTGATTTATAAACTTTAATTTAAAAGTATTGGTTGCTTTTCTTTAATTAAAAATTAAGTTAAATTATTGTTATTTGTCAAAGCCACAAAGGAATTGCAAATTGTATTTTTGAAAGACGTTAAAAAATGTCAAAAACGTTAATCTATGTCAGTACTAAAAGAGAGGGGATTTATATAAGTTTCTTAGCAATCTTGTTTACTTTTACTATTTGGTATACAAATGTCTTCGATTTAGTCAATATTTTCTTCAATAAAAGCGTCTTGTGGTTGACCTACACTTGATTCAGTTTTCGTTGGGAATGATGTTGGAGATATGCCTTCAACTTTATCTTCCTACTTCTTGATTTCTTTGGGAGAATGAAGGCTTTTAAATTGTCTTAAAAAAAGTTCTCTGGTTCTGACAAAGTCTATGTTATACTGAACTTATCAAACCTCCATCGTAAAATACACTTCAAAACCTATAAACATCATCATGTCTTGGTCATTTATTTGTTTTGCCTACACAATACTTTTATTGTCCTTTTATGGTATTTATCACTAAGTCCTTTTGTATTTCTCTTACGGTACTTCTTTTTTTTTTTGACATTTATTTCTATGAAGTTGACTCTCCTTCATGGTAGTGATGACCTTAATATTTTTTGTTTTTCTTTTTAAATTTAAATGTCTCAAATTTGCACAAATTTTTTTTATTTTTTTATCACGTTTTCCTTATTTTACTTCTATTCTTCCATCATATGCCATCATGCTCATCATCATACTGTCGACCAAAACTAATACATAAAAGTGTTGTGACCATTAAATCTGCTTCAATTTACTTGTGATTGACATGTTTATAAGGGTCTTTATTCCAAGAAGACTAGCATTGATCCTTTTTTTGTTTTGGTTTCCCAAATTTTTCTTATTTCATTAGTTTAGTTTGCTTGCGTATGCCTTTTTTCCACTTTATGTTTCTCTATTTGATTTTTTTGTTTTAAGTCCAAACATTTTCACATCAAGTGAAAGTGAAGTGAAGCTTAAAAAGAGCTTTTCTGTATCGATAAATCTTTGGAATTTTCATTGGTCATCATTGGATTGTCTTCAATGGATGTCCTTCGTTTTCATTTCATGCATTTACCCTTTTGTCTGTCACTCTATTAACGTCTTTGCTCTTTTAACTCGTTCATCGTTTTTGGAATTTTTCTTTCTTGGTTACTTTTCCTTAGTTTTTTCGATCAACATTTTCATTTTCATCATGTCGCATCATTTGTTTACTTTCTTGTCTAATAGCTGATTGTCCCTACCAAATTGCCACAACTCAACAGCGATGAAGACTCATTTGCTCGTACCATTATATTTCTCTATTGCTCATCACATTTTTTTTTTTTTCAGAAGGCTTTTTCTTCGTTCATTCAATGACGTCTAAACGCCTTTCATGCTTGATTGATTTTTCCCTTTCTTCCATTCCCTATTTCTTGGCATACTTCTTTCTTTATTTCATGGAATCGGTTTTTTTTTTATTATGTTTTTTCGCAAAATTGCAGAAAATATCTTAACTTGGTCAAGACAACACCAACAGCAGCAGCTTACAAGATACTTTACGTAATTAATTTATTAAAAAGCGCAAGTCATTGATGCCTTGAAATTTTGTCTGCTGTGGCTCTCTACCACTCCGAACCACTTCAAACTTTTACTTAAAAAACTTAAAGTCAAATTTGAAACAAAGAAAAGCAAAAAGAAATTTAGTTCTTTCCCAAACAAAAGGCCAAAGGCATGTAAGCAAGGACAATGCATATAAGTTGTCCATGATTGTGTGTGATTATGTGGAATAGCAGAAAGGACTTGTTAGTGAAACTCAATAATTTTGTAACTGGAAGGGGAGATGTTTTCCCTTTAAAAAATTTAACAAAAGAATAGCGGCACCAGCAGCAGTTGGAGTTTTTCAACTTTAACTTGACTGGTGACTTGAACTCGGTCATAAAGTTTTTCTTCTTTGAAAAAAAAAAAAATATATAAATTTTGTGTGAAAATTTAATTAAAGTTTGGCGTTTTTGTGGCAACATTCAATAAAGACTACGAACAAGCAAAAGCAGCAGTAGTCGAAAACAATGAAAGTGAATGGAAAATTAAGAATAAAGAGTGACCAGCATAAGAAAAGCAAAAGAAAAATGTAACAAGGACTAACTTAGTTTTTGTTAGAAAAAAAATGTATAGAACCAAAGAAAGTATGAAAGGAGAGATGAGAGAAGAGAAAGCAAGAGCATGACAACAGTGAGAATATCTTCTTTTCACTATAAACAGTGAAATGTAAAACAGAACACCGAAAATGAATATTTGGGAAAATTAAATTTAAAAGAAATAAGTGGAAAAGTAAAGTCATAAAAATTCGACACCATAAAGACAAAGTCGTTTATTCGTTTTTATGTCTTGCAAATGGCTTCAAAAATGTTTCTTTAAAATGTATAAGAAATCGAAACAACTAAACAGACATTTCCTATTATTGCAAACCCTTTAAAAGATAAAAGAAATAATTTTCACCTCGATAGAAGCAAATTTTTTCATCTTAACCCATCAATTCCACAAAAATTCTACCGCCAATTCCAGTTAAGCTGCATCTCTAATCACTACCGTCGATATTCCAATACCACAAACCTAAGTATCTCATTATTATTTACTACAAATTATGATTAACTTAGTAATGACAAAGAGTTCAAAGTAAAATCTCAGAACAATAACAGCCACCACTCCATGGCATAGCAGTGATAAAGATATCCACAAAGATTTTAATGTACAGCAGGTAAAAGATTATTGTTCGAAGTGAAAACGTAACTGTTGGGATAAACTTGTATAGCATGTTACTCCACTACCCAGAGTTCTTATTCATGCAAGAAACTCATTTCGTCTCCGTCGCAATGATACTCCAGCCTTTCTGTTAAGTTCTGTTAAGGTCCTTAACCCATAGTTTGATGCAACCCCTTCATCCACCTGTAAGAAGGGTAAATATCTATACTCGTATATTGTAGTACGCAAGACTCTAAATTAGTATATTAGGACAGTGTAGGATATTGTAATTATATTATTGCAAACTCTTCAAAGACAAATAGTTTTCATCACAACAGTTTAAAAAATGATACATTCCTTCCTATATCCTAAATATATGTGTATTCGGCGTACAAATATCGCAACATAATACTGCTCAATACTTATGGATGACTCTGATTACCAAGCTCATGTGGAATGAACACGTAAAGGAAGGAAAATTAGGAAGAACTTGAACTAAAATCTAGAAATATTTATGTGTCAGCTCATAAGCAAGTGGAGGACTGCTCTATCGACCTAAAACAAAGTATTATATTTGTACTTGTGTACAAACAAATTCTAACACCTGTAAAGACTTATGACATCCATATTATAGGACCGCTAGTGTCCCAGCAACAAAATGGATATACAAAGATTTTAAAGCAAAATGCTGTGATGTGCTGTGAATGCACCCTGGTATATCGATAACAGCAAACGCGATCTGGGCGTCGATTACAAAACAGGGATATTGGAAGTCTCATGTGGAAAGATAGGAGTGTTCATATTAATAATAAAGACCTGTAGATTCAAATGGTTGGAAAATAAAGCTTAAACGCAAAAAGTTCCATCAACTCTTAGAGTAACTAAAACCTCTGCAATCCGAGCGTCAACAAAATAAAAAGCATTATGCCCCTCAATTCTTCAATGAAATTTTATCGCCAATTTGCCAGATTAATTGTTTCTTTAATCCCTACAATTTAATACTATATTTCAATACTACAGACCTAAATATCTAATTTTAAACTACTGCCAATTATGGCTAACTTAGTAATAACAAGACCAATTCTTAAATATCTCATCTTTTCATCAAGAAGAGACCGCTAACGCACAACAGTCTCGTATTTTATCTATTCTCATCACCCGTTTAAATTCGTTTAAAATAAAAATCCATAGCGCCGTATTTCAACAGCGATTCACATATGGAAATTCGTTCAATTAAATTTTTTCATTCAATTCATGATGCACCCAAACATCGAGCTTCTTTTTAATAGCAGCTACAATACAATAACAATATTATGACTGCAGTCGGTTTTGCTTAACTTTATCCATAATTTCAATGACTTTCTCAGTGATAGGCCGACCTGAGGTGGTGCATCTTTCACATTAAGATTTTCAAAACGGAAGCAAGTGAAGTATTTCTTGGCAGTGGTGAATGATAGAGTACCTTCACTATAAACAGTACAAATAATTTCACATGCCTGCGCTGTGTTTTTCCACTTATCGTAGTTTGTAAAATTGTAAAATTTATCGAATATTTTCCGAATTTTCACTTATTTTGTCTCTCTAGTAACTATCTATACAACAAACCAATCTCAATACAATTTTTACCAATGACTATTTATTTCATCAGCTGTGTAAAAAAAAAAAGAGTTACCAAATAAAATGAGCTGTTTAAAATTTATGACAATTCATAGTCAAGTTAACAGAAAAAGTCCATGTATTTTTTCATCAACCAAATCTACCAAATCCTTTACTTCTTTAAGTATGTCTCACTTTCTGTGATTTATTTGAATTTGAAAACAAATATAATTGTTAAAGGGAAAAGTTTAACTTTAATGGATTTTACATTTAAATCGAGTTAACCGATTTGTATGAAAATAAAACCATGCAAAATTATCAAGTATTCTGTTTTTATAAGAAGTGTACTAGAAAATTTTGTCATAGTTCTTTGCTTGATCTTTTTTATGGTCAAACTTTCATGCAGATCACTCAACTGTAAGTGTTTAAATAAATGGCATATTTATTTTTTGTCTACTGTGAATATTTGATGCCTTGAATTTTCCACGAAAAATTGAAAGAAAGAAAAATAACTAAGTTCTTTAAAATTTTCAAAATAAAATATTACAAATTATGTAATCAAATCTATTTTTCTTTTTGCAAAATGATGGAAAATTTCAATCGATTTTAATTGCTGTCATGCATTTTGTTTATAAGAATTTTATTATTGCATACTACACACGTAGGCGAAAAAGTTTAAATTAGTTTGAATTTTCAACTTTTCTTTCTCTCTCTCTCTCTCTCTCTCTCTCTCTATTTCCTTATCTATATTTCCTTCTCTATTGGTAATAAATGAAGTGTTACAGAAATGAAAACAAAAAGAAAAATTGCATGCAATGCAAAGTCATAAAAATGAAATACAACGCACGGCAGGCACTTTTTCTTTTAGACACGTTTCTTTTAGGCCTTTTCCATTTATTCATTCCTCCTCGTTGGTTTTTCTATTCTCAACCATTTGTGTGATAAGCATTTGTAGTCAGCATAAAGCACGCAATAAGGTTTTTATGCATAAAAGGAAATAAGTTAAGTTTACTTGGCTAACACATGAATGCAGAAAATGAATAGGGAGGAAAGGAAATGAAGTAAGTTTTCTTTATGTGTTGGTGTCATGTACATTTATACTATGAGAAGGAAAAATCCTTGGTGGTCATAAAATTAAATACATTTCCGGCAGAAGTGAAATGTACCTAAATAGAGGGTGCATGCTTAAGTGTGATAAAGGAAAATCAAAAGAAAATGAAAAAGAAAAAGAAAAAAGAATTTAAACACATGCATTTATACAAGAATTTATAATACTACAAGAACTTGAAACCTTTAATAAAGTTAAAATGCAACATGAAATAATATAAATGAAGGGAAACCTTAGTTCAATATTACTAAAAATAAAGTATCCTGGACCAATGAAAATAAAAAATAACCTAGCAAACTGGTTAGAAAATCTATGCATTAGTAAATGAATCGATTATATTATTTGTTCTAGATTTGATAGAAATTATTATAATAATGTACTTTCTTACATAAAGAACCTTAGAAACTAACCACAAAGTAATTCACTCCTTAGTCTTATGTCTCAGAGAACTCAAACTATTACTTATCTGTATAAATTACAATAGAAAGAAATATCTTTGATAAATTTCCATGCGACATTTATACTAACAACAACAAGTATGAAAATTTTATCTCCAATATCTTCTCCTTGTTTCGGTTCGATTAAGTGCTAATATCAATCGTATAAAAAGGCTCCTGATGCTGATACCTACTACTGCTCAGGTGTTCAACCAATTTGGTAGCAGTTGGCTGAAGTTAGTTAAACTTGCCTTTGCCTTTGCCTTTGCCTTTTTCCTTAACTTCTTCCTCTTTCCTCATTCTATCTTCATTGACCCATGTTTAAAAGGAAATTTCTTTAGCTTTTTCTGTTTTTCTTTTCATTTTCTTGTGTTTATGGTATATTTTCTTATTCCTGAGAGTATTAGGAAACAACATCAATGCCATTTACTATTTCGATTTCGATGTTCATTTCATTCATTGTGTTCTTGTTCTCTCTTATCGAAAATTCTTGTTAAACTCGAACAATATATTTAAGGATATTAAAGGAAGAGAGACTGAAGAAGGATGTTTGAAGACAATGTAACAACAACATGAACACATTGTAAGCTTCTTTAAAATCCAACAGATTATGTTTGTTTAGTTAGTGTTTGAATTCCAATTCGATTACAGTTTTCTCTTTTAGTTTTTTTTTCCAAAAAAAAATATAAGCACAAAAAAAAAAACAGAAAAACGGAAAATACAAACAAAAAAGGAAATAAAAAAGAAAGAAGAATAAATAAAAATAAAAATAAAAAGGAAAAATACTAAATGTTTCTTCTTCGTGAAACACAAAACTAATTTGTTATTTTATTTTATTCTGATTTTTATTTTTGGTCATAAAAATAAAGTTGCTTAATTACATTTTCCACTAAAACAAGAAGAAAACAAAGTAAAATTAAAATAAAAAAAAAGAGGAATAAGAAAATTATGCAATTAAATGAAAATTACAATGAAACGTTGACTAAGTTTAAGTGTTGTTGTTTTTGGATTTATATGAAATCAGGAGGACAGGAAATTTAATTATTAACATAACACACACCACACTGAGATAAGATAAGCAGAGCAAATGATAGAAAGGGAAATAGATAAATAAAGAAAATGGCAAATAAATAAATGAACGTGCAACAAACACCAGGTGGCTTTCAATCTGTATCTCTGATTCTCAAACAAGGCAAGGGACAAAGTATAGTAAGATAAAAAGATTTTGGCATAAAACAAAACAAAAACACATCAAAAATTATAGCATAACATCAGGCGTACGTTATCTCTCTGAAAAGTATGTGTGTGTGTGTGTGTGTGTGTGTGTGTGTGTGTGTGTGTGAGCAGCAGGTAAAAGTGAAACTTAATTTGAAGTCAACTGTGTTTGTTATGCTTTTGTATAAATGATAATAAAAAATGGCAATGAAAGATAGAAACAGACACAGACACAGAATGAGAATAAGAAGAATGACAATAAAATGTTAATTTCATTTTATGTAAATTGTCGCTCGTTGTAGGTAACAAAGTGTGAAGGGAACATAAGCGAAATGTACGAGTAGACATGGAGATTCATAGGGAAAGAGAACAATGATGGTTGTTTGTTTAAATAAACGTGAGTTATTACAAAAGAAGTTATTTTTTATTTCATAGACAGACAAATTAGAATGAATGACCAAGACCATTGGACATGTAAATGCAATTACACACGACACGTGTCCAAATTCACCAATTCATCACCTTAGTTTATACAATTAAGGATTCTTTATATGTAACAATATATCCAATTCAGGCTGCAGTACAGTACATAATTTTTTTTCTCCATAGTTGCAGTTCTTCTCTAATCTTTAGTCATTCTCGGTCTTCATTTTGCTCTTCCTTTCCAACTTAAACTACTATTTTCTCATGGGAATTTCAAAACTTATTTTCTACTGAACTGAATAACTAACAAATATAAATTCAAATATAATGTTGCATACTGTTGAGCTCAACTAGCTTTGAACATTAATTACTTAAATACGCATACGACGTAAACAAGAAAAATCATCATCATCACCAGGATAAAGAAATGGAAGAGAGAAGTGTAAATAAGGAAAATGAAATGCGATTTACAATAATAGTTACAGTTACAATAACAATTTCCTTTTGCTTTTCTTCTCTGTTCTGTTCTGTTCTTTTCTTATTGTACATTTGCACTTGGCTACTGGTCGTCGACATTTTTGTAGTCGTCGTCGTCGTCGTCGTCATCATTCTTCATGCGGACACAACAGCAAAGTGCAACAACGCTTAACCCGCTTTCAACGCAACTGCTCAAATGGACTTTTCCTCTCTCTCTCTCTTTTTTATTTTTTGTTTATATTTTTTATTATTATTTATTATTCGGTGGTTGTTCTTGTTATTTTCAGTCTTCGCTTTTTGTATTTTTTTTTTTATTTGGTTTAATGCTTCTTGAACGTTGCCACAAGTAAACAAGAATAAAATATTTATTGCTGCCAGATATTTTTTGTCTTGTTGTGCTTGGCTCTGAGAGCATTTTACCTACTTTGGATGTAACCATGTTCTGATTGTTGTTTTTCTTGATATTGTTATTTTTGTTGTGGAAAGCTGTCGATTTGTATGCAATTCAACTGACTGAATTCAGTATTTTTTTATAGTTTTTTTTTTTCCTTTTTTGTGTATTCACTGCATACTGAGCTGTGCTGTGCTGTGTTGAATCGACATCCTTCTATAATTGAAATTATTTAAATGTGCCACACAATTATTTAAAATGCATTATTTCTTTAATTTCTTATTAAACTAAAGACAGAGAAATGTTAAAATGATTCAAACTTTGACTACAAAAATTTAAGAAAAATAAATGGACACAGTTTTTTGCAAGAAAACTTGAAGAAAATGAAATTGTGAAATTTAATTCATCTAAGTTCATCTAAGAAAAGAGTCATTAAGAAAATGTAAATGAGTTCAACAAATAACCTCATAAATTTCTTCAGGAACGATGAATAAAAAAATTATTTAATTTATTTAAAAAACTGTCTAGATGCTCAAGTAGGGGAATTCATTGTATTACTTTAAAAAATTGGGTCCGAGTGGGACGCTCTAATGATGTTTGGTCGAGTGCGCTTTGCATCCAAGCACTTACACCCACTCACCTTTGTAAGTTTTTCAAAAGAATGAAAACGATAAGCAGAGTTCAATGAACAAACTCGCAACAATGGAATTTATTGCAATAATATTATCATGAAATATGTTTTAAGGTTATAAAAATTATAAAATAATTAAAATTGGTTCTTACAAACATTAGTATTCCATCAATTATTAGCAATACTAAACAAATGATGCGGCAAACTTGAATTCTCATTAGCTAATTGATTGATTGATTGGCTATGTCAATTGGACTCTTGGATGACTGTCACTGCAAGCCTCCAACAACTTGCTTAACTATTGTATGTTATATTTAGAAACATTGCAGAGGCTTCTCTTCAACTCTGTCTCTCTATCTATCGTACAAAAGTTCTCCACACTTTAATAGTCTGAATAACTAACAAACATGAATGTGATCGAACACTACTGTCATCTTTAAATTAAGATAAAATACTTATTTTCCTCATCCAGTTTACATAAACATCAATTTGCATTAGATTTTGCCCTTTAAAATGCCATTCATCTCAACATGAATTGCCTCACATATTCTAAAATACATTTGTATATAAAAGTATTTATGTGGAGCTAAGACCAAAAACCGTATTCAGACTGCTTGACAAAAAGCTGATCGACACACAACGAGAGAAGCAGAACGATTAGACACACAACAATGAGATAAGGAGAACAAAGAAGGCGAAGGGACACTGCTCAAGAGGCGAAATTGTTTCAAAGTAAAATTATACTAGCATTGCAAACCTAAAGATGGTTAATACATCAACTTGTTTTCTTGTAAAATATAACTTTTATTACATTTTTTACTATTTTTCTTAAATTTAATCAAAATTCAGGAAGCATATTTCATCTCTTCAATACACCCAAATTGATATCACATTTCTTTTTCTCCAATCTTGTTCTTTCAATTTTATTAAATTAAAAAGTTTTTAAACATCAATGAAACTAAAATTTGTATAAAATGAAAACAAAAGAAAAGAAAAACGATACAAGGAAGTTAAGGAAGTAGTACAAGCATCAAAACCCTCAAAATTACATTAAACTCATTTGCCGCACTAATTTTCCACAAATACCGATGCTCATAGAAAAAGACTCTCACATATACATACATGGTATATGTATATAAAAACACTGACACTTGTAATTCTTAAACGATGTAAGCAGCGTACACCATTTTTGGTATAAAAATTAACAACAAAGTTCATTCATGATGATCAACAGAACTTGTCATTGCTTGGTATTGGAGAGAGCTCCTTTTTCAGGCTTCCTGCTGCCAAGTGTCGAAAATTTAATTTCACTTTGTACACACACACACATACACACACACACACACACACACACACACACACACACTCACACACATAAATAGCTTTCATAGAAATGGCACGAGTTTCTTTCTTTCACCAACAACTGAAAAGGGTCTTTGGTCTTTTGGTTTCACTACTATAACACACACTTTCCTAATGAACAAGAGAACATTTTCGTTTCTGGGAATTGCCATTCTACAATTGAGCGTTTCATGTTAAATACTTTTTACTACTTATACAAATACAACTAACATACACATACTCATGTATACTCACAGTAACATGCAACTTAAAAGGTCACATAGTCAGACAGACAGACAAATTTGTATGAATTTTGTTTCACTTCAGGACGATTAAGTAATTAAACGCAATTGGCAAACTTCCAAAGAAGAAGAAGAAAAAATAAAAATACTGAATTGAATTCGCTTTTCAAAAGCTTTAAACAAAATAAATAAGTGCAATGCGGCGTATGTGTAATTTTCCACCACAGAAGAGGCAGAAACATAGAGAAAGATAATATAAGAAAGGAAGGAAGGAAAGAAGAAAGGAAGGAAGGAAAGAGGAATACTGTCATCAAGGTGTTGATATGACTGATGTTTGCTTAATGAATTGCCATGCCGCCTATGGGTCTTTGAGGTGCCTACAATTGAGACATGTGATTTGAAATTTATTACTTTACCGAAGGCAATTTATTATTACTCATACGCAGCGGTAGCAATAGTAGAGAATTTGTGCCTAATAATGATTATTACCAGGAAATTTCATTTTATTGAAATTGTAAGCCATAAAAATATTTTATTATCATAATAATTTGGCCAATCGCATTTCACAAAAATATATACATACGTTCTCATACATATATCACTTAAGGCTACAAAAACGAACAATTTAGAATATATTTTCTGTAATTTTATTTCATATGAATGAACATTTATTCTACAATATTAAGTATAATCGTCTTAGTTTACATTTCTATTGTATTAATGACTTATGACTTAATGTTTTGTTGCTATTGATTTTAATTACCTTAAAAGGTGTAAAGTTTAACTCTTCCTTTCTTTGTCTTTTCAATTTATTGTTGTTTCACATTTAATTAATATTTTCATTTGTGTTTTCCTATTATCTTTCTATTCCACTCATTTGTCTTCTCTTTGTACCTTTTGCGTATGTTTGACATAAATCTAAATAAGTGGATATTTGTTTGGTTAATTTAATGGGTTTTTGGTCTGTTGCTGATTACCGATTACGGACTCTAATTGGCTTCAAATCAAAGCTAATTCGATAATTAAAAGATACATTATTATTATAAGTATAAATTCTCATACTCAACTCCTTTGCCTACATAACTAAGCCAACAATCCAACAATTTATTTAAATTAATCTAAACTATAAAGTTTCATTTGACTCACAAACATACAATTGTCAAATTTACAACTTTCCTTGGTGGTGGTGGTGATGATGATGATGGTTCCAGATTGGCTGCCATTGCGACTCATAAAATCATGACGTTGAATATTTTTACTATCAAAATCATGGCATCTCTACGCGTTTTTAGTTTTTATTATTATTTCTATACATTTATACAATCACAAAACATGCACGTTATCATATTCATTGTCATATAAAGTTCTTCTTGTTGTTGATGGCATAAAAGCAAATATGTATTTTAAGAAAATGAAACACAGAACAAATATAAAAAATATAGACAGAAAAAAAAAATGGTTCTACAGAAGATGAAATGTTGTTACTTCAATGACTTTTGTCACTATTTCAAATCAAAATCGTAACTTTGATTCAGAAGAGAAAGAGGATCATATAAAAAGGAAAATAAAACATGTTGTCATTGTCAATGATGACATTCCTGCCATGGCAGAATGTTTAGAGAAATGGAAAAATAAAAAAAACACAACACAAATAAGAGTAAAACACTTGAGAAAATATAATATCTTTGAAGTGTGTGATGTGATGATGATAGTGATGGCGATGATGGTGATGGTGATGGTAAGTGCTTTTCTTCAGTGAGTAATAGAAAAATTTAAATGATTTCATATAAGAAAGAGAAAGAGTAAATGACTTCATTTCATGGAATATTTTTCTCCTCTAAATGACGAGGTATGAGTGACATTGAATAAATTTGCATTGAAAATTAAAATTTTATTTAAAAGAAAATAAAATGAAATTTATTTACTCCTCTTAATGGCAGACTATGGACAGAAAACCAACCTGACAGACTCATATATCAAGCATCATCATCAGCATTTCACTAACAAGAGTTGAAGATTGTATATTTATCTTATCAAACCAAGTGTATGAAAATAGACAATCATTTAAGGTCTCTTGTCTTCTCTTTGTAAAGTGCCATAAGTTTCCAATTTTCACAACTTTAAAACGAATACCAAGGATATCACCGACATTGTAACCCTTACAACCGAAATTAGCAACCAAAACTTCATCGTTTTCTTTAATATTCTATTGTAGTTCAAACTACTGTCATGAGGAGCGAAAGCAGTGATTCCCTTTGTTGTTCTTAATGAGATGTACCCTGACGCAGTTTCTAATGGCAGTGTAAAGATTTGGTAGGGAAAATTCTTTAAGTATCGAAAGAAATAAATAAAGACTGAGATGGGTGTCCAAATTCTTTGACTTTCGATGAGCAAGTAATGAAAATAAATCAAATTAGCAATGTAATTAAGTAAAAAAAGAAGAACTGTTTTGTACATCAACATGACAGACATAGAATATAGTCCAGAAGTCTTAGCGTTTGTTAAGCAAGTGAATTTCCATAAAAAATTAAGATTCACTCGCAAACAAAGAGATCAATCTCAAGTCAATACTAGAGGCGAAAGCTTACTTTCGATCTTTACATATTAACGGGGCAGCAGCAACAGTGCGAGAGATGACTTGGTCATTACGCGCCTGAACAGGCAAAGTTACGTTGTTTGGCTTCAAGGACAACCTTCTTAAGCACAATATCTTTCACTTCTTTATAATGTTTACCGGCACAACCTTGGTCACGACATTGCTTCAACTGCTTCCTGGAGGTGCGAAGACCTCTTAGTTTGCTTATAATTTCCAAGATATTTCAAACTAAAGGGGAAAACATCAAAACAGTCCCTGACTTGAGGTCCATCATAATGATCTTGCCAAATACAGAGATAGACTTAAGTATGAATAACCTTCTCTCTACTCAAAAGGAATCATTCCTCAGATCTACCATACACATGGAATCTGAAGGTAACCTTAAGCTAATTGCCAGTTACAACAATCTTACCTATTGTTCTTTAGAACTGATTTCAAAGAAAATTTGTAATAATACTAAAAACAAATTAAATACTAGAATTCAAGAAGTTTTAAATGTTAATAAAATATATTTATTTCTTAAAGTAAAATTACCAAAAATTCCTTTAGTAGTTTATTCAATTTTATATATATATATTTTTTTTTTTTTTTTTTAGTTTTTCATGTTTTTTTGTTTGTGTTGGTGGTGGCCAATTTCTTATTCATAATGCAAATTTGCACTATGAGCACTAAAACGATTTACATCCAAAATTTAACAAAGTTTTGGACTTTCAAAGACTCAACAAAAAATACCTTCAGCTTGAAAAGAAAATAAAAAGGAATTTGTCCTAAAGTATGCAAATATGACAGGAGCAACGAATTCTAAAGCAAATATGTGTGCAAATTTTCAGTTATTGCAAAGTGTAACAAGCTCAAGTGAGTAGAAAGAAAATGAAACGAAATGCTTGAAATCTAAATAAAGAAAAGCAAAAATTTTGTATAAATTTTTATTGTTGTGTCCTACTTTATCCACCACACACACACACACCCCCTCCCTCTTTTTCCTTCTTCATGTCAAACACATAACCAAATTGTCCTACATTGTCCCACACCATATCACACCACACCACAACACTTGACTCATTTCAAATCATTTGAAAAGGCCACAAGGAACTGAAAAGAATAAAAATCTTTGAAAAAAAAAATAAAGAAAATAAAAAGAAGAGAATGGCAGAAAATGTAAAACCCAACACACAAAGTAAACGAACGCTCTTCTCTATTCTGACAATGCATTTGCACTAAAGCAAAATGTTCCAGAGAAATGGGAAAAACATCAAAATAAAAATTGCACTAAAATTGAGTTGTATGACGTTTTGTTGGTGTTGGTATTGTTCTTGTTGTTGTTGCTGCTGACACACCCACGTTTGTTAAAGGAAACAACGACAATGTCTCTCTGTACGTGCAGGACATAACAAAAATCAGTCCACATATGTTCCATGGTCCTAGTTCCTTGTTCCTTATTCCGTCCTTGTTCTTGTTCTTGTTCTTGTTAACGATGACTATGACGATGACTTTGACTTAACTTGACTTGAGTTGAGTTGGAAATGGTAAAATGGTGGTTAAATGGTATGAGTTCGTTGTTGAGCACTCAAAATGGCAGGCAAACAAACATTGAAATGGCCACGAGAATTCACAATTGTGTTCTGACTAATGTAAGTGTGTGTGTGAGTTTGTTTGTGTTTGAACATGTGCTTATGCCGCAAATTGTGTTTACGTGTGTGATATGCGGGTGTTTGATTGCATTTCTCTTCATTTCATGTGTGTTTGTGTGTTTCTCAAAAATAGTAGTAGTTTGCTTAACTTTGCTTTCCTTTGCTTTGCTTTGCTTTACTTGTTTTGCTATCGAAATATTTTAAAAAACAACAATTTCAATAAACAAACAACAATTTATAAAAAATATGGATGATAAACATGATTTTAGTAAGAGATAACTTGATATACTATTCGTGTTAACATTGACAATAAACAAATATTTATATTATTTAGACAAACTAACAAGCGAACGAACGAAAGAAAAATATTCCCAATATGATAAGTGCATTTTTATTTCATGAATATGATAGCAGCATATAAAAATCGGGCCAATCATAAATAAAAATGCTGTCAGTGAGGATATATACTACTAGAGACATTGAGTAGGGAGCAGCAAGCAAACAAGCAAACAACCTTTCAACACTTTATGTCTACCACAAAATTTCAAAGTGGCAAAAACGATTTATGCTGTCACAAGTTAAAGACGCGCATAACAACACTCACTATAAAAATAAGTACATATAGGAAGGAGTAAATATATACACTAAAAAGATTGCAGACATGGACATACATCTACTCACACACACTTTATAGATGATGAAAGAAACCACAGACGATAAAGGTATCGTAACGTACTTGTGACCTTAGGGTACACGTACAATGAAACTATCACGAATCATGCTTAAATTGCCATTGGTAATACATAAAAACGTATCCACAAAATTTGTTCATTCTTTCTATATATAGTCGTATATATTCGAGGGTTGCTATTTGTATTTCTGGCCTAATAATTGTTTTTATATGAGTTTATTTGAGACTTTCAATCAAGCGTTAAAAGAACACATTTAGGGGATAGGTTTGATGAAATTGACAGAGAATAACTAAACTAGGTATGTGAATAATTGTGGACTTTGCAGCTAATCCCCAAAGCTGAATACCAGACATGTAGAGCGTAACCTTGGCAGCAAGATTGAGAGTGCTACCGGGTCGGATAAGCCATCGAAATTTTTGCATCTTACTTTTACATGTAGCTGTTACAGCGTTGACATGCTTAGACCACGTCAATCGGCGAACCAAATTCAAGCCTAAATATTTTACTGAAGTTTTTTGGATGATTTGAATGCCGTTCAGAGTAACAAGTGGACTGCGTTCGGCATAGTAATTAAAAAATAAATATTTATAATAGAAAATTGGTTTTTTTTTTTTTTTTTTTTTCAAAATAATCTCCATGAAGATCAATATACTTTTGCATGCGTTTGAACCAAATTTCGAAGCACTTTTTCCACTCCAGTTGATATAACTCTTTTGGAGTTGTGAATGCATAAACCGCTTCTTTAGGACTCGAAAATCGTTGACCACATAATTTATTTTTGATGTGTGGGAAAAAAAAAGGTCTTTAGGTAACAAATCAGGACTGTATGACGGATAACCCATTCGATGTTTTAACCGGTCAACAATTCATTTGCTTAAGTCGATTGTCGTGATAAAAAATAAATCGCCTCTTATTCTCTTTTTTCAAATTTCTCCAACAACTTGTGGTAAACAAATGATCGCGTACTATTCAGAATTTACTATCCTGCGATGCTCTAATGCCACTGTCACCACGTGACTAGTAATGCCGAAGAAACAAGCAATCATTTGCTCCGATGTGCTTCTTCCACGAACAACTTTTATTGGATTTGGCAGTCGATTGCTGTTTTGTTTCGGGCTCATATGCATACATCCATGATTCGTCACCTGAACGTATTTTTTCAACATTTTCTTGCACCAATCGACACGAACATTCTTTTGAGCGTTTATCAGATTATGCGGGATCCAACGCTGTAATATCTTATCTCACGATATGTCACGGCATCGATATTTTCTTGCAAAACAACCACTTTTGGACGACCTTCACGGGATTCGTCCTGGATCGAACATCGACCACAATTGAATTCGTTACACATACCATTTTTTTACAATGCTGTAGGATGGTGCTTTATCACTGTATAAAGAAATAAGTTCATCGAAGCAATCTTGTTTTGATAATCAATCCACTTTGGAATTTTTAAATTTATTGTAAACAACACAAATCATATTAAAATGATAAAATGTCTTAAAGATGTTATAATTATAAATATCAAATTATCGTTTGGAAACGTAAGCGGTCGCCTAGCAACACATACTGTTGCAAAACCGAGAAATATAAATAGCAACCCTCGTACAAGAATTTGAATGGTATACTTATATATATGTTACGTATGTGTGAGTGAGTCTACTAAAATTGCCTCTACAGCAGTTTTAGTTAGAGCGACAGACATTCATATGTATGTTCCTACGTTCGCTTACGACGTTTGCTTCCGTTTGCTGTCACTTGAAGTAAGTTTGTGTTGAATCGCAGCAGTCGAGCACATCCGGTAAGCTCACGTCTCCTTTACGCTTTTCATATATGTAAGAGTATCTATAGGTGGGTGCGTGTGTGTGTGTGTATGTGTGGATATATGCATGTCCCTATGCCTCAGTTGTCTGCTTGACATGTTGATGTTCCTTCAGGTAATATCATTTAGTCAAGGAGCAGGAAAAATGGCACTTGCACAGCATATCAGCAAAAAAGCAGAGAATATATATATATATATTTTTTTTTTTTTTTTGATAAAAAATATTATCTCGTTACATTGTTAGAAGCAAAGAAAGAAAGGCGTACAGAGAGAGAGAGAGAGAGAGAGAGAGAAAGAGCGAATAAATGCCGATGCTATAAGGAAGTTAGTTTTCTTCAAGGAAAGTTAAGCCAAGGTAAGGTAAAACAGGACAAGACAAGTTAGCTGCATTTTAGAAAGCATAGTAGTTTCAGGGAAAGTTTTTCATCATCTAATATAAAGGCAAAGAAATGTTTAAATTTGATTTTGCATGGTATGTGTCATCATCATAAGTCTTCTATCTTTTCTCTTCACTAACTCAATTTTTATGTGATCAAAAAATGCCTGAACTTGCTAATAATAGTAAATAGTGAACTTGCTAAGAATGCATGGAGCTTCCTTTATATTTATACATTTTTGTTTTTTAATCAAATTTAATACCTTTAACTTTTCTACCATAAACACTTTGACTTTCACTTTCAAGTTTCTCTTTTATCCTGAGGTTACACTCTTTTAATTACATACACACACACACACACACACACACACACATACACTTTGCCTGCTTAAGACAACTTTGGATTTTGTTTTTTTTTTTTTTTTTGAATTAACGATGAAGGCAAAAGATACTTTTGAAGCTTCATTTAGATTGAAATTTTGTTTTTGTGTTGTTGTTATTTAAGTATGTATTTCTTTAAATCCTTTTCGTTTCTCTTGTAATTTTTCTTTATATTAATTTTTCTTCCTTTTGATTATCCATGCGTATGTCCTTCTCATATGAAAATAATAATAATTTAACATAAAATGAAAATAAAAACAAGAAAAAAAAAAGAAAATTATTAAAAACTAAGAAGGAAAACATACCTGAGTTTTACACAGTTGAATCATTTTCATGATTCTTATCCTTGTAAATATTGTACATATATGCAACATTAAATTGCAACTGTAGTATGAGGCAAGTGGTTGTGACAAGGCCAAGCAAAAGTGCGTAAGTGTGTTGATATCGAGGGGAAAATCTTTAATATAAATGAGGGTGAATATACTCGTCGTAGTAGTAAGGAAAATATAGAAAAATCAAGTCAAGGGGAAATGAAATCAAGTGTTCGTTTGCAAATTGAAAAGAATTAGATTCACATACATATACATATACACATATATATTGCAGTATGTGTGTATGTCTATGGTATACATAAAGGTCATAAACGATGTTAATCCTATGATGTGTAAAAGATTTGAAGGATATGAGAATAAGAATACATATGTAAATGATTTAAATTCTTACATAAACTTGAAATATTAAAGCAAAAAAAAATTCCACAAATATATTAAATATTTATTTGTTATGAAAATAAATAAAAAATGATAACAATAACAAATGCACATATTCTTTGAATTTCTCTTAGCCTTTTCATTGATAAAATCATTTAAATTGATTACTATTTTTATTCAATGTAAACAAATTTAATTAAAAAATCAGCAATTAAATTTATCAAATAAATATTTATTTAACCTTTGCTAATTGATCAGATTTAGTAAATCATGAATTCCTCATAAGCCAAAATAAAGTTAAATATTTCAATACAAATCTTCAAATTAATGAATGGACACAAAAATAAAAAAAAAAAACATAGTAAAACAAGGAGATAATCCCCTTGGACCACAACAACAACAATAAATAAAAATATCACATTCATATACTTTTGTCCTACATAAATCCTCTCAAATGCAGACATACTCATTGTACTATACTCGTATACTTGAAATATATTGAACACCCACTGTCGATGATGATGATCCCAGGCAACCAACTTTAACTCAATTGCTGCTTAAATAATTTGCACGCTAATTATGTTTAGTATCACCGTAGTAGCACTTGAATGTTCTGCTTGGGGTTGAATGCTTTAAATCGACCGCACCTGTACAATCAAGTTCATTCGTTCATACTTCCGTTTAAGCAATGTTGACGCCATTTTATAGGCTTCTCCTGTTCAATAGCAATTTGTAAATGCCAACGGACACTGGAAATTCATATTATAACCAGCAAGGGTAGTAGTTATAAGTATATATAGACCAGCAAAGGCAACTGTTTGTTTTCATGGTCAAAACTGAAGTCCTTGTTGAACAGAGCCGAGCTGAGCCTCAGCAAATATAACTCAATTAATTTGGCATTAACTGCGACTCACTGGATACCCGACAATTGTTCAACGTTGCTCCCTCCATGTTGTCATGTTATAGTATTTTGTCTTATTGCATTTGATTGTCCAGCAAAATTATGGTCGCTGTTGTTGTTATTATTATTTGGTCATGGAAATTGTTCATTATCATCATAATCCATCCTCCATCCTCTATACTGTCTACTGTATACTATTTATATCTGAGCTCTCCTTTTTTTTTACCTTTATCTTTTTACTATCTCTCTGGTTTGTTGTTTGTTGTTTGTTGTTTGTGTTAATTATTGTTGCTTTAAACCGTTTGCATTTTATTTATTTCGTTATCATTATCCTATTAGCTTTCACCAAGTGCGCCGTTTAATTTGTGGTAGTGATGATGCCCAGATATAGTCATTCACTCTATTGCTTTGTCCAGCCACAGTAGCATCATAAATATCCACCACCTTTCTTTACTCTTGGCTATAAGTAAGTATTAAGCTAAGTTGCCCTTGTTCATTTATTCACTTTTGCTCATTTATTCTGGTCTGACTGTTGGTTGGTTGGTTGGTTTGTTGGTTGGTTGGTTGGTTGGTTAGACTTTACTGACTGCCTAGAAGCGCTCTATAATTAAATTATCTCGCAATTGCCTGCTAAGTGCGCCGGCATTCAATGTTTGTAACGCTGACTTCCATTTCCTGTGCTCTTTCCTTGCTGAAACTTCCGCTGACGAAACTGAAACATGTTTTTATTTAATTTTCATCTCTTCGCTTCTCTTTGCTTTTCTTTCTATTCATTTTTTATTTTTATTTTTTAAGCGCGCATTAGTATTTTATTTATTTATCTATTGAGCAGGACAAGCAAAGCAAAGTAGCCTTTTTGACAAATGCCTTTTGGTCCTGTTTCAAGTGCTTATTCGTTTGTTTATCGTTGTCCTTTTTGATTATAACGAGTATTTGCTGCCTAATTATTATTATCCCTTGTCAAAAGCGTACAGAATTTTAAAGTTAACTTTGGACAATTTGAAGAGCCAAAGGACTGACTGACTGACTGGCAGACACTAAGTTTTTGATGATCCTTAATTATTGTCCTGTATCAAGTAGATTTTAACTACTCCTTCTTCTTTTACTTCTTTGCTTTCTCCTTTTTCCTTTTTATTATGACTGACTTTTTGTTAAATTTTCTTTTTTTATAAATAAACTTTGCTTTTTCTTTTCTTTTCTTTTCCTTTTTTTCTTCTTCTTCTGTCTGTTGATGTCTTTCTGGTAGTCACACAAATTTTATATTTATGTGCCATGTTCATTGTCGAAAGCATTTCGGCTTAAGCAATCAAGTCACTAACCAGTCAGTAGTAGTGTAGGTTTTCAGTGGGGAGATACGCGCTTGACCCACTTGGCAAATGTTCAAATGTTTTAGTGGTGAAAATGTTCAGTTCACTTTGTTTTGTTCATCTTTTTCTCTATACTATTACTACAATTTGCTTTCTTTCTTTATCGCCATTGTTGGCACTCTTTAGTATGTATTTCGAACAAATTCGATAAAGCGCTTTCAATGTCTTTGCTAACTAAGCGTATTACATAAAACGTTTATCGGACTCAATTTCAGTAGTAGTTGTTGGTCTCTTAAGTCTTTAAATTCTATTTAATTTTTGCATTTAAAAGGATTCTCATCATCATCATCATCATTGTCTTATCAAAATACTTACTTATATACTATACTATATATTTCGCTTTAAGATTTTTCCATATAAGTATTTGTATGATATAAAATGCATATCCTTTTCTAATCAAAAGCTTCCTGATCTTTCTCAGAATGAATAAACTATAAAATTGTGTTTTTAAGCAAATTCCATTTGAAGAAATTAAACAATTATGCATCCTAATGATGATGTTGATGTTGATGATAATAATAATAATAATAATGGTGGTGAATATTTTGAAGACAGAAGATTGAATGAATAAAGGAATGAATATATCCTGACTTACATGCATGAATGGAATGAAAGTAGACTTTAGTGTGTATGTGTGTGCATGTGTGTGTTGTCTTCCATAAATCAATATATGCAAAAAGAAAATGTCTCCACACAAATTGACATTTACAATTTTGAAGCAAGTAAGTAGTAGATGGTAAAAGAGTCACATGTGTGTCATACTTGTTTGAGTTTTGAGAATTTATTTGCAAAAATAATGTAAATCATTGTTAATCAAAACAAACACAAAAACACTCAGATACCAAAGACTAGTACCAGTGGCCTGTAACTTGGGGCATGAAACATGCTGAGAGATAAATGCTGCACTTATTTGCCATATTCCTATAGAGAAGATACCATAATATGGAAGCACAATGGGACTATTGCTTTCTAACCACAAAAGAATAGAATTGAAGTAGTATTAGTAGTAAAACTGATTTTCAGACAATTTGTTGTGCTCAGTCGAACTTTGTTGACCGAATGCCTCTGTCTGTCTGCCCGTCTGTTTGGGTCTCTTTATACGAAAGAGTATCTAAAACTAACAATGTTAAAATAACAACAAAATTTGCAACTGCCATTCGTTTATGGTAGGCAAACAGGCAAAATACCATGAAACATCATGGAAGGGACAAAAAAAGGATATTTGCATTTTGCCCAATTGCAATATTTTTGTAAATTGATGTCACAGAAATAACTAACGAAAAAGCTTAAATAGACAAAGTTGCTACTACATACAGTAAAGAGACAGAAACGATAATGGAAGGGAAATGACATGTAAGTACATGCATGCCAAATCAGAGGAAACAACAACATCAAAACTAACCAAAAACTATCATTTACATATAGAGAAATATTTATTGGAATTCCTTTTTTGTTTTCTTTTCTATTTTGGCAAATTGGCAAAGCCAAATGGATTTTATTTAGAAAGAAGGAAGAGGGATGATTCAGAGTTAGTTGGTTGGTTGGTTGGTGAGTTAGTTTGGTTGCATATAACATGCATTTGTGCTAAGCAGATTTCAATCAAGGCTTACGAGGATGACAACAAATATACAATACTAAAAACGCCAAATGAACATTTGCCGCAATAAAGGATAACAACAACGACAAAACCAAAAAACAAAGAGACACAGAAAAATAGTAAATGAGAGAAACAAAAAAAAAAAGCAACGAATAAACAATTTGCAGCATTTTGAGTAAAGCAGTCAGTAGCAAAGGCTAACAATTGAACGGAAATGCGTTTTGTGGTCGTGGACTATGCCATAACACACAACACAATACAACAGACAAAACAAGAACATTGTAGTTGGCAACACTAATGTTGCCACAAGCAACTTCACAGCACAACTGCACTAGAATACTCTGTACTGTACTACACTTCACTGTACTCGTACTAATACTGCATGTGGCTCTCTATGTGGCGCCAATTATGAAGCGTTGATAATGAGGGTGATGGTGATGGTGATGGCAATAGTGGCAGCATTGAATAAATGCGGCATTTGTGGCATGTACAAGCCAAGCTCATTATCATTGTGGCATTGTTTCGTTACACATGCGGCAGCATAGCTTAGAGCTTGACTTGGCTTGGCTTGGCGTAGCTTTTTCTGTCTGTCTGTCTGCATGTTTATGTTGAACTAACAAAATGTTGGCGACTCTGGTACAGGCAACACAAAAGATCTGCTGGTCCTGAGTATGTTGACCCACACAAATTACACTACAATACTATTGTACAAAGGTCAGAGATACACATTCATTTACTGAACTCATATTCTCATACTCATACTCATATTCACATACAATAGAATAATGTCATGGTGCTAATGATTTGCTAATAGCACAAAAAACAATTGAAGTCATAGTAAAATATTTAATTAAGTATAATAAACTTAAATTTTATAGCTGTAAAAGGAATTTCACTATTCTTTACTGCCAAATCAATTTCAATACACTTCACTTAACTTGTGTTCCCAAGCTAATTGCAAGAGACAGAAGAAAACTAAAGTAAAACTTGATTAAGGATTAGCTTTAGTTAATAAGTTGGGGCAAGGCTGTTTTGTTGACTTCATTAGTACTAACAATACGTATAGTTTCATAATTACATCAACTATAATTCGAGATATAGAGAGTGAGTGTGAAAATCACTCAGCAATTCTATAGATGAAGCTGGACCAAAGAATCTGAACCAACAAAGTCGAAATTAAATTCAATGCAATCCAATCAAATCAAATGAAATGAAATTGAATTAATATGATTATTATGACAGTGAGTACACTTAAGTACACTCACAGGATACGCCAAAGGATATGACAAACGACAAATGAGAGCGGAAATAAAGTAGTTAGTGTTCAACGAATTGAACATTAATTGATCTGGCACGCAGGCAAGCAGCCACCACCACTACACGCCTATATAGTGGAGAAGATGGAGAAGAAGGTATTCGTTCATTTATTCATTCATTATGAATGCAATGAAGCGTATGCAATGCAGGTAATCAAATGATGAATGAAGGGAAGTGTGTGAGAGCGGAATAGTCAGTCAGTCAGTCAGTCAGTTAGTCAGTTCATAAGCATTGGTAGAATCTGTCATAATGCTTTTGACCAACAATATTCGTTTATATTCAATCATAAATTCACAACTGATTTAATTAAAAACTTTTTAAATATTAAGAAACAAATCAAAATGCAGTAGTCGTATACAGTTGACTAAGTTATACCCTATACCACAGATTGCTAATATTTGGATTAGAGGTTAGTCTTCTTTAAGTTTCTTGGAAAGTGAAATCATATGCCAACCTACACATTAAATTTAACATTTCTTATAGCCTATTTACTGAGAGCTGATGCTGCATCCACATCCAGGGAAAATTATGAAATTATAGGACTGTTGTTGTAAACAAGAGGATAATGTTAGAATGGTCAGCCAGTGTAGTGTTGATAAATTCGTAATTTTGTTGCACGCCAACATTAAACAGCTAATTATTGCACAAAACAATTGTAAATAAATTCCAAACTGCAAAGTTGTTCTTAATATTTTAATAAAATACCCATAAGGAATGAAAAAGGGAGCTGCAAGAATTGTTTACATGCACTGCGAATTTTCCTTAATCATGTATTTTTCACAAGACATTCATTTTATTCATCACAATAAGCCACAATGTTCAGGATGCCGAATGACCTGTGAGGCAGACAGTTGAATATGATTAGATCTGTCTCTCTGTCTATTGATAAAGAATTTCTATACTTGGTGTTAAACTACCACGAATTTTATATACTTCAACATAAAGTATATGAAACGTAGGGTACACTCACTACTATTTCTATTGAGGCCTTCCGTCCGTTTGCTTGTTAATTAACAACAAAAACAATATTAGAATCATAAGCATGACTTATGAATATTAATAAAATTTATTTGAATACTTGAAAAGCGTTCATTTGAAAATTATGATGATTTTCTTCAGGTTAAAAACAAAATTTATTTAAACAGAAAACCAAAAAATACGTGTATTTATATTCGTAGAAACTTTGATACATAAATCTTTAACTTATGCCTTCTTAAGTGCTTTGGGCTATGAAAGATTACTACATGAGACTGGCCAGACAGACCAATATAAGGGATTTATTTGGAAAGAACTTCTATGTCTTCTTATGGATCGTTCAGAGAATTTTTGAATTTGGGCTTCAGGCAACCAAAAATTTAGTTTAAGACTAAAAGCAAACAAATCATTTGATTTATTGTGTTGTGCGTCGTCGTCATCATCATCATCATCATCATTAACATCATCATCGTTGTCATTATCATCATTATCGTGGTACTCATCGTGTTTTGGGTTTAGGCCAAGAAACGTGCTTAGTAAACTTTATGCAAAATAACAAAAGAAATAAAGATGAAGAAGAAAATCTTTATAATTTTTTCAACATTTTGTCTTTTCTTTTTTGTTTTCAAGTTTTTCTGTTTAAATTTGATTCTGCTTTAAGCAGTTGGTTGCTGTTGATTGAAAATTTTCTTTTCTTCCTTAAATTAAACAAATCCAATCCAATCCAATCCAATCCAACTGAACTGAACTGAACTGATGTTTAGCCTGCTTGGCCTTCTGTCTCTCTGATGTTGGTTAGTTCTTTTTCTTTTTTCTTTTGTTTTAAGCTGGCAACATTTTGACATTAGTCAAAGTAGCTGAAAAGCTAAATAAGCAAAGCTTTTGTGTTAATTATGCGCTTAGACATTGACAAAAGGCGCTTTATGACTGTGGCAAGGGCATTTATCCTGGCACAAGCCAAATTTTGTTGTTTTGGCCTCAATTTTCACGAGCTTATCTGGCAACGAATGCTAAATATTTTCATAGTAAAAGAATTAAATTAACAATTTGTATTTAGATTTTAAGTCCCTTACATAATACAATACATTACAATAACAAACCAACAGCGGCAGGAAGAATCACTAAATCTAACAATGCAAGCAAAAAATAATAGAATTCAAAGCAAATCATCAGCTTAACATTTACTCAATTTTCAAAATATTTGCATATTCAACTGTCATTCAAGTGAATCCTTTTGAACTTTTAACTTACTCCTTCAATCTCCATCATACCCTGTCGTGTGTACACATCCTTGTCAGTCAGTCAGTCAGTCAGTCAGTGTGTGCAACCAGATAATTTTGACATTTATCAAAAATGTTTTCCTCGTTGTTGTTATGAAAGGATAAAGCAAATATGCATCAAAATAAACAATAACAAAAGGCAAAAGGCAACAATAAATTCATTTTTTTTTTTTTTTTTTTTAACTGAAAATAATTTGAAAATGTGTAATTTTGTTGTATGTTGTTTGTTTTTTTTTTTTATTATGTTTTGGTGGAACAGAAACCAACCCAACATAAAATTGAAGAAATACAATATTTTGACAGACAAGCAGTGAAGGTTTTGATGAATCATTATACATGTGTGAGTGTACATATTTGTGTGTATGTATTTGTGTGTATGTATTTGTGTATGTGCAACCATTGTGAAAATTTGCGCCCAAAAACTTATTCATTCATTTTGCTTCTATTATCCTGGGTTGTATATGTGAATAAAATGAAATGCATTCAGCCTTGAAATAATTGGCACAAACAGCAAATAAAACACATAAAAACTAAAGCAATGACAACCGGATATGAACTGCAAACATAAACCGGATATGCTTAATTTTTGTATAAATTTTAAAAATAATAACTAAAAATGATAAATGAATAATCTAAACGGATAGAAAAACTCATAAATATTATTATTTTTCAACATATTTTTTGGTTCATTAAGCAGATTGAAAATATTAGATATAAGGTAGAGTTTGCATCAAATTTATCGAATTCACTTAAAATTTTCTAAGTTCTTATAGCCAATTGTTTATTATATTATTCACCCAAGATCTACATATAATAAAGATATAGACTTTGTCTATTTGTTTGTTTGTGTGTGCGCGCTTCATATAAAAACCAATCATTGGATTTAAAATAAAATTATTGAAAGATAAGAAAATATATTGTGAATAACATTTTGTATTTATTTTATCAAAATCTACCGACAGAATCAAAAAATATTAATTTTTAATTGTCGATATATTTTTGGATAAAATGTGGTAATACATTTTCTTACAAACATTCTGTGTGTTACTTGAAAGTGCAGTTATTGGTTCAGCATCAGCTCACAATGCTTACATAAAGGTTCAATCCCAGTTTCAGAGTCAATCTTTCTTTATTTGTGTTATTTGGAAACTAACAAGCACAATCAATCCCTTCATCTCAGCTTCATTTAAATCAAGTCTTTTATGAAGACACTTTATATAACAAAGTCAAATTGAGATACACGTATCATTGATTATATTATACTCATAAAAACTCAAAGTGATATGGAAGCGGGTTTTCTATGTGAAGTACCTTCAATTACTTTTTCATATTCTACAGCATCTTTTCACATCCTTTTTAGAATTGCGACCCACTAAAAACCTTTTATTACAATATGCTAATTTCTATCATGTCCTCTCGCTTGAGATTTCGCCTTTTGCGCTTAATATCATCGTCCTTCGCTACCTTTGGGTATCGATACACAGAACATGCTACATGTAATAAATGTCGCTCATTCGTTTACCTATCCTGTCTCACTTTTTTTTCTTCTTTTGTTTCTCGCACCAGTTGAATTAAATGTCTCTGACCACACATGACTGTGAGTAGGGACATAACTGCCTATTTTGCATATAAATTTCCCCAAACGGATCAGAGGTGGATTTTAAATTATTTTTATTTAGTTTTAAATTAATTTTAAATATTATAACTATAGATTCCTACTTTCAGTTTATTGTTAATATTTTTAAAGTAGTCTATATCTACATATATGTCTCTTCGGATACGCAAAAATTCTACACTACAGAACGGATTTTGATATGGTTTTCACTGTCATTTAGAGAATTTTCTGCGAAAGGACAATATGTACAATGCATACAAATATTTAATTTTTTGTCCTTGAACAAGAAATGTTAACAGACATCGTCCGCTTCAGAGTAATGAAAACGGTGAAGAAATGTAAATCAATTTTTCTTATCAACCCGTGCAAAGCACGGACGGGTCTCTAGTCATTAAATTAATAAATTATGTTTTTCTAAGCTTTTATGCGATGACGATTTGTCCTTTTATCAGTACTCAAAATTTAGTTCAATAGAAAGAAACACTTAATTTATTGATTTTTAGTACGTTTGTTAAACATATTGAGATGCACTGTCAACTTATTAAATGATCAAACGACATAACTCTACAACTTGCATATTTACATTAACATTAAACAACCAATATTCTTAAGCATTAATCAGAGGATGTAAAATGTTGTTACAAATAATAAATTGACTGTTTCTTTATTGACAAAAAAGCACTTGCGAATAACCCAGAAAAGTACGAATGACATGAACTTATTTGATTTATATGTCCTGATACCGAACACAGCTAATTATTGGCAATGTCAAAGATGTTATATTGAAAATGATCAAAAAGGATATTGAACCGTTGCCTTTTTCAAATAGTATTTACCTTTAACCCCACCACGGAATAGCATTCCGACCACAACAAAAGGGAAAAAAACTTCCGGTGCGGACGTAAATGAAATTGGTTCAAGCAAACGAAATGTTGACAAGGGCCTAAAGGGCACACATACCCACACACACACACAGAGGCAATCCACCCACTTTCATAGACAAGCGAAGGCATGGTGAGCACAAAAAAAATGTCCCAAAATAAGAAAGGAAAAAAAAAAAACGAATGATAATAAAAATTGAAACCTAAAAAGGAATACATAGCTTGTCATGTCCTTCATAGTGTTACTGTCATCACCGCCATTGCCGCCGATGCCAACACCATTGGTTTTCTTAGTGGACCACCAGCTGTTGGATTCTTTGGGCTCCTGCGCTGTTCAGCGGGTGGGTAGGTTGTGCGGTGAGTGCGCCTTGTTAAGTAAATGCTTTTAGCATGAATAGCATTTTCAAGTGGTTGGTTGGCTTGTAATTGATGTTGCCATTAGCAGGACAAGAGCAATGTATTTGCCTTAACGCACATACACATTCATTCACATACAGTGACCACCAACAGAATCATCAGTAACAACAACAACAAAAGCAACAACAAAGAGTGTAATATTACATCAGTCAGTTACTGACGACCATCGCCAGCAGTAGAAGCAGGAACAGCACTGGCACATTGTAATTAGAGACAAGTACAGTAAGCAAAAGAAGTTACACATTCACTCATTCACTCACATAGTTACTCTTACACATCCACATGGATACCGGACATGATAATCACTAAGCGAATGCGGTTCGGTCATTCGTTGTAATTCTTTCAAATCGATACTTCTGAAAACTGAAAACATTCGCCAAATAATTTATTTGAAAAAGGCAACGGAAAAAACAAACGAATAAAACCATCTAATTAAGAAGATTCTTCATTATTTGCCTTTGGCAAGTGAAATGAAATAATGAGTGAATGAATTAAAATCCATGGCCCCTTTATAAGCGAAATGAAATTTCTTCTGACACAAAATGCTTGAAGCCATGATGATGATGATGATGATGTTGGCTGCTTGGCTGCTTGGTTGGCAAACCACAGCGAAAAGTCATCAATTCATGACGATGCACACGTGGCATGGCACCACAACTAAAGAAAGATTGTTTTCCAGACTAATCTCGACCGTTGTCAGACCTTGCTCAGATTTTTATCCTTTATATCATACCACACACCTAAGCTTATTCATTTGAACTTCACTTAAGAAGCAACTGCTTGCTGCTCACCCAACGCTTGTTAGCCATTGAATCCAAGGATGACATCCTCAACATTTCATTCCATTTTTTTTTTTTTTTTTTTTTGGCAATTAATTTGTTAACCATCATTTTTAACTAATCGATGTTTGAGTAAGGTTTCTTTCACAAAACACCCAGCAAAAAAAAAATAAAAAATGGGTAACCACATTCCTACATGCCACCGACTTTCATGACTTCATAAGGAGGTGGCTTCCTGCCACAAAGACGTGCCACAAACTTTAAGCCTTCGATTGTGGATTGGATATGTACCTCATTTAAATGCGTCACGCAAACGCAACTTCTACTTATTTCATTCCAAAGGTATTTTAAAATCATGTTCTTCTCATCATAAAAAGAACCAAAAGACTCAAGCAACTTTTGCTGCTGGAATTCAATAAAAACGACAATAAACAACAATGAGTACAATCAAAACCTAAAGGGCTCTCACCACAATCCCATCATTCTCATCACCCTTATTGACATCATCATCATCATTGGCATCATCATCACCATTAACATTTGAAGGTACTTCACGTCGACAAACTACTCAACGATGAGAACAATGATAATTCATCTCAACTTAGACAATACAACAACCGACCTTTCGTGACATTCCAATGCATACGATTTGTATATCCTTTGTGTATGTGAAGATTCTAATGTCATGGCATCATCCACAATAGATAACACAAAAGAAGAAATGGGAATTTCCTTCTTTTACCAAAGTTCGCTGAGTGACAAAAGATATATAAATTGATGAAGTGATAATATTTTATTACTCAATATTTTTAGACACGAAATGTTTTCACTCTCTGCTCTGCCATCATGAGTGGATGTTACTCACTCCACTGTGAGTCCTTTAACATACATATATCCTTCGATACAAGTTCATTGCTTCTTCCACATGCTTCTTCCTAACTTTTACTTTTACTCTTCAAGATACTTTGAAAATTTATCACTTGAATTTAATTTGTTTGATAAATTGAATTTCACAAATGACAACCATTCGATATACGAGTATCCTACTTCATCTACTTCAACAGTATTTTTATATTGGATCCAATTGCTTGCTGCTGCTGTTATTATTGCTACCAGATTACATCATCAAAATAGGAAATTTGGTAATAAGCAACATTGAGTTCTTCCTTGATTAGATCTTCTTCATCTTATTTGCTTTGGCAATAAATTTGCGTTCTTTTTTTTTTTTGCTTTAAATGTCCTTTTCCGTTTCCTGTTTGTGCCTAAGCTCTTTTCTTTACTTTATTCTTTATTTTTTATTGGATAATTCTGACATTCGAATTTTCAAATAAATTTATGTATTTCGATATAAATAATCTCGGTATCTATGTATCTGTGTGTGTGTGTGTGTGTGTGTGTGTCTTTGTGTTTGTGTTTCTGTTTCTGTTTGTTCGTCACAAAAGTCATGCATAAATCAACAAAAAGACTTTTCATATGCAGGCAACTAATGAAAACTGGAAAAAAAAAGCAGGAAAATTATTATTTTGCGCAAATATGAAAACAGTGAAAAATAGGAAAAAGAAAACAAAGAATTTTGTTTGCTAAAAGAGTGAATGACACAGAAAAAAATTAAATTCATTTGCGTTTTGAGTTGTGAACATTGAAAACAAAAAGAATAAAAAATGATTATAAAAAAAAGAAAATTGAAAAACTTCGCTTCAGGGTATGTTAACACATCTTATATTTTATACTTAGAAAATCGTACCAACTGTCATGACCCAAATGACCAAATAAGCATATGAAGGAACTTATAACAAGCAATATAATCATCCATTGCCATAACTCAAACTTGAAAGTATATTTAGTACAATATATCAATCAATGTTCAATCGGAGCCATATAAGAATATCTCGTTTTGTTTAGAAACTTACAATATAAACTAATGACAAATGAATCACGCAATCGCACAAACGTATAGACACTCAATGTTATAAGGTCACTTTTGTGCACGACTCGATTTTATTTGCACCTCATAAATCGCACAAATCAGCATTTCTCGTATGCAGAACTGACAGATCTAAATAAACAATTGTAAATGTCAAAAAAAGTGACAGAAGTAAATTTATTAAAATAATTACACAAATTGCAATACATAATTTGTTATTCGACCTTCTATTTGATGTAAATCAATTGTTATTTGAATTAAATTGGTAAATAATTTCACTTTCGGGAGGAGTTGCCAATCACAATCAATACACAGTGTTGGCAACGCTCACTTTTGTGAGGTTTGTGGGCATCAATCGTCGCACAAAGATGTGAGATTTGTCCCACAATGTTTATAAAGTTATAAACTGATGGTAAATAAAAATGTTATAAATTGATAAATATAGTGTAGATTATTGGAAACTAATGAATATGAGAATAATATCATTACCAAATATACCAAAGTCCATTACACAATGGTAACAATCATGAAATGTGATTACCAACACTACAAAAAGATCTAATAAACTTAAGACCATTGAACCGCGTGTTCATTGTCGTAACCAAATATAGATCCACTAAACAACAACGACAAACATGAGAACGATTCACTCCCTATAGTATGCTTGCTTGGAATATTCCACTACTTCGTATAACTGGTGGCTAATCCATTCATTCAGTGGTCGTAGGTAATACAGATACGAACCATTAAGAACAATTGATAGGTAACTGGTGAAACGACTAGTGAACTATAATGCAGGATGTGGCAATCACCACAATCACCAATTGAATGCATATATATAAAAGGATGTAGTTCCAGGTACTGCTGGTGCCAAAGGGACTAGCGACGAACCAGTTTTGGACCAGTGATTCATACTGCAGAGCTGTTACAACAAACAATTCCACATTTAACTCGCTGGATTTCTGAACTGCCATAAAGAACTAGTAAGTATTAAACATCGAGAAACAATTCCCCAAAACTAGAACTTAACATAAAGAAAAATTTAACTTAATTAAAGAGAATCTCGATATCACAATTACCGACATTGTCATGACCAATTCACTAAATGAATCTCTATTTGATGAAAGATGTTAACACTCATTGAGGAAATAAAAAGTAGCTAAATCCAAGCGTTCCAGCAAAAATGTTTTATTGCTGACTTGTGTATGTGGTTCGGTATCTATACGAAAGAGAGAGAGAGAGAGAGAAAGAGTCAAAGAAAGAGATGGAACCACATACTATGTAGATATGAGTTTTTTAAATGTTTGTGTGTATTTTATTTGAGTATGTTTTTGTCGCTGCATTGCATTGCATTGCGACACTATCTGAATTGTGTTAGCGGAGACAAAAAAAATTGGCGATATTTTTTATTATCAGGTGCTGCTGAATATCCAGGAACAACAACAAGGCAAAAAAAAACCACTCAGATACATGCATTCAACGCTTCACGCTACTTGGAAATGCATGAAATTTTTTTCTGTTTTACAATTTGTAATAAAAACATGTGCATACTTTTGGGTGTTGGTTTCCGTGTGTTGTTGTTGGTGAGCATTGTTATAGTATTTATGAAATGGCAATGAGGCGCATGGAAGTGAACTGTGGCATGGCAATGCAAAAACCACGTATCTATATGAGTTTGATATATGAAAATATCTTTTCCTTTTTATGGTTTTATGCCATTTTAAGTGCTCTTTTCATTTAGTGTATCACTGTTAACCATTAAAACTATATGAAGGGAAAAAAATATCTGAAAAAAAGAAATATAGTATGTACTCTGAGTGCATGGTTAAAGTATCTGTAAGTATGTGAAAGTATTTAAGTGAGTAAGTTTTGCTTTAGTCGAGAACTACTGCTCTTGTCCTTGCAAATAAACAGAGCATAAATTATTATTTGTTATAACATTCGAATGTGCAACAGAGAGAAATACCGTGAGAGTACGATGGTACAAGAACACAAATAGCAGCCATTGAGGGACTTACTACTACTATACTACATATACATAAATATGTACCATATATCAACTGGGTTCAACTTTGAACTTTGCCTTGTACTGCATGCATGCTTGCATCCACGCACGCATATACATACACCATCATACAATAATAAACAACGCTTCAGTCAACATCTTTTAACAGAAAATAAAATTGTATTGAATGAATCTTCATACTTTCATAATTGCCACACATTACTCAGACGCATTAGTAGTATACTTTCAAGCGCTTCTCTCTGTTGTTGGTTCTTGCTTTATCTATTGAATGCTTCATGCATTTCTGGTTTCACATCATTGCTAAAAACACATACTACTTATATTCCAAGAACAACAACAACTTATATATCCCATTCCATCACATCACTCACATTTAGTTAGTCACGTTTACGCTTAACGATTATTTGGGTCAATTGAAATGCAGTTGTGATAAAACAAAAGATACTTTTTCCACTTTAAGAAGAAATACATTTTTTATTGTTCACCTTTTAAGCCATTTCATTGGTCTTACTACGAGTTTACTTAAGTTGCATTGGTTTGGTTTGGTTTGGTTTGGTTTGGTTTGGTTTGGTTTGGTTTGGTTTGGTTTGGTTCTGACCAAATCATGAGCTTGACATTGTTCAATTCTACATTGAAACCTGCTCGCACTATCGCGCATTTTCACTTTAATTTCAAATTGAATTCCTAGTGCCACTGAAAGTTACATCACTTCTATCATCATCGTCATCGTCATCATCATCATCATCTCCATCTCTATCTCCTATTACCCATTGACCATGTGATGATGATCAATCAAAACAGTGCAAGCAAGCAAATGCAATGCTTACTATATGTGATGCAATGTTGAACAGAACTTTTTGGCAAACAAATTGTATGCGTGTCACTGCTGCACCTAATTGCTGTGCCTCTGAAGCTAGCATCGTTTTACAGTTGAAGGATTTAAGGCCAACGCTTAACAATGAAATGCTGTTTGCTATTTGTGCTTCTCATTAAGTCAAGCTACGACATGAAGACAACTATTCTTGCATTGCTACAACACCGTGGTCTAAGTAGTAGTAGTTGCAACCATGTTGCATCATAACCACATACAGGAGTATTGCCTTTCCAACATCAAACAGTCGCACCGCATTCGTTGCACGTTTCATGATTTGTAACACAATGTGGCATAGTATTGTAGATGACTACTTTTTCGTGTGTTTTTCATTTTTGATCTCGTTTATGACCAACATAAAGTGATGGTGCTGCTACCAAGTTTTACACCAACTACTTTAAGAACGATGAAAATACAATAATTTTTAAGCGCATTAACTCAGATTGACCTCGACGTGTTGGATGAATGAATGAATGAATGAAGCATGAAGTGGGTTTATGCACCACATTAGACTTGGAATTTGGCTTGATATCTCGGGTGTTGCTCATGATGCCTTTATATGCCATAGCATAAATTTCAATGATTTGAATTTTAAGGTCACTTTTAAGTTGTAGCAACAAACTTATAAAACGACCATTGTACACTTAAATCAAAAATTCTGGATTTAACTTGTTTTTCATAACAGACACTTTAAATATTTGACTTTTATTGTAATTTATTATGGAATTTTTAAAGATAGAATATTGTTAATGAAAATTCGAAGAACTTATTTCTGACTTTAAAGTTTAATAAATCAATGGTTTCTATAAAAATAAATTCTTGATAAAAGTTTGTGAAGATAATCAAAACAATTTTTTTTTTAAACTTTCATTGTCTCATTGATATCAAACTTACAAACAACAAATTGTGTAGTCTTTACTGTTTCATGTTCTTTATTTTTCTATAATGTAAGACGATGAACTTTGTGCAACGTCATGTAATAGATAATTTTTTTGTAAATGAGGACGTTAAAGTTCGTTAGTCACGATCATCAGATACCCCATATGCCAAGAATTTCATTTAAAGAATTAAGTGAATTAGCCAATGTCAATAATATGTTGATCCAAATTCTATTGAATCTATTTCTATTACAGCTTTCTTTGCAGACATTGGCTGAAATATGACAATCATTTCCAGTTATTTATTTGATTATGTTAAATTGCGACTTATCATCATTGTGTTCTGTTTGCTCAAAGCTTAGAATTGAATTGTTTTTTCGTTAACCCCTATTTAGACACCTTGGTCTTAACCTTTTTTGGACTGAAAGTAAACTACAGGCATGCGATTCCAGATGTGCCTCAACGGATTACAGATTTATGTTTTTTTCCACCCCAATTTATCCGAACAAACAATGAAAATAACATAAACAAATCTACTACACATTTAGACAGACGTACAGACAAATAACACTGAATAATTACCAATATCCCGTATAAATCCAATTTTACTAATAGTGGTCTACCCAGGCCATAGTGTTGCAAAAGATTGGTGTATATAGTACACAAGGGTTAAAAATTTACAATAATTTAATAATAAGGGTAAGAAATTTTGTATTCAAAGTTCCTACAAATTTTGTCCATCTTTCAGGCAATTTATGGATGCCAAATAAAGTTTCATCATTCATCAAAACCCATTCACCAAAACATTCCTCCATTGTTCTTGTCTCATCGATCAACAAATGTTTATCTGAACGAGTCTAGTCTTGCGAATATGTCAGGTGGAGTAAGAGTTCCCAACCCTGCCCTTGGTTGTCTTTGCTCAGTTTGGCAGATAGTTATATCTAACTTTTGGGCTGTTCTACAAAAGTTTCCAAGATTTAAATGCAAAAGAGATGATCAGGTTTATATTGCTGGCAACGCATAGACTATTAAGACCCTAGCAATTGAAGGATTTTAAATTATGCAGCCTAAAAGGGGACAAGTTTCTCCCATTGTGGAGATCTAAGATGCCCCATTGGTTATGACTAAATCTTAGTCAGCTGATCATTTGCATGAGGGTAAGAACGAGTTAAGTAGCTATATCTCAAAAATTAGAGCTGCTGAAACAAATCTTGGGGCCGATTCGGAAACAGAGAATTTGTAAACAACCATCAAACATTTCTTAGAAAAAAAGAAATTGATTTTGTTGCTCTGTATAATGCAAAAAAAAAAAACTCTATATGAGGGTAAGAAAAGAGGAAAACATGCGAAAAATTTAAAATATTTCATTCAAAAATATTTATGCTACATATACCATTTATGATGTAAGGTATGGAAATGTTTGAGTACTGGTTGGGCTATAAGTCTAAGTAATCTAAACTTTTAATAAATAAATATTAATATTAGTTGTTTTTTTTTCATGCCATTAGCTGTCACAAACTTTTTATTCTTCAATTTATTTCTTTTTTGGATCTTGTTTTTCTTGGACACTTGCAGCAGTTGAATGGAAACGCAGCTGCCTTGAAGTGTGTCAGTTCTCATAATGGGATTTATGCCTTTTGACTGCAAAACAAGAAAAAATGGAAAATTATGAGTGCAAAATAAGAAAAACATTGAGACATTGAGCGAGACAAACTTGTAAGAAAAACTTTTATGCAATTTTTACTTTATATTTTCTTTGCCTTCGTGTGTTTTAGACTTGAGGCTGAAAAAAAGGTAAAATTAGCATTCATAAAGTGATTAAAGTTTCTTTTAAATTTCGCATTTTTATTTTACATTTATAATTATGTGCATTGCTTGCGGCAAAATAAAGAAATTTATTTTATATTTAACATTTTTTTTTTTTTTTTTATAAATTAAATTCTATTTTTCTTTTATGAAGTTCATTACTTTGCTTTATGCAAATATTTTGTGAGAATTCAATTTGGTTGACTTCTTCATGGCGTATAATATCAATAAACTGCGTTCTGTATTCTTGTGTTACACACACACACACACACACACACATACTCACACACTCACACATATGTATGTATATATGCAAATGCATACAATACAAACAAAGAGAACGCACGTAGATTTGCATATTTAAAGCAAATCAAAAATGATGATAAGGTGAGGAGTAAGAATAATAAGAAAAAAAATGCGGAAAATGGTGGAAAATTGTATTGAATAAACGAAAAAAAAAAAATAAAAAGGAAACAGCATGAAAAGCACATAAAAGTCAGCTGCACTTGAAAATATGTTGCGCATACAGAAGCAGCAATGGCAGTAACAAGAACAATATGAATAGCATGAACAGCAACCGGAGGCAGCAGCCATTAAAAAATGATGCCAATTTTTTTTTTTTTTTCTCTTTTTTTATATACGAGTATTTATTTATTTTCTTTTTATACTTATTTTTGCTTACATTAAAAAGCAAATTCTCAGGGTTACTATGAATAAAAAAAAAGGAAAACTCTCTGGCCATTGCAAGTAGGTGCTGCTACTGCTGCTGCATTTAAATTTATGCCTTAAGCAGCTGGAAGAGCATAGGAGCAAAAAGCAGCTGAATATGCTCAACTTAACTGTCAGCAGCGGAAATTAAATGTGTCGCGTCTTTAACTTACCAGTGACGCCATGTTGTAGGCGCCATGACTGCTCTATATACATTTGCCTCAACTATTTTATTGTCCAATATTGTTTGACTGACTTTGTGCTGTCCCAGAGTCATCTCGTTTTCCCTTCCAGTCAGTCAGCCTACCGACAATCATTTTGTAGTTTCCTCCTTCAATGCAATGCAATGCAATCCTATATAAATACAATATAACTTTTTGTACAAGTTTTTACTTTGTATAAGTTTTATATTTCTTGTTTTTTTCTTTTCTCCTTTTCTCTGCTTATTTTTTTGTTGAATGCCTGCCAAATGGGTTAAGTGCAATAAGAGCAACAACCACATCTGAAGCGATGTGATGTAATAATAATAGAATAGATATCGATATCATTTGCTATTGTTGCTAACTTAATTTAAAAGCAAAGCGTAGACAGAGAAATGCTTTAGTGAATTGTATTGTCTGTCAAGCAATGGATATCAATCTCAATTCTCAGCCCTTCTTATCTTATTAAGATGTTTGGGCCCCATTGTTGGCCATTGAAACAAAGCATCACACATTTTATGGCGGCCTGAGGTTTGTCTTAATTGATGCCATTAAACTGCATTTAAGATAGACATTATATCTCTGCTCTTGTATTGTTTTGTATTGTAGCTCATTTTCATCCTATATTTTGCTTTCTCATTTACACATCATTGTATCTTCTAATTCTTATTCTCTTAGGACCTTTACAAATATTATTGATTATTATATCACATGTCTTGTTATTCACTGTTACTACTCCTATCACTCGATCTCCTTATCCACCCCATATGACATGTGCATGTTATAAGTGACATTGACAATGTTAGTTAGACAATTTGTTGTTTTATCCTTCCTCCAACTATCCTTTCCATCCATCCATTCCATTATGTCAAATCCACTGAACAAATCATTCGCTTGAAATGTTGCGAAACATCAACAAAAACAAATTTTGGCATACATAATTAATGCAATTCTATCTGCAGCTGCCACCGGCGCATTTCGTATTCACTCATCACTCTAAACACAACTCAATTTGAATTCTTCTTCTCTTCTATATAATGAAAAATTAATTATAGCAAGACAAGCGATAAAATTACATATGCACATAGGCACAGATACCCGCAATTTCGGCTCTCACATACCATACATAGGATACCATTTCCATTAAACGCTAATTCAATGATTTGAGAGACGACTACACCTTTGTGGTAGGCATCATCAGCCACCTAAAATAAGAATGAAGGAATGAATTTTTCAATTAAAGCTACTACATATAATATTTAAGCAAAAAACACTTTTCTACATCAAAGATTCATATTTCCTAAATGATACTTGTACTCAACGAATGTGTGTGTTGTCCTTTTTCCATGTTTCCATGCTTTAATAGGAAAATAATGACTTTATCTGTTGAGGCACACAACACAACGCAACGCAACATAACATGGTGGGGGCAATAAATCTCTGACGTCAACTTAAGGCAGGTAAGAAATGTATACACGGCACGTGTTCTTTTTTTTTGGGGTAATGTAACCATGGCACATATGCCTTACACATGTCTAAGGAAAGAAAGACGCTGAGTTGACAGAAGCAACAGAAGTCAACATTCCTCATTCATAAAAGATAAATTAATATGCTTAGAAGGTTCTCGCTAAGGAACATATAATATGTTTGGGTAGATATGCATGGGAGCAGATCTAATGAAAAACACTTATGGCGCAAATGTGTGAAGCACAAATGATCCTTGAAGTATGCAACACAACTAATAAATTAAATTTTAATAGTAAAGCCTTAGCGAATATTTTAAGAGGATATGTGATATGAAAAAAGGAAATAAAAATTTGTATGCGAAAAATCTCAACAAAAAATAGGATTCAATAAGAAATACAATAAACCAAAAATCAGATGATAAAATACACTAAAGTACACTTGCTCACTAAGCAAATAAACAATGAATGAATGTGCAACACAAACTCGAACTACGAAAAGGTAAGCAAAATAAAACTAAAACCTATGTGAATATTTACAAAGTTGAATTCATTGTGGCAGAAAAAGAAACTGAAAAACACCTGCAACCAATATAGTTCAACTGATATTCACTTCATGCTCTGCTTGCTCTCCAAATACAAATCTATGGATATACACATATCTAGATACACAACTAGTAGTTACTGTTGTTCGTTTAATGCTTTAAGCTTTAATATAACTTGGAAAATCTTGCACGAATGGACCCAGTTCAGACCAGACCAGACCCGACCAACCAACCAACCAACCCAGAACAACAGCATTTGATTGGGTTTTGCACTCCCAATTTTTTCCATCATTTCTTCTACTCTTCTATTCCGCGGCAATTTCAGTTGTTGAAAAATTTGCATTTGTTGATGCTTCATTCGCATACGAAAAATCTAACAATGAACAAGAAACACAATATATGAAAGCAATAGCAAAAATGCGAATGTATAAAATAAAATAAAATGAAATGAAATGTATCTAAACTCTTCGTTTTGGATAAGAAACATTATTATCTCATTGGATTTTTTCGGTTGGTTCTTATTTCAAACAAAATTTCTAACAAAAAAAAAACCAAAAGGAAATAAACTTTTTCATATCAAAATTCGCATGTTATTTTTATCAACATCATCATCGTCGTCATCATCATCAAGGGTAACATCAATAAATGTATCTCGATATTGAAAAATCTAAATATCTGCACCGCAACAAAATCGAAATTCGTTTCTGTAGAAAATATTTATTTTTATAGCGGTAACATTTTTGGTTTTGATTAAATACATTTTTATTACAATATTTCTTTTAGATTTCTGTTCAAAACCCTTCAAATAACAAAATAATGGTGGATGGAATTGTGTGTTTTTTTACTCAGGTCAAGGCTAAACATCTATAAAAACAATGGATTTTATTTACCCAAGTTCAATTTATGCATGAGAAAGTAAATCATTTATTTTATTATTTTTCTTTTTTTATTTTATTTTATTTCATTTCATATATTTTTATTGAGTTATTGCAATCATGAATGCAAAATCAATTGATAAAAAATAATAACAAGAGATAATAACTTTAAATGGGCATCGTTTGCACTCGGACAATCAGACAAACAAAACCACAAAACCAATTAAACATATGTCAACATGTTTATAAAACCGAGGGATGCTCAAAAAGTCAACTACTTTTGAAGAGTCTGCTATGAGTTAAACTAGGATTTATAAATTATTTAAATATTGCTAAACATGAAAAAATAACAACAGAAATGTAGGCAAAGATTATATCTCCATACTTTGTACTTGCCATCCTTGTAGTCGCGGATGTGGTACAAGACCCAGTCTAGAATTACCAAAGATGCAGCGCATATGTCTTCTCCCAGAAAAATTTGTTCATCAATAGGTCCAGACACGACCGATTAGTAACGATGCTGTATGTCAACACTTCAATTGCCTCACAATTAAGAGTCAACAACAAACAAAGAAGAATTAGTACAGTAAAGTATTATGATGAAAGATGAGTATACAGTTTCAACATTGAAATTAAGGTGTAGTAGTCGCCGCAATTGATCGCCAAAATGGAAGATGGCTTGACAAGTGAGGTCAAATCTCCAAATGGTGATAAAATATTAAATGAATGCATTAGTAATTCGATACTCCGACTACTTTCTGATCTGAAAATCTCGTAGACCGAAGGGTTACTTACAAAGCATTGGCTATTCTTTAATTCGAATTAATTGCAATTCTTTAAACCGAAATGTATGATTTACTTATAGCAATTGAAGTTTTAAATTTGTCTAAAACTCTAAGAACTGATGAATTTCGTGACTTTGAAGAATGTCTTTACTCTTAGTTATTAAAAAATGCAGTGAGAAATCATTTAATGCATCAAAAGCTTATGACCAGTTTCACCCTTTGTTATTTCAAAATCTGTTGTGCAAAACTATCAATTTATACTGCAGTTAAAAGAAATACTAAACGAATACAGAACAAAATCTACAAAAATCTTTGATCAAACAAACTGGAATGATAATGTAATTTACATAAATATTTTAATGAAAATGAATAAATATGCGTATTTCCTTGAACACACTTCGCATATAAAAATAAAATATTCTGCAAATGAAAAAAAAAAAAAAAATTATTTAAATAATAAAATTAAAATAAAGAAAACAAAAATACAATAACATAAACATATGAAATTCATAATCTCTGAGTTAAATTAAATTATAGAAAAACAAATAATAAGAAACCAAATGTAATACAAATTATTTATATTTATGTGACAAATTGAAGGTCGTTTTGAAATAAATAGAACATAATACTTATAAACGATTTTAACCGCATTGTTTGTATGCTATACTAAATATATTACTGGCACAAATAGATACATACATGACACATTGAGAATATGAAATAAAATTTAATAATTTTCATAAAAATTTCAAACTATTGAAATCATTTAATTTTTATATATAATAAAATACAATTTAATGAAAACTATTTGAAGAAAAACGTTTGCAAAATGAATATTTTACTTCGCAGACAAGAATTGATTGTGGTTAAATATAATCAAAAAAAAAATTTCATTAAATAAAAATAAAATATTAGAAGAACATTAAACATATTTTTTATAATCAATTTAAATTCAATAGAAATGAATACCACAAATATTTGATTGAATATTTATACGAGTATCAACATCCTTCTCAATACTAAGATAACTAAAATAAGTATATTTCTAAGTAGTACACAAAAAGAACCAGAACTAAGAATCAAAGGACTCAATAGTTTTTAATTTAATCACATATACGAGTATACATACCGCATATATGCCACAGTAGTATTCGATCTACAATATGCAATTGCTTTGTAGTAAGGATATCATAATGAGACAAGAGTTCTTACAAAACACCTAAAATAGCTGCAGGGTACAATTATATTAATAATCAATAATAAGCATAATAATAACAACAACAACAAATAAATAAATAAATAAACAAATTACATTATTGTCAGATTTATTTATTTATTCAATAATTAAGCCAAATCTATTATAAATTTAATGTATGACAACAATATCAGCAACAACAAATTGAATTAATTGTTGAAGGCAAAAACCATGACAAAGAATTTAATCATTAATCAATGTAAAGTTTTATCTCAATACATGCATGCATTTATATAAATGAACATAATCATAACATCATATTGCATGCATATATATTGTATATCTTTCTATGTTTGTTCGTGTGTGGTTATAGTTTGGGCCTTGACATTTTGGTTATTATTTTTTGTATACTTCAATTGTTGGTGTTGCATTTACGGATTGATTTATACTATGTAAGTATGTATAATTTTATTTTTACAATACATCGATGGAAATTAAGAAAACAAATAGTTAAATGAAAGCAGTTTAAAATCCTTTACATTCTTCAATCTTAATGAGGCCTACAATATTAAGCCATAAAGTTATGTAGTACAATATGCATAGTACTTATGTATAGAGAGATTCAAGATGAAACCACTTAATACAAAAATAAATTTCTAAATTTAAGGAATGCATATTTTAACTATCGAACAACTTTATCGGAGATATCGTGGATGATCCGGAATACCTTGCGAATGAGTGCCCCCCCCCGATTCGAAGCAGAGGGACAAAGAATATATGCGCGCCTTGGATCTTCTTGTAACTCACAAAAGATCGTAAGGCACATGATAACAGCCACGTAAGAACTGAGAATTCTTCTTTACAGAAGTTGCCAACATTGTGCGTGGTGCTCGAATGCACAAGCGAATAATGGCTCCTACTTAATGAAGTCTACTATCCCTCCCAACAAATGAATGCTTTGTCTGTGCCGTAGAGATTAAACGGGATTTTTATTCAATAAAAAATCAGAAAGAATCAAAATATGTAGAAGCTAATTTTTTGGTTTGATGTATATATATATAATATATAATATATAATAGTAAGGTCTGAGAAATTAAATAACAATGCTTCTAAAAATGTGTATTTTTAATATTTGTCGCTCTACACACAATTGAATTACACACTCAGCTTAGTAATAGCACACTATGGGTACAGAACCCTAATAAAAAAGCATTCTAAATATTTAAAATGTATTTTAATTTAGTCTGAATAGAAAAGTTGAATATTTTCAAATAAAATAAATGAAATTAATATTAAAATAGTATAATTTTACAAAACAAAACACAGATTGAATTTAATTATGTTATAAATTAATTATAAATTTTTAAAAATTTCATAATTCAAATTGTCCTTTTTGTTACAATTTATAATATTTTGAAATATGACTTCTTAACTTTCTATATACAATTTATTGAGATTGTAATGCAATAAGGTTGCAACCAAATTATGTATAATTGAATTAATTTCAACATTACTACCGACATCAACCGAAACCACAAAACCAATTTCAATTACAGTGCGATTTTAACTTAATTAAACCAATTAAGCAAAAATGAAGATAACCGGGTAGCATCAAGAATGTAAATAGGCCAAGCAAAGAGATGTAGATAGATAGATGACAGATAGACAAGCAGACAGACAGTTGCATATTTGATGTCAAAATTAACATTCCTAAGGAGAAGTTTTTTAAAATACGAAAAACTCGTACTACGCATTGGAAGACAATTTTGTAAAGCACTTCATTTTAAAGCTTCTCATAAAAATTAATTTTTGATTTTTTTTTTATTATTTTAATGAGGAAATACTAAACATCTTTGTGTCTCCTTTTTTACCAGTTCTTTAAGAAAACACTACTTCCTCTCTGCAGAGTTGACCTCACTAAAGACTCTTGCCAACATTTGGGGTGCATTAGGGTCCTCTTTGCTTCCCAAGTCCCATTGCATTTCCTAAAATCCCAATATTCTTCTTTTTTTACATTCCAACTAGACCACACACCGGGAGGCGTAGACCTTTGCAGCTAGTCACTTTTCTAAATTATTGTAGTATTAAGTTTGTTATTAAATATTAAATTGAAAAAAAAAAATAAAAATTATTTTTTATATTATTTCGAATTCGCTGACTAATTCAAGAATTTAATTATCCAAATTATGTATTTGGTTGCAATTTATGTACAAAAGTAAAAACAGCATCAACCATATAGACGAAATCTGGACTAACGAGACTAGTAAATTATATAAGTAAGGTATTAATCAAGTTTTTGAGAATTCGTATGGACAATTTATTTATTTCGAAGTCTCCTGTAATCACATTTCACTGAATTTAGGCTGAGTATTGAAGATTCATAAATATATATTATAATGTTCTTTTTTTTCCTTTCTCTTCACTATTTATTTAAACATTAATCGCAATATCTCAAAACAGAATTGATATTTATATGGGCAATTTACCTACTTCTTTGGAGAAGGAAGCAGTGAGTAAAGTGTAAAGCCAAATCGGGACCACTATTTGCCTATATATCAGTCTTTTGTTTGTTAAGGAAACTTTACTGGTTGTACATAGCAGTCACTTAGATTTCTGCGACTTTACGAAGCAACATGCAACATGATAAATTTATCATGTGCACCGGAGAACTGCATTGAGTATAAATATGATTCATGCAATTCTCTGATGAGAAGAGGCATTTGTCCAATACAAAATTGAAATGCATGTCAATCGCATAATATTCAAATTATCAAAATATATTGTAAAACAGTATAAATCAAATATGTGGATACTCGTCTATTTCTATGTAATTTTATCGTCTCTTTATTTTTAAAGTTGAAAGATAAATGAAGTGTTGTCCGTAATCTTTGTTTTTACAGATCATTTATCGCAATTGTCATGATTCAATCTCTATTGTTTCATCTAAGTCACCGAGTATTTGGTTCTTCAGCTTCTCATTAAATATTTTATTGTTCTGAATATTAAATTTTTCATAACTTCCTACAAATAAAAACAGCTCAAGTTAAGTAATCTTTGGTAAAAAGAAAATAATATAATTTTCTTGTTATTTGAAAACTTCTACTTAATGTAAATTTACTTTTTGAATGAAAACGATACTTTGATGCAAATAAAATTTATGATTTTTCATGTTTTCATTACCAAATAAAATATTTATAGTACCAAGTTATTTAGATAAGAAAAAGCAAACATGACAATTATTTGTATTATGGTCGTCCTTAAACACACATCTACTATTTATACTTATACTAAAAAGAATTTCATAAAACCACACAAAAGTATTCTGTGAAACGGATAAACGCATTTTGACTTTTATTAAGTAAACCAAAAATATTTTCCCTTTTTATTTAGTTTCAGTTTTCTTATATACGTATATAATAATACATTTTTATAGTCAAACAATTCAGGAATTGCCGCTTGAGTCAACTTTATCATTACATTTATTCGCATAGAAACTCAACCAAAAAAGAATTTAATGTCCAACCACTGGTTGACTTCCTTCAGTTTATCCTTGTTGTATTGTATGCAGTATTTTTTGTGTTATATGTGCCACTTGTAGTAGTAGTGGTAGTGGAAGTAGGTAGTCATCCTTCCGGTTGACTCGAGCATTGCACTGCTGCTGTCATATACTTTAACATTTTAGCCACCTGGCCGATGAGCTACAGCATAGTAAAATGCAATTGCAGTTTGCAGTTTGCAATTTGGTTGCACAACACGGAAATACTCGAATGTGCGTGGTTGTCGTGGCTGGTGGAAAATGTTTATTTCATATTCTTTTATAAGTCCAAGCACGTTTCTTTCTTATTTTCTTTCGCGAACAGCATTCTCTTGGAGCATTGTAAGTAGTAAGTAGTAAGTAGTCAAGTTAATACCAAGTACCAAGTAGAGTCTTTATATTACATACTTATATATAATATTATGCAAGTTGTGTATACGTATAGCAAAGAAAGTGGCTCAAAAATGTTGTTTTCCGTCATTTTACAAAGGCACTCAAGTGCGCTTAATCCTATTTATTGTACAAGTATATGAAATACTGTAGTTGCTGTCGGCTTTTTGTTGATTTTATTTGAATTGTAACAGTTTTAGATCACAAGGAAAATTACCTTTCAATTTTACTTTAAGATTGAAGAAGAAATTTTTTTAAAAATTTTACCTAAAAAAGAAAAAGAAATCTTCGCCACAAAACTTTATCTTTCTCATTTGAAAGAAGAAGTTTTTGTAAAGAAAAATAAAATGGAAAGAAATCAGAATCTGTGAAGTGTTGAAATCGCACCACTTTCGATATGGTAAGCATGAAACTTTCGAATGCCAATCAAAAAGTGTTAACACCAGAGCTCTACTATAAAAACACCAAATCTCACTCGTTCACACATCCAAATCCAAATACACTCAATTGTGGTGCTCACAACAGATAAAGTTTGGCGTTCAACTTGCAAACGATATCGCAAAAAAAAATAAATTCTTTAAAATTTCCAAGTGGAATCGAGTCACATCGATATCGATAAACAACAATGGAATAAAAAGTGTAGCATACTTCTCGGGCAAACACAAGGTTTCAAATGCATTCCATTCCAAACATTCATTCTCTATTTTGCAATTGCAACGAATGTTAGTCGAAATTAACGGCTCTAATACCTTGCAACAACACCATCTCTTTATGTATGTTTATAGTACTTAATACTTAGAAAACGAAACTTGTTGCATATGCCATATGCCACATGCCACATGCAAATGTATCTACGATATTTTTCACAGTTTCACACAATTTCAAAAGCTTAAAACCAAAGCAACAACAACAACACCAATAATAACAACAATTTCAAGCCACTCATGCATTGTATGAATACATGATTGTGTCTCTTGTTGCATGGGTGTGAATACATGTACGTTATCTATGAGTATTTTAAAGTATGTGTACCTCTTACTAAAGTGCTGATGCTTGAAATCGATTTGCTGAATTTATTGTTTTTTGCTTTGGTTTTGGTTTTGTTTCAATTTGAGTTCGTTACTTGTTTCTCTCACTTTTAAATTGCCTCCTTCTTCTAATGCCCTTTCTTCCTTCCTTCCTTCCTTCCTTCCTTCCTTCCTTCCTTAGACATTTTTTCTCCTTGTAGTATCTCTACTACTACTACTACTACTACTATGTAAGGGATAATGCTTTGCCAGACAAGCAGGATTTGCATATTGTTGCCAGTGTCGAAAGTTGAAATTTAGTTCATATCAGTTCAACTAAGCTAGAAATATCGCCACATAGAAGAAGAACAGAAACAACACATAATAGTTTAAGCGCTTTCCAATCTAAACAAAAAAAAAATCGAAGGATTTGTGGTATCCAATTTGACTATCAATCGTTGTTAACAAGGTATTTAACATTTTGTTTTCTCTATTTGGACTTTACTCTTAATACTTTTGTTCAGTCGTTTGTTATATAGAAATACATATATGTATCATGTATTTACGCTTGACCTTGCTGACCTCTTTCAAAAAAGCATATACAATAATAATAAAAATAAAAAAAAGCTATAAATCTATTGACATTTTGCTATATGTTGTACTATGTGGTTTAACTTAAAAAAAAAAACAGTAAGTCAAGAAACCAAAGAAAAACAAAAGGTACAATACTTTTAAGCTTGCAGCTAAATCATGTCTAGACTTCTGTTCTGTTCTATTCTATACTTTCGTATTTTGCACATACTCGTATATATGTTGAAATGGAAATAGAAAATGAAATGAATGCAAACCAAATGAAAATAGAAATGGCATAAGATAACATTGCCTAGAGGTCTTCGAAAAGGATGTTGATTTTGATTATAAGTAGTACAGAACCACGTGTCTTGTATTATTGTATTTGTAGCCATAACAAGACAAGATGATAATGATAGCTGTTGGTTGTTGTCTCGAAATATATGCAATCTATGTATTTACATTTGGATTATCTATCATATTTACATACATATGTACATATGTTGAAAGAAGATAGAAATACATATTGACAGCTAAGTACAAATGTATTTTTCACAAGCAATTTAAACTTATTCGTTAAATAGAATGAAATTTCTTGTATTTAAAGTTGTAGTGATTTGAATATAAGTAATTGGATTAATATTTCGTCATCTTTTATAATACTAAGTAGCTTAAAAGTTAGTACGTATTTATAAAGAAGAACTTTTGAAAATTTGACAACAAAGAGCAAAAAAAAAGTATGATCACGCAAAAGCAACAAGCGATTAGACAGCAGCAGCTGTAATACCTTTGTGACCATTTTTTTATAACAATCAGTCTACTTAATATTTATAACATTTATAAAAACTTAATCATTCATATTATCAGTAAATACCAACTACAATTCTCGGAATCATCTGAATCGGACCACTAGAGTCCGAGATAATCCGATAATTCATTATATTGATTGTAGAAAAACTTTTTTGTTTTTTGCACTTTAGAAGGTTGGAACAAATTTCAAGTCGATAGTACAAAAAACAAAAATGATTCTCTAATAAGAATATGAATTTGGATCTTTTTTAGTATGGGGGTACGCCCCCAAGTCCGAGGGTCTTGAAATTTATATGGTTAGTGGATATAGGTCAAACACATCTCAAAAAACTGAGGGACTAGTTTGCTTACATCAGACGGACAGACAAACAGACAGACGTACATGGCTAGATCAACTCTTCTCGTCGCGCTAATCAAGAGTATATATAATTTATGAGGTCTCGATATCTCCTTCTGTATGTTACAAACTGCATGACAAACTTAAAATGCTGTTCTCTGCGTGAAGAGTATAGAAATAATACATTTCGCTTGAATGCCTTTGGCATGAAATTTTGTACCAGAACAGAAGGAATTCATTTTATCGTTTAATCGTTGCTTTCTTGTCCATTGTAAATGATACATTAAAAAATGAAACATTTTTTCCCTTTCATGACGTCCATTTATTGTCCCTGCACTCATCCATCGCTCATGGAATGTTGCAACAGCTGCAATGCAGTTTAAATGCAATTTTATGCCAATTTATACTTTTCTTTCGCTTGTTTTTTTTTTTCTTTTTGGCTTTTTTAAAAGTAAATAAAAACATCAATTTTATATTTTATTTGCATTGGGTTTTTTTTTTACATTAATAATGTTCTGCTTTTTTTTGCTTATCCACCGAGCGAGTTGACATTAAATATTAAACTGTGTTGCCATTCACTTTTAAGTAGATTTCATTTTTTTTTTTTTTTTTGTTATTTTAGCATTTTTTACAGTGTATTTTTAGTACACTGAGCTGACTGACATCAATGAAAAGCTTTTGATTTTTACATTTGAGTATGAAAAATTGCATAACTACAATCAAAAAAAAAGAAAGTGAAACAACTACAATGAGACAAAGTAAAAGAAAGGTGAAAGGTAAACAAATTTGTATGCTTTTAAAATGTTTATTTGTTTGATATTGCACAAGTGTTTTATTATTAAGTATTATGTGCAAGCGTCCATACAACACATTCACACTTTTTGTTTTGAAAAAAAGTGAATTGAACTTTTAACCAATTAAAACAAAATACACTAAATAATTAAAAATATATATTTGCAAACATTTGAAAGAGTTAAAACGCTCAACATTTAAACATAGTACATTTAACAATGTTCAAAAACTATTCCGATTTATTAATGAAAATTAGTGTTCCATCATACTATCACTAAGATCCACAGTCAGAGAAGAGACACAATTTTGCCTGAATGGTTAAATAAGTATGCAATATTATTGCATTTTGGTATTATGCATCTTGTCTTGGTGATATAAAAGCGCGTTTATCTCGGAAAACAAACTTTGCTAATAACTACAATCGATGAGCCGATTATCATACCATAATTCTTTTACAAAATGACGCCATTTTCGTACATGTGATGAAACAATTGGTGTTTCGAATGAAAGGTTCACTTATCGTCTAATTCACCCCTTCAGAGACGTCAATCACGACCACCAAAACCTAGTTAAAGTTGCACAAAGGTATTTGTTTACGCAAATGTCTCTAGAACCATTAATGAACTCAATAATTACTTCGAATTAACAGGAATAAAACCAGATAAATAATGTATCAAATTGACAAAAGAATAAGAATAAGGCCACTAATAAACCAATAGAAATCAAATCAAACTTTGCAAAAATTTATTATTATTATTTAATATTAATTTCAGGCAAATTTAAGTTACAATAGATTATCTTCAAATGCTATTACAACAACAATGTCGTCAATCTTCTTCCTCGTCTACCTCTTTTTGCTGGATTTCTTAATATTGCTCTCAGAAGAAACCAAACCTTCGATAAATTTTTTTTTTTAAATTTCGGCATAAATTTTTCATATCAGACTGCAACAAATACAAAATAACACAAAAAAAAAATTGATAAGGTAAAAGATAAATAAATTTGTAAAGCTGCGCAATAAAACCATCCATATTTGCATTTACACATAATATATCCAACCAAAGACATGCAGATGCATCCAAAGAAATTCCAAATCCATGGGAAAACAAAATAATATAACATAATCATTAGCACAAAATTTAAAGGAGAAAAATAATGTTTATTTTATATTTTGATAATTTTTCAGAAATGATGTTTTTCATCACACATTCCAAAGGCATAAAGGGTAACAAAAGAAATGCGAAGTGATGAAAAAATTGATGCAGTGAACCCAATCGGCAACTAAAAAAAAAAAAAGTTTAATTGAAACAAAATAAGAAAAATTAAAACAAAAAATGACAAAAAAAAAAAAAAAAATTGTGAAAAATAAGCAGATAAATGTCGCACACAAATAAGTTCCGGCGTAGTCAATTTCTAGAATAAGAAATTCTAACAAAGTTATTTTACAAATAATAAGATTCATTTGGAAATTAAATTTATTAAATCAAAGCAACAAAAAAATGTATACTCTTAATAAATTGTATTGCAAAAATATTAAATGTGATTTATCAACATTATAATCACCTACTGGGAAAAGAACTCTTCGATATTAATACATACAAATATTAAGAAATATGTAGTAGTATGTTGAGAAAAAAAAGTAGTAGTCTTAAAGTTCAGAAAATAAAAAAACATCTAAAACTTTATAGTTGCGGAGAGCAACGAACATACTGCAAATATTGACACAATAAGATAATAACAACAAAATCTTAAATAAAAAAATAATATGCAGAAAAAGAAATCAGAGAATAAACGCAACAAAAAAAAAAATAACAAAACAATAAAACAAATAGGTTTTCAGAAACTAATAAACAAATATTAGAAAAATTTGAACTACTTAAATGAAATTAAGTATGAATTGGTTGAGAATTATAACGCACATTTTCATTATAAACGAAAATACAATATTTGAGAAGCATCGTGTGCTTACAGTTTTATGTACAATATATTCCGAACAATTGACCATAGCAATTATATTTACAATCATAAATCTTCCGATACGCACAACTTCTACACCACTGGACGGATTTTGATACGGTTTTCACTGTTCTTAAGAGAATTTTCTGCGGAATAATTCAATATATTATTAAATTTAATAAAGTCTGTACATTGGGTATTTGGTCATTTTTTGAAATCAATCAAGTCGTCTTTGTTTAACATCTCCTTTAGCTAGTTTTTAGAATCAACAATTCTTTCTGCGTAAATATAATTGTCAGTTTTAAATCAATTTTAAATCTCGTAAATAATCTTCTGTTTCATTTTCTTCATTAAACAAACTATGTACATTGTTTGTTTCGACTTAACCGCATAAATGTTTTATATTTTCATAATGTCCTGTTAAGAACCCTATGACTACATGGATACTTTTCCGAGTTAGTTCTAGTACTTCTTGAGTTCTTTTGCGAGAACTTGATGCTATTATGGTAATTTATTTTTTTGTCCAACCAATATTGGTGCGATTGATTTACCATCAAGAATTTGAATATAATTTATGTTAAAGTTAGGACGCAAAATGGTTCTGGTCCAATGAATACGTTGACAGCTTCTTTTCAGGCAAGTTCATCTGCACATCGTTCCCAAGATTCCCACTGTGTCCAGGTATTTAAATAAGATTAGCATAGTGGTTTGCTGCTAGTCTTTTTAGTAACGTTCAGCAGTCTCAAACAAGATCCTATTTCTGCTTGTAGTGCAGACTTGCTGTCAAAATGTCTCTTGACAATAGCAAACTCCATTTCTTCTCTTAGGCAAAGCTCTGTTTCATGAATTTTGGCCTGAAAAACTGAGTTCTTTTGGCCCATACTGCTAAATAAGCGTCTTGTGGAGCCTTGTTAATAGTCTCCTGCTTTAACACTAGAGTTCGTTTTAGAGCCTTCCTATACCACGCATGGGAGTCACAGAAGTAGCTTAGGATGAAGTTAGTTTTACTCTTTTAAATAAAAAACCAAACACAATTAAAAACACCTTTTATATCTTCTGATTCTTGTTCTAAGTTCATCCAACATGAACAGAGGGTCTTGAAATTGTCTTTACAAGGTTGGCGGACACTTATAGTGTCCAAATTTCACGTCTATAGTACAAAAAGAATTTCTAATAATATCAATTTGGATCTGAATTTGTATGAGAGTTAGCCTCCCGGTGGTCCGATTCGGCTGATTCCGACAAATGTATAGAAAACTTCGTGCGAAATTTCAGCTCACTCGCTGAAAAACTGAGGGACAAGTTGGCATACATAAAGACAGACAAACTATTCACTGCGTGAAGTGTAAAAGAAAATGTTTGTAATACACAAAAATTAAAGTGAATAATAAGAAGAACCTAACCTAACATTTATTTTTAACCTAACCTACGAGTATCAAATAAATCTTAATTATATTAAATAAAAAAATAATAATAATAATGGATTATTATAAATCTTTGATGTCCAATTAATTAAGCTTTTTTTGTTGGTTGTTATCATTTTTATACTGTCCAACAAAATTAGCATTAAAAGCATCATCATCCTCAACATCATCATTAAAAACAACAACAGAATTACATAAATAATAATTAAATCATCTTCAAAAGTATCTTTCTTCTTTATAAAAAATATTCATGCCATTTACTTTAAAAAGAAAAAACCTTAAAAAAAGTTAAGCAATTAATTTATAATGAAGCAACAAAACTGAAGCAAAAACACGCAAAAGAAAAACTAAGAAAAATTTACATTTAATTACGATTCATTATAATTTTTGAAATTAAATTATAAGAAATTTTTGTTATTACCCAAAAGAAAGAAAACAAAAAGCACAAAATAAAAAAAAAAAAATTTAACATCTTTAAAAATAAAATCATCATAAGTAAAGTTTACTCAATGAATATAAGAAAAGGCTATTCTAGACTTCTTAATATTAAAATTGCAGTATAATCTACATAAATATCATACAAACAACAAAACTCCATTTGAATTCAATTTGCTTTTTATGAGTGTCTTATTTCCAACAAACATTGAGAAACTAAAGTACATGGCATGGCAAAAGTCTACACAAATTTAAAATTAAATAAGTATATATTTTCCAATATTAAAGTAAATGAATTTCATTAGAATTAGAATTCCACCAGTAACTTTGACTTTAAGTTTAACAAAAAGACTTAAGTTGGTAGTGGTTGTCAAGGCTAATGCAAAGCTGCCAATCATTGACTAAAAGTCGGAAATAAAATCAGAAAAAAATGGCAATGAAAGACATTGAAGTAGAACGAAATTATACAACAACAAAAAAATATTAGTTTGAGTCCAATCCTAAATCTGAAAGAAAACTGCAAACGATCAAAAAACCAAAAGCAAAGTAGAAAAAAATATTATTATTAAAAAACTTTCTCTTTCGTGCTTTGACATTTTCATTTTTGTTAACAACACAACAAAACACAACGAAACTGAATGGGGGCAATCACAAATGTTAACAAGAAGAAAAAAAATAAATGAAGAGAAAGCAAAAAAAAAAATAATAATAATAATAATAAATATATTAAATAACTTCAGGAAGACATTAGTTACAGCTGACAGACGAAATGCGAAGTATAACAAAACGGAACAGAACAGAACTCAACAGTATTGATGAGATACAATGTTATGAAACATAAATGAACAACAACAATAACAGAAAATAACATGATTTTTCATGTTTCATGCATAAAACAAAGCAAAACTACGAAAAAAAAAAACAAACAAAACCAAGGAAATCAAAAGCCAACGAGAACAACCGGAAGTCACACAGCCGCTATAAATGATTTCCGATGAACCAAATCAAGCCAAGTCATAGTAGACCATCATACTATGGCGGTCTGCTATATGCCATATTAGTAATTTTCAGTTGTTGTTGCTTACTTTCTGCACATATCCCGTTGTGTGTTTGAAACATGCAATTCACAACTCAACTGAACTAAACTAAACTAAACTAAACTAAACGAAATATTTTTTTGCACTTGAGTGCGTTGTCCTGTTGAAGGATAATAAAACCACCAACAACAACAATAACAACCACTGACTGTTAGGACATGATTTTTGCATTAAAAAACCCTTGCATATGCTATCCGCTCTAGTTCTATTTTGCTGTTTTTCTTTCATTCATTGTTATTATTTCTACTATTTTTCAAATAAATTTTTTTTAACATTTCCAACAAATAAAAGTCCTTCATGCTGCGTGGGCAGGCAGCTGTTTTAAGTAACCATAATGAACCCAACTAAATAAACTGGGCCCCAAAAGAAAATACTTTATGGTTTTCATTAAATGCAAACTTTTGTGTTTTTTTAGGCAACATAACATCGTCTGTGGCTAATCATAGAATTTGGCTTTAATTAATATTTACTATATATGGATGATGTTAACCAACTGTCTGCGGTAAACAAGTTTAAGGATAAAGGCTACAACAGTAGTTCTTGACTTCATCATCCTTTCTTTTTGTTTTGTTGGTCAGTCAGCACTTAATAAGAATATATTCTTTTTGTCACTCAGTCTTACAATGAAAGAAATAAACTGAGGAAAATTGGTAAATAAATTTATTTTAAATTGTTTACTTAATACAAGTTAAAGCTAATAAAAGAAGCATGTAAAGTAAGCATTTCTTGTCTGTTTTTGTCTTCTTCAGGTCACAAGTGAAGAAAAGTAAATATTATTTAAGTGTAAACACAATAAAAAAGTAAGAATAAGAAACTTCACAGTTTTATCGACATTTTTATGCCTTCCAGGAAAATGGAACACTTATTTTTTTAATTTTTTCAAAATTTGCTCCGTTTCTTTTTTTAAAGATTTCTAAGAAAGTCAGGCCTTATTAAAACAAATCTAGACAACATTTAAGATTTTCATCTAAAATTTGCACTTCAATCAATCAAACAAACTCAGTTTGAACTAACAATCACAATGAAACTGTCATTATCAATGGGCAAGAAATATCCATTAGTATCTAAAATTTTAGTTTCTTATCATTGAAATAAACTCATTCCTTATAACGTATTTACCATTCTAAGGACTCTTAACTATTATCCATCAATAATAAATGTAAATCTAAATATGCAAAACAAATGAAATGTTAAAATTCTTGTGAACAAAATCTATTCAAATAATGTCAGCAGGATAAAAACAGGCAACTTGTTATGACAGAAAAATAGGAAAATATCTTACAATCATAAAAATTTCTATGACACATAGATAAATATTCAGTATATCGGACATAAGCCAGATATCTCTTTCAACCAAATTCCAACCCAATTGTACATATTTCTCGGTGTGCCAGAAATCTCTTTTGACGGTTTTGTAAAATCTCAATTTTTTAGAACCGATTTTGTGTAATTACCAAGGACTGCAGCTTATAGTTTTTCTTTTTTAGTATAAATTTACATTTTTACCCAAATCTCTTTAGCAAAATCAACCAAACAAGGAAAAATAACCAATTCTGGATATGCCAATCTACTCGCATTTAAATTTTGACATTTTCGAAGATTAAAATCTATTTTTAATTTTAATCAATTGATATGTTAAAATAAACTATAAATAGCAATAATAGATCTGTGGTGTTTTAAATGTATTTTAAAAATGCTCAGAAAATTATTGTCATGTCTACATTTTATGGACGTTTTACACGATTTTTGTTTGTTAAGAAGAGAAGTTTTGTCTTTTCGTTTGATTTTTACATAGTGAGTGATTCAAAATGGAGTGAGGAGTTTTAAAATAGTTTCTTGGCATCTGTCGCTCAGTGTAAACACTAGCAAGAGACACCAAAGAAGAATCAACGATAAGTGTGGCAATAGAATTGTATTGTGTAAGGCAGCCCTAAAACAAATACTTGACATTTAAATGTTCATTCCAACATCAAAGTTCGAAAAATGAAATCTACCAAACTGGGTAGCAATTGATAACAACCGACCCACATAACCGTATGGCAATATTTTAAGTTATTGCTGAATAACTTTATTGTATGAATTCTGTAGTTCTTCACTTGTTACAAACTGTTTACTAAATAAAATATAACAAACACTTGAATGACTACTTAAAGTTTGTGAAAAATAACACTTACAAATACTTTTATATACTCGTATGTAAACTAAGTAAAATATTTTGGTATTCTTGACTCCTTCTATCTTGTAAAATATTATATTTAAATTAGTTTACTTTACGACATTCACAAAAGAATTCAAACAGAGAAGAAAGGCTTTTATTGCTTGACTTTATTTCGATTTAAAATACAAACAAAAATTACTTTTTAAATGAAGAAAATCACAGTCACAGGTAAAAGAAAATGTTCTTACGAAACACACAACCTTATCTATCTGTGTTTGTGTGTGTGTATTTGTACATGAAGACAAGCTCATTAAATGAATGAAAAACATAAAAGTTAAGCTAAGCTGAGTAAAAGAGAAATGTCATGTAAGTAAACGAACTTACGGAGACAGAGATAGAGAGAGAGAGAGAGAGAGAGAGTGTGTGTGTGAGAAAGAGAAAGTAAGAGAATTTCAATTTAAGGAAGCTACTCAACAAGCACCACAATTTAATATGAATATGAGGAAAAAATTTAACATTTTCATTTATGTTATTTTCTTGCACAAAAGCAAAGATAAAGAAGCAAGTGAACATACATAACACAGAATGGTTGACTTTAATATTTTCTGTTTAACAAGGCGTATGCGTAATATTATTTTATTTATGCAAGTGTATTGTCAAATGCTGTCATACATGCTCATTTACCAGTCACACACAGATACACACAGACACACAAATACTTGCACATTTAAAGAACATGCGACAAAGTCAGTCATTGTTTGAATGCTTTAAAATTACTCATACGCAACGACACAAAAAACAACAAAGGCCTCAAGTCAAAAAGGAGTGTGTAATTAAAAAACTTTTATAATTTTCCTACTAATACAAAAATAACAAACAAGGAAGAGAAACAGTAAAACATAAACAGAAAGAAAGGTAACAGAAAGACAGATAGACAGAAAGACAGAAAGAAAGACAGGAGTAACGAGACAAACATCATCAACATCAACATCAACATCAAAAACACAACAACTACAACAAGAAAAATAAACGACATTAAATTAAAGCAAATAAGCAAAAGAAAATTAATTTTGTGGCTGTAGAGAAATTGTTGTATGTTGCAGCAACAGGAACTGAATGAAAACTAATAAAGTGAGTGAGTGAATGAAGGGTTGAATCCTGCAATAAGTATGTGGGTTAAGGTAAAGTTGGAATCTGAGTTGGAAGCACATCAGCACTATAAAGTAAATTTTACACTTGAGTTGAGATTTATGCAAATTCTTGTAATTGTTTAATGAGAAATGTCGCGCAACTATGACAAAGAAAGTTAACAAAAGCAAAAACAGAACAACATTAAACTTGGATTTAAATGGAATAGGAAAAACATAAACTTAGAAAGAAAAAAATGTTGCTAATTGTGTTTCATTAAGTTTTTGAAGGCATGAAAATACTACAATAAGAAACCCCAATTATTTACTTTTAAAATTTAACAAACCTAAAATCATAAGAAATTCATTTAAAATTAAACTCTCCCTCCCACTCTCCCTCTCTGTGATAAGGAATATCATTGCAAAGATGGTAGAGACCTAAGACAGAAAGGAGAAAAGGATGGATTCGAAGACATGCATTTAGCTTTTTATGTGTCTGGCAACAATGTTATTTGATACTAAGTAGACATACTTTATGAGTCATTAAAGCAACATACAAAATTACAAAGATACACAATAGCACAGACATGGGTAAATGCTTATACAAAAAATGGGACATACATATGCAGAAAGATAAATAGAAAGATACCTACAACATAGTTACAGTATTAAGATGCTTAGATACAGGAAACCATTTAAAAAATATTTCTGAAGGTACATAAGTTCATGGGCTTATGGCCAACAATATCATATGATGATTATAGAAAAAATATCTTAATGTATAAATTCAAAATTTAATATTAAATTAAATATAAATTCAATAGAATTCAAATGTAATGACTACGGATATTCAAATCTTTCAGAATAAAACTCTACGAAAAATAACTGACGCGCCATGCCATAGTTCATCAAAAATAAGACAATTCACAATAATTTACAGATGTCTTCAGTTTGGGATGAAATCAACAGACAAACTAGTAGATACAAAGATTGGTTGACCTCTCACAAAAATCCACTTGCTTCAGAACTGATTAAACCATAATTGTCAAAGATGTGTGAAGAGCCTTCACCCAGCTTGCATCATCATTTTAACTGATTTCTATTGAATTATATTGAATATACATACACCACTTTCATTGGCTTCCTTTGCTTTTTATATTGAATATTATCAGCCTTTAAAATTGATCAAAGATGACTACAGAAGTAAACGAATATTAAAATGAAAAGCACCATTGGTGGTCGATACAGAGAGACGTAGTATCTACCTCCAACAGATTTGCTTTATTTGAAATGCAATTTCTATCTGATATTTGTGGTATATTGTTTAGTTTCACTTGCATTCGTGTTATGGAATTTCATGAAATACTAATAAAATTTATATAAAATAATAAATTTCTTTTAACAGATGTCATGAAACAATTTATAAAAAAATAAATAGATTCATACTAAAACAAAATCCACCATTTTTATATCTTTTCCATCCATACATACTATTATTGAATTCCATTCAATACGAGTATCTTCTATCAGAACACGAATTTTTTTAATTAAAAAATGAACATGTAACGCATTCAAATATGTTGAAAGCACTAGCGTAAGGATGCCAAACAAGATTCCATTATATTGCATACGTACATCCATTTATAACCTAAGTCGGCAGAGTGCTTTCAATATGAAGGTGAATTTTAACAATATTCTTCATTCGAAATATTGACAAAAGCCATGCGAGGCAAGGCAATCGAAGAAATTACTCAACCCCCACAAACGGAAGTCAACTGGTTTGAAGAACTCAAAATATAACTGAGTGATGCCATTCCATTTGAACATTCCTTTGTTTTCACTTGAATACAAATTTAATAAAACCATTCGGCAGCTTGCAACTTAATTAAAATCCAAAGATATCATAAGCTGAAATTGACTTCTCCTTTCACCCTAAGATTTTCTCTTAAACTTTACATCATCGCCTGTTCATTGATGAATCCTTTAATCTACTGAAAGTAAACTAGGTTCCTTCTATAAGCTTATACTACACTTACACTTAACATACCTACATACATGTATCCATCCTTTACCTTCTGTTTAACTTCTTTGGAGGCTGCTGTCGAATGCAGGCGATGTTCGCTGAACTAAAATTTATTGCATTGATGGCAGCTTGTATCTGAAATTTATGCCTTCTTTCTCCTATCTCTTTTGCTCCTTTTTACTTTCTCTTCCTCTATGTGTAACGGTTATTCATGCATACAAATCCTCAACACCATATTGAGAGAATACACTCTACCAAGTCAAGGTCATCATCATGCTACTGTTGTATACTGTACCGTACTATGAATATTGTGGCATAGAAATTGATGACATTTGAGTGTGGCACGATAACATGGTGGCATATTGGTGTATTCAATTCAATTCATTTCAGTTCTCTTCTCTTCTATATTATTCCATTCTATTCTATTCTATGCTACATAGACTTCTATTTGTTCTCTATAGTTATGTTCTATATTCTGTGGTGACAATATTTGATTACACAATATTGAATTAATTTACCATGTTTGCGGTTTGATTCTATCTACATTCATATACATAACACATACATATGTATGTACATACATATGTCACTAGTGTTCATGTTTATTTATGGCTTTTGTATTGTATTTCATTGCATTGTGATCATAATTAAATATTTACATTTTATTTCAACCCAAAAAGTTCAAGGTTGACTTCATATGATTGTGTACTTAGCCTTAGCAAATGCCCCCAAGACACACAAACACACACCCACACACATACACTGATACACTTTTATGGATTTATTACAATATTTCATTCTATAATATAATTTGCATACAATTGCATTTAAGCCAAATTGCTGTCAATAATATTCAGTAATTCAATTATTTTTATAATATTTTTCAATAAATTTCTCTCGGGTCACAGCTCTTGAGGCTGATTCTACAATACAATATAAATAAGAAGATTGTTGAAAAATATATCTGCAAATCAAATAAGATAAACTTGTAGAAAAATTTACACACACACACACACACACACACACACACACACACACACACACATTTACATAATTGTTTCAAAGTAATTGTCATAGTTTGCCAAAAATGCTTTTACCTTGCATAATTCTTTTTAGTTCAAAAAAATACAAATAAAAAAAAAAAAAAAAAATCATCCACTTGTTTATTGCATGAACAGGTCAAGCATGCATAAAATTCTTAAGAAAGTTGAAAAACTTTCTAAAGAAATTTCATTCTATTGTAGCATCAAGAATAGCATACAGCAAAAGCAAAAGTATCCATCAGCAGCAGCAGCAACAAAATTTCCAAAACTTAAGATGAAAGAGCATTTGATAATCTTTGAATATGATGCTCAAACTGTATTGCTCAAACTGTAAAATAGAAGAACGAGTTCAAGAAGTACTAAGTATAACAAATATAAAAACGAACAAAATACAATTTGTACTACTATTGCAATAAAAAGAATGAGAATGAGGATTTATTTGCAGCACTTAAGTATAAAATGGCGTATATAACTGCAAATGAAATGTCGTAATTTGTCTTAAATGTTTAAGGACTAACAACAAACAATCAACAAGAAAATGAAAAAGAAACACTTGAACTGAAGCAAGCAAACAAGCAGCAAGCGTAAGTACTTCAAGTTAGCCAAAAGCAAAATGCTGCAAATAACATAAAGTTCTCTTTAATACCCTACTTCGTAATTATTTTATGGTATATAGAAATTGATCAACAGTTTGAAATCTATTCAAGTAGAATATTTTCTATGATATCTCAAATAAAAGTTTAATCTTGGATTATTTTGACCGCTTGCAAAAATATTACTTCCCACTATGGCGGGTACCTTGGAAACGAAGAGGCATGTGAAGGATCTACTAACGTCATTATTGGACCAGAAGAATTATGCGGGCTGCCTTGAAGTTCTACAAGAGCTAATCTCAAAAAATGGCTTGTTGACAAATCGCGTTAATAATAAAAATATTAGAGTAGGAAAACTCTTCAAGCCAACAAATTCAAGCTAAAGAACGCAGGAACTACGCATGGACTAACACGGAAAGGCACACGCTTAGTCTCGGGCTTCTTAACTGATCATTGTAGAGTGTTAAAACATTTACACAATATGCGTGTCTGTCATAACGATCGGAGGAAACAGCAGAGCTATGAGAGTCTAATCTGAACCAGACTCCGCTATCTAGGTTTCCAGTACATAGAACCAAATGAAATTGAGTACCACGATCATCTGCACTCCAATCAGATGTTTCATAAGCACCATTTCCAATCGACTGTTCAATTTGAAGGTTGAGATATGTATGTACTAAACATGTGCAATGATTACAATCAAAGCGGCTTTTGAATTATCTACTCTAAAATGCGAACGCGCTTTGCCGTGCTAATTTGAAGGGATTATGACAACGTGTTGTATTTTGCTTATTATATTATGTACTATAATGCTGTGGAGTTAGTTTAAATGGCAAAAAGATGGACTTCTACAAAAGATGGAATCTTAATTCAATTAGTCACTCTATTGGCCTTCAACCAAAGAAAATGTAAAATTTTATTCAATTTTGTTCGCTACTCTTTATTTAATAATCTTAAAGGAAGGCATACAACTTTCACTATAACCAACATAATCTTAATTTTGAACGCATTTTCAAACTTTTTGTTTTGTTTCAGAAATCATCTCATACATTTTGCCTGAATGCCGCCTTTTTTAAGTTTATTCTTTACTTAATTTCTTCATCATTCATATAATCTTCATTCTAAATCTTATTTTATTTTATTTTATTTTATTTTATTTTATTTTATTTTATTTTATTTTATTTTCATTGTTGCTGCTGACACCTCTTGATGGACAAGTTTCAAATGCTTCACATGCCTTTTCATGTACCATTTTCTCATTCTTCTCTCTCTACACTTTTTACAATTTTTCTTAATTATCAAATTTTTTTAACTATTTTAATTGAAATATGTTACTTCTTTTCGCAAACTTGACCAATGTATTAAATGTCCTACAAAATAATGAACAATAAAAGAAAATAAATAAGTGAACTCAACTTTTTTATTAATTGTCTATTAAATATAAAAGTTATGTGTACTGTACTTAACAACCCCCCCCCCCCCCTACATATTGTATTTAAAGTTCTTCTTCACTAAGTGGTGACCTAAATAGTAGTATACTTTCTATTGTCATTACTTTAACTTTATGGAGACTAACAACATATTCTTTTGTTCTGCTCTATTGTTGCCTTTTGTTTCTGATTACAAATCATAAAAATACATTTTTTTTTTTTGGGGCCAAAAAAAGCAATAAAATATTAAGCAATTCATTATTTTATGGCAACAAACATATTTTTTAGTATGGAAATAACTTTGAATTTATTATTGGGTAAATCAATGCGACGACGACGACGACTGAGCCAATGAATGACCAAACACAAAAATTCTATGGACAAAAAGGGAATTTATTGCATATTTATTACTTTTTATTGTTCAATTGGTCAATTTGTGTTCGAATTGTGTCTATTTATTAGTGAAATATGTTGAAATTCTACAACAACAAGAGTAGGAAAGTTAGTAGGAAAGTCAAGTGGTGTGGTTCGTATATATCTCATATATTATATATAAACTGGCATTTTTGTTTTGAACTAGAATACTTTCAGAGGTTGTTTTTATTACCCAAAAAAACCCACAAAGAAATTTAACTTTATTTTCCCCTTCGATTTCTTTCCAAATAATGAGGAAATTCTTCAGAGGCTTATGCTGTGGCATGAAGTGTTATGCCACAATGTGTGTGGCATGTGCTAAATTAACATGTTAACATGCATATAAAAATAAATGAAATATTTTAATACAATAAGATGCTATTCTGGTGTAGCAAGAAAGGCTACAACCCACAAAAGCTGCCTATGGTATTTTTTTTTTTTTTCTTATATATTGTCAAGAATGACAACGTTGCTTTTATGTATTGTATTTGGGGAGTCATAAAAGTACAAAACAACGGTTTTTTTTTTTTTTATAATCGAATTATACGAAGAATTGACACACTGAAATTGTCATATTGAATAATGCATACCCCTGCTCATCTCACTTCGATTGGCCCAGAATAAGTATATTCAAATATACATTTGGTATGTAAATCTTTCTTCAATTTGGAATTTGACTTCCGGTGGATGTTAACAATTTTACAATTTTATATAATACGTAATCATTGTTTTATGCTATTCTACTTGTTTGGTTTACCATTTTCCATCGTTCCTTCGAGGCTTTCAATTCGCAACGTTGGTTCTTCATCTCTGTCTTCAAACTTTTGAGTCATAAAGATTCCTACGTTTTCAGTATTTATGTTGGTTATTAAATGGATTTTCTGAACTAAAGCTGAAGGATTCCAATTGGATTTGCGTGCAGCGAACGTCTGACAGATTTACGCGTTTTTGTAGGTTAATGGTTATGTGCGATGTCCTTACTTACCAAGGCAGAAACTCATACTCACACACACGTGCATACATATGTATGTATGTATGTATGTATGTATGTATGTACGAGTATGTATCTGCAACTCTTAACTAAAAAGTAACGTCATAAATGTTTATGCGAGTTTTGTATGATTATTACTTGCCATTTCTATCTCGATTTCACTTTGCCTCTCACTTGTTTTCTTCTAAGTATCATGCTTCATTTGCTTTCTTTGCTCTCTTCATTACCTTTTTTATACCTTTCTCCAAGCTGAGTCTGTGTATGTATGTATGTATGTATGTATGTATCTTTTGTAAAAGGAAATGTGTTGCATTTAAATGTATTTCCTTTTTTAAAGCATATAATTCGTACCATATTCTTTCTTGTGTCCCCTTTCCCTTTTTACAATATATTTTGTAGAATAATAATAATAATAACGAAATAGCCAATGCCATAATGTATTTGGGATCTTAATTTGTATGGAAAATGCTTTACCTTCCTACATTCCGCTATTCATTCATTTATTCATTCACTTTCACTTTTCCTTACTTTCAACTGAACTTTTCTTTTTTGATTTCTTTCTTATTGCCTGAAAAACAGAAATGTTTTAAAGGTTCCTTCAGAGGTTCTCTACTATGATTTTTTAATGTTATTACTGCTTTTAGTTAAATTGCCACTCTTTCGAAAACATATTAAATTATGTTTCACTTAAAGAGATAGAAAGAAAAAAGGTGAAAAAATTGTTTTTTAATAAAGGCTAAGTAAGGATGGTTAAAAACTTTTGTTGAAATTTGTTCCTTTTTTTATAGAAGTAAGTATATGAAGCAACAAATAAATTCACCATCTTCGTCTCTGGGTCAGTTTAATATTCTTAAAATTTTCATTCAATTAAAAAATCAATCAAAAGCAAGCAAAATGCCTGCCTTTAATGCAAATACTTCATTAATCTCAATATTTAAGATGGATTAAATGGGAGATACAATTCAATAATAAAAATGCTGATTATGTGAAGCTAAATGAAGAAGAATCACCCACACAATATCTGCTTGCCTTGCATTTAAATTAAGGATTAAACCATATTGCCATACTGGTAGACAATAATCCTCATCATCGGCATTTATTTCATTAAAATGTCATATAATGATGTTTTAATGAGAATGTGTTGCTTTTGTGTGTACTATATTTTAATAATGATTGCAAATATTGCACAATTGATATTAATTAATTGGCAAAATAAGGGTAAGGGAAAACAAGATAGAACAATGATTTTAGTTCACCAAAGCTTATAAATCCTCTACATCTTAACATTTTTTTATATACATAATTTATATTGAGTTATTAATTGACATTTCAAATTGATTTGAAACAAATTTCGTATGCGACATTTCTCTTTATACAACTCTAATTTTAACACACAATCTGTGTATGTAAACAATACCTGCCGAAAACTAAGAGAATACTAGGCATAGAGACAAACAGCCAGATGAGGCTTAATCGAATTTCCTCGTCATGCCATTTCCATATACGAGTACATATATGTCTTCCATATGCTTTATGAAATCTCTGAGCCACAATTCCAAGTGTTACAAACATCAAGGCAAAGTGTGAATATTTGTTCACACTACATACTGTGAAAGGTATGAGAAATACTAAAATCAACAATCGAATGGATTTCTCTTAGTTTTGCATTTTAATTTCAATATTATCATACAGCAATAAATGAGTACAAGGGATCAATGAATTAGATATAAGAAGGAAAGGATGAGAAATCGATTTCAATTAAGTGATGAATGTATTTCTTAATCCTTCCTTCAAGCTTGTGTATTTTGGAATTATATACAACTAGCAACCCGCCCCAGCTTAGCACGGGTAGCAGATCATTATTTTTTTTGTGTCGTATCAGCATTTTGCGTCCGGTGAAGCAAACAACAAAAGTAGAAAACAGTCGCATAGACTTTCAAAAACTGAACACTTGCTGGTGCTTTGACCGAAAACAACAGCAAAGCAAAATTAAAAATTATAAAACAACGACTGCTGATGCTGCAATTATTTCCTTAGTGATCATTTTTTGCTGTTGCTTCAAAGAACATCATATACAGAATGAAGAGAACGAAGAGCGCAATACTCTTGTATGTACTCAGAGAGAAAAACAAAATTCAAGAAGAAGCACAGCATACAAACGTACGATCATTTCTGTGCTTGGCTTTGTGATAATTTTTAAAAAGTTAACAATAAAAAAGTATTTGTGCCTTTAAAAAATGAAAAAAAAAAAAAAATTCCAACTCCTTTTATTAGCCAATTTCAGCAAAACCTATATCAAACATACACCTAAACCTTCCTCATGAATCACTCCGTCCATTGGTGAAAATCGTATGAAAATCGGTTACGTAGTTTTTAACATAATCGCGTTCAGACAGACAGACTAATGCGGTTGGTGAAATTTTTTTTTTATAATATGTAAGGATTAGGATTAATTTGAAATTGTTTTCTTATAAATAAATAGTTCAATGATATTGTACTTTGTTTCCTAATTTGAAATCAAAATAACCAATAACTGAATTTTTGATTATGATAGCGAAAAAGCAATGAAAAACAAGTAACTGTTCTGGTCGAGAAAAAACTGCTGTTAATAGAGTGACTTCATCAAATATCCATAAGATTTAGGTAAGCTTTCTATATATGAACCTCTATAATTTTAAATCAAATCTTAGTTATCTTATTAAACAAAAACTGAAATCTGACATTTCACAAACTCTAAAGTATTATTGAATTATACAATCATAAAATAATCTATGCTATTTTTTTCAAGAAAACAAGTGACATGAATATACCTTTCGATAAATTTTATGAAAAATCATACGAATATGCAAAAAGCTGGGAAGTTACATACTTGAAGGTAATATAAACTATTGTATTATATCATTTAATTTTTTATACATTTTGCCATTAAGACTTAAAAAATCTCATAAAGAAACATCTAATCCATATTCTCAATGATATGTTGGGCAATTCTTGATTCTTGTTGTGCCTACATATCTTTCTCTGCGGGAACTTCTCATGTCACTGTTTATAAGGTATTTGAAAGCAAATGTTCTTCCATTCAATCAATGTTATAAGAAACGAATTAAATGAAATTTTGTCCAATCTTCGACAAAGGGAACACATTTTGTTTCTGGTCCATCAATCGGGCTATTCAACACACTCTGTTTAAGGCACTTCTGTGCGATTGACTCAATTAATTTCTGTAGCTAATCTTTCCCTCTTTTGATATATGTATGCAGTAATAAAGCAACATTTATCGAATGGGTTCTTTAAAGAATTTCAATACCGTTCTAAAGTTTTCTTTTGTAAATTTCCATACACATCAATAACAAAACGATCGCAAACAACTCTTCTACTCTCCAACTCTCCTCCTATAAAATGAAAACCCCCATAATATCTTCTATGGAAATACTCTAGATCAAATCAATTTAGCCACCATATAATGGATTCAACATATTTATCCAACCAAGTAACTTATCATGTTAACATTACAACTCATCTTTGGATGCTAAAATCATTTCATTGGGAAGCAAAATTATAGTGTTAGTGTTAGTATTAGAGTTTTAAAATGTTAAGAGTAAAAATGATAGTAAAAGTAGTAGACTAACCACATCCGAAGATACTATTTTTATCATTCCTTTATACGTACATATGATGATTACTGTTTAATTTAACATTTCTTTTTTTCTTTTTCCGACGAAAACTTTTAGGAAAAATGTGAAAAATTAGGCATAGAAGATTTCTACACACGCTATAGACGTCGACTTAGATCTACCAATATATCATTACTTATGTGTGGCGATTCAATTATTGTTTTAAGTCACATTTTATTGCTACTATTCACAGTTGAAGTAAGTATTATATTAATAAAATATAAAATTTGTAATGTTTTTAATTTGTGAAATTCTCTTATTGTAGCATATAAGATTTATTCGTATCGATATATTCTATTTATTTCTTTCATTGATGTTGGTACTTTTTTTACTGACAGTGAATTTCAGTGATGACTTTGCAAAATATCCCTCTTTTTTGATAACCGCTAATGTAGTAGTTGTTCTTATCATAGTTTCAAGAGGTACATTTTTCCCATTATTAATTAATCTCCTACTATGTAAAATACCATTCTTCTATATTATACTATATGTATTTTTGTGCATTTATTTGTAGATATTGTAATCATGTCATATCACAAAAATGCCGAAGGTGCAAAACTATCAGCACATTATTCACAAATCGCCGTAGTTGCAGTATATTATTTTCTTCCATTTAATAGTTACATTAGGCAATTTATATTCGCACAATCAATATATTTCATATATACTATACAACGGAAAATATTTCATTATCACGAACATAAAAGAACGGATATTGAACTTGCAGATTTTATAGATTCTTTCCATTTATGTTCACATATAATGGGTATGTTTTATTTGGCCTGTTATGAATATATTATAAGGATCTCATTATTAAATCGCTATTATTTGGTGGAAGAAACAATTCTATTAAAAAATGTAATGCAACGAGAAGTATGTACTAGAATTAGAATGTCTATTTGTTTAAAGATAAATCATATTTTGATTGTTATTTGTTTACAGAATGCAATGATCCGAACTATACTGCCAAGTGAAATTACACGTAGCATGCAAGAGGATATGAGAAGGCGAATCAAAGAAAATAGCAATAAATATGAAACATCACTAGATTTTACTCGGTACCGATCACTCCTACACATACATGTATTTAGTTCATCTAATTTATAAATTTTATTCATAACAGTACCCTATTCATTGAAACCCATAACGAAGTATCTATTCTATTTGCGGATTTAGTAAATTTTACTCATTTGACAACAACTGTTTCTGTTAAGACACTGGTAGAAATTCTGCATAAACTTTTTGTCCAGTTTGATATTGCCGCTGAGGTACTCATACTTAGATATAATCTAAGAAATAAGTCATACTCTTTTTTTTTCTCTATTTTATTTGATTTTCATCATTACAGAGTTTTAATGTAATGCGGATCAAATTTCTAGGCGATTGCTATATCTGTGTAGCAGGTATACCTGAATATATACCAGTTCATGCGAAATGTTGTGTGGATTTAGGATTGGAAATGATTAATATTGTTCGTTTTGTGCGGTAATTCATGCTAATGTGATTGACCAGTGATCAATATATTTCTTTCATATCTTCTTGTATCGAACAGAGTAAATTTCCAACTTAATTTTGATATCCGCATTGGTGTACATTCAGGTGCTGTTTTTTCTGGTGTAATTGGTAATGCTAAATGGCATTATGATATATGGTCAAAAGACGTTGATATTGCGAATCGTTTGGAGCATTATGGGATTCCAGCTCATGTGCACGTAAGCAAAGACACCTTAAATTTGTTAGAAAATTCTTATATTTATGAGGATGGTACACAATCGGCACGTGAGGATGAAATACTAAAAAGATATAATATGGCTACCTATATAATAATAAAAAGCAAGGTATTTTACTTATGCAAATACATTTTGTCCACTGAAATCTGCATTAATATTATCTAAGAATGATTTTTTTTTTTCTTTTTTTTTTTTGCATGTTCAGGATGAAGAAGATGCTGATTCTATTAAGGAACGTACCAAATCACTGTCATCAGTATCAATGTTAACAAATTCTACGCGAAAATCATATTCGGATTTCCATTTCACAAGAAGTTATATACGCAGAATGTCGTTATCTAAAATGGAAGAAGAAGTTGAGAAAATGCCAATTGGACGAATGCAGTAAGTTCAGAAAGAATACAATACATACAATAAATTCATTAAACTTGACCACATTTACTTATTTTTTGTTTCGATGCAAGAATGGCTCGAATATTCGATTTCTCTATCAAACCCGAGGGTAAAGTTGAGGACGTAGAATTTCAAGCTCATTTAACATATTTCTGGCTAATGTTTCATAGACGCTCAGATGAATGGAAATATATGAATGAACCGGACGATATGTTGAAATATTCTGTAGTTATAGCTCTTTTTTTGAGCATGGCAATTTCTCTGCATGCACGAAGATATATAAAGTTAGTATAATTGATTCCTTATCATTATGTTTGTTAAATATAATAGGAGATAAGAGAAATTCTATGTAGTAAATAGTAGAGAAATAATCTCATATTCTTATCCATCATCCATTCGTCCACCAGTCCAATTCTATACAAAAATGCTTTTTAACTGACTTCAAAATAAGTAAGGTTATCTGTTTGACCCATATATATGAATGTTTGTATGTATGCATCTTCGCGAAAAAACTCAAAAACTTATTACACGATTTGGATGTGGTTTTCTCTATTCGACTGCATATTTTTCTGAAAAAGTTTTAATCTAAAATTCATAGCTATAAAAACTAAAACATATTAGTATCTCAGTGAAAAGTCGTTTCATTTTTCTTAAAAAAGTTATTCATTCTAAAGCAGTTTTCTTACTCTTATATCCGATGACGAAATGAGACACGTGGAATCGAATCGAATCGAAAATACACTTTCTTACGATATTTATTATAAGTTACAATATTGATATTTTGCAATATTATTATAAGATATATACAAGATGTTGCTATAAATTAACAAAAATTGTTCATGAAAAGACAATGATCAGCACTGTTTCAAGCATTCGTCTATTATGTCTTAATCACTACATATTATAAGTCCCCCAGTGTTGCGGTTGTCTGTCTGTGTGTGATGAACTTTAAAACTACCGAACAGATATTCATATTGCAAAAATTCAAATAACCTCAAAGGAACAGCTGAAAATTCTAATGAAATTGAAATAGTGCATTGTGCAAGTGCGATTCATAAGAAGCTTAAAAAAATATATATTAAAATCTGTTAAGTTGTCTTTGTCAAACGTATTATCAGATCAACCAATCAGTATCCACAAACATTTTGGATAGGATAGGATAGACAGGACAACTTCTGCCCCGGGTACCTACTATTTTAATATTATCAATATTTACATATAACAAGTGTTTGTATGAGCATAACATAAAAGCCGATTGTAGTATTCAAAATCGAATTACTTAAAGATAACAAGCTTTATTGTAAGTAACATAGTACAGCGTTTATTTCATCACTATCAACCAACAGAATCGAAAATTTTACATATAAAGCTTGGTTACATAAGTATCTTAAAAATCAATCAAGTAATCTTTGTCAAACATATATTTATTTTTAATTTGTGAGTCATCAACAAAACAAAATGAAAATCGTTATTTCTATCATTCCCGTGCAAAACAGATTTTAATTAAATTTTACTAGGGAGTAGTAAAGCACGTCGGGACAGCTAGTTATTATTATTAAAGGTCAATTGATCAAAACAACATTACGGACAACTGTCACATGTAAGGTTTTAAAAATTAAAATCATTGTAAAATCAACATCAATTCTATATAAATATGTACTTTAGTGATCTTTTTTACAAGAAACTTGATTATTCAAATTAATTATACCAAACTCTTCTAAGTGTATTCTTAGTATAAAGAAACATTTTGATTTTAGATTTTGTATAGAAACCATAATATTTTGTTTTAAATTATATTTTATTCATATTCATCTGTTCTGTTCTTTTCTTTTCTTTTCATTTCATCTTATTTCATTTTATAAACCGAAACAATGAAATTTGGTAGTTTTAAAACAAATTATCCATATTACATTGCTACTTGCCTTTTATTGTTGGTTCTTTCTATAATTGTAACATATAAGAAATTGTGGCTTATTTTTCTATCAAAATCGCATTGGGATGAACCATCAAGAGGAATCAGTTTATATGTCTACGAATTGGGAGATGTAATTAAACAGAATTTTTTTGCAAGAATTATAATATATTTTTCATTGATCTTTATTTTATTCACACTTTGTTGTATTCAAATGGTAAGTTACACAACAACACACAACTATTATATGTAGTACTCTTATAAAAAATGAATTCTTCTATATTTTGAACCTCATTGACAGCTTAATTGCGGCGAAGACGAATTCAATATTGTCCTTGCCGATGCATTATTAATGAACTCTTATGAACCTTTTTGTTTCAAACCAAAGGTAAGACAAATAAGTTTCCGATTTCTTAAATTTGTTGAAGTTAAATTTAATAAAAGATAGGATAGATAAATGCGCAACTACTTTATATATTCCTATATATTTTTTTAAAGGTTTTCACAAACGCTTTATCAATGGTTTTATTATTTTGCTATTCCTTTCGAATGCTGCCATTGATGTTAATTGTTGGTGTAAGTGGAATTGTATTCACTGGGTTTCTTATAGTTGCTTTGTTCCAATATGGGGTTATCTTTGAATATACAACAACTTCAAACTTGGGATTTCGATCAGAGTACTCAGCATGTTTTTTCCTACTATGTTTATTAATACTTTTGTTTCTAAGAGAGCGAAAGAATATCTATATGGCAAAAGTTGATTTTATGTAAGTGAGAGAAAATATTTGAAAATGTAAATGGTATTTACATATTTACAATATTTTCTTTATAATTTATAGGTCAAGGAAAAGAATGTTGCATAAACATACTCAAATAAATATGGCTACTCAATCTATAAACATAATATTGAACAATATGCTGCCACCTCATGTGGCAAAGAAATATTTTGGAAAAAAAGGTCCTGAGCTGTTCTTCGAAGAGTTTCAAAAAATTGCAACAATGTTTGCTTCGATAAAGAATTATGATCCAGAAAAAACTGGTATTCGTATTCTTAATGAAATCATTTGCTACTTTGATGATTTAGTAAATAAATAAATAGTCATAAATAATTTTACCAAATTTTTTACGTTAAATTTTCTATTGTAGCTTCTTAAATACAATGGAACAGTTGAGAAAATTAAAGTTGCAAGTTGGACTTACATGGCTTGTTGTGGATTAGATATGTCGGACGAAAGATTTTCTAGTTATTCCTTAGATCGCCAACATGACAGTAAAGGTAAATTAATTTAAATTAAATTAAATTCAATTTAAAAAAATATATTACAAGGAATTTGTTTGAATTGAAAATTTTAGTGTCAATGCAATTAAGCAGTACGCAATTTAGCAGTGCGCGATTTAGCAGTACTGAATCCAAAGGCAGCTTTTTATCAAGAAAAACTAGTAATTATATTCAAGAGGACGATGTGGTTGTTTTGATTATGACAGAATTCGCTTTGGATTTGTTAAATATTATGTCAATGATATCTAAAATTGATATATTCAAGAATTCTCAATTAGATACGAAGGGGGAAGGAACTTTGCAAATTGGTATAGAAAAAATTTGAAAATTGAAATCAAATTTAAAAATTCATATTCAATCATATTAGGCATTTCACATGGACCTATTATGGCCGGCGTTGTTGGTCGATTAAAACCTCATTATGATATTTGGGGTAATTCTGTTAATATGGCCTCACGCATGGACAGTACCGGAGAAGGAGGGAAAATACAAGTCACCGCGAACACGGCAAATATCCTGCAAGGCTATGATATTCAATGCGATTATCGTGGTGAAACTTATGTAAAGGGAGTTGGTAACATACCCACTTACTTTGTGGCCACTGATGAGAAATTTGATTTTCTTAGCATTGCGAAAATCGAATATGCACATCGTGAATTCCGAAGACCGGAACAAGTAAAGAGAGCATTAGACAATAGACCCCGAAATGTCGTATATAGAGTGGAATCAAGCTCTTCTGAAACAGATTGGGAAAGTGATGAAAGTAAACAATAACAAAATTGTATTAAGTGAAATAAAAGAAATTTGTAAATTCTCGAAAATCAATAAAAAAAAAAGAAATACTGCAACAGCAAAACAATAAAAAATGCAAAACCACAGTGAAAATAAAAAAAAAAAATGCGAAAGATAATTTGAATCAAATTTTAGCTGAAACTAAAAGCATAGCTTTTCTTTTGCAAGGACTTCATTAATACTCCTCATTACGCTAATCATTCCTATGAATACTTGATTCTTTGCAATTGATTAAAAACTTCTAAAAGAAAAAAATCATTCACACATTTTTGATTTTGATGAATCTAATTGCACCTAAAGCTAAGCACATCTACATTCTTAACATACCCGGTCAATTAATTACGCAATCAAGCACATGACAGCAACAACAACAGAAGTTCCAATTGATCAAGAAGTTTAACTTTTAGAGTATCTCTTCAGGCAATTTCTTAATTGTTAGGCAGCTTTTAATTAAGGTGCTTACAAAGAAAGACGCACTTAAAAGTTTTTAGTATTTCTACTAATTGTGTTGCATGTTAAATAACAAATTCGTATAGCATTTTTACAGGAGGTTAAAATGGGTTTATTGAAAGAAACTTCACTTCACTTTTTGTTTTTTATTGTTAAACGATACTATGTATGTCTGAAATAAATGGTTATTGGTATTTGTTTTTATAGAATTGAAGTTAAATGTAAAATTTTAATTTCAATTGATGCTTTACAAATACAATATAATTTTTAGCATGGCAACGAGAACTAACTATTACAGTGGATAAAGTAAACCATAGTTGGATATTCATAGTATTATTCTACATTCTTTTATCTAAACCTTCTTTATCCATTCTATCTATGTAATTACTATACAATATACGAGTATTTGAGGTTATAAAATAAAAATATTTTACTTAAAGCACTAAACTTGACTATTCATAAAAGCTTTAGAAAAAATATAATAAAAAGAAAAATAAATATAGGTGAATATAAAAAAAAAAGACTCAGATGAATGCAAAAAAAAAAAAAAAAAAAAAAAACTGGATCAATGTTAACAAAGACAACAAACTATGTACTGGACTCTTACCATGTTTTATGAGCCTCGTTTATTTATGTATGTCCTCATTTTTTTTTTTTTTTTTCAACATCAATAACAACGGCACTACTTTTGTATGTCAAATATTCTTATCATATATTTTTATTTTATTTTTGTTTACAATTTTTAGCATATAAAAGTATATACACATATAGTAAATACATGTATAGTATTTCAAAATTTACAAATGCTTTGTTTTGAACAAAAAAAAATTGAACAAACAATTTAAATTTCATTTAGTCCTCCTCTCTAGTTCGACTTCATAATCATTGCTGCTTTAAGATAGCTTTTATATTGTGGATTATTAGAGAAATATAAAACAAGATGTAAATTTCAGAAAAATTGCAATCAGATCAGGTTGTATTCCTTATTATAATTGCTTGAACCAGCCACATCACAAGCTAAAAATGTCTTACAAATCTTATCAATATTTCGGTTCTAAAAATAAGTTCAGGGCTAAATCTCTTTGATGAAATGGCTGAGTTAAAGTTTCTTATTGTTTTAATCTCTCTTCCCAATGTTATAACAAAAGATGCATTGCTGCAACTTTATATCAATTTAGAAACTTGCTAACAAACAATTGTCAGAACAACTCAGACGAAGTTCATTCAAAGAGAACGAAATAAATATTCGTTCTGTTCACCCTTTGTCAATATTTCCTTATTAATTTCTACAATATTATAATATTATTAGAAAATTATTTCTCTCATCATTTTAAACTCATGATTGGCTACTTAAACACATATAAGTATATATTTCATCTTTGATAGCCTCAAAACTCATAAGTTTTAAAAGATCTTTGAATGCACATAGATTTTAAATTTTATATCAAGCATGTAAGCCAACTTTTACTTTGACTTAACTTTTGTTTGAGCTTTGAGTTGCAACCATTCATTCATTCAGTTAAGCTTCTTAGCAAAGTGAAAACTTCTTCCTTGTACGAGTACCTACATATATGGAATTCTGTTTTCTTATCTGCCTGTGTGTCCTGCCTGTGTTTCTCCCTCTATTCTAATCCATTAAAATTTGAGAATGAATGAAAATTTCCTAATAAATGAAGCGAAAATGTTTAATAAATTCAATTTACATTCAACTTTTTGGCAATTTAAAATTTCCTGTAAAAACAACAAAGATCATTAAGCAAACACAATGTTGTACAAAGACTTCGCTATATGTAATGATGACTTCATGAAAAAAAAAAGAAATAGAAATTTAATATAACTTTTTCAAGCTCTTTATTACTTTATCAGGTGTAAATGTATAAAACGTGCAATACTGAAAGAAAAATTTGGTTGCAATTAAAACTTATCTCACGCAAAGTTAATAGCAATTAAGAAAAATGCCAAGGACAAAAGCAATTTACCATTAAATAAAGAAGAGAAAAAATTGTACATAATATAATTAAACTTAATAAAGATGGGGGATGAAGAAAGGATGGTTACATGAAGTTAAGAACAAAAATTTTATGTGACAACACCAAGTTGATACAAAAAAAAAAAAAACAACAAGTTTGTTAAATAAACTTAAACATGTTAAAAACTTTAAACTTGTATCTTTATATCTTTCTTTATACATAGTAAGTAAATAGGTAAATCTCATTTTAAGCAACGATTTTATACAACGACAAATGATGCAACAGTGGCTACTTAAGCGTGGCTTTAAAAGAAATATCAAACAAACTTTCATAGAGAAACATCAACATCAAGTGAGTGCGACAATTAAATGTGCAAAAAAAAAAAAAAACAAAAATGTTTTCCTTACCTAAACAACAACAATACTTACTGGTACCATAAACCGAAAAATAAAATGTAGAAAAAAGACAAAAAATCGTAACTAAAGAATTAGAACTAGCGAACATGCCTTCAGCAAATTTGTCAACAAGCGCGCTTCATTGTCACCGTCATCACATACCTCAAGGGATGCAGCCTCTGCCGTCATCCGGTGCGCCTCTTTTTTTATACCTTTGCAGTTAAACTGCAAAAGTAAAAAAGATTAAAAAAATAAAACAAATACAGTGAAATGAGAAAAAAAAAGAACTAAAGGGGAAAAGTCAAACAACAAAAAGTTCATTCATTCAAATACGCGGAGTTTTTTGTGCACCGAAAACATTATTTGCTTACATACCGCGAGATAGAATAGAAGAAGGAAAGGTATGTCGAAAAGTATAGGCACATTAACACATAGATACTGACACACACACACACACACACACACACACACATACACAAACAGTCAATGCTCATATACTTACAACCAAACCAACACACAATTTAACTCATATCTGCACTCAACCAAGTTCGCGTACAGCATACTTAGGAGTGCGTGGTTGACGCTTTCCGCTAATTTTCCGGCATTTTTAATGTGTGCTCACTTAGGTGCTTTGGCAACTGTCTGTGTCTGCCTCTATATATATTTGTGTGTAAGTATATGCATGTGTATACTGCCTGTCAGCAACGTTAAGTTTTTATTTTTTCATCTCGTATCTTCTTTTTGTTTTTTTTTTTTTTTTTGGTAGACAGAATCACTTGTACAATATTTCACCTGCTCACTGTACCATTATGAGGATGAGTTAGAGCGTCTGAGAGTTTTAGCCTTCTTTAATTTGCCTTTAGAGTTGTTGGCTTCGGATTTAGTCAAGTCATTCTTTTTTAGCATTTCATTTTCACCATGTCTCTTTTTCATATTTTTCTAACCAATTTTCTTTTTTAAATCCCAATTGCGCATAAATTACTTGCATGAAAGCGCTTATCCTTAGATTGTTTCCTTCTTTTTTTTTTGTGTCTTTGTTTTCCGATATATGTAGCTACTTTTTAAAAATTTTTAGACAAATTAAAAAGAAAAAATCAAATTGATAACACAGCTGCACCTTTCCACCATCCCTATTATGTCAACTTGCCTTTAATTTTGGTAAAATTATTTTAAATAAATAAACGATAGACATGTGTAAAAAAAAATAAGAACGATCTACATGAAACCCTCCATAGCCATATTGCACTTTTGGATTAGGTGATTGTGGAGTTGTAAAAAAAAAGAATATTCTAATATTAAAAATATCTGTAAAGAAATCAAATCTTTCTTTTCCTATGAATTCCTCCATCATTCGGTTTAATCTCTTGATTTGGTTACCTGTAGCTTCCTGACATGGAGAAATTATTATACTCATCAAATTTTAGATCAAATCTATTGTATTAGAATTTCAGTTATTCATTAAACTTAAAATCTTAATGTAAGAACAAGAAGTCCACTGATGATTCCCATATATTTACTTATTTAGTTAATCCCAAGAATATTACAATCGATTTTAAATTACGAAATAAATGTTCATTTAGAAATCGTTTAACTGTGTATTTAGCTATATATAGTATACCTACTCTGGAACTGCTCTGTGTTTTACTTCAGAGTAGGCGTCAAAGGCTTCCATCTAAGATTAACCGACCAATTCTCAAAAACATCACAATTTTATGATAAAAACATCATACAAAGAGCGATGTTACCAGTTACTTCTGTTTATGCAGGTTTGCCAACCAAAAAGAAGAAAATGAAAATATTATACGTTGGAAATATAAAATATTTTATAAGTAAAGAATATTACATATAAGAAATGAAAATGGTTTTTTTAGGGATTCTCCGAGTAATTCTGATTATTTATAATTTTTTTTTTCTGACGCATTTCACGACAAAGCCATATTACAGAAATACCCGAACAAATAATACGTGTATCAATTGATCACGTTTCACTCATTCAAGAGAATGAGAACCGTTTTGATGTTGATGGCATACAATTATAACAAGAACAATGTCTACAAAAATCACGCACTAACATCACGTCGGAGGCGTAGGAACGCTAATCATTTACCAATTCACGTTATTAAAAATTTACTTAACAATAAATACAGAAATAATTAAAAGCTTAAATCCAAGTAAGAAATATTGACAAAATTAATAGAAGAAAGCGATCCTTATACCAAGAATTATCTTGTATGGCTTAACTTTTATCCAAATCAGTTAGCTTCTTGTTTTGGCACATCTCACATTGCCGTCTTCAAATCTTTGTAATGAAATGTTTTATGTTAAGTAAAATTAAATCTCTAAATCTCTTCATTGTTGTTCATAGAAACAAAGTCAATAACGAACGAGTTTATTGTTTATAGTTTCTTCAGTTAATCTTTTTCCGATATTCTCTTTGACTACTCAAATTAAATAACCTTAACAATCAATTATAAAAACCAATACTTGATCCAAAGCAGTACATGTCGAATTTCAATTCAAAGTCATTCAATTGTCAGATTATGGACTCTTTAGCAATTACTATTTTTGAGAAAAGAAACTATTCTAAAACTACAATTTTCAGCTCCTAGTATATTCATTTAAAGTATCATCTTCACACACATGCAGTTCATTTAACACACAATATTCTTTTGTTAACAAAAAAAGAAAATAAACATTTTTCAATGTGAATGAGTTTCAATTTACGAACTGAAAACCATAAAAGATGCTCATAAGAATTGAAAGAAAGAAATGCAAAAAAAAAAAATCCAAGTCAAACAAGAAATATGTACTACAAACAGAAAATCGAAAAAGATTCTAATAAGCTTAAAAACCATTATCAAGGATGCTTAAAGGATTTTTGTTCTTTCAACGTCATTTCATTGTTCACTTGACTTTGTTTTTTCACAATATTTCCTAAATTTGGTTATATAATTTTTATTTTTATTATTTTTTTTTTTTTTTTTTTTGTTAAATATTCAGTTGTTGTTTTTTTCGGTGAATTTTTTATACAAAAAAATTAGAAAAAACGAAGGACTGTGAAGTGCGAGAAATGCATTTTATTTTTCTATTTTATGCTTGTTTATATTTCAACATGGTTCTGCTCGATGTTTTTGGTGTTTGCTATACTTGTATGCATACAAGGATAACATCTGCTTTTATGAAGTGCCTCTGCAGCATTTTGGGTTTATCCTGCTGAGACCTAAACGAGTGAATTTTGTTTTGGTGTTGCTGGTACTGATGTTTTTTCATTCTTTTGATCCTTTTGCAAAATAATTCTCGCGAGTGCAATGCACTGTAAATTTGCAATTTCTTTTTCATTTTCTAACATGTTCCTTAGTCCTTGTTCATGTTGTTCATTTTTCTCTCCTCTCACTTTTTTTAGTACTTTTACTTAAATCTATTTGAACTTAGCATTGCTTACCCGACTGACTCACTGATTCACTCACTGACTTGGTTTCTCAGGCGCACTGCAGTCTGCGGTTTAGTAACAAAACCAGACTATGATAATCATGATAAAATGATGATGATGATGATGGTGGTGATGTTGTTGCCTTCCTTGGCTGCTATTCATGCTGCTTTTCACTTGATTGAATTTTGTACACTTCATGCTATTCACTATCACAAACATATGCAAACAATATTATTTTGTTACAATCATTATCCTTGTTGTCACTTGCTTAATGTATGCACACACACACACACACATACACACACTCAAATACTACATCCATGCATATATTCATATATGTTTAAATTACAAAATTTTAATTAAGTTGACTCGACTTGAATTTCAGGTAAGTTATAAACCAATTTACAAGGCAACTCTACCATGACCAATTGGCCATAGAGTTTGTGCTTTTGCTCTCCTTTTATTCTTCATCCTTGATAGTTGTGCGTGTTCGGTTCTGTACGTGTGTACGTGTATTGTGTACATAATTGTATGTGTAATCCATATGTTTGTATAATATGTTCGTCTATGAATAAAGCTTATAACAACATTGTTGTCCTTATTATTACCTGAACTGTTAATTTGACTAAATATTGCTGCTGGCTGGCATACAACTAATGGAGTGTACAGTAAACGCAATATAATTATGTTCACTTAGTTTTCATTATTTACTGAAGAAAACTTAAAACAAATAGAAGAGAAACGGGTGATAGATAGTATTTATGATTCACGATTTTTATGTTATGAGTACATAATCAGTAAATAATTAAACGAATCAATCATCTATCTATGTATCTATTGTATACAAATAAAAATCTAAATGTTCCTTTGTTCATGACCTGTGAACTCGAATAAAAATTTTATCGATTACTCTGAAATTTTGGCAGAACATTGCATTCGACTTTAGTCGTGTTTATGCCTACTTATTTTTTATAAAAATTCACCAGAAAACAATTGGTGGATAATATTTTGTATTGGTAGTTTTCAGAAGCAATAATTCTTTCAACGTATATTTTATTGTAAATACAATATTAATTTAATTTTGGTGTACAACACATGTAGACTGGGTCAAACATGAGAGGACACAATTTCGTGAGCGAGTTGTTTAGTCTATATTTTGCATTGTCTTGTCAGGCTGTGCCACAGCAATGCGTGTGGGGAAAGCTAGTTATTTATACATATTAAGATTTTCACAATAAACATACATGAAAGTTTTCCATACTAAAAATCATGAATCCAATCTACAATATTCTATAGAAATTCTCTTTATAATAAAGTGAGTTTCAACACAATTTGGAAACTGGACACAGAGTAGTCCAAAGTTAATACATTATCAGCGGCTTGTGTAATACACATTTGGTTCGAAAATAGAGCTGGAATCTGTTTAGAAAATCCATGCAGACGCTTATTAGCATTATGATCCAAAATAGCTGAAAATTCATTCTTCACCCCTATACTGGAGAAGAGAACTAGATACTGCCACCATTGTCATATCTATATTCATCATTTTCTACCGCTCAGGGCTGTCGAGATTAAGTTGCAATTAATTTTAGACTGTTTACTATTTCGGAAAAGGCTTGCTGTTGAAAGAAATATAATGTGAATTGAATGCCAAGGTATGAAAGTTAATTTTATCTAACGTGAACACCTTTGGAGAGTTATTATCATGGTGGAGAGTAAAAGGTTTGATAAATGTCAATTAACATCTCCTTAGATATACCATTATATGTAATCAGCCAAGTTAGAGTGGGAATCTTCAAATCGGAGAGACTGATCTATACTTTAGGAGTAAAGGCCACAGTGACGAGGCAACTAGTCGCTGTTTTCCACTATTCTAAAATGACGAAATTATAGATCAGCATTTCAAAATTTTTAATATTTCTTGAATTAAATGATTGACTTTATAAATATATCAATTACTGTAGAATAAACAGAAAATTTTGACTATCAAAATTTGTATATGTGTCGGTGTGTTAAGTGTATTTCTATTGAATAAGCAACAATATGTTGTACTCTATTATTCTGTTACCTTTAGGTGCGATGGTTTTGAAAGCTTATTTAAGTGTGGTTTCTTAACAAAAGTTACAAAATTACCTTAAGAAACAATGAAGAAGTATAGTGAGGAGAGTAGCACTTAATATTGAGTTAGTTATGTTGTTTAGTTTAAGTGGCCTAGGAACGACGAACTAAATGAACTCAAATCATCTTGGTTTTGTAAGCAACAACAACAGTAGTAGCAGCAATAGTAGTCAGGTACTCTTGAATGTAGGCGTCTTGACCTTTTGCCTAGTGAAAACCGATTATATTGTAGTGTAGCTTGGCAGTTTGATACTCAGAATGAGGACCCCCTATACTATTACCATTTTCACTTCATTCTTATGCCTTTACTTATTCACTTATTTAAACGTTCGCTTCATGCCATTTTTCTTCCTTAACACTTTTTCATTTACGTGGTCTGATGCTTGCAAAATACATTTTCATTTTCATACCGAGAAGTCCATCCTACAGTTTTGCCCTTTCTTTGCTTGAACATCCATCCTTAGGTCCCTCAATCTCAATCTGCTTGCTTCTACAATTGTTTGTCTGTCCCTTATGCTTGCCTGTCCGTCTGCCTATCTGAGTGTCTGCTTAACTTTATGTCAAGTTCCGTTGAAAGTACAGTCAAGTGTAAAATATTGAATTATGATGGCAGCTGTTACTCAATAACATGACAACCAACTCTCTATCCTTTCTTTCTATACTTGATTTCACTTCTTTTTAGGTCCTTCTTCTTTTCTCTTATCTTCAGTTTCTTCTTCTTTCTTGATGGCGCTACATTGGCTGCTGCTTCTGACTGTTTTTGTTATTTTGTTGTTTTTATTGTAGTTCCTTCATTCGTTCATTCAAGCTGAAGTGTTAAGTAAAATTGTTGTCGCCATTATGGTCCTTTACTTTATACGCATCCTTGCGCTTTTTAATGTTCTTCATCTTCGTGTTGTTGTTCATGTCAGTTAGTAAACTGTCGTTGTTGTTGTTGTTGTTGTTGTTGTTCTTATTTTGCTTTTAAATGCTTTTATTCCAATGCAAAAGAAATGTAAAACCAAAATAAAGTACACAAAAAGCATTAAATCTTATGACAGCTTAACTTGCTCTCTTCGTACTGTGCTTCACACTGTTTTCTGTTGTTCTTATTTTCATTGTATTCTTGTACTATTTACCCTTTACTTACTCATTCATGCGTCTCAGTTTTCCATGCTTCATTTTTCTGTGATAGTTTTCTTTTCTTTTTTTTTTTGTCTTCTCATAAAAGAAACATGCATAAATGTCAAAAGCGTACATAGTGTAAATAAGAACAATGAAGTGGGTCAGTTGAGTCGCAAAATCTTAAAGATAAATTCTTTAAAAATTAGCAAAAAATTCGACTTTCATCAAATGTGTATAACACAAACTGGTTACTTTTGTGGTAATACTAACTATGCAGATACAGTTTAACTTCGCTTATGCGGAACTGATTACAAATTTTATACAAGATGTTGACTAAGTAGTTGATGATCAGAAAATGGGAATCCCCAAAGTTTAAAATGTATGTAGCACAGCTTGACGAATATTAGAAGTAAATTATGGTTAATTGAAAAATTGAATAAAAACACGGATGAAAGAGGAAACCTCTTAATGTACTTCTAATATTCGTCAAATAACTACATACATTTTAAACTTTGGGAATTCCCATTTTCTATTTTTACGTTAATCTTTAATGTCTTCAAGACTGGAAACTAAAACCATGGAGCTAGCAGACAGTAGGTGGCCAAATGGGTCTACTTGTACTGTTGCTAAGGCACTCTGGCCTTGCTACCAACCAAAACGGACTTCCGAGCTCCATATCTTCATAAGAAAAGAATTCGGTTGATGACTGGAGTTTTAACAGGGCACTGCGTAAATGGGTTGATGGCCCAAAAGATGCGTGTTCCATACCAAGATTTTTGTCAAAGATATGAAGATGAAGAAGAATCAGAGAGTATTCAACATCTCTTCTGTGACTGCCCTGCTCTTCATGAAAGAAGTACCCGTATTCTGGGAAAACCGTACTTTGAGGAATTGAGCAGTTAGGCAAAGGTGCCACTGCCTCTGTTTGCGGAATCTTCAGGTTGGTTTTAGAGGGGGATCTCTAAGGCCAACTGTCAGACTTTTACCCCAATTTCTTATCCCACACCAATACCCCTCCTTCCTATCACCATCATTCTTCCATAATCAGGTAAAAAATGGATCACCAGGCTTCTGTGTGAACTCGCGTGTAGCATGTCTTACCTAACTTAATCTTTAATCTTTTAGCATGGTTCTTTGCTCAGACAATAGAGCCTTCAATTATTCTATTAAGAGTTTTTAAAAATTAAATTTTCAGAGTTTTGGTTCCCGAGCAACTAGGATAGTAGAGGTTTAACTGCACTTTAGTTTAATTTTACTAACTAATGACATATGTAAATTATCATAATAATGACAATAATTATGATGATTATGGTGATGATCATCATGATCATGACCATGATGAAGTAGTCGCGTGCAGATATACTTCATTTCCCGAAGCGTCAATTAAATTAGAAACGCGTGGAGAGTAACGAAATGGAGACGACGGAAGTATAACGAATGAGGCATGTCTCAAATCAAGTAACTAATGTCATTTAGTCGCTTCGAGTTATCCAAACAAACAAGCAAACAAACACATACGCACACACATACAAACGCACGTGAAGGCATACATAGATACAAATAAATGGAGAGCTTCTGCAGTTGCAAAACTGTAACCGGAAACGTTGCTGTTCAAGCACAATCATGCATTTCCGTTGTCATATTGAGTTGACTCAACTTGAGTGAGAGGCAAAGTGAAGTGAAGTGAAGAGAAGTGAGGAGAAGTGAAGTGAACTATATGAGAAAGTGCACGCGTATATCTGACGGAAATGCAGTACTATGAAAGTCAAATAGTTTATAATATTTATCTAAGTAAGTGAGTATGTGCGCATCTACACGTATGTTAGTTAACTGACAATGCAGAGTGTTCGTGCTGATTTTCATGATGAAGCAGTCTCTCTTAAATGCGCTTAAATTGCAATCGCTTCAAAGTTGGCTATAGGAATCATCATCCAAGCAGACTGAGACATACATAGATACACTCAATGCCATTTACAAATTACTCACATAAAGTATTGTATGTTTATATTTCTCTAGGTATACCTGTCTACATACATGATGCTTGATGTATTGTCTGCCAGATGCACCTGCGTTACTAGCGTTGACATTTCATCTGTCATTTGTATCTGTAGTTGTGGCTCTATCATCTTCTACTCCTCTATTTCTATTTATTGTTCGATTATTTGTAACAAAAATATCGCATTGCAGAACTTAAACTGAACTGAACAAAACTCTGTATGTTCACTATACCTCTTCACCTTCTGCATTGTCATCATTCTAAGGACATGAGTTATGAAATACACTAAACTACTCAGCTGTGTCCAACCTTGGATGTCAACTAAGCTCAGCTGAGTAGCAGTACATTCTGTTGAACTCATATCATTCCATCTATCGATGGACAGTTTAGTTAAGTTGCTGTTCTTGCTGTTGTTCTTCTACATCAATACATAGATATATGTATGTTTGTGTATTGTTTGTTACTCACGTATCTAGGTTGAGTGGTTGTACGCATCTGCTACCACTACACAATGTGATTGTCATCAGTCAACTAACTCTATGCGCAATTGTAATTGTCCTACAACAATGTTTGTTTTTCTATAGCCCTCTCTCGTCTCAATTCTCTTTCTTCTTTTCTTCTTTTGTATCTAAGTGTATCCTAGTACACATATCTAAGTGTATCCTAGTACACATATCTAAGTGTATGTAGCGCTTGCTTTGAGTGTGTTTTAATGGTTTTTACGGGTCAAATGCCTTGCTACTGTTGTTGTTTGTAATTCAAGCTTATTCTTTGTAATGCCTTTTCCCTATTTGTCTTGAATTCTTTTGCTTTACTACAATTTTACTCATTTTTTCTACACGTTCGTATCTCCTTCACAGTTGGTGGGAATGTTATACTTGGTCATGATGTTCATCATCACAAGTGACAAGTGAAATTAATCGAACTTCTTATATGCAAACAACTCCATACATTTTTAAGAAACAGAATTGAAATCATTTTTAATATACTTTCCTGGCAAATAAACTCCCTTATACTTTTCATAATTGTTCAGTTCTAAAGTAAGAAACTTTTACAGAAATTATCACAATGAATAAAGCAAAACTAAAGCATCTTCCTTTTCAATGTTTTTCTGAAAGGAACCAAGCTTCTGTATAATGAAAAATATGTAATCAGTTTAGTCAGAAATTCGTAATTTTTCATTTTGAAATCAAAAGACTTTGACATTCTTCTATCACTGAAATTGTTACAAAATATCTATTTGTCAATAAATTTCTCCTTAAACTGAAAAGGGTATTTAATTATCGTTGCCTATTTCCATTTTTATTTTGCTTTTAACTTCATGCACTTGTAGCATTTTCAATTGCCTGCAGGCGTCTATAGGTTGTTTTTGTTTTTCTACTTCTCTTTCTTAGTTTTCTACTCCTCACTCTTTTCATCATGATCATCAATCAGTTGAGTACAATCTGAGTGCACTTAGTAAGGCACACGCAACATTTATTAAACATACGCCATGTCAGCTTTTATTTTTTCTCTTCTAAGAAAAAAGGCCGACGACTACTATAAAAGGAAAAAGAGAATTTTTGAATGAATTAAAAATGATTTTTATTACGCATACGCAGTGATTGCATCGGCAGGTAGGTAAATTATTTTATTTCCATACAAGGGCGGCTTTGTATGGGAATCATATTATTTGATTTTATTTCGTTGATGACTCACAATTCATAAATAAGTAAATGTTTGACAAAGGTTACTTGATTGATTTTAAAATAAAATTTAATCCATTAATTCCGACCGATTCTGTTAGTCGATTTTGATAAAATAAACTTTATATGTTACTCATAACACGTGTAAGGTTTCTAATCTTTCAGTAATTCAATTTTGAATCTAATGAGTGGCTTCCACATGAAGCGCATACAAACAAACAAGCAAACAGGCAGACAACTGTATATGTGAATGCTTACCATAGAACTCAATACTTGAGTTTTAAATATTGCTATCATAAACATTCATACTCACTCAACTATACCATAAAATAGAACATTTGATACCTTTAAATATTGTGTGTATTTTTGTAGTATACATCAAGGTTGTGCTTTGGTTGGTTTTTACCATAAATTTGTTTAAATCAAATACCATAATTTTATGTGCTAATGAGACAATTTTCCAAATATTATAAATCAATATTGATATCATTTCCCTGCCACAAAATTTCTGAATAAATATTGGCATTTATTTGCATCAATTCTCTCTCTCTCTCTCTCTCTCTCTCTCTCTTCAATACTTATCAATATTTTAGTTTGTGTGAGTTTTTGATTTTCTATCATTGATGTTCTTTTATATATAGAAGAACTCGTAGACAAATATTTATATGCATTTTTTATAAGTAAATTATGTCATTGCACAAATCAAATGCTAATTAATTTCGATTTACTATTAAAATTGGTTTGGTGTTTGATGCTGACATCAATAGATTTTCAATGAAGGAATTGCAATAATATGCTACAATAAATTTAGATCATTATGAGTTACGAACAACTACTAACACTGATACTGATTATATAATTGAATATTGTAGTGCTCATATATTAAAGTAGTAGAATAAAGAGTAATAAGAGAGAGAGAGAAAGAGAAAGAGGGAGAGAGGATTAGTGATAAAATACTCAAGGGCATAAGGACACTCATGCTACAAGATAACATTGTGTTGATGATGATGTTTGATTCTTTGTTTTTTTTTGTTTTTTGTTACTTTGTAATACTTCAATTATTTATCGCTATGCTTCGTTAGTCATTGAATGAATGAATGTATATGAGTACTTCGCATAAAAATGTCCTTTTTTTTTGTCTCACCAACTTTCACATATTTTCCTGGCTAACCATTGACATTAGCTTCTTGATTTTGTCGTTGTTGTCATTTGTTGCTATGTTTTTTGGTCAATTTAATTTAACGTAAATTGCCTTTTAGCAAAATAGTACAACAAAAACAACCTCAAACAATAATGAAACCACGCCATGCAAGCGGAAACGGAAGTTGATGTGAGTGCCAAGCATGAACATCATCATCATCATTCTCATCATCATCATCATCATCATCCTCATTTAATACGACTATGTCTTCATGAGTTGCGTTGCTTTTACTACATTCGACAAGCAGATGAAATTAAGCGCCTTAAAGTAAATTTATATACCGGAAAAGAAGAGAGAAAAGATTATTAACAAACAAACACACTCACGCACACATACATAACATACATACATATGTCGCTTAAATATTTCAGGATCTAAAGTTCTTAAAGACTTAAAGTTGACAAGAATTTAAAAAGTCAACTCAACCTCATCTATCAAATTCAACTTGACATGAGGGAAGAAGATAGCATAGCACGAGAGATTTGACCCTCATTATGTTGGTATTCCTCCTATTATTGCTGTTGTTGTATATATAAACCAGTCGAAATGAAGGAATGTGCGCTCGGCAACATGTGTTTAAAGATAATCACATAGAATTATGACTTTTGTGGTCACACGCTTTAGTTTCGGTATCAACAGACAACATCGGCATTACACCATTGACTTTGTGACAAGATTCTCATACTAAGTTTTCCTCAATTACTAGGCAAAAGAAGCAGAAGCAGCATAGCATTGCGTATGAGGATTATGTTAGTTAAATACAATATTTGATGCGAAGGGGGCGAACTAAAAAATCAAACAATCCCCTCTTTTTTTTTTAGAACACTTTTCGACCAGTTTTAACTTAACGAAAATTTCCCCTGCAGCCTTCGTTTCGAATGAGTGTTGAGTGTTGAATTTTTCTGCCGCTGTGTGGTGAATATGGTGTATTTGTTGGTATACGAGTATACTATATAAGTGAGACGCGCATTGTGTACTAAGTTGAGTTCAAGTGTAAAATTTATGCAGGGAAAATAATTTATGCAAGTTATTACAAATTCACATGAAAAAAAACAACATTTAAAGAGATAGTGGAAACGGAGGAATTGAAGAAAAACAGCGAACGAAAGGAGCAACGAAAGACTGGAGTAAAAGACCGAGTATCATTGAAGCAGCAAAAGGAAGTTGTTTATTTACAATAAAGGAAGCAGCGTTTTGTGATTTTTAAAGACTTCTTTTTTTTTTGCAAATAAAAATCTAAGCAATTGATAAGAAATGAAGAAAATTTGAAATAAAATTTTAATTGGAGATGACAATAATAATATTATAATATATTCATTAAATTTTATAAAAGGAAACATTTCAATTTGTGAATGATATCTCAATCTGATTTCTACTCAACTTCATGCATTCTGAACTTAACTGAACTGAATTGAATTGAATTGAAGCAAATCAAGTTGAAATATTTAAGCCATCATTTACTTTTGTTGTGTCAACAATCACAGCAGCGTGTAAAGTGTATTAAAATGGCTCATTGACCGCCGTTCGACCATCATTAGTTGAAGCGTTAAATCTGAAGATTTTAACTATGCCAAGAATCGAAACAATTAAGTATTTATATGAGGCTTTTAATTGCAGTTGAACACGCGCAAAAGCACTTCACGGTTCTGTTGAAATTGCTGCATTAAATTCATAATGAACACGCAAGGATTTTACTCTATTGAAGACCAAGGAAGCATGACAAGAATATATGAGTATATAAGAAGAAGGCAAGTAAGCGAAAGCAAAATGCAAGTGCAACTATATGATATTAATGATTATAATGATTGCGATGATAGTAGTAGTAATGACGATGATGAGGATAATGATAATGATGACGATGACGATTCCAAAGTACATTGCCTAGAGATTTTGTGTGATTTAAAGAGGAAAACATAAATGTAATAGAAAAATGTACATAAGTGCAGAAAGTTGTAATTTGAAATGATAAATTTTTTAAGTTAAAAAGTTTTATTGTTCTCGTATGTTTGAAATGTAAGAGAAACTTTAAATTCTTTGGAATACAAAAGAAGAGTATTTTAAAAAAAACAAACAATGTAAATCAATCCAGTAATGAAATAAGATAGCTAGTCCTCACAATGAGAATAAGAGTGCAAAATGGATGACAAGACATTCATGAACAAAGCAATAGGCAGACCAAGATTAAGATGGCGATCCACGAAATAAAAGAAAATATGAAAAAGCTAAAGACTAAATATTGGAGAAAGACATTAACAAATCGAGACATTTGAAGTTTTTCGTTTACAGTCAAATTTTATCGTTTTAATACTTTAGATTTTGATTTGTGACCTCATGAAGTTTATGACCCCTCTCACCCCTTATCAGACAATCTCACACTTCGTTGACCCCCTTAACGTTTGACGTAATATATGAGGTGCTCGTAAAAACAAATCAGCTGATCTTTAATAAACACAAAACTTAATAAATATTATAGACATCATCTTATTTGACTGGAAAAAAACCAGTAAAATTGTTAGCACAACTTTTTAATTGTATAGCTGAAGGTAAATTAGATCAAAATTTAGAAAATCTGTTGGAAGGCTGCTCTTCATACGGAGCGCCTTTCTTCATAAACTAAAATGTGGCCTGCGGATTGTTATGTCAACCGTAAGCAACAATAAGGATCTTTTCCCAAATCGATGATTTTACTTTGTGGAAATGTTTTGCTTTTTATTAGAATTTACTTATTTTTTGATAAATATTTTATTATTTTATTTCAAAAAATTTCCCTTCTTTTATACATTACTATTACTTAAAACCGCTTGACTGCATTTTTGTTTAATAAAACAATTCAATGTTGTCGTCTTTGTTGTCTAATTATTTAGTCCTTTTGCTGCTCTTGGTTCTCTTAGAACAATCACTCACCCAAACATAACCTTTTTTCTATAACTTAAGTTTCATATGAAAAACTTTCTTATTTTACCTTTTCATTTGTACTGGAAGATATTAGTTTATATTTAGTTTATTTTTAAAATGATTTCACTACAGCACAGAATTTGGTCCCCAAGGAAACAACATTTGTACAATTTTCTTCTTAAGTGTTTGATAATTAAGAAAAATGTGGAAGAAATGTAACGTTCAATGACTAAGATGTATGGTGCTTATGGTCCATCGATTTGATTTGATGACATATACTACGTTTATAAGACGCCCGAATCGGTTTGCACACGATTCGGTTCGTTTCCGAACACTTTTTATCTATGTGTTTATTCGTGTGGCGTTGTTGCGTTCCGAATGAGAACCAATTCGTGTATTGTTTTCTTATGCAAAGTTGCCATATGCACAAAATATTTTAAATTACATTATACAAAACCAACAACATTATGCGAACAGTTAAATTGCAAAACGTTTATGCTATACTTCAATTCGTTTTTAAAAAATAACGAAGGGTTTGAAAGGTGCGCTTATTCAAGTCACTTTGAGTTTTCAAATCGAACTGAAAAAGTGTTTATGCACGAGTTCTGAATCGAACCGAATCGAGTGAAACCGTTTCAGCTGTCGCATAAACGTTGTAATAAAGCCATTGACTTGAAGGAACACTAAAAAGAAACTTTTGTTATGACGTCACGGAGTGCATCAAATGTCAATAAATTGGGCATTAGTAAGAACATTTTAATTTTATGCAATTTATGCATTTTAACCCTTAAAAAACATAACTGAATCATTCACTTAAATATACAGATAGAATACCATCAAATATTCCATAAGTTAAGCATGGTATTATCCTTTCATCAAACACACATAGGCACACACACACACACACACACACATACACACACACACACACACACTAACCCTCTTTTCCTCCCTTACAAACAAACATAAATGCCAATAACATGTCATCATCATTGTCATTCTGAATTAAGCAATTCGAGTGCTCATCAATAATTATATTACATACATACGAGTACATAAAATAAACTCAATCAAAATAGAACATGCAATGACAACGCCTCCACACACACTCACTCACTCACTCACTCACTCACTCACTCACTCCAATTGTGAGAAATCAATGTGGCATCGTTATCTATTTAAATTTGTGTATAGTACCCCAGGCACATTTTCCCAATGTTGTCTTTATTTTTGTTTTTCAAATCAACTGGAATATTTAAAAATTGCTTTGGTTCAACAATTTATATTACAAAAGCGTCATTCATTTATTATTAAAATTCATCATTATGTATTTTATACCTTTTGCTTAAAGGTTCCTTTTGAAGCTACAATTAAATTGAATGAGTTAAAAAATAAATTTGATTGACGTTGGCTTGACAATTAAATTATGTGACAATTAAATATAATTAGCATAAATTTATTAAACGACATGATTGATTGAGTTTTATCCTGACTACTTTTACTTGTTTTTAAGGACAACATAATTCTCTTTTTATTTTTTTAATAAATTAAACGATATTTTTTTCTATTTTGTGAAAACCTATAAAAATTGAAAAGGAAAAAAATTCATAGTTTTTAATGCCATGGTTTTTTTTCACATCAAAGTGAATCAAGCAAAGTTTCCGGCACACTTTCACTTAACCTTCAACATTTCATTTCGCTTCTTTTTTATTCCTATTTTCATCATTTTTACCTGATGTTTTCTTTTTTTTTTTTTTTTTTTTTTTTGAAATATCTGAAAACTTTCGTTTTCAATGCTTACAAAAATATGGTCGAGTGCCGGATGTCTGGCAAAGAATCCAAAAATAAAAAAAATATTGTAATCATAAAGAGAATATAAAAGGAAAGACTAAAAAAGTGAGTGAAAATATGCTTCTAGCGTTTTTGTTTTATTTATAACTGAAAGCAGAAGTTGAGTTGTAGTAGCAGCACAAAAAGTAAAACCAACTCAAGTTTTATGAAAAATCAACGAGTGCAAAAAAATATATTGCAAAGATTTGCTTTAATTGGTAGTAGCTTGGTTGCCTCAAGCATTTCACAGCATACAACCCACAAAATAGCAACAACAACAACAACAATTGATATAGAAATGAGCAATTGAAATATTGGATGTCTTTGTGTCATCTCATTTTCACCCTTTCATTCCTTTGCCAAAGAAACTCTTGTAGCAGTTGGCTAATTAATTAGATTCATACAGGTAACCCAAAAGTGGAGAAGGAAAAATAAAAGCAATAGACAGAGGTAGAAAACAAATACATTGTAAACCAATTTCGAAGGATTGAAAGAAAAATTCCTATCTGATTGATTCACTTTGACTACACTGTCTCAAAACTTATACAATGAAACCAAAAGGAATCTTATGCTGTTTTGAAACTTTTTATTGGGACTTGTGTCATAAGCAAACAAACAAGTTCAATGACATGGGACCCACATTTAATGGATCCTAGTTGCCTCAACTCATACAACAACTGACAGTTTGGCTGACTGACATATTGATGTATTAATCAATCAGTTACGTGGTTTGAGACCTCAACCAAAAAAAATTCAAAGGAGAAAAGATTTTTCACAACATTTAATGGACAACAATGTAACATATTAAAATAGACATGAGGCCAACATGAGTATGATTGATGTACTAAATAAGGAAATGACTGACCGAATGACTGACTGTCTGACTGACTGAATGAATAAATTAAGCATTTGAAAGATAAGTAAATCTTTAAGCTTAAAGTGAACATTTCAATTTCATGGCAATTTTATATACAATACCATTGGGTGTGTGCAAAAGTCATATCGTTTTTTTTTTTTTTGTCTATAGATGACTTTAATGATAGTCAAACTTATATGTGATATAGGTGTTATTTGAAAGGCATAAGTCTACACTTCTGTCGATAAGAAGTGATTAACCATGGAAAGATTGTGCCTCATACGGGAAAGATGCAATAATTGAACGCCAATTTCAGCACTGGTTTGCAAAATTCTGTTCCGGAGATTATGTGGTTCGAGATACAGAACGATTTGGACAGACATTGTAGGCTGATAACGACCAAATCAAGGCAATAATTGTTGAAAGCCGTCATTATTCAACACGAGAGATTGCAGAGAGTCGCGCATAACAGTGAAAAGCCACCTTTAATAACTTAGAAAATGTAAAATGGATTGTGTACAATAATCTGAACCAAAAGCGATTATGGAGCAAGAAAGGTGAGCCACCTCTAACCACATCAAAGGCCGATATTCACCAGAGGAAAGTAATGCTCTCCGTTTGGTGGAATTCGACTTTGAATTGCTGCCACGGAATCAAACCATCAATTCGGACCACTCTTTGAGTGGTGAAATATTCGATTCGAAGCCACTATATACAGTTTTTTGACCATAAGTATCAGAAGTTCTACGAGAATGGAATAATGAAATTTCCCGATAGATGAGCTCATATGGTAGAACAAAACAGCCAATACATAATCGATTAATGTTTAATCTCTTTTGAATGTAATGAAAAAAAAAAAATCAGGACTTTTGCACACACCCAATATAAACAATATAAGAAGGAAAGACAGGAAAATGCTTTCAACATTTATTGTATAAGGCACATGTTACCTACTTAGTACGATACAATAATATCCTTAAACAAAGAATAAACGTGATGGTCAAATCATGATGATGATGATGATGATGAATCTTAACTTACAAATACACACACAAACAAACAAAAAACGACTGCAAACAAGCATAAAAATAAAATTTTATTACATTTCATTCTTCATTCTGTCTTACTACGATTTACTTTACTTTACCTCACTTTGACTTTGACAAGAATAAAAAATAATATTCAAACAACAACAAGAAGATGTCCAATGTCTCCTTTGTATGGAAACTCAAAAGCTCAAGAATATTTACGTTTTCATTTTTCAAATTAAAATTGTTTGCCACCATTCATCGCGGTCCTCACTTTGTTTCGCTTTGTTTGTACTCCACTGCTACTGCTACTGCTACTGCCTACGTACGTAAACGTGTTAATATCAAACAATGACGTTGCGTATACAACGTGTATGGCATTTTAAATTTTATATGGCTGCATGCACACAATCTTCTCTACTCTACTCTACTCTACTCAATGCTGCTCGACTTTTATGGCTTATAATTTTTATTAATAAATTTACATATTAATATATTTATTTATATTTTTTGCTTTTTTAATGGTCAACAACAACTACGTCAAGTTGATCATGATGATAAATGGTTAATAATTTAAAACAAAATAAAATGAAATGAAAGAAAAGGCAAAATTAATTTGAAAAAAAAATCATGAAAAATGTAAAACGACTATAAAAACTACTATTAAAATATGCTAATAGTACGCAGACAAGCATCAGCATGAAAGGCACAGAGAAAAATGGAGGAAGTGCAAAGAGAAAAGCAATTTGACTTATGTGGTAAACGATAAAAGGAAGAGAGAGGAATAGGGAATAGAGAAAAACAATGAACTGTGTTAAGAAAAGTAAATTGTAGTAAAGCGAAGTGATGATAAGGAAAAATGCCAATGACGATGTTGATGTTGATGTAGATGATGATGATGATGATGATGATGATGATTATATTGGGCACAATGAAGACGTGCATTGCTTGAAGCCAACAACACGACCAACGTCACAACGAGAACGACAACGAGATCGAGAAATGTTATGTCCCGCTGATAGCTATAAATGTAATATAGCGAGAAAACGAAACGAACTTGCGAATGTAAAATTCCAAGCGCATAAATCCCCCAATGACAGCAGTTTCTCGAAGTACATAACACAAAGCACAGCACAGCACAGCACAGCGTAGTACAGCGTAAGGAGACGCTTGTGACATTTCAAGGTGCTCCGCGTTTTAAGTCAAACTTCTTAGCCGAAAGCGCAACAACGATAACGACTTTTTTAACTTCATTTCACTTCCCTTCAATTCTCAATCTTTCTTTCTCTTAGTACAGCTTCCTTGGCCTGCTTACTGCTTAGTACGAGTATTTTCTTTACCATTTCTACTAGATTTTCGATTATACTATACACTCAGTTATTTCCCTTTGTTTCTACTTCTACTAGTACATACTGCTGCATACTACGATAGTACGATGTTGATGTTTTACATTTCTAACCAACCAACTTCAGTGCTCTTTTACCTTACTGTTACCCGACCCTTCTTGACTTGTTTCAAAAATTACGCGCTCGAAAACATTTTCTTAGTATTATCAAGTGGTTTTAGCTGCATTTGATGTTATACTAAAGTTCCTTATGGGCGGCAGCGTTGGCGACGACGACGACGACGACGCCACTATGATGTACATGTATATACATATAGTAGTCTCTAGTACTACTTTGTTCATTCGTTTTGTTTCGTTTCGTTTGTTTGTTAAGGCCATGGGATTTAGTTAGTAGCTCTCAAGCATATTTTCACAATACTAAAGTCATGTGGTGCTCTGTTGCTTAATTAAAGTTGCATGGTTTCATGGCACTAGATGCCAAAGTATTATAGTACATCTGAACTTTTTATTTAACCTTATTTTCAATTTAGCATATTGTATTTCTCTCATATGTTAAATATTTCATAACAAATTAAATACAAATTTAAGTAAAAATATATTTCATCTATTTGACTTATAAACTAATTCATCATACTCAATTTGAAAAACCGCATTTAAGCCGTTGGTCAGCTACACGTGCGTGTACTTAATATTTTTGCTATAACCTCAATCAATGCCAAAACCCAGAATATTTATAAAAAACAAAAACAAAAAAAATCTGTTGCGAATCTGTTTAAAAACTTTTCAATCATTTTATGTTAAATTTGATTATCCCTTCGTTATAAGGCTTAATAACTACTAAAACTGATTTATATGCCACGTGCTGTGGGAACTTCTGCTTCTCTGTTATTTTCTTTATTTATTTTTATTTTTTATTTTTTTTTTTGTCGCCAAATTGACCGCACAAAGCTTTTATTTTAATAAGGATTTTAAAGAAAATACTTACCAACGGCAAGGCAAGTATATTTTTAAAGCAAAACTCAACTCAACGAGATACTGTAAACATTTCTGTGAGCAATATTAAATTTTATTTAAACTAAAACAAAAAAAAATAAAAGTTTTTCTTTTTTTTTTAAATGAAATATTATCTAAGTTAAACTAGTTTATCTAAAATGTATGTATGTACATATTATTTTCGAGACGAGACGATCACTGTTTATACGTATGTCTTACTGACTGACAAATGATGATGCTCTTCCTTCATACTTAGTTAAAAGTTTGGTTGATTCTACACTTAACTAAACAAAACTGATGGCGTCAAGCTTGTTATATAGAAAAAACTATTATCGTGGAAAAACCACCTCCAACTTCACTTCTTCTGTTCTCATATTTTTGCTATCTATAAAAGTTTGATAAACACGAAAAATAAGAAGAACCAAGAATTTATATATTTTTAGTTGTTTTTACTTGACGCCTTCCTTTTTTCTTTGCTATTTTTTTACATCCATTTTATGCCTTACCACTTTGCTTGACATTCATTTCTTTTGCTTTTTCAACTCTCCTCGAAGTATTATAGTAACTTTAAATGCCGCTCAACGAAAGGAAACGAAAGGAAACGAAACGAAAAGACAACAAAGAGAAAAACAAAATATCATTTACCAAAAGGAAAAATACAATTTCAAAGCAAAGTTCTTCGCGTCGCGTGCACATCGTAAATGTCCATGAGTCTTCACTCAAGTCTTCAAGTTCTCGAGTTTTTGGTATTACGTTGCGATACTTTTTGTTTCGTTTTGTTAAGTTGAGTTGAATTTCATTTCATTGAAATACTTTGTGGCGTTGTAAAAATATTTCTTTCCTTTTTACTGATTTAATTTTTCTTTCTTCTTGTTATACATTTTTTTTTTTTTATTTTCTGTATCTTCTGTGCTTATTTTCTTCTTTTCGTATTTGTTTTATTGTGGGATTTTTTTATGTTTGTCAGTTTTGTTGGTCTATTCTGCTGTTGTTGTTCAGTTGTCAGCCGCTTCAGTCGTCAGCCAGTTCCTAAAGATTTTACAACAAATGTTTTTATTGCATTTCCGTTTATTTGTACCTCCAAACTTTCCTTTCCTTCCCTTCTCCTTTCGTTCTGCATTATTCACCCACTTCCGGTATATGGGAATTTTGTGCTTTGGTATTTTCTTTATGTATACAGAAACAAATATTTTTATTTGTTCGCCATGTGAAAACATAATAAAGCAGACCAAAAGAAAATATTTCCTTAAATTCTACTCAATGCTCCTAGCGACATCCTCCAGGGCAGGGAATGCATGTAGTAACTTTGTACTATGTTGTCCACTTAAGATCTTGATTGTTATGCTGCGTTTTTGCACAGTTTGACTTGACTAACTGACTTAAGTAAAAGCAAACAATTGGGAATCTTGGTCACCAAGGAGCGTACATCCTGTTTTTTGATACAACACAAATTCAACTGAGCGAGTGAGTGAAGTGAAGTGAAGTGAAGTAAATGGACGTTGAGACAGAAATGTGTGTGTCAAGTCAAAGTTCATTTGACTTATTAATAGAAAAATGTGATGAGATCAAGTGTTAAAAGAACTTTCCCTATCCACAAGTACTCGTATTTATACTTGTATATATCTATCTATCTCTAATAGAAAGAGAAAGCCATCGAAATTTGTAATGTTTATATTTAATATGCTTATTTTCCCAGCTTTATGACAATTGTAAATATTTACCTAAATATTTTATTTGCTTTCCTTCGTTCTCTACACTAAGGAATATGAGTAGATGATGATAGATAAACTAAAGAGATACAAAAGCCCTAAAGTGTTGAAATAGAGATAAAACTTACCCTTATAAAGTATCTGATGTCATAAATTTATATAATCAGAAAATTTTACTATTAAATACAATATATGAGAGACGCCTAAGAATAAACTATTGTAGATTTTGTTGTTTTATATTCAAATATAATAAAATATATTACAGTACATTACTTTTAGGCGCCTTTATTATTTTTTATATATGATTATTTATTATATTATAAATTGTTAACATTTTAACGAATGGACACTGTAATAACCGGACACTGCCGAATTGGTAGACTGGGGGTCTTAGCAAACGATTTTTGAAGAAGCTGTAGGGTGAAAGGATTCAACTTCTGTGCTTTTACCTAGAGCTATTAAGAAGTAGTTCCAATACATTTAAATGTTAAGCTGTTCGAAAGTGTAGTCTCCTCGACTCTTTTAAGTGCATCTTATATTTAGGGTTTAAGATACTCTGAACAGTTAGAGACTGTTTAATTATAAAATCTTATATATAAAAATAAGTGTTCATCTGATTGTATTAATGTTTTGTGAATGGGTATGTTTGGTTTTCGACTTGAACATATGATAGTTTCGGACCCGATATGTGTCCTGTTCCGTTGATCTGAAATATTCAACAACCCCAACCCCTAAAAGTATACAAAAATTAACTTAAATATCACTATAAAATTTCTGCAAATGGAGTATTGGCGGTTGTCTAAAATTATCCTCCTTAGACTACACCATCTCCATTTATAAACGACTACCATAACAGAATTGGGTAACCTAATTCAACTGTTTGCTAAAAAAAATTGGGTTAACATGCATGTAGGAAATGCTTGACATCAAAAACCTGGCTTAAAATGAAAGCTACAGCCCTTAAACGCTGACAATTAATGTCACATACAATTCCAATACATTTTCAGAAGCAGAAGTACTTTATTCCTTAACTGTAGGATTTTAAGAGCACTCGATGATAAGACAGTCCCTTCTTGCTCTATCGTAATCAATAATAATTAATATGCAAAATTTTCGTAAAATTTTTACTATCTTCGAAATTTCCTCTTAAATTCTTCATTAAAGGGCTAATTTATAAAAAAGACCAAATCGGTACATGCAGCCTCAACACGTCATTCTTGATTGACCTTGATATCTTGTACCAACTTCTATACGAAATTTCTAAAATATGAATGTCATAATTGTTTGAATTGCTTCCGTAGATGCTTGCTGTATCAAAGTGGGTTAAATATGAACTAAGCGACTTTATACGCTACCGCTACTTCTTCAGAAACTAATCCAACCCCATCTACCAGTATCAATTTACTTAAATTTTTAACAGCCAATCAAATTTGAATCTCCTTCTTATTCCCTTTTATGAACACTTCGTTGAACCGGAAGCATAACTCAAAAATGTGTCCAAAAAATTACCTACTTCAGCATCGCATTAGCATAGAGTTAACACCTCAATTTCACGATTAATGAAAAATATATACGCGGTTTTAGCTTACAATCTCTCTCTCTTTCTCTAAATCCTTGATCTCTTTTACCTTTAAGTCAAACGGAAACAAGCTGCTTTTTTTTTACTATGTACGATTTGCCTTGATACTCTTTGTGATCACATTTTTCGCCACATTTCAACAGGTGCACTTATGCGTATCATCTTTCACACACACACACACACACACACACACAAACACACACACACACACACACACACACACACACACACACACAAACGCAATTATATAGCCATAGGTAAGGTAACCAAATGTTCTCTGCTCTACGAACTGGAAATGTGCAAATGTGAAAAATAGTAGTACAATATTTTAAACAAAAGTTCAGCATCAAAAACTCAAGTTTCAAGTTACGCAAGGAAACCAAATCCAACCAAACTGAATCGAGTTGTGTTCATTCAGTTCAGTCAAGTTGAGTTGAGTTGAGTCAAGCAGTCAAACAAAGGTTTATTGTGCGTCGAAGCATGTTGCATGAAAACTACACCCCAGTAACTAAAAATGAAAAACAATACCGCACACCACACTCACATATGGTTTCTATTTATACTTATATGTACATATGTGTTTATTGAAATGTGTGTGTGTGTGTGTGTGTGTATGTGTGTGTTTGTGTACATGCGTCAAACCACAAAGTTAGCCACAGAAATGTACATACGCTTTGCATAATGTTGCCTTTGTGTGCTAAAAAACTTGCTCACAAATTAAACCAAAAAAATTAGTAGAAGAAAAAAAATAATTTTCAAATATTCCTACTAAAACAAATTTGTGAAGAAATTATTTTTATAATTTTTTTTTTTTTTTTTTTATTTGATTTGATTTGCAAGTGGAAATTGCTGTAGTTAAACTAATAAAAAATAACAAGTTTCATAATTATTTTCAGTTCAAAACTTAAACAAACTTCAATCATTAAAATACATAAATGCCACAAAAACATGTTCTTCTTGCTTTGAAGAGGATACTATGAGTCTTGTGTGTATGATATGTCCTTGACAAAGCAAACCTTTATGGCATAGAAAATCATTGCAACAGCTTCAAATTCTGTCACACACACTACTATCAGATTCATACTCTATCGAAATTTCACAATATCCTTTTCTGTCCTCCTTGTCTGGCGTTGATATTTTCTATACTTCCTCTCTCTGATAGCTTAAAGTTTCTACAAACAAAATGCATTTTGACGTCGTTTGGTAGAAAGTTTTCATCCAAAATATATATTTGCAACGAGTCGAGCGTAAAAGTTAATTCACCTGTGAGACTCAACTTGACTCAACTCAATTCGATTCAAACAAAAACTCATAGAAATAGAGTCAAGGTATTTAAACACCAAAAAACAAGAATCATCTCCATGAAGAACAACAAAATAGCAATGAATTGCTTATAACATATACAATATCCTTCAAAAAACACACATACACATAGTATACACACTCAAAATAGTTCAATATACAATACATGTGTCTTACACAATTTCAAACATTTGCTTCATTTTCTAATTTTGTGCAATTTTTTTTTTTTTTTCTGTATAAAATTTAGACTTTTCTCTCTCTTTCATATATTTAGTAAAGCAGAAAATTGTTTTCGATCAAACTGAATTAATTTTTACAATTTTTCTGTAGTTTCATTTCATTCTGTCATAAGAATGTAAATTTATGTTCATTTACAAAGTTTTTGATTAAGGGGAAAATATTTTTACGCCTCAACATATGCTAGGCATATTCTTTTATTTACTTTTTTTTTGCTTCAAATATTTATTGCTTTTGCATAAAAGGAAACTTTGTTAAATCAAACAAAATTCATCTTCTTCGCTTAAGTAAATAATACACTTTGTAAAGAAAAATTCATGAAAAATGTGAATGTGAACCTTACCCAAACCTAAGGATTAACACAAACTCAATTCGGCTGTCAAAAGAAATAAGAAAAATAAAATCCGAAAGGAACTCAATCGATGCCCAAACACTGCGTTACTCATCAATCAATCGAAAAAATTCTACTCTTGTTTTTTATAATAAGCCATTTTATAAATGACGATAGCAATGGCGTCAGCAGTAGTAGTAAGTATCGTTGGCTATTGGCGAGCCGCCCCAAAAAGTATGCAGCACGAATTCTTTTCGTGTTTGAGGCTTCGAAAAAGAGATAAATCTTTGTAAGTAAATGTAAAGAATTGAGTGTGTGAATCGAGTGGAATGAGTTGGTAAATAAGTAAGACAAAGAATGTGATTGAGCGTGATAAAGTGTCTGTCTATTGAACTTGAGATCTTTTAAAGTGAAACATTTAAAACTTCAACTCAACATTTTTACTTAGAATAAGAATTTAATGAAAGAAATTTCTTACTCAAGTAACTTGAAGAAGACTAAATATATAGTAGCAATGTGATAATGAAGACGATGATAACAATAACAACAACTTGACAAACAAACATCTTCATAGACTTACATAACGATGCTCAAACAAAGAGCACAAATATCATTCTACGTATGTGTTGTAGTAGTAGCAGCAATGACACCCACACACAATATTCATTTACCAAAAAAAGATACAAAAACAAATGCTCATTTATGCGCCATTGAAGCATAAGAATATCTCGCTCTTGTCTTGACAAAAATTCCCATGAATTTCTGTCATTTTTTATTTATTTCAGTGACATTTTCTAAGGCGTTCATCCTTTGCCTGATTCTCTTGTCTCTTGCCACTTGTCTTTCATGCGTGATGTCAATAGACATAAACAAATTCAAAGGACATGTGGCAAGGCAATCCTTGTTTGTGGCGTAACATTTTCGTGCCTTTTTTACGCATGTTGACATTCAATTTGCCAATTTAGCAAAAAGTTTGGGTAATTTTTCTTCAAGACAACAATTCGATTTAGTTTGATTTTCTTCTAGTATCATCATTGAGAAATACAGAAAAGATACAACACTTTTTGTAGCTTACAATGTGAGAATCTCTCGCACTTCATGTGGGCGCATTAATTTTATGAATTAGGCTTTGATTTGTCAATATTTCATACAAATAACTTTGAATATGTGTTGATTCTATTTTCGTGCTGTGCCTTCGTCATATATTTGTATCATCATTATCAAGTATTTGTATTCGATAACTTCAATCAATTTTGATTAGACAAAAAAGTTAAAAAAAAAAACATTTATGGAATCTAAAGAAAATGAGTAGAAGAATTAAAACTAAGTATAATGAGAAATCATTAAATCATCATTGTGTCAAGTAAACTAAAATTATCATTGCTGAAGTTAATTTCACAATATTAAACAAGTTTTCTTCATTCATTTACAAATGAAATTATAATTTTTCTACAAATGAATACGATGACAATAAGCTCATTAAAAGACACATACGAATAATATTGTATATCAACTTCTCATGACAGAGTAATATTAATAAAATCTTAATATGATGTTCCTATGGCAATACGCCTATTTAGTGAAATTGGTCTTGACAATGTTCTTACTTTGATGGTGATAATTCTTTCATTTTATATCATCTGAAGAGGATGCTGTCTCTGTGAATATTTTTTGATTGAAGCACAAATCATTGTTCTGTTGACATTTTCGTCGTTGAAAGTCTTCTTTGTGAATTACAACATCTCTGCATTATAAAGCAGAATAAAATAAAACTTTATTGAATTGCCAGTCCCTCTTGGATGGAGGGAAATGAAACCGCAGACGCAGCAACAAAGGAAGCTGGATCCGGTGGTTGTCTGACGGTTATCCCAGTTAAGAAACATAACATTTAAATTCACAATAAAAACCCGTGAAATAGAACTAAACCAATGACATGCATATGTTTATTCGTACAAAATATTTAATCCTGCCAAAACTCCAATACATTTTCCTGCTTCTTGCCATCATCGGATGTGTTCCACTTTTGTCCAATTGAGAACTGGGTACAGCAAAGTAACTCATCAATATCTTCTGGAAGAAACATACTGTCTACCTTGCTCATTATGCAGAAACAATCTCTCAGCTAAACACCTTTTGGATGATTGCACAAAACTACACAACACAAACAGCAGGGATCTGTTTAGGCATAATAACACATATGACATATGAAGACAATTGAAATTTCAGCCAATATCCAAAAAATCTTAATGAATTATAAACATAAACCTTCCGCATGAATCACTGCGTCCACTTAAGAAAACGGCTTGAAAACCCGTTCGGTAGTTTCTGAGATTATCGCGATCAGAGAGACAGAAAAACATACACAGCGGGGGACTTTGTTTAATAATATGTATAGATTAGCGTATGTTTGAAAATAAAGAAATACAATTTATTGGTTAAGACAATATACTGATTGACTGTACTCCATATTCACTTATTATTCCATTAAATAATGAGGGTAACTCTTTTTAAATTTTATAATTTTTAGTGATAATTTTCCCCCTTTATTAGATTTAATGATTTCATATTCCTCCTTCTTTTTATTCTATCATAAAAAAAACTTTCTATAGTGGTCATGACACTGTGTTTATTCCCCACAACTTTAACTTTTATTTAAAAATTTTTACACTTAACTTTTTTGTGTAATTTTAATACAAATGTTTTTTCCAGTTTTCCAAAATTAACTTTTCTATAAACTCACATTACAAAAATACGAGTGGTAATCATAGTGAAAAGGTCATTCGCATAGTAGTTACTACCCTCAACTCTTAACAAAACTCATATAAAAGTCAAACCAAATCTACATTAGTTAAAATAATGGTTACCAGAGTCTCTATTCCCCCAGATTTTCCCTTCTTGGATTAAACAATCAAACAAACAAACAAACAATTGCAACTTTAAGACAAACTTTTCAAAATAAATTTATAGCAAAAAACCGAAAAAAAACAACAAAAATATTTTAGTAATAGAGCATAACCCACGCTTAACAACAACAGCAACAAAAAAAAACATATCAAAGACACTTGAAAATGATACAGCGACTTTCGTGGGTGTTTGGCAACCCCAACATAGGAAAAAAAAATATATTCAAACCAAAAGTTGAGCCAACTATGGTTTCCTCTTAGCTCAGCCAAGCTTAAGCTTATTGGCCGCAAATAAATCCGCAGCATTAGCAGACGTAGCAGGAACTTAGATCTACATAGAACTGCAAACTCAGTCAACGACTTGGAAAAAAAGGATTGCATAGTAAAGCCACAGAGTGGCAACGAAGAGCATGACTTGGTAAGTGAGTCTTTTACAAAGTAGTGTGTTGGTATAGTAATTGCATGGATGATTCTATGCAAGCAAAACTAAAAGAAATCATCATCAGCATAGCAAAAAATGGAATTGCAATCATGGATTCTGGTCAGAGAGAAACTCCCAAAAAAAATTGCATATAGAACTGTAGGAAATCTAAAAAAGTAAGTGAACAAACTTTAATAGTGATTAAGGATTGACAGGCAAAGGCGATAAAGGAAGAGATAGAATCAAGAAACTTGTCAAGCTCTGTTACGGATTAAAATTAAAAATTGTGGCTTTCACGTGGTAAAAAATTGCAAAATTTATATTTTTTTAATCATACTAAGGGAGACTGCATCAAAGGATGGAAGGATACAAAATAAAGGGGAAAATTGAAATCGAGAAGGGTAACAAAAAGCACTTATGTTTTATTCAAAAGGGAATTTCATTAAACGTGCTCAGCTTTTCACTGCTTAGATTATGAGATTCAATATTCTTGTTAAAGCAAATCTCCTTTATAGAATCCCAAGACTTAAATAACTCCAAAGGTTTATACTAAAGCAACTTCGCAAATTTTAGTAAACAAAAGCTTCTTCACTTAAAGCAGTTTTCAGTCTTTTCTGTATTATGCATATGATTTAAAGACTATTGAAACTTATGTGACCTTCTTCCTTGACACACAATCTTCCACTTTAGTTTAACTAGTTTTATCAATTTTCATTTATCATTTTTAGTTAGACTGGAAAAAACATTTCCATATCCCTCAACTGTCCACGTCCACTTAAATAAGATTTTATAGTGCATAACAAAAGCTAACTAAACCTATCCTAATCCCGCCCGGCTTTACTAGTTTTCCTTTACTTTTTCCATTTTTTTTTTTTTTTTTTGTAAAAGTCAAGTTTGCATAGAAAGTAGAAATAAAAAAAAATTTAAATGAATTTTAAATAGTGGCAAAAACTCAAAACTTTTGACATTGACTACACATGCAACGATCTGTGTGTGTACAATTGTGTGTGTTTGTGTATTTGTCTATTTCTATTTTACTGTCGGATTTTGTAAAGCAAAACTGAGTGTGTCGGTCACAAGGTCGAATAAGCAATTTTTGGAATTTTTCGAGCAATTTTTAAGTGGCAGTGCCACTAATACGTAGCCGCCACCGAAACCGACTCCGACATCACTTGACTGCCAGTTCCAGTTCTTTCTTCCATCTCCCATATACCATTTTTTACACTCCAACTCACGTGTTCATTCGACTCGGATATGTCTATGTGTGAAGACAAACTTTTTCTTCTATAGACTTCAACTACTACACTCTATTTGTGTGGGTGTTCATGCATAACAACTCAAATGAATATGCATACATGCAAACGTGCATATGGATCTATGTATAGGTGTCTGTATATCTCTATATATATGTGTGTGAGTATGTGTGAGTGTATGTGTGTGAAACTCATTTTGTGGTTGTTGCCTTACCAAACGCTTGATTGTACGCAAAAACTTTTTTGGGGCCTTCCAGACCTTTAGACCTGAAAGCCGGAATCTACCACACTTTTGTGTGGTCGAAACACCGCAAAATGGCGCAATATATGCAAATTCAAATGTGAATATAAGTTGCGGGCGACTGGCCTTACAATACTATTACGAAGGTACATATTTCAACTTTAAATACAAAAATATACGTGTATTTTCATTTCATCATTTTAACAAGCATCGTCGTCAACCACAAAACATTTATTCAGTATTTAATTTTTTAAAAATTTTTCATCACAATTCTTTAAAATATAACTGAAAAAAATTTATGGTTATCAATATTCAAGTTATGCGCCGAAATGTAAGCCATGCAAAAGATGAAACCATGAGACAGAGATAAACAATGATGAAAGTTTGCCGCCGACGCCTACGATCAAAAAAAAAAAAAAAAAGTAAATATTCATAACGAAGACCAAAACCAACCAACTCTCTAGACCAGAAATTATGATGAGCTCAACCAAGTAATTGTATGTAGTATATGCAGAAACAAAAAAAGAAAAGGCTCATGGCCACCAAAAAAAATAAGAAAATAAGAAGAAATTTTGACAAAATTATAACAAAACTTTGTTTTAGTTTTTCAAAGTGAGTGAGTGAGTGAGTGAGTGAGTGAGTGAGGGATGGAAGAAGATGGGTTTCATTATCTGTAAATACTCGTACATATTCAGCAAGTGGGTGTTGTTCCATGCCAGATTTATGTTTCATTATTTCTTTTTTGTTTTTTTTTTTTGTTATTTTGTTTCCGACAAATGTGTGTCATACGTTCCAACTTTCTCTGTGTGTCGCTCAATTGAAAGAAGTTTAAAAAAAAAAAAAAAAAAAAAAATATAACAGAAAATAATTTAAGGACAAAATTGAAACTTTTTGTGCGCTTTTAATTTTATTAGCAAGTACTCGCTTGTAGTCGTGGTTTCTTTACTGTTTGTCTCTCACTACCTACATATTGTAAACATTTCAGCAGCCTGTTTGTCTTGTCTTACAACTACTACTACAACTATGTACTATACTACATAATTGATGTTATTCTTGGTGTTGTTATTCTTGTTGTAATTTAAATATTCATAAGTCTCACTCTTACATTGATAGTTACACTCGTCCGTCCTTCATCAATTCTCTCCCCTCCTCTCTCTCTCTCTCTCTCTCTCTTTCCGAATCTCCTGCTGTTGTATGCTTCAGTTCTATAAAGTAATAATACTACAGCTTGTCGCACTTCTCGAATTATGCATTCAAATGAATATTGTAAAGTTTGTTACTACTAGTATTTGGTATGTGAGAAGTGAGTGTTACGTGTAAAACTTTTTTGATACTCATAGTCAACGACAAGTTGACATCGTCAACGTTAAGATTATTTGGCGCATTTGTCAGTTTTGCTTTTAACTTCGCGCTTTCGCAGTTTTCAAATCGACTTTACTGTCTGTCATGTCTCTCTGACTTAAAATTGAATCACACAAACATAGTATCTACTTAAAAGTATTCTATACTTTTCTTTTTTTTAGCAAAGTTTTCGGTAGTTACTTGTACTTGCACTGAATCAATAACCAGTTAGCGTCGCATACTTTTTGGATGTCACAATTTTTATCTTTAACAGAGAGAGGCTATCAAAGTAACAGAACAAAAAATGACAGGTGTAAGAAGTTGATTTCCTTTTGTGATGTAATAATATTTGTAATTTACTTCAAAGATTTCTGAAAGTTATTTTAAATTCACATTTTAAAGAGGAAATATTATTCGTATGAAACATATTTTCTGTGTCATTTTATAAATTTCAGCAAAATTCAATGTAAAACTGATTTGTTTTCTATAGAATGTTAGTGAGAAGCATACCCTTCACCCACTTTAATACGTAAAGCCTTGTAGTAATCATCATTATCGCTAACGTTTGCTTATAGCAAAATGGTTTCTTTTCTGGGAAGCTATAAAGGAAACATGGAAATGCTTGACGCAATTGATACTATTGATTGTTTTACACTACATTGCACACTCACTTGAATAAGAGCACGCCTAGTTTTATGGTGTTTATTAGAGAACTGCATCAGTGCACTCAATAGATGAGTTAGTTTTGGAATCCGGGTACACTATTTTGTTGTAATAATAACTCGTGCACTCTGAATGAAAAAGAAGAGAAATATTCTTTTTTTAATTGAATTATCTGAGTTACTAAGTTATCCGGTAAACTCAAATTCATTTGAATGTTTGTTTTGCTCTATGAACAACAACTAACTTATTCGAACTCAAACTTTTGGGTTGAATGCACGCACAACTAAGAAAATTTCTATTCAAACCAAAACAACTCAGTATTTGTTGTATGACCTACATGAGTTTTCGAATTTCACTCATTACTACTTTGAGTGCATGTTACTTTGAGTGGACACATGCAGATCTCTATTGTTTATGTTCTAGCAAATCTTTCTTAGCTATTTTTAGAAAAAAATAATATTTTTTTATTATTATTTATTGATAATTGTGCTTGTTCGTCACAGTGATTGGTCTGCAAAAATATTGTGATAGTAGTTCTTAGTATTTAAGTTTTATTTTTGTTAATAATGGGAAAACGTGTCTTAACAACGGGAGAAAAAGTAAAACTATCTGCTTACAGGGAGCACAATCTTACTTTTACAGAAAATGCATAAAAAATCGGAAGATGAGAAAATGTGATGACCTTGACATTAAAAGAAAAGCGTAAAATGGCTCATAGGTAGCCAATTAATGTTAATCACACAAACCAAATTGTTAATATACAATAAAATATTGAAGCGACTATAGAGTTATGGAGCACAGCTATGAGGATGTGCCAGCCAAAGCAACATAAACAAAATCCAGCAATACCAGAACAAAGTACTTAAGGGTATTGCTAATGCACCAGAAGTGCTTATATTGAGCGCGACCTCGGTATGAAATCTATCAACGCAAACAAAATTGCAACAGCCCATAGAGATAAAAATATAAACGAAGAGGCAGGCTTCTATTCTGATTGAAATCAATGGGCTAATACGACGTTTTAAGCGCATCAAACCCAGCGACTTCAAAGCTTTATAAAAAATCTAGGACTTAGAGTATGTACACAGATGTTGTTGTTGATATAATTAAACTATTCGTTAGTCCTTAATGAGTGAACTAATTACAGTATACAAAACAAAAATATTGGAATTTACTTATAATTCTAATAGTGAAAAATGTGACTCTACAAATCAATCATAAAAGTAAAACATTTAATAAAAATATACATATATTAATAAATAACAAAAATCAAATTTCTGTAAACATTTTTCCAAGTTAAGATTAATTAAACATAAATTACTCATTTAATCTTATTTTTCAATTAAATTTCATAAGTCACAAAAAGTCAAAAATGTCAAACATTTTCATTTTTTGTTGATCGAAATTGTTGGCAAAACAATTTGTCAACAAAAATATAAAATTTATTAAAATTCTTTTTCACAAGTTCACCTGTCAAAAGTTTAACAAAATCTCAATTAAAAACCAAAAAAAAAATAAAACACAAACACATAACTTTCATCTAAGAACAAATCTTGATTACTTTGAATTTAAGTGAATATTTAGATAAAAAAATATAAATCATTTTTTACATTTTTTAATATGAATTTACAGACTATTGTATAATAGAAGAGAAAGTTCAATATTTAAATTTTCTAAGGTAATAGACATCATAAATTGCTATTTAAATATTGAATAACATAATACCTACAACAAGACATTTGACTCAAATAACAAGCGTAATCAAATTCAGAAATTTGTCTTCATTTAAAGACTAAGGTAAAGTCCCAACCAGTGACCACCTGTACCACGCCCTTTCATTCTTCTTGTTTGACAAAATTCTACAGAATATTTAAATATGAAATTTTAATTTCGTTGGGATTTATTGCAACTGTTTGTTGTTACTGAATATGCAAACTAACTTAACGTTGTGTTGGTTATTGCTTATACGAATGAATATCTTATTCTCAATCTCAATTCATTCCTGACTACAGGGGCCCTGGAAAAACCTGTAACAGATACATGAATAAAGTATTCTGAAGTTAGCGCTTCATTTTTGTTGTCATTGTTCCTGTCATAACGTTGGTCATGTGTTCACTGCTTTGATTTTAGAAAATTATGGAAATTTTTGGACCGATCCGCATCTTAAACACTGTCCAGACTGTGCTAGAATTTCTCAGAAAATTTTATCAAAATCGGTTCAGCGGCTTCAGAGCCAATAAGGGACAGACACACAAACATAGCTTAATTTTTATATGTATGTATAGAAGAAGAATAAAAATTGTAGCAAACTTATTCAATATTTAGAATAAATTCATTTTCGATGTGGTCCCCTCTTGCCAACACAATAGCCTTGAGGTGATCAAACATTGTGCAAAAGCTTTTTAATCATTCTTCGTTGATACTAAGTTTAGAGTCCCATTGAACTCTCCGTGATTTGAGGTTAAGATGTTTACAAGCCTTGGTCTTCAATGCTAAAACTCAAACTATACCAATAGAATGAATTGTGTTTGCTATAATTTTAAGCTTGATAGATACAAGCATATTGACCTTAAGTTTTCTTATAGTTTTTTTTATCTGCCCTGTATTTATTTTCTCTAGGATATTTGATGAAAAATGCATGATTTTGTTTGTTATTTTTGTTGTTGTTGCTGTGTTGTTGTCACTGTTGTCGTCAGTCGACAACTATACACTAATAAATAAGTTATTGTCTTTCATATGTGCAGTAGTATTTATATAATCCCTTAAAGTTGTTTATATAATGACAGCAGGTCTTGACTACCTTTAGGTTTTCTCTTTTACTTGTTGTCTTGTTGTCTTGTCTTGTCTTATCTTGTACTCATATGTATTGTATTGTTTATACGTTTATTCATACATATTAAATTAAATTTTGTTCTGATTGTTGTCTTTGGATTGTAATTGACATTATTGTTATTGTTGTTTATCTACTACCTACAATCATGAAATTGTTTTGTTTTTTTGTGTCCGATATTTCTTGAGTGTGAATATAAATCATTAACACAAGAATTTTGAGACAATTCTGAATATTTCAACAATAAATCTTCAACAAATTTACTTAGATAACCTGACAATAAAAGAATATACTATTCTAAATTCAAGTAGATAATTTTATTCAATTGAAATAAATAAAAGAAACCACATTTTCATTTGTTAGTATAAATGATTCCTCCTTCATTTCTCGTATTCCAATTGCTTATAATTGCATTCGATCTAAGTCAATTTGTTCTCTTGAGTTTTACTTATTTGTATTTTAATGAAAATTTTTCTTCAGAATTGGAAAAAAAGAGAATTTTTCAAAAATGTCATTCACTTAAATCAATAGACCCACACATACTCTAACAGACATTCGGTTTACTTTGAAGCAGGGAACAGAAACCTACAGCTCTCGAAGCGAAGCAATCACTTCAAACGATCCAAGCTACCGGAATTTGCTTTCTGACAGTAATATTTAAGTAGAAAATAGGATTTTCACTTTCATTATTCTTCACAGAATGTAATTCATTTTTGCTATTTAACCCAACAAGCTTCATGGAGTTTGCCAACCCCTGCTTTAGACCACAACCATAGCTCATCTATGTTATCCAATTCTATTGATACTTAACCACAAAATCTGAACTTGTAGATTGCAACTTTCTGCTGTTGGCTGCTGCTGCTGCTGCTGCTGATACTGTTTCTACTGATACTTTTTCATTTATACTTTCAACTTACGACTTACGTTTTTCATTTTCCGCTTCCTTATTCCATCCACTTCGTCGCCATTTTCATTTGCTTTATCACACATTTTTCCGGGCACTTATCAACAAGGCAATTGTTTTTAAACATTCCCCCACTCCCTGTACTTGGGACTTGGCCACAGTGAAGAGAAGTGAACTTGTAAAGTCAATTGCAAGCGAACAAAGATATTTTTCTTACTTAGTAAGTAGTTGTACTTGGCTTCTTATAGAACACAGGACGAAGTTCAACAATGAAATGGCAATGGCAACGGCAAACGGAAACGGAAGTTATGCCGTGGCCGCAGCAAGTAGAAAGAACCTGAACAAAAGTTAAATGAAGAATAAATTTGACCTTATTTTAAATAAGCGAACAAATTGAAAAAAAAAGTTGTTGGAATAAGATGAATGAAACTTAATTCATACTATGTAGATGCTGGTGGTGGTGGGTATGTGGCTTTGGCCTAGTAGGGAGTGCCTACATATTTGGTATGCAAGCTACTCTGCCAATGACAGCTGCTGACATTGCAAAAGAGCAACTGGTGTAAGTCGTGCAATGCTAAATAGATATTGATAAATTAATGCATTTAATCGAAGTTAACGTGCAGAGTGAGTGCAGAGAAAATTGTAACTGTGATTGAGATTGAGGTGAGGTTGAGTAAAGGTAAAGGTAAGAATGGAATTGCTGTTGTGTATGGCACATCGAGCACTCGTGCAGCGTAAATGAAATTCAAAGTCAACTTATTCAACCGGAAGTAAATTATGGTCAATACTACAAGCACAACAATAAATTTTGTATCATTGCAGTGCAATGTAGTAAAGTAACGTAATCGTATTGATACGCAACGTATACGAGTATTGAAGCGTAACGTTACAAAACGATTCAAAACGGAAATAAGGTCAATCGTTGGTCATTGTTATACAACTTTGTGTGGCATGCAACATTCAGATTTCAGTATTCAATTATTCTATTCTATTTAAAAAAAAAAAAAAATAAGAAAAAAAGGATATTTAGAAAATAGAAAGGGAAATAGAAATGGAAATAGAAATAGAAGAGTTGGATGCAGAAAACCATATTTCTTTTGTATGATTATAAAAATTGAAGTTTTTGACTTTTGCCACAAGTGATTTTCACAGCTGAACAAGCAGTTGAAATGTAAACTTTGCCATGTGTCCATTAAGGACCTTCTTCTCATTTTCTTTTTTTCCTATTTTTGTTGTCAAAGTTCAACATTTTAATGGTTTCATTTTATCCTTTGATTTCATTTTGCAACTATTTTTTTGTTGCAGGAAATGCATTTGCATTTGAATAACAAAAGAAACTACAACTTGCCCTAGATTTTCCTTAATATTCTTTAAATACAAATATAAATACAGAAATCTAAATAAACTCATTGCTATAGTGATTTAGTTCAATGTTTTTAGTTGTGTTCTCTTTTGTACTAAGCTTGTGATTTCAATCACTTAATGAAACCGGAAATTACTTAGTAGAAGGTAAAAGGATAAACCTATAAACACCGGAAGTCACAATTGAAGTAAATTAAATATTGAATAAAAACACAACACACTGAATGGACTTAATGCTAAAACTTAGTTATTTAGTACATTGTTTTTGGCTTATTTTTATTGTCTTGACTGCTTGATTGCTTGCTTGCTTGCTTGCTGTTGACGACTGACTTGACTTGACTTGAGTTAACTTAATTCGAATTGAATTGTATGGAATTCGGTTAAGTTGCCAACAACAGGAAGTCACAACAAATTAATGCCGAAGGTTAAAGCTATGACATGAATTGATGCTAATCTTAAATGCTAACGTCTTCTTTATATATATGTACATATATGTACACATATAAATATATGCTGCTTTTATAGGCTTATGTATATATGTATATATGTAAGTATATAGGTAACGCAGCTGCTGGTGAAGGCAATGTCAAGTAAACTTAGTAAGCAAGCGTAAGTCTAGAAATGCTTATTTACATACAATATGCAAAACAAAATCTTGATGGCAAACTTTATATATATATATATATAAGTATATGTTTGTGTTTACGTATATATGTGTATAATTTCGATTTACATGCAAAGTGGCGAAAAATTGCGTTACACAAATGTCAAGATAATAATCCTTTTACGCTTGATAAGCAAAATAGAAATAAGGAAGCAAACTCAAAATAGACTAAAAATCTTTAGGAAAAATGTTAATTTCTTGTCTTTGGAATTTTTCTATAAATTATTCAGATTTATTTATTTTCTTTTAAAATAAATATATGAATGTACCTTGTAAGCGAAGTGATCTTTTGGTAAATCGGAAACACGCGCCCTGAGTTATACAATGAAATTTTTGTCAAAAAAAAAAAAAAAAGACAATAAAAATCAACAGCTGTTTGTTTTATTTGACTGTGATACTAAGTATATTTGTTGAGATGGTGTGATGATGTTGATGTTGATGTTGATGTTGATGTTGATGTTGATGATGATTGTTGGTAGTGAGTCAAAGTGTGTTTCATTTAACGCCTACGGTAATGAATTTGCACCAATGCAAAAACATAATATTGAAACAAAAAACAATAGACGTAAGAAGAAGTTATAGAGAAACATGAATGGAAATGGAAGAAAAAAGTGTGTTAACAAGCGGCAATACAATCATCAACAATAATAGCAACAAAAACAATGAGCCAACAATAACTTCTTGTTGTTTATGGAAAAACAATGCAACTAACAATTTGACACAAATTAAAAGCAAAAACAACAAAAATGAAAACATAAAAGTAAAATACACAAATAACTGAAAGGAAAAGTTAAAGCAAAACAAAAAAAAAAACTAAAACAAAAACAAAAACAGAAACAGAAAAGAAACAATGTAGAAGTGGAGGAAAAGAAGAAGAAGAAGGCATTTGTTGCCTTTTCGAAAAATAGGTTGAATGACACAAACACACAAAGATACTCACACACACACACACACACACACACACACACACACACACACACACACACACACACACACACACACACACACACTAGCATACACTAGAACAAGTACCATAGATAGATAGTACAAAACAGAGCAGCTTGGGGCTAGTCGCCTGCTTGTTACTATAATACATACATATACGAGTATATGCATGCATGCAACATGCAGATGGAATGTCATTGTTCTTGTTATTGTTGCTCTTGTTGGTGTTGTTGTTGTTGTTACTGTTACACTACTGTTGCATTGTACAAACACTTCACAATATACTACGCGATGGCAATCCGAGGTATGTGTCGCATATTTCACACACTTCCTGCATGCATAGTGAACAAGATATAATAAAGCAAGCAAAGCAAGAAACGCAAAACAGACGAGTGGCATCTAGGACAAGCAAGTCATGCGTCAAATATTTGTCATTGTTTTCCTCTTTCATTTCTTTTTTGTTTCGTTTTGTTTTGTTTTTTAGACGCCATCACGCAAGATACACACGCTTCTTACATATTTGCTACTTGCCTTAACTTGAGAGGAGCTTGAGAGTATGGCATATCACACCTGATCATAAACCCAAAGGCATGAGAGGTTTTCAAGTGAACTTTTCTACGGGATGTATAGCAAAACTTCAATAGACTGAAAAACAAGCTTCATCGATGATTTTATATCGTAAATATTATGGAAGTCAGTTTATGGAATCAGCTTTGGTACACTAGTCATATTCTTTTCGATTACTGCAGTTCAACAATCATATATCACAGGATGCTTTCAAGCACTTTTCCTTCATAAATGATTTTCAAGTCAACATAAGCTACTTTTTTTCTACCGTAAGTAATTTTGAATAGAATTTTCCACACAAGTGATAATGAATTTCCTGATTCACATTCTATAAGCCCTGGTTTAATACTCTTGTGACACACCTCGTATGTACTTAGTATATGTGTCTATTAGTGAGTGCATATTACATACAAAAAGCAAATGAAGTGGAAATATGTCAACATTGAAAGCTAAAGGGAAAACAAGATAACAAGAGACAAGAAACCTAAATAATACTCTGAAGCAGCGACGACGCCAATCGATGATGCCTGCGATGGCGCCCCAAAATGCGACAACTGCCAAAAAATTATTAAGATTCAAAAGAAATTAGACACAAGCGATACGAGCGTATGACATGATGCTTGTTGAAGGAAGCACAGAAAGAAGACAGGAAGTTAGTCAAAGGATGTGATAGCGTTTTTGCATGATTTGGTTGAACACATTTCTTTTTTATGTATTTTCATTCTGATTCACTTACATAAGTTTTAGCTTAATGAGCTGTAGGTATATTTTTTTGAGAGCGAGTGAGTGAGTGTGTGGAGTGTACTTAGTATCTCAAGTGTAGCAGGAGTACTCAGTATAGACTTAGCTGGCAGGCAGACATGCTTCCGGCGGACGACTAAAATAAATTACGTATACGCAGTACTACTGAGTGTAGTAGTAGTCGTAGTAGTGGTAGACAAATCTAACTAACATTTTTGTATAGCATGGCACATGTTTCCGTTGTCCCTTTTCTTTTCAGTTTTTTAAATTTTTTTTTTCATTTTTTTTTTTTTTTTTTTTTTTGCATATTTGAATGTTTTCTCTTTTCTAGTTTTGTGTTTGTTTTTATTTGTCATTGTTGCAATTCCAGTTGCATGTCGTACGTCATGGCGGACTTCCGTTGCGCACTGTTTAACTTTTGTGTAAGCCTGACGCCATGACAGTTACTCATACAAAATAAATTTTTATGGTTGCCATTTTTTTCCATAAAATATTGTATATTTCTTTATAAACCCCAAAACATAAAATGCAAAAAAAAAATAAAATATAGGATTCAGTCAGTATCAGTTGACCTTCCGAAGTTTTTGGCATTTGCTAAATTTGGCTTAAGGCCAAGCACTTTAAACTGATCACAGTGAGCGCTTAATCGGAAACAGGAAATATGCCGCCTTATATTTACTCATTTTATACAAAATTTCACTTAATTAAAATTTTATACTAAATATAAATGCCATACTTTTTGAATGCATATCAGCTAACCACTTAAATATCAAATTCTAAACCAAAAACTAAACAAAATTGACCACGTCATTAAAATCTATTTACCGAGCTTCAATTTGGCCAACAAACAAATCGATTGACCCATTAAATAGTTATATATAAACGATTCTTTGGTGGTTATGTACCTCTTATATAATTGTTTGTTATTAGATGAAAATCGGTTTTAGTATTGCGGAAAAATTACAATTATTTTTAACCAAAACCACACAAGAAAAACAAAAAAACAAAATACAAAAGATACGGAAAACAAACAAAAATAACACGTATCGAGTTTATTTAATTTGGGCATAAAATAATAGCGTTTGGCACACAAATTGTGTGTGACAACGATTTTAGGCTGTAAAACTAATTGTTTAAATTGTTTAAAATAATTTTTTTCATTTAATGCAATTAGCAAATCACCTACTCTTATCGCCATTTTTGTTTGAATTAAAAGCTTCAAGACATACAATTTGAATAGTTTATAGAAGACCAAATGAAATTGAAAGGCTATGCACAACTGTACCTTTTCCTTCACATAGAGAAACATTGCCAATACCATTAGCAGCTTGCAAACTGTACATTGATATACACATCATTGAGTATACAAATTCACGATGGAAGCAGACTCCAAACTATCCAACCAGTAGACAAACGATCAAAGAATTTAACTTATGTTGCATTAAGGTTAAACTGGAAGAATAAGAAACATCATAGAGATCCAAACAGGACACAGTCTCATAGGTAGATATAATGAAAGACTGGAAGTATTTTATCTTATTTTATTTTATTTTTTGTAGAATCTATCAAGATGTAGAAGAGTAAGAAACTAAGGAGATGCATGGCTCTAATCAGAAAAAGATTAGCTACACTCAGGATCAACTAATGAGTGCTGCAGACTTTTACTGAGATTGAACATGAGTCGCATTAGATTAAACACTGAGGTTGAACAGGAAAAACAAAATATTTGTCACAGAGACTCTAACAGGGCACAGTCTCATAAAGAGATACGATAAAGAACTGAAAGTATTTTATTTATTCTAGAAGCTATCAAGATTAGAAAAGCAAGAAACTATGAAGCCATGCATGATTCTATGCAGAAGAGAATAGGCTACACTCGGAATCCACTCATAGGTGCAGTACGAGTAGACTTCTCCTGAGACTGAACATGAGTTGCACAAAATTAATACTGAGGTTGAGAAGCATCATAACAGTGCGATATCAAATTTGATGTATTAGACCAAGAAACCATGGAAGACCTGTCTAAACACATAGCTTTATGCAGAAGAAGGTTAGCACACTAGGAATCGACTCAAGGGTGTACTTGACTTTTTCTGAGGTTGAACATGAATCGCGTTAGATTAATGCTGAGGATGCATGGCATAGCACAGTACGGTAAAAAACTTTTGAAGCTATCAAGATATAGAAGACCAAGAAACCATGGAACACCTGTGTAAGTGCATAGGTCTAAGCAGAAGGAGGTTACCACACTAGGAATCAACTGGAGGATGCTCTTGACTTCTCCAGAGATTGAACATGCGTTACACTAGATTCCTGCTGAGGTTGAACAGGAAGAACAAAAGAAGCGTATAAAAGGTCACAGTGTCATAGATAGACTCGCTAAAAGACTGGAGATGACTAGAAATTTCCAAATGTAAAGAGAAAGAAACCTTAAATCATCTACTCTACCTAGGGCTAAGATCAACTCTCTTGATAGAGTTTCAAGAATTGTAGGCATAAATTAAATGAAGGTGCGTGAATTGGCAATTAAAAAGATCTCAGGATGGTTTAGAATGAACCCAATGAAATTAGTACAGATATTTCTAGTATCATAATGGGCCTTAATTAAGACTATGTGCATCATGAAACAGTGATTTCTTCTAACCTAATCTTCTCAAACTAATTAACCTCTGATTCTGAATTCATCTTCCTTATTATAGGGTTTTCCTGAAGTCATTGAAATCCAACTACATGAATTTACAAATTTATTTCTTCTCTATGTTATAATTAGCGTAGGTTTTTCACATTAATTTCGATTTTGTTTTTGTTTATTTTTTTCCTCATATTGTGTTCAATTTAGAATGGCGCCCATAAATTTCCGGTTGCATTTAAGTGCATTAAGCAACGACAAGTTGCATTGGTTGTTGTTGGCGGCCAGACCCATATTGCCCCATATTGTTTCAGCAACAATAGCAAAGAACACACAGAGTATTGTTTTAGAGTTTGACATTGTGACCATGTATTAATGTAATAACGAAATATGCAAATTAGCCACATTCAAGAGGATATATTGTATATTTGGGGACTAACCAAATAAACGTGTTGAAAACCATTAAAAACAAGATTTTGTTTTGTTTTTTTGGTGGCAAATTTTAAAAATCCTTAATTATCATTTATGTGCAATGTTTGGTACACTTTATCAGTAAATAAATCATATGAAATATGTATGTAAATATGGATAAATATTTCAAAATACTTAAATTAGTTTTGTTAAATATATTTGTTTTTTGTTTTTTTTTTTTTTTTTTTTTGCGACTCAATGTAAATTCCAATGTTTTAAACTAGTCAAATATTGTATTAATTTAACATTTATTTACCGACACTTACACATTTATTTGCATACATTTAGGCACAGATTATATACATAAAAGCATTCTACTCTACACATACACACACACACACATAGATAGATTAATGCAAACGAAGTCAAGTAATTTGGTAGATTGGATTATCAATTCAACGATTTGTTTCACTTGAATGCTGCGAATGCAAAGAAATTCCAAACGTCACAAAAATATTTCAACCAAGCAAAAGTTGTCAATCAACTGGGAAAGCACAAAACACTGCGAAAAATTGTATAGTTCATACACAAATATTTGGAGTGCCTACTGTTCTGAATAATAATTCTGAATAAGTTTCAGTGTAGGGAGAACATTATACAGTTGTACACGTGCGCAAACAGTTCAAACAAGCCAAGACTAGTATACAAATAGACAAACCACAAAATGAAAAGCGATTTGGGAGTAGAAGAGAAAGAACAGAAGGAGGGACGGACAGATATGTTCAGAGCCACAGTTAGATAAACTCGAAATGTATGCAATCTATCTTTATTGCAATATATTCACTGTCATCAACGACGACAACGACAACGGCGAGCATTCAAGGATGATGACGATGTTGATGTTGATGAAGCTGAAGCTGGAGCCGGAGTGAAGACACTGGCACCCATCTTGATGATGTTGAAGCATTCTTCTTCGTCTACTTTTAAAGCGAAATTGTATTTATTGATTCATCTTCATCATTGACATAGCATAGCAGAGTAGAGTAGAGCATCAAGTAAAGCACAATCGACATCGACATTGCCACATCGCCATCAGTCAGTTGAGTTCTTCCTTGTGTTTCCGTCGATTGCTCACCGCCATTTAACTTGTTCATTCCTTCGTTCTTTCACTCAGTCACTCACTCACTCATTCATTCATTGAGTCATTCATTTGGGTTTTTCTTTATTCATACAATTTGCCGCATGCCTTTCTCATGCTTAAAATCTTCATTCCTTTTTTTGTCCACCAACAAGAGACGAACAACGGGCAAATAGATACGAGATAGATAGATAGAAATTTGAGACCAGAGAATTCTATTGAATTATGGCAAACATGCGGAATAAATTATGGGGTTAGACACTGTAGTGTGTGTATGAATATCTGTGAGTGTGAAAAGTGCTGGTTTGGGTTATTGGTCTTGGGTATTGGGTATTGGTAGTGTTGTAATGTTGGTGGTGATGTTGGTGTTGTTGTTGTTGTGGTTGAAAGCATGACACGCCATTTACGAAATCCTCACTTGGAGAAACTCCTTGTTTTGGATCATTGTTCTATATGTTGTTGTTGCTGCTATTTCTGTTGTTGTCTCGTTGACTGTCGTCACTTGTCATTTTGACATTTTGAACGTTTTAGTTGCGCGCTCGCTGAGATAATTCTTCGTACTTTACTAAAGGATTTTAAGGAAGAATTTTGTATAGATGAGTAGTGAAGCATGTTGCTACATGTGAGTGTGTGAATAAAGTTTATTGGATTTTTGGCATTGTTTACAGGGTAAATATACAAATAATTTTATATTGAATGTGTGTATACATAGTACACATTTGTATACATGTGAGTGTGGTGGTATACTATATATATACAATAAGTGATAGTGTCAATGTGTATTTTGGCAATTATCCAAAAATTATTTTTAGGTTAAACGTTTTAGCCGCAATTAGGCAAATGCCAAAGCATTATCATGGTAAATGCAATGAATATTATCATCATAAGTAATACATAGTTTCCTTGAAATCTTTACAACAACTTTACAACAAACAACAAATGAGAATGGGTTTGAAGAAGAAAACATAAGTAAATAAAAGTAAATTGGTTTATGTTATATGAGTGTATAAAAGAAGTTTGCTTGATAATAAAAATGAACATTAAATTACGTGATAAAATGAATTATTCTTTAAGTAAACAAAAAAAAAAACATTTCAAGAACATGGTTCGTGTGAGTAATACAAAAACTCAAATATTAATAATTCAATGAATAAATTATATGTACTATAAGCGATTTATTATATAAACGATTTAATCATTCCAAAGATATTATCACATTATTAATGTGTTTTAAGCTTCAATAAGCCAAAAAGATTTGGTACAACTTACTATTCATAATTATGAATATGATTAAGTCTTCTATACAAAAGTAACTTAAATAATTGGTGGACTATGAATACATGCGACTAATAAATCATATTTTTGTATACTCATATACTCGTAAATTGAAGTCGATTAATGTCTTGGTTCAAAGCTAGAGATTGAGTCGCAATGTTTTACAAAATTATATCTATATATAATGTATGTCTGTTCCCTATGGACTACGAAGCAACTGAACCGATTTTGACCAAATTTTTAGGGAAAGTCAAGCATAGTATGGAGAGTGTTTGAGTACAGTTTGGTGATTATTGCACAAAACAATTTTAAGTATATTGCAAACAGATCTAAATACATGTATGCTGGGACAGCTAGTTTAACAGATAACCTTGACAATAACACTGTAATTTACTGAGTAGTTTATGAACTCAGAATCCCAAAGAAAATAAAATAATGAAAGAGCTGCAGGCTTCGTTGCTAATGCAATACAATATTATTTTAATAACAATATGTAAAATATTAAATTTAAATAAATAAACAACTTGACTTAAATAAAACCATTTAATAAAAAAAAATACATAATAACAATGAACTCTATCGATAACATAAGTTCTGAAAAAATCAAAAAGCATGAAGTCAGCAGGAATGGTAATAGTCCTAGGAGGTTGTCTAGAACAGTAATGACATCATAAGTGTCGCATGACACGCTTTACAAAGGCGTTAATACCATTTTGGAACATTCGAAAAAAAAGAAATGTGGTTTCCTGGAAAATGTGGAACTTCAATTTGATCTTTAGAACTCTGATTCTCGTTTCTTCGACACTGTTAAAATGACGCATATTCCTCGCTTTGAGATGAAAGTCTGCTTTGTTAAAGACCAGCAACATTGTGATGAAGCCAAGGCTCAGAATGTTAGGTATATGGATGCTGTAGCTTTAAAGAAGATTTAACAGAAACAAGAAGCTGGCGAAGAAACTTGTAAAATCATATATTGCATTTTTGATGTCAGAGTCTTTAATCAAGCAAATTCCAAGTCTCTTGGGTCCCGGTCTTAACAAGGCTGGCAAGTTTCCTGGTCTTTTGTTACACCAGAAATTTATGACTGGTAAAATCGAAGAAGTCAAATCAACAATCAAGTTCCAAATGAAGATAGTATTGTGCTTGTCCGTTGCCGTCGGCCAAGTAGACATAAAACAGGACCCGCTTAAGCATCAGATTGTCGATCAATTTATTGATCTCTTCTGTTGTAAAACAATTGGCAAAATGTACGTTCGCTGCACATTTAGTCATTTATGGGCCACCACAGCGTCTACTCGTATACTAAATTGCTTATTTTATTCAAATACAATATAAGTCATTACATTACTTTTTAAAAAACAATAATTTTATAAATCATATATCTTACACTATATTCCATCGAAGCATTTGTTCAGTAGATATTAGAATGTAGCTTGATTTAGCTATGTCTAGAATATTTTAATGGAAGAACGACATCTTTTAACAAAGAGGAAAATGTTCCAAAAGACAAAATCAATGAATTTTTCCAATAATTTATTTCTCATTCAGCATTTTCAGATTTAACAACGTTTGGTTTTTCTTATTTCTATATGTGATTAAATAAATGATTGCGAGAAACTAGATTTTTTACTAGTAAGCAGCATAGACATATATTTTCATTATCTTGAGATATTTTATTATTTAAAAAAAAAGAAAAACACTGAAATAAACTAAAAAAAAAATTACTCTGTTGATTGTGATTAATGATGAATCCTTCCAAGGTCGGAAATTATTATCTTTTTAAATTTAATATTATTTATTTTTTGTTTCAACCAGTAGCCTTCAAATCGTATAATTATATCACATTAAATCACAAGCATAATTTAAGTTAAAATTCACACTTTCCTTGTATGTACTTATTTTTATGAATTAAACATGTTGGCCATAATTTTATGAAGCTCAAACTTTTCACAATCTTTCTTCACATATAAACACAGTCAAGAAATCTGAAAGTATGTTATCATGTCCTGCATACGTAATAAACGAAGGCAAAACCAACAAAGGAAGAAACAACGGAAGAAAGAAAATAAGAAAAACAATATAAGAAAATGGAAAAACAAAGGAAGCTGCTGCATTTTGTGGCATCATAAATGTTTAACGCACCTGCCATCATTAATGCTGTTTACCTGTTTGTCTTCAAGAGAATCAGCAGCAGCAGCAGCATACATTCAAATATATCTACATATCCTTATAACAATCCTTCACACAAACACTTATACTATTGTATTATATAATAAACAATACAACAATGACCTTTAAGCAAGTGTTAAAGTGCGAAATATTAAAGCAAATATGATTTCCTTTTTTTTTTACATATGTTTATTTGTTATGCGAATGTGTAAATATCTCCCAATTCCTTTAAAGTGAATTTTGTAGTAGCAGAAACAATGAAGTGTTAACCGAATACTTTTGGGGGAATAAAGGAAATGCTCCTTGATTCTCTGGAGAGATACTTTATTGCGGAATAGCGATAATTTGTATGAGCAACGAAATTAAGCCTTTCGCATTTAAAACCGCAACAAACGCAGCACATGATGAAGGACTCTAAAGAGTGAAATACATAATACCAATTGCAATAATCATGATGATGATAATGATGGTAATGGTAATGGTGATGGTGAAGTAACATTATAGTTTCATGTATTCAGAGCATAAATCACACGCAATTTCATACGCTTGTTTTGTGTTTGTTCGGTTCGTTGTTTTCGTTATTTATTCATTGCGTTTTGTGGCAATATCATCATCATAATGATGCTGATGCTAGTAATAATGATGAAGCTGATGATGAGTGAGCTTATGTTGTTGACGTTTGCTTTAGTAGTACGTTCTGTGCGCCAAAATCGCAACATGTTTGCTTTACGCAGCTGCTTCCCGTTGCTTGTCAATTTGGGTTTACAAGTGAACGCAAGTGAATGAATGCGCAAAAATAAATTCATACGAGCAAATAAATACATTTGTTGTACCTTTGTCAAAATGTGATGTGGTAATGTGAGTGAAAGGATGTGTGAAAGGATGTTGGGATGTAGGATGTTGGATACTGTTGAATGGTTTTAGGCGAAACGCCAACTAACCACATACTCATATAGTATAAAAGAACAAATGAATGAATGAATGAATGAATGGATAAATGAAAGAATGAAACATGTTGCAGGAACATTGGTTGCTCGTTCGTGTTCGTTAAAGTGTGAAACAAATCATCACACATTTTTTCATCTGCATATGTGAGCGTGTTAGAGATACCCACAAGGACATTGTTACTCTTATGTTTGGTATATACGTATAGTACGTATGTATGTGTGTATTGCCGGCAGGGAATTTTGAAATTAGTTAAATGAATAAAAATGCGGTGAACACACATACACATAAGCTGACATGTCGGCAAACCGGAAATGATGGTGTGTCTATTGTGCCACACACTAAAATCTACATAAAAACAACAACAACTACAACAAAAAATGTCTGTATGTCCTTAGGAAAATGTGTTTGTGAGCGTATCTTTGTGAAACAAATAAACCGCACAACTTTTCTCTTATGTAACCATTTCTACGTAATAGTATAATATAATATAATGTAACGCATAGTTATATTTATTTAATTAAAGGGTCAAAATGATCAGAGAGTCAGTTATTATGCAATTTATTCTTTTGAAATTGTTCTACATTTCTTCGTTAGACATTGTTACATTTTTCTATTTAGTATTGCAATACTTTTAGTATTTGATTACGCAGACGCCCCCTAAGGCTTTCATTATTTTGAAAAAATATAGAAAAATACAATGTTATGAAGATACAAAATATATTCTAATGTAATCAGAATATATTACTCAATTTCCATTCAATTGACAAAAAATCAACTCAGTGTTGGTGTGCAGTTGGTGGAATATCTCGATATCTTTCCATAGTATGATAATACAAAGTTTAGGAATGATTTAATATTTCTTTAAGTAGCATCGTCCCAAAGCAGGGACAATCAATTTTCCCATCTGAGCAGAACCAACCTTACCTTTAGCGACCTTTGTCCGACTACATTTAATCTTCAACAACATTTTTTAGTGTCAATTCCGGATAGATTAAGCTGGCCCTAGGTCAAAACCCTCCCCGAATACCCATATGTGATAAATGGATGGTTCTAAAACAGAAGCTGGCGTGGAAGCTGGAGTCTATGGGGAACACCGTAGGACACGTATTTTCAGTAGCACGGGTCAAAAGAACTTAGTTTCTCATTCAGAAGTACGTGCAATAGAACTATGTATTAGAGAAGAATAAGAATGTGCAGCCGCTAATAACCACTTACTCATTCAATTAGATTGCAAGGCTGCACTAAAGACAGCAGATCATACACGTATGCTATGCCATTGCGTGGGCCAAATTGGAACAAATTCCGCTTTTTGGGTTTTAAGTACATGGAACCATATGATGTTTCTAACTGGACATTATAGTGTGTTAAAACATCTACACAATATTCGGGTCAGTCGAAACAATCAATTTAGACTATACAATGAAGAAGAGGATACATCAAAGCATATGTTATGCCACTGTGAGGGCCTAATAATTTGGACCAGATTCCGCTATCTCGGTATCCAGTACATGGAACTAAATGAAATTGCAGCTTTGCCTCCGTAGAAGATATTGGAATACAATAACTGATGAATACCTGAATGTCGGAGGAACTGTAATTACAACGATTGTCACAATAGGCCCTGTGGATGTCGCAGTGACAAGGTATATTAGTTCCTGGCCTGACTTTAATCTAATCTAGTACTGATTAGTACAAAAGCGAGCTAATTCAAAAACTTGTAGATTAGTTATATGCATGGAACCGAAAGGGTAAATAAGTAAATACATATTACATACAATAGGAATATAAGCTTCATTAGATTGAACAACCAAAGAGAAAAATAGACCCACGCGAAAGATTGCCCGACAAGCAATTTATATTGATGTTTCAGTTTTTGCTGGCTATTTGGACGACTAACTTAGAAAGCGTAGTTATAAAATAATGCTAAATTTTACAATCACTGCATTAGTTTAAGATATTTTATATTGAAAGGTGATTAAAATGAAATGACTACATACTTAGTTGCTCACTCTTAAAAGTGAGTCAGTGAGCCTGTAAATCCATTAACAGTTTATACCACAATAATTTTCTAATTCTTCAAATACTTAGTCTCCTTCTTTGTTCACCAGACTAGAACAAAGAATAATTTGATTAACATATTAATTGCTATGAATTCTTAGAAGTCTAGTACACGTTGATTGCATTTAAATCTCTTCACTAGTTATTGTTGATTTTAATTAAATGGAACTCTTATAAAAAGGATATTTCATTTCTACTTCTCCGTTCTCTTCCCATTAAATCACATCAATCTTTCCTTTATTATAATTATGAAATTTGAGAAGGATTTTGATTATTTGTATATAAAAGCATTTAGTTTTGATGATGACGACTTACAATAAATTCCCAGAAGATTCTTGTAACATAAAACATGAGAAAACTTCAAAATTTCATTAGAAAAGTAACTTTGTTTATATATCAAACAATATTCCTTTGGTTGCTGTTGTTCTTGTTGTTGGTCAGCAATATTGCCCTTGGAATTTAAGCATTCATTTAAACTAATTTATGCCAAAACGCTATTAGCTTGAAATACTAATTGCCCAAAACTACAACAGCAACAATAACAACAACAACTTGAGTAGTTGTAATGAAGCAGCAGCTTCGGAATCATCATCATCAACAACAGCAGCATCAACAGCAGCAGCATCAACAGCATCCTAAACAGCAGTAGATATATATATTGTGTATATAGTACATACTTACATAGTAGAATCCGTCCGATTGCTGAATTTCTGTATATTGAGGAATAAAACTAGCGCAAAACTAATAAAATAACAAAAATAGTCTTATTTAAGTAAGTGTATTTCTATATGTTTGTATTAGTATCTGTGTTTATTTATTTAAGTGAGAGTGTGTGTGTATTTAACTTGAGGCACTTCAATTTTGTTCGATGCTGTTTTATAATTAACTTAGTAGCAGCAACAGAAGCAGCACAAATTCCGTTTCCGCTGCGTCATTTTGAATGAAAATGAAAATACAATAAGAGCAAGTGTGTCTTTGTGTGTGTGTGTGTGTGTGTGTGTGTGTGTGTGTGTGTCTGTGTCTGTGTGTGTCTGTCTGTGTGTGTGAGTGACTAACTGAGTGTTGATTAAAACTTTTATAAATCCGCTAATTTTCAAATTGCATTCATTATTTATATATATATATTTTTTTTTTTTTTTTTTTTGTAAGTATTAGTACTTACCAGCATCAGAGACCCCATATATTAATCATGGAAATGATTAACGTGACAAGGAAAATCGCTCTAGTCATCAGTCCGAGCTGTCAACAAACTTAATATACACGTCGCTACCCTTATAAATGCGATCAAGCATATACTTACTCGTACATATACATAAAATAGAATGGTACTTTTAATTTTGTTCTCTTTGTTTTACTCGTTACTCGTCAAGTAAAAGAACAACAGAAGCATTAGACATGACAAAAGCAACATAAACCTCAGAAAGATGCTTTGCATAAAATTGTAACAAGTAAAACTGCAACACAAACAATAATAACCAATAACAAGCAACAAAAATTAATATAAAAATTCTTACTTTTGGTCATGAGATGTCATGTGTTTGCTTGTTTATTTGCAGCTGAAGGTGGTCAATACAAAACCAACACAAACTATGAATTACAATAACAACAACAACAACAATAATATAATAGCAACAACAACAACAATATAATAGCATAAAGATTATGTGGAAAACACACATTTTTGCTACAAAAACAAATAGCATTAAAAGAGAAGAACGCTCATGACTTACCTTTTAAATTTTTTATGCTCACGATCGTTGAGAGCGCACTCACTCTCAGCATAAATATTAATGCTCTCTCTCACATGCAAAAATGAAATGAGAGTATATGAAAGTGTTTGACTTGTAAACTTCAAGAGTGAAGAAATGACAATTTCACAGCATAAAGATCATTTTGGCTATACATACATATATTCACTCAATTCGTAGTCCCGTCAAGTAAAATAAATTTTAGAACGATGACATAAAATAGTCAATGAATCCATGCATTTCCTTTTCCTGGAGTACCAAAAGGAGTTCAATTGAAAATCATTTCTTTTCAGAATTAAATTATAATAACCAAAATTAGATAAGAAATCAATCTGCATTGAATCCATCAGATTAATGTTTCTATAGAACTGCCACAAAAACATAACTGATTAGGTTTTGTGCTTCATAAATCATTTTGATATAACAATTAACACAATACTTTCAAAAAATTCAGTTTCAATTGAAATTTAAATTTATTTGAATTTTGCTAATCTGAAATAATTGAGCAAATTACATTTCAACTTTTATTAAAATTTATTGCAACATCATCATCAAATGTTCTTTACTCAATAAGTAAAAATGGAAATGAATTTAATTCAATTTTTCTTAATGAAATTTTCCATGAAATTTTGTCAACAACTTCAAATTTTTTTTTAAGAATCTACAACCAATCAATTTTATTTATAATTTTTTTTTTCTTATTTTTTATTTTTGCTTTCAGGATATCCTTGCGTAACTTATTTAATTTCATTTCCAAAAAAAATTTTTACCAAAAACTTTTAATACAACAAATTAGAAAAGCTTTGATTTTCGGTATGTTTCAACCCAAAATTCACTCAAACAATTTAGACAAACCAACCAACCAACCAACCAATCTATCCACCCACAAACAAACAAACATTTATACTTAGAACACATTGCGTGTGCTTTATAAAATATCATTGAAAAGTTTTCTAGGCTTTAAATTTCTTTAATGGAACTATGAGTATACTAAGTGACCAGTCTACCTAAAGAGGTTGACTGAGTACCGAGCACCTGCTGTGCTTGACTTGGTACTTTGTTTCGGCATATTTTACCCACATTCTTTAACATTTTCTTTTGTATTGGTTTTTTCCTTTCCTTTCGTTTCTTTTCTCTTACTTTTTGAGGTTTTGTCACCATCAAAAAGTGTGTAATTATACGACAAAAGCAAAAGAAAAATTCTTGTCGCCTTTTAGCTTCATCTCTCTCTCTCTCTCTCTCTCTCTGTTTCTGCTTCATCAAATTATTTCTCGCAATTTCTCGCAATTGTATTGTGGTCGCCATTTTGTACGTAGAGTGTGACCATTACTTTGTCGCCAGGAGAAAAACAATCAAACTGGAATGTCAACTTAAAAGAGACACAACCAAGTTGAAATAGACAACAAAAACAACCAAGTCAACAACTAACAATAAGAACTAAAACAGGAGACCAAAACAATGACAACAAAAACTACGTTGAAATATAACCTGCGTGTCAATGTTAAGCTTTGGCCATATCCTTTTGATTGTTTGTTCTTATTGCCTTTGTTGAATTGTAGTAGTACATAGTTGGTTGTTGGTTCACTCGCATTCTTCTAGTGTTTTTCATTCTTCTACATTATATCCCTTATACTTACTTGGAGTAAATTGTATTACTTACTCACAATGTCATTATGTTTGTAACATACACGTAAACCTATTAAAGAAGACATTCCAATTGAATACATTTAGATTAATTAAAGGAATTTAACATATTTAAATAATATTTTCAATGTATGTGTAGCTAAAACTTCAGTTTCAATATTCTGATTTGTTTAAAATACAAATTGTACATATCATCCCCATTTACAAACTTTTGAGCAACTTGTGCAGATAATGAGATTAATGAATCAACTTAATCATTTTAATTTGACTTCCTTGAGGATCCTACAAGCTTAGGACATCACTGTCGATATGTTGATGTTTTCACAATTGTTGTATTTATCCAACATTTCCGAAACTTCACTTTACTTAAAGCTTCCACTATCCAAAACGCATAAAGGACTAGGAACTACTACTACTTCTTTTGTCAGATATTTTAGCGCTCTGTCCTTTATTATGGCGCCAAATTTTAGCTAAGATATCCTAATCTGTTTGATCACACCATCAGGTTGAATATATTCCATACCATAAACCTTAGTAGAGCGTTAAAATCTTCGATTTTCACTTTCGACCTTTTGATGCCATCTGAGTTTAAGATTGAAAAATCAACAAAGCTATACATTTCTTAATATTTTATGAAGATACATCACAATGTGACATAAATTTATTACACCATGCTAATCCATATATGTATGTATATAAAAGTGGAACTATGTGTGTTTGTCACTGGGTCTGAGTGAATGTTCCTTGTGGACTCCGAAACTGCTTGTCCGTTGTTTTGATGAAATTTTCTGGGAAACTCAAGCATAGTCTGGAGAGTGTTTGAGTAAAGTTTGGTGTAGACCATTAAATAATATAGAAGTCACTTCCCACATTTTATTTTGGTATGTGAAACATTCAATTATTATTAAATTAAATGAAGGGTATTTACTCTTTTGATAAATCTAAATAAGAATCTTTGTATTTCGTCCTAATTTCTTTCCTGCTTAATATCGTTCTATGTTGGTGGTATTCCTTCTTTTGCTAGCGTTGACCCTTTGGCGTTTTTGTGTTAATTGTAATTGCATTTCATTTAAGCTCATTCCGATTTTAATGTTCTTTTTTTTTTCTTGTATCCCTTTTACATACTTTACCATGTTTATCATGACGATGCATTTAATTAAAATTAGAAAATAAAATGAATGTGTTAAAACTTCATTTTCTCTTTATATGGTTTTTTCAATTACTATCACCACCCACTGATTAAAGGTTTTAACACTTCAAAGGTAATATGTGCAATATTAAATAAACTACTTAGCCACGGGATATTCGGACAATCAACTGTCATTAAGTTATAGTGTGAAACGGATGTTTGAATTTGTTTGCAATACAAAACCATAGTAGTCAAGTTTATATTTGGTCAATACATTTCGACATATTGACCAACTTAGCGTTAAATCCTGTGAACAAATAACCAAGAACATGAGCATAATGAGCCTGACACTGAATATGGGTTTGTCTGACTTACTTGCTCCTCTACGCTCAATATCTTTGTATAATTTCCGCAATCAATGTTATAATTATCTGGCAAATATGCCACACTCTGGTGACTTTAAAATGTATGTATGTGTGTGAGTGTGTGTGTGTGTGTGTGTTTGTATGCTTTTATGGGTCTGCATGTTTGTAATACCATTTATCTAATTATAGAAAGGCGAACAAGAGCAAGTAACCCACAACACAAACACCACAAAATGATTTACTCAACACGCCAAACAACTGACCAAGGACACTAGTATCTCTCTTCATCATCTCCTTTTAGGAATGTTTACAGAGATTACACATACGCCATGCTGTACTACACCAAACACTTACACATAATTTGACTCTCACAGATACACAGATATGAAATTAACGCAAACGCAACTCCAAAATAGTAATCAGCAGCAGGCAACACACACAGAAGGCGCTTACTTATAATATGCAATTAAATTATATTTTATGCTATTTTATTTGTGACACTTTATTCTGCTTACGGCTATTAAATGCTATTCACACTCTTACACTCACATTCACAGATACACACAATCACACACATTGGGAAACACTGGACCGACCGTGCAGCTTGTCACTGATATGCCTCGACAATTTCTCGTACACTTGTATATGTGCCCACACAACCGCCAAATATACCGAAAACGACCAAGAGCACATTCACTACCAATCTTATGCGCCAGGGACCATAGCCAGTGCGATATTGTACGCAGATTTGTAGCAACGCTGGGAATATTAGACCCAAAATGGATAAACAGAAGGAGCCAACAAGCGATAGGAAGAGAGACAAATCTGGTATAGCAACAGCGCAAGCAACTGAAGTAAACATATGAAAATGAAAAATGAAATGAAATGAAAGTAGAAGAAAGTGAGTTTTGGTTTAATATATTTAATACATGTAACTAAGGAATACTTACATGTCAGCAATACAATAAAGGCTCTAATGAGCAACTCATAGAGCACGTGTTTTGATGTATCTTTAACACGTTTGGATAGATATTTATTCCATATAATATCGGCAGTGACATAGCCCTGCAAGGCATATGAAATCAATGTTGTTATGGCAAAGAATATTTTTATCACTTGAGCTAAACTGTAATAATAATAAAGAGAAATAACACACAGAGGGAGAGAGAGAGAGAGAGAGAGAGAGAGAGAGAGGAAAAGACTAGAATTAGTTAATTTATTGTATAATTAAATTTGTTTACGAGACAACGTTGCGTTTACTTGTTATTAAGTACTATGTGTATTTAGTATTACGTATACGTCGCGTCATTTTACAATAATATTTGCTTTTCCAAAACTACACAAACATTCACACAAATAAAGTATTTTTGTTATTATTTATTCTGATTATTTTTTATTATATTTTATATATTTAAATGTTGCTACTTACATTTTTTCCTGTGGTATATCCAATGTTACGCTTCCCTTAGCTTCTGGCCCATATTTCCAATAGCCAAAGAAACCCAAAAACAAATAGAGCAACAAAACAACAGACATGCCTATATTCATAATACCAAAAGGTCTTAAATATGCCTTTGGCGTTGCCATGTTCTCCTCAATAGCAAGAATCTATCAATGATAAGACATCATATTTTGCAATCAACACTATTCTATTCTATTCTATTCTATTCTATTCTATTCTATTCTATTCTATTCTATTCTAATTCTAATTATAAGAGTACTTACAACGCCAACAGCCTCCAAGGAAAAGAGAACAGTACCAAAGAATATTGGTAAACGTGCTACACTTACAAATGGTTCACGTTCCGAAATCGAAGGCAAATCAGTAAAAACATAATAAAATATGACTCCAAATCCTAATAAATGATATTTATTAATAATTAAGAAGAAGAAAATATGATTACATTACTCAATAACTTACCAACAAATAATAATAAATTTGCTCCACTTGAAAATGGTGCTAAAAGTTTAAGATTTCTTATGCTATAAATAAGGAACAATGGTATGATTATAAGGCACATGTGAATTCGTACATCCCACACAACCAAATGCTCATCAATAATTTGTTTAATACTCTCCGCAATGAAGACAACATAAACGCAACAGATGCCAAAGTGGTAAAATGCAAGAAATCCATCAACAAATGGTCTATAAGGAGGTAGGAGAGACGAAATATAATGAAGTAAATAAATATTAAGTAAACAAAGTGTAGTTTTATTTATTAATCTTATACTTACGTTGCTATTGGTACGATCCACTTAAAACATGGTGGACCTTGCTTGAAACCTAAAGTCATAGCCTCAGAGAAGGTTAAATAAGGTACACGTTGACGCTTGCAAAGCTCATACATACAGTTGATCTATTTGTAAGTAAATAAATATTATAAATAAAGTTTCAAATTTACTATATTCGAAAACATACCAATATGTGTAAACAATAAACAGCTATAAGACAAATCAAAGTGGTCAATATGATACCCAAAATATAACCTGAATTTGCAAAGGCACTTGGCATTGCCAGAACACCAGTGCCCACTGAGGCTTTAATAAAGTTGGCAAGTGTTTGCCAATTACTAGAAATTAAACAAAATTCTGTAAAAAAAAACTATCAATGATTTGTTTGATATTTACTTTGATGGATTCTTCACATTGCGATGTTCATGTGGATCATAATCATCATTAGGCGATGGTGGTGTTTCTGATTTGTTTGCTGTGCTCTGTTCAAGACCTGGCTTAATTTTTTCAGTTCTAAAAAGAAAAGAGGATACATTTAAATTCATAAAAATCTTTAAAAGAAAAAAATTTCATATAAAATTAATGAAAATCTTTTAATTCTCACAAACACAAAAAATCAATAGGAAATATTAACTAAAAGAATTTCTTACAAAATTTTATGTGAATTAAACTCAACAACCTTATGATTTATAACACATGATGACGTTAGATTGTTTTTCCTATTGTTATTGTGATAAGAAACCCAATAAAAATAACAATTAAATAATCATTAAAAATTTATGACAAAAATTGATTAATAATTTTTTTTTTTATATATTTTTATTATTATTTATTTTCTATGGAAAACCAAATATCTTTGAGAAATCTTTTTGACAAATAGAAGATCATAAAAAAATCATATATGAGATACAAAAAAGACCTTACGCTGTCATTAAAAATCAGATAAGATTTTTGTCATATTTGTTTGTTTTTGTTGAAATCTCTAGTTGTTGGCCCCTTATGATTGTAGATGATTATGATACTCGTATCAAGCGAAATCAGTAGGCAAAATAATAATTTTGATGAAGAGATAGTAAAATAGCGACGACGACTAATCGAGATATGGTATTTTTATAAGTATTTAGCAAACTTACTTCATTTTTAATATTTTTTATTTTTTCAATTAAAATCAATTCAGTTCATTAAGTTTATTGTAGTCACCAAAAAAACAACAAAATTTTTAAAATCACAAAAGTATTGAATAAAGTAACTCAGAGGCAATTATCTCTTGTTGTCCTTTTATATCTCCGCAAAAGACACTTTCCTATTTTCACTAGATTTATTTTTACTTAGTAACAAATCACTTAACTGGCTCACAGCCAGAGTTATACTAACTTAACTTGTTTCGATAATCAACATTAACTGTCGATGTCTAACGTAATCTTGAGTTGAGTGTTCTTAGTGCCTACAATTCTAATCTTGAGCGAACTGAATACTGCGAGATTGTAAACAAAAGAAAATAAAAAAAAAAATAAATGAGACAAAAATCATACAATATTAAGATAAAATAACAAGTATTTTTCCTTTTACACTTAATAATTTTTTGTATTTTTTTTTTTTTTATATTTATATTTCACAGCATTTCAGACAATTGGGCGGATTTAGTTAAATGATTTTTTCAAATATTAAGTCATGTGCAATGAATATAAATTTGTAGCATTTTTGATTTATTATATACTTAAAGTTTCTATTATAGTTTATATTTACGAGCTCTTAGATAACTTGCTGGAAAGTATTTTAAAATTATTAAATAATAAGAAAACTATATAAATTAAACAAAAATTTAAATCTATAAACTAACCAGAAAAACTCTATTAAACTACAAAATATTAATTGCACTTACAATTAGTAATTTTGACACAAGTCCCTCTGTATTTAACGTTATGTTAAATAATTTATAACGACATCTCTTGATAAGAAATAAAAGTTTAAAAAAGCATTCATAAATTATAATATTGAAACGGGAAATGTTAGAACATTTTATGGGAAAAGCTCTCTGGAAACTTGGTTAAACAATTTAGACAAAAACCTGTTGCCTAATAAGCAAAGACTGTTAATTTTGCAATTGGGTTTGGAGTTTAGGTAAGAAAGAAACTTGTTATAAAATGGAATCACGGTCAAAACAAATTTAATCAGATTATAATTTACACTTTCAAGATTTACTAAGAATATCGAACGATACCTAATCTAATCTACTCTACTATATCGGACGTTTTTTACGATGGAGCTTGAACATGACTAATGCAGATTCTATTGTTATAATGAGTTGCTAGAAGAAATTATCCAATTGAGTCTACTTTCAGTTGGTAAATTTATTTTAACAGGAGCTTATGAAGTCAACATTGAATGGAAGTTAGAGAAAAGTTTGACTGGTAATTGTTGAAAGACACGAGCTTCAATTGCCACAAATTTAAACTAGATGAAATTTTTCAACTTGCTAATTCAATTGAAGATGAATGTTATCGAGAATATTTAAGTCATGCTTTCAGAAAAAGAACTTGATGAAGAATTGTTGTTTGAAATTTCTGTGAATGAAGATAACGGTTTTAAAGATATTGAGTTTATAGAAGGCTTAACTCTGTAAAAGTCTCAACAGGGTTTAGCATTGGCGAAAAACCTAAAAAGCACGCTAAAGATGACGATGATTCAATTATATATCTTATACAATATATAAAAATTTGTGTTTTAAATTGTTCATATGTTATACGCTGCCATACCGTTCATCTGATTGGATTGTGAATTTTGTGAATGTGAATGGTTGATTTCCGGCTTAAACATAAAATAGTGTTGGTCCCGATAAGTGTCCCAGTTCCCGAGATATGGACATTAAAACAACCTCAATCCCTAAAATTATATTACAAATAATAACTAGAATAGCACTTTCATAACAGAGAGAATATAGTGATGCTAAGAAAAGAAGCGAACCGTGAGAAGCAGGGTCGGGTACGCTAGTTTCAAAGAAAATATATATTTAAAAGAATGTTTTGATCTCTGTTATAATACTTTGTTATTTTTGAAGTTAGAATATTTAATTTTAAGAGTTGAAAATATATATTGGTTCAGCTTTGATATAAATTTGTGATTTTAATAATAATCCCACAATTAAAATAGAAAAAAAAATCATTTGACGTAGTTTGAAATCTAAGAACGTAACCCTCTTTTCTGATTTGGCTTCTTGTCTCGTTTACGACGATTTCGCTTGGTATAATGTTTTCCAGGAACTTAACACCCGTGATATCACGTTTACCGTCTAGACTTTAGAAATTATATATAATTTGTGCCCGTTTCTCATGTATGTACCTTCTTCAATGATATATAAATTATCTGGGGCCAATTGATCTTCAAAAACTTCAAAAGATTAATCGTGAGCAACTGAGCTCTGGCTGAATCTTGTTTGTTTTTAATGGTTTTTAAAAAAAATACATTGATTCTCAGATCTCTATTTCACAAGAAGGTGAGATCTTGAGGCCAATAGATCTACAAAATCTCTCTAATAAACTAAAATAAAAAGAAAATGAATGGTTAACTATTTTTCATACATCTGTGTCAATATTCATAGATGCCATTTTATTGTGCGATAGACTTGCAAAATACACATAAGGTGGTGAGAGAATTGACTTGTTTCTGATGATAGTCTGTATTTTCATCTCGACGGGTTAACGGTTCTCATCTTAAAATCTTCCTGCAGAGTAGTTTAACTTTCATAACACTTTTAATATGAATAACTTTTGGGCATTGAAAATATCATCCGAGTGATAAATAAATAAACAAACAATAATAAAACTCAATCAATAAGAAAACATGAAATTCCTACTTACATACGCTAAATTGTTTTTTTGTTTTAGTGCCTCAGACATTTAATGATAACGTTAAATTCTCTCAGATAGATAGCCAAATACTCTTTAGATACTCTCTTCATTACTAGAGAGTAGAACAGGTACTCATTAATTTTTATAAATATATTTTGGTCAGTTTACAGTCAACAGCGGCAACGCGAATATATACAATAAACAAATCGCTTGATGTTTAAATGAAAACCTCTTCGAATTTTATTTAATCTGTATGTTTGTGTGTGTTTATAAATTATTAACATATAATAATGATCTATTGAAGTACAATATTATAAAACAAAAAATTTACAAAACAAACCCATTCAATAAAATTTGAATAAATACACATTTCAATTTATAAACTATCTTCAAAGATTTTTTTTATTTATTTTTTGTGCATTCCACAAGTGACTAATATAAAAAACCTTTAAAATTGTTTTGTTGACATTTAATTCTATTTAATTAGTGATAATTACATTTAACACAAGTTTCTGTATTATTTATAAGTACTATTTTCTATCGATCATTTTTGTTATTTTTATTATTTTAGCTTAAAAAGTGTGAAAAGTATCAAACCCAAATGAATTATTGGAAAAAATAATTAAACCCCCTCAATTTGTTAACTTCAAAGCGATGTGAAGAAGCCAAATCATCCCAAAACAAAATAAAGAAAGGGGAAAATAACAAAATAGACGAGAAGAGCAAAGAAAAAAGCAAACGACAACAAAAATAAATAAAATAAAATAAATTTAAAATGGTTTACTCCATTAAGGTGAGTGTAAGCAAGTAAGGGGAAATCCATTATAATAATATTAAAACAAAATAATACCCGTCCTACACTAATTCTTAGTATGCCATTTTATTACCTCGAAACACTTAGTCACTTTTCATATACCCTATAATGTTTTCAGAATTCTATTTTTTTAATTTTTAATACAAAGAAAATAATGCAAAAGATTTTTCATAAATGAGGAAATTAAATTTACCTCTATTTTTCTTTGTTCAGAATCAGGAAGATTTTCAATAAGTTTAACAGTTTAAAATATTGAATATTTCTTTTAATATTTATTATAAATTCATTCTTTTCTTCAATACTTAAACTTTGATCTGTTAACATTGAAAATGCTAAGTATTTTATTTTACTTTGCGTAGCATCTCTTGGCTTCGTTTAAGTTCAACTTCTTTATTTGTGATTATTTTTAGACTCATCATTTTTATGATTTTATTTCGGTTTAGACTAAAAACTCTCTTTTTTTCTTTTTTGTTTTATGACTTTATTCGCGGATTTTATAATTAATGATTTTGTTGTGTTGGTAGTGGAAAATTTTGTTGTTTTATTTTTAGTTTTTGTTTATTATTTTTTTTAACTTTAATTTATGTTTGTCTGGTCAAAGCACTTTTTGCTTGAATAGATGAGATGCAAATCTTAATATATTTATAAGAAAATAATGTCAATTACATGAGGAATCTGGCAACACATGTAATCCTCGTTAAATTTGAAGGCCTAAATTTCCAAATAAGTTTTTAGATTTGCCTTAGCATGTAAATACTGATTGTATCGAAATGTATTAGTGAAAACTTTCTAATTCTATGCTTTCTTCTTTCACCATTAATCGCCATTAGCCTACTGGACGCTTGGATTCTGTGATTTAAAATCAGTCATTTGGTTTTTCATTGTTTTGTTTATAAGTAGTTGCTCAGAATGAAAATGTTACCGCTATCATTTATTAACCCATAACAGATTTGTTTATTGTCCTTCAAAAAAGATTTTAAATACAAAAAAAAATTAATTGATAAAAATATTGGCTTCATTTTTCTAATTATATTTAATAATTGATTTGTGGTGTAGTTTGTTTGTTTGTTATGCTCTATGAACTTATGTATCTTCAGCAAAAGAAAAAATCTATAAAACTGGCACGTTTTGCGATTATTAACATTTGATATCGAGCACATTAATGATTCAACCATACCCACATCTGTTTTAATGAAAATTCTTATCTATAAATTTTGATATTTTTGATAAATAAATACAATAAGTCGTATGTATTATTTTATTAAATGTTATTTTTCAATGTTACAAATAATTTTTTCTGAAAGAGAAAACAACAAAACAAATCTATATTTTAACCTTTCCAAAGCTTATATACTATAAGTTTATATACACTACAATCCTTTTTGGGTTGACTTTTGTTGGTTTAATGGATTTAATTTATTAATGCAATTAATTTAACTTTAAAATACATTAAATGTTAAAGTTTTGAGATGTACAAATTTATTGCTCCTCTAATTAATACCTATGCGGAATAATGGGTACTTTGGGAACGAAGAGGCGGATAACTCGTCAGGAAAGGAGCTGCTAACTTCCTCATTGGAACAGAGATTTTCCTCGAGTTGCCTTGGAATTCCACCAAAACAAATTTAACAAAGAAATCGCACCTGTATTGGTTAGATACGAAACACAATAAGCAAGCAAAAACCTTCATGCCATCTAGATCTCGCAAAAGAATTCAAGAAATACTGGGTCTAACACGGAAAGGCATTCTTCACAGGTTTCTTAACGGGACATTGCAGAGTCTGAGGATTAGTTGTGATGACCAATGCAGGCTATGTAAGGAAGAGGAGGAGACAGCAGAGCATATACTTTTGCCACTGTGATGACTTAACTTGGACTCCGCTATATGGGTAGACATTATTTGGAACCAAATGAAGTTGCAATCTTCGGAGGAATTATAATTTTATTGGGGTTATCACAATAGGCTCATTCGTTGCCGCAATGAGAAGGTGTAGTAGTTCCCACCCATGTTCTAATATAATCTTATCGAGTCCTTTAATAATTAACCGAATAATGTGACAGGTAGGCAGATGGACAGACTAGGCCTATTCGAATCCCTTAATAGAAGTCTCCGGTATTACAAACATAAGCCAACAAAGAAAAAAGTCGTGGAATACATTCTTGAAATCTCTTATTCTAAGTATTTGAATTTTACAGCCACATGTGCATACTAAAATGTAGAATATATTATACTCGTACTAACTTAGTCTTCAAACAGATTCGCAATAATCTATGACCCAAGAAATCTATAATATATGTATTAGCAATAATCTCTCTACAAACATACATGTACGAGTACGAGTACGAGTATGTGTTTGAAAAGTTGAAGTATATAATTTAATTGACATTAGAAATGATCCTATAAAAATATTGTGCACAATTCATAATTAAAACATCTTGGTGACCTTGCGTTATTATATTATTAATTATGAAACATTGTAATTTTACATCCCACATAAGAATTATAATAAAAATGTACTTAATTATGTGTTTATCTAAATAGATACAAATAAAAAACAAAACACTCAAATTCAAAATTAAACTCCGTATTTTGTTTATGTATGAGTATGAGAACCATATACGTAGATTTGTTGTTTACTTTTGTAATTACTATTTATGATATTAGAACAATTCAAACTAAAATTAAATGTTTATAGACAAATTGATTGGACGGGTAAGGACAGATAGGTGCTAACATAAAAATGATAAACTGGTTTAAAAATAATATTATTTTTATGATTTCCAAAGAAATAAGTAGCTATTTATAGTTTCACCTTGAACCTGTTTGTGCTAAAAAAAAAACAATTGGTTCCCAAGAAATTTTATATTGTATTTCGTATTGTTATGAAGTGAATGGAAAGTAAATAGAATAATTATATGGGAATCCACGGGATTGTTTTTTGAATCTTTGTCAACACAATCTATCCATCTTAATGGATAAGAAGTAAATATTAAAAGACTGAAATTGACATAGGCGACATTCATATCCAGATCAAGCCACATGAAGATCAAAGATCGCACATGGCAAGACTAAGGCAATATTATTTTGACTATATGATATGTTTTTTAATAAATCTTCTAAGCTCATGTCTTATCATCGAGATCACTCTATTAGGTTGGAATCTTTTATTTTATTTGAATTTATTAAAAGAATTACTAGATAGAAAGAATTACTCATTGTCTGACACATTTCCGCTTATTTAATTATTCAAAAACTTTCATTTCAATAAAATTTGACCCTTTTACAATATAAAATATCTTATGTACTTTATTTCAGTAATTTATTTCTAAAAAAAAAAATATTTATCTTTAGTACACATAAACTTGGATTCGATGTTATTCAATCGAGAACTTGTTTTATTCTTGACATAAACTTAAGCTTAAGTAAATTATTTTACAAATCTGCAACTTATCCTAGTAATAACAACAATAAAAACAATCAGAATACGATAATATATATAATTTTCCAGAACAAAAACTTGTTTTAATAATTACGAGTATTTAATGGGCGTCACTAATTTAAGACAAACACGAATAGAAATTATTATAGCCTTATAAATTTATTTATATTGTAATAACTTTTGCTTCTATGATGTTACTGAGAAATCTTACTAACTACAACTAATGTACTTACATATTGATGTAGGAACTAATATTTTATAAATTGAGAAAGGTTTTAACAATTTTCCATTTTTATCATATATACAAAGTGTTTTATAGTAGTGACCTCAATTAATCATCAAGTATATTAAGTTGCGAAAGGTTTTAATTAATACAATCATTTCTATATACAAAGTGGTCATCAAAAATGTATTGATCTATTTTATTATAGATCAAAGATATTAATTAACATATTGGTATTTCCAAAGGTCCCTATCGACGGTCATATTAGTCGTTAGTTCAGTTACAGTGTCAATCAAACTGATAGTTTTTTACTACATGTAAAAATTAAACATTGAAAGGATAACTAATACGAAAACTAAGACTGAGAATTGACAGAATGGATAGACCTATTTGCTCCAAATCAGTTCTTAGAATTCCTACGTGTAAAAATGTTCGTCAGGCCTTAGTCCGTGTCAGTATGGATAATAAATGTTGAACTCCTAGCGAAACACGCATACAAAGAACTGAAACAACTTAGAACAGTGAAAACTGGACGGGTAATGTAAAAACAAACCTTCTACCGAACTGACATGAAACGTGAAACTAAACTGACGAAAATTTAAAAATTTAATAATCATATAGAAATTTAATTGTAGTAACTAGGGATGAAGGGAGGATACCAATTCGAATACCATCGCCTATTATTTATTGACCGATATCCGACGAAAAGTTTCGGAAAGTTGTTAACCACGAAATGATAAAGATAAGATTCTCACAGGTATCGAAATTACTTGTGACAACTTCATTAAAGAAACCCAACCCCAATACTCATCCTGAGCAAGAAGTGGTGCAATCTTATTTAAGATATCCAAACATTGCAAGAAACTCAGACCCCAACAATAATATAATACTTTTTATCATCATACTGCAAAATGTAAAATCGTTGCAACCGTAGTAAGCCTGCTATATGACAAATTATATCATTTTTTCGAAACCAAATAATATTATTGAATAAGTTTAAGTTCAGATCAATCCCTACTATGACACAAAGGCCCTTACTAACATACAATCTAATATAATAATGATTAAATTGAGAAAGGTTTCAGTCAATTTAATCATTTCTATACATAATTTAATCATCATAGTAGTGATTCTGTTCTACTAACTAAGTAAATTGTCAAAAATTTTTATCAACTTAATCATGTCGATACACAAACTGATCAATAATTAAAAATACCGTACCGTTTTTTTCTGATTAAGAACTGGCCAATGTATGATGAAATAAATATAAAATAAAACCAGACTTTTAATAAAGTTTCTTAAGATTAATCATCAAAATATTCTATTATATGATTGGCAAACTGATATTTTCCATATCTATTTAATATATACTTAAGACCCATCAACCTGTTAATAATAGTGAAGTATTATTTTCGATAAGAAACTATAAATAAATATTAAATTTATTTATTTGACTTCTTTTCATTATCTCAGAACAAACAACCCGATTTCATGAAATTTAACCAAAAATTGCAATCGATTTATTTTATATTTTTTTTATTTTTTCTAATATGGTATGACATCAAATGATTCAGATTCTTTATATTCTTATTTTATTTCATAAATTCATGTTTGTTAAGCATGAATTGCAAATTATTTGTCATCCTGCTGGCATCTTATCAAAGAAAAAATTCCTATAGAAATTTACTTTTAGAAAACAGATTAAAATAAAATATTAGTATAAGTAAATTTATGTAAATTTATTGGTTGAGATTTATACGTTCATCTTTTGAGTTTTTATATATTTTTGATTGTATCTATGTTAATTCCCCTATTGAATCGCTAATAGAGTCGCGTGGATAATCATGGGCGTACCCATGGTTTGGCCAAATCAGAAATTTCCTGTTGCCTAGAGGGATCAAATCGGGAATTTCTTGCAGATAAATAATTCAAGCACTTTGCACATTTAGTACTTGATGGACAGATGATCTCCATTGCTTACCTCTCGGTACGCCCATGATAATGATGACGATATTACTTAGTTGATAATCAATTTAGTCACTTGTTTAGAGATTTTTCCATTGTGCATAACTTTAAAATTCATTAATGATATTTGGGGGATTCTACAATAATTAAGAATGGTGATACTGAAATTTGGCAAATCTCAATCAAAATGTGTGGATAAAAATAGATTATTGGCATGTTAAATGACAATAAATTTATATACAAATTAAAACCGTAATTTGAGACGTCTTTCTTCTTAAATTTATCCTCTTCACGCAGTGAATAGTATTATAAGTTTGTCACGAAGTTTGTAACACACAGAAGGAGACATCGAAGACCTTGTTCAGCGCGACGAGACGAGTTGATTTAGCCATGTCCGTCTGTATGTATGCAAACTAGTCCCTCAGTTTTTGAGCACGGAGCTTTCTTTTTACCATACGCAGTACATTTGTCGAAATCAGCAGAATTGGTTCACTAGGGGGGTTACCCCCATACAAACCGGAATCCAAATTCATGTTTTGATTAGAAAAACTTTTTTTTTTCAGCTTGAAATATCCACCAACCTTATAAATTTCAAGACTCTCGGACCACTAGCAAGTGCGTGAAGAGTATTACAACTTCCGCATAGTCAAAGTTAGTCTTTTTTTATATTTTTTATTTAAGAATCATCATTATCAGAAGAGAGGAATAAGATATCAGAGAATCGATCTAATTTTAGTATTATTTTTAAAGAAATCATATTAACAATATTTTTTGTTTTTTAATATGACATAGAATTCTGAAACCGGTGAGATGGACTACATCTATGCGGATTGTACGAGTGTAAAGAAACCGAAATACGATGAAGAGACTGGTGAACCATTGAATGGTCAACAAGTCAAAATACGCTATCGTAAACATAACAATTTTCATATTCCCAAAATGTATTTGCGTGCTACAATTTGTGATGAATTTGAAAATACCTTAATGGATCGCTATCATCATCATCAAAACACTCAAATTACGGTGAAATCTGTTGGACCAACTGAAACAAAAACTATGGCGCCGCCAAAAAGAAGGAAACAAATGTATGAACTTGAAGATTATATTAAAATGGAAGGAGTGCGTAGTGTAAGTAATTTAAATTATGGGTATCAATACAGTTATTTAACTAACTGTATCATAATTTGTTTTCCAGGATATTGTGCTTGGTTATACCAAGGACAATTGTCGTCTCTTCCTTATACCGACACTATTTTGTTTCAATATGTTTGTCGCTATGATTCTAGCAACATTGGAGATTGGTCTGCATGTCTGGGCTCATCGCAAAAACAAATTAAACATGAACAACAAGCAACTGTACTTCCGTAGTCCAATGCATGTTCTCACTTCACAATTTTGCTCTATTTGTGCAATGGAAAGCGATTCTAAATACAATAAAATATTCAATATGCTACACGAAGAAATGGCACGAAAATCGATTGCCCTCAAGAATATTACAAAAGTTATCAGTTGATTTCCACATGATGATAATGATGATGATGATGTTGAAGATGATGGGTTTGGGTTTATAAATTAATATATAATATTTACTTAATTTGTGAATTATTAAAAAAATATATAACAATTTATTATTGTAAAAAACATTATTCCAACATGCCACACTCAATTCAATTCAATTCAATTGTATTGTATTGTATCAAGATAAATGCATTTATATATCACTTTAGTCTTATAATTATCTACATACTATATATGTATAATTTGCGAACCATAACCCATCAAATTTGCTATTAATTTCAATTGCAATTAATCTGCAATTTGTGCCATTTTCTTAAGATTTGGTGAAACAGTGAATTTGCAACCAGTTGCGGCAACAATATCATCAATGGTGAAACCATCAGCGACTTCATTCAATGTAAGACCAACACCTTTTTCGACACTAAACACAGCCTGAGGAGGAAAAGAAAGATACAATACATGTACATATATGGTAAATGGAGACTCATGAAGCTCACCTTTTCGGTTATAATTAAATCAATAACCTCTTTACCAGTCAATGGCAATGAACAACGTTCCAAAATCTTTGGTGAACCATTGCGTGCATTATGTTCCATTGTAATAACAACCTTGGTGCCTGGAGCTGCTACCAAATCCATAGCACCACCCATTCCTTTAACAAGTTTACCCTAAAAATCAAATGAAAAATTTTAAAAAAATAAATCATTTAAATGTATGAATCTTCAATTCGCTCTTACCGGAATCATCCAATTGGCTAAATCACCTGTTGCTGAAACCTCCATAGCACCTAATATTGTCAAATCTACATGGCCACCTCGTATCATTGCAAAACTCTCATCTGAACCGAAATATGATGCACCTGGCAGTACAGTAACACTTTCTTTGCCAGCATTTATCAATTCCGGATCGACTTGATCCTTTGTTGGGAATGGACCCAAACCCAATATACCATTCTCTGATTGCAACATAACATTCACGCCTTTGGGTATATAGTTGGAGGAAAGTACAGGTATACCAATACCTAAATTCGCATACATGCCATCACTAAATTCCAAGGCTACACGTCGAGCAATACGCTCGCGTATTTCTTGCGCCGGACTCACTGGTGGTGCCGGTTTACTCTCATCACGTGGCTCTGTGATGCGTAAACGTTCAATACGCTTATTGTAATTGCTACCCTTATATATACGATTAACATAGATGCCTGGAATATGAATCTCATCGGGTTTCAATGAACCCACTGGGACAATTTCCTCTACCTCAGCAACTGTGACTTTTGCTGCACGACACATTGGTGCATTAAAGTTACGTGCTGCTTTGCTGAACACCAAATTACCATAGGCATCAGCTTTTTGGGCTTTTACAAAGGCAAAATCAGCAAAGATTGATTCTTCCATAACATATTGACGTCCTTTGAATTCTTGAACTGGTTTTTTTTTACTCTCAACCTCAACTTTGCCAGCAGAATTGTATTTAATAGGTGCACCGCCTTCTTGAACAAGTGTGGCATAGCCAGTGGGAGTAAAGAAAGCAGGAATACCAGCACCACCAGCACGAATCTTTTCCGCAAGGGTACCTTGTGGTGTCAATTCAACAGCAAGTTCACCAGCAAGATATTGACGCACTAACTCAGCATTCTCACCAACATAGGAGCCAATCACTTTGGCAACCTGTTTCTCTTTGATCAGAACACCCAAACCACAATCATCGACACCTGAAATAAATTTCATTTATTATTAATGCTTGCAATTACAATTTTTTTGCATATTCACTCACCTCCATTATTGGAAACCGCTGTGAGATTCTTAACACCTTTTTGTTTCAGGGCATCAATCATTTTTTCTGGTATTCCGCAAACACCAAATCCACCAAATAGAACTTGTGAACCATCTTTAACATCAGCAACTGCTGCACTAGCAGAATCATAAATTTTACCTCTTGTTTTGCCACTTGTTGAATAGCAGGCAATGAACTGAAATGGAAATGGATATGGAAAGCATAGCATATTTAATATACTCGTTGTATGTCAGTGACGTATTTCTTCCAAAAATATTGTTGTTGTTTGCTTTGATCTTACGTACGTAATATGTGGGCTTGGTTTTTTTTTTCGAAAACAAAATGTGATCAACAATAACAAACGCAATTCTATATACAATCAGTAGGAAAAGTCTTCGTACCAATATAAAAATAACCCAAATATATTTTAAATTCATTAAAAATATCTATTGTTTTCATTTATATTAAGATAAAATCTCTCGTTGCGGACTTCTAACCCAGGCAGACGCTCCCTTGATCAGACACGGACACTACATTTATGTTCTCATAGTGTGTTTACAGTGAGCAAGATGCTGCATATTTCAAAGATGCTATGAAGCTGTTGAACGGCAGTCTGAGCACCAAAATGCATCTTGCTCAAAATGCGTAATGCATCTGCACTGTAAACACTTCACTGTCCGCCGGGCCGTTTGTTTGTCAAACTTGTCCCTCAGTTTTTGAGCTAGAGAGCTTTTTTCCACCATACCAAGTAAATTTGTCGGAATCAGCCGAATCGGACCACTAGGGGGGGTTCTCCCAAATACAAACCACGATTCAATCTTAAAGTTCTTATTAGAAAAACTTTTTTGTTTTTGTATTATTGACATAAAATTTGAACACTTTAAGTGTTTCAGCCATCTCCACCAACCATATAAATTTGAAGACCCTCGGACAACCAGAAGGGGTACCTTCCATACAAACCCAGACTCAAATTAATATTATTATTAGAAAAAAACTTTTTCGTTTTTTAAACTCTCGACTTGAAATTTGGACGCTATAATTGTCTATGCCATACCAGCAAACATGTAAATTTAAAGACTCTCGGACCACTAGGAGGGGCATGAAGAGTAGTATTACACCTTCGGCATAGCCAAGGTTAGTCTTCTTTTTACGTTTTTTTTTTTTTTATATCCTATAAGATATTGTGAAGTGAGCTAGAAAATTTACAGGGATTGATTTTAAATCAGTATTCAAAAGGAAAATTTATAGATTATGTTTTGGGTCGCCGTTAAGGTGTAACTTCTTAGTCGCCTTTGAATCACCATCCTGGCTAGTGACTCTGTGAAAGGACTTGGGTGGGTGAAAAGTCTGTCATTGTATCGGCTGAACATTAATTTCTTGGGTCACTGTAAGTAAATGTAGAGGTTATTGTGGAGCGTCGATTTTCTGACGAACCATGGGCCTTGGATATTGTTCCGAGGACCTTATTTTGAAGGACCTGAATTTTTATACGATTTGATTAGGAAGGTGCTACAATTTGCTTATAAATTAATATTTTATTTTCCAAGCTATGTTTGTTTCTTTTGCTCAGAAGCAAGTTCAGCCTTTTTCATTTTATGAGAACAGGATCGAGCAATGGTTGTGACATGGCTTTTCCATGATTGTAAGTCATAGGAATACAAATGATGCCAAACATTTTGTAAATACAATCAATATTGAAGCATTACAAAGTTTTATACCTTAGGATGTACGCAGACTTTTTCTACTAAGTGTAAGTCATTGGAACATCATCATATGTAGGTATTTTCTATTCCAGTTATCAATTTCTGTAGGCCAAGAACATCACATGATAATAACAAAAACATTATTGATGACTGAGGCTTGTTATTGAGAAGACTTTGCGTGATATGTATTTATTCACCACCAATAAAACTACTTTCCAGCCAAACAAGTTCCATTTATTTACAATAATTCTAGTTATTACTGAATATCATTTCATGTTCACTTTAATGAAGACAATTTTGCAAAACCATTATAAAAATATAAATTCTGAATAAACATCGCAATTTTATCTATTAAGTGTGGCATTAATTAGAATATATACGTATATTCTTATATGTATGTAAGTATATTGTTATCTTTTTGCATATCTATTTATTTGTTATTGTTTTTGTTATTCTTCTATTTCCACCTTCACCATGCATAATGATAATTTACCTTGAATGTTCCCAGGTGCTGCTTCTGAGTAAAGCAATTGTTTGCAATAAAACGCAACATATTTAAATTAAATTTAAATTAATTTTTATTATTCTAAAATATTAATAAACACAACACAACAAATCAACAAATCTAATTTAATAAAGAACAAATGGAAATAATACAACTAAACCGGGCAAATGTACAAATGGGAATGGCAAAGAAGGAAAGAAATTAAACTGATCTAGTGATGACCGAAAAACGATTAATAACCGGTTACTTTCTTTCAAAAACCGATATAAATTTACCGAAAATACTCTTTCGATTAATCATCATTAAATAATCGTAAAGAACATATAAAAACGCTGAATAGAAAAATTTTAATTATATTTCTGTCCTATAAATAATTATATTCCTGTTTTACACAACTTCAAGGTACATGTTCAAACAATGTTAACATGAAAACTGAGTCCCAATTAGTGATGACAGATGGCACAATTAATCGGAAAACGATTAATAACCGGCTATTTTCTTTCAAACACCGGTTTAATTTTATCGAAGGGGGAGGGAATAAATACAAAAATAAAGTTTATCGTGCGTTCACTGCTAGAAATGGAATAACCTTTATGGGCTAATGTGTTAGGAGCCGACTCGTGATACAAATAAGCAAAGAGTGTGAGTTCAACGCGAATCCCGGATATCGGAGATATTTTAATAAATATGATTCATGAAAAACGTTTTCACGCAAAAACAATTACGGAAGTGTAGCGTTACTACCAGGACCGACTTTTTAATTCTTATTTTTCAATTACAAAATTAAGGTTTTCCGTTATATGTATAACAATAGTAATAAATAGGTCATAATAATTAATAAAATGAAATGTAAATTTAACAATACATATATTATTATTTATTTTATATAATTAAAAAGACAGTTTTATAATTCATCATAAGAATTGCAAATAATTAACCGAAAATGTCGATTAATCATACAATTAATTGTAATTAGTAATCGGTTCCATTCGATTAATCGTATATCACATTAACCGGTTAATACATCACTAAACTGAACCCAACCAATGAACACCTGCTGCTGCATTGCTGCTGTCTGACACAACAATCAGCTGTTCTCACATAGTGTTGCCTTGCCAACTATTGTGCAATTTCATGAAATTGGCAGCTCTGCTGCAATGACGCGCTGTCAGCTGTCTTTTGTTTTTGCTTGCGCTTTTCTATGTTTTTCATTTCGTTTGCTGGTTCTTATTCTCTCGTCAATTTGTTTTTGTTTAGCATTTGAAGCGAAAAGTTGAAAAGTTTATAGACTCTCAAAGTTTGCTACGCAGAAAGTGTGAAAACTCGGATAGTGTAATTAATTATTTTCATAAAAACAACAAAGCAATAATTATAGAAATTAAATGAAGCGCATAAGCGACTATTTTGGTTAATAAGATTTAATACATTTTGTGAAATGGCTTTGTGAGTGGTGAGTGAGTGCGTTTGAAATTGTTTATACTGGAATCAGAGCACAAAATTCCCCAATCCCCATTCGAAACAACATAACATTAGGTCAAACTGTCATCATCATAAATATATGACGAATCGTTTGATTTTGCTTAATATTAATACGCAATTTCATTTCATTTGATTTGATTTGATTTGCTTGATGTTTTAATAAGATGGTTATAATAATTATGAAGATGGTGTCTTCTTTTGTGTTAATATTTATTGATAAGACATCATCCAATTGTCCAACGATGACGGATGACGACCATCACAAGTTCGTCCACTTATTAATTTTTTCTCTTGGTTTTGTTTTTTTGCACTATAATAAAGAAAAGAGTGCATGCATGTGTGTATGCAAATGACATTCCAGTTTCTTATTTACATACCTACATACATATGTATGTACATGAGTATTTGTTTCAATCCTTAGCTGTTTTTCTGCTTCAACTATGTATTTCTAGTTTCCTTATCAAGTAATTTAATGTTAATTTATACTTATGTTAATTAGTTTGGTTGATTGCTGTGCCAAGCAAAGCAAAGCAAAGCAATTGAAGTTCAATGCACGTTTGATCCATGTGAGTACAAAATGCACTTAATATTCTTGCCTTTGCCTTGCCTTGGCTGTTTCCAAGTGGCAAGCAAGCACAGTGGGGGTCTCTAGACAATAAGATTAATATTGTCTTTGATTTTATTTTGTGTAAACAAATCTATTAATTCTCGCTATTCAGTTTAATCATAACAAATGTTGTGCGCTTAGCAACTAAACTCTGGATGAACGTGATGAACTCAACTTCTTATGTTTATTTATTTTTAATATTTATGTATGTTGTAATAAAAAACGAAACGACACACACCCCCATTAAAACTTGCCAATAATAATAAATAATACTTGGATGGACTCTTCTCATTTGTTCTGTAACGGCGGCGGCTTATCGCCAACGACCATTGCATGCTACTGTTGCAGGCAACTGTAAATTGACACGCTTCGCTGACTATTCAAAACCAAATACCGCTGAAGACTACTACACAAGAAGAAATAATGGCGTGGCGACGCCCTCAATAGAAGATTAGAGTTATTTATTGACGTTTTTCTTCATTTATTAATTACAGTCATCATCCATCATCATCATTATCATCATTGGTGGTTAACGCTTAATAACTCAGTAACAGTAACAGTTCAGCTGTTCATTTAGTTGATGACACTCAAACAAATAAATAAACTTCTAATACTCATATGATTAACTAGCTTGAGTTATTCATATCCATAGAACTCAATGCAGCGAACAAAAACTGCCTAATGTACTCACATATTCCTATGACACGAAACACGCAAGAGAACCTAGGAAAGCAGTCAGTGTGTGTGTATATGTGTGTGTGCTGTGGACAGACGCCAAAGTCTCATTACAAAATCAGTCGGATATCTTTGCTGACTTGTTGTCATGGCTGCTGCTCAGCTATTAGCACAGGAACAACAGCATCTACAACAACATGAATATGAGTATGAAGAACATGAACATGAATTACTCTTGGATACATTAAAAAGACTCTGGTCGCATTATCTGAGTGCAACAACAATTGTTCCTGAATTACTCAGTATCAACAATAGCAGCAGCAACAGCAACAATAGCAACAACGATTGCATTGAAAGCCAACACGCGCTTGAACATGAACGTGTCAAGGTTTGTGGTCATCATTTGTGTTATCATAATAAAGAACAACATAATAATAATATGTATAGTATAATAATGAATGAGAAAGAAATTCATTGATAAATTGTATCTTTCTTTTTTCTTCTTCTCCTGCCAGAAACATTGGCTTCAGTTGTTTCTATATAATTTACAATTTCTAGATGAACAAACGACTCTGACAGAAGAATTCAAGAGGTTTGTAATAAGAAATTTCCTGAATACATATTTTTTTACTAATATATTTTTATTTGCATCTCAAAGTTTCTTTAATCCAATACCTGAAGAGATTTGCTCCTATCTACTTGAACAAGTCTATCAAATCATAAGCGCCTCAAAGCTTTTAACGACAAAAACAAATGAATTATCAGTATCAGTAAGTGATGAAGGCGAAAGAGTTTCAAAGGAGGAACATGGTGATTGTGATGCTAATGATGATGATGATGATGAGGTAGCAGAACATGAACAACAACAACAACAAAGAAAGAAACACAATTTCACGCAGGTTCGTTTCGCTTTTGTGTATTCCAAATAAATGATAATAATTTTTTATAAAATATAATAACTTGAACAGTTGATATTGAGCACGCCAAGTGACTGTAATAAGATTATAGCTCTGCGTACATTTCTGACAAATGAATTGGGTCAACATTTATTGGAATTCTTGCTGAAAGTTGATATTAAAGTGAGTATAAATTCGTACTTCCTTTATTTAGTCATCATCCATCATAATGAGTTTGTACGTTTTACAATCTTTCAATTTGCAGCTTATTGCTTCACAAAAAAGTCTGTGTCAATTGTGTATCAACCTTTTTCCCAATTGTAATTGGAGTGAAGGGATTGAACCGCTAAAATATGTTACCGGCATTAATGAATTTATAAGCAATCTTAATTTAAATATACGTAGTCCAAAGTCTAAGAAACAACTACAACAACAACAGAATCAACAATCTCAAACAACATTATCACCAATACCAAGTCAATTAAATACTACACCGTACATATCATCATCATCGGGGCCTAACAAGGATTTTACAAGCTTTAAAAACACAACAAAGTCAAGTGATGACATTGCTTTGTTACTTATTCAGTTATTAACCAAATGTGTGCTTTTGGAACGTGAAGCTTTATTCAGTACACAAGCTTTGACTCTTACTGTGCATAAATTTGCTCTTAGTTGCCTTTGCACCACGACCAATGTTCCATGTAATGATTCTTATGATGATCATGATGTAGCTCGACGCAATGATGAAATAATAAAATTCGAATTATTACAATTAATCGCTCAATGTATGAACAATTTCTGTGCCAATGAGGATAGTCCAAATGTCCTGGATTTCAATAGCAGTCTAAGTGAATTGCTTTATGCCTTGGCAGTTAATCGTGAACACACTCAATTGGCTTATGTCATATTACAAATTATGTTTGCCATGCTGCATAATCTTGTGGAGATGTTGAGCAAACGACGGAATCAACGTGATCATCATCAATATGCATGTATTAGTAGCAACAACAGATTAAATTTAATTGATGCTCAAAAGTTTGATACATGTTTTGTTATACTCAAAGAATTGCTAGAACGTCAAGCAGAGTCAAGTCCAAATGAAGAAGATCCAAGTACTCAATTGATATTTACACAAATATATAAGACTCTATTAAGACTTACCCAGAATCTGGCATGCTATGAACAGGATTTAGGTTCAAATACAATAGATTCTAATGGGTTACAAAAGACTTCACCAAGAAACCGAAAGCGGCGTACAGCTCCAAAGCAATTACATTGCTGTACACTATTTGCTTCGTCAACAACTCCAACTCAACAAGAAGAGAATCAACAACAACGACAAGTTTCACTTGCTTGTTACTTTCAACGAAAGATTTTTCAATTACTACCACGTCTTAGCAGTGAACTGCAAGAGTATAGCATGTATTATCTTTTACGTAATGGCAGCTGCTGTTGTCATTATAATTTACCCAATTACGCTACATGTCTTCGACTGGCCACACAAATCGGTGAAAGTTCACAGAAATGTGCCTATAAATTTCTTCATAAACACATACTTAATACTATATTTGTACGAACTTTTGTTGAACAAACTCCAAATTCCTCGAATAGCACCAACAAACATCATATTCCTGCAATGCCGCAATGCCTTAATTGTGATGAGAAATTAAATTCTCAAAGTTTTCATATAGAACTACTGCGTCTTTATGAGGAGAGTTACAAGTCTATGCCGCCAAATGATACGCCTTCTTTACTGCGCTTCCTTAGGCATCTAAAACAAATTGCAAATCTGTTGGCTTATGATTTGGCAGCTGGCATCATGGCTGAAGTAGTTTTGCCCATATTCCGAAGGAATAAAGTTTTTATCTTAGTGTCAACAGATTCAAATAAATTGGCGTCACCAAAATCAAATAAATCATCACCAACAAAATTGTTAAATTTATCAAACTCGAATAATGCACGTGTTAATGAAGATTTTCAAAAGCTTCTACATGAATGCCTCAGCATATTTGTGATGTATCTAAGAGATATACGTTTAATAAAAGCTTTTTACAATGAAGAAAACATTAAGCATATGGAAGATTTGCTAAGCATACCGGAATTACAACGTGGCGTTTGTGATCTCATAAAGGTTGGCATCGATAATATATCATTTCTTGGCGATAGCTCACATGAACAAAGGGCCCTGAGTCGGCGTCTAATTACATTACAATTGACAAGTAGCGATCATGCTGCACGTTTATTTCATACGATGCTCATAGAAGTTGGTGGCAAATCGACACGTTCAAATGCAACACGAGTTGCTACGAAATTTTGGTTTGATGAAAGCTTTACTCTCAGCTCTCTGGCTGGTCATAAGCCAGCGGATATACTTTATATAACTGCCCTACAATGGACCCTCAATTATGAGTTGCTTAAGACTAGTCAACTTTTTTATAATGAATTTGCGAAAATCTATTCGATTGATCCACAATCAGATGAGAATGATGATGAAGAGGATGACATTGATTCAAGTAGCCTAAATTCGAATAGATCCAAGGTTTCAAGTTTCAATTTAAGACATGGTGACAAAACAATAATTGATATACTTAAATTAAATTACAATGCATTGAGTTGTTTTCTAATGCTACCCGATGGCGACGACAACGTTGTACAAACGAAACCCAAAGAAACTTCATTATCACCACCAACAACAACAATAACAGCAACAACAACCACAACAAATCAACAAGAGAACATTACAGAAGTAACAGACATTGTTACAGACAAAGACATTGATTCTTCTTTTTGTCGTTTGAATATTCATTCAAGTTCATTGGAAGAAATAGTTTCCAATGTGCCACTACCACCAACTATCATCGTTACACAGCCCTCATCAGCATTGCATATGAGTTCTTTAGAAACTTCTGGAGGGCAAACTGCAACTGCAACAACATCTCCATCATCATCTTTTGAACTTGTATCTCTAGATTACTCCGTAATAACCACAAATTATACGCCAGAGAAGTCATCAACATCACCATTTACATTTTTACAATATATACAAAATACACCAAAAGACGAAAGTATTGTACTCTTTAATATAAAGAATCAATCTGAAGTGGAAGGAAAAGGAAAACTTCCAGCACGACAATTGTGCTTTGACACAGTTACGCACAACAAAGCCTCCTTCGCCACCTCATCCTCAACAGCTGCGCAACAACAATGTAATGAAGGTGGTGTTGATGAGACCGCCACAGAAAACGGTGGCATTATTGATAAACTATTCAGTGCAGTTGGTTCATTCTTCACACATAGTGGTAGTGGTAATTCAACTAATATTGCAAATAATAGTTTCAACCAATCAAGATTGGAAATCGATAGTGATTTATATTGTCTTTACGAACCGAACGGTGAATGTAAAAAATTATTATTAAAACTATTTGAAGCGACTATGGCGATTAGTATTAAAGGCTATCAGAACGAAGAAGGTAAGTAACCAAAAAAAAAAAAAAACATGCTCATTTAATTAGAGAATACTTTAACATCAACTAGTATACATAGTAGAGAGTAGAAGACAATAACAACTACTCATTGTACTAGAAGATGAAGCCATATATATGAATATTCGAAGTCATCGTTGTTGTCAACCTCGAATGCGCTTAATACAAAATTCATGGTAACAAGAAAAATCAAATTAAATTTGTCTTTACCCATGTGTTAATACCTTACCTTCTGTTATATAGTATAAAAATCTTTTATATGAATAATCGGTATAAATAGTAAAATCTATAATCTGAAGAAACTATTTATATATTAAAAATTAATACATAAACTGAACCATTAAAAGTGTCTTGTGTACAAGACATTGATATTCGTTGATCTTGAAGAAACACTCTCCAGACTATGCTAAAGTTACCTTGAAATTTGTATCAACATCAGTAAAGCGGTTTTTGAGTCCATAAGCAACAGACATACAAACTTATAGACATAGTCTAATTTTTATATGTATATAAATAGATATATCACCCAAATGAGGTAACCCCTTCAGAGAAAATGAGAATGGAAGTGTGAGAGATTGAAAAAAAATATAGACATTTGCACCTAGGATTGAGTGTACTTATCGGCCAAATTTGCTTACTGTAGGTCAATAGCAAGACTCCATGATTATTTCAAAACAATCTTCTAATGTAATCGCAATAAAATTCTTTATTATTATTATTATATCATGTGCAATAATTCAACATTTTGGACATATAAAAATGTCTATACAGAGTCGTCTATCGAGTTTACAATATGTTTAATAAGAACTTTAGTTTATTAAAACAAAAAAAATTGGCAATAAAATTATATTATAATAACTTCTTACACAGGCAGTTGTCCTGGCTCTCCTTCCCAAAAATGTAGTGGATACTGATTGGTCGACATAATGAGATGTTTGACAAAGACGACTTGATTGATTTTAAAATACAATATGTCTCTAAGCTTTGTATGCTTCTCACGTCCACAGCTCACTTTTTTCATTATTGTAGATTTTCCACTGTTCCTTTGAGGTTTTCTGAATTTTCTTTTTTTCCTAAACCTTCCTCAAGAATCACTTCGTCCATTGGTGAAAACCGTATGGAAATCTCTTCTGCAGTTTTTAAGGTAATCGTGTACAGACAGACAGAACCTCCGGGAAGACTTTGTTTTATAATATAAAGTGATAAATTGGATAGATTTGACTACAACTATTATACTTGTAATATTTGCTCATTTGATGTCCCCGATCTAATGATAAATTTATAAAACAATGTTTTAGAGATTTTTTTTTTTTTTTACGAATTCGGTTTGGTCCAAATTGTCAATAGTGAAACGGTCCTATGTTGTACATATATTGTCTTGTTACAAACATAACTATAAACTTCATACACCATGTATAAGGTATGAAAAGAAAAATCTGTGCGTATGTGTCGAAGGGCGATTTTAGTGGGGTAATAACTGCTCGGTTGGGTATGATTGGTTGTCTGTCTAATGTTTTTCCAACTAGAACTGAACTAACAGTAGATAGATGAGTTAATTATTAACAAACACAACCGGTCGTTGAGACAGATAGACAGACATACAAACAGATAGACTAACTGACTGATGACTGGGGGACAACAAAATGCAAACTAAAGACTCTATAGTATAGAGAGAAGAGCAAGTTAACTAAGTTTCTTAGCTAGTATATCTATGTTGCTGGGCTAAGTAAGATTAAGTTTCCCTCAACGAGTTGCGGTTGCACACGCTACATAAACTCGTTGTTTGAGGTTTGCATTCCACCACATATGATGAAATGAAATGGAATAAAATAAAAAGGAAAGAATGAAATATAGTTTCCACACTTAGACGGTTTAGATGCATTTTCAATAGCAACCAACACTTTTGCTTTGGCGCTCGCCGGAGTCTGACGAATGCCGCCGCCTAGATAGGGAAAAAAAAACACTACGAACAACAAAGGTTTATTTATTCTTTATTGGGATAGTCATCAGTCTCAGACTAACTGAAAACTGAATGAATCTCTGTTTGTTATTTACATAAGATAAGACAACCACGACGTCGAAGACGCCGCCAGTAACAGTAAGAAATTCAGTGCACATTTTGCTTTAGACCTTAAATGTTGTGAATATTGGTGATATTTTTGTGTTAATTAAATTTTTAATTTGATTTCCATTGATTAGTTGAAAAAATGCAAAAACATTTACGCAAGCTGAAGGCGATCATCTTAAGCAATGCGGGAGCCAATTGGTCAGAACATGGCGATCAGAATGTACGCGATAATACGATAATCCAAGCACTACAAACTTTGCTGAAAATAGCTGAACTCTCACATACTTTTAAGGAACCGGCAGCTGTTGTGAGTAGCAGTACCGTACTGACAACAACATCTACAAATGAGGATGCACTGGGATCAGCATCACCACCGCAAACAAACACGACAACAACAACTACTCCACGTACACGTGCTCGTTCTTTGAATAGCAGTAATGGGGGCGGTCTTGTCGGTGTCGGTGGCGGCGGCGTTGAATTACCTAAATTACGGATATCAACACAATTACCGGCAAAGAATTCCATAGCAACACCACAAACACCTAAACGTCCGATTTCAGGGGAAAGTGGTGATGCAGATTACTTCTCAACACGTGCCTCATTGGCTTGTGGCGATAGTGAATTGGAATTTAGTGAAAATGAATATGATTATTATCTAACGGCAGATGAAGGTTATGAAGCAGATGGTGAAATACCAGAAATAACTGATTCTGAATATGAATTGGCCGCGACCTATGGCAATGGCACAAATGGTGGTGTTGATATATGGCATGGACTGCAACCAATATCGCGTTATCGTAGCCATATCATGCATGATGGCTTGTGTCGCCTAGTTGTTGAGATACTTATTGAGTTATCAGTGCAATGTGCACGCTATCCAACTGGTGTTTGGGCAGACAGTTTGGCGCAACTAGCTAATCGTTTGTTTGTCATACGTCATTATCTTGGTGGTTCATTATTTCTGTTGCGTGGTTTTATGCCTGTTTTGAGTTGCAATGATGTCAGGCTAAAAGGTAAATGAATGAATTGTCAAGGTGCCATTATCAAATATTTATTATTATATATTTTCTCCTTTCAGAACTTCAACAATCTGTACTAGAACTTATAACACAACTAAATACTCCCGATGTTCTAAATACTTACTTCAGCATTTTATCAACAAAGGAACCACCCATGGATATATTAATAAAATACATGCACCATGTGTCTATCAATGCCTTGAAGAAAGCTCAACCCAGTGCAGAACTTGAATTTCCCATAATAACAGGTGACTTGCAATCACTTTGTTTTGAGTAATTTTTTTAATGATGATGATTGATCTTTCTTTCTTTCAGATGGTAAATGTATATCGACAGCAGATCGTAATTTGAGTGAATTCATCGATCGCATACGTCATAATCATATGCAGTGTCAAGCTACTACACCATTTACACGTGCAGCTTGCTTTCTGCCAATCACCCATACACGACTATGGCAAAATGATGGTTGTACATTATCTCTGTGGATGGAAATGAAGTCAAATCAACAAAATCCAAGAAATTCTATGCAATTCAATGATGAAGACATGCGTTGCTATGGAGAAGAAAATACAGTGAGCTGCTCTAATTATACTTTTTACGTAGTGAATATTATTATTATAAGTTTATCATGAAGTTTGTAACATGCAGAAGGAGACCACATAAAGAATATATATATAAGAGCTGATCTAGCCATGTCCGTCTGTCCGCCTGTATGTATCTCAAACCCTAGATCCAAATTCATGTTTTTATTAGAAAAATATTTTTGTTTTTTGTACTATTGACTTGAAATTTCGACACTATAAGTTGCAAGACCCTCGGACTACTAGGAGGGGTAGCTCCCATACAAACTCAGATTCAAATTCATCTTCTTAATAGAAAAACTGTTTCTTTATTTTTTTTTTACTACATATCCACCAACTATGTAAATTTCAAGACCCTCGGATTACTAGGAATGGTAGCTCCCATACAAACTCAGATTCATCTTCTTAATAGAAAAACTTTTTCTTTATACTATAAAATTTTAGACACTATTAAGTAACTGACCCATATCAACCAGCTATATAAATTTCAAGACCTTCTGACTACTAGGAGGCGTAGCTCCCATATAAAACATGAACTTAGAACAATAATCAGAAGATATAAAAAGTGCGTGAAGAGTATTACAACTTTGACATAAACAAAGTTAATCTTCTTTTTACTGGTTTTATTTGCATTTACATTTGTTTTATAATGAATTATCTACTATCATCCTCTGCAGAAAACCCACATTGTTTCTTTGGGTACAAATCAAGCCATGCTTAGTGTTTATGTGAACAATAATATGCAATTGGTATTGGAGATGTGCAAACCAAATGCAGAGATGCCAGCAACACAACGCAACAATACACAAAATGCCACAATTGCAACAGCTGCTCCCGATGTCTCCTATGATGCACTCGATGTGACCGCAGCATCGAATGCGGAACTTAAAGAAAGCTTAGTAAATTCAAAGAGAAACCGCAACAATCATCGCAGCAACAATAAATACAATACTAATAGGCAACAACAGCAACTATTGATTGATGGAATGACAGCACAAAGCAATGGCAATGGCCACCAATCATCACCACTCCGTCAGGCCTTGAAGCAAACTAAACAAGTTTTAATCAATAGTTTCAATCATATGCATTTTCTCAATGGACACCATCATCAATCATCGACAAATGCTGCTGATTCGGATTCATATTTTGAAGTATCCAATGTAGAATTGAAATCTCTCCGACTTGCCCGTAACAAATGGATACATGTTGTCTTAGCCATTGACAATCAACCAGATCGTTTGGATATAATCCTATATTTGGATGGTCTAGCACATCAGCATACCAGCATTAGTTTACCATTTCCTAATTTTCGTCTACTTACACGTTCACATGTTTTCCAAGTCTTGGCACTGGGTGATAGTGTAACACCGCGTAATCAAAATGTTTCATCAGATTCACATTCTACCCAAGATTTGGCTACACAACGATTTAGTATAGCCAATTTGATATTGTTCAATCGTAAAATTACCCTTAAGGATTGCATACTTAATTTGACAGCTTTGGGTCCTGATTTCACTGAATTCACACAATGTCAAGTGGCCAATTGGAAACCGAATTATGGTTATTTGAATCTTCCGAAAATGACGAGTGCAAATTTTGGTAATTTTGCGGAATCAATAAAATTGTTGCGACAGGCGAGAGTCTTTACATATACAGCACAACAACCAGATATGAGTGTTGGCTACGATAGTAGTCATCAGTTGGAATTGGATCATGCAGCCTATGGACGACCATATGGTTTGATTCTTTATGGTGAATTAATGCAAAATGAATTGCAATCATTGCAGACATCGACAATATTATGTGGGGGACTATCTACTCTATTGTATCTTTTTGCCAAGGTAAATTGTCTTATTTAGTATTAGAAATACGTCCATTTATTAACTAATTCTTTGTTTTAGGTGGTTGAAGTTTCTAGTAATGCTATAACACAAGCTTTAGCCTTGGATCTGCTACTCAGTGTTGCTCACTCGGAGACACAACTTTTTACCGAATTCCAACGTAATGACTACATTAGTCTTATTGGTTATGTTATCAAATCGGAACGTTGTTCCAAGGATGTTCAATTATTGAAAAGTATTATAAACAATGCATGCACACAACCACTGATCTGTCAGAAGGGTGACGATATACTCTATGTTAATGAGAATACAATGTCTACCATTGCCTATCCACGCTTAATAATCTCTATTCTGCATCGCTACTCAGATTGGCATCGTTCTGGTGCAGAACAATGTCATGTCCTTGAGATGCTCTTTCGTAGTATCTTGGCTTTGACACGTGAAAAGCATCCGCATCGTGATTTCAATATGGAACAATTACAGAAAGTTGGCATTGTCAATGAATTATTAAATATATGCAAGGTTTATGTTATCGAATCACCAAATCCTGTTTATATATCCAAAGATGCAGCAGAATCTTTTGTGCAAATACTTTCTACCTTTGCTGGGTCACCACCATCGCCTTCACTCTTAGATGAGATTATGAAATTGCTGTTACTACTGCAAAAACCCAGTGAATGTTATATAACCCATGATCGATATAAATTTTACTTTCTATTGACACCTCAATTGCCTGTAAAAGAACGATCAACAATGGCTTCAAATTTAAGTCGTGTAACGACTCCATTCAGGCGGAATATATTGCGTGCACGTCCCAGTGTTGCTGCTCCATCAAATCCGGTTAGTGGTCCTGGTAGTAGTAACAATACACCTGACATAGATGCTAAGCGGAAGGAACGCATACAGCGTTTGCGTAAACTTCACATGAGCCTTTCGACGCACAAACGTTCTGTACATGATTTCGAAGAGATGCTGGATACTGTTGCTGATTGTTCCAAATTGAATAAACCAGCTTTACGTTTATTAGATCCCATTGAAGCTTCAACTTGGCGCAACAAATATAAACGTCGTCCTGGTTCGAATTTAATTAGTAGCGGCAGCCACAAGAAGATCAATGCTAAATCGATCTCACATCGACGCTTTCGTGTACAGGATGTAGGCTCCGGAGCTCGATGCTCACAAACATCTATTGACACAACAAAGCACAGTTTATATTCATTAACCGGTGATGGTCAATTTATCTTCGAAAGTGGCAATAATGATGGTTCTGGTCCAATGCAAAGACACATGAGAGCCTTACACAAAATGGATTTCTATAGTTCCATAGGCATAATAACGCTCCAGGAAGGTTTACTGGCGCTACTCAAGGATTTTCTTTGTCTCTTGCCAGATTTGGCTGTCGATGAAGTCCTCAAACATTATGTTAAGCTTGAGTTTCTACTTGTTCTTGGCAATCACACTAGTTGTGCAGTTCGTGCTGCCATTGTACGATTGCTGGCGGCTCTAACAAAACGCTTACCACAACTGGAACTCATTGCGAGCTATAAGAATTTGTATCCATTACATTTGGCAAATCAAATATCGATACATCCAACAGATGCCCAAATGTTTGAGGCATGCATTGCCTGGATCACTGGCATCTATGGTAATATGTCTACGATATTGGCCAATGAGGCTGATTTGTGTATACGACAGCGTTTCGGTCTAAATGCTTTGTTGGCTATTACATCAAAAACCAATATAGGACAAGCAGAGTTTACGGAATGTGCATTCCAAGTGCTCAGAAGAATTTACATTAACGTATGTTGATTGATACAAATTTTTAATATTCATTTGAGATCTAATCATAGAGAATTCTATATCCACAGAATCCTGATGAGCATCAAACATTAATTGAAGCTGGACTACTGCAATGTTGCATAAAGGCTCTTTACAATCTTTATTTGCCTGTCGCCATGATGAACATGAACAATACTACGAAGACTGAAATGTCCATTATAAGTCTTCTAACTACAATTGGCGAGAAATCATTAAAATCCATTGGACAGATAAATGTAAGTTGAATATAAGATTTCCGAAGAAAAGGTGGGTGGGTGAGCTTTTAAATTACACTGATGAATCCAAGTCTGTCGCCCAAGGAGCCCAACGCGTTCTTTTCTATTGTCATCGTTTTAGTGACGAGCGAACACAGAGAGAAGAGTATTTTGACGAATCACAAGAAAAGTGGCAATTAGTGAAAATCGCTATAGTGACAACTATTTGTGCTCTCCGTGCCACAGAGCGCTGAAGAGCAGCTGAACTATTATGAGCGCAATCTGATCGTTCAGCTGCACAACTGGAGATCGTAGATTGATGACGTGCAGTTGCAACCTATGAACAGTACCAGACCATTAGGAGACCCTTTTACTTGGGACAGATAGACTTTGAGCAGAAATGGTCTTCCGACGAAATATCTAGCGACAGTTTCGGGGGGATATTAGGACATGGGGCGGTAGGTCTCGCACTCGGTAGTAAACCGATGCTTTCCTTCCGATTAAAAAAAAAATACAATACAGACGACAGAAATTTACCTCAGCACCATCTACCAGACTGCTGCAGTATTTTTGAGGTAGATATCTATGCAGTCTGGAGAAAAACCCTAGAAACATATCGATTTATATTGGCAGCCAGGATGCTACTGCTTAAGACTCTGTCCAGTGTTGCCAACTCCCAACAATGTTTGCTACTAAAGCTAAATTGAAAAATTGCTAAAATCGCCACATTTACTTGAAAACTCCCCTAAACAAAAAGAACAATTTACGCTATGTAATATTATTTATGAAAGAACTTGGTGAAAACACTACAAATTGTTCTAAATCATCCATTTTCCACAAATTAACAAAAAACAAAAAATTGTTGTGGAAGATGGTCTATAAATGCGAAAACGGCAGTGTAAACGCCGAATCGCATCTCACTCTAAATGGAGCATTTTGGAATGCACTGTAAATAGGCTATTGATTGTCTAGATTGGGCTTAATCTATAGACTCTACATACTTGTAAATCAAAAAATCCCTAAAAGTAGCCCTAAGAATATAAAGTCCTTAAAAACCCCCTTAATTTGGGGGGAAAACCCCTCACTTGGCAACCTTGACTCCGTCATCCCAAAACACCAAGTTTGGCGACCCTTAACGAAGTCCTTTTGAATTCAAGCATAACCTTAACCTTCTGGATAATATTGCACTGCTTAATCGAACCTAACTCAACCTTATCAATCTGAAGTTATAAAATATATTCTATTTATTTATAGATCATCTGGGATATACTCAATATGTTATCGTTTTATCAAGAGAAACAATCAGCTGCCATAGTTCGCAGTTTCCGCTCTGTCCAGGCTTTACTCCAGTTAAATTGGATCAATATGTACTTTACTAAGACCAATGTGCCGTGGTCTTTTAAAATTACAACGTTCTCGGACAGTACACTATCACAGGCAGAATGTCGAACACGTCTCGAAATGTTAATCGATCGTTGCTCGCAATTCTTTACAATCTTCGAGGATAACTATTCACCAAGTGACAATGAATTGAAACTATTTGAGTTCCTTGTCTCGTATGGCATTTCGACAAATCAACGTTGTAATAATTTTATTGCTTGGGGATTGCAGCCATCACGTCCACGTGATCTTCGGGCTTATATAGTTGATGCTTTATGGATCTCTTGCCAAGATGATTTCCAACCGGCAATTATTTGTGATGGTAAAATGATTAAAGCTTTGCTTTGGCTAAGTTTACTGGAGGATCTCGAAAAACCCATTGAGAATTTACCATTGTTGTGCAAATGTTTGGGCATCAATGAACATGATTCAACTTGGAATTTGGAAAATGAACTGGAACGCATTGAAATGTATCGTTGTAGTATTTCGGCTAAGCAAAAATTATTATTGGAAAAGACAATTTTTAAATTTGAATCTTTGGCACAGTCTTGCATAGACTCATCGATGGTAACAACGCGACGAGTAGCAGAATTACAGGTTTGTTGCATCATAAAATTATGACTACCAAATCACCAAACGTGGATCTCTCATTCCTTGTCTTCTTATACTTTAGAATGCCGAAAGAAAGTTGCTTATGTCGCATATGAAAGATTATGATGATACTTACACCTACACCAAATGGAATGAGGTTATAAGACGCATGACACACGAAGGTGCTCCTTGGTATTGCAAAGAACGTGCCGAAAGGTATGTATGACCATATCCACATTTAAGTGATTTACTTACTTAATTTAATGTTTCTTTATTAAGTTCCTGGGAACTGGACGACACTGAAGGTCCATCGCGTGTTCATACACGCTTACGTCGTTGTCATCTTGATATCGATAAGCGTTTCTTTATGGAAGACTATCAGACCAATGGAGACACCACAACAAAACGTGTTGTCGGCAATGATGACTATGTGCGTCCATTGGATTATCTTATTTCAAGTTACGATCAACAATTGAACATTTCACTCAATTCGCAAATACTCTATAATTTTCCTGCGATATTCTTGCCTGTCGATGGCGAAATCGACGGAGAGATTATCATAACTGATCATAAACTATATTTTTTGGCAACATATCGTTGTAAATACTTTAATGTTAACTGTGATATATCAAACATTACGGAAATCTGGGTGAAACGGTATCAGCATAAGGAGAAGGCCTTCGAAATCTTTCTCGATACAAACAAATCTTTATTTTTCTCATTGCAAAACCAGGATGATTGGAAGATAATGCGTGATGTTTTCTGTGATAAAATCGTAAGCACACCGGATAGCAACAAAGTGCAGCTATTTACACAGCAATGGCGCGAAGGTTTGCTCACCAATTGGGAATACTTGATGACCCTCAATCAGATTGCGGGTCGCACCTATAATGATCTCATGCAGTATCCCGTATTTCCTTGGATATTAACCAATTATAAAACAGAACAATTGGATTTAACGGATGCTAATAATTTTCGTAAATTGGAAAAACCAATTGCAATTCAAGATCCTGAAAATGAAATGCATTACATCAACAATTATACTGTAGGTAATCATTCTATTGATCTTCAGCATCTATTGACTGTATTGTTTTTATGATTCCAGTATATCAACAATACATCAACCAGTATGGGATCAATGGTATTGAAACCATATCATTATAGTTCACATTACTCGAACTCGGGGACTGTGCTACACTTCCTGGTACGTGTGCCGCCATTTACAAGCTACTTTTTACGCTATCAAGACAATAACTTTGATCTACCTGATCGAACTTTCCATGATCTGGGCACTACTTGGGGTCTGGCCAGTCGTGATAGTCCCACAGATGTCAAAGAACTTGTACCCGAGTTCTTTTGCTTGCCGGAAATGTTTGAAAACTTTGAGCGTTTCAATTTTGGTTGCCGTCAAAATGGTGAACGCGTCGAAGATGTCTTACTGCCTGCCTGGTGTCATAGAGATTCCCGTCTATTTACTTTAATACACCGTCAAGGATTGGAATCGGAATTCGTGCGCAATAACTTACACAACTGGATCGATTTGATTTTTGGCTTTAAGCAAACGGGTGAAAGTGCTGTAGAGGCCATCAATGTATTCCATCCAGCGGTATGAGTTCTTTACACTTTATTCATTTCCCTGACTTTTTACTTAACTTTAAATTGGTTTTCCAGACATATCCAGTCTTTTTGGAAACAGTAATTTCTGATCCAATTGAACGTCAAGCTGTGCAAACAATGGTTAAAACTTATGGACAAATGCCACGTCAGTTGTTCCGTTCACCTCATAATGCAACCAAACCACTAAACTACTGTCTCGGTGACAAGGCAGTAATGCAGAATGTGCGCGGCTTACGTTGGGGTGTCTATTGTGGTTCGCCGCAATTGCCGTCACCAACATTGGGCAACATACACAAACTTCCAGGCGCCGAGTACTTGGTTTCATTCAATAACACAAATGTTGTTTACGGTTTACCAAGTAAATCGTGTGTTATGCAAGGTGCTGAATCGGATACATTTAATGTGATCTCTTGGGGATATGATGATCGTATCGTTCGTATCCAACCATTAAACAAACTCCATGCCAAACCGAAGAATCTACTCTATAATAGTGGATTCGATGATATTACGGCATGTGGTTGTGATGCCAATTCAAATCAGTTATGGTTTGGTCATAAATCTGGTCGTATAAGTGTTTATAAATGTACCAGCACTGAGACACAACAGCGTCCAACCAAAGGACGACAGAGTTATGTGCGTGGTTTGCGTCTCTCGTATAATTCTGCTTTCCGTAAAATGACCACCAAGAGTAGTGCAAAAGCGGAAACGGACGTTGACGGAGAAGGCTCACCAAATACTTCAACACTCTCGGCTGCTTCAGCCACATCGAATGCCTTGGGTGGCAGCAATGATGCATTGCATCGTGACGGCGCTGACTTGAGCTGGTGTGGGCCAACAGTATTAATAAGACACACCGATGAGATCACATGCATTTCCATATGTGTGGAATTCAAGATTGTGGTGACAGCTGGCAGGGATGGCATTGCTGTCATTTGGGATCTTAATGAGTATGAAATGAAATTCAAATCCTTAAATACTAATTAAAATATATTTGTACTCCCATCAACAGTTGGAGTTATGTACGAACAATTGAACGTCCTGCAGAGATTCATCATTCACCAGTAACTCATTTGGCAATTAGTCCAACGCTTGGTGACATTGTCACTGTACATACGCTGCCTTGGCAAAGTGATGAAGTGGACTCCTTTTCTGCACAAACGAAAACTCAAACTAATGCTGCCAATGCTGCTGCCGCCGCTCTCCTATCTGCCGATGAATGCTTTGAGGTAACCGAAGAGAGTCTTGATGATTTTGTCAATGTGAATATCAATCCGAATGGCAAATCTATTTTACGCTTGCATTCGGTCAATGCACGCTATGTCCAACATATCGTACACGAAGATCGTATACTTGCTATTTGCTATTCATACATCAAGGAAGGTGTGGGCGTGAATGTCATCGCAACTGCTGTTGAGGGTGGCATAATACGTTTGTGGTCCAGTTGGAATCTAAGTTTTGTCAGTGAGATTATAACTGGCATATCGCATATTAAAAGGTAAGTACTCACATTGAAAATACTTACGATGGTGTTGTATGTAATTACATTACCAGATCCCTAAGCAGGAATGGACTCAATTTGACCAAAATTAATTTTTCCTTAAGTGACCTCTGTCCAACTTAGTTTAACTTCCAACATAATTTTGTAGTTGTTACATTACCAGATAGGGAACATTTGAGATCAGAGACCGTTATGATTCTCATGCCTGCCGGTCAAAAATGAACAATTGTTTTAGAGCAGAAGTCTATGGGGAAACCCAGGAGGCACTTATTGAATGGCATGGACCAAGAGAACTCTGTTTCAATTCAAACCGAAGTCCATGCAATAGAGCTATGCCCAAGAAAAGAAATTAAGTGTGATATTGTTGCTTTATAAGCAATCAGCATTTTCGAGGATCAAATCGAAACTAGTTCTGGGACTACTAAAAAGATAAGCTGGAAATAACTTTGACATTATAGTGGTTATCTTGGGAACAAAAATATAGATGAACTCTCTAGAGAAAAAGCTGCCAACTGCTTTATTGAACCAGAACTTACAATTCCACTAAAATAAAACACATCTATAGCTTCAAAGTAAATCTCACCAATATTTGGATAGACAAAAAAAAATATAAGAGAGTAGCGAAAACTTGCATGAGCCTTCTAACTTTCGCAAAAGAACTCAGGTCTTAAGCTTCTAAACATGACATTGCAGAGTTATCATGCACTTCATCTAGAGACTTTGCCAGTCCGCCCGTTTGTTTGTTTGTTTGTGCGCACATCACTTAAAACCCACTAGGCGACTTTAATGAATATTTGCCAGAGGCAGTTATTTTGCAAATAAATCTTAATGACCAATGTAGCATAGATTATGTAATGCAGAAGAGATGAAACAGAAAAGCATTTGCGATAATCTATTGTAGGCCAGACTTCGATTTCTATAATCTATTAGTGTCTCTTAGGAAAATCTTGGAATTCTTAATGAATACCATACTGTCCGAGGAAAAGAGGATCTATTATTATGGACTTGTTTTCGAATAGATCAAATTAAGGTTGCAGTCATGATGAGGTTACTAGTGACCGTCCATCATCTCTTTCCTAAACTAATCATACGTGTGTTAAATATAATAATCTTTCTCTTCCTTGCAGCATCACATACTCAACGCATCAGCATATGGTTGTGTTAACGCGTGAATCACGCTTACAAGTGTGGGAGACTGAAGGACTTTATGGAAGTTCACCGAAATTTCCGCAAATAGTATACAAATAAATAAATCTTTGGTTTCTTCGACTAGATTTGCTTTGCTAACTCAACTTATACATTACAATTGCATATCGAAATGGAACAATGAACAATGAAGCAATGAAGTTTCTATTTCTAATTAACATAAAAAAAAAATTAAAATACAAGAAACTATAAACACAACATCACATTATTTTCTAAGTGCAAAAAGTTCTTTTAAAAAATGGAATTTTAATAATAATAATAATAAATTGTAATCTGTTATTGCCTTCCGGGTCTGTAACTTTATTAATATAAATATAAATAAATTTCTAAATATTTTCTTAAAAAAAAAATAATATTTCACATACATCAAATCAATTGAATTTTTATATAAAATTATGATTAATAGAGGATCCATCCATCCTATTTACGATAATAATTATTTTTATACAATTTCCATATAATATAAGATTTATCCTATAGAAAAATATGTATAAATGAGTTATGTGTAATTCCTACCAATGTCGTCATGTCTTCCAAGGTGGCTTACTATTGCGTTTCGAAGATTTTGTTGTTGTTGTCTTATTCTTTGAAGATAATGATAGGATTTCTTCTAGTCTATCAAGATCACTGGGTGATTTACTAAGTAATAATTCTATATAAGCCTGAAGTTTATCCATAGGTGATGTTGGCATACGTTTGCCACCAGTATCTAGATTATTTTTCTCTGTACTATTACTGACAGTGCTGCGTTGTGTTCCATTTTTCTTTGGTGTTTGTTGTTGCATATTTTGTTCTGGGGATTCGCTTTCGGAGTCTGCCGTTGCTATTGATTGAACAGTTTGATTGGGAGATGTTAGAATTTCAAGAGCTTTTTGCCACTGGGTTTCCATGACATCATGCAATTTCTCAGCAATGTCGGCTCTATCAAAAAAAAAAAAAAAAATTTTTATCACACAATTTGCTAAAAATCATATATCATTTCATCATCAGGACTCACCGCTTTGACTTGTAACAATTTAGCTTTAGTTCCAATTCTTCTATCTTTTTGGAGGCATTGGCTATTTGTAGACGATACAATTCAACTTCTTCAAGATGTTTCTCTTGCAGCAAATTCACTTCAATTTCATTTTTCTCATTTATCAATTCCAATTGCTTTACAGCGCGATCTGCTATGATATGTTCACGTTCCCTGGCTTCAGCCTTCAGAGATTCTGCATTTCTGTCCAGTTGTTCTTGGAATTCTGCTAGCTTCTTAGTGACTACATTCTCGAGTTGTTGTTGATAGTGAGACTTTAAAGCTTTTTGTTGTGTTTCAATTTTATTCTTTAGAATAGTCTAAAATTTGAAATAAATGAATACTTTTCAATTCTATAAAATGATTATTTATATTTACCTCATTTTCTGTTAGATTTGCCAAAGTTTCTTGCAAGGATTTACGTTGCGTCTCCAAGTTATCTGCGCGATTCTTTTGCTTTGAATGATAATCTTGCAACATATCCTTTTGATGTTTAAGCGTTGTATTCTCCTTTTCCAATTCGTCATTGCGCATCTTCAACTTTTCATTTTGATACTCAGCCTTAGCAAAACGATCCTTGAGCTTTTGCAATTCATTATTGGCGCATTCCTCAGCACGCTTGCTACCATGCACCTTCAGCTCAAGGGCTTCCAATTGCTCTTTATGTTGATTACAAGATTCACTCGCCTTGCTGAAAATATGGGAATGAGAATAAGGTATTAGATTACTGATGGTTAAAGATTTGCTCGAGATAACCCAATGAGGAAAATGTTTCTTACAATACCAGAGATTGGCTATGAAAGCCTAGTAACTAGGAGTACTTGATATGAGTTCAACTTAAGGATAGTCAATAGGAGATAGAAGCGTTTGTTATGTGATCAACGTCAAACTTAAAATTAACCAGTAGCTATTAGAACCGCTTGATATGAGAGCAACGTCCTATAATGTCCTACGTCCATAGTAAACTTTCGGCCTATTGTATCAATTAATTTAATCAATTTGAAATATAAATAGAGTCAATTAAATCGGCGTTTCAAGTAAGTAAGAAAGAAGATAGTTTTGGAGAAAACAAAGTTCGACTTGGTATTTCAAGTAGGAATTGATCAATTAACTTCATTCGATGATGATTGATGTTCAATGTTCTGTTCGTAAATGAACTCACCAAGTCTTTAATGTGGCTTTAATGTTATTATAAACTCTGTAGGAAGAGAACTCTGCCTAGCGTTTAAGAAACCGGTCAACTGTTGCGATGGTTTACACTGGATTAATTTGTAAGCAGCAAGCAGCAGAATATAGAATCGGACGAGTTGGTGCGTGCACTAATAACGATGACACATAAAGCTCCTTCACTCGTTTAGTAGTCACGAGGCGGCTTGGAAATAAGTGAAATACTCTCAGCTGCCTCGATGCAAATTCACCTTGAAAATGACAGAATTTGTGTCTGTGAGTGCACTAATAGCAATTGGCAGCGAGTAAACGTGTAAAGTACGACAGCTTTCAACTTTTCTGGGTAGAGTGTGACTATCTAACGTTGTGAAACTGGACGAATTTACTAGCATATGGTGAACTGTCTGGCTAGTAGATTGCAAATTAGCCCTGTAGAATTGAGCCTTTAGTCAAAAGCCGGGGGAACTTTATATTCATTATAATTTGGACCACACGTCACTGACAAATAGTGTTTACCTAAAAACAACAGAAATTGCAAACGTATCTCCGAAGATTATCAGAGGAGGAGCTGTAATAATAAGGTTTGTTGCAAGCTAAATTCAAAGCGCCAGTGATGAGTGGACTGATTTCCGCCCTATTTTAATCTAATCAATATACAAGATGTTCCATCTTACACTCACCGCATATATGTTGTTAATTCCGATTCGAGTTTTTCATTTTTCTCTTGAAATTTCGTAGCCAAACTTACTGCTTGAGCCAACTCATGTTGCATGGCATCCATGCGACTATTGAAATCATGTCGTTCCGCTTCATATTTATGCAAGGAATCACGCAAATGTTGAACTTCATAATTTAATGCTTTATTTTCCTGTTGTGCCGCCTGTAAGGCAGCATCTTTTGTACGATCCACTTCTATGGCAACCGATATCCTTTGTTGATATTCAAGCAATTGAGTTTGCAGTGTATGAACAGTTCTTTCCAAATGCTGACGTCGCAATTGTTCCTCTTTCAATGATGGCTGAGACAAGGAACTTGGCGCTATGGCAGTAGCCTGACCGCTTGTACCCCAAATTTCACTGAGACTTATGAGTTTGGTGTTCTTGGTGGATTTAAGAGCTGCAGCACTTGAAGCAGCTTGACAATTTAATGCACTTGGTAATGAGGTTGCTACCTGAGAATCATGATTAATATAATTTGTAGGTTGATCACGACGACGAAATTCATCACTGTGATGATGGCGTTGCCAATTATAATCGTGAAATCGATTATTTTCATCCAGATAATTGTCAATTTCATGCAAAATTCCATCATCCACAGCAGTGCCACCAATATTTCGCCTGGTCACCGCTGAGTATGCTTCATCCAAGTGCACCGCACTTTTGGGTGTCGAGTGAACCAAACCATTAATGTCGCGTATCTTCTTCTTTGTGTTACTCGCTGTCAGCTGTGTACGCACAGTATTTGTGGATATGGTGGAAATATCTGATGGTGCCTCAAATTGACAATTCAATTCATCGGCATGAATATCAATATTTTGTAGCCTTGAATTGATTTCATTCAATTCTGTTTTTTTACTGGGTGGCAGATATTTATAGGCTGCCGTTGTGGATGATGTTGATGATGTTGCCAGTGGCGGAGGTGGTGGTGGCGGCATTGCAAGTGCATCAGCTTCATTCATTTTGAGCTGCTGCAATTGTTGGAAGCGTTTCTCAGCAGCTGAAATTGTGTCCTTGCAAAAATAATCAGGCGGTATCAATAAAAGGATATCTGTATCATCTGATTCACTCATCACAAATCTAGGCAGGCTTACATTGTTATTATTTTTTTCATTATACTATTTTTATTATTATTATATTTCATTTATTTAAACAATTCCACTTGGTTTCCATGTAAATACCGCGTACTGTGAATGTGTGAATGAATGAATAGACGCCACTCGCCACTTTTAACAATCAACCTACGCATGCGTGCTGCCAACTTAACTTTAAATTCGGAAAATGTTTTCCCATCATGACACAACAAAATATTGTAATTTCCCCTCAAAATAATTAACCAATTGGTTTCACTTCTTTTCCATTCCATTCCTTCTCCATCTATGACATTGGATTCTGTAGAAACTTTATGCTATTCTTAGGTATTTTTATCACCTCAAAAGGAATATCAATGTATGATACATGCAGCCACTGACTAACTACTCAATTGTTAGTCCTTGGCCAACTGTTTTTAGGTGATTCCGCGACGTAGACCCGACCACTGATGAAAATCATCAACCATTGTGACCTTCATAATAGGCAACATTCTTGATAGTGGTCACTATTAGTCAATTCGTGAGGCAGTTAGCAATATTTTAGATTAGTTAATTACCCACCGATATGAGACTTCCCAGTAGCATATTGAACGTATAGATCCCTTCGATAACAAATGCTATCCGCAGTGTGGTGGCTCTCCGCACAATGCGATATATCTTTTCAACTGTCCTAGTAAGCCGACCTAACGGAGCCGTTTAATGTTAATGTGGACAATTGTCTTGCTTTAAGGTGAAAATTGTTTGAAATTCTGAGACTTCTAAGCATATGTTGTTGAACCTACACAATTTAGATGCAGAAAGCTAAACTGATGGTCAGAAAAGGCACTCTGAGTGCCATTTACCAAGAAATATTCTTTGAAATAATTTAGAGAAAGTTGGCAACAAGCTTATCGGTCGATATGAAGCGATAAGGATCTCCAGCTTGCCATGACATGTTTCTAAATTATAGCAACCACAGCAAACTTACGCGGGAGAGTGGTGGAGTCATAGTGTTAAGGGGTCTGCACACCTTGCGACCGCGTCATACAGCGTCATGCAATGAAATGGAACACTGCTTGTTGGCTGGCAAAATGTGTGCGGGGAAGAGAAATGAACGGTTGGAAGGTCGGTTGTATGTAAGATCAAAAAATTTTGATTTTTAGTTGTATGACGCAGTCGTAATGTGTACAGTCTCCTTTAAAAGAAGCACCAAGAACAATCACTCTCTTTTTCGGGGAGTCCTTTGTAACTCTGTCTTCTCTAAGCTTCAACCTGCTATCTAAAGACACAAGTCATCAGGCATGATAGTCTGTATATCTTAAATTTCTGTGTTCCTTCGTGGCACGAACGTCATCTTGGCTTGCGAGCACAACCGGTGTACAAATCATCGGCAAAAGAACGCTACTATCTCAGCATCAGTTTTACACTCTCGGGAAGCCAAGTAGGCTGGAGCATGTACAACTGAAGCCTCACGGCAGGGGTGAGTGGTCCCTGGCCGACTGATGTCGGGTGATTACGGGACGTATACCCGACCACTCAGAGGAATCGGTTTCTGTTGTGGTCAGCATTGCTGAGCAGCTCGTCAAAAGTTTCGACAGTCTGTATGCAATACACCGGTAGTCTTCCTGATCCAGCGGATTGGATGATGTGCCCCAGCATCAAATAGCATATAGTTTTGATAGTTCACCTGATTGTCAAACGTAAAAGTGGCAATGGCTGTGAGACGAGATTTCAGAAGCTATAGAAAATATGATGCAGGAAGTCACTTCTTCTTCTTATGGAGCCATTCTGGATGTACCTACAATAGATTTGATTGACAATTCGGTTGATTTGCTCAAGTGTCCCATCTCCTTTTCCAAACCCAAACAGCAGATTGTTCAGGTATTAAAATACGATGGTCCCAGTACAGCAGGCACCATTCAAGTGTATTTCCCTAATAATAAAGAACTAATCATCCTCCTTCCCTTCCCTTCCCAACCCATCCCATATCATTTAATTCTAAATAAACTTAATTTTAATTTCATGTTAATTTTTTTTATTTCATATTAACAGGAAATTTGCAATTCAATTGTATGGAAAGTAGAATTTGAAGTTATACAAAAAAAAAAAGAGAAAGTTAAATTGACGTTTTGAAGTTTGATGTTTTTTTTTGTGGAGAGTTGTGCTCATCCGTATTAAGTCAGCCCGGCTTGTGTATTTTGTGAATGAGTTGCCGTGCTTAGTTCCTACTCGTCATGCCGTCTACTTGATATTTTGATAGTAATAACTACCGAGAAGAGTAGCCACTAGGAAGACGAATGATGCGATGTAAAAGGAAAAGCTGCGGCCAGACTTTTGTGCCGGCTTTGTAGCTTTGACCTGATCATTTGTCTCGACGTCGTTTGTTTTCGAATCGCGTTCGTATTCATCATCAGAGTTATTCTTCTCCTTCCCATCAACAGCATCCTGAGAGTTCTCCATAACTAATGTATCATTGCCCTCGCCAGCTTCAGAGATATCTTTCTTTGGGAAAGCTTCACCTTCCTTGCCATCAGTGATTACATTAACAGAGGATTTTAACTTGACATTCCAAACATTTTTCGGATCTACTTCTTTCCAGAAAGCCGGGCTGAATTCCGACTTATCCGATCCATAGGCAGCCTGCACCAGGAACTTATGCTTCTCGCGTTCGTACAAAAAAGATTGCAAAGTAATTTGCACCTTAATCGACTCCTTTGGCTTCAGCTGTCCAACATTCGGACGGACAAAGTATGTTTTGGGTGCTGTGGTCTTAATTTTGAACTCCACAGTACGAATATCATCAGGATTGCTGATCGTCAAAAATGCGTCCATTAGGTTCTTCAAAGGTCCTTCAAAAACAACTTCATCGCTTGGTGATAGAACCAGCATTTCTTTTTGTTGTTTCTCCATTTTAACAATTATTTTGCAAGTTTTACAATTATTTCGAATTTAATTTCACACTACGAAATTTTTAAGCGGAGCAAAAAACTCTGTGTGAAAAAAATTTAAATGTCGTCAAGGCAATTGAGAACTGCGAAGTGACAGTTCATGTGCGTATAGCCAGATGTCGCCGTTGTGTCTGATCAGAGCTGTCAACTTATTTTTATTTAAATTGTTTATCAACACTTATTTTTCTAATAATCAACACTGTTATTATTCAGCCCTGAACTTGGCAGCATTTTTTCTGACAGAAAACGACGAGCTTCATTTTGAACTTCGAATTTTAAAGAGGAAGAGAAATTCCTAAGGCGGTGCGCATCTGTTTGTAAAATATAAAAGAAATTAACAAAAATCATGGCCAGCGAACAATCCAAAGACGCCAAAAATCAGGAAAAGATTGTTGCTGAATTCCAACAGCTAAGAAATGAACAGAGGAATCTCGTCAACAGTCTGAACACGCTGGAAATGGATTTGCGTGAACACAAGTAAGTGAATCACAAAAGCGGATGCTTGGAAGGGGCAACATAGTCGCCGTTCCCACATAACCTCAACGTTAATAAACAATAATATTTGATTTTTGCAGAACTGTGATAGAAACACTCAAGACTGTTGACCAGGAACGCAAGTGTTTCCGTCTCATTGGTGGTGTGCTGTGTGAGCGAACTGTAAAAGAAGTGCTACCACAATTGATTGAAAATAAGGATTTCATAGAGAAAACTATTACTCTAGTCAACGAAGACCTGAAAAAGAAAGGCCAACAGTTGAACAAATTCAAAGAGGAACACAACATAAAAATCCGTGGCGAAAATATATCCAATGAAGCACAAAAATCAGCTGAAGACAATGCCAGCAGCAAACCGGAGAATCGGAATGTTCTGGTGTCCAATTAATATTAGTAACATATATATGTGTGTTGTGTTGGGCGCTGGAGCACGTAATCACTTTCCACAAAATGAAGTGAAGCGGTCGAGTAAGAAAACCTCAATTTGATGTTACAACTTACTCGCGTTTGGTGTTCAATGCTTTAATTCTGTATTTATTGTTTTCATTGCCTCTGCCTCTGTTCTTCATACAACCCATAATCCTTTTCCGTGATGTGAAATTCGGTGACCAATAACAAACAACGAATAACAAACCGGAAGACATCAAATTTATAGTTTAAAATAATAAAATTGCAAAGAATGCAACCGATTTAAATTAATAATAATCATAAAAATGAAATATGATTTCAATTATTTGTTTTTTCAAATTTATTTATATAATTTATACAAATTATAAAAGTATGAAATTGGAATGGTCTATGGCTGCCGCTGAAATTCTCGTTTGCCGCCAGATTTATTCATAAGTCGTATGTCTGTGATTAAAATGTCATGTGAGATTGCCTTACACATATCGTAGACAGTGAGCGCCGCTATAGAAACGGCAGTCAGTGCTTCCATTTCGACGCCTGTTTTGCCAGAACAACGTACTGTAGCTGTGAGCCTAACTTGCGTTTCCTCCTTGTCCAACTTGGCCAATACTTTGACAGAGTTCAATGTTATATTATGACACAATGGTATGAGATTTGCAGTGTGCTTAGCGCCCATGATTCCTGCTAATTGAGCTACGCTCAGCACATCACCCTTGGCCAGTTCATTGGTGGCAATTAACTCAGCAATTTTGGATCCAACAACAACAGTTGCAGAAGCTGTAGCTTCTCGTGTAGTTTCTCGCTTTGTGGACACATCTACCATGTGAGCCTTGCCATGTTCATCGATGTGTGTCAATTGCTGCTCGCTTGGATTGTTAGTTATCGTACTATAATTACGCTTATGTTGATTGTTATTCATTGAAGGCAGTAGTGCGTAAAGATGATGGTATAATGAATTGTGAAATAGTTGTCCATTTGATATTGAAGAATTTATGAAGATGCCTGAAAATGAATATGTACAAACATTAGGAATAAGTTACCGATTAATTCCTTTCATTCTCTTGGTGGTTAATTTTACAGACACAAACCTTGATTTTTTTATTGTATTTTCTTCTTCTGTTCAGTTTGGTTTGGTTAGGTTTAGATTGGTTTCGTCCATAAAATTATCCACCAATTAGTATCATTGGACGATTCTCCATTTGTGAAAGATTCAGCATTCCTGCAAATACACACGCACGCACAGACAAGACCATGTGAATCATCCAATGTACATGTTGCATCATTATTATTGTATGAGATACCATCCTTACCTGCATGTTGTTTCTTCTTACGACGCACTGCTGCGCCAATCAATGCCACCAAATCAGATTCCGAACAATTACTACGAATTGCATCACGCAGTGAGAATTCCTTATTGCCAAAAAGACAAACTTTAATATTTCCATCGGCTGTGAGTCTTAAACGATTGCATGTACCACAAAAATGTTCAGTCATTGAGGTAATGAAACCAACTTGGCCCCGAGCTCCGGGCACAGCAAATGCCTTGGATGTATCATTTGGACCATTTGGAAGAGCTTCAAAGTCCGGCCATTGCTCACGTATAATTTTCAATGTATCACGATACGAAATCAAACGATCTGTATGCCATTTATTACCGGAAAATGGCATATATTCTATGAATCTTATATCCACTGGTCGATCGATGCTAAATTGAACCCAATCACAGATTTCATCTTCATTCAAATTACGCATGAGAACACAATTGATTTTGGGCCTATAACCAAGTTGTATGGCCAAATCAATGCCAGCAATGACACGTTCCCATCCTTTGCGTCTTGTTATTTGTTCAAATCGTTTCGGCTTCAAAGTATCCAAACTTATATTCAAAGCATCGAGTCCAGCTCGCTGCATGGGTAAAAGGAGGCGCGTTAAAACCAAACCATTTGTTGTAATCCCCACTTGTTCCAGGTTGGGAATCTCTTTGATACGCGCTATAATATCAACAATATCTCGACGAACTGTTGGCTCACCGCCTGTTAGTCTGATTTTACGTACTCCTTGTTCGACAAAGATGCGTGAAAGATAATAAATTTCATCGGTAGTCAGTAGATGGGACTTGGGTTGAAGTGGCACACCTTCTGCTGGCATACAATATTCACCTGTAGTAATAAAAATTAAGGTTAGAATTTGAATTTCACAATGGAATTTAATTTAAATTCAAGTATGATCTTATCAGGCAGACATAGATAGATAAAAAAATAAGTGATTGGAGAAGTCAATTAAATCGGAATCAGAATCAGAATCACAATCATCATTTAACTTACATCGCAAATTACAACGTTCGGTCAGTGATATTCGCAGATATGTATGATGACGTCCAAAAGTGTCTGTCAGTGGAGCGGATTCCTCGATTTTCGGCTGGAGTGGAGAATAAAATAATAATAAAACAATGCTGACTTGCATAAATCAATTACATATGATTAAATCAGGTTTTTCTTACTTTGCCATTTGTTGTTGCTGTTGTTGTTGCTCCTCCTTCTTTTGGCATGGTAGCGTACTTAATACTTGTTGCTGCTCTTGCTGTTGACATATTCATTGCTTTTGTTGTCGCCTCCTTTGCTTGATCATTTGTATTTAACTTTAATTGAGCATCGGATGCAGTGACAGGGGCGGCAGTAGCAGCAGGTTTGGTTGCTGTTGTTGAGGCATTTAATATTGTTGTTATTCTTGCTCTGATCACTTTCCCCAAGAGAAGATTCTGCACTCTATCTCTCAACATATTTGAATGCATCATTTGGAATGCGCGATGTTATCGTAGACGTATATTGATTACCTAATCTATCAATGGACACAACATACACAAATTTATGTAAGTATGAATATTAATTCTTTTGACTTAAAATCAAAACAATTTCAATTGATAAGTATATCAATTACCTTAGTGCGGAATTACAGAGTGTCAGCGTATTTTGTATGCCGGCAATGTATCAATTTTATTCAAGAGGCTCACTTTGGCACTTGTCGAGTCTCGAACTGTTCGCGAAGTGAGTTGTTTTGTTACTGAAATAAAAATTACTGAGTGAGTTCACAAACAAACAAAATTTCAGAGTGGTTTTACGTTTATCAGATAATAAATTAACAATAATATATAAAAACATATGTATGTACTATGTATCAGTTAGTAGCGGTGATGACTGACTTGTGAATACCCTTTCAAATGGATTGCATATTATTGTTGTGGGAGATGCACGATTCTCACTATATTAGATTAGGTTAGACTAGACAATCCGCATGCTGCAAGGGCGAGTTCTTTACCCAGAAGCCTTACGGTTCATTCTGATGCGTATATTTTATGGGGAACCAACAAGAAAATGTGAAGTATCTTAGTGTCAAATTTGCACAAATATTCAAAAAAAAAGGGTTCCTGAGAAAGCGGGTTTGTCTTTTTAGATGAAACAGAACAGTCACTTAAATGGTGTTAGGGACCATCCATATATTACGTCAGACGAATTTAATGAATGTCATACTTTATTGACCCCCTCCCCGCCACTACATATTACGTCACACGAATTTTATGATTTTTACCCCCGCCTGTCGCAGGTAGCCACATTTCTGAGACCAACATCCAGGGCTCTACATACGTCACAGAGCCTAAAGATGGAGTTGGTAATAATTTTTCATCTAAAGATTTTTAATATTTTAGATATTGGCATGTTACGCTACAAAGCTTATGACCCCCTCCTCGCCCTTTGACAGGTGGTCACACTTCGTTGACCTTCCCTCCATAACGTGTCACGTATTGTTTTTCAATTTCTTTGCTACGACTAGATTTTGTTGATTCTTTCAAACATTCGTTACAAACATTAGACTAAAGTCATACTAATATAGATAATCACATAATATATCGAAGTGTATAAATATCAACTTATGTATGTATGGTATATGTACATAGTAAATATGTACATCAATTTGTTAGCCGAAAATTCATGATACTCGTATACTTGTTTTCTATACTTCTCACAAACGTAAAATGTATATTAACTTTGGTCAAAAGCTTGTAACAGAGTGGAAGAGACTTTATAGATCTCATATTCGAGGCATAGTGGCATGATCAGCATTACGAAAGAAAAACGATTTTATAATATTCTGTCCTTGTGAATGAAAATACTTCTTTTCTATTTTATTTTTCCTAAGCTATATCGAATTCAATATATTCCAAAATTATCATAATCGGACTACAATACTCAGAATTAACCAATATACCGAGAAACTACTACAACTTTTCTCTTAGTTTTTAAGATTAAAGTCTGCGATTTTACCACAGTTTTTTCAATGGCAGACTAAGCCTCGTAGATGTGTGAACTTGATAATATGAACTGATCTAAAGACAGAACAAATAATATTTCGACGGAACCTTTTTGTTTTAGGATAGATGTAACTTTGATTACATCTCCATTTGAGGCGTTTTTCTTGATATTTGAGATATTGTTGCAACTTTGGAGTCTATTTTAGCTACACATAATCAACTTCTTCGCTTGAGCGTTTCTGAATAATTATGTGTTCAAGATCTTCTTTTTAGGGTTTTTAATTACCAATTCTATTCCGAATGTAGGCGATTATACAATTTATCAGGTATTTTACAGCAATACATCTGGGGATTCTTATCACCACCGATTGGCTGAAGACGGAGGGCAATTTTTGTAGTTCTTCCTGCATAATTGGTTTCGTTGCATGATTTTCGTGTGATAATACTTCAGTGGTTTCCCATTGCCTTCTAATGGGTTGAATAGTGCCAATGAGGTAATTCTCGACTGGCTTCTACAATGAAATTGCCACATATTGCTCCCAATAATATGTGCATTTTTCTGAAAATAATAAGCAAAAAGAGATAAATGTATGTTTTGAACGGTAAAGCATTCATCTGTAGGGTTCTTCAAAAAGTTTTGACATTTTGCGGTCATTGGTCACTTGTCGTCATAATTTTTAAATTTTATAAAATCATCAGAGCATAGTTGAAGATTACTTGTGGCTTCGACAAGAGTCGTTTAAGCATTTAATCATTTTGTTTGCAACTTCTTTTAAAACATAGCCGCAGAAGTACCACCTGGATCAGGGCTTTCCAACCCACGGACAGCCATGTCCAAAAATCTTCTTTGGCTGTTATTCAAAACGTTTGCATTAGATTTATTTGGATCCAATTGATTGATATAATAAGTCTTTAGTGTTTTGGAGAGTTCCATTTCTAAAGTCCACTCTAATGGAGAAATTACATATAATTTTTATGGAGAGAATTTTATTTACCAGTTGCTGAACTTCACAAGCTGAAAGGCTCTCTTTCATTATTACCCAAACTTGTAGTTATATGGTCTTTGTTTATACAAAACGATCCATCCAATTTATGAAGCAAAGCACTGTTATTGATTGAATGAATTTATCGCATGCTAGTGTAAAATATATCGCATGCTAGAGTCAACTTTTGTTTACAGAGCCCCCAAACACTTATTCTTATTGTTGATAAATGAAGATATGTACATATGGTACACACTTATACTTCTCCGTAAAGACATCATACATGTGTATAAAACAAATTCGCATTCATTCTCTCTTTAACTCTCTCACATTTGAATAGAAACAAACTTCCTTTTCATTTATCATATGGATTTATGTAGATCAAAAAATTCAACTCTGGAAAGAATTCTATGAATTCCTAATTACAACGATCAGCGATCAGTTGGAATAAAGTTCTCTAATAGGGCGGTTGTCGGTTGTCGATTCTTCTACTCTTCATAATATCAAATAATTTAAAATGTATGTTCGTCGCTGGAATATTAAGAAGGCTTCGCTACTGGGCATCATCTGTCTGCTTGCGTATTTAGTATTTTCCAGCGGTTACCATAAATATCAAATTGAGAATGTTATCAGTAAAACGAAACCGGAAGAAGTCTGGGAATATGTTGCTGACTTTGGTAAAATGCGGATGCTAAATCCAACAATGTAAGTTGATCTCTACCATATCATATTAACTACATTGTATGTGATACATTTCAATTTCTGTTCATTTCTTTTGTCATTAAGATTAAATTTCAAAATTCTCTCTGATCATGGACATGCACATGATTGGCGTTATACCGTGGAGTATACAGAACGTTTATCACATTGGCCATATTGGTTGAATACTGCCATTGGAAATTATGTGGTCACCAAGACTATGCCGGGTGTGTCACCTACACTCTATGCCATTGAATCAATGCATAAAACATGCTTCTTCAGTGGTATCTATTGTCGTGAGTATTTGAGCATTTGTTGCAAATGGAAAATTTCTAATTGACTCTCTCTCTCCCTCTCCCTCTCCCAACAGTTCATACTGAAAGTGTATTTAAATTTGAAGCCATGGGCGCTGATACTTATTGTAATGAACAGATACGCTATCAATGTCCACCATTCTTCAATGGAATGTGTCGTCGTGAATTGGAATACCAACGTAAAGCAGTCATGCATAATCTGACGCATATTTTCACCAAACGAAACTAAATTGTGAACATGTTGGATGATGGATGGATGGCTGATGACTTTAGTTTCATCTTTATTTTCTTCATTGTTTAGATTTCATTGGATAGTGGAATATGAAGTTTCACTTCATGTCACTATTATTATTATTTACATTATCAATTTTCTACTTAAATATGTATGTATGTATGTATGTGTGTTTGTTTTCTCTAATTTACTTATTAAGTACTAAGAACTATAAACATTTTCTATGCAAACATTTTTAACAATTTTTCAACTATTTTTTTTTTTTTTTTTTTTTTTAATTAAAAAATTAATTTATCGAACAAAAAAGTTCAAAAGCTAAAACAAAACACAGCAATGAATGAACATAATCTTAAAATGTTTATATGGGTAGATTAAGAAACTCTCTGAACACAACATCAAAAATATTATAGGCGGGGGAAAAAAAAAGTCTTGAGTCTCCTGAGTCTTTTTTCAGTTGATTAGGATAGTTGGGATGAGTATTTTGTTGTGTACTGTACTTTTTCTGTATTATCTCCTTTATTATTCTGACTTAAAGAGATCCAAGCGTTTACGTTTTGTGGGTCCTTGGCGTCTTTTGGGTCGTCGTGCATTTTCACTTGATGTACTATCCCCACTAGCATTTGGAGTAATGAGAACATTCTTTCTCTCAGCAGGCGCTGAACCAAACCAACGTGTCAATTTTGTTGATTGCGTAGCTTTCAAGGATTTGGGTGACTTTCGGTGTGTCGAGGAAGAAATCCTTTTGGTTGGTGTACTCAATAGTTCGACAACAGTTGAATCATCCACAGCAGGTGTGTTACCGGAGGAATTACCACTGCCAATCAAGTAATTTGTGATCTTATTATTTTGTGTTGCTTTTGTTGATGTTGATGTTGCTTGTGTCTGCTGATGATTAACAGGTGAAACATCACCATTTGAATTGAGACGTAATCGACCACCGAATTCGCCATTATTTGTTATTTCAAAGATATCATCATCATCGAGTAGAGAACGTAGATGTCGTGATTTTGCCTGTGATGGTTTTGCTGCTTGTTGTGCGTCGCCACATGATCGTTCAGTGGGCAAAGTAGGCAAAACTATTGTCTTCTTATTATTGTTTGTCGTTTCTTTGGTAATCCGATGATATGGCGTTGGTTCATTTAACATATTGTCTAAGATATTTAAACAAGAATGATTCTGATTACTTTTGTGATGGACTGCATTGGTTTCCTTTTCCTTTTGCTGCTGTTGTTTCTGTGTCTTGGCATGCTGCTGTTGAAATTGTTTCACTTCAGAGCCAAAAATCTTAAAACCTTCAAATGGTGAATTTTCTCTTGGTGTGGTTAGTTTTTGTTGTTGTGCTGGTATCACAGTCATGACATCTGAACAATTACTGAAAAGGTCAGGTGATTTGTGTCTTGAACGATGTTTAGCCAAAAGCTCACCAAAACTGGTCGAAGGTCTTTCGAATACAATTTCTAAAGGTTTCTTTGGTTTTTCAATTGGCTCCTTTTGTCGACGTTTAAAAGCACGCGTACGTCTGCTTTGAGTTGTCGTCATCGACGTAGACGTCGTTGTTGTTGTCGTTGTTAATGATGACGTATGCGAACATTCATCCTGAGAACTAACGAGTACAACTACATCAATTGCTTGATTTGTGGCCGGCACAAATGTCACATCTGAGTTATTGAGTAAAGATGTTGTCATGGGCAATAGATTTGTTTGCGTTGTAGATAATGGCATCGAAGGCATACGAAATCTGACCTCATCATCATTATGGGTCTCAAGCGATAGATCGCTTGGTAGTTTTTGCCCGCATTGTATATCTTCATATTCGGATGTAGTAGATGAAGAGAGTAGTAATGGCACTTGCTGACTTACAACAACAACAGTCTGCTTCTTATCTTTTGCTGATGCTGTTTTATATTTGTTTTTCTCTGTTGATTTATTGCCTATTTGGGGCGACTCTTTGGATATGGGAATATCGCACTTTGCTTTATCTTTAGAGTTCGGTGATGTTTTTTTCTGCTTAGACGGTGATGGTGAAGAAGCAGCGACGCTCTTTGGGCTTTTATTAGATGCTTTGCTACTTGGAGTAGTCACTTCTTCTTTGATTTTCTTTGGCATGCGTGTCTTTCTTGAGTTTGTCGTAGGTTTTTTATCAATGATTAATGCCAATTCCTTTGTCATATACTTGCTGCGTGATCTATTTGCCTCCGCTGAACGAGTTAAACGTTGCATTGAACGTGTTTTACGATTGTGCACACCCTTTGGGGCAATATTCAGTTCACGGGATTTACTTTCCTTCGGACTGCGGCTATTACTTCTTTTCGGAGTGCTTTCCGATTTCACTAAGGCAATTCTTTTGGTTGTGGGAGCTGATGTCGGCGTCGTCACTTGTGTTATTTGGCGTGTCGAACGCTTTGGTGGAGTAATCATCATTTCTTCATCTTCATACATTTTTGGCATATTTACAATTGTCTTTTGTGGAGCTTCTTGATGTGCGTTTCTTTGATTTGCAGTTTCCTTCTCCTTTTTCCTTTTTGGCTCGCTTTGCGTTAGACGTTGTCCTTTTCTTCTTGTTGGACGGGTTGGTGTAACCATTCCTCCTTCAAATTCTTCACTTGATACAATAACTACATTATCATGATCTATTGGCATTGATCTAATTTCTCGCTCTGGCTCTCGTCCTCGTCCTCGTTCATCTTCATCTTCTTCCTGTGATGTTTGCAACAAAACTACTTCATCTATCACATCATCAGATTCGGATGTCTCAAAAAATAATGGTGACATTGCTATTGGTTCTTCGCTTGGTTCCAATATCTCAGTACATTCTCGCATTGGTTCTCTGTATTCTGCTTCTTGTCTCTCGTGTTTAATGCGTATTAAACATTCAATGATTTCCTCTGTGCCCGCAGTGGAACGAACATCATTTGTGGTACTATTCATAGAACTAGATGAAGTACTGCTTATTGTTGTGTGACTATTGTGAGTGATCGCCCAAAGTGTCAAGTTACTTTTATACTGTTCCGGGGTCACCAAAGGTATATATTGTTCATACTGATGACGGTAACGACGCAAGCGATATTCCCTAGAAAATTCAATTCAATTATCCACTGATTAATTGATTCATTGATTGATTGTAGTCTACAACTGTATACTTACTTGACAAATTCACCCAAAATTTCGCGCTGCCTGTAGTATTCTTCGAGATCAACCTTTTTACTAAACACTTCCTTGGCATCTGGTAAGTGAAATTTCTCTTCAAAACGTTTAAAACTTAAGAATTTATGCTCCAAGCGACCGCCAAGGCGTAGAATATTGTGTAATAACTTGAGATCGGACTGCGTGGATGTTAATAGTTATAATTAATTGTTAAATATAATCATATTTTTTGTTGCTTACCGTAATATCTATGCTTGAGACAACAATATTGACTCGCTTTTCAAAATGCTTGAAGAGCATGGAAGTACAGAAATTATTATTCAATGTAAAGCCTCGATGATCAACGATAACATAGTCGAAATTCAGCTTACTCATGTCACCAATGCTACGCAAGATACCCCATTTAGCCAAGTAAATGTTATGATCTGAATCTGTGGTATCTGTGGATACAGAAATACATACATATAATAATCTTTAATTTCAGAACTCTTTCTTCTCCCTTATGACGACTTACTTTGACTATTTTGTATGACACAAATTGTTAATGACGACTCTGTCAGTACGTTTAAATGGAATTCCCAACCTGCAAGTAACTGATCATCATTTTGTAAAACTACCAATGTCTTCTTCTGTCGTCCAATGGCACTTAACAAAGCAACAATAGTGGCACTTTTGCCTAGACCACTTTCATCATTTAGTATTGAAAATTCATACTTATTTAAATCAGTGTACAATTTCTGAACTGCATCCAATTGAAAACTTTTAAGATATTGTGTTGTGTTACTTGATACTTGTTCCGTAGTTGATAGGCGCAACTCCGGCGTGTGTGGATCAGCGACAAAATGGTACATGACACTTTAACCGATTTTTGGCGCCTTTTTTTCTTTTTGTTTGCGTTACAAAACGTGATGCAATAATACTAAATGAATTGCCACGAGTATATAAAATTTAATTTAAAAAAAAGAAAAAAAATACTCAAACACAACAATAAACATTAAAAATTAAGCAAAAATTAACAATGACGTTGATCCATAAAAATACTTTTGCTGCTGGTTGGACAAATTCATTTGTTTCCTTTTTATTTTAATAGTTCAGCTGTTGCATGGGTTTTGTGTTTGTAATTATTAATGAAAATTTATTATGTTATAACTTGTTGCTTTGTGTGTGTGTGTGTGTGTGTGTGTGTGCTGCTATCAGTTGCGCGCTTTTTTCTTTTGACTTTTAAAAAGATAACAAACAATTTTATTTGTTATTATTATTGACACTGTTAAAAATATTAAAATTATTTCAAAGTAATAAATAAGAATAAGAATAATAAAAAGATTGAATAAAATTGTGAAAATAGCAAAAGACTGTAAAAAGTGGCAGTTTTCTGCTTCTTTCTTTAAATTGCCACTCACATAGAATATGTTACATATTTTGTTTTTGTTATTATATGCATTTCCCATTGTGAATGGCAATATGTGCATATTTTTTCTTCTTCTTCTTCTGAAAAAACAGCACAGAAATCTAGGAGCAGAGCAGCCAGCAACAAGCAGCAAACAAGCAAACGAAAAATAACGTCAAATTGGAATAGTAACAAAAAGAGATTTGTTTCTCAAAATGGATTGTCAACGAACTGATGCCATGCTTATGGAAATTCTTCAGGAGCAGAAAACTGTAACAAAATTCCTTGATTCCGTTTTCGGGTTTCTTCGTCGCAAGTAAATAATCAATTAAACCATCACCACCACCTCCACCCACATTCATTCATTTATCATTGACAAATCAATAATTATTTTCATTTCTGCAGCACCGATTTTTATCATACTAAAACTAATGCTAATGAAAAAGTTGGCTTTGAAGATAATATACGTAAACAATTGGTATATGGAGCAATGCTACGTTACGATCCAAAGAATCAGCAAAATGAGGAACAACTAGCTGCAATATCAGCAGATAGCAAAAATCGAACTCCTTTAAATGAACTAGAGCAGTATGTTATGGATAAAGTATTAAAAGAAGAGCAAGAGAGGAAAGAACACGGGGATGAGATAATTGGTTTTACTTCAAGCGAGTATAAAAACGGTGCCGAGTTTGAGAATTACTGTTGGTCGCAAAATCTCAATGATGTGGAGCTACATGTGCTTGTACCGCGAGAGTTGACCAAAGCAAAGAATTTTAAGGTACGAATAAATGCATACAGTATTAGTGTCTCTACCAAAGAGACACCAGAACGTTTAATATTGAGTGGAAAGTTGGATGGTTGCATTAAACATACTGAATCAGTTTGGACATTGGACAAGGGCAAGCTACTGATTAGTTGTGGTATGTGTATTTTATATTTATTATGTTAGACTGGGTCGTTGGCTCATTGGTTAGTGCGCCAAGCTGTCGTGGGTTTTGTTTCCCGCTCAAGTCTGGTCCAGCACTTTTCTAATTTCCCCCAATCCTTCCTAACCTAACCCTCTCCCTGAGCTAAAGGCCTTTTTCGCTACTGCTCATTATAATATTAAAAAAAAAAATGTTTATTATATTTTCCTTCTTTCAATTATTAATGTTTATATATAACAAATTCTAGACAAAGCCAAGGAACAATGGTGGGAACGTTTCTTTGTTAATGAAAAGCCAATTGACATAAAGAAATTAAATTGCGAACGTTATGTAGATGAGTTGCCTGATGACACTCAGGCACAAATTGAAAAACTACGCGTTCAGCAAATCCTAGCAGATAAAAACAGTCAGAAAGCAAAAGATAAGGAGGCTGAATATATGGAACAACTACGATTGGGCTGGGATGTTGAAGGTTCACCTTTTAAGGGACAACCCTATGATCCTTCATTAGTGAGATTTAGTTAAGTTGTTTTATTAGTATTAGTTATTGTATTATTGTAAGGCAGTGTCAAATATCTTTATGTATTTTATGTAAGTAGTTTCTTATTCTAAGTGTGTTTAAATAAATTAATATTATAACCAATTTACTGAGTCTTCAGTTCGTGCATTTTGCGCTGAAATTGCATCTTTTGATAGACGGCATCATATTGATCGGTAGACCAGGCACAATACATGTAAGCCGTAAGCATGACTGCGAGTACCAAACGATCTAAGGACATAATGTTGGTTGCGAACAATATTATTGTAAGGCCCACAAACGATGGATGTCGTACATGGTCATAAAGATTACGTAGCTCACGGGATTTGTATGCAATTGGTGAACCGTATTGATTAAAGTTGTAATAAGCTTGCTTAACGCCCAACAACTCTGGCAAATCCATAATTATACTGCCGCCATAGATTACAATCCAGCAAACACCATGTGTAATAACAAATGTCCACCAAAGAACTGCACTCTCAGAGACATCAACTTGCCAAAGCACAATAGAGGGAGCAGTAACCCAATTACGTATTAAATACTGGAGTAAAAATAGATTAGTATACATATATTTTGATATACACAAAACGAATCTAGCAAATGTAATACGCACATGTAAACACAATGATGACGTCAGGGTGTAAATAACACGCTCCAGCGAAGCCAATCCTAATTTTTGTATGAGTGTCTTCATTAGTTGCGACTTCATGAAACTGTGCTGGAAAATGAAGCCAATAATGTACAGTGTGTCAATTACAATTGGTCCATATGCAGTTTCCAAACGAGATTTGTTGTCCAGGAGGGTGAAAACCCAAGTGTATACATTAGATACAGTTTTAGGTGTTGATAAAAACAACATTCCTTTGCCCACAACATAAAATGAGTAGACAAAGGTAACAAGAGATGAAAGTAACACAAGAAAATTTACAAAAGACGCCATGGTCAGAAGAAATTTACAAAATACAAAACGAATTGTTTATGTCAGAAACTATAAATAAACTTGGTGACTGCCAAAATAGAATTCATAATGCAATAGGAAACTTTCTGACTGTCAAATTACCAATGACCCGAAATGCAGAAACAACTCTGAATGTCTATTTAATAAGAAGAAGCATAAGTTAAGGCACAGTTTTAGGCCACACTTTCTAATTTGACTCGTGGACAAATTTAACAAACAATGGACAAAGTTATCAAATTCGCTGAACCTGCACGTTTATTCGCCAAGGATTCTTTGCGTCTTGTCAAGCGGTGCACCAAACCAGACCGCAAGGAGTTCCAAAAGATTGCCATTGCTACCGCTGTCGGTTTCTGCATCATGGGCTTCATTGGATTTTTTGTTAAATTAATTCACATTCCCATTAACAATATCATCGTTGGGTCATAAGAATGGATACTGAATTTGTATGAATTAACTAATATCAATAAATTATTGTATAATAAATGTTCATGTGGCAATAATAAAGAAATAAATTGTAATAGTACATTTACCCGGTATTATACACTCAAAAAAAAAAAAAAAAAACAAAAAACAAATGTCAACTTAGTTTTATGAAATTATCAACCAGAAATTTGTTTCTGGCAAAATTTTAACATGATTTTTATATCCAATAAGAACGACGGAGAGCCCTGCAAACAGCAGCAGCATGAACGTCGTAGATCAGGAGATCGTAAATGTTGTAAAAAGAATAGGGAAGAAAATAAACGCCTGGACCGAATCTTTGCCAATGACATAGCCCAACTGGAGCGTTCCATTTGCAGTTTAGATCTCTATGATAGAACCCTAGCGACCGAATGGATTAACAAACTAAAGCATTCACATGGCTCTACGGATGAAAGAATTGCACGTAATGACATCACAGTTCATCTTTTGAAGTGTAAAAATATGTCGGTTTTCAAGACTGAACCGTACAATAGGCCACCGCCTCCTCAGTCTGTGGCAACTCTCGATGCAGCGGTAATTAATTCATATTACTTTGGAAAATTGTTTATTTAGGTTACTTTTTTGGTTTTTAGTATTTCTCACCTGGTATACCATGTGCGGGAGCTGGAAGCTATCGTCAAAATGAGCATTACATACATGATTTGTATAACGAATGTCCTGATCAAGGCAGCTTCCTTAGCGGAATGCCAGTGCCACGAGACGGTTCATTTTTCATATTTCATATGCGTCCAAATCTTTGAATTTGGATTAGAAACTATACTTTTCTCTTGTTTGGGTTTCATTTTTGGTTTATTAAATAATTTATAATTTCGGCATATGTATAAAAATATTTATAGAATATATAACTCACCGAGTATGTACATAATAATCTAAAAATTGTATTTCTTGCAATAGTTTTTTCAAGTGTAAAATGACATTTGTTTACTGTGAATGTTGATTTTGATTTTAGCGCCGCCACACGCCACATCTGTCACTGTGTCACTGACGTGTAGCGTTTGGAAGCTTTACCTTAAACATGTTTACTCTTTGGACATTAGTTGAGGCTTCTTTGCTATGCCTCAATGCAATTTGCATTTTACACGAAGAGCGTTTCCTGGCCAAATGTAAGTAGATTCACATATGAATCTTTTAAAGCAGCTTTTCACTTTTCGACTCGTCTTCCAGTTGGTTGGGGCAGACAGGCGGGTCAGCAAGAATTCGATGCGCCCACAACAAAAGCCCAAGTGCTTAATCTGATACGCTCCATAAGAACAGTTGCCAAAAGTGAGTGAAACCCCAATTTTAATTTTATTTATTCTACATATCTATGTGTGTATATTTTTATTTCCAGTTCCGTTGATATTCCTTAATATTCTAGCAATTTTCTTTAAACTTTTACTTGGATGATAATCAAAAATAATAATAATAATAATAATAATAATGGTATTGCTTTAATAAAATAAAATACATTTTTTATATTAAAATTACATACAATTGTTATTTATAGTACTTTATTGGGCTCCAGACTTGCGTTGCAATACTGATTTGACACGGTTTTCTAGTGCTATACTGTAGGCATCTAATTTATAGGCTGCTGCTTCCAATTTATCCACAGTGTCAGAAATTTCGTCTATTTGTTGCATCAGTGGCAAGAGTTGTTGAAACTTCACACTAAGTTCGTTGGTGGATATATTTAAGTTTTCGGCAATTTGTCGCATGTCTGAATACTTGGATATGGTTGCCTTATTCATCTCTTCCAGTAACTTATAATCTTCTAGCGGTGCATTTAGTTCATTTGTAATGTACTCTTCGGTTTTTTTGAACATCTTTGTGGCCAAACGGCTCAAATTAGGATCATGGGGATCGAGAGCTTCAAAACTGGATGTACTTGTTGAGAGAGTAGGTCCGCGTATAGGAGAATCCAATTGTGAATTATGTTGTTCTGCTGAAGAAGAAGTTGTAGCGTTTACAGCCAAGGCTGTAGTTGTTCCTCCAGTTTCCTGTTGTTCCATTTTGTTTAAAGATTCAAAGGATTTAATGCAATACAATACAAAGCAAAACGAAAATCGATTCTTGTAAATGCAATCAGCTGTTTTTATTGACATGCAAATGGGGCTGCCACCAAAAGCTTAATAAAGTTGGCAGCTTTCATACATTTAGAGCTTTCTCTTTCAAACTTATGCAAGCTTAATTTTACTCGAAAATGTAAACAACTTTATCCTCACTCTTTCGCACTTATGGTGATCGCGTGTTTTCGGGGCTGCTAACTTTGATCAAATTTCTCCTCCTTTTAGATATTTTTGAGAAATTTGCCGTGTACAATTTGTGCAATTGGAGTGTGAATGTAAAGTATAAAGTTGTTGGAATGTCGCTGTTTGAAAATAAGGATGTTAGATATAGACATCTCTTCGATGGTGGTGAATGGAATGTTTACAATGATGAAATACTTAATTTAGGTGTTGGAGCACCCGGCACAGATCTGCTGGAAAATTGTTGCGATATATTTCGAACGGCTACCTTGCATCGTATGGTAAGAAGCGGCTTATCTTGCAAATCATGTCTCTAGTTGACCTTGACTTGCATTTTTTTTTTATAATTTTGATTATCATTATATGATTATTTTGATTGTAGGAATATGAAAAAGAACGTAATGAATCAATGTTATTCCAATATGGACCAACAAGTGGCAATTATAATATTCGCTCTGAAATAGCCAAGTACTTTTCTAAAATGTATAACAATCCAATGAAATGGTAAGTGGACACTTGTTTTGTAGATATGTATGTATGTATGTATGCATGTGTGCATATTTGTGATTGTGTGTGTGTGTGTGTGTGTTAGTGTTGTGTTTATGATTATGATTATGAATTAGCGGTACTTACATATTATATTTTTTACTGTTTTACTTTGATTTTTTTTTTTATTTTTTTCATATATACTTATCTTCTTTGCTTTGCGATTAAAGTGAAGATCTCATTATAACAGCAGGCGCAACGCAAGGTCTGCATTTTGTGATATCAACTTTATTGGATTTGAATGGTTACGTTTTTGTGGATGAATTCACTTACATGTTGGCCTTGGATGTCATCCGACAATTTAATACATTGAAAATTGTGTCCGTAAAACTGAATAGTGATGGAGTTGATTTAATTGATTTCGAATCTAAACTAAAAGACATACGATTTACACCACACGAATCCAAAGAGTTCTGGGCTATGTATTATGCCATACCAACTTATCACAATCCGACGGGTATAAATTTCTCACCAAGTAAGTGAAACATACGACGAGGTGTGGATATATAAAAATACATAACAAGATGAATGCTTTCACAGAGAAAATAAGGCTACAGCAATGTAGCGTGAAGCCTTCGTTTTTGATTGTCGCGCCTCCTGTGACTGGAGATCTATCCATATGGATCGATTTGATCTAGAAATGTCCTCCTGCCTGTCAGTATGGGTTCGAAGCCCCTATTTCCGAATCTTTTTTGGGGGAAACCAATAATAATTGCAGGGAATGCATTTAGTATATGTTTAAAATCTTCTATAATTTGTTTATTTTTGGAGTTAACTCATTAAAAAATTTAGTATGATATATTATATTTTTATATTACTTATACGACCCTCATTCAACTCTTCAAATATCAATTGGTCACAACACCCGCTACCCATAAAAACACATGTAATTGCGAAATTACCCCTAAACAAAATGCACAAAATGATTTATATGAATATCAAGTCTAGAAAATTGAAATTTCTTATGTAGATTGTTTTTATGCAGATAAATTTTTGTTTCTGGTCAAGCCTCAATTCGTTCCCAATTTGGAAAATTTAAAATGTTAATTGTCACAAAATTATAAATTGAAATTTTGTAGGATGTTTTTTTTTCTACAAAAAAGCCCCACAATAAAACAACAACATATATTAAGAGATATTGGCATATAGATATATTATTCTTCTGCCCTTCCTTTAATCCTCATAAAATCTTTGAGATATGATGCAATCCCAAAAACACATTAATACCTTTTGCCCGCCTATAGACACCTATGCGATTTGATAACATTTTTCGTATTTTATCAAAACTATAAAGTCATTTCTAATTTAATTATTGTTAGTATGTATTAATTTTTGGTATAGACGGAACAACGTTCTCCCATTGGTTAACTTATCTTAGGTAGATGTGGTAACTAAGACCAGCTCTCTTAGGCCTTCAAAGGCACCAGGTGTTTGTGCTCAAATTATGCATCAAATTCAGAAATTCATGAGTTCTAACCTTCTCTTTGTTAGCTTATGCAATCAGTAGAAAGGTGACTGATAGTTTTCTCCAACTTTTCATCCTCAGAGCTTCTGCAAAAGTCACTTGCGGTCATCTTTATTCTAGTAGCATGTCATGATAACATAGCGTCCTGTTGTGATTGTCACCATTAAGAAAACATTCGTCCGCTTTAATGTGATCAACATATTTGTGCGTTTAGGGTTTCAGGATATGCCGAATCTATCTACATATATCTATCTGTTTATACATATTATAAAACAAAGTACCCAGCCGCGTCTGCTTGTCTGAACGCGATAAGCTCAAAAACAAACGAACTGATTTTCATATGGTTTTCACCAATGGATTGAGTGATTCATGAGGAAGGTTTAGGAAAAAGGATAATTCGAAAAAGCCCAGAAGAACAGTGAAAAAGTTAAAAAATCTAATAAATTGATGTGTGTAAGCGAGATGCATATCAAGCTTAGAGGAATATTTTAAAATTAATCATTGTCAAACATCTCTCATCAGGTTAATCAATTAGTATCCACTAATTTTTTGAGAAGCAGAGGCAGTGTAACGTCCCCCCGGGTATTTAGTATAATATAAAAATTTAGAAAACCTCTACTAAAACTTATGTCATACTAGCGTATCCGACCCTGCTTCGCACGGATTGTTGTAGCAACACTATATTCTCTCTATTACACTGTGATTATCAACAAAGAACACAGTTCAGTTTTGGTTGGGGTTGTTTGAATATCCCAGATCTCAGAAACGGGTGACACATATCGGAACCAAAACTATACTATGTTCAAGCCGAGAATTAACCATACACATTCACAAAATTTCAATGCAATCAGAAGAACGGTATAGCAGTTTATAACATACGAACAATTTATAACTAAATGACTAGATTTGTTTAACACGTGGTCGGATACATGAGTGGTATAAGTGTTTTCATGATAGCCTGATAGATTATATCCATTAAAAATAGATAAAAATTTTGATAAAATCTGTTATATAATCCAAAACGACCATATTGCTACAAAAAAAAAATTGAATTGTTATAGAGTATGTTAGATGTAATTATCATAGGGAAAGTCTCAACTTATGTATATCCACACCTTGAACACATTCTTTTCTCATTCATTCATTCATTTGGTTGGTTTCTTCATTCTGATTCATATTCAATTTACAGTGGTTTGCCGTGGCATTGTTGAAATGGCACGCAGACATGACATATTAGTGATCTGTGATGATGTCTATAATTTACTGCATTATCGTGGTGCACGTCTCTATGCTCATCTCTTCTCCTATGATGCATGTACGGATAGTAAATATAAGGGCAATGTCATATCCAATGGCAGTTTTTCGAAAGTTGTTGGTCCCGGCATACGTTTGGGTTGGTTGGAAGTGCCACCACGTCTTAAGCCCATATTGGATCGTAGTGGCATTCTAAATAGTGGTGGTTGCTTCAATAATTATACAGCCGGCATTGCTGCTAGTCTATTTCAATTGCAACTTATACAACCGCATATTGCTACATTGTCCGTTGCCTATAAGGATCGCATGTTGTCCACCATTAATATTCTACACAGATATTTGCCAAGAAGTTGCTCAATGATTCCACCAACTGGTGGTTATTTCATTTGGATTCGACTGCCACCAGATGTTGATGCCAAGAGTTTTCTTGATTATTGTATGTTTAATGTTAAGATTTATTTTATGACTGGTGATCAATTTGCTTTAGAAAATGGCAAAGGTAAAAACTACATAAGATTATCAATAGCATTTCATAAAAGAGATAAACTTATTGAGGGTGCAAAATGCCTGTGCGAGACCTTGATGGATTATATATTGGATTGTGGAAGTTTGGAGATCTCGTCGGATTGATCCAGGAGACCAGTAAAAATGCCAAGTGTGATAATTAAAGAAAAGAAAAGAAAAGAAAAAGAAGTGCATTTTCTATATAAAAATACCAATTTCTTAATATTATGGCAAATATTTCATTGTTATGTATTTTCTATTTTATAATTTAAATAATTAAAACTGTTTGCTTACATAATAAAAAACGCTTATTATGAAAAGAAATGCCTTAAATGATAAGACTTTAAATCTATAAGATACAATACAATACAATATATAAATTAGAGTAGTAGATACATTAAATATTTATATTAGAGATTATTATTACAAGGTTAATTAACTTGTCTTAATTGTCTGTGTGTGTGTGTGTGTGTGTGTGTGTGTGTGTGTGTGTGTGTGTGTGTGTGTGTGTGTGTGCGGGTCATGGCGCAGGCATATTTAGAATAAATAAATTGCTGCTTTTATCAAAAAAAAAAAAAATATATCACAAATTTCAAGACATTTACAACAATTATATGCAGATTGATGATTTACATATCTATTTGTCATCTGATAATGTATTTTTAACTTGGCTATGTTTTTTTTCAATCTGTCTATCGGTCAATTGATCAATCGATCGGTCGGATCTCAATGATTTCTCTTCATTGTCGTCATTCTGTCTTGCGTTTGAGAATGTTTGATTTGTCTATTACTTATTATTTTATTCATAATACTTTCTTTCTTTCTTTCTTTCTTTTAACTTTGTTTTGTTTTGTTGTTTAAATATAATAAATAAATAAGAAAAACTATTTTGGAATGTTGTCATTACTAAATGACGACTATAGTAGTATAAAACAAAAGAATTAACAGAAATTATTCTGAGAACGTGATGACGATCTCATGTAGAGAAGTGTACGTGCCAATGACCAAGCCAAGAATGCCAACAATGATCAAGACAAAGTTACCTGAGAATGATAAATACGATAGAAATTGAAGAAATATTATCGAATTAACTGATTGTGTTTAGAGAAAACTTACTTAACAATAACCAGGCTTTAGCCAGGCCCTTTGTGTTATACCAATGTGTACAGATCTGTATGAGTGCTGGAAAGGCTAAACCCAAGGCAGATAGGCATAAGGCACCAAATAATGATATGAAGAGCTCCAGATTTGGTATGGCAACAGCCAGCAGGACTATTGATAGATTTATTAAAGAAAAATAAAGAAAAACGATAAATTTATGTACTTTAATAAATTATAATTTCGACTTACATGTTATTAACACAAGTATTGTGCGTGTGGCATACTCCCAGAAGAGTTTATTACGTTGTGGACCCATTTTCTTACTGATATAATCATTCCATGTTATATCAATGGCCACATAACATGCCAGACCATGTGTTATATAAATGGCAAAGGCCAACATTCCTTTGACGCTTTGAGCTAATCTGTGCGTGTAAAAGTCACAAAAGTTAACATTGTTCTATAATACATATAATAATGACAGATGAAAGAAAACAAAACTTACAAATCCTTAGCAGGTAAATTCAATGTAATTGAACCCTCAACATCATTGCCATAATTTAAGAAACCGAATAAACCCATGCCCACATATAGGAATACAATTAAAATCATTGCCAAATTCAGTACACCACATGAGCCACCAAATTTCTTTGGATTCTTCATTTCATTTTCCAATGGCAAAATAACACCAATAGCTTCCAAGGCAAAGAGTACCGTACCAAAGAACAAAGGAAACTCAGCAGGTTTGCCAAAAGCTTCTTTACCTTCTGTCGTCAGTGGTTCACGGAAGATATAATAACAAATGATACCAAAACTGATCATTGTTATGAAGTTTGCAAGCGTTGAAAATGGTGCCAAATACTTAAGATTACGCACCCAATTGATTAGAATCAAAGGCAGTAATATGATAATCATGCACAGACGCACATCAACATTTGTATCGTAGACAGCATCCACAATTGACTTAACATTTGAAGCAACAAACACCACATACACGCAACAAGTGCCCAATTGATAGATCAACAGAAAGACATTGACCACCGTTCCAATATAGGGAGAGCAATGCTTGAAGAATGCAGGACCCTCATTGAGTGCATGCTCTGCAACAGCAGGATAATTCATACTGGGCATTTTCTTACGCCTGCAAAGCTCAAACTCCGCTTTGACCAATTGATGTATGCAATAGGTACAGATGAGGCCAATGACTATTGTTCCAATGCTACCATTCACATATCCAGCATGACGAAAGGCATTGGGCATAGCCAGAATGCCAGTGCCCAGTGAGCCTTTCAACAAATGGAACATAGTCTCATAGTTCCTATAAATAGTATTACAATATCAGTTTATTTATTAAGTTCTATTGTACTTACGTGGTTGGATGTTCAACTTCACGATGTTCATATGGATTGTAGTCAGGATCTTTAGCAACAATTGCTGCTTTATTCGAACCCTTTTCGGCTAACTCAAGTGAATATTTCTTGACACTAGGCTTATTGTCAACATGATCGTTAACAAATGCCGGATTACTATGGCCATTTTTACTCATTTTTCCGGAACTTCAATCAGATCGCTGTGCTGTCCTGTGTTGTGTTGTGTTGTGTCACCACGTCTGTCTGTCTTTGCGTTTATGTCTGCAAATGAAAAGTTGATAAATTTAATTAAAATATTGTAATCGAAAATCAAGCAAAGCAAATCAAAGCACAAAGCAAAGAAAAGAAAAAGTCGAGACAAAGAAAAAACCCAAACCCACTACTAGTACCATAAGCAACAAACAACGACCAACGTCAATGATCGCGCGGTTGAGTGAGCGAGCATAGAATTTTAAATAGTATAAAACCAAATGATGAGGTGATGGGTGAAATAGGTCGGGAGACTGGGCACGCAGGGAGCTAGATTGATGTATATATGTATATATATATATTTATATAAATCTATCTATTTGTGCTTCCTCACGTACTCAACATCGGGGAAATCCATTTTAGTTTACGACAAATTATGTCCAAGAGAAAGAGAAAATTGCACTAATAACCCAAATCAAAATACCTATGCAAATGTCATGCACTAGACCTAGACCGAGATCATGAAAACATAGCCAACAACAACTATCACTACCATCATATCGAGAGGCAGGCAGACTTTGTGAGCCAAAGATAGAGAGAGAGGGAGAGAGAGAGTGATTGTGTGTGATATACTTGTAAGTGATGAAATCAAATGTTGTCGCCCGTTAACTACAATAGAAATAATTAGTTCATACACTGTGTGCTATACTATACATTTGTCACAGATCGGTTAGTTTATAGTACAATACTTATGTAGCCCCTCTATTTCTTTCCTGACATTCATCAGCCATACTCAGCATGCCCATTATTTAATTGTTGGCACTTAGACGAACCCAGACAAACCGCCAGCCAAGTCAATCCGTGTTCGCTCAACATAGAGCAGCGGACGCTATATATCATTTTTCTTATATCGTGTATATGTATAATGTCGTATATCTTATCAGCATCATCATCATCAGCATCATCAGCATCATGATCATGATCATCATCACTAGGAAGAGTTTCATTGTTTTATTATGTACGAGTATATTACTCGTATATTTTTGTATGTCTATCTTCATCAAACAAATATGCAATTTAATTTTAATTCTCGGTGTCCAATACTTAAAATAGTAGGTTGTAAGTATAATACTATCTATGATGTAGTTCATTCTACTTTGCTAAACATACGACGAGTATAATATGTACATCATTCATATACGAGTATATGTACATATGTAGTAGATATTTCTAAATTAAAAACATACACAATGTCAAGTTCAATATTATTATTTATTTCTTAACTAAATGCAAAATGCAAAATGAAAAAAAAAAAATCAGCAACAACAAATAATAAAAATAATAATAAAGATAGAAAGAAATTGTTCTGTTCTGTTCTGTTCGGTTCTGTTCTGTTCTGGTTTAAATTCTCTTTTTTTTATATCAAATGCTTTTTACATCAACATTTCGTGTTTCATTGTGAAAAACGTGATAAAATTTCGTAATTTTTAGTGAAATTGTCGTGACAGATCTTTGAGTTTTTATTTTTCTATATCTTTTTTCATTGAAATAGTTTTTTGTAATTTTCCAAATCTTTTCAATTTCGTGCTTAACTCTTTTTCCCACCTCCACACAATATTTTGTGTGCGTCATCATAATCACAAGCACAATCACAATCACAATCATCATCATCATCATCATCATGATCATGTAATTGAAAAATATCATTTAAAGAAAGCATTTCTAATTGAAATAAAGATAAACATCTATATATCTTTTATATTTTTTGAAAATGTTTATTATCGGGTAGCTTGGGAAGGTAGAAGGAAGAAGACACTAATTCATATGCTAAATAGTAAGTTAAATCAAAGTAATCTTTCAATTGTATACAATATTATTTTGTTTGCTTTTTTGGCAAAATGAAATGATCTTGAACTTGTGTATTGTGGTTATCATATATTTTATTTTGTGTTGTGTTTTGCCTTCATTTTGTGAAGGTTATAGTTAGTAGTTGAAATGATATCTCAATGATATAATTGAGCTGAAAAAGGTGTTGATAAATAAAGTGGAAAAATGATGGTAGCATGAAATGTTAAATGCTTTAAATGGTTTTTAAGTAGCTTAGATTAAGTTTAGAATTGTATGATGATGATGATGATGGTGATGTTAATAAGAGATAAAATTCATTTAAAATGCAGTTAGATGAACTATGATCTTTAGACCTTTGTTATCTTTTCTAGACTTTTTTATTAGTTTAAGTAAAATGGTTTGCAAGGAAACTAATATTATTTCAGGGTTAAACAATTTATCACATTACTCAACAAGTCACGAGCCTCTCACATAAATGGCGCATCTAATGGAAAATCTGTGCTGACTTGACTGTCGGTGAACATCAACCCCCAGCGACTGATAAAAGGCAATTGCCAAACAAGTGACATCTTGGCACATTTATTTAGTTTTGCTTACTTTTAATTAGATTTGTTTAAGTTAAATAAAGAAAATTGCCCAAAATCCATATGATTTTTAGCAAGTAAGGACCTTTATATGATATGTGTCAATGATAATCATGATGATCAAAGCATAAACTTACTAGGCACAAAGGTTCTAATGACGCTACTTATTTAATTTTTAAAGGCATTGAAACAAAAACTCTCTATTCTTAGTACTAAAGTTCATATTGTGTCATCTGTTATACGTACACATATATGAAATATGTTCGCAGGATGATTATATATATATATACATATATAGTAAAAATGAGCTACCACTACTACTTTTACTGTATTAAACTACCGTCTACTATTTGAAGGAAGAGAAAATTCAAGATAATTGAAGTTTAAGTATCCAACACTCGTTACCCTTAGCCCTTTAATTTCTATTGTTAAAATTTTAGATTTGGACTTTTTGATTCTTCAAAACATCATTCAAAAATTTTCCTCTTATATGTCAGTTTATTTATTTATTTATATTAAGCATGATTATTTTTAAGAGTTGTGTATTGTATAATCCCAGGTCTCATTATCATTTGCATGCGTATATCAGTTACACAACTTTAAAAATCCCTGCAGATGAATGCAAAAATATATACAAAATAATTATAAAAAATTAAATAAGCGACATTCACTTGGTTATTTTTTCATTTTTTTATTTTATCACAAGCTCAAAAAACCTGATTGTATGTATAAAAAAAAAAAAAAAAAAAAAAATAACAAGAAGAAAAAAAAAACACTAAAATGCTAATTGTTGACATGAATATGTAATTTAATAATACAAGTTTAAACTGGCAAGGACAGGAATATTTCGATTCGATTAGTTTCGTATCATTCACATTGTATTACTTCAATGTGTGTAGTATGCATATCTTCAATATATTGTATACTTAGATGATGATTTGTCAGTAATCAACGTGATTTTTCATTTGTAAAGAGTTCATTCTATGATCATACATAAGTTTATAAGTACAATACTAAGGGGCGTCTGTCTTAATTAACAAATAAAATGAGAATTCAACAAGTATATAGTTGTAAAGTGTCAGGGTCACAACACAAAAGAAAATACACATACAATTGTTGTAATTAGAATGCGGAAATCAGAAATCATATTGAAAATACTTAATTTTTCACAAGAAATTCTTAAAACAAAAACAATAATGGGAATTTACTTGTACTCGTATGGATTTGCAAAAGTGAGAGCTAGTTAATTGGAACAATGTACTTTGGAACTCAAGTTAATAGTATGTAGTTAATACTAGTAAACTTTGCTCAATGTTATTGATTTCAAGATGACTTTACATTGGATTGGGTATATGATTTCTCTATAAGCAATTTTCACTTTTCACATAGAAGAAGTTCTGGTGTCAGTATGTTGATTTCATTCTTCTTCTTTTTTTCATGTGGGTTGTAGTAAGTATATTATTTTGAAGGATGACATTTGTCATATTCATCTAAATTTTCTTTTCTTTGACGTCCCTCACATATATTCTTGATCATAGTTCTTGATAATATTGATATCCTTTAAGCTGAAAGATACACAAAGTTCAGTTACGAATGATATTTCGAAACCATTAAGATTGACTAACTAAAAGAAAATTCGTGCATTTGTCTCTTTACTTTATGTGATTGCTGTCTATATTCTGTGAAGTCTGGTAAAAGCAACAACCTCTGTTTAGGAAAATTTCATTTTTTGTGTTACATATTCTCAGTCCGTTAGGTGTGTTGTATGTTGCGCTCTATAATTCCGTTAAATTTGTTATAATAAGTAATAATGCTGCCCTGCTTCCCTATGTAGCATGGTTTCCTTCTTTAATGAACTTCACAACTGACTTCACTTGTGAAACGAAGATCAGATGCAAGTCAACTCGATTTGACTATATCCAGATATACGAAATCAACATCGAATCGGACTGTACTTTCTCACTTTCCTATTTACGAAATTGATTACTGATTTCATCATCCGCGACTTTGATGAATAACTGACTAGCTTAAAGTATGAAGTATGAAGTGATATTGTTTTGTTGTGATGGTCTTATAGCAAACGCACCTTGCTCCTACAGTCTCATTATTATATGACTACTTTACTTGATAATCTTACAAATTGAACGTTGTAAGACATTACTCTCATAACAAGCTCTCCGATTCTCTGATTTTTTGAAGAATCTTGCTTGGGGTATCCCTTACTTTGGTCCACCCTTCTCAACTCTGCTATCCAAGTACTGACATTTCCTTACACTCCCATTATTCAATATGATGTGTTTGCAATTTTAGTAGCTTAAGCAATTGGGGCTTTATTCTCATCTCTATATTGCCAATGAATCCCTTCAACTTCTTACTCAAATCCCGAGTTGTTAATCTTTTCATACATGTAGGTTATTCAATTCGAAAACTTCAAGTCATTGGAAATTATAAATACTTTTTTCTTTAAATGAATTCGCAAAACATAAAGCATTGTCAATTTTTTATGTTAAATCTGTTAACTTCAAGCAAAAGTTTGCGTTTTCGTTTTCATAATGAAGTGCAGCCAGTTTTAACTGGTTTATGTATTGAATTTGAGCCAATAAATAAATAAATAAATTTTAGCAAATATTTTAATGATTTTTTTTTATTTTTTGATAAATAAATTTTAATTTATCATTAGAAATGTTAATAATGTTTAGTTAAAACAAAAAATAAAAAAAATTAATACAAAAAAAAAAAAAAAAATATACAAGAAAAATATAAAGAAATAAAAGGTTGTCAACGACCGCGCGAGACAACAAAATTAACAAAATAAAATTAAAAATGTGCGCAGTTTTATGCAAATTTTTTGGCAAACATTAGAAACACAAAAAGAAATTTACTAAAAATAAGCAAAAAATAAAACTATCAAACTAATTAATTAATTTTAGGGAAAAAAAAAATAAACTAAATAAATAAATAAAACGCGACACGTGAAAATAAACGCAAAATAAAAAAATATATTTATGCAATGCACGCGATACGCGCGCGTTTTTGTTTCGAGTTCAATGCACTAAGCGACCTTAAGCGATAAAAAACGCACACACAAAAATAATATGCCTACTATGTACTTACTCGTATTATAATAACAAATTAAAATGTACATAATGCATAAAATTAAGTATAAATCAATTGAAAAGTATTATAACTTTAATCGTTTATAATTGAAGTCGCCAGATATTGAAAAATAATAGAAAGAAAAACGATAAAATAAAATAACAGAAAAAAATTTAATCAAAGTCGCGCGACTTCTTAAAAAATTTAAAAAAAATAAATCTTGTTTACCTTGCGCTGCTTTTTGTTTCTTATGACTGTTTTTATTATATTAATTCTGTAGGTTGTTTAAACATTTGCGGCTTTTAAATTATAATTCTTTAATTCTTTATTTGAATCATTTAAAAAATTACTATAATAAATTTTTGATTAATTGCCAGAATATTTGTAATGATTTTTTTATCTAAAAATTTAAAAAAGAACTCATATTTTTTCATTAAGAATTAAGAAGTTCCATTGATTTTTAACTAAGATATTTAACAAGTAACAAGTAGTTTGACTTGACTTCCGGCATGTTTTATATAAAAACCTTTGTCTGTTCACCTGTTGTTTGAAGTGCTTTAGACTGGTTTAGTTTTCTTAATGGTTTTCATTTGTGTTTCTTCGTTTGATGAAAATCATTAAAATCAAATGAATTCTTAATAATATAATCACTATAAAATCGTTTGATGATCTCAGTTTTTTAATAATTAAATTTTTATACATTTTTTAATAAACTGACGAATTTATTTTTTATTACAAATTTTTTAATTTTTTATTTTCCTCCAATATAAACTAACCGTAACCGTTACACTTATTTATTTATATAATAAAATTAATAATGGAATTTTTAATTAGCTTCGGTTGAATGTATTAATTATTATTAGAAAAATACAATAACAAAATTAGATCATGATGAGATGTGACAATTTTAGATGGAAACCACATAAGTCACATATTAAGTAGGTGAATGAATAAACTCAATTAAAAAAATAGTTAAATTAATCATTTAAAACAAAAGATCATATGTGCATCTATTCATTCATAGTATTCTTCATAATTCTAGATACATACACGTTTATAATATCTTGAAATATCTATAATGAAAATAAGTTGCATAAATGCAATTAAAGCAAAAGATAGTAAATAGTTGCTGTGGTTCAGGCTGGACAAAGACTATTATACATATAGACTGGATAGCTGGCTTAAGAAATTGTATCCTCTCATGTTAAGATGAGTCTATATGTTTCGTACAATAAAATTGATTTAAAATAATCAAAGCTCAAAGAATTATTGGTTCTAAAAACTGCCAATCAAACAGAGATATTTGACTAAGACGACTTGATTAATTTTAATTATGTCTAAGCTTTATGTGCAAAAACTTGATACTCCAACTCTGACGTTCCCGGTAAATTTTTACAAAAAAAAAAAAGTATGCAAAAACACGACCATAGTCAAATGCAAAGTAGCGACGAAATTTGAGATCAATCGGTAAAGTACTTTTCGAGCTTACAGGTCACAAACAAACGAACGTTTACATTTTTATAGCCTAGATAGCAAATATCCTTAAGTAATAAAAATTGTATTATACTCATTTGAATTGATAATAATTCTTATATTTTCTAATAACTAAATATGACTTTTAGACAGAGAGTAGAGCGAAAGGAAAAGGAAGAATGAATTTCAAATTTGTTATGAGTCATTGAAACGTGACTGGTAGAGAATCAAATGGCTTTCTTTTCTACGATATTCATTAATCTTTTATTATTGAATATTTTTTTATCTCTAATCTAACTTTATATTAGCTATTAATAATGTCTTAGGCAAAGTAATAAAATTATATTTGTATTTAATGTAACAGTTTTAATTAAATTAATTTTTGGATTGACTTTACTTTGAACATTGGGAACCACAGATAAGTTCAATTTTTCATATAATCTATTCTTTACCAATTTTCTTGAAACAAACTTTATATTTAAAAGCTTCTTTATTTTTTTTCTTCTTATCAATGTTTAGTCATATCTTTTTTTATTTGAATTTCTGATAAATTTCATGTATTTTGAATCCTCGCTAGTATCATGATTATGTATTATCCAAGTATATATAGAATGATACAATAAATTGAAATTAAAAGGGTCAACTGATTATATGTTAAATATTGATTATCATAGAACGAGGATGAATAAACATTAGATGAAAGCAGGAATTATGATTCCCCATCAACCTACAATATCATCCATAAATCAAATGATCAAATGAAATTCAAATGATTCAAAAATGATGATTATAATTTCTAAACTTTAATAGTTAAAATACTATATACTTATCTTGGAACTTCTATAACAAAAAAAAATACTGAAACTTATGAAATTCGTAATTCAAGTCGAATTCGATGCACTTTTTTGCGGTTTTAATTCAAAATTTTTGAGGTGCGCCATCAACAATAAACAAATGTCATGAGCATCAGAGTCGAGATTCAACTCAACTCGACTTGTATCTGAATCTATCTAGAGTTGAGGTAATTGTTGTTGTTGTTGTTGTTGTTGTTGATGTTGTTGTTGTTTGTATTTGAACAAGTAACATAGTAGATACTCGTACTTATTGTCTATCTGTCTGTTGTAGTATACTATTTATTCGTATAAAGTATAATGTACATTATTTTAGTTCAATTGAAGTGCATAATTTGAAATTTTAGCGCCGTTGCTTTAATTACACGTTTTTATTGCGCATTCATTCACAAAAAAAAACCAAAAAAAAAAATACATAAAATTTAAACCAAGATTCGATTACAAAAAAAAAAAAAAAAAAAACGTTAACTACAATTTGGTTTTCTATTTTGAAAATTTTCCATTCATTGTGAATTGAGGTAAAGGAAATTTTTGTGTGTAAGAAACAGAAAACAGAATTAGCCAATGTTTGTTTGCTTGACCCAAATTAAATATTAAGAGATACTTAAACATATATTTATTAATATTTCAATAGAAGGTACACTGCCTATTCAGCAGACATGCAACTAGTCTGTGACTACTTAGTATGTAGAGAGAGGTGAAGGAGTCAATCAGTCACCTTCTTTGCTCATGACCAGTGCAATAAAAAAGTATATTTAGTATGCTTAGTTCCTATTTCTTCAATGAACTTGGCAATCTGATAAGCATGTGCGTCAGGCGGCTTTTGAGGTTCTTAAACTCTGTGTCTGTGGCATCACAACGGGTTTTTAATGGTTTCAGTAAGCTGTCTACCACCTCTAACTAACCCAATTTAGTATCATAAATGATTTTATGTGTTGCTTTTTATCTAAAACTAAAATGGGTTATGATGCTTTTATTGTGGTTACTCGTATATGAATTATTTTTAGTGACAAAAATCTTATAAAACCAAAATAGACAAAGTCTTAAGTATTAACAAAATTAAAACAAACACATAAAAATTATCTAATTGAATAAAATTTTAATGAGAGACAAACAAACACACAGAAATAATACGTGTAGATGTATAATGATTGTGTGCGATCTGATCTGACGAATGATGACTATATGTAAAATAATTTGAGCAAAATTCGCGTGTTTCCGTTTCCGCTCCAATTTATTTTAGTTTTATAAAAATTCGGCAATTTATTTCTATTTTTGCAATTTTTATTTATATAAAACAATTATTTAAAATATAAAATATCTGCAACTTACCTTTAAATGCCACCTTTGGAATTTGTTATATTTAACATAAAAAACAAATTCTTCCAATTCTTTAAAAAATTAAGGTAAATCCTTTGTATTTTTATTACACTTTGTTTTTATATTTAATTTTTATACTTATTTTCTTTTCAAATAATTTATTCTTAATTTAATTTAATTTAATTAGAATATTATTTAAATTTGTCTTCTTTTTGTTTTGCAATTAAATTTTTAATTTTAATTTTTTATGATAAACAAAGAATTCATTAAAGATTTAAATCTTTTGTTTCGTGTTGTGGTTTTTCTACTCTTTTTTGCATATAAAATAATATTCAAAAAAACTGGTAAAAAACCACCATGCGCAGCTTAACTTTATTCAATTTTTTTTGTTATTGTTTTTTTGTAATTATTTTATATATAAAAATATTTATTATTTTGTTTAAAAACTCTTTTATATATATTTTTTTTTTATATTTATTATGATATTTTGTTTAAGAGAAACGAAGTGATCGTGTTGGCCGCGCGTTAACGACTAAATCCAACTGAACGAGGGTCACCAGTTTTAAGCAATCACAGAGAAGAGAGACTCGTAAATACAACAACAACAATAGCGGCAACAATATGACATATAACTAAATAATTTTGTTTTATTTTATTATACACTACGCTATTAGTGTCAGGTTTAATATCATATCACTTTGATCTGATGTTTGTCAATATCATAAATCGTATTAAATATATATCGTCGTGATATCTAAAGTCATCTTCGTCTCTTCGATGACCAGTAAGTAAGTTGTAAGAGAACTGGTACTGAAATTTATGAGTTGTTAAAAGGAAGTTTTAGTCATAGTCCTCTTTGTTTTTGTCACAATGGAAGACATATTCATCATATAAAGATTTATAAGTAAAGATCTTAATTTTGTGAGCTTTACTTATTTCAGGAGATCTTCAAATTCTTGTTTCAAGAGATCTTCAAATTCATGTTTGAATTGATAGACTAAAGTCGTCTGATTTGCTTGGTAGAAGAGAACTTCTTCTCTTCAGTTTTAATGATTTTGTGATAAATGTTTATATAAAGTATCACTTGTCTTCTTGTTTAGATGAAATTGAATGTTTCAAGGGATTAAAAACAAAAAATTTCATATTTTATATGTTAAGATTGTAGAATCTTTAAATTACCGAAAGAGATGAAAGAGAGATCTGGGGAACTAGTGGTCCAGTTTTTTAAAATCAGATGAAAATTTGCCCAGATGTCTTTACCAATCATTTTTATATTTTTAATACTAGAACTTCTAAATTAAAGCTCATAACATTTAGATTAGTCAAAGTTTATTGTTTAAAATATTGAATCAATTGAACTATTTCTCTACTATTACATGACTCATGACTTCACATACATAAATATATGACTTGTGAAAATATCAAATAATGATAAAATGCATTCAGATGTGTAGGGTATTTATGCTTTGGAGAGACCATTTCTTTTTGATTTTTTTGTTTTTTTTTTTCAAGTAATGTAACTGATTTTATTTTTATTATTATAATGTTGCTCTAAAATAAATGTGTGTAGTAGTAGTAGAACAATTCAACCTCAGAATGAGTTGAGTTGTGTCTCATGAATGAATAAATGAATGAATGAATAATACAGAAGATGAAGAAGAAGCATATTACAAGTATCTAAAATAGGCAAAAATTTTAGTAGAACAAAAACAAAAAAAAAAAAAAAATTGCGTTTGGTTTTTGAATGAATTCAATTGGTTCTCATTTAATTTTTTTTTCATTTTTCATAGAAATTGTTACAATAGTATCTCATCTCATCTCATCACTTTTGAACTTATTGCGTTCAACCCGTGAACATCATTATTTCTATTGTCATCATCATCATCATTATTATTATTATTATTATTATTATGAACAGTTATGACGACGCTTAATGATTGCAGCACAAGCTCTTGTTACTTTATACTGAGGTATTTTTTAGTTATTTTTTTTTTTTTTAGTTTGAGATAATTTTTCTTTAATCACACTAGGCTTTTCTTTTTGTTTTTTTTTTTGTATGTAATTTGACAGCTGATAAAATTTGTTTTATTAAATATACTTTTGTTTTGCAAATTGTAACTAAGCTCAATACAAATTTTTGGTTACAAAATATGAACTTACTTTTTTGCTCTTCAAATTGTTTTTGGTAAGACAATTTATACATCCTCATGTGCATAAAAAATTTGCTTTTTTTTTTAATAAGAAATTTAAACTTTTATAGCAAATACAAAATCTAATTTTCGAAACAAAAGCATTGAAAGAGCAAAATATCATCAACATATTGTCCAACATCATGAATGGTTAAAGGGGGCAACAAAATCAATAAATTGTTATAAGTGTAATTGAAAGTGAGTAGTACATCTAAGAAATTAATATAAATGTAAATTTGTAAGTCTTTGTCTTGACGTAATCCCGGAAAATCTATATCTATACGTATTATAAAATAAAGATCCCCATCGCGTTTGTTTGTCTGTTCGCGATAAGCTGAAAAACTATGGTACCGATTTCCACACCGTTTTCTTCAATGGACGTAGTGATTCATGAGGAACGTTTAGGGGAAAAAAAAAACAAAAAAATCCCAAAGGAAGAGCCGCAAAATCTACTGGAATCGAAGAAAGTGAGGTGTGCAAATGATATGCATATGAAGGTTAGAGGCATATTTTAAAATCAATAAAGTCGTATTTGTCCAACATCTAATCAGGTTAACCAATCAGTATCCACTATTTTTTTGGGAAAGAAAGCAGGACATGGTCGGTCCGGGTCCGGGTTCGAGTACAGTATTGTATAAAGTTACAGTTATGTCGCACGAGAAGTTGTCCAAATTTTAATAAATCAATTTGGTTATCACATTTAGCAATAACTTCCAGTCCATTGCGGATCTTCATGACAAAAGTTCCAATTTACCATAACAAAATGTTTATTTCTCAAGATATTCTTCTTTATAATGCAATTTACAAATCATTAATTAACCCAAAAACTCATCTTATGTAGTTGCACGCAAGGCTTAATGAGTTGACCAATCTGTGCGTCGCAGACGTCATAAAATAGATATGGAAATGAACAGCGTAACAATTTGGCCTAGTCCACCCTCCAACTATGCTAATACATACTGTTAGGATATTTGTGGTTGTAGAACAACAGCTGGAGTTCACATACATTAACAAAAATATGATAGATCACTAACAATAATCAAAATTCCACTTTCCATGTACCAGACACAAGCATCCTAGTCTAACTTCCTTTATTCCTGGGCTGTCCAGCTTTTCTTTTTAGTTATAAACTGAATCACGTCCACTCAATTGCTTTAACATCGCTGTACTTTTGCCCCCTTTTTCTTATTCTTCTTCCTTTCGTATTCCACTTGTCAACCATCTAAACGTTCCATGAAAATTCATTATAGTGATGCAGCACTTGTCAAACGCTACGATTCGATTTGTCGTAAAAATACTCTTAGTTTTTAAGCTATAAAGTTGAAATTTGGTACAGATGCGGATTTACTGGCAATAAATTAAAGCTAGAGTTCTCAGATTATTGGAAGAGATAGCCCCCATACAAAATTTTCTTAAAATAACAAGAAGAACGATTAAGCATCTACCAAATTTGCAATTTTTTTAATGACGAATTGTGTTATATTCTATAACATAATCTAGAAATTATGAGAGTTTCATCTGACATCTATCAACATACATAAATATTTGAAGACCCTTTAATTCTCGACTTAATGAATAATATTCTTTTCAGTGTATAACAAACAAGCTAAGTACTCTTGAAGTACAACAATCATGAAACTGTTTGTTTGTCTGTCTGTTTCCCAGAGTGTCTTTCTGTCTGTGTGTCTGCCTGGCTGTCCGTCCGTCTCCTTGTCTTTCCATTTGTCTGTCTTTATCTTTGTTTCTTCTTTTGATTCATGCATCTTAATGTAATTGCCAAATTTTAGCTGATATTTAATGTTAACTTTTTCAATTACTCTGTGTGTGCAAAGCTTTTAGAGATACACAATAAAAAAAATATACATACTACTATATAAAAACTGATTCCCAATGGATTTTCCAATTTCGAATAGTTTACAAGTTGCCCAAGACCAAGATAAAGACATGCGACGAATTAAAGAGCCAAAGAAGTAAAGATACTAAGTAGTAGTAGTAGTAGTAATAGCAGCAGCTCCAAAATGTATTGAATTGTCTTGTTGTTGTGTTTGGATTGAATTGAAGATTGTAAGACGAACTTAGTAGTGTAAGAAACCTGTAATTTTCAAGACAAAGAACAACAGATTGTTTTTTTTTTTTTTCTTCAAAAGATGATAGAGAACGAGTGAGTGAGTAAAAATGAATGTGTGTGTGTGAGACAAGAGAGTAACTAAACTGACTAACTAACTAACTGAATGAATGAATGAAACAACTTTTCTTTTCTTTTTTTTGTTTTGAATTTGTTTTGTTTTGTTTATATTTTTGGCAAATGTGCAATTATCATCTCTCTTCATTTCATTTCATTTTTTTTTTTTTTTTGCCAAAATCATTTACCGATTAACATTAACATCATCATTGGTGGAGAATGTTTGTCTTATATATATTGTATAAGTAGTACATAGGAAAAAAAAGGTTTACGACAAAGAAATCGTGAAAAAGATATTTTGTTTTTTTTCTTAAAAAAATTTCAGTGTGTGTTTTACAAGTTTCTTGACCCGATTTACTGTTAAAGAAGAAATTATGCACATAAAAAATAAATTTATTTATTTATTTTATATTATTTAAAACAAAAAATAGCATTAACAATAAAATGAAAGTTTCACAACATCATTACCACTATAACATACTACATACATACATATAATATATAATAAATACATACTTATAACGCCTGAGGGAATGATCAATTCACTCGTATGTTCATGATGATTTTTGATTACTAATACGACCCATATGAGTGATCATAAGAGCATCACTCACTTATTGATTAAATGTGATTTGACTGACTTCCATGCAATATACGTATATTTCTTTTTTTATATTATAATATTTCTTGTTATTATTTTTTAAATCATGCGTTTAATTTAATTATAAATTTAATTATAAGTCTATGACTTAGATACTTAATACACTCGTATATCAATTTTCATTTAGTTGGTGGCAAATTATGCATAATATTGATTTATTTATTAGCATCTATAATAATCACAGTCACAACAACAACAGACCTCAGACTCAATCATAAGCTTCTTCTACTACCATATGTATTCACACTTACTCATATACTATGTCAATAGTGTGTGTGTGTGTGTGTGTGTGTGTGTCTACTAGATGCCGTCATATTTATTCACACATGTCAAGCCAACAGTGGCAATGGTCTGAACTCTTAGTGTGACGTCAGTTGCAATTGAATTTAAGATATGTTTTTTTTTTTTTTTTTGTTTTTCTTATTTCTTTCTTTCTTCATCTCTACTCAAACTCATTCATTCGCATTACCTTGTTTCGCATTTATATTTGTAAGTATGTAGTAAGCACTCATATGTACTTGGGATAAACATGACTCTGAAACCAGAAATTATTCATTATTCATTTTAAACTCAATAACTCGTTTGCCAGCCCACTTCATAAGACTTATTCACTCTTCTATGCCAGTTGGCCAAAACGAAATAAATAAAGAGAGAAAAAAAAAAAAAAAATTGCAAGTCAAAATAAATACGCAAACTTCAGTTTTACTGACAATTTCATACCTTTCATAGATTGAAAATTGAATCATTGCATAGTATTACAAAGATTTCCATATAAAAATTCAATTGTTGTTTTTTATCACAATATAGTAATCCCATAAAACCCTATTTAAATTATTGTCTATACATTGGTTTCCTTTGAATTTTTATATCGAAGAAGTTTCAGAGAATTTGAAGTATGTACTTTTTTTTAAATTAAACTAAAAACTGTTGCCTATCAAACATACTGTTTCTGTTCACCATTGTATTCTGATCCAAGAAGCCAAAATTTCCAACATGAAAATGGATTATGAAATGAATAGGATTAGAAATTATTTAATGTTAACATCTGTTATGAAAACTTAATATCACGATGCCGAGGACAGAATTTATAAACGTCAATGTACGTTCCCTTGAAAATACATCTGCAGGTACCAAATTCGAGTTATACTTATTTTGGTCAAAAGACTCACCTTTTGGTCTCAAGTTGAGGACTATCTAAAACCTCCGTTGCTCTGTGGGAAGCAACACCCGGTTGTATAAGTCTACCCGCATCTGGGTAATAACCAGAGACAAGACGATACTCCCATGAAGGGCCCGTACCCACTGGCCAGGACGAAACAAGACACAGACACAATCTGTGGTCAGACTACGTACACAAAGGTGCTACCAATTTGAATTCTAAACAGTTTCTGGGTTGGTGACCTAGTTTAACCAGACAAAGTCTCTGGCCATACTTCGTACCCAAAGATACCTTCAATATGCCTGAGTTTTTGACCCAGAATGTTATATTATATGTATACTATAGACAACATCCAGGATCATTAATGATAAGTGAAATATCATTTATAATTTACCTTCTTAGACATGAGTTGAAAGCACTAAGGAGTTATATAAAACTCAAAAAATTCCCAGGAGGCCAAGAATAGAAGAGGAGAGAAGAGAAGAGGAGAGGAGAGGAGAGGAGAGGAGAGGAGAGGAGAGGAGAGAAGAGGAGAGGAGAGGAGAGGAGAGGAGAGGAGAGGAGAGGAGAGGAGAGGAGAGGAGAGGAGAGGAGAGGAGAGGAGAGGAGAGGAGAGGAGAGGAGAGGAGAGGAGAGGAGAGGAGAGGAGAGGAGAGGAGAGGAGAGGAGAGGAGAGGAGAGGAGAGGAGAGGAGAGGAGAGGAGAGGAGAGGAGAGGAGAGGAGAGAAGAGGAGAGAAGAGGAGAGAAGAGGAGAGGAGAGAAGAGGAGAGAAGAGGAGAGAAGAAGAGAGAAGAGGAGAGGAGAGGAGAGGAGAGAAGAGGAGAGAAGAGGAGAGAAGAGGAGAGAAGAGGAGAGGAGAGAAGAGGAGAGAAGAGGAGAGAAGAGGAGAGAAGAAGAGAGAAGAGGAGAGAAGAGGAGAGAAGAGGAGAGAAGAGGAGAGAAGAGGATAGAAGAGGAGAGAAGAGGAGAGAAGAGGAGAGAAGAGGATAGAAGAGGATAGAATAGAATAGTATATGAAGGCTGTTAGGCATAGATGGCGAATGTACCACGGAGCCTTTCCGATCAGTTACTATTGTTGGTCTCGAAGGACGGCATACGTCTTTGGATTCAACACTAATAGTTGACAAAAATAGCTAGACCTCCTGGTGGCAAATTTGCTGGCTTTCCATGTGTTTCGAGAAATGCAGTGCGATTATACTTAGTATGAAACTTGCTTAAAAATTGCAAATGCAAATATTTAATTTACGTTATTTAAATAGTTTTCTATTATGTTGGACAGATCAATCAGAATATTTCCAAGTAATTCAACTGTAATTAAATAAAGAAAATTTTTCCTTATCCGCCATTCTTAGATCATTGGTTTGATCATTGTAAGATCCAATTTGTAATGAATTACTTAATAATTTGTGTTTGTTTGTGTCTTTATATTTTAGTTGATTTGATTTAATGAGTTTGTGTAAATTTTTTAAAATTAGCATTATTTACTATATTATAACTTCACCATGACTTGTGGACTTGGTTTATATGAAGCCTGTAGCCTAAGTAAAATTTTAATTTTATTACAATATTTGTTAAAGACCATTCTTTCATTCATAGTTACATATCTCTCATATTTGTCAAAAAAGAAAACATGATGTATATGTTTAGAAAAGAAGTTTGTACTAAATTTTATGTCGATATCTCCTAAATTGAGGGATTTGTTTGCCGAAAAATAGATGGACGTATGCGAATTGATTTCCCCAACGATTCCTTTATTTACATACTGAATACTGTTATAACTTAAATAACTTTATGATGTTTCATTACAAACATCACATTAAATTGGTAATACCATTGTACTCGTATATAAATTATATGAGTAAGGTATAAAAACATCATTGTTGGTAGAAATTTTGGTATCTTTGCGAAAAATTAACAGACACACGCGAATATGCCAGCAAATTGGAGAATTGACGTCGTTGCATATTTGCTATTTGTTTGCTATTTGGCTAATTGAATAATGAGATGTGATCTGTATAAAAGACATCAAACAACTTACATAGTACATAATTATAATGTAAATAAAGTAAAAATAAAAATAAAAAGTGAGAAAGAAAGAGATCGCGAAAGATAAAGAGATAAGAGTGAGTAAATGAAATGGAAATATTATTTACAATCATCTATGAAATTTGTTACAACAAATTAGCAAAGAAATGTATTATTAAATGCTTTGAAAATTAATCGTCACTAATTTTGTTGTCATTATAAAATAATTCAAATGAATATTTCAAAATATTTCTGTGAAATTTGATTTTTTATGAATTTATGAGAAAAGCGTGCATTGCCTTATTTTATTTTTTTTTATTTTAGTGACAATAAAATTTACTATGGTTTTTGTACTTGGTAAGGTAATTGCTTCATGGTTTGTTTATTTTTTAAATTATATCTCTAGTTAGTAATGGCAGACAATTTATTATTGGCACGAGTAGCCCCATAAAAGATACTTAAGGTTATACATATTTTAAAAGAGTAACCGCATTCTAGGGGTGCAGTCTCGTAATTGGGTTGAATGATCCTTGATTGACAGAATTAATGTCAGGAATCAATAGTACTTAGTTATTTTAAGCGTACGCAATACAAATTAAATGACCATTGACTCTAATTCGATTTTATCGTCTTAAAACATTCAAAATGTACGAGTATACAGTTAATAATAATGCATTCAAGTTTTTAAATGGGTTATATAAATTTAGTATGATTTTGTTATTAAATTCGAAACGGTTTTATAAGAGGATAGAATAGACAGGTTGCTGGCCAAGAACCTATTGTGATGCCTAGTTTGGTTAGTTTCAGTGTTCGCCATCTAACTTATTGGCATGGGATATACCGCGGATAATATTATCAAGGTATTTTCTCTTGCTCAGTCTCCTTATCTCGAAGTAGTGGAAATGCAGCAAGAGGTTCGAGTTCATAATATCTACTTTTCACTGATGTTGTTCCAGTTACAAACATTTTTAATTTTAATTTGTTTATGAATCAATTCTTCATGTTAGATTTATTACCTAGTGGTTCATTCAATTTAGTTTTGTATAAACAAACTATTTATCTAATATTGAAGTCAAAAATCCAGTTTAAATAAATTATTTCATCTAATTATTTATTCATATTTAGTTACTCGTCTTCTGATTAAATCTTCACTAAAATCACAGTCATTTACAACTGAAAATACGAGTATAAACGAATAAACTAGTAAAATAAAATAAAATAAAATCTCATTAAAAAACTATTTTGAAACTAACCTTGTACAACATTTTCATCAAAAGATTCTGTTTAAGCTTCTCGTCTTCATGACTGGAATTTCTAATTAATTTTCTCGCAAGTGTTTTGAGTATTTTGAGTCATAAAAATTGTTTTTTGTTTTGTTTGTAATTTGTATTCTCAATAAATTTGTATACCTTTGCCTCAAACCAGTGTGATTAATATTATACATTGACATGAGGCATCGGAGAACCCTTGAAGTGAGTAGTATTATATATATAAATACATATACGTATTGTTATATTTTTGCTTAACATCATGAGGAGATACGATCCATGGTCTTCCATATATTTTCTGTGTATAGTATTTTACTTTCGGTGTTTTAGAAAATGTTACATTGAGTCTTGTAATGAAAAATGTCTGTTATATTTAGGTCAAGAAATCAAAATGTGTCCTCTGTATAATAAGAGTAGAACATAACAAAAATTTGAATTTATTATGGAGAAATGCAATTTTTAATTAAAGCGTGTAAATCCTCTTATGTGTTTGCTAACCCGTTTTCTTGGAAATCATTTCATCAAAGACCTAGATAGTCTATCATTTTTGCTACTGGGGAATCTGTTTCTTTCTGTCGATTTTGTGGGTTGGTTTCAAAAGTAGAGAATGCCCAATGAGCCAATGCAATGAACTAAAAATATCTTTTCTTTGAAGCATCACAATGACCTGTCAGACTTCTGGGTGAACTCGATCCTATGAAGTGTTGCGTGCCTATTCTATGACTTTTTCAAATAATTTACACAAGAATTTGTTAGAAAAAAATGCATTAAATCATCTTAAATATGACACATCTAACAAGTGTAGACTGATTACAGCAATAAATTTCTTTCTTTTTTTGTTCCGCTTAGAATCAGTTAAACTCATAACAAAAGCGTGAATGTAATCGAAAGATCGAATTAATATGAGTATAGAATTTCAGTTCAATTTTAAATTAAACTACAATATTTGTTTTTGGAAGTATTTGTAATTTTCAGCGGAACTGAAGTAAATACTATTTATATATTTACTCACAATTTATCAGATAATCATCATTATATACACGTATAACAATAGATTCAGCAATAAAATTAACCTCCTAGAATTTTAATTTGTTTAAAACAAATTAAATGAAGTTAAACTTAACTGCTGCTAATGACAAAAATCGAATGAAACAAAACACAAACTCAATTATTCAACAATTCAAACTAATTAAGGAAACATTCAAAAATATTATTTTGATTATAGCGAGAAGTGTTTTTTTTTTTTTTATTAATTACACAAATGAAATGATACAATATTTTTATTTGTTCATATATACATATTTATATTTTGTATCATTTATTTATTTTTTTATAAAATAAAACATTAAGTAAAAAATATATTAAACGTATTTCAATGCAAATATTATATGCATATGTTGATTGTTCAATTAATTTAATAAATAACTCAATTAAATCTGTTTGTTTTTTTTTTTTTTTTTGACCTTACAGATTAAAATACAAATCTTTATAGACACGTGTGAAGCTACAAAAGTGAATCTGAATTTTTGGTTACAAAAAACTAACTGGATAAAAAGATGTCCAATAAAAAGGTGAGTTTGTTCAACCTTCATTTTTTTCTATAATATTATTAGGCAGGTTCTGCAAATAATGTTCGAATAATATTAAATGTGATTAGAAATGTGGACAATGAGATAAAATAGTTAATTAACAATGAGAATAAGCATTGAAGACAACTAAGAAATGATTGTGAAGCAAAGGTTCTATTGTTATTCTTAACTTTTAATAATCCTTGGGAATAAATTACAGCTTTTACTTATATGGGTAGAGCCATCAATTGTTAATCTAAACCATCCGGGGAATCACTCAAATAAACACAAAAAATGTCATCATAATCGTTTTAGCCGTTTAGGAGAAGTTCAATCTCAAAAATAAAATTAGTGCTTAAATTTATTCTTATGCAATGCGCTGTCATACTGTTCATCTGATTGTATTCAAATTTAATGAATTTGTATGGTTAGTTCTCGGCTTGAACATAGGATAAATAGTTTTGGTCTCGATGTGTGTCCCCATTCCCGAGATCTGAGATATACAAACAAATCCAACTCCTGATACTAGGTACACTAGTTTCTAATAAAATGTTGAAATTTTTAAGTGTCTGGCATCCTGAGTGTTGTGTAACTAAGCCATCAAGTGATATACAATACTTATTTGACTATTTATTTTATTCCTAACAAAAGGTACTTCCAGGTCTTTAAATACTATTTCGAAATTGGTTACAAATTCATGTCAAATAAGTCAGAGACTAGTATCTGCGTGAGTATCTCAATATTAGAGTTACCCGCCAAGTTCCCCACAACTGCATTTCAAACAATTATAACAGCATTACAATTACTTAAAGTAAAATCATACTATGTTCTCTAGATTGAGTTGAGATGGTGGACCAAGAAGTTAGTGTATGTAGCTAGTTTTTTGGAGCTGCAACTTGTTTTGCTTTATAATGTGGGTTTTCAAATCAAGAGCCCGATTCATATTCCCTTTGAGATATTTATCTATATCGCTTTTCTGGTGAATAGGAGTTAGTCATTCAAATCTTTCGCAATATAATTGGGCAAATGTTAACGACTAGAATGATTTGAAAATCATTTCGGATTGATTTATAGAATCTTCCCAACATAAAACTTAAATTCATGTATATTTTTTATCACACCACATTTTTAAAAAGCGAAATGACACTCGTTTTTATATTTTATTAAATTTAATTTTGTACATCAACGTGGCGTAGGCTCTTCTCTTCTCCATTTATCCTCCACTCTCATGCTTTAGAAAAATGTCGCCCATTTTTGGCACAATTTTCATTTTGAATTTATTTAATTCATCATTATTTTTATTATTATTATTATTAGTTTGTTATTGAAATATAACAAAAAAAAAAAAAAAAAAAAACATAAAAATAAAAAAATAAAATCATATCAAATTCTCATTGTACTCATGTGTTTATTATCTGATATGAATGTGTATGAATAGTTGTGATTTTTATATCTGTGTAAATCTGCCTAATTCAATTGGAAGATTACTTTGTTATTGTCAATTTATGGACTCGTTTTATATTTTTTATTCTAATAAAAATTTGTTGTTCTTTTTTTTTGTTTGTTTGTATTTTGTATTTGGCACAGAATTTATGTAAATTTTTGCGAGTGACGCAGATCTCTTCAAATTGTTGTTGTTATTAACAACAACAAATAAGATTTCCATTTAACTAGAAGATTGAATATAATTTTTGTACTCTATTAAACTTACCTTGAAGTATCTTTAAGCTTTTTGTTCTATCTCTATATCTATGTCTCTCTGTGATTCAGAAGTAAGTAAATTTCCTTTGTCTTTTTTTTTTTTTTTGTTTATCTTAAACACAGAAAATAAACCAAAAACAAAATAAATCTGGAGAGAAATATGGTTTGGGAAAAAGCCAAAAATAGGTTTACTACTGAATGCAAAGAGTACTAAGTATATCCATATGTATACAATTAAATCTATTACTAAACTCAACTGATTATACTTAGTTAATCATATAGTAGAAACGAGTAGGCTGATAAGGCCAACAACAACTTGAGCATTTTTCATTTTTCTTTAGTCGAAAATAAATGAGTTAAACTTAGACTCATAAGAGTTTAAATTCGAAAAAAAATCAACCTTAACTCAACACAAAAGTGCGTTTGATTTGGATGGAATTCATTCATAATTTTGCTAAAATAAAATAACATAAAGAAAAACAACAAAATAATAATAATAATGTCTAATTCAATGCTAACAGTGTTTACCTCGAGATCGTTAACGAATCACCAAACTGTACAGACACTATTTCAACTAAGAAACCACATATTAAATTCAGTTTTACTGAAGTTTAGTTACTCTTTTTTTGTTACTAAGTGCAGCTAAGATATACGTATTTTTGAGTATTTCATATTTTTCAATTCATGTGTAGTATGCAATTTAGACTTTCTCACTTTATGGAGCAATACTTTTTGCATTTCATTGAGATGCGGACTTAATTCATCGAGAAACCCTTTTATTGAAGTCTTTACAGTTTCTTAACTTAGCACTAGGGGTATTTAGCTCGACTACAGAGTGGTTAAAAAAAAAAAAAATAAAAAAAAAAAACACTTTCAAACCATCGGACTTATACGATTTTGAGTCGAGCGTCCACTTCATTCTTACAGATTCCCTTTTGTATATAACAAACATTATGCTACAATTATATTTGCTTCGTTTATAGGATAACCAAATCGGATTTGACTGAGTCCGGATTGACTCGGAATTTTTTTTTTTTTTTTTTGTGTTTATACTTGCAAAGCATTGCGTGCTTATTGACAACGAATTTATGTTAATTTATAGTGCAGAGTTACCATATGCATAAAATATAATGTGGCTTACGCATCAAAATAAATTATTTTTAAAAATCACATGGCATAAAATAATAAATAAATGTATAATACATATCAGTTTTCAGTTTTAATAACATTTTACAATGACTTTGCAGTATATAATTCACAAAATCATTAGTTAAATCAAAATAAAATAAAGTTGTTTCAAATTCGACACACTAAGCGCGCATTACAAAAATAACTTTGGTGAAACTAGCTTCGTGTGTTCAATGCGCATTGAAAAAACGTTTACATATGTGGATTGAGTCAATCCGAACTCAGTCAATTCCGATTTGGATGTAGTTTAAACTAATATGCTCTTTTAAAATGAATAGTGAAGGGGATAAGACAAAAACTATCAACATAACCATAACTCGCTTTGAGTGAGTAACATTTGTTTTGAGTGATTTCGCTTGGAGTCTTACTCAACTTGGAGTTGAGTATTTTTTTTTCGTGTTGGTGCCATAATTTTTGTTCTATTTTACAGTTGTTTCTTATGTTAAAACACTAAATTATAAATAAATTATAAACTTTTAATATATACAAGTGAGTTAAGTATAATATTTAATAAGATTTTGTCAGATTTTCTTATATATTTATCCGAGGCAATCGGCCGATAATACTCGTAAGCAATTTTAAACAACATCAATTAGAACGCGGAGTACTTGAAAAATTTCTACCACAACAACTGCAACGACAATAGTAAATACAACAAACTCAGTGACTCTGGAAAATGGTGTCGCAAGTTGAAAAGAAAATATACAAAAAGCAAAAATAACAGAAATCAGGATTTTATAAACCAATGAAAACAAAGAACTGTCACATAGTACATGAGTGAAAGTGTTGTATAGAATCATGGCAAAAAGTGAAGTTTAATTATTGTTATAACTTTGAAATACCTACCCTCTCAATCCTCTAATGACAGAGTCCTTTAAGACTTTCCGATAACCAAACATAAAGAGACTTTCCAGCAAGATGGAGGCCCAAATCATACTGTGCATAAAATCTAGAGTTGTTTGTCAGAGTCACATCAATCGAATGGGATATGATACAGTTGCAGAGATTCGGTAAATTATTCGTTAACTTTATTTGAGTCAAAAATTTATATATTTTTTTTGTTGACTTGACTTTTGTTTTGTTTTATCTTATGTACCATATATCGTTGAATAGTTTGAGTGTCTTTGCTATGTTAATATGAATAATTGCGATAACTCCACCGCAGGGCTATAAACAGATCCCCAAAAAAGAGATTGAACCGAACCAACTGTAAAAATGTTGATTAAATCTTAATCTTAAACATACTTTTTTTTTTTAAACCTCATATTTTCCGATACAGAGGCGTTAGGGACTTAATTTTATGTGTAGTTATGATAAAATGAGTGTATCAAAAACCATGGGTTTGCGTTTAGGAGGTATTGGTATGAAATGAAAGCTTTTTCTGTATTTTTAATCTCTCTATATATATTTAGCTTTCTGAAAAAGAAGTCTAAATCTATTAACACAACTTATAAAGTAAGTCGTGCGAATATGGAGCTCTTCTCAAAAAAAAAAGGCTAGGAGGGTACTATAAGCCTTTTTTAATTAGATTTTCTGACTCTGTTAAAAGTTGTCCTCGATTTTACAAATGAAATATTTGATAATCAAGTGGCAAAAAATATTAATGTATTTTTTTTTTTTTGTGGTTGATGCCCGCGTTTTTGGAAAATCCTTGCAGTTGATTTACCTCCCGTTTAGCAATATCGCTTAGATCTCTAAACTGTAAAGTTCGTAGGTACTTTTGTCGAGTTCTCATAAGTGCCGGGCAGAAACATAGGAGATGCTCCAAGGTTTCCCTATCTTCCATACACTTCCTGCACCTTTCACTGTCAGTTGGGTTTAATTTGAATGCGTACACCGTTTTCATGCAATGTCCGGTTAAGACGCCTATCAATGTTCTGAAGCTCGTACGACTCAGCTCTATAACAGATGCAGCGAATTTTCCATTATAGCCATTACACATGGCTTTAGTTATTCTGCAGTTGCTAAGATTTCGCCAACTAGCCTTCGCTTTTTCCTGTAAGCGCATTTCTAGATTGTTGTACATATTATTGAATGGCATCATTACGTAGCTTATTTCATAGCTTGGTAACCTCCGTTTTTCGCAATTTCGTCAACAGACTCATTTCCCTCTATGCCTTTGTGGCTCGGTACCCAATAGACACACAGCTTGTGTTGCGCAGCTACCTCGCACTGTAGAACATTTTTGGATGATGACCAGTATGACGTTACCGCTTTTATAGCAACATGGCTATCTATCAAATATTTATATGAGAGTTGATTGTGGTACATTAAGGATAGCTTCAAGCGCAGCGGTTGATGTTGATGCACAACAGAGAAAGCCGTTGAACTTTTTCCATTGTTCTTACATATCTTCACTTTTTACATATTGTCCACCTCACCAAAATACCACAGAGCAGTATCGGTATAACAATAGCTGTATAACACCAGTGCATAAGAGAGGGCGAAAGGCACCAAATCCTTGCCAAGCATTTGCATTTGCCCCTATGACAACGGGCTGCTTCCTACCGATGGCTGTATCCACGAACCTTTGAAGCTCTGCCGGTGGTGCGTCTGCGTCATGCGGCATATAGCAGGACGCAAGGAGTAGGAGCTCATCCTTGCCATCCTCTACTGCTAACACCGTCAAGTCATCTGTGGAGAAAGATGTTAACAGATAAGATTTTACAGTTTTCCTTACCATTATAGCTGTTCTTACCCTGCTAATGGTGTTTGGGATGTACGTGTTGAACTGTTTTGACTTTAGCCCAGAGACTTTGTTACCCGAAGCGATCCATGGCTCCTGGGACGTCGTAGCCGTTGCCCTTCATTTTAAGGAGCAGCTGAGACGTAGGTACACACTTCCTACGCCACACGCCATCTTCCCAATCCTTGCGTATAGGATATCCTCGGTTGCTTCATTGATTTGGATTATGTAGCTCTGGCCACCGCCAACGCGGTCAGCCATTTATACTAAGCATCATGCACTAATTCACTATAAATATACATTAAAAAATAAAGCGTACGAAATTAAGTTGATCAATTAATAGAATGCTATGTGTTAAGGAAATTTAGGAGATTAGATCGGAAGAAATAGAATTGGATACAAGGTCGTAGTATAGATAGTATGAATCACATAAAACACGAATTATAATAGATCATGCTGCAACTAATTAGTCTTACAGGTACCAACAAGTACAGGAGAATAAATTCCTTGTAACCCGAGAACTTAACTTAACACCTCTGTATCGGAAATGAGGTTCTAAAAAAAAAGATTGTAGAGGTGTGCTATTCAAGAGGCGGGGAATGTATTTATCATGTCTTATGTTTTATTTTCGATTTTCTATATTATTTTTTTATATATTAATTTTTTTTTTTTTTAAATTATGTCTTTTTATTGCCAAATTCTTATGCTCATCTGTTGAACTCTTTTTGTTTTTTTTTTTTTTATAGAAAATTCCAACAGTTACGTCGGGATATGGTGACGAGAAGATACAAGAAAATAATGCGCGGAAGAATCAATCAAAGTATGTTTATTTAAATTCGAAATTGTATCTTTAGTCCTTAGTATACTCGTAGTAGTAGTATATTTTATTAAATTGGTTTCAAATGTATACTTCTTCGGATAGATTCATACATCCAGAAATGACGGACGTGCCAGAAAAACTGCCAAAAATAATGAGGAAGAAAGGAGGTGAAGAGGAATATAATCCCTTTGAGAACCGTAACATTGCGCATCCAACAACGTTAGTTTTCATATTTTTTATATTATTATGTATAATAATTATGTACATAGATACATCCCATAGTGTATTAGTAGTAGAGATTTTGAATGACATACAAACTCACATAAAAAATATTACAATGTAGAAAATTAAGTTGAATTAAAAAAAAAAAAAAAAAAAACCAAACTACTAAAAAAAAATGAAATTAAATAATTTTTATGAAAATTAATATTATTTGTTTATTTTTCAGAGACTGCGAAACCCTTATCCATTTGCTGAAAGGTTCACTTGGCTCTGGCATCCTTGCCATGCCAAATGCTTTCATGAATATTGGCTTATGGTTTGGTATTGGTGCAACTGTTTTCGTGGGAATCATTTGCACTTATTGCGTTCATATTTTGGTGAAATGTGCCCACATTCTGTGCCGACGACGCAAAATACCAATGATGAGTTTCGCTGATGTTGCCGAGCATTCTTTTCTTGATGGTCCACAAGGCTTACATGGTTGGGCAAAATTCATACGCTTCATGGTGAATGCCTTTTTGGTAATTGATCTACTTGGCTGTTGTTGCATCTATTTGGTTTTTGTGGCAAAGAATCTGAAGCAGGTGGCTGATTTCTACGCCGATATTGACTTAAATGTGCGAATTTGGATTATAATTGTGACGATACCACTGTTGTTCATGTGCCTAATTCGTAATCTAAAGTTCTTGACGCCATTCTCAATGATTGCTAACATCTTGTTGTTGATTGGAGTTATTATAACATTTACTTATATCTTTACGGATTTGCCACCACCAAGTGATCGTGCCGCTGTTGCTCATATTCAACAATGGCCACTCTTCTTTGGTACAGTCATCTTTGCGTTGGAAGGCATCGGTGTAGTTATGTCATTGGAAAATGACATGAAAACTCCAACTCACTTCATTGGTTGTCCTTGTTCAGTTTTAAACATTGGCATGGGTTTTGTCATTATCCTGTATACAATAGTTGGTTTCTTCGGATATCTAAAGTATGGTGCCGAAACGGAAGGCAGCGTAACATTGAATTTGCCACTGGATCAAAAGTAAGTGAAACAATATTATTTAAACATTGAATATATTAAGTGACTTCGAAATCCTGCAGACAAGCAGTAGACATATAAAATGGTAGATGAAGAATCATCTAGCTGTTTCTTGCTTATTAACGTGTGACTTTGCAGATCTACATATATAGAATGTCTGTTATAGGATCACAATTTCGATTGATGAAAGGGTTTTTAGGGTTCCGTACCCATAGGGAGCTAACTGTCCGTCCGTCTGTCCGATCGTCAGTCCTTCTGTCCGTCCGTCCGTCTCCTGCTGCACTATTGAACTGAAATTTAGACACTTATAAGTCTCTGACCCATATCCACAAACCATGAAAATTTCAAGACCCTCGGGCTACTAGCTGGGGCGTGAAGAGCCAAAGTTAGTCTTTTTATATAATTAATATTTTTTTTGTTTTTTTTTTTTTTTATAATCGGAAGAAAAGCATCGGTCTACTACCGAAGTACATGAATTTAACCACGCTAAAAACTTCCACCCCATGTCCTATTGTCCCCTCGGAACTGTCGTTAGATATTTCGTCGGGAGGAAAGGAGAAGCATAGTTGCTCAAATGTCAGTCTGTCCCAAGTAAGTGGGTCACCTATTGTGTCTGTGGCGTTTGTAGGTCGCAACTACACGTCAATAATCTACAATCTCCTGTCCATTTGTGCAGCTAAACGATCGGCTTGCGTTCGTAATCGTTCAGCTGCGCTCTGATACGCTCTCGGAGGGCCCACATGATTGTCGCTATAGTGGTTTTTACCAATTGCCACTTTTCTTTTGATTGGCACATGTGAGGCACCAGGTTATCCACCGTAGGCGGTTTACCAAAACACTCTCATCGCTAAACGAGGACAATAGAAAAGAACGTGTTGGGCGTCTTCGGCGATACCGACGCAAACATGATAGAAGGGGTCCTCTTCGTGTTTGAAATGGTGCAGATAAAATTTGAAGCGTCATGTGGAAATCCACTTCTCCATGTTTCCGCGTTATCCATACATCCATATGGATCAGGGAGAACGTCCATTGCCCTTTGCTAAACGTTTCCCATTTTGTCTGCCATTCTTGGATGCTGCATCGGCGCTCATCTTCTGTAGATGACCCTGTAGTAAACCTGCGTTTTAGTTCACGCGCCATTGTATCGATTGCTGGCATAGAGGCGGTCACCTCAATCGCGACATCTGATATTGTGCGAAAACCGCTCGCAACCCGCAATGCGCTTAGGCGATACGTCGTGCGAAAACCCGCCATGTATGAGCTCTTCCGTGTTGCATCCGCCCATACTGGCAAAGCGTATAAGATAATGGAGGCAACGACTCTGGCCAGCAGCTTCCGCGTGCTTGCTCGTGGTCCAAATATGTTTGCCATTATCCGAGAAAGGGATGGCTGGGAGGTTATGATGCAGTGACCTATCCGAAACGAAAATGTTTCCCTCACTTTCCAGGTAGGCAGGAGAACAGCCTCGGTTTTCTCAACCGCAAATTCCAGATGAGTTTGACTAAGCCAGCTCATGACATTGACCGTAGCTTCACAGCAACTAGCTTGTATTCGCACGATCGTTTTACCCACAACTACCAGAGCAATACGACCGAGGACCGAACCTTGGCCATCATCGGTGTCATACAGTAGCACTCTATCTGCGATGTAATTTTCAATTACCCGAATTAGGTACGTGGGATTATCAGGCATTTTGAGTGCTTGTATGATCCGAGGCCAACTTGCCATGTTGAAGGCATTTTTGTCACTACAGCGCAGTATTTTTTGTCGCCTCCCTTCAATCTGGTTCCACTCGTTACCCTACGCGCAATATCCATTACTACTTGGATTGCATCAACCGTAGATTTTCCACGGTGGAATCCAAACTAAAAATCGGATAAATCGTTCGGTCTATCCAAAGTGTCCTGAAGTCGTCCGTCTTTGATACTTTCCAGTATCTTTCCCTGCGAGTCAAAGAATTCAGAGCGGCCGGTACACAGATGGATGCTCTGGTTGCTTTTCTAACCTCTGTCTTTTCCAGATGGTCGTAAAAACACCTTCGACAACATCTGCTTTCACTCCAGCCTTTAGCGCTACATTTGGGATACCATCAGGTCCTGGGGCTTTCTTGTTTCCCAACTTTCTAAGTGTTTGCAGTACCTCATCTGTAGTAACCACTAGGGATTCGACGACGCCTGTGGACGAAGCAGTGCATTCCAATATGTCACCCACAGGGAAAAGTGGTGCAACCACGTCGCCCATCAACGCTGGGTCTGATGGCTGTGGAGGCTGCGGTCCCTTTACCGAGTTCATCACGATTTTGTAGGCCTTGCCCCATGTATCAGTATGGAGCTGTACCGTAGGTCTTTAAAGCGGGAATCTATGCTCGACCGTTTCGCCTTCCTTAGCACTGCAATTGCTCCCAATCGGGACGCTGCGCATCCTGCGTGCCCGAATGCAGCGACTCCTAAGTTCAGAAATCTCGTCGTTCCACCAGTAAGCCGCCTTTCGCGCAGGTACCCGAGCTTTCCTAGGAATCGATGCATCACAAGCTATGGACGCTTTCTACCATACTGTTCGCGTCATCAGTGACAGTTGTGGTGTCTTCCCAGATTTGTAGAAAGATGTCCTCGTCAAGAACTCGGTCTCTCCAACCTTTAGCTTTTGCAGAGCGAAACTGATCTCTGGTTGCCAGATGCAACGCAATCTCAATCACGATGGCTCGATGATAAGTGTTCGTATGGAAATTACCGATGCTCCATAATGTGTGACGCGTAATGGAACAATGGTCCTTGTCTTGGCTTCCGCTACCAGCTCCGTGATTAGCCGTTCAAACTGGTTAAGTTCCAGACTTGGGGACGCGTAACATGAGAAAAAGTAAATACCATTTACTTTAGCCCACGTGAAAGCGGAATGAGGAGTCAGCTGCGTACTTTCCGGCATCTTCCCGTCCGTGACCCGTATGGCGGATTTACAGTATGCATCCGAAATCCATTCGTGTCCCATCACATTGCGATATTGCTCACATAAAAGGACAAGGTCGAGTTGTTGCTCGAACATCGTTTGTTGCAGCAAGTCCTGGGTTGCCGCACAGTGGTTAAGGTGGAGTTGGGTAATTTCTCACTTCCTTAACCCTAACTGCCCTTTGATGTGCTGGACAGCGGGCACTACCAGTTGCATGGTCCCCACCGCACAGCGCACATTTAGGGTCATTTTTGCATTGTGCTGCCTGATGTCCCTTTTGTCCACACCTCCTTTAAAGGTTACTGCGGTCTACTTCTTCTTTGCAGTTTTGCACTCTGCAGGATATCCAACCGATACGGACTCGTTGGGAACTTAACACCTTTTTTGCATCAGCAACTGGCAACGTGATGTATGCAGTCTGCGTGCCACGGCGTATCTTCCCTATGTTGCAGACTAGCGACTCATCTGGACGGAGTATATTACACTGTGTGTGAAGAGCGTCACACACTTCTCCAGAAGATGTGATTTCATCCAGATCCCTCAGTTGGATCGGACCAAGTGCGTTGTTGACATGATTTTGGCAGCACCGCCTAGCGTCTGTTCAACGGCTGTCTGTTACTCCACCGTGTTTTGGTTTGTTTGGTGGAAAATTTCAGCTCTCTAGCTCATACATACAGACGGACAGACGGGCATGGTTAAATCAACTCGTCTCGTCGCGCTGATCAAGAATATATATACATTTTGGGGTCTCCGATGTCTCCTTCTGTGTGTTATAAACTTTATGACAAACTTATAATACTATTCACTGCGTGAAGAGTATAAAAAAGAAAGTTGGAAATTTATTGAATCTCTTTCTCTCTGTCTTATATTTCAGATTATCACAATCTGTTAAATTAATGATTGGTCTTGCAATTTTCTTCACTTTTACTCTGCAATTCTATGTACCGTTGAACATCATTTGGAGGGGCTTGAAAGAGAAATTTAACCCGGAACGTCTGAGATGCCGTGAATATACTTTACGTATTGGTTTGGTGGTAAGTTGGAAAATACTCTTAAACCTTTGTCCATCCATTAAACAACTGTCTCTTTTCTGATACACAGGTTCTTTGTAGTGCCATTGCTATTGCCTTACCAAATTTGGGTCCTTTCATTTCGCTTATCGGTGCCGTTTGCCTTAGTGCACTTGGTTTGGTGATTCCAGCCATAATTGAACTTGCAGTTTATTATACAGATCCTGGTTATGGATTTTTGAAATGGATCTTGTTTAAGAATATTTTCTTGATTCTATTTGGAATTGTTGGTTTCTTTACGGGCACCTTCGTCAGTATTTTAGAATTCCGAGCGGAATATTTCAAAGCTGAAAAAAAACAATTTCCTCAGATTTATCAACTGTCTCCACTTTCTTAAGTACTTTGCATTTGTATAGAATATTTTTCTGTTTGTATATGTGTACATGAATAGTATTGTTTTGTCATATTAATTGAGTAGAAATTAAACTAAATTAAATATGCAACTTTAACGACGAAATCCAATAATAATATTTTTGAAAGGATTGTAATACTATTTTAAAGCAATCTAAGTGTCTCTTATCAGTGAAACAAATAACTAACACTAATAATTATTATCATTAAAATGGCTATGAATGCTCTGCAACCAATAGAGGTCCATTGTGCTTTTGACCATGTTCCCTATACAACTAATAATAATGGTTAATAATGTGAAATTCAATGCTGACAGCGTTTACCTCGAATTCGTTAACAAATAAAATGAACTGAATAGAAACTACATATTTCAATTAAGAAAACGAAAATTGAATTCTGTTTTAATGAAGTTTAAATACTCTACTCTACTCATTATCATATTAATAAGATAATCAATTAATAAGTTACAAATACATCACACAAACATATTTGCTCAAACACAAAAATATCACATTTAAGCGGATTTGGTGCAAACTTTTATACACTGATCAACTCCATTATATAAATTAAATAAATAAATAATAATATTTGATGTATTTCTCGGCAACATCATAATCTCTCATCGTCTTTATTCTTCCCATGAAACGACTCTTCCAACGACAAATTATTATTTATTACCTTAGTGTATACTGATTAGTTGAACTGATCAGACGTTTGTCAGAGGCGAATTGATTGATGTTTAAATATGTCTCACTTGCACAACATATTCTTCGATTTTCTTTTAGATTTTTTAGTTGTTCTTTAAACCTAAACCTTCCTCATGAATAACTTAGTTCATTGGTGAAAACCGTATGTAAATCCGTTCGATATTTACTTCACATAAGGAATTCAATTAAATTCAATTAAGTCCTCCGCCGCCTCTGACTGTTTGTCTAAATACGATAAACTCTGTTCGATACTTTTTGAGTTAATTAATTAATTGAATTTAATTGAATTCCTTATGTGAACTAAACTTTCATTAATCGAAAAGTGTCTAGGAAGACATAAAATTATAAAATTTCAACTTTCCATCTTAAAAAGTAGAGAACTAGTTTATGGAATATTACAAAATGCTGGGTATGCTGGGCGAAGCTAACTAAATTTATTTGTCTTGAAAATTGAAAAGAAAATTAATTTAGGAAGCCTCTTCGTTATATAATTTTACAGAGTAGGTAGAAAGTATCAAACTTCTGCAACGACTGTACTTCATTGAGAGGCAGACCTTATTCTTGGGGAAACCGTTCTTTGAAGTCCTGGAAAATCTAGGAAACCTACCACTAAGAGATTTAGGTTGACTCTGCAGAATGGATTCAATAAAAATCGTCCTTTTTTAGATCATCGCATGAATTTGATATTGAATTAAGCGATCCTTTTCCACCTCCATTATGTGCTACTATGATATTAATATGCACTATTAAAATGAACGAGTGAAGGGTATAAGAAAACCACTATGTATTAATACCATAACCATAACTCGCTTTGAGTGAGTTAACATTGTTTTGAGTGATTTTGCTTATTGCCTTACTGACTTTATTCGTGTTACTGCCAGTGCTTTTGTTATAGTATTTTACAGTTGTTGCTGCTATTAAAAACACTAAATTCTTAACAATCTTTTTAATATACGAATGAGTTGAGTATTTAATGGATTTTTGTGAGATTTTTTATTTATTCGTGCGATTACCGCGTTCGCACAATAAGCAACTTTAAAAATAACAATAAGTACGCGGAGTAATTGTTTTAATTTTATTTAAAAGAATTTTCGCGCATTTTTTGTGTATTCGCATATTTTGTGTTAGTAAATAAAACAATAAGAAAATGACTTCTACCACAACAACAACTACAACGACAATAGTAAATACAACAAATTCTGTGATTCCGGAAAATGGTGCCGTAAGTTAAAAAGAAAATAAGTACACAAAAAAAAAAAACAAAAAAAAAAAATAAGGATTTTATAAACCAATGCAGACAAAGAACTGTAACATAAATAAAGTAGTAAATGAGTGAAAGTGTTTTTAAGAATCATGGCAAGAAGTGAAGTTTTTAACCCAACTACTATAAATATTTATTTTATATCTTTGACTTAGAGGTGCACGTGAGTTTATTTTAAATAAATTATAGTTAATGACTTGAAAAATTAAGTAAATTTAGATTAAAAATATAAAAAAAGACTAACATTGGCTATGCCGTAGTTGTAATACTCTTCTCGCCCCAGCAAGTGGTCCAAGGATCTTGAAATTTATAAGGTTGGATGGGTCAGACACATATAGTGTCCAAATTTCATGCCGATAGTACAAAAAACAAAAAAAAAAAAATTTCCAAGAACCTTCATTTGGATCCCGGTTTGTATGGTAGTGTTCCGATTGGGCTGATTCAGACAAATGTGACTCAATGGACCCCATACCGATTACCAAACATGAAAAGATTATTCAACAAGATGGTGGTCCAAAAGTCAACATTTCAGTTGATATAATGGGCGCTCAATTCGAGTAAAAATCGGGGGCAACTGGCGAAGGGAAATCTTCCAAATTTAGATGGTGCGTCAACAATGGAAGATAACTTTGTGTTAAAGTGCAGCATAAATGCAATCGTTTGCTGGTAGCTGTTTTCATAATTCCATATTTGTCTCCTACAAACCAAACTGTACAAGTTGTAAAATTGTTGTACTGTTACAGAATCATGTCATTCTTTTCAATAAATTCTACATATTGTAAATGTTTACGTTTATGTGTGTCTGAGTCAGCACTTTCCCTAGCGCTTGACCATGGCATAGCGAGATCGACCGCTCCACTCGCTCTATGCAAGGGCCAGTGTTGGTTTGAGTATTGAGTGAATGACAAATGTTTGCGGGCATTTTATTGTTTATAATTTAAGAAATGATGATGTGACTCTCTCGATATATGGTGATTCGAAAAGTTGGTATATTTTGTTATATCCTTTTGACAAATGCAAAGAAAGTTACTAAGTTGATGAGGAAGGGGTTATGCTTAGATTTCAATTATCAATTCTACAAATGGGTTTACCCAATTCCATAATAATTATGTGTTTGATTACAGGCAAACATTCTGCACATTTAATAAATAGTTTACTTTTAAGAAATTCATCATATAATAAAATGATATAAAGTCATGAGAAACCTTTCTTCGAATCATTCAATTAGGTCATAAATTATAATAAAAGAAACCCATTGGGAATTTGAAACACTTTTATGCTTTTGTTACCAATACATAATCGGTCTTATCGAACTAAAACTCAACCTCACTTATCAATAGACAATCAAATATCAAATAATCAATTTATTAATTGCAAATAAATTACGAAAATCATAAAATAATAAGAAATTTATTAAGTTTGAAGTTCCCTTTAGTTTGGTTTGAATTTGTATCTTATCTTTGTAGAAAATATTCATCAAATACATTCTCTTGAATTATTTTATATGAGTTAAGTTTAAATATCATAAATCTGTGATCGATAAATAATAATAATAATAATGTAAATCAAGGTTGGCTTTTTTTTTTATTGATAAATGACGTCAATATAATGTAGATAATAAGTGCGTAATATCGGTTACAGTACACTGACAACAAACCCAAACAATAATGGATAAGCATCCATAGGTTCTGATTTTGGATTTTATCTTAAAGATTATAAAATACAAGTATGTACTCGTACTTATTTGCAAAGATTGAGTTACTCGTACATTATACTTAGTATTTCAGATATAAAGAGAAGTATATAGTAATTAAATAATAAACCATTTTATCACAATGTTATATGCAAATAACTTAGTTAGTGTAAATTTAATTTAACATTGTCGAAATTAGATAGAATTGTATTATATAATACGAGTATATGGTTTATATAGTAGATAGGTAGTATAGAGGTAGTTACTACTGGTTCAGGGTTTTATTATTAGACAGAAGCGTGCTTCCTTTTTTTTGCCGGTATGATAAGAGAAGAGAAGAGAAGAGAAGAGGAATCTAAATAAATAATCACTACCAACCTACTACCAACTAACTTATTTCGTAGTTGACACAAATGATAGGCAAAATATAGAATTTTGTGAAATACTTAGTAGTAGTACACGTGAACTCGAAATCTCTCTTCAATTCCGCCAATCAGATTGTCTAATCAGACAAAATATTTTTTATTATTATAATTAATCCACACTTATCTTTGTTGCATTGGATTATGAAAAGAAATGTATTTATAGTAAATTTTTTTGTTATGACTTTTATTGTTAATCATTTTAATTAATTAAAAACCAAATTGTTTATAATCTGAACACATGCCAAGTTAATCGAGTGGTTCCTGCTGATCTCCAATTTACTTTCCTAAAGTCCAAAGTGTTAATGGATTTTTATTTTAATTAATCGAGCCACGCGCATTTCCGTCAGTTGCAAGAGTCATTGATCTGATCGGTGATTTTCAGGGATTATTGACTTATTGACTTGAACTATCTAATCTAATATACATTTATCCATATAAATATAAATATCTGATAAGATGAATAAGTATTTTATAAGTTAAATTTATGTTAAAGTTTATTCAAGAAAACTTAAATTTTTTTGTGAAATTGTTTTTTTGTTTGATGATTGATTGATGAAATATTAAAAAGTCCTGGAAGATTATAAATGGTTGATGGATATGGGTCAGAATCCTTATAATGTCCAAATTTCAAGTCGATAGTACAAAAAACAGAAAAGCTTTCCTAGTAAGAACTATCTTTTGGATTCTGGGGATACCCCCTAGTGGTTCGATTCGGCTGTTTTCTAGCAAATGTATGGCGTATGATAAAAAGCTCCGTGCAAAATTTCAGCTCTCTAGCTCAAAAACTGAGGGACTAGTTTGCATACATACAGATGGACACACAGATAGACGGACCAACGGACAGACGGACATGGCTAGATCAACTCGTCTCGTCGCGCTAATCAAGAGTATATGAATGTATGTATATACTTTATGGTGTCTCCGATGTCTCATTCTTTGCGTTATAAACTTCATGACAAATTTATAATTCTATTCACTGCGTGAAGAGTATAAAAATGCATTACTCTGATTAAGTGAAAGTTATATTTACAATACAAAGTATAAAATGATACATAGTAATTTGAAATGATTTTCATTTAAGATCATTAAAGATTCTGAAATGATATGTTTCTCAGTAGTTACGTTTTGTTATAAATATATAAGATTTTTGTTGTTCAATTGAATTTATGACATTTATGATGTCAGTAGAAATGTGTGTTGGGGGCGTTCCATGAAGTGTTTCATACTAAGTATATATTTCTCAAGGATTTTTGTATTTGTTTGTTCGTGATTTGCATTTGGAATGCGGTAATAAAATATCAATTAAGTTTTGTAGGTTGATTCATATAAGTATAATTATAAAATAAGATAGACAATTAAATTCGGTTTAATGAATCTTACATACATACAAACCTTATACACTCCAATGTTTGTATTATACTTATATATTGAGTTAAGTGTTGTTAGCCACAACTTTTTAGGCTTTTTAAAACAAATATTTAAGACAAAATATTGAAGTCTCATGGATTCTTCGTAACACTACCGTACATAGGAATCAAAAGATGCCTTCAACATTGCTTCAGGAAATCTCATCAATCGTTATGATCTGCGGCTGCTTAAACCTTCAAATATAATGGCAATAGCTTTTACCGAAAATGCGACAAGGCAAATGCTAAAAAGTTAAACGGATTTAAAGGTTTGCTGTTAGGGAACTACCTCTTCCAGATATTGGAGAACTTTGACTTGACATATTAGCTGCTTTTGACAATAAACCCACAAAATTCTTCTTATCATTATTCCTAAGCAGACTTTTCTAGTCAAAGTACTAATGTTTGTGATGACGGTTGGAGTGTTGGGATGGTCATAGCTTAATCATTTATTTCTTCATATATATATATACTTTATAGGATCTCCATCTCTTGGTTCTATGCGTCACAAACATCAAAGCCATAGTGATAATGACTGTTCACACAATGATGTGAAAGGTATATAAAATTTTAAAATTCTGTATTTCGTCAAGGGGTTTTCCCTATATACCATAAGTGACTATCTTTTCAATGTTCCTTTAAAATCAAGTCATTCAGACTTAATTTGAATCATTTAGTATCATCATCATCATCATCATCATCATGAACGTTTTCATTGCCGAAATCAGGTTTTTGCACACTTGTCGCTTTAAATTTAGAACTCATTTATACAAAGATTTACACATCATTCAATTGTTTAAATCTGTCGCGCCAATTTACACTCATAAATGCAGTTTTGTGATTTTGAAAAGAAAAAATTATATGTATAGTTATATATAGTTATAGTTGCCATTGTCGTCTTCAGATTTTACATGCAAATATATGAGTACTCGTATATTGTATTATTGCATATTCTACTAAATAATATTTGATTTCCCCAAGTCTATAAATTAGATCTCAAGTACAACATGATTTTCATAATTTACTATTACGAGTATGTAATCTCTTTCTACATTTACATGATGTTTACTTACTATAAGTATTCGTACATAAAATACATTAAGCTTAAAGGTCGAAAAAATTAACTAACAACAACAACAACAACACTCATATAAGGATTTTACTCCATATATCAATCAATCTGTTTATGTCACTAGGTTAGGTGTTTGTTATTTAAAAAACTTTTTAAGCTATTTTTAATTGAAATATTTAGTTTAGTTTAGTTTAGTTTTATTATAAAATTTCATCAATCATGCAATTTTATTAATGATGGTGATGTTCTTAATGATGATGATGATGATGATGATGTTTCTCAATATTATTTGAGAAGGTTAAAACCTTCTAAGTATTATTACATTTCCTGTTTGTTTTGATATGTAAAAACGAACATTAATGGATTTAATATTATACTAAATAAGTTGTTATGCTATCGACAGTTGGGGGTCTGACAATTAAGGCAAACATGAATGGATTGCATGCGACTTATGTTCGGGGGAGGTTAGTAACAGTGGTGGAGGTGTTTTGTTGGTTATGAGTATCACATCTACTAAATATATTCAGTATTATTAAAAGATGACAAGAGTAGTGTATCCTGAAAACTTTATAGTATAAAACAAATTCAAAACTTTTGTAGTTATATGTGGTTTTCATATTATAATTATGGGGAAGGTGGAACTTTCAGTTGAAAACTGTTTAAACCTTGATAAATGCCTTTCCCCCAAATACTGAGTGTAGTAAAATATATGTATTCAGACTGCTCTGAATTCAATTGAATGCAAATAACAAATTTCAACATCTTAGAAATTACAACAAACATGCGGTGCCCTTTTATTATTCTCTTCATGGGAGTGAAAAGTATTATAAGTTTGTCATGAAGTTTGTAACTTACAAAAGGAGACATCGCAGACCACATAAAGTATATACAACATATTTGTGATCAGCTCGATGAGACGAGTTGATTTAGTCCGTCGGTCCGTCTGTTCGCACTCCTAGTTCTTCAGTTTTTGAGCTAGAGAGCTGAAATTTTGTACATAGGTTTCTTTTTACCAAACGCCGATCAAGTTCGTGAATCAGCCGAATCGGACCAGCAGGGGGGTACCTCCTTATTAGAAAAAGTTTTTTGTTTTCTGGTCCATATCCACCAACCATATACATTTCATGATCTTAGGGTTACCAGGAGGGGTACCTCTCATACAAACACCTTTTTAAATTGAAGTTCTTATTAGAAAAAGTTTTTTTTTTTTGACTTATTGAACTGAAATTTGGACACTATAAGTCTCTGACCCATATCCACAAACCATGAAATCAAAGTTCTTATTAGAAATACTTTTTTGTTGTTTGTACTATCGAATTTGGACACTATGAGTGTCTTACCCATAGCCACCAACCTGATAAATTTCAAAACCCTCGGACCACTAGCTGGGGCATGAAGAGTATTACAACTTCGGCATAGCTAAAGTTAGTCTTTTTTTATATTTTTCAAATTGAATAGTAACAAAGATAATTTTTTATATTATTTGTATGATGGATAAATAAATATTAACTTTTTATTTCATTTCTTCCATTCATTTCATACTACACATTGGAGAGGCATCATCATCCTTCTCATCGTGTTGCTTGTCGCCACACAACATACTACACATTGAAGAGACATCACCATCCATCTCATCGTGTTGCTTGTGGCTATTTTGTGTGATCCACATGAGCAATTCCAGCTTGGGTAAATCCATCTAACGTGCATACTTCATCATTACAACCAAACAACGACAGTCACCAGTCACCACAAACATGAAATTAACATTCTTATTATTCATTATTCTTTTACTTCTTTAAAATTATGTACTTTATCATATTGTAATTCTTTATTTTGAGAAATGTATTATGTTTGAGAATTTAAATAAGAAATAAAGTTGCAAATTGAAAAAATTGAATTGAAAATTTTTGATTTTTATTAGGCGATTTGCATGGCAAGTGGTCAAATTAAAAATGTTCAAATGTCTATAGGATGACAATTCTTCTTTTAAGAAAAATACCACATGACCTTCATTTGATTTTTTAAGAGGTCGAAAGTTTACAATTTTGTTTTTAAATACAATTTTAAAAGTGTTCCAAGAAACTTTTTGAACACACAAGGAAAGCTTAATCATTCATAAGTTTCTTGGCATTTGTCTCAATGAAATTTATCCAGCAGATCTTTTTGTAAAAATATAATTTTCCATATAAATTTCTGACTAAAGCACCAGGCGAACAGAACTGCACAGAAAAGCAGAAGGTGGAAATGGTCAATGCAAAAATGTTTAGGTCATTATATCTCTGGAACGGCTGAATCGATCTAAATGATACCAATAGCAATGAAAAGAGTAACAGTTCGTCTTTCAGGACATTGGTTACATGACCTTGACTTGACCTTGGAAAAGGTAAAAAATTGACATGATTAATTTTCAAGTCAATTTTATCTAAATGATACCAACACCAATCAAATGGGTGACAGTTCCTCTTTCAGGAAATATGTCACGTGACCCTGATTTGACCTTTAAAGAGGTAAAAAATACAGATTTTCTATTTTAAACTCAATTTTAGATCAGTTTTAAGTAACTTTTTGTAATTTTAAGAACATACAATGAAAGCTTAAGCGTTCATCATCTTTTTGGCTTTAGTCTCATTAAGATTGGTCCAGCTCATCTCAAATTATAGCATTCTGTAAATTTTTTGTTCACTGAGGTTGGATAACTGAAATTTTCATAAATCTCAGGAACGACTAAACCGATTTTTATGATGGTTATACCAATGGATAGTGTGACAGTTCTTCACATGAACTTGGTTTGACCTTTAAAAATGTTGAAAGTTCACAAATTTTAATTTTAAAGTCAATTTTAAACAAGTTAGAGGAAAATTTTTATAAATTTAGGAACACACGATGAAAGCAGGGCCTTTCATCATTTTTTTAGACTTTGTTTCAATGAAATTGAATATGCCAATCTCGAGATAAATAAATAATTTTCATAAAAATTTCAACCGATCAGAAATGCATAGTAATTGAAGCATACTTAGAAAGTCATCATATAATGGGCATGGATTCACTTGTAGATTTAAAAAAAAAAAAATTGTAACCCTAAAAGTATGCTTTCATTTTTTTGAGTAAACAATCAAAATATTACTGGTATTAATATTGATGGCGTCAAATAAATGATGCGCCTGAAAGTATGCCTTACTTTTTTTTCCCCAAATTGTTTTACAAATTTAATTTCTTTCTTTTTATATTTTATTAAAATTATTGAAATTAAATTGTAATTTAAATATATGTATAAATAAAATAAAAATTAAAATACTTCATTATTATTATGATTTAAATAATACTATTGTATTATCCTTTTCTGATAATGAAATTTCACATCATCATGAATCATGCCATCGGCAACTGAAATAAGATTTATCAATAATAATAGAAAGAACAACTTTATAAATATCATTATTTGTATGAAAACAAGTGATAAAATCCACAAATTAATTGATATTTTTATCAACATAACAGAGTACAAAAAGTTACATACATATTTTTAAACGCACATCCTCTAAACGAATGTAAGCAACATTCACCGAATAAGATGTTGTTTAATATTGAATTATCTTACATTGCCTATTTTAATGTGTAACATAGACCATTTTATTATTAATTCAAATAGCTCAATATTGTTTGTTGGTGCTGCTAAGTAGAGCTGCAAAACTATCGATAATGAGGCCATTTGATAGTTTCAATAGTTTTGGTTTTAACTATCGATACTATCGATAGTATCGGATATAAGTTTGAAGGTAGAACTATCTTAAAATTAATTCGGTTGGGCGCCAAAAAAGATCGTTATAGAAAATGCGCTACTTAGAGATAAAAGTTTTGACGCGAATCGTGCAATTATTTTCTTGAAAATTATATTTATAAACATAAATTTTTAAAAGAAATAAATTAAAAAATAAATTAAAATTAAAAATGCGTCCTTTTCTATACACTATCTAAAATCCATTGCCTACTTTTGGGAAGTTTCATAAATGCAAAAATGCACATTTTCACCTCCTGCTTTCTGTGCATTTCTGTTCGCCTGGTATTTTCTCAGAATTTTAAAAAAATCAAAAAAATTCACTCGAATGATTCAGCATTTTTTTTTTTAAATTTTAAAATTTAATATCTCGAAAACTACTGGACCGATTTAAATGACATGTTCTACGATTATATAGATAAATAGAAGAGCTTCAATCTGAATTCACCCAGAATCGAATCAGAGTACTGAAAGTGGGTCAAATCTTGAGAAACATACTTTGCAGTCGGTTTTTGACCTTTGAGTGAGGTCAGATTATGGTCAAAGTTTAATTGCATAAAGTATAGCTAATAACCTTTCCAAGGACATTACTCTCATCAAAATCGACCTACCCGTTCTCGAGATATAAGTCTTTAAACATTTTTGCATTGGCGATATCGACCTACTGTTTTCTGTGCATTTCTGTTCGCCTGGTATTTATCGTCCCTTTTTTAATTAAGATTTTTCAAAAATTTCGCGGAAATCGCATGCAACTCGCAACAAAAACGCGTTCTTTTCTATACACTAGAGCTGCAAAACTATGTATATTATAAGTCCTAGAGCTGTGTCAGTCTGTTTGCACGCGTTAAACTTAAATACTACGGAACGGATTTTCATACGGTTTTCATCAATGGACGGAGTGATTCATGAAGAAGGTTCAGGAAATAGAAAATTCGGAAAATCTTGAAGGAACAACCAAAAAATCGAAAAAAAAAAGTTGCAAAAAGTGAGTTGTGCTAGTGAGATGCATATAAATCTTAAATACATATTTTAAAATCAATCAAGTCGTCTTTGCCAAACATCTCAGTATCCACTCAATTTTTGGGAACGAGGGAGGCAGGACATAGCCTATCCGGATACCTAGTATTGTATAAGTATCTGGAGGGCACATCTTCAATTTGTCAGTTACTGAATTAAACTATAATAAACAAAAAAAAAAAGAAAAAAAATTAATAGAAATCATGTAAGATATTTATATAAATATGTATCAATGATTCTAAATAGGTTGAAGAGTTTTGTGAAAGTTGGTTGAGATAGAAATTCAAAGATATTTCAGAAATATAAATGAATTTGAAAATGAACATCTTTAACCATCATCAAGATTATCCCATCATAAAATGAACTTGAAATCAAGTCATATATAAAATATGAATGATCATAAACAAGTAATGACTTCAATTCGATCAATATTATTATTATTATATTGATGATGATGATGATTAATCATCAATAAATCTTTTGTTTATTATATTCAATACTACAACTTAATAAATCGTCATTATGTCATTTAATCCATTTGCAAATTTGTTATACTCATAAGTCTGTGAGTAAGTATAGAGAAGGCCAAATCAGTCAGTGCAGCGCAGTGCAGCTCAATGGAAAATTTCCATTTCCATTTCTGTATGATTGAAATCTTAACCATAACCAACTTGAACCAACCAAATCAACCAAACCAACAAAACACGTGTGTTTATTTATGTTTGTGTCTGATTTCTTTAATTATTAGTAATGTTTGTCTACCGACTTAACAGAATCAAAGTCAACTGTTGCAAGTGAAACACACTCACTATACAATACGATATACATATTTATATACAATTTGTATATTATAAAGTCGGAGGAGAAGCTTCTTCGATCTCATATAACGTCGTCGTCGTCACATACCAGAATAAAAAAAAAAAAAAAAAAATGAAAAAAAAAAATCGCTGCTCTTGCGTAAATTGATTTCAATTATGTATAAAATATCTTAATTTCAACTATTACGACGAATATTCAAATTTTTTGCGCATTCAATAATTTCATGTTTTGTTTTTAAACTTCTTAGTGAGGAGGAGTAGAATGAAGAAGAGAAATTTTAAATTTTGGTTACAAAAAATCATCTATAGAAATTTTAAGCGCCAACACAAAATTAAGTCGCACTTTTCTGTTCTTTTTGTTCTTTTTGTTTTCTGATTCTGATATTTTTGATACATAAATTGTATTTTTGGCAAATTGTCAATTGAAAATAATTAAATCTCAATTTTCAGGGCTAAAAACGTCATAGTACAATACACTCAACAATCGCAACATGGGTCAATGTTTTAAATTTAGCTCAATTATGGCTAATTTACAATAGTTTTGATGGCACGAGACTTTTATATTATTATACGAGTATATTTGTGTACACGTATATTTAGAATAAAAATAACATACTCAACTGAACTGAACTGAACTGAACTCAACTCTTTAAGATGACATTAAAAAGAAGAAAAGAAAGAAACTGGGACATTCATTTCAAATTGAGTATGATGAGTTTAAGAAATGAGGACAATTTAAATAATTGAAATAGTAAAAGAAGGAGACAACTTAACTTATCTTAATTTATAAATGTAATAATTTTCAAAAAGATCTAAACACATGGCATTGTATTATGATAGTTCAGTTCAGAAAATACTATAAAAGGGCAATGCACTGTTAGTGTTTATAGTATTTTTATCTGAACTCATTCGACCCCATAAATCAAAAACTATTAGATCTCAACAATTGCAATTGGGTATGTGTAATAATAAGACTTCCATGAACTTTTAGAATTGTCTTATAGATGTTTCACTTTTAGTAAAAAACAATTTAATTGGAAATGTGTATACACGTGTATCTATCTATATATCTTCTATATACTCGTATGCAAAAGTGAATATGTATGTATGTATCTATGGGGCTTTTGGACTCTGAAACCGGAGAAACTTCGAAACATAGTCTGCAGAATGTTCGATTAAGGTTTGGTGCGGATCAAATCACTGGAAAAGGATGTAATTGATGATTCAAATTTTGCATTCAAGTAGTCTTTGTCAAACATCTCAGATAATCAATATATTGTATATATTAAAGAAAAGTGTGTGTGTGTGTGTGTGTGTGTATGTATGTCCAGCCTTTTCTCCATAACCACCCACTGCCACCCACTCATGGTTGCAGTTGTAGATAGCCCTTGGTCTGCATTTGCAAGTAAGTGAGTTTGGTTACAGTAGGTGGATGTGGCTGGTAAAAATGTGTGATGGGATACTTCTATCCTTTTCCAACACATTGTACGGCTCATATAAATTCGACATTGTGCTGAAGTGCGTTTGTGAGTGACAATGTTGAGAACTTTTCAGGAATAATAACGTAAGTACTAAGACGCCACGCCAGAAGAAAGACAAAAAAGTATTTAATTGTATGTAATGACGATTTTATTTCTAAAATTTTAATAGATATCAATCTTATTACCGATTTTAATAAAATTTTGCCGGGGCGTAACAAAACACGACGGGACAGCTAGTTATGTTAATATTATTAGAAAACCCTTTTCGAATTGTGAATCACAACAAAATAAAATATATACTTATCATTCTTTCTATTATTCCCGTACAAAGTCGACTGTAACGGCGATTTTGAGGGGGAATAGCGAAGCACGCCGGGATTGCTAGTATTTATATAAACTTGCCACGTTATAATTTCAATACCAAAGGAACGAAATAATTTTTCTTTTTTAAATCTATTGAAGTAAATCATATTGCCCTTTCGACTTCGACGTTGTCCAGGAGCAACTTGGTTGATTTGTAAATGAATAGGAAAAAACTTATGTGTTGTATTTATAAAAAAAAAAAAAATGAATACATACTGATAGATTGATGTTTTATGAGTAATTTATAAAAAACAATTTGTATAAATTAATTAAAAATGTAAAAGTTATATTGAAAAGTATTCTACTTGAATACTTGTCAGGTATTTTATTTTTTTATGTATCAGTGGAAAATTGGAAGGTTTTCGAAAATATTTTTTTTTTTGTTTCAATTATAATAAAAACAAATATATAATTAATTATTGATATTTGATTAAAAAACAATCAACAATTTATAAAAAAAAATTCAATGGACTTCTGTGGAGCTTGGCACTCGTTCAAATCTCAACTGTCTTATTGGCAACACCGCACTTAGTTCGATCCACACTTGGCCTCCTTTTTGCATTTTATTATTAACGCGATTTATTTATTTTATTAAATGCCTAATACTTATACGAGCGATAAATGGGATAGTAAAATTATGTTCACTTTGAAATTTGGAGAAACAAGAAAATGATGGCATTTTATAGACAAATTCCCGGTTTTGAAGTAATTAAGATATCCATTGCTTAGGTTTCAGTGGAGAAATTTTGAAAGAACAATGGCAACACGAGGCGAGTGTAAATACGTGGAAATTGTTTAAACTATGAGAACATTTACAAAGGGACGGAAGAGTTTAAAAGCGGCCGTGTACACACGGTCAATCATAATTGAATCAATGATATCGATAAATTTGGCTTGAACAAAAATGCCAAAATTACTTTGACTTACCTCAAGCCACGATTCAATCATTCAATCACAGGCACACACGATCAATCATGCTTGAACCAAGCCAAATGTATCGATATTGCTCTTGATTGATTCATGCTTGACCGTGTCTAGGGCCTATGAGTGTCTGTGATGAGCAAAGAAGTGGACGACCGGTTAAAGTTGCCTTCTTCCTCCCTCGAATCGAAACGCATTGAAGCATTATTTCAGGGCAATTGAACTTCTAACTGAAGAAGTGCACGCGAGTGTTGGAACTGCCCACAGCATTATTCAGTATAAGTTGCAGTACAAGAAAACTTGTGCAATATATATTTTCAATCCAATGAAGAAGTTCAAAATCAGGTGTAAAAGTGACTTCGCGATTAACCAAAAGAATTTTATGCCAGTGGCTTACACAAATTAGAAGTGCATAAATATTGCTGGGGACTATGTTAAAAAGTTCAAACGAAGTACAGCGATGTGTTCATGATAACATATCACATATCCAGGTTTCGATGGAGGATTGCTGGTTGGAAATATTTAACCATCTCAATAAGGACGATTGCGAATACAAAGAAATGGCTTAAATCGTTGAAAATATGTTAAGCTTTCCAGAAACTGTACCATTGGTAGAACGAATCTTTTCAATGCAGTAAAAAAAGCTTCAACGTTAGACAAAACTTGATTAGAAGTGGAAATATGTATTGAAGGTGAAAAAGATTATCAAATTTTCACATTCATTTCCATAAATATCTCAAAACATAAGCGAAGCTGCTAAGCCAAATTGCTTCCAAGTACGAAAAGTGCAAAGAAACAATCTTAGAAGGAGATATTGAAATGGGAAACAAAGATGATTCGAATGATGAAAATATGATGCATGGTCTTTTATTTTCTTAATTAGTTAATTTTCATTCATCAATCTATTCACAGCTTTCATGTTACAATTAGTGCCTATGAGCAGTGGCTCCTTAACTGTGGTCTAACGATCCCTGTGTCTTTTTTTTTTTGTTGATTCGCCAAGGAGGTGTATATTGTATCTTCTAAAGATCCCAGCATACCGACTTATTAGAATGCACGATTCACGGGACAAGTGGTGGTGCATACATACTAAAACCATCCCCGGACTACACTGGCTGTTCTTCAACCCTGGTGGGATCAACAATCGAGGTATTACTTCGCCAGGGAGAGCTGGTTAGACTACACTTCTATTTAATTCCTCATTTCCATTATTGCAACGATTATTCTGTACGCTGTGTTCGAGGAGTCTTCATCCTTGAGCATTTATTTAATCACGCCATTTGGTTTAAGGTTGCCACCTACTTCTGCCGTGATTAACTTTCCAATCCATGAGAACATGACGAGCATTTTCTCGCTGGTTTGTACAGAACAAGCAATGCGGGTCATCTACATACTTGAATTTATGCAGATACTCCCGGAAATATTCATGCCCTTTGAGCAACTTAGTGAGATAGTAGTTCAGCGTCCCCCGTGCCGGGCCAGGGACTGCTCCCAGGTGCCTTTTGACAATTTTGCTCCTCTCCAAGGGTAATTGTTGAGGTCCCTATGGTGTCCTTATCGAAGTGTGTTTGACATTAACAATATTCACATCTTCCAACACATTTTTTATCACAATTCATTATTCGGCCCTTCCCGCCGGAGTTGACCAAGAATATGTAAGTCTGCTAAGTCTGCTAAGTTTAAGAACACTTTGATTAGTTTTGATTGTTGAAATTCTCTATAAGTTAACAATATTTTATCTGAACTTAAGGACATTCACCGACACTCGATTTTTTTATAATCAAATAATACACCAATAATAATAATTATTATTATTATATTAGACACCATTTGAACTTTCGTCATTCTGTTCTGTTAACCATAGATCGATCAACAATCAATCAATATTATATTAACTATTATACTGTGCAAATTGAATTCTATGGTTTAAATGAATGAATATAGTCGACTGATTCGCATAAAAAAATAGAATATTCATTCACTGGTGGCCAACACGACGCAATTTGCTTATCTCTTTTTTATTTTTTCTCAGATAGAATTTTTTTTTGCTTTATCATTAATTAATTAGTCCATATCATTATTATCATCATCATCATCGTCATTATGATTATTATTAAACAAAAATATATATATATATATATATATATATATATTGTTTTGGATTTTTTATAACAAATTCATTTAGGAAAGTTTTTGTGGGAAAACTCATTCATCCATTGAACTCTTTCACACTTTTAGTTAGTCAGTCACTCACTTAGTCAGTTAGTCAGTTAGTCAATTATAATATATAGTATAGTACATAGATAGTAAGACAGACAGTCAATGAATGCTTGACTATTATCTATTTCCAATTCAAATATCGTGATATTTCAATATATTGTATGTCGTTGTATGTCTGTGACTCATGACATTTTTTAATTTTTATCTATTCAAAATTATATTATGTATGTTTCTTAGAGGGGCTTGGGGCCTTTGTATTTAAGAATTATATAAATAAAAATTACACGTAATATTATGAAATATTTATTGGCTTTTGCTGCCTTTTATTATTTATTTATCTGTAAATAAATTTCAATCTGTTAAGAATGACTTGCTTTACTTATTATTCACTTTCTGAGATCCTTGATTGTCTTTAATACAATACAATAAAAATTCTTCTTTAATTTATTTATTATTAGAATTTCCGGTTTTGTTCAACAACATTTCATTACATTATTATCCTTCTAGGCATTCGAGTTAGTATAGTAGATATCCACTTTCACCTAAAAACATTGTCTGGGTAAAGTTCACCCAATGACTCAATAACTGAAAACTGCATTTTGCTACTTATTCAACTAGAATCCAAAATTGGCAACTTGTCTTAATAAATTTCCGGTTAAATGTTGATAAATTATGTGCAAAGCGGAACAAATGTGCAATGGCGATAAAAAAAAACTTAGACCTAAACAGTAGCGTAATTCATATTGATTGTCATAGAGGCATTTAGATAAAATGGGGCGCATAAAATTACTAATTCTATCACGGCGCTGTGCTCACTCGTTACACTCACCAATCTTCTTTCATTTATGCGAAGCATTCATTTATCGTCACATCGTCATTGCTTTTTCTATATGTTTTCGTTAGTAGTATCATAACTGAGTTTCTCGTTGTGTTCGTGTTGTGTTGTGTTGTGTTGTGTTCTTTCCCTCGTTGATTTTAAGGGGTTTCCACGCGAATCGAATCGAATCGTTCGTTTGTTCGTTCTGACTATTCTGACTGTTCTGTTCTCTGCTCTTTGAAGAACATTTTCATTCGCTTGACAAATTGTTTGGTGTATTGAGGCCGTCGACGACCGCATGCAATCATTCTTACTTTGTTCGTCAAACTGTGCGGTTGTCTCGTTTTAGCTTCAACGGAAAATCAAATCGTCTATAACCTTTTTTTTAAAATAACTGAACACTAACTCACTATACTCAACTGAACTGAACTAAACACTTTTGTTGAGTTGCATTTGTATTTACAGTATTTGTATCTATTTAACTTTTGAATGCTTTAAAATTTGTAAACAAGTTCCTTTAAAACGAATTTTATTTTATATAAAAAAATAAATATTATTTGTTGCGGTTCAAAATTGTTTTATTTTCGAATTGAATATTTGTGTTTGTTTGTTTGTTTGGAAAGTTCTGGAATAATACAACCGATACTCTCCAACTCCGATACACGTCATTTTAGTGGTGTTGGCGACTCTATAACTCACCACGCACCATAACACCACATAACACAAACTCATCACAAGGTTGCCATTGGGTTGCATTTTATTTGAAATACAATATTATAAAAGCCACCCTGGTTTAAAACTACCAAAAATAAAAAAAGAAGAAAAAACTGTTGTTCAACATAAGCAAGAGAAAAAAAAAAAGGGGAAGAAAACTAATAAGGATTATAATATACTATTAATCAAAAAATATATTGGTATATCAATCAAGGAAAGGAAAGTGTATTAAGAAAGTGAAAAAATGAGTTTTCACAAAAGTGATTCACGCACGCCTTTGGCGCCGACTGAATACACCGTAAGTACTTATTATTTTACTAAATTCTATTCTAATTCTCTCAATTTTAATCAAAAGCTTAGTTGATTTTGTATGCACAAATGCTAATATTGTATTTTACTTCTTGAGGTCAATAGATTGATTTTCTATGAGTTGACACTCAACAAAAATAAAATAATTTAAATTCATTGAGTGAGTGATGATCATTTTAAGGCGGCTTGTGTTTTTTGATGATTGACAATGAGTATGAGAAAAGTAAAAAAGAGAGAGAGAGAGAATTGATTATGGATCACTCTAATCTCTAGTCCTTGTCCTTGTCCTTGAAAGCTCTCTCTAAGTATTCTAGTTGCTCTTAGTCATGTTCTCTGTGTCATGAATAGGGTTCTTTCAGTCAGTTAGTTTATAGATATTGTCACAATTTTACCAAGAATCAGAAGAGATAACAAAATTATCGTCTCCATTGTAGTCTCCCCTAGCTTAATTGGGTATTTGCCAAGAATTCTTTGTATGAACTTGATATCAATTGATATTGTAGATACAATTCCCATTGCATTACCCTTCACAACAGACAACTGCTTTTCATGGTGTTCTGGGGTTCTGATGAGGTTCTCATTTGGTCTTAAAAATTTCAAGATTTATTACAGGATTATACTAGAATTAAGATATGAAATGATTGATGAAATGTTTTTTTTTGTATAAATTTTAACTAAACTCATGCAATTTTATACTTAGTAATTAATTATAGTATTTTCTTCAAAGGTTCTTAACCTTAAGACATTAAACTATACTATTGTATCTTATATACGAAATTAGAAACTGTTTGCGTAGGAGGGTGTTTTTCTTTTCGTTTTTATTATTATTATGTGTGTGCGAGTGAGTGTGTGTGTGTGTGTATCTATTTCTTTCTATTTACTTATCAAGTTCAAAATCCTATAAGCGTGTTATTGCTACTACTCATATTTGTTTGTCATTGTCACCATTAAACTTAAAGCCACCCTCCTCTCTCTGTCAGGATACCACATAGAACACAAACATTTGAATAGAAAACATATCGTAAAATGAAGAACTTTAAAATATTTATTATGACAAAAACTCAAGTAGAAACAGGGACTGGACCCTCTTCTCCACTAGTGTCTCCTTTACCTCAGAAATAAAAAAAAAAAGAAAAACAACTTAAATACTAATTTTGCCTAAACAACTAAAAAAAAAAAAACAGAGAACGTTTTATAGCTTGGTTTTTTGTTTGGTTTTGGTTCTGGTTCTGGTTCGACCGATGGCTCATTTTACAACAGCGAAAACTAAAACCTATATTCTTATTCTTTGCTGTTACTGTTGTTAGTGTAGTTCTTCCAATAACAGCAAAACACACACACACACACACACACACATACACACATAGATATACAACAGACAGACAGTCAAACAAACAATTCACTTTTTTCATTCTTTTTCTGTTTCTGGTCTTTTCTTTCTTTTTACTTTTTTTTTTTTTTTTTTTTTGCTTAATTGCAATGGAAATTTCCACTGTGCCTCTGAGCACGAACAGCAGCAACAGCATATATCAGTCTCGAGTCTCTGATATTGCTAACATAGATACACACACACACACACACACACACACATACCCACTCAGAGTACAACAATACAATATGCTATACTATATGCATAGGTTGAAGTCACTGGCACAATTGAAGTAAGAAGATTGGGTTTTGGTTTGGATTTGGATTTGGTTTTGATTTTGGCTTTGGTTTGGTTCTTTGATTTCTTTCGAATTGGATTGGTTTGGTTTGGTTTGGTTCTTGATAAATCCATTGTAATTGTTGGACTGACTGTGTGAATTTTGGATTGTTTGTTCGTTCGGTCGGTCGGTCGGTCGGTTTATTGTTTTTGTCTTCTCTTTTGTCTTTTGTCTTTTATTTTTATACTTTTTATTCATCATATCAACACACTGTAGGGGGAATTCCTTACTTAAATTGGGGAACTTCTTACTAACTCATAAGGGAGAAGGAATCTAGTGGTCGATCGTCAAAAGGGTCATCTTCTTTACTTCATTCATCACTCTAATAGGGGAATTTATTTAGTTTAGAACCATTAGAAATTACCAAAGAAACTTTAATTAACAAAAGGGTTCACTGATATTCTTTAGTGATGCTCTTAGTTTGTAGAAATCTTATATAAATAAATCTTAATTAGCTTGAGGACAGAAAGTATTTATTATATTCAATAGGAAATATCTTTTTTATTTTTATATTCATTTCTTATTGTTCCAATTTCAGATTGTTCAGAAATTGCGCATGTGCGCAAAGTTTAAGTTTATTAAGAAATTTGCATGTTGGCTATTTCTTTATTTTTTTTTTTTATGATACTCTTACTTCTTTATAAGAATAACAACAGTAGAAATATGCATAAATATATGTTTAATACGAGTAAATACATTATTTATATGTACGTACGGATGTTTGTGTGTGTGTGTGTGTGTTTGTGTGTGTTTGTGTGTGTGTGTGTGTGTGTGTGTGTGTGTATCTGTGTGTATATAAATTTGTATCTTATTCGAAGAACTCATTCTTACAACTTATTGCTGGTAGTATATGCAGAGAAGGAGAAGAAGTTACGATTGATTTTTGCCACTTGAAGTGCAGCGTGGTAATTTTCCATGATGCTGTTTCAGCGTTCTGTGTGTGACCAATGCTTTGATTTAATTACATGTGATTTTTTGTTTCCCCCTCATTTTATTTATTTATTTTAATTATTAACACTAGGAGTATTAGGTTATATTCTTGTTGTCAATTGTCATTGAGTCATTATTGTATTACATTTATTTGTATTTACTTACTATAAAACTTAGGCTGACTAACTGAGAGATTGGGTGATGTCTGTAGGCCGTATACCTTGAAATCATAAGTGGGAGAGAACACAATAAGATACAACAAATATTGTACTTAAATAGTCCATTGCATCGTTTAGATAAATTTCAAGTAGAATGCATATACACAAGGTAGCAATAGCAATAGATTCTAAATTATGCGGAAGTTGCCATTTTTTTTTTTTTTTTATCTTTAATTTCCTTCTTCTGGTAGTTTGTTGTTGTTATTTTCTTTCATTGTACATGTGTACACTCTACAAAAATATACTTAGGGATCTTTTTATTAGTTTGTTAAATAATATTATATAAGATACAAGTATCTTGGAGACAATGTAAACTACAATTGTACTTCACTAAATAGATGTACTACATCATTTACCCAGTATATACATAAGTATATGAGAGGGTTGATCTTGTTTAAGATAAGAAGGTTATGGGTTAGGGTATGAAACTCATATTTAGATAGAGTATATGAGACAGACAGAATGAAAAGGATCTTCTTGTTTTGGTGTACAAAATTCAAGAACAAGAAGTTAGCTAACAAGTTTCTGTGGTAGTCAGGTAGTTTGGTAGTTGGTGAACCTGTAATTGCTTCACTTTTATAGTTGGTTTATAGATCGATTTCAATAGATCATAAAAAGGACTTTTGAAGAAGCTTAAATTGAAGACTTTAAAGGATCTAATGTGTAACTGACAAATGAAACCATCATAAGCAAAAACCTGCAATATGTTTGGTTGTAATTCACTAGCCTTTTTTCGTATTACTGGTAGCTAGTCGTATGTTATGCACAGATGAACCAGTAAGTGAGAACAATCACGAGGTAACTGGTGAACGGTTATGCAGGGAGTGGCATTAACTTGTCAAACGACTGGTGAATGGTAATGCAGGTGGTGATCCATTCCAATGACATCACCAGTTGAATATATGTAAAAGGGAATAGAGTTTGACCTAGTGTTGATTCCAAAGGAACTAACCACGAACGACTTTTACTGGGAATTTTATCATTAAACAATCACATAGACAAAATTTACAAAGAAACTTAAATTAAAAACTTTAGAAGAACTAAACACAAATATAACTGACAAATAGGACTACATACTCGTATACATATAATAGGTTATGTTTCTCACCGCAAACGTAAGTTCACTTACAAGTCTTACGGCATTGTAAATCCTGAATTTAATGGGTGGAATAGAGAAGTTGTTTCAAAGTGTAATTTCAATCACAATGTTCAATGTAATTGGAACTCTGAATGGATTGGTATCAAATGGATAATTTAATCATCAAGATGAAGTGTAAAGAGGAACTTCATTTTGACTTTATGATTTTTGTCATAACTAAAGAAAATTTAAATAATTTTTATTACACTAAATTAAATATTTTAATGAGACTAAATTGAAATGCAATTTGCTCTAATTTTTCTATATATCTTTTACCTTTTTGTATTTTATAAGAATATCAGATTTATCCAGATTTATCACCCCCACACTGCCATTTATTATTTATTATTGTGTTTACTTAAATTATCAATAAAAAGAAAATAGAGTTTCAGCTCCCCAGAATCAGAAACAGAACCAGAATCAGAACAAATAAAAACTCAACTGAACCAGTTTCTTCTTAAATAAAAAGTCAGTTTTGTTTGTCATCTAGATATTACTGCCTTTTTGTTTCATAGAAACTGATTTGTTGCAGTTTTATTGATAAATTGTTTTAATTATTTTAATCAGTTAAAGAAAACAAGATCAATTTATTAATTCAAATGAATAGAAATTTAAACTTTTTCATTGAAAGAACATATAGGGATTTCACATAGTCAACTCAGTTAAACATATTTTACCTAGAATATGCATTTTATATCTTTGCAAAACTAACAAACTACAATACAATAGTAGTATAATGTTGAGAACCCTTAGTTATAGTTTTGGTGCATTTTTCTTATCTTATCTCATTGGTTTGTTGTGCTTTGGTTTCTATTACATACCATACGCGTATATAGAAGAGGAGGAATCACTTATTAAGTAGTTCATAGCTTTGCTTTTTTATTGCGATCTACGTAGAAAGTATTTTTTTTTTTTATAAATAATTGTTAAGCGATAACGCCCTTACATCAGAATGTCATAAATTCCTAAAGTATACTAAGGTGGTGACGAATTTCCCTTTTCAAGAGCAAATCTGCAATAAATCATTTTGGAGGGAAACACGGAAAAAGGGTCATGAATAAAACGTGACGTGATGATTTCTCATTTTTTTTTTTAGATATACTTACTAAGATAGATAGATAGATATAAGGATTACAAATTCTGATGCAATTTTAAATTATATGGAATTTTTAATATGCAAAAAAAAAAAAAAAAAACTAAACACCTTTGAACTCATAGTAAAAAAAATATCTCTGTCTCTCATACGGCTTTTGTCGAATAACCCACGTGATCTATAGATGCATGCATTCTATAACTACAACAACAACAACAACAACAATAACAAATATTTATTGTATTCATGTTTCGTAAAGCACAATTTAAGTTGAGTTTTAAAAATAGTTTCAATATTTAGACAGGCGGCGTCATCCATTGAATAAATTGAAAAGTATTGAAATGAAATGAAATGAATTGTTAGCCATTAATAGATTATTGGTCTGCGTTGGGGACTACTGCTGCAGGCAGCAGTTAATGGAAAATTTTGTTAACAAATTTGTTATTGTTATTGTTGTTACTATTACTATTTAATTTAATCGCACACAGTGTTCTATCTTCTATCTTTTTAACTAATAGTGTCAGTTTAGTCTGTTAGTCAGTCAGTCAGGCACTTACGTAATCATTTAAGTATACACAAATGCTTTGCAATTCTAATTGAAAGTCATTATGAATTGGTAACTGTTTCTTCCTACTCCACCTTTTCCTTTTCCTTCACCATTTTCTCTATTGTGTAAATTCGAAAATTATAATTCGTAATTTGTTGTAATAATAATCTTAACAGTGAAAATGATAAACTGAATATGAGATTTATTGAAAATGATAAGCATTTTATAGTAACTTAACTACATCGCATCACATAACAATAAGATTTAGATAAATTATATAAGGAAGATGTCAAATTAAGTAAATTCATAGTTAATTTGATTTCTCAGGAATTAAATATTCATGGATTCACCAAAGAAAAAACACTGTTATAAAATCAAAAGAAATGTCATAGGCGTCCATTTCTAAAGATAACTTGTACAAATGACAAGGCCTCGAGCAAGTGGAGTCCCGAAACCAAGCCAAAGACGCCCCAAACAGAATCCGAAATCCGAACAAAGTGAAAATGGAATAAAAAATTTGGAAAAATACATATATAAGAAAACCAGTAGAACCAGAAGAAGGTCTTGAAAATAAAAAAGTTTTTTCTAATAAGAACATGAATTTGGATCTGAGTTAGTATGGGAGGTACCCCTCCTAGTGGTCCGATTCAACTGATTCTGACAAATGTACTGTGGATGATGCAAAAGAAAGCTTCGTGCAAAATTTCAGCTCTTTAGCTACAAAACTAGGGGACTAGTTTGCAACTTTACAGACGGACATGGTTAAATCAACTCGTCTCGTTGCGCTCATCAAGAATGTATATACATATATACTTTATGGGGTCTCCTTTTGTTTGTGACAAACTTCATGATAAACTTATAATACTATTCACTGGGTGAAGACGGGTAATGCAATGCATGTAATCCAACCCGCAGTCTGCATGCATTCCACGTCAAGTATGAATTTGGCCCACATGAAGCCCAAGGGACAAACACAGAACAGAAAATTTTGGTCACCCTTGCAATAGAGTAAAGAATCATCATCAAGGAATGGATACGTTGATTCTTAAATTTATTCATAGACAATTACTTTAGTTTAGGGGCAATGGGTCACCAGAAATTAGTGTATCACCCTTGAATATGTTGATTCTTATATTTATCCAACTTGGCAATTGTAAGTATTATTTTTATTTCTACTTTACTTAGGGACCCCACCACTAGTCAAAAAGCAACACTGCTCCTGGCAGTCTTATGAATCTGAATTGGTTCATAGATTGTGTATACTTAGTGCATTTTTTAATTGTATCTTTCATGGTTTATTGTTCCATTTTCCAGTCAAGTTAAAGTGAAATTTCCACAAAGTTGGCACGTGTTGTTATTTGAATTAGATTGTAACTGTAAATGTGTTTCAAGTAGCATTCTATTCGATTACACAAAATACCCTTTCTCCTTCTGCACCCTTTAACAAAAAAAAAAAAAAAAAAAAACTAAGTTGCACTAACCCATTAAAAGTTATTTGATCAATATTTCTATGTATTTTCTATAATATGTAAAATAACTTCACTTTACTAAGTAAAATGGAACCACAAATTGCTATTGTGTTGTTGTTGTTGTTGTTGTTCTTGATGATTTTGCTTTCATTTTGTTATTGTTGTTACTCAGAACAACGACGATAAAAACAAAAAGCAACTCGTTGCACTTTGCTCTCTCAGCGGAAGCTAAATTTTAACGTCACACTCAACTCACTTGCACCGCCCGCTCAATGAACAGAGTGCAGAGCAGGAAATGTATTAATGTACAAGCGCCTGGTTAAGTTTAGCTTCTCGCGTGAGAATATGCCGCCAATTGAAATCACGTGCTCTCACGCTCACACTACAGTCTCAAAGTACTTTTCTAAAGTCTTTGCTATAAAGTTCTGTATTGTATTGTATTGTATTGTAGTAAGTAGTATAAAAGTTGATTTCTCTCTTTTTCTGTTTCTCTTGAACTTGACTATTGAAAAGTTTTTCCATTTTGCACGAGACCAAAACTTGCTCAGAAAAGCTGTTTGCTGTTGCTGTTGCTGCTGCTGCTATTCACATGAATAAAATTTGTCATCTGACAGATTCAATGAATGAATGAATGAATGACTATCAGTTTCGTCAGTCAAATGGTTTGTCTGTTGATCTGTCTGACTGTCTGTTAGTCTGTCTAGACAGACATGTAGACTGTTTGTCGTCTGAATTGTTGTCTCTCTGTCGCACTGTTTGACTGATGATTAGGTTCTGCTGTTGCTGTTACTTGTAGTTACTTGTAGTTACTTGTAGTTACTTATATGTTATGTATTGTATGTACTTAATATGTGGGGCTGCTGTACTTACCTTTTTGTTCATTTAAGTGGCGTCGTATTGACTCGCGTGCTGGATTGATGATGTTGTATTTGTTGTTATTGCTGTTGCTATTCCTATTTTTAGTAAAATGTTATAAATAATTGCATTTTTTTTATATTTCATTTCCATTTCCAACTATTTTTATTTTTAATAAACATCATCGGTGAGCCAATTATTACTGAAAACAAAAAACAAACGAATGAAAAATTATCAAGAGGAAAAAATTTAATTTTAATAACTTCGACTTAACTTATGACTTTATACACTTCACATAGTCAGACAAAAGTAGGTACTTATAGCAGAAATGTGGGTCTTACGAAGTATAAAAAATATCTAATACGAGTATAATCCTATTCGAAATAAATAGAGACCAGAAGGATGGTCCAAGAAATTGCAAACAAACAACAAGATTAATCAATAAAATTTTAATTAATCTTTTCAATAAATTCATTCTCCTTTTTTATCCATTCCCAATAAATATTGTGCACCCAAAGCTAATTTAACTTGCATTTCCCAACATTGACTAATTTTACTTCTTGACATGACCTAAAGTATTAAATGAATTACATAGTTTTTCATGGAATAGTTAAGCCAATCTCAATTGCAGCGCATAATGTTGTGTTAATCAATTGTAATAGATTCGGGAATCAAATCTGCGAATCCAACATGGGAGCCATTTAAGTAGAGCATATGGCAATAAAGTTCTTTGGAAGACATCTATAAAGCTTCTGCATATCTTTTGTCAATGTTTAAACTAAAGGGATTCACTGTAAAATTCTATCAAATTATATTGTTAATCCCTGAATGTGTTTACAATTTTTCTCAAATGGCGTTACAAACTTTACGAATAAGTGAATCATACCATCTACCATCTAATGAATCAATACCAATACCTTATCTAAATGAAATGAGTAAAAAACAAAAAATGCGAAAAACGAAATTATATCATCATCTCATTCTCGAAATTCATTGATGCGATGAAGTACAACAAAAATTTGTTTTATGAATTAGTTTCCATGTAAAAAGTTTCACCATGCAAAATTGGGCATTAAGAAAAAAGGCTATGTACACTACATGTGGCGGCGTGTCGACATACTTTGGTAATGATAGTAAGTACAATAATTAAATTAAATCTCTGACTAGTTTTTTCTTCATTAATTGCAATTAAAAACCAATTTAACAAAATTTAAAATTCTAAAATATATTAAATAAATAAATGGAAAATTCATTAAATTTATTGTGAATAATAATTTTTGTTTTCCCTTTGAAAAAAATCTAATTGAGAATGGAAAAGTTGTTGGGAGATAAATAGATAGATAGATGTTTTATTATTAAAGTGTGAAAGAATTTAACTGTTAGAAAGATTTCATAGCAATGAGCTTTACATAGAATACTTACAACAAATTGGTCATGACAGCAAATGGTTATGACTCGTCTTCGAAGTAAAATATGGTCATGGTTTCAGCGTAGTTGAAATTGAATCTGTTTGTCATATTTGGTCATGTGAATTCGCAGACTGGTGCAAATATGAGTCATCTTATGGTCATTTTTATCCAAATTGATTTAAAATCAATATTGATTTGCCATGTTACATATCCCTTTTGTACACAAACAGTAGAAGAAGAATGCAATGAAATTTTTAAAAAAAGACAAAATTCATTTCAATACTTTTTTTTAAATGAAAAAAAAATGAATTTTTAAAAATTATTATCCAATTCAATATTTATTTGCTGTATGCGCAAGGTGCCGGCATCTTACATACGCCTTTTGTACACAAACAGTAGGAGAAAAATGCAATGAAATTTTAAAAATAAAACAAAATTAAATTAAATTTATTTCTCATTACATGTACACAAACAGAAGGAGAAAAATGCAATGAAATTTTAAAAATAAAACAAAATTAAATTAATGAAAAAACTTAATTTAAAAAATATATATATATATTCAAATGTTTAATTCAATATTGAATTGCTGTATGTATGTGCCCCGTTCCTCTATCCGTCGCATTGCAGCGTGTGTACCACAAGGCATTGTCCTTGGATCTGCGTCGTGGTCACAATTTCACCAAATGCTAATAAGTAATAATAATAGTAGTGATAACAATCTATTTTTCCCTGTTAATGTATTTCTACACAATTCAATTTGTAACAAAGTTTTTAGTATTTGATTGGCGCATTCAAAATATATTAAAAAAAAAAAAAAAAATTCTTTCATGGAATAAATAAAGTTAAATAAATCTGTTCTTTTAAAATGCATTACCCATACGCTCCCTTGACCTTAATACTTTTTATTATATTAAGTAATTTATTTATGGATTTTTTTAAAAAATTTAAAACAATTTTCCTATTAAATAATAAATGTGCCAATTTTTCTACATCAACAAATTCAATGTACGAGTATGTGCAATTTTCAAATAAAGAACAATTCCATGAAATCAATTTTCATCCAATTTTCGCAGAAATTGATGCCATTTGAATGAATCCAAAAGCTAAAGGCATAAATCCTCATGCCTCAACTTATTTATGACCATTATGCAAATTTCCACTAAAATTATTAAATGGAATATTCTTTTTTTTTATAGTATGTACAAATAATATATTCTACACATAAAAACGGAATGAAAAAAAAAAAAAAAAATATATGTGTATATTGTACTTTTTGCAAAATTTACAATTTCCTCATTAAATTCTTCATGATGTGCATGGCAATGATCTTCTTGTATTCTATGCTCGATCTACTACAATTTCTACTATTACTAACAACAAGTGAGCGAAATAAAAATACACAAAACTAAGCAATTAATGACGTCGTCTCCCTGTCTCTCACACAATTGATCCCACACCTCCTCATGTTTAGAGCATGACTATTTTTTTTTTTTTTTGCGCATCGTTTAAAAATCGCGTGTGCTAAATTTTTGTATACATATGTATTTATTTATTGTATCACTCACATCAATTGAGTGGGATATGTTGATACAGTTGTCCGACGACTACCTACTACTGTAGAGATTCATTATAGTAGATTATCATGGGGTTTAAGCTTTGTATCACTGAGATTAATTCAGCCATGATATATGGGGAAGTAAGCGCTTTGATAAATGTAGATTTATCTCAATTGATCAAATCACTGACTGCCACCTTAAAGTTTAGACAAGAAGAAATCTCGGCTCAAATAGAACTTGTAAGTTCGTTTTAGAATTTAGTTGTTCAAAGACTTTCCGTTAGATCACCAGTAGCAGTCTAAGAAAAAGGATACCCACATATTTTACAATCTTAAAGACAAACAAGGTTTGATATAACATACAATATTTTGTCACAAAACTGTGTTTCTGTTGAGAAACAAATAGTATTAGATGTTTGTATCTAAATAGACACACTGTGATTTTCGTTGCAAATTGCATGGTCTGCTGGCAATGAGGGTGTATTCATTTTATTCTCTCGATGAAGATGATGATGATGATCATCATCATCATCATCATCATTGTCGTTCTATGCAAATTTGTGTGTATCTATGGATGAGTCTATATCAATCTATCTATGAAATCTCAGCAAGTAGTTGTAATGCTGTTGTTGTTGTTGTTGTTGTTGTTTCTATTGCTGTTTTGGTTTCTGTTTTCGTTTTTTGGATGTTACAATAATTTACGTTGTAGAGACAACACGATTTTTTGGTGTGGCTTCTCAGATATTCCCACAAAAGCTCAACATGATCATGATCAATGTCCGTCGTCGTCGTCATTGTCGTCGTCGTCGAATTGTTCGTCATCCGTGTTTATCGAATAAGTTTTTGTAGTGCATTTGTGCTCAGTAAACGCTCGAGGTCGGTTCGGTTGGTGTGCGGTTTTCTATTGAAGGTTTCTTTACTACTCAATATTGAAATTGCTTTCCTTCCTTTTTTTATTGAAAGAAATTCTATTTTTGATTGTTCAAAAGTCTTTGAATTTTGTTTCTCATACTGGAGCAAGAAATCTTAGATTCGTTGCGTATGTCGCTGAGTAGTTTTATTAGAAATATAAAACTCAGTACATGCGAAATCGTGATTAATCGACAAAAGGACAATCGAAACATTCAAGCTGAACGACTCGACGCCAAAGAGTATCGCAAGCGCCGCAAAGCCACCTTTGCCGCCGCGCAGACGCAACAGCAACCCAAGCAACATCATCGACAAGAAACAGAACAACATCAGCAGCAGCAGTAGCGACGACAACAATGACAATCACGAACTCACCACATTCACCGACACGGATACGGATGTAATACGTAAACATAGCATTGTATCTAAAGTGCGTGAAGCACGTCTCTCGAACGCCGCCTTGAGCAGGCAGAAACTTAAGATGTCACTTAAACGTGGCGGTCCACCGCCGGCACCATCCAGTGGTGCTGCTGGACAATTAACCACTTCATTAAGTGGAGTCTCATTGGATAAACAGGTTGGCGAGCATACAGAAATTGATTTCGAACTAACAAAAGTCATTTCAAGGTCATGATTTCTTATGCTTTTTGTTTTTTTTTTTGTCTATGTTTTGGAAACATTTTTCACATTCTTCTGTTGGTTTAAGAGAAGAGAAGAGAAGAACATAAATGCAACAAAGAGCAAACAAGTCGCGTGATTTTCTCACTTGTTTCCTTCATTATCTTTTACACCTATCTTCTTCTTTTTGTCTCATCTCTACGCAATTTCCGCCAATGCGCGTGATTCCTGAACTTGATCGCGCATACGTCGTGTGTGTCTGCCAAAAAAGTTTCTTTTATTTTATTTCATTGCATTTATTGCATTTAATATGTAAATGTTTTCTTATATACTAACTATGAGAAGAAACATAGATACATAGATAGATAGAGGGATACAGAGTGAGAGAGAGGGAGGAGATATAGAGCGATATAGAGGGAGACTGTCTGAGAGAAATCTAAGTTTTTATGTGTGTTTTGTTGGCATTTGTTTTGCTTGAAAGATTTTGATACTAAAAATCTACACTACTGTTTTTTTTTTTTTAGGAAAGAAGAGCAAAACAAACTAAAAATGTGAAACGAAATTTATGTTTTTTAATACTATAACATTTCATATTTCTTAGTTTTCAGCAATTTCGGTATTCATTTTGGTTTTAATTTTAAAAATTTAATTACTTGATCTAATAGCAAATTCAATGAAATTAGTATTCCAAAACACAGTTTGTCGTTGTTTAACTAAAATTGTTTATAAGAATAATAACAAAAACAACAATTATGAGAACAACAACAACAAATATGAGAAGAACAACAACAAATGTGGGTGGCAGCATGTAACCACAAAAAAGAGGCAAAGATATAAAAGTTTCTTCTAAAAAAAAAAAAAAAAAAAATAGAAAAAAAAAATTAAAAGAGAAAAATTCATGTACTTCAATGCAATTTCATACGCACTATTGGCCCGGTTTATGTATTGTATGTACTACATAGTACAATATCTATCAAATCTACGTTTTATTTTCAATTTTCTTAAATTTATTTATATTTTTTCTTTTTTTCTTTTATTTAATTATTTTCTTCTTTGTTAAGAAATTCTTATGCTCATCTGTTCAACTATTTTCGTATTTCTTTATAGAAAATCCCAACAGTTACGTCGGGCTATGATAACGAGAAGATCGAAAGGAATAACGCGCAGAAAAACCAATCAAAGTATGTTTATTTAAAATCGAAAACGTATCTTTTAGTACTTTGTAATAGTATCTTTTATCAAATCGGTTTAACGGTTAAATGATTTTAAAAAATAATAAATAAAAATTAAAAAAAAAAAAAACAAAAAAAAATCCAATTCATAAAAATCAAAAACTTTAATTTTAAAAAATAATAAATAAATAAAAAAAAAAATTAAATTAAACACCACAAACTGTTAAATTGAATTTGATTTTGAAAAAAGAACTTTTATCGAAATGTACAAAAATATTGAAAACACTTCATCAACAACAATGTTTGAAATGTATTCTTCTTCGGATAGATTCATACGTCCAGAAATGGCGGATGTGCCAGTACAACAGGCAGCAGGATCAACGTTGCCTTTGGTAACAACTAAGAAGAAAGGCGGCTATGACAATGATGTCAATTATAATCCCTTTGAGAACCGAGATGTTGCGCATCCAACAACGTGAGTATTTAGTATTTTGTAAATTTTTAAATTTTGTTATTATAATATTGAGAGGGGTCATGATTTTGAATGGTATACATAGAATATGAAAGAAAAATGTTGTTAGATATTTTTGATATACAGTATTTTAAAAGAGAAAAGAAACATCCATAAAAAGTACTTAGGAGACAAACTAATAGAGGTAGAATGAAGTGAAAATAGTGAAACACCTTTTGAACACTTAACAAGCATTTGGATTCATCTCTCTTAACAGAGTCTTAGAATATTCTTAGATAAACATTTCAAGAACCCTTAAATAGTAGAAGAGTAAATAAAGGGTTCCCTAAATTAATATTGTAGATTTATCTATTATAATGCAACAATGTATTAATTAGTCGGTATCTTTAAATGACCACACTTCATTATATAAACAGTGGTAGTAGATATCATCAATTCTTGCCAAAAATCTATTATATTGTATTGTATTTTATTGTATCAATGACTAATCAATCTAATTACAACAAGATTTTTGTAAAAGAATTTCGCACGTCATTGAACTTTAGTTTTAGATACTTTGATTCAATTCAATACAATTTGATTTGATTTAATTTTTCAACAAGTGCAAACGGAAATAGTTTTTCTTTTCTCATTTTACACTACAATTTACATAGACAATTGTCCTTGGACTTGGACTTGATTATGGCCAAAACCAAAAATAAAGTAATAGTATTAGAAAAAAGAAATGAAAAGAAAAACTCACAAAAGACAGAAGGTTGAATAGATACTAGAAAGAAATGTGATTTGATGTGTGCGACAACAAAATAGAAAGAAAATGAAATTAAATAGAATCAACTAAACTAAACTAAACTAAACTGAACTGAACTACTCAAGCAGAACAGCAACGACAAAATATCAAAAGCACATCGTTCGCTTAGCAAAATGTGTAACGGCGACATTAATGTTAGATACACAAACACACAGAAGCTACAATTAGCTATTAAAATGTATCTATGGATAGCGTGTATGGTTAGAAAAGTACGAGTAGATATTACCGAATGTACTTAGTTTGCATTGTGTGTGTGTGTGTGCGTGTGTGTGTGTGTGTATTTCTGTTTTGGCAAATTATATTTAGTAACAATTGATTTTAATTTTATTTATTTAGTTTATAAAAGACAATTTCATTGAAATATTTATAACAAAATGATTTGAATTGAAATGCAATGTACTAAGTATAATAGTTGGACTGTGTTGAGGGAGAAGGGCATATCTACAATAGACTGCAAAAGGCATATTTTCATTGATTTTGTTTTATGAAAATGTGAAATATTTTACATGATAGAAATTATCAATATTGCGAAGTAAAATTATGGTTCCTGTTCGAACCAATCGTTTTTGGTCCAGTTCCTTTGGTTTTTTGTTAACAAGTCTCTGAAAGTGTGCAATGAATGCATTGAACCGTGTGTCCTATAAAGCAAGTTCCAAGTCAAGTGTGATTGCGGTCCCAGTGACAAGCACAGAGAAGAAAAGAGAAGAGCAATTTCGTTCGATTTTTACTCGCCACTCAGCAAGTTGCCTCTTTTTTTTTTTTTTTTTTTGGTTATTCAACTACACTGGGAAATGGTTTATTTTTTGCTAGCCACCTTGAACGGAAGACATTTTTTTTTTAGCTATGCTTGTGGCCCAAATGAACTCGCTTTCTTCCAAAGCGGTCCAGGGATCTAAGAAAGTTGGATATCCCTGCTATAAAGTAATATACATTGTATATGAAGGGATGATTAGAATAAAGATGAGAATCGATTAAATCATATTCATCCTATATAAATATAGTACATATGTGTCCATTTCTTTGCAAAGTAGTGTATTAAATTTTGAACTACTGAGCCGAAATTCTGTACAAATGCTTTTTATTCGTTGTACACAGATCAAAGTTTCAACATAAACAAATGAAAGGAATCTCGGTTTACTAACTTTGTTCTTGCTCTATTATTTCTTTCACTTTTTTTAAATTCAAGAATCAAAACATTAAAACAGACATCATATCCACAAAATTAGATCATTTAGTTTAATATATGATGAAATCATCATATAAACCAGGACTGTCCAACATTTTTGGTTCCCTCGGCCACATAGGAAGAATCCGCTGTTAGTTAGACCGCAGATGGAAAATTATTTTGACAAAATTTTTGGGCCGCGGGTTCGACATCCCTGATATAAACTAAAGGTACAAAAAGGAAAAATTTTGCATTTACAAAAAAAAACAAAATTTCTAAAAATGATTTGAAATGATCTTTTACTTAATAAATCTCCTAAAATTGGATTGATCGAAGAATTAATTGAAATATCTGCCATATACGTGTATTATAATTTGTGTATAAACGTAAATAATAAATGTAAATGATGAATGATCATCATCATCTGAGGAGTGACATACTTTTCGCAGGGTAAATAAAAGTTAAGAATACTTTTTTTTTTTTTTACCATATTTCAATTTAAATAGATTAAATATTTATTTTACTTAAACTAGTCATAAGCAGATGCATATTTAGTATTGTACGAGTGGGGACTATTTCTGTATCCATTATAATAGTGAAAATTGCAATTGAGGAAATCAAAAGACTGGCGCCAAATTGCAAAAGTAAAACAAAACATAATAATGTACTACTACGTCAAAGCAAAGAAAAGTGGTTTTTATATTTAGTATTTTCTTTTTTGAAAAAAAAAATCAAAAATAACTTTTGGCATCAATTTTTCCTTGAAAGAAAAAAAAATATATGCTATTTTTTTGCATTACATTTCTATATTAACAAAGCGCGGCGGCGACGTTTGTTATTTGTTTATAAATGCAGAAAATTAAGTTAAATAGTTAAATAGTTAAAATCAAAACAAACAAATAAAAGAAATATAATAATAAAATTAAATAATTTTTAAGAAAATTATGAAACATAAATAGTGAAAACTAATTTTTCGTTTCTTTTTGTTTTTCTTTTTCTTTTTAGTGACTGTGAAACCCTTATTCATTTGCTGAAAGGTTCACTTGGCTCTGGGATCCTTGCCATGCCAATGGCTTTCATGAATATTGGCTTATGGTTTGGTTTGGGTGCAACTCTTGCCGTGGGCATCATTTGCACTTATTGTGTTCACATTTTGGTGAAATGTGCCCACATCCTGTGCCGACGACGCAAGATACCAATGATGGGTTTCGCTGATGTTGCCGAGCAGGCTTTCCTTGATGGTCCACCAGGCTTACAACGTTGGTCACGATTCATACGCTTCATGGTGAATACGTTTCTGGTAATTGATCTACTTGGATGTTGTTGCATCTATTTGGTCTTTGTGGCAAAGAATTTGAAGCAGGTAGCAGATTTCTACATCGAAGTTGAATTGAACGTGCGCATTTGGATTGTAATTGTGACGGCGCCCTTGTTGTTCATGTGTCTCATTCGTAATCTGAAGTTTTTGACGCCGTTCTCAATGATTGCCAATGTCTTGATGTTGGTTGGAATTATTATAACATTTACTTATATCTTCTCGGATTTGCCAGCACCAAGTGAACGTGTAGCTGTCGCTAATGTTGTACAATGGCCATTGTTCTTTGGTACAGTCATCTTTGCTTTGGAAGGCATTGGTGTAGTAATGTCATTGGAAAATGACATGAAAGAACCAACTCACTTCATTGGATGTCCTTCAGTTTTGAACATTGGCATGGGTGTGGTCATTCTAATGTATACAACAGTTGGTTTCTTTGGTTATCTAAAGTATGGTCCCGCAACGGAAGGCAGCATAACATTGAATTTGCCAGTGGATGAAATGTAAGTATTATAGTAGTGATTGCACTATAATAGATTATATGGAATTGGAAATTTATTGTATCTCTCTCTCTCTCTCTCTCTCTCTCTCTTTATTTTAGATTATCACAATCTGTTAAATTAATGATTGGCATGGCAATTTTCTTCACTTTTACTTTGCAATTTTATGTACCGTTGAATATTATTTGGAAGGGCATACAACATAAGATTTCACCGGAACGTCAAAGGATCAGTGAATATGCTTTACGTATTTCTTTGGTGGTAAGTTTGGAAAATACTCTTTGTAGCCTTTGTCCACCATCAACTTATCAATTTCTTTTGTTCTTTTCTGATAAACAGATCCTTTGTTGTGCCATTGCTGCTGCCTTACCTAATTTGGGTCCTTTCATTTCACTTATCGGTGCCGTTTGTCTTAGTACACTTGGTTTAATGGTGCCTGCTATTATTGAATTGGCAGTTTATCGTGAAGATCCTGGTTATGGTATTTGGAATTGGCGCATGTGGAAGAATATTTTCTTGATTCTATTTGGAATTATTGGTTTCCTTACGGGCACCTTTGTGAGCATTGAAGAATTCCACCAGGAATTTAGTAGTGGCAACACTTTAGCTCAAGCATTGCCTCCTGCATTGCAATTGGGTGGGGCAACTCCTTAGATCATAATTTTCATTTGTTTTTAATTATTCTTTTGTTTTTTATGTGATTAGAAAGCGAAGCGCAAACAGTTACAGGGATGTTTGTTTAATTTATAATTATTTTTTAACTAATTTTAAGTCGAACAACAACAACAACAACTAAGAAAAAGATACTTTCATTATTTCTTTTTGTGATTCAGTTCTTTTTTTTTTGTCAGTTTAAAACTTATTATTAATTTTAGTTTTCATCATTTTGATATGAAAAAGTACCTTTTTTTATGCTTTAAAAACATAATTATTATTATTATTATATGTATCTAAAACACACATTGAAATGTATCTAGATACATATAAAAGTATATACATACGTGAATAGTATTGTTTTGTCATATTAGATGAGAAGTGGCTGTTTACATTAGTTTTATTATTAATTAATTAATATTACTAAACAAAAACCAAACTAAACTAAATTAAAAATAAATTAAAAAAATACAACTTTAACGAAATCCCATAATGATATTTATATACTTTATATACAACATAATCTATTTTATTGTATTTTAATGCAAAAATCTTAGCCGTGATTCGTATTTCGTGATTCTAAAGAAGGAAACTTCGTGATACGCAAAACACTTAACATCAAAAACAGACACAAAAGTAAATTTAAACAAACAAAAAAAAAAAAAAAACATAACACTAAATAAAAAAGTAGATTAGTAGTTTATACTTATATTGTATTAATGTAGTTTAACACTTAGGAGGAGTCATGAATGAATTTGTTCCGATTAACATTTTTGTTGAATTTGGAGCGAATCTCAAAACTAAAAACATTTCTTTTCCATTTTCCCCCTCCTTCTAATATTATTTAATACTATTTACTAGATCCTGTTCCTAAACATCCTAATTTAGTTTAATGTCTTCTCTTCTCTTTACTTTACTTTTATTTAATTATTATTATTATAATTATTTTGATTAAAATTATAATTATTATGATGATACCCTGTTTAAGTTTAAAATTTAACAAAAAGAAAATCACAAATTTTATATATCAATTCACAAAAAAAAAAAAAAAACAAAATTAAAAACAGCAAACATGCAAATCTATTTTTGTACATTGATTAACAAATGAAATGCATATTATTTATATTTATGAATATTAAAATTAATAAAATAAACAATAAAAAAATAAATTATTATATTTTTTAAGACTCATTTTATAAGTAGAAATCAACAAAAAAAACTAACTGTGAGTTGAGGTCATCATCTATAAAAAAAAACTTATAGAATGCAAACTTTGTCTAAAAAGAAGAAATTGTGATTTCATGCTCGGGAGAAATCGCCACAGAGAAGCAAAAATATCTGTGGTATTGATAACATTGATTCCAAATCTGTCCACAGGTTTTCCAGCAGCTCTAGTTTTTGAGACACAGCTACCTAATTTTTCCTTATGGAATTATGTATTTTTTTTTTTTACATTACACTGTCCAACTACATTAATTTATTTTTTCTAAAAAATATTTCATAGTTGTTCACTAATTAAAAGTCACTGATTCCGAATCAGTCCTCAGTTTTTTCCTAGCAGCTATAATTTTTGAGATACAGCTACTTCATTCGTGTAGCTTAGCAATGAAATTCATTTAATATTAATATTTAGATTAAAAAAAAAAATAAAATTAAAAAAAACAGTTTCTCTGCCCCAAATGTAAAGACAATCAATCTACAGTCAAATGGTAGCCCAAAAGCAAACTTCAGATTAATCCAGAGTTGACTGTCAAAGACACCATTTCACTTGAAGGGGGAAAATCTGGGGTTATTTAAGAAAGAAATGTTTTCAAAAGTCAATACAGCCCCACTATGGTAGATCTACCTTGGGATAGAATGCAGCATAAAAATAATATTTCCAGTACTCATGTTCACAAATTGGTGGAAAATGTACCTGTGTACCAGTATACAACTGATATTTTATGAAGTAACAAAGGATTATGGACCGAAATAAAAACAAAATAATTTAATTCATGTTAAATAAAACGTGCATAATTGAGTAAATTGAGAAAGCTCTGGTTTTTATTTTTTAATATCCCATCAATCTTATTTGTCGCTAAAGTGGCTTTGATGATGTTTTGCTAATGAACTTAGGATTATCTGGTAATTTTTTTCATAATTTTTTTATTCAACGGTTTGACTCCTTCAAATCAAATTGCATAAAAAAGACGAACATTTACTCATGCTTGTCAATATACAAGTATATCGACATGTGTTCCTGTGTATATACAAAGAAATGTAATATGTAAAAGCGATTAGGGCGAAGCAGTCGAGTAAAATGATATTGCAAATTGTTATGGGTCATTTACACCTCCCATAGGTTAACGGGTGTATCGTAATATTACAATAACAGCAATAATATTTATTACCTCTAATCGAACATATTCGATTGATTAGCGGTTCTAGCTTAGGTTTAAAATGGCAACGATAATTTTGTTTATAACAGAGACTCACTAGAAGCCTATCGTGTTGTTCTAGGTTGATAACCTTAAAATTAAAATCAATTGTAACATTCTATTTTTAGAGAAACAATTGCTTTAATTTTGTTAATTTAAATATTAGTCTCTCTCATCAGTGGAACTCATAACTAAGTTAAGTTAGGATAGGTAATACTGGTTGGCCAAGGCCACGCATAGACCCAAGGTCCCTTGCGATACCAGATGGAGTACCTATATGGTTCGTTTTAACGAAGGTGTGTATCATTTAGAATGCTAGCGTTGTTAAATACTAGCAGTTGATTTACTTCCAGTTAAGCAATGCCGCTTAGATCTCTAAGCCGTGAAGCTCCTAGGTACTTTTGTCGACTTCTTATAAGATGCCTACTACTACTGGTTAAGATGCCTATCAATGTTCTGTAGCTTGCACTTGCTAAGATTTTGCCATGTAGGCTTCGCTTTTTCCTGTAAGCGCATAACTAATATCTGTAATTATTATAATTATTATTATATAAAATGACTACTATTGCAACTAATGAAGGTCTAAAAGCCTTGACCATATTCCCAATTTGTGGAGACTTTTAATGAGTTTAAGCACACGGTTAGGTTTGTTGTTTCATATCCTAAAAGGATTGATAGTAACCGTGTCTACATCTGAGAGAATTTTCCGATTGCATTAGAAGTGTGTTGAGGTTTTTAGGGTTCCGTACCCATAGGGAGCTAACGGAACCCTATTACTAAACTTACGCTGTCCGTCCGTCTCCTGCTCTATCTCATGAACCGTAAGATATAGAGAGTTGAAATTTTCACAGAGTATATAATTCACTTGGGTGTAGAACGACAAATACTAAAAATACACATTTTTAGAAGCATTGTTCTTTAATTTAACCTTTTGTTTAACATTTTTTTTCTAGTATACTTTTAAGCTGTAATTGTAGTATACTTTTAGGCTGTTAAATATCCAAATAATTTAATATTTTAAGCAAAAAATCTTGTACGATGGTACGGAACTCTCCGTGTGCGAGTCCGACTCACACTTGGCTGATTTTTATTTAACATCTGCAGTCTTTAATCTCTGATAAACTTATATGACTTCAGATGATACTTAAGACCTCTGTAAGGTAACCAGTTATGATCCGACAATCATCCCTGTTTATGTGCAGAAAGTTTTTCAAAAATCTCTAGTCTATGTTTAGGAAACATTTTGCTTAACTCTGCTCTTAAGCTCTACTCCTCACTAGGTGAAAAAGAAATAACACGCTCAAGGACTACACGATAATTATCTTCCCTATAAACTATATTCATCAGATACTCTTTGTTAGCTCTCTCATGACCTCCTAAAAATATGTTTTAGATAAACAGGTAGAATCAATTTTATATAATTGTAAGTACATTAAAATTAAGAGATAATCACTGTATTTCTGCTTTAAGTTGTTTGATTATTTTGTCGGAATGGATAAAATTTGAAAACATTTCTTGTGTTAATTATGTTTATCAGACTATAAACTCATTATTTTAAGAGTCTTACAAGAATAATAGATACTTATCTTTTTTAAATATTTTTTTTTTTATGAATTTCGCAAAATTTGATACTCTTTTCCTTATCATTTCGCTCCCACGCTACACTCAACTATCTGCAAGAGATAACAAAAAACCTCAAATACTCCAGAGACCTTGAACACATTACGCTCTTGTTGACATTTCCCAGGCGCTGCTGCATACACAATTCAATCGACCACCACCGACCAACCGCAACTCGTGGTTTTGCACAAAGCTTAAGATTTAGAATAAGTGCAAAAACTTAAACCTCCTCAAACACTTGATAACGTCAAGTAAACCAAACCAAACCAAACGATAAGTAAAAATAAAACCAATGAATGTCTGTCATTTTGAATAAAACTGAAATAAGATATGTAGACCATTTCTTTCAGTTTCATTGAAGCTTACATACTTTTCACACCACATCAGCTAAGGAAATCAAGTAATAAATTTTAGGGAATTTTTATAGGTCAATCATATGAAATATTAGTTCAATTGATTCAATTATTTCGTATATTATGTCGAGATGCATGTATATCCGATCTATATGTCTTTGAACACTTTTGTTTTTTTTTTCGAAATAGTAAAGTTTTCCATACAAAATCAGAGGTCGCAATTGGTGTTCAAAAGTTTGGTTTTTAAAAGACTCAAAAAACTCAGTTGTCAACCATTGACTGATTCGAAAAACTCAGTTGTCAACTAGTGACTGATTTGAAAAAGTCTTAAAAATACCAGTCTTTTGAAGATAAAATGAAAAGGTTGACGGTTATTTGCGAGATAAGACATAAGTTTGTATTGAAACGAATGAACAAACAAATATGAATCGATTGTTTCTATTCATCACACTGTTTTATTTTATATGGAGACTCTCTAAAGCAGAATTATTTGCATTGCAAACATCCTGACAAAATAATAATACTCATATTCACACTACCATAATCGTAAAGGGTATAAAAAATGAAAAATTTAATTTTCCCACGCTTAATATTTTTATTGCAACAAAAATCTTATCAGCAGTAAGACACAATAAAACCAAAACCAGCAACGAAGAAGTTTGAAATTTTATAAAGTTGATTTTTGGTTTTTTATTTCAATTTTTTTTTTTTTTTTTGTTATTTTGTAAGGAAAACTGATAAAATATTTATTCAGGTGTTAAATCGCACAATCACCCACTAAAGTGATAAAACTTAAATATAACAAAGAAAAAAAAAAAAACAATGATAAAATGTGCACAGTTAAGCAAAAAAAAAATATAAAAGAAAAGGAAACTGAAATATTAAATGATATTTAAATTATTTTATTTTATTAAATATAAATAAAGCGTGAGAAAATTACACCCACTGATAAAGATAATCAAGGAAAAGATAAGAAGCAAACTGTGACATCATTCATATTTAATAGATTGCATAAAATTGAGTAAAAGATACTTTTATGCAATACACAGGAAACGCAGCATGAGTTTAATTTTCACACAGGACAGACGAACACAGACCAACAGAAAGATAGACAGACAGACAGACAGACAGACAAACAGTCAGACAGATAAACTGACTGGCTGACAAACAGACAGATAATCATTGTATCTACGAGTATCATTTGAATGTTTGCTATATGAAGGCAGGAAGGAACACCAAACAGTGAACGGGTTTCATGTTTATTGTCGTTGTGTATTTGTCAGATAAAATAACACACTCACAAGTTGTACATACATATAAGTAAACTAAGTGTGTACAAATTGTAAATTTTGTTAAATATAAAATATGAAATTATCGCACATTGAAATTTTGTATCTTTTATACGAGTATGTAGAGTAAAGTGGAAACATTATCACTACTATAATGAAATTATAATATTAACTTACTTATTAATTTATTGATCTCTTTGATTAACCTTTTTAGCAAGCGAAAGCACTTTCATTTTATCTCATAAATAAACCAAATTTACTGAAGTTAAATACAATACAATATTAATCCTCTATTGGGGATAGTGAAATGTTTTGTTTGTCAATAAATTGAAATGTCCAACTTAAATTCGATTTTAAGTACTTCTAATTTGCAATTTATGTTTGCACAATTACTATTCTATAGCAGCGTAACAAACTTCACTTCAAGCAGATACTATTTACATACACATAGATATGTTATCTATTGAACTATGTATCTCTTTATAGCAACTTAGATACATATACAAATCGATATATGTTGGCATTGATTCGCTTGTGTTGTTCGCTTTAATTTGTTGAGCAATTGTTGGTCAGTTTGATTTAAGCCAAGTTTATGAGAGAGGGAATGAAGTGCATGCATCTATGCATCTTCATTGATCAATGTTGATAGATAAATGGATTTTATAGAGTTAGTTACTTATTAGCAACAACTTAACGTCAAGTTGTAAATGTTTTCAGTTTTAGAATCATGGATTAGTTGGTTGAGAAATTATTACCAATTTGCCAATTGATTCACAGTCACAGTTGTAGTCACATTCTCTCTTCTACCATTGAATTGAACTAAGTTGAGTTTGGGTTTGGGTTTGGGTTTGATTTTGAGTTTATATTAAACACTAAAGCTGAAGATACTCGTACATACTTATATATGTTGTATGTTAGTTAGATATATAGAATCAAGACTTAAGGCAAAATGCTAAAGTTGAGTTTGACTTTATTTATTTGGTAATTTTATTTAACTTTTGTCTGTTTGTGGCAACAATTGTGGGTTGTTGTGCTGTGCAAGTGGCAACCAATAACAACAATAACAACTACAACTACAATATTTGACCGTTAAAGTTAATGCAAATTCTATAGCATAAAACGAAGAAAACGAAAAGTATCTTTAACCAATTTGTATATAATCACAATCAACTTTTGGTATCTTCTTCTTGGTTCAGTTCATGGTACTTGAAAGAGTAGAAGAATCTTCTTCTTCTTTTATGTACTTTTTATTATTGTGCTGTGTGTGCTCTTTGAAGTCAATTGCATGCAAATGTTGCGCGTGCGTCAAGTGTTGCACGTTGTTGGAGACTTCATTGTGGCTTCGCCTTAGAAGGCAACAACTTAGTTTGCGTTGATTTTTGGCAAATAAAATTAAAGCCTTAAATAGATAAAATAGCCAAGAGTCGAGCGAGCGAGCGATGTGCCTCACTCACTCGATCCGATTCAATGCAAATCTCGCCCAGACCCGCGTTGAGTGTTGCCTGGCTGCCTTATAACGCCTTGCAACAAAACAGGCGGTTTTCACATTCTCGTTGGCTTCACTTTGGCTTCATTTTTTTTTTTTTTTTTTTTTTGAGTTAATAGAAAATTTATTTGGCATGGTTGGCAATAAATTTGCCAACAGACACCCACATATCTGTCGCCTGGCGATAAAGAAGTATCTCTGTGTGTGTGTGTGTGTGTGTGTGTGTGTGTGTGTGTGTGCCTCGTCTCGAGACATGTGGGAAAATTGTAATTCTTGCTGCAGTTGACAAATATGTTTCCTTGAACGCATGCGCATGCGTAGTAATGACAATAACAACAAACAAAAAGAAACAAAAAGAAACAAAAAAACTCATGAAAAGGAAAAAGTAAGACAAGCAGACAAGAGTTTGCAACAAAATTAACTCATATTGCAACAAAATGATTTATGTTATGTTCAACAAGAGGCATGGCATGCATTGTAAAGCTAAGCTAAGCCAAGCAGACTCAAGTAAACTAAATCAATCGACTAGACTAGACTATGCAGACTGAATCAGAATGTACGTGTATGAATTTGTAGTATGTCCACCTTCATCTCATTGCTAGAGATTTGTATTAAATATTGTATCTACAATACAATCATTATGATAATGATGATGATGATGATGAAGATGATGATGTGGCAAGGCTGATTATTATGATGATGATGGTAGTAGTAGTAGCAGCAAACAAAAGCAACCAATAACAATAACAAGGAGAATGGAAATGCCAAACTAACAATAGGCAAACTTAAAGTGGAATATGGGCAGAAGAAGATTGAAGGACAAGTGTGCTTAGGAAAAGATAGGTGAAGGTTCGACCAATGTCCATGTGTGTTGGCGTTATAACGTAGCAAGTTGCACACACACTGAGTCTTTGTTTTGCCAATTGCCTTTACTTCCTTAGCTACTATTGCTCTTCTTTCTTCTTTTCTTACTCTTTTAATGTACAATATTTCCCTCTAGATGATAGTGATAGTGATGGTGGTGCCAGTGGTGGTGGTGGTGGTGGTGGTGGTAGAACAGTCATTTCAGTAGGAGTTGTGCCCTGCAGGTTGCAATTGTCTGCTTAAAAGCGTTCATTCTGTCCACAATGAAGGCGCATAACTTACTGCTGCACCAGCTACATCCACATCCACATCCACAGCACTATACCTTTTATTCGTAGTAGATACAATGAAACCCCACACACCGCTGCACATTGCAATGTTTTTCCATTGTGTATGCAACACGCTCGTTGTTGCCTCACTCACTCACTCACTTGCTGGTCCCCAGTTGGCTGCTTTAGCTTCGATGCAATGATTTATTGTTCAAGCGCCTCGAGGTGCTCGCCACCGCATGTTGCAGCAACTTGTTCGCTTGTCGTGTGGCGCACAGAAGCTGTGCCTGGTATTGCAGTTTGTTATTGTTGATGTTGATGTTGCTGTTGCTAGAGTTGTTGTTGGTGTTGTTAGTGTTGTTGCTTTGCCAAGCAACAACATTCTTTACTGTCTGTTTTTCTTCTATGAAGTTTTTCTATTTTTTTGATTTTTTGTATATTGAAATTTTTATTAAATAAGTTGATGTTATTTGTTAACTGCTTTAGAAAAAAAAAAAAAAAAAATAGAAAACATAACAAATCCACGAGTGAATTTTTGCAGATACTATATAGAAAAGTATCTGAGTATCTGAGCTCTGCGCTGTGAATTATGTTTCGCTTGCGCAGGCGTGGCAAGTTCTTTTGAAGTTCAATTGAGGTAAGTAGTAAGTGAATGAGTGAGTGACTGAGTGACTGAGGGTTTCTAGTCTCTAATAGTTTGCTGTGAAACACAGCAGGCATTTTGTGTTATAAAATGTTTTAATAAATCAATGAAGGATGGAAAGTGTATCTTCAACTTACTATATGGAAAATAATAGAGTAATGAGTTTGTAACTTATGAAAAATGTCCAACAATTGAGATACTTTGATCAGTGGTTGTGACTAAGGGCTTGTTGTAAGTATCTTTACCATTTCAGTTGAAATGATCTTTATAAAATCATTTGTTAGAAAAGGAAAAGGATGTTCGTATGTAAATGAGTGAAGGTCAAAAAGCTTTTGTCTTAATTTAGTAATTTTTATCAAATATTATTTTTTTGTTGCTAAGAAGACTGTGGAAACAATTGTGGGTACAAGGATTTAGATATTTGGGTGAGAACCTGACGGAATGCAATACGAAAATAGTCCAGAAAGAGAGTGGAATAGAGTTAAAACGAAGTCATGGGGTACCATTCTTTGTGATGAAACACACATCTAAGTGAAGCTAGCAATTTAGTTGTTCCTTGAAAATTGCTTACGATACTAAAGACACAGGCAGCAAACAAGGGTAATGCTGAGCTTGTTTAAGTTTTTATAGAATAATTTGATAGATGATGAAGTTTCTAAAAGAAACTAAAAATTATGGTGAAGTATGTTATTAAAGTCATAAGAGTATTTAAGACTACTGATTTTTGTTAAAGCAGCAGTCGAAGCAAACAGTTCAGTTTGGATTCTGTGCTATTGCCTTGATTGTGAGTACTGAGGATGCGAATCTGTTTCATTTGAATTTAGTGCACGACTAAGGAAACCATTGAGACCTGAAGGATGTAGCTTGAACTATTTCTGCCTGGCAGAACAAAAGAACAAGTTGAACGTCTCCAGAAAAAGAGTTGAAATGGGGAGTCTCATAGTTGAAACAGGGAGTCACATTGTTGATCCTAGACAAGAATCTGTGGTGTAAGCATCATTTGAATGAGGTAGCAAGAATTTTTGAAGACCCATAATGCTGACAAAGGTACTGCAATAGTTGGTGAATAAGTTTATTCATCTCTGACTTGGGCTGGAACTTATTTTTCTTTAGTTTTAACAATATTTTATAGGAAATTTGTATATATTTTTGCAAAATATTTTATATAAGATGAGATGAATTCATTCCATCAGAGAGAGAGAGAGAGAAAGAGAAAGAGAGAGAGAGAATGTATGTTTATCTATTAAATATTAAAAAAAACACTTGCTTAGTAGACGACACACAACCCCATGGGGCCACCAAGCAAACAGTAATTGTTACAACAATTTTGTATGCAATTTTATTCTTTTTTTATGTTTGTTTTTGCTTAAAGATTTTTGATTAATTCAACATGACAACGCATTATTGTATCTACACTACAAGTAATAGAAAGTGCATGAATATAAACGCACTTTTAAGCATAAGCAGATACATTTTAAAACAGAAAGATACTTTTAAGTAGACATAGATACATTTAAAACACATTGAGATACACTTTTAACATAGATAGATAGATGGATTTATAAAAGCAGACACACACACCACAGCATGATAGTCAGTCAATGAATGGTGACCATACTCAATTCCTGACAAATTGCCGTTCAAATAAACGCCAAATGGACAAACAAACAGATAAACAGAGAGACCGACAGATAGACACCACTATGTATTCGATGATTCGATGATATTTATAATACTATAATTCCTTTCTATTTTCTATGATTATAATGCAAAAGCTCAAAGATGCATAGAGATATCAATGATGTGAAAAATGTTACTCGTACATACATACAAATGTGTCATTCTATGGTCATGTGTGTGTGTGTATGTGTGTGCGGTCGGTCGATTGGTCGAGGAGGCGCCTCCATGGCATAGGCAAGCAAGACAAGGCAAGGCAAGGCAAGGCAAACATTTAAACATTTTCCACACGTTCAACGAAAGCTTGAATCATTTGTCTGAGAGGAGCGTGCGAGCGAGCGTCCGTCTATTTAATGTATTTGGCTAGGCTCGGGTTGTTTTTTTTTTTGTCCAATATTTCTATGCGTATCTGTATCTTCTTGCAACTTCTGTAGCTGCTGCTGCTGTTGCTGCCTACAATTTGAAATTCTTGTCACACACATGTAATTGCAGCAAAGCGAACGCGTATGTTGTTGCATGATGCAGTTGAACAGTTGGACAGATTCAATTCAATACACACACACACACACACACACACACATAATAACGATAAATAGACATAAACACATGTCCGTGTGTGTGTGTTTGTGTATGTGTGTGTGTAGAGAGACAACAGCAGCAGCAACTGTATTGACACAGATAAGTGCGCGTTTGTTGTTGTGCAATTGAAGTGCAATGTAAGTTGCAGCACAAGTAGTGATAAGTAGCGTTTTATGCATTAATTTTCTACACTCTCCAAGGCAATGTGGTGACCATTCAATCCACACCAAACCACACGACACCACTCCACTCCACTCCACTCCACTCCACTCCAGTTCACTCCACTTAGTATTATTTATTGCATATAAATGTTGAAATAATGTCGCATTTTTAATTAATATTAATGAAATTTGTTGTTATTATTGTCAATGATGCTGCTGATGGCGGCGGTGGTCAGTAAATATGTACATAGTTTGTTGCAATCAACTTCCGTTTGTCGCTGCCTTTTATATAACCAATTTCTCAGTCACTGATCAAAGTTTGTAATACAGTTTTAACTGTTTAATGACAATTTGTATATTTTAAAGTATTCAAGTACGTATATTTTTCTTATAATTTGTTTAATTATGTTGCCAATAGATTAAAGTCAATTAAAATTGGCAACTTGGTGGTGCCACCACCTTCAAAGTCATGGATGTGTGTGTGTGTGTGTGTGTGTGTGTGTGTGTGTCAGTGATGTACGTTCGTCTTACAACTTGCTACTTGCAACAACAAGTACGTCAGCTTATATGACAGTTGCCGACAAAGCAGTTGAAAGTGATGCGATGTCGATGATGCTGCTGCTGATGCTGCTGCTGCTGTTGCTCTGATGAATCCAACTTCTACTGCCAGTGCCACATCCACCGCATCCGCCTTCTGTTGTACTAAATAAGCGAGGGAAGCAGGGAAGACATCATCAGCAGCACCAGCAGCAGCACCAATAACCAATATAATTGTCTAGTTTGATTCAAGTTGCAGCATATTTCTTTTCGGTTTACAAAAATTGTCAAGTTATTGCGCTGGCTGAACTTGCAACTTGACTTGTGTGACTCTGACTCTGAGTTGCTGCTACTGTTGTACTGTGCCTTTGAATTGTGTGCTCAGTTGCAAGCAACAACTTTGGTGGTTGGGTGAATAGTGCACAACATTCAAAGACTCAAAGTCATTGTCAATGGAGAAAGAAGACTTCGTTCAATGTTGTTCTTTGTTGTTGTTGTTGTTGTTGCCAATGTTGCAACTTAAATTTGGTGCACTTGCTGCAGTCATTCGTCCTTAGCCTTTGTCGGTTGGTTTTATAGTTCTTTCTTTGCATTTGTATATGTGTTTTTCAATATCTTTGTGCTTCAAAGTATATACTATATATGTATGTGCGTGTGTGTGTATTTGTGTTGTTTAGCTCCTACAACTTGTGTATTTAAAATTGTTGGATTTGTGTTGACATTTTCGTTTGACTGAAAGTTGGATGCGGCAAAAGATCAAATAACATTTTGGTACATCATTTGAGCAATTTTTGACATTGCACTTCACATATTTTATGTATTAAACTCTTTTTTATTGTTTGCGATTAAATTTTTTGTTCAAGTCAATTTAATTGGACTTCATTCTATCCTTCATGGACAAAAGCACAAGCAACAACCACTGAGGACTGCTTCAAATCAATTTATGTCTTATCAATCAAGACAAATTCTTTATAGAGAATATACTCGTATAAGAGACAGAGGAACAAAACCAAAGACAGAAGATAGACGTACGTAGACACCTTACATATGAACCCACACAATTTATCATCATCATCATCAACAACTCCTTCGTATTATATCAATATTGAACATGAACTAACAAATGATATTAGATATTTACTGATTTTTATGTTTGGACACAGAAATAGTGACCGTTAAAATCATAGGTATCTCTATCTGTCTATTTTATTTTATATTTACAAATGAAAATTGAAAGTTAAATAAATAAAACAAATAAAAAAAAAAAATTATTTAAGGTTCCGACAAGATAAAAAATATTGAAAAATTATTGAATTGAATTTTTAATCCATGAAAAGAAGGCTGAGTAAAGTTGGAGTTCAATGCGCAGAGGCGGAAATTGTCCAATCAATTTTTGATTTGATAGATAGAGAGAGAGAAAGAAAAAAAGAAAAGAAAAATATTTATTAGAAAGCGTGAAGAAGTTTGAAAACAAGTGTCTGTGTGGTGTTGTTTGTTATGTTCTTAGGTACTCAGTCGTAAGTAAAGATACTCAAAGACACAGAAATCTTGACTTCATCATCATCATATAGTATGAGTAAAGTAATAGGTAAAAACACAATTTATTTAGAATTTATTGACTGAGTAACTTGGATGGAAAGAGTAGTTTTGATAGCACACATACAACACAACGCATAACAACACAAATGTCTGTAATCGAATTTAAACTTTGAAAGGAATAACCATTGAATATGAATACGCAGCACAGCAGGATGTCAACTCAACTCAATCTATCGATCGATGGATCGATGAATTCATCGAGGCATAAAGCACACAAACCATACACTATTCTACTATACACTATGTATGCTATAAGGTATGACGACGCCGATTAAAAAGAAGTGAGCAAGCGATCAATTGATTTATACAAACTGCAAAACAACGGAACACAAATTGGTTGCAAGAACAACACTAAGAACAACACTAAAAACAACCAACAACAAACAACAAATAATAATAATAATAATAATAATAATAAGTAAGCATATGCAACATGATTTGTTACATGATGCAAGTCGACGATGACGACGACGACGACGACGACATTGACTTCAGCTACGCTGTTTAACCTTTTGAACTTGTTTTGTGTTTCTGCTTAAGCAGCAAAAGCAACGACAGTGGCAATAATAGCAACAACAACAACAACAACTGTAAGAACAACTTCAACAACACTCAGTCACAAGTCGCGCAAACTCACAACTCCTTTTGCCACTTGCTGTTAGTTCAGTCGGAGCTTGTGCACGTGTTGTAACAACATGTTGCTGCCGTTAGTGCGGCATGGCAAATGTTGCATGCTGTGTGTAGGTTGACTTTGTCTAGGTAACATAAGCAAAATTCAAGGAAATCATTAGTAACTGATGTGTCGTTGCATAGCATTCAATAGAATAAAGAAAAAGAATGCGGCAAGTAGACAAGTCTAGGTAGGCAGCAGCAGCAGCAGCAACAGCATCAGTAACAGCATCAGTGGCAGTAACAGCAACAGCACCAGCACCAGCACCAGCAACATAAGAGTATAAAACAACTTGCAACAATGCAACATTTTGCCGACTTTGTTTTGCATTTAGATCGCGTAGTTAATTAGTCGATTATTTGCCATAAATGTTAAGTCAACAACAAATACAAATGCTCGACATTGTTGAGCAAAACAAATCCCAATGCAACAAAGAATATATCTTAAATAGATACATTGCAACAATGAAGTTGCACTTGTTTAGCTAAAGCAAGACGAAAAATTCGAAACCCAATGGATTTGACTGAAAGTGATACGCGATAAACGAGACGAAACAAAATCAAATCAAATCAAATCAAATCAAACAAGAAACCCAATTTGGGTTACATACATTCAACCATCAATCGACTGCTGAATACCACCACCGCCTGGCATCGATTCTTGTCACTCATCCACTCACTCACTCACTCACTCACTCACTCACTCACTCACTCGCTCGCTCATTCGCTCACTCGCCCGCCATCGATTGTCGTTGTCGTCGTCAACGTCATTGCGACAAAGTGACAACAGTTCATCAAGCTCGACGCTTGAGCAATAAATTACGCAATCCAAACTGTCCATCTGCAGTCCATCAATGGTCTGGCATAATGAGGTACGCCAGCCTAGTCCAGAGCGTTCAAAGAGTTAAAGATGCTCCTTGCTAAAGCATATAACCAAGCAGCAAGCAGTTAAAGTTGTACATACATTACCATATTGGCATAAATTCCGGCGCATCGTTAAGTAGGCAGTTGTTGTTGTCATTGTTGTTCTTGTTGTCACCGCATTCTTTAAGAGATCGTGTTCATCTTGCCACACTTCAAGCGTCATGAACTCTCTTTAATGAACAACAACAAAGTATTGCACAGATACAATAAAAAGATTTGTACAAGTAGATTTATTTCTTTTGTAAACATTTTAGTTTTAGTTTTATTTAATAATCTGCCGAAATATGATTGATTACTGAATATGTGCCTAGCAAAGCACATAGCAATCCAAAGAGTATTAAACATAAATTACGAAAAAGCTTCATTGGTTTAAGGCCCACTTTATAATCTAAACATATATCTATTAACGAAGGAAATATAATACTCAAAAATGAAAGACAAAAAGCACCAACCAACGAAAGTACATGTGCAAATAGTGGTAAAAGCATTGCACATAGAACTGAAAACAAAACTACGAATATGCGCACCATATACTCCGCAGCTATTAAGTCAGAATCTTCGGAAAGCATTTGTTCTACATGCCCATGCCAAAGGACCACAATTGGAATGTAACCTTGAAGTGCATATGACAGAAATATTGCAATCGAAAAAAGCAAGATCACCACAGAGGTTAATCTAAAAAATAAAAAAAAATAAAAAAATAAAAAAAAAAAAAATGATTTATATTAATATTCCAAACAGAAAGAATCTTCTTAAATGCCATACAAATCCTCTGTTGGTAAATTATCAGTAACTGAAGGCATTATTTGATCGCCATATTTCCAATAACCAAGAAAACCAAAGACAGCATAGAATGATATAACAATGAACATGCCACGATTCAGTACTCCAAAATAACCCAAAAAATTCTGAGGATTTAACATTTCCTGTTCAATTGCAATCAACTATAAATTGATGGTATTAATAGTATATAGAATATGATGTGATTTATAAAAGAGCTTACAGCTCCTAGAGATTGAAGGGAAAAGAGTATTGTACCAAAAAAGAGTGGAGTAGTGTGCCAACCCTGAAAAGCTTTTCTATAGCGCAAATCGGGCAAGTTGGAAGTTACATAATAAATTACAACAATATAAGCTAAAAGAAAAAAAAAAAAAAAACAAAATATAATAAATTATCTTTGCGATGGTAAACTTGACAGTTTAAAATTAATCTCATCTGGCAACCATAAAAAATGCTTAATACATATCTTGTATTTTCACAGAAATGTTTAAGGATATTAAAGTCTTCATTGAAAGATATTATATTCAATTGAATAATGTGAATAATCAAATGATTCAGTGGTACTACGAAATAGGCATCCTGGTACTCATTATCATAATTTTGTACTTAAAAACAAGTCAATAGACTCGGTCGTGGTGAGTATTTGGTCATTTGGGCTATAAAGTAGTTTAACTTTGATCACGGCTATGGATAGAAAATCATCTTCAAAGACTTTTCAGAAGATTGAATACATAAATAAGCAAAATTATAGCAATCGGAGCGATAATAATCCTCAGATAGTACAATAGACTCTATTATATATCTATCTTTACATATTATAAAACAAAGTCCCCCAACCGCGTCTGTCTGCTGTCTGTCTGATCGCGATAAACTCCAAAACTATCGAATGGATTTTCATAAGGTTTTAAACAATGGACAAAGTGAATCATGAGGAAGATTTAGGAAAGTAGACAATTCAAAAAACCCCAAAAGTAGCAGCCGAAAAATCTAAATAATTGAAAAGAGTGAAGTGTCGTGTTTGTCAATTATATCATCAGGTCAACCAATCAGTATCCAGTAAAATTTTGTGGGAAAGAGAGGCAGGACAACTTCTTCCCGGTAATTAGTAGAAAATATCTGGAGCTTGGGTTGGTGTGGTAATTGGTCCATATTTCTTATGGACTGCATGTGAGTAATTTGAAACTTTCAAGTCGCAATTGATTTTCAGGTGCAAATTGACCTTACCAATTAGCATTAAAGTATCTGCCACTACCATAAAAGGTATCAGGTATTTTAAACTGCGTATGAGATAGATCAATATCAAGGGCAGAATCAGCATACTCATAAAGATGCGACTATCCACCGTTTCAAAAAAAATTTCCGCCAGAGCTTTGAGGTTATTTGCAATGAAAATCACGTAAACACAACAAACGCCAAAATGATGCATAGTGAGTAAAACTTCAACCATAACACTAAATGGAATATTATAATAGAAAATTCATTATAAATGTAAGTCGTCGTAATCGTCACTTACCCAAATATAAAACCAAATGGCCTCAAAAATGGTGGACCTTCGGCAATGGCAAAACGAATGGCGTCAGCATAGTTTAGTAAAGGAATTTCATGACGTCTGCAGAGACTATATATGCCACTTATCTGTCAAAATTGTCAAAGACCTTTCACTGATTATTGAAATTGTCAGCAATGATACAATATGTTACCAATATATGAAACGAATAAAGTGTAATGAAACCAATGAGATATGTACCCAAGACTCCAATTATCCAACCGGCATTGTGAAAGGCACTGGGCATTGCAAGGCAACCTGTACCAAAACTACTCTTCAATAGATGCAAGAAGGCTTCCAGATCACTATGAATTTTTAATTTTTTTTTTTTTTTGTTTGGAGAAGAAATATTGTTTAGAATTCAAGACACATATGTGCGTATGTATTCATTTCTTGTTTACCTTAATGGTTTAGCAATCAAGCGATGTTCATATGGATTATAATCACCACTGCAATAAAATTAAACTTTGAAAAACAACATTTTTCTTATACTTCTAAAAGTAAAACTTACAATTCAGACATATTGAGCTGTAGAGAAAATTTTCAAAAATTGAATACGAATTTTTTAATATTTTTTTTTTATTTATTTTGAAGAATTTTAATGCTTGGCTTCCTTTCTCTACTAAATAAATTATAATATACACAGTAATTATCAGTTGTAACCTTCAATTTATGCAAATTTTAAAGATGCTTAAAGCAAGCAAGTAATTGAATCTGTAGATGTACATTATCATCATGTTGGCATAAAAACAGACGCATAGTTAAATAGGCATCTTGTCAAACTTCAAGTGTCATTAACTCTCTCTAATTAATAACCACAAAGTTTTTCACAAAAACAATAAAATAATTTGTAGATTTTTTTCTCTTGTAAACATTTTAGTTTTATTTAATATTCCAATGCTATATTACTGATTACTGAATATGAGCCTAACAAGCCACATACCAAACCAAAGAGTATTAAACATAAATTACGAAAAACCCTCTTTGGTTTAAGGCCCACTTTATAATATATACATATATCTATAATCGCCGGAAATATAATACCCAAAAATGAAAGACAAGTTGCACCAACAAACGAAAGTACATGATAAAATAGTGGTAAAAGCATCGAACATAGAACTGAAGTCAAAACCACGAGAATGCGCACCATATACTCTGCAGCTACTAAGTCAGTTCTTCGGGAAAACATTTGTCGCATATGACCACGCCAGAGAACCCCAATTGTGTCATAACCGTACGCCAGAAATATTCCAATCGAAAAAAACACGATCACCACATAAGTAATGCTACAAAAAACCAAAAACAAAAAACAACAAATTATCAATTACAAGTTCCAATCAGAGAGAATCTTTTTAAATGACATACAAATCCTCTGTTGGTAAATTATCAGTAACTGAAGGCATTGTTTGATCGCCATATTTCCAATAACCAAGAAAACCAAATAGAGCATAGAATGATATAACAATGAACATGCCACGATTCAGGACCCCAAAAAGACCCAACAAATTCTGAGGATTCAACATTTGGTGCTCAATTTCACTCAACTGTAATTTCATGGTATTATTATGTAGATTGTGAATGTGATTTAGTATAAAAGAGCTTACAACTCCAAGAGATTCAGTGGAAAAGAGTATTGTACCAAAAAGGAGTGGAGTAGTGTGCCAAGTCTGGAAGGCTTCTCTCTCGCTCAAATCAGGCAAGTCATCTGTTATATAATATAATATAACGATACAACCTAAAAGAAGAGAAATCATCATAACTTAATAAATTATTCTTGCGATGGTAAACGTTTGAAATTACTACCATCTGCCAACTATAGACAATTTGCACAGAAGTAAATATTCAAGGTTGGTTACGGAATGCAGTGGCTTGTTCAGGGGCACAAGAATTACAAAAACAAAGACTTGAGAGAGCCCCGACTGCACTTGAGGCACTGCAGGTCTTCAAATCGAAGAATACCCTAACTTCTTCCCGAACGTTGCAATATTGTATCAATTGTTTTCGACTATCCCTGTCACTTCGGCAACATCTCAACGGACTTTTTCTCTGATTTCATTAATGATCTCATAGAAAAGTCTAAAGAAGTATATAGTAAATGAAGACTCATATTACGTATATCAATGAATAAACGTTTATCGTTCTGCAAAAACTTTGTTGACAAACCCTAGCCCACCCAAGTAGAATCATAGAATCGCCACTAATGGAAAGTGTTCAAATTATTTAGTGGTATTACGAAATCGGCATTCCATCATGGACATTTCATTCATTCACTCAGGTAGTCATTATCACATGCTTGTGTTAAAAAATAAGACAATGGACTCGCTGTTTTGGGCTATAAAGTAGTTCAGCTTTGACCACGGCTATGGACAGAAAATTAACTTCAAAGACAATATTCAGAAGATTTGATACATAAATAAGGAAAATTATTGCAACCGGTGGTCCTGGGGGTGGTGCCATGATTGGTCCATATTTCTCTAAGGATCAGTATAATCGCATGTGAGCAATGTAAAAGCTTCAACCCGTTATTGTAAAGACTCTTATATTGTTTATGTGGAATTCATCCAAAACATTATTTCATGTGATTGCAAATTGAGCTTACCCAGTATCATTAAAGTATCTGCCACTATCATAAATGGTAACATGTATTTTAAATTCCGCATGACATAGATCATCATCAAGGGCACAATCATCATACTCATAAAGATGCGACTATCAAAGGGTTGAAAGAAATTATCGCCCAGAGCTTTAAGATTGTTTGCTATGAAAATCACATAAACACAACAAACGCCAAAATGATGCAACATGAGTAAACCTTCAACCATAACACTAAATGGAAAATTATAATAGAAATGGAATATTGATCATAAGTGTAAGTCTAAGTGGTTGTGATCGTGATTATCACTTACCCAAATAGAAAACCAAATGGCTTCAATATTGGTGGACCATGTAAAATGGCAAGACGAATGGTTTCAGGATAGGTTAGTGTAGGAGTTTCATGACGTCTGCAGAGTTTAAACATGCCACTAAGCTGTCAAAATTGCCAAAAACCTTTTATTATTGAATGAAAATATTGAAATTACTCGTAACAGCAAAGATATGTTACCAATATATGCAACGAATAGAGAGTAACAAAGCTTATGAGTAATGTACCCGTAATGCCAGCAATCCAACCGGCATTGCTAAAAGCTTGAGGCATTGCAAGGCAACCTGTGCCAAAACTACTCTTCATAAGAAGAAAGAAGGCCTCCAAATCACTAAGCATTTTTTATGGAAAGGAAAATAAGAGAATTGTATACATGTATTCATTTCTTGCTTACCTTATTGGTCTAGCAACATAGCGATGATCAAATGGATTATAATTACCACTGAAATAAAATTGAAAAACTTTGAAAACCGCATTTTTCTTATAAATACTTCTAAAAGTAAAACTTACAATCCAGGCATATTGAGTAGTAAGTAGAGAAGTAGAGAAAATTTCCAAAAAAAATCTCTCCCCTTGAATTGAGTGTGAATATAGAAATTTTTGTTATATATTTTGAAGAATTTTATTGCTTAGCTTCCTTTCTCTACTAAATACTACTACAATAAACAGTTATAACCTTCAATTTATGCAAATCTTATTTAATCCAAAATTACTGGACAAAATACCGCTGCTGAATCTTAAACTACTATCATAAAAATAAAATATTTATACGAGTATAGGTATACAAATTAATACTAAGCTACGCATATTCAAGTATGTATTTGTATGTAGTAGTAAAGAGAAAGGGTTAAGAATTATTATTATAAATATTTCAACATACAAACGGACTGGTAGACGGGATACTCGCATACAGAATACAGACAGATACACAATTCAACATTCAACATTCACAAAATATGGCCAAGAGCATTTATTCCTTCCAAGAAATTAAACCGAAGCAAGCAACCAACCAACCAACCAAGCAACCAACTAACCAAGTTGTTGCGATAGCAACAAAATACAATATAGTAACAACATTTTAATAACAGCGGCATAAAGATACAAATTTCTGTTGCTGTTGCTGTTATTGTTATTGTTGTTCTTGCAACGCATCACCAGCAAGAAGATTGTGTGGGCGTTTAAGCCTGAAAGTTATCTTGGCCAAAGAGTTGAAATTTTGTTGTTACTTGGTCAAGTTTTGTTTGTCTGCAGGTTATAGAAGAATCTTTATATTATTGAGTTTTAAGTCTAACGAACTAAAATATGCGCAAATCCGCAGGCAATTTTTAGGGTGCAGACAGCCTGAATGACTCAGAAGTCCTCGACAGACTATAAAAAGTTGGAATGGACTTAGGTAAATTTTGTTTAGCTTAGCTTAGCTTAGCATAGCTTGGCATGGCTGGCTTTGGCTTCGGCTTTAGCTTTGGTCCTAACATAATAATTAGTAGGCACTTTGCATTGCTTAAATGCTCCTTTTGTGGCGATAATCTTCAAGTTTGGGCCGATTCTTGGCTACCTTTTCATGACTGCTGCATTTCTTCGCTGTCCTTCGTTGTCTGTTGCCTTCTTTTTTATGCCATAAGATTTAACACTTGATTAGCTTTGAAATATATTGTAGTGAGAAAGCCAATTTAATAGGTTTTTACTGTACTTTTCAGTTTTAGTTGAAGTTGAATTAGAATCTTTTTGAACACCCGCTGTCACAATTATGCACACCATTTGAACATTTGTTTCCTACTTAGTAGATACTTTTGGTTTAATGGTTTTTGTTTTTGTTTTTTTTTTTTTTTGGTTTGGTGTTGGCGGGAATTCTCTTCTTTTCTTCTTATGCAAATTTTCCTTATTTGTTTTGTTTATCGTTTCGTATTGTATCAGAGGTGAAATACGCATTTGTTTTTACTGTTGTTGTATATAATTCTATACTGTATTTTGTTGTTGTTGGTGTTGTTGATGTTTGCATAAAATAATTTTGTCGTATTTGCCGGAATTAGGGGGAGAGAGAGAGAGAGAGAAATAGAGAGAAATGTTTGTTGGAGTTTTTCTTTGAAAGATACAAAATTCAAATTACAGTGAAATCTACCATAATCTATAAATGATTTAAAATGAAAAAATTCTTTTGTATAACTAAAAATAAACATAAGGAATCAGTTATTTTCAAGTTGAGTTCCAAACTTTAAATACCTTAAATATTGAAAATATATATGTGATAAAATTGGTTGAACACTTTTTGTACGATTGCATAGTTCATCCTCTATATCTTTAAAATCGGGAATGGGGTAGAAAATCAACAAATAAGAATTAAATTTTACGAACTCATTTCTTAATGGTTGTTGGTTCTAATTTTTTCCACAAGGTTCTGATGAAATATAAACTTAGATAGATTTTGATGAAATCTTATTATTTTTTCACTTTGTAACAATGTAAGATCTTAGATTGGTAATAAGTGAATGCAACAAGCACTCGGGAACTCATCATTGGTACGGGGGTTTTTTTTTTATGTAATCGTTATTGTAATACGCATTGAACACACGAAGCGAATTCAGTAAGCTCCGATTTGGCTATCGTATAAATGACATCAAATTGAATTTCAATATAGTTCAACTTTTGAATACTTTTTGTAGGAATATATCAAAATAGGGAAGGATAGAGAATCAATAACTAATAGTAAAGTAAAGAGTAAAAAAGGTAAAAGATATTCCAACAATATTTTTGAACATGTAGTGGTGTCCGATGCTGATGAAATTCGCACTTCTTTTGAAAGGTAGTATCCGTTATGAGAAGGTTCCACTGTAGTATAAATATCCAAATCTGGACCTATGATTTTAAAATAGAGAAGGCGAGACATGTTAACTTCACCCTTTCCGATATCGATGAAATCTGATCCCAATAAACTCCAACGCCATGTTTGCGTATGAAATTTTTGAAATTTTCACCAAATTAACATAGTAATGGTGACGACAATAAATGCTTCTACTATGTACTAGTAGTATATAAGATACTTTTGTTGATTTTTGTTGTTGGGCCATTTGCATTTTGTTATACTTCCGCTAAATGCCAAGAGCAAAAGTAATGGCAACAACTAAAACAATTGCTAAACATTTACTAAAACAAAACGAAAAGGCAGCGCCACTTTTGAAATAAAAAAAAAAAAAAAAAATGGAAAAATAAATAAAGAAAATGAAAAGAGAAGGGTCCGGTGGTGGTGGTGGTGGTGGTGGTATTCGGTGTTTTTTAAAGAGAGACAGCAGCAGGCAAGTAAGTAAGCGACACTTTGGATCGAAAAACGATTCTAAACACGCACACAAAACATTGGCAAATGGGTCAAATACTTCGCATGTGGTTCAATAATTCCAACAGTAAATGCTAAACTATGCGCATAGATTGTCGACGTTATCGTTGTTGTTGGACGCCAGACGTCACTTGATTGTAGTATGCCAGGCGGCTGCAATCGACACAACAACCAACCATCGATGATGATAGGCTACTTAGATAGATAGATGGATCCATTACGGATCTGTATAGATTGAGCGCATGTGCGCGAATAATTTTACTTTACTTGAACGGTTGGACAGATTAGACAGACTCAGTGTAGCAAAGCTTACTGACTGAGTGACTGACTGATCATTGGACAGATGAACGTCATTAAGTGCGGATAAATAGAAAGGTAGATATGTAGTAAGTGCTGCTATGAAGGCTATGAAGGTGTGACGTTTCGGGAATGAAATGAAGAAAGGGGTATTGAAAGTTGATCATCACTTGGATTGGGACATGTGCAATATTTCGGTATGTGCGGCACATGTCAAATGCATGACAATGCATTGCAAACAGTCGGCAACAGGTGAAAATGTTGGATTTCTGATTATCTCAACTGTCAACTCGACATCGTCGTTGTCGTAGCCTCTCAGTCAAAGAACGCCAATCACTGCAGTCTCTCAGTAGCGCAGTAAATGTATCTGCTGCTGCTGTTGTTACTTTTGTTCCAACTGAATCTGTATCTACTACTATTTCAATGTTCATTCGTTTATTTGTTTGTTTTTTTGTTTGGTGTTCGTTTGTTCATTTGCTTGTTTGTCTGACTATACGTCGTCGTCGTCGTCGTCGTTGTCGTCTGTCTCCTGTGTCTCTCACTTTAGAGCTTGAACTGTAATTTACGTATTTTTAAATGCTTTGGCAAATAGATGCGCATTGCGCGCATAATTATGCGGCTAGAAGTAACTGCAACAGATACAAGCGGTAACAATCAGCATCATGTCAGCAACATCAGAGCTTTCATGTTGTATCTTTTTGTTTGCTGATGTTGATGGTATTGATGTTGTTGGTTGGCTAGTTGCTGGTTTCTGTTGTTTTGCTTTGATTTCAGTTCTTCATTCACTCATTCATTCATTCATTCATTTGGCCACTCAACATTTGCAGTCACTCAGTCTGGCATTAACTGATTTGTTATTGATTTCCTTATACTACTCTTCTTCTTACTTTGTTTCTATTGCATGCTACCACATTAAAACAAAAAAAAAAAAAAAAACAAAAAATAACAAAAATCAAATTTCACAGTAACAACACAACACAACACAAAATGAAAGGAGTCTTGCAATTTTGAGCCGGAAGTGTGGGTGTGCTCTAATCATTTTCATTCCTTTTTTCTCCTCCTCAACTTTCACGTCTCATTTTTTTTTTTTTAGGTTTCTCGCATAAATCAAGAAAATTGTAATTTGTGTGCAACAACTCCCGCGCCAAGAATAGCAAGGAATACACTACACATACAATACAATAATAATGTATAAGATCATACAAAGGGGCTGTACAGGCTATAATCAGGCAGATTGCAGAATAGTAAGGCAAAAGCAAGGCATGCCTCAAGCGGCCAACAAAAAGTGGGAGGATGCAGTGAATTTGCGCGCTTAAATATATTTTTTATAGAGTTTAGAGTGAGGTTGCTTTTGTTGCTGCTGCTGCTGCTGCTGATGATGTTGCCATTTGGCCAAGAGGTAATTGTGAGGTCTTTACTGAAAAAGTAACAGAAGCAACAGCAGCAGCCAAGAATGAAAAGATGACTAAAGAAACGATCGAAGGAAGGAGCGATATATGATGATGATGATCATGATGACGATTGCATTTTTAAACGCATCAAATTCCATGTTGCCAATAAGCGTTCTTTCCAAAAAAGGGTACATACAAATCAAAGTCGACCAAAAGATCTCTTTTTGTAGCAGCAAACAGTGGCGTGGTTGCTAAAAGCAGAAAATCTGGAGGATTTTTGCCTCCCTTTTGAAAAAATCTTCTTCATTGCACAAGGGTTTTTGAGTTGGAGGATGTTCCTGCTACAACATAAAAAACACAAAAATGTTTAAATGAAAAGAAATTGCAACTAAAATGCCGCCGTCGCTGCATTAGCCTCAGGCCAAAAATTTTTGCGATTAAAGCAGCAGCAACAACAGCAGCAGCAACAACAGCAGCAGCAGCAGCACCAGCAGAAGGAACAAGAACATTGCATTCATTGTAGATGATTTTCTTGAATGAAATGTATAAACGTGCAAGGATTTTGTTGTGGTCAAATGCTTTGGATTGAAGTAGAGTAGAGTGAAGTGGAGTGGAGTGGAGCACACACCGAAGCCAATGTGGGCCGTAACGGCTTCTGCAGATACAGCAGCTAATTTGTATGCCTTGTCGATGATGACGTAGGATGGACGATGAGACGCTGGTATCAAATCGAGATATTGCATTGCATAAGTATTGGCTTCATCATTGTTTTTTCTGATATTATTTTGGGGAACTCTTCTTCTTTTCCATCATGCGCCCATTTTTTTTTTTTGTTTTGTTTTTTTTTTGCGATCTGCAACCGATAATGATGCCTTTAATCATTAGTTGTTGTTATTGTTGTTGGTGGAAGGAACATGTATTATGCGATTATTAGAGTTATCGTTTTTGAGACCAACCAACAGAAAATTCAAAAGGATTCCTTCATACTATGTGTAGTAACAATGAACCAGATGCGTCGTTCCCAATTCAATGATCTAAATTTTGTGGGCGTTTGTTTTTTTTTTTTTTTTTTTTTTTTTGGTAGTAATTTTCAATTTCCGCTCTTGAAGTTCCTTAAAAATGCGAATGCGAGTATGTGTATCTTTGTATCTTCTTAGAGTTGTAAATTGCTTAAAGTAGCTTGAAATGCGTTAAAAAAAACCCATGTAACAATTTGTCACAAAAACTTGGACGGACCAACTACGTAGACATGTAGACTGTAGTATGTAGATACATTTAGAGGTAAACTAGACATTGGCGAGGACAGCAGAACAAACAGCAACAGCAATGCAATGGGATGGGGGAAAAAACACCAAAGTAACGACGACGACGACAACATGTTGCTGCAACATGTAAAATGTCAGAGCGGTTTTTTAAGAATCAATTCTCAATGCAACTTGATAGCAAAAGCAAGTTAAGTTGCGTTGCGTTGAGTTGAGTTGCGAATGCGAAGCGTTGGTGGCTTGTAGACGCGTGGTTAATATAATGCAACCACAATAATAACACAGTAACAACCACAACAATAAGAATATTACAAGTACAACGACCACACACGTTGCTATAATGATGATGATGATGATGATGATGATGATGATGATGATGATGGTGTTGATGATGATGATGGTGACGACGTCGTCCTTGAAAATGTTTGTGTTTAGCTGCTAAACAAAAACTATTTAAATATAAAAAAGATAATTTTATTTTTTTATTAAAATAAAAACTACAATATGCGCAGCACAACAATTGACATGCAACATGATTTTGTAGGCGTGCAACATGCGCATGAGCAACCTTATCAGATGCGTTCGGGCGATATGCTCATGTTGCCTGTCAATAAACTCGTACTCCGATATACCATGTACATACATACATACATACATATAACATATATATATATATATATATATATATATATGTTTATGCAACATCTTAGTACAATTGGTAATGGTAATGGCAATGGCAATGTTGATGGTGATGGTGGTGTCTAGTGGGCGGCAGAAGTTGCCACAACACAAAAGAAATATATCTGCCACATGCGAAATTTAAGACACAACTAAAATCATTGCAACATAAACTAAATACAATATTTGTTTATTTGTTTGTTGTTTGTTTTGCTTGTTTGCCAAAGTAAAGTTCAATGTCTTTGTTGTCATCTTCTCCTTTGTTGCAATAATTGCTATCACTTGGCTAATGCCAATAATGTTGCTGTTGCTGCTATCACACTTTATTGTCAATATGCAAATGTTGCAAAGTCCAACAATATGTTGACAACATCAAGTGTATGCCACATTCAAAATTCTCTTCAAGTCTTCTCAAATGCCCTCAGTGCGGTCGGTTTTGTTGTCCTTTTGAGCAACCTGAGTACTCCTGAGTGCTGAGTGTTTGTTGACAACAGAATTGTTGATGCTGCTGCTGCTGCTGCCTTTGTTAAGTTGAGTTCAACTATCAAACTGCTTGCTTTGCAACAAATAAATTTGTATACACGCTGCTCTCTAGTCCAATCCTTGTGTATCTGTGTGGCAACAGCAAATGTCACACTCGTTAACACGCAGCATAAGCGAAATGCGATATTTCACACGATTTATGGCGACAACGCAGCAAAACCAACGACCAACAAAACCAAGAAATGAACAACGCCAAAATCTTTCCAACCAACAACAACTAGCAACATCAACAGCAGCAGCAACAGCAACAAAAGCAGTAGTTTCAGTTGTTGCTCCCACAGTTGATGCCGAAAAAAAAACAACTATAGGTAAACCTTAACTAAATCTGTACTTGTTTCAAAGAAGGACGACGAAAGCATTGCAAATGACTACGACGACAACGACGATGGCTTTGTTGTATGACCACACACGTTGATGTTGATGTTGCTGGTTTGTTACGAACAATTCTTGCCGTTGCTGTTGCTGTTCCTGTTAGTATTTGCTTGTTGTCGGCGTGTTGACAGCTTGCTTAGGTTCAACTTCTTTCTTCTATTCTCTAGTGAATACTACTACTACTTGTACTTATGTAAAAGTTGGCTGACTTTGTGAAGTCATTAAAAATTATTCATTGACCTGAAAGGGCTAGGAAATCTATGTATTCCATAACTGCTGCACAGTTGAAATAGTAAGAAAACGAATCTGTTTGAGTTTTTTACTCTACAATATCAACAGTATATTAGAATTTCATAAGTTGTTGATATAATTTATGAGGTATTTAAGTTGAACTCTTGGGAATTATGAGTCTTGTCTCAAGTTTGCTGCTATCTCTCTCAGAAACTTAAGATTGAGATTGCTCAGAAGTATTCATTAAAAACCAAACAAAATTGTATGAAACAGTACAAGTCAATGGTACTCTGGAGATTTATAAGATACTTGTAAGGTCAATTCCATAATCATTTTATTGTAATTAAACAAACTACAAGCACAAAATGCCTTCTATCACTAAAAGCTGAACAGTAATTGGCTACTTATGAGTTTCTCAGTTTCTCTGAGATTCTGTAATTCATCAAGGAGTCTAAGACTTTTACGGAGAAAAGACTGCAACGTCATTTGGTTCCAAATAATGGAGACTCGTTCAAGATAGGCAAAGTAATTGCACTGCTGTCTTCTCTTCTTCATTTCCTAGCCTGTGTTGGTCATTGCGACTAATTTGCATATTATGAAGTTAATTTATGGCTCTGCAATGTCCCGTTTAGAAGACTGAGACTATACAAAAACAAAGAAGGTAATCCCAGATATTATTGTAAGAAGTGCATAAGAAGTTTAAGAGACACTTGATCATAATTTATATCAAATCTACAAATATAAAATGTATTTTATCAACAAGAGGTAAATTGATGACACTTGTTACTTATGAGCATTTCAAATAAGGCAATTGTTGGTAATTATAAGAAACTAAGTATAGTTCATTGTTGTTGTATGCGCACTTCCATTCAAAAGCTTCAAGTATTCAATTACTTAACACCTCATGAGATTTAAGAGTATGTGTGCAGCTTCACTTCTTACTAATAGAGAGATAAAAACCCATTTTTCTGTTTCTTTTCCCTTTACTCATGTATACAGTATACCACGCTTCACTTCACTTCAGTTCATTTCACTTACAATATTTCATTGGATGTCTTGCAATATATTCATCAACATGTTGCAACTATCAACGCCTCATGAATGGCAACACGATTTTGCGTAAAACATACACCATACAAATGTCCATCAAAGCACGCGTCCAGTCAACACTTTACGATGAAACGCGTGTGCTAAGCTATGCGACAATCCAATGTTGTTGCTGTTGTTGTTGTTGCTGGTGTCTTGTGTTCTTGTGTATCTTGTATCCTGTGACAATGAGCATATGTTGCTCACTCAGTCCATGCAACAACAATTGACAGTTGCTGGTTACAATCTTCATGCTGCTGCTGCTGCTGCTGACTGTTGCTTCTGTTGCTGTTACAACAAAACAGCTATGCATGTGTAAGCATGTGTTAAGTGCTAATAAAATGTCAACACACGCAAAAAAAAAAAGAAAAAAAAAAGGAATCACTAAAATTCGTTGATTGTTTAAGTATTAAATGTCAATTGATTGACAATTGATGCAAGTAACGAATATTTAAATCCTTTTAAAATATAAAGAACAAGACCAAGTTTTTTGCTTAAGTCTTTTGTTTTACAATACTTTGAGTGGTATAGATTATTAATATTTGTATAGTACTGCCTGTGACTTTTTACCCAGTGGTTTGGTTTATAATTCTGGTATTTTACTGTTTCATATGCGCTCACATTAGTCTTGTTTTTAATTCTGAATTTATCAGTCTTTCTTCCCGTTGTTCGTTTCTTTTACACAAATAGATTAGAGAATACGTGTTCATATCTGCTCAATAAATCCTTAGAAAATCCAAGAGATGGTGCTCGTAGTATCAAAAGACGAATTACTTAATAAATTCATGTCCTTCGAACCTTTGTGGAGATGAGGAGTGACAGTGGCATATCGACAAATGTGTTTGAATCTCTAAATTTATTAACCGCAATCCGATTGAGTGGACGAAACATGGATTCATCACAACACACTTAGACCAAAGAACAGTCAAAGCAGTGGACTTCTAAGGACTTATTGAACGACCATCGTGTAAGCAAAGAATTCGGTGGAACTTTATAATTATTACAAAAATTATCATGTGACAAAATATAAAAAAGAAAAGGTTCATTGTCAAATCAAATACATAGGTTTATCAAAGGGGATACTCAAAGCGTTCAACACAATTTGATCTACCATTTGTTTATTTATTTATTTTGTCAATAAATAACTACTAACTTGGAACTATTAAGTATGATAAATATTACTGCAGTCTGTGAATCGTTAGGGGAATTTCACTTGCGTAAACAAGCTATGCCCCTACTCACAACCAATGTGTGGACAGAGACTGATGTTGGGAAGATTAGGGTGGATATATCATCCAAATTGAGTCGTCCATGTTCAGGTGCTAGAGAATTATAGCATTAATAAGTAGTTCTCTCTGGAGAAAGGATGTGATGTAAATTATTTTATTGTAATTGACACATAATACGCCAAATGGTTCATGTGAGTTAGTAATTTTACTAATGCTAGGGGAACGAAATTTCTAGTGGTACAATCAGGAATACAGAATCTAAGAAGTTGACTCAAAAGTCCTGGCGAATCTACATCACCGGTAAATAGGCTTATGCAGAAAGTTTGCATTTAGAGATTTTCGGCAATTTCTTAACGATGATACTGGACGATCGGATGATGGCATATGCATATGTATTATACTAGGGTTCCAATTTAAATCACGTTGTACAAAAAGAAAGAATTGCTTCGGTATTTCACCCTCTTAGAAATGAAACATCCCAACCATCTTTTTCTTAAAGGTTACATTCTTCATTATATAAAATATACTGTCAAAATTTAGCTCTATAGGTTTGGTCTGGACATTGATTGTACACAAACATTCATTAATAGATACTTACTTACTTTGGATGGTATGTATAAAATATTAAAAATGAACAAATATGGCTGGGACATGCTTAAAAGTGTGAATACAAGACACGTTCCTCATTGTACTCGTATCTACTTACTACTCTCATGTATAGTATCATACTTATGTACTCTATGTAGCGTGTGTCAAGTGGCAACTTAGCAAGTGAGTAAGTGAGTTGGTAAGTAAGTCAGTAACTAAGAAAGTTGGAGTTGGAGTTGATGTTGTAGTTGTAGTTGAAAATTATGGCATGCGTACACACGCCATCTGTCGACAAACATGGTGAAGCGCGATGATGATAAATTGGCGCATGCGCAAAATGTTGAAGTTGAAGTTGATGTTGCTGCTGTTGTTTCGTTTCAATTTGGTTTGATTTGTTTTGTTTTGGTTCGACTATTTATTAGTTGTAGCAACATTTGATCAATTATAACCGTTTTTGGTTTGAAACAAACTTCCTTCCATAGCATCGTTTAACTATAATATAATAATAATAATGATAATGATGATGATGGGGCTGTTAAAATGCGTCAAATTAAAAAAAAAAATGCAATGCAATCGCTTAATTTGTACGTAATAAGCGCATGTTGCACGTTGATGTTGTACATAAATCTCGATGCGCTCAGTTTGGTGGTAATTAATATAGATTTTATTGCAACAACAACAAACAAGTAACTAAGTAAGTAAGTAAGTAAGTGAGTAAGTCCAGAAAAAGAAGGAGACTACATAAAAAAAAAAAACATAAATACCACGAGCTCATATTTCAATGGAGGAAGAATCCCATCATACACTTACTATAATATTTTTAATAATAATCAACAAGTTCCGTCCGAAACCCTTTAACTGACATATCCGTCCGTATAAGTACTTAGGGTAGTTGCAACTATGTATCTTTTTTGTTCACACCGGATGTCTACGCAAATGATACAATGTTGAAAGAACTAAATACCAAAGGTGTTGAATAACCCAAATTTTCATGTTTGCAACTTATGAAATAAAAAAAAAAAAAATGAAAATAATACAAAATACATTAAATTTTTGCATAAGAATCATTTGCTTGAATGCCTTCAAAATGCGTGCCTACGAAGACAAAGTAAGTATGGTAAATAAGCAAGTAAGTAAGTAAGTAAGGTAGCTGGTAGACAGGCGTAATCAGATACGAAAATTGTTTTTGTCTGCTGACATATCTTTTCATTCCACTTACTATACTTTTTTAGAATAGTTTTTTTTTTTTTTTTTTTTTTTTTTTTATTATAAACTGATAAATGAGCATGGTGCACCCGCAATTTCTTCTTTATTTGTTAGCGAGCTGCTGCTTATGGCAGCGGATACCCAAAAAAGGCGCCAACTTTGAAATATTTTCATTCAACGCATGCCAAATAAGCCACGTGCTACAAATTGTATGGCACTAGAGAAAAGAAAGATCTAAGTGAAATGTGCTGTGCCTGAGGCGAGGGTGTTTGCTTTGCTTGTTTGTAACATTATAATACAAATAAAAAAGAAATCTCACCTGAAATAAAAATCCTATTTGTAATGTTGGTTTAACTCATCTCTCTTCTCTCACTCATACACGATTCTCCCTATGTTTGGTGTAAAATACTTAAGTATCTACGAGTACGTATCTTTCTCTCCTTCTTTGAAGTAAATTGATGCCTTGGCTGAATGACTGACTGACTGACAGACAGACAGACAAACAGACTGACTGATACTGTCTACCTAGTATCTCTCTGTCTGTTTGGTTGCATGCCTCACCTTGGCGTTCATTGACGTTTGCCACTCACAAAGTATGCATCTCCCTCTCCTAAATATCTCAACAGCTTGTGATCACTCAGCTCAGCTGTTTCTTTTCCTAAATCCAGTCAGTAACTGATTTCTTTTTGCTTTTGTCGTTTATCGTGCCTTATTGTTATAGAAAATTGCGCGCTCACTTGATAGAATGATCGTCCATATTCTGCATTATAATCGGCCCGGTGTGTCTTATACAATAACATCTAACATTATTGAGCAGCTACCGTCGCTGCTACCTAAGACTATTTTGTTTTGCTTTGGAAACTTTTCCTACTACTGCTGCTGCTGCTGCTGCTTCTTCTGCTGCTTGTTATCTTGTGCAACTTATAAGATTTTGTGTCATTTAAGGAGCGAAATGTTTTGTATCTGATGCGTTACACCCGCATACGGTTATGGCATGTTACAAGTAACGTTGGCATTTTTATTTGTTGTGCTTCTTTCATTCTTGGCGTTGCCTATTGAAAGAAATGTCAACGCAATTCGTTACATTTTTTTTGAAAGACAAGCCAATGCGAGAGTTGTAGGTAGGGGAGACTCAGAAATTACAAACAATCTTCAGCATTAAAAGTATGTATCTTTCAATATGATCATCAGGGGTTTTTATATAAAGAGCGGTTAGAGCGGAAATGATTTGTACTTTTGATTAGGAAAATGTTGAAATTTTTATTGTAAGTGTAAAGTTATAAGTTAAGGGCAAGCGGTATTTGTTAAAAGAATCACTAAAGTATAATAGAAAAAATTTATAATAAGGTTAAATAAGATTAAGGGACACAAATTTTTATTTCTTTTTAGATGTAATTTTCTTTTTTGATTAGTTAAAAGAATCCCTTAAGTGGAAGAAATGTTTAATGAAGGTAAAAGGCAGATGAAGAGTCATTTTTGATATAGAATATGGATTCTAGGACGATTATGATGAGATTAATTAGGTGGGTTACTACAAACTTTCGACTAAATCATCCTTTTATTATTTCATGGTGTCTTTGGAGTCACTCTTTTTGAGTCCCCAGTTTTGTATACTAAAATGTAGAAGACATATGATAAGATCATTGTGGTAATCATTACATATTTTAGATTGGAAATTCTGCATTATCCAACTATAAGAATGCAAAGCGGAGCTCCACAGCTGCATTCCAAATAAAATCATATTGGATTCTGTTAGCTGAATTTTATTAGGCAAATAGTCTTTACCTATCACAACTGTAAGCGTTTATTGACCTTTGGTAAAAATTGCACATCATTCAGCTGTTCCAACAAATGAAAATTCCCTTTTCCAACAAATCTCAAATCAATGAAATTCTAAAAGTAAAATACAAACTGTAAAGAGAAGAAAAATAAAGAAATTAAAAGGACTTATTATTGACAAAAGAATCTTTAGCAAATAAAATAAAAAATAAAAGAAAAACATTTTCAAATGCATCATCATATCATTATGCGTAGGCAAGTACAGAGTACAGAGTATAGCGTATAGCGTATAGAGAAATAAATCCCGTTTTATGAGAAAAAATAAAATAACAGCTGACAAGGTGTGACTACTGAAGCAGCAGCAGCAGCAGCAGCTCATCTTAAACCAGCACGAGTTCTAACAACCGGAAGGAGTCATTGTAATCAATGGTAAAGGACCTTCAGGGCGACAGTTGGTTGTTTGCTGGAAAATTGTAAGAGTATCTATGATGTTGTTTAATAGTTTTGTGGTTTTGTCAAAGCGTGCGCCAAAAACACAAACACACCTAAAAAGAGAATCGAATGAAGGAAAATAGAGAAGAAAATTATGATGGAAAAGTGTCAAAAATATTGCAACACATGTTACTCAATCGAATAACAAAAGAAACCCATTTAGTGGCATCTAATGAATGGCTTAAGCTAGGATACATGATCTTAATTATATCTAATTGCAATTGGCTTAAAGGAAACATGTAGGAGATACAATATTATAGCATGTTCATTGAAGGTTCAAAAGTGCCCCATTATACTTAAATAACTAAAAAAAAAAAATAAAAAAATAATGATAAAAAAGAAAGCCAGACGCCTAAAAAGTAGCACGAACCGTTAACTCATTGAATAGTATGATAAAAAAAAAAATAACAATAAACCGTTAGAAGAAATGATTTAAATAAATACAGTAGCAGATATCGCCAAAACTAACTGTTTCTCTGTATTTTTATTAAATAAAAAATTTAAATTTAAAATCAATAAAAAAAGTTTACAAAAAACCATTATGAACAAGGACCTTTCAACATATAAAGATACATAACAAAAAATCATTCAAATGCTAATGTCTTTGCGGCATTTCGTCAGTTTTTTTGTCTTTATTAGGCACCTTGCTGCTACTTATATTTTACGAGGTGCAGATATAAAATTGATGCTTGTACAAGAAAACTACAAATACAGCAAAGTCGAAGATTGAATACTTGGAAGCCTAACATTTCGATTACCAACGTTGCGAATTTCTTTACTTGGTGTAATTTTATTTTTATCAAAGGTTTAGGTTTAATGGGAGCATAATAAACAACATAAACAAAACAAAATACTACACGGGATCACTATTAGTTTCACTATTGTATCACTTCCACATACCAATTTCCTTATAGTTCTATCAGAAAATCAATTCTCGTCCATCGTTTTATAAAATCGTTCCAGTCATCTAAAATGTTTTCCTTTTCTCTTCGCTATCTCGACATGTCTCTAGATCTGTTAGTCTGCTCTTGATTTTCGTTTTTATATAAACTTTTTTATTCCGAACAATGATAAATCTGTCAATAGACTGACGTCCGTATGATATGGGATTTGTATTGTATTTTTTGTATGGAGATTACTATAACTTATCCTTTATTAAATAAATAGTATGACAATTAATATTTCTATTTCAGACGGACATCTCATATGGCCTGAACATTTCATTGCAACTGTAGGTGACAGTCAGAAGATAATAACTAATTTTAGCATTAGACAATTTAAAACCACACCTCGTCGTATCATCATCATCATAATCACAATCACAATAATTGCCAACATTTCTACAAATGTGTATTTTGTATATGTGTATATAAATGAATGAATGACTGAGTGAATGAATGAATGTTTCTAGATGCCCCCGGGCACGCCCACTTAAATTGCGTGCTATGCTATTCATCCATGCAAGTATTCATTATCCTTTAACATAAAACTTCTCCTACAATTAAATTTGCATTTGTACAAACGTTGATTTTTTGATTCGTGGCCAAAGGCTACAGCAGCAGCAGCAGCAACAACAATAACAACAACAGTAGATTCAACAGAAGACGATGAAAAAAGAAAAGAAGATGCGTTGCATAGGAAACATTTATCACTGTGAGTGCGAGTCACCACCAACTCCACCACCATCATCATCATCATCACCAGCCACTACCACCACCATCGCCACTACCTTCATGGCACAACAATAAAATAAATTCGCTTATAATTTTATATGCTGGACAAAACACAAAAAGAAAAATCTTTTTTTTTTTTTTGGTTATTTTTTAGATTTTTGTTTCGCTATTAACCAAGTTAGCGAGTATTTATTTGGCCAGCAGCAAGAAGAGAAATACAATAATTTTATAATAAAAGAAGTAAACTTAATCACAGGTTTTTGTGCCGCTATTCCAATGGTCTAAACGAAAATGCTTAAATTTAATGACATAAACACATATGTGCGCCATAACTACAGATAGCCGCAGAGGGAAAAAGAAATCCTTCTTAACAGAGACACATGAAGAAGCGGGTGGCATATTTTATAATGGCGGCTGTGTAGATTTTTGCTAGTCTTCATCTTCATCATTATCATCATCATTTCTTTGGGTATTTATAAAATATGTATCTACAATAAGAAGAATTCATAGTCCTAGCAGATGATAAAATTCTTAGAATGGAAGGCTCCTTGATGAAATTATGATAATTTTTTGTGAAATTAAATTATGCAAATTACTTGAGCTCATTAATCAATATTTTCCTTTTCAAATCATCAAGGAATAATAAACCTTTTTTTGAAATATTTCTAATAAAAAATGAATTTAAATTGCGCATTTTCTTTATGAATATCCTACATCATCCCATCCCATCCCATTTCCATCCCATTTCGTTCCAATTTCTTCTATTTTATAATAAAAAAAAAAAAGAAGGAAACACGAAATGATCTTAAGAAACTGGTTTATGTTAACTTAAACAATGTGATGCGCATTTTATTTACTGAATTTTGTTGCTGACAATAAAAATCACATTCCCTTAAAGAAGGATCTTTAGCCCACACGATGTTCGCAGACCCACCACCATCACCACCACCCCTTTCATCATTTATCTTCTACTAGTATTATTGCTAAAATGCGCATTAATAAAACAACCTCCCCATAAAAAGGATCTTATATCTACATAGGTAGATCCTTCATTTCTTTTATGTGCCAAAAAGTTGATCATGATGATCATGATGATGATGATGAATGGGCGAGGTTAACACTGCCACCCGAACCAACTAACACCACCCCATTTGCGCATTTCTAGGCCCATTGCGAATTGTTCCATTTTATCTTTTTTTTTTTTTTTTATTATTATACAAAGGAGCTTCTTTTCATTCCGCTACAGAAAACTTTTACAATGTGAAGACAATAGACAAGACAAGACAAGAAGAGATACTTTGAAAAGGCAGCTGCGTGCGCAGAAACTTTGAATTACTGCGCAGTTATAATAGTTTCCTTTAAAGTTTTTCTGCGCATTTCTAGATTTGTTGCCAAGGAGATGATGACAATGACATGAATTGAGTTGAATTGAATTGAAAACTCCCAAGATACTGGCAAAAAAACTATATATAGCAGCTGCTCCTAAGTGTCCACAAAAAGATACTCACAAATTTGAAAATTGCGCCATTGAATGGACAATTTAGTGAGCCAACCAACACCTCAAGTACACGACAACAACATTTTGTACACGAAGAATACATGGAAATATTCTCTCAGTTCGTTAATATATCATCAAATAATTTTAAGAAAGATCTTATCATATTAATTCGTACTTCCGTTGGATAGCACAAAAATATAATAAAAAAAAGATGCAACAATCATAAATACAAACATCAGTAGCAGCAATAAAAATCGCGCGTGTTCCAAATTATCTTTAAGTCTTAGTTTTTGCTTAAACTCAAATGATTTACCTACCGCAGAAGTGAAGAAGAAGTGTTTGCTTTGCATTGTTGCCATTTATTATATTTTTTTTTTTTTTTAGTAAGAAACACAAAGAAGTCCCAAAAAATAAAAGTATCTTAATGAAAAATCTGCTTAAAACTAAATCAAAAAATGAATGAAATCAAGCAACGCCAACTACAACCAGCAGCAACAGCAACAACAATGAATGCAGTTTAATGACATACAAACAACAACAATAAAAAAAAACTTTTGTTGATGTTATTTTTGTACTACTACTACTACTACTATGAATGAATGAATTGTGTTTTTTTTTTTTTTTTTTTTTTGGATATTTTAATTGATTTTGTTGTCGTCGCTAGTTTTGTATTTTTGTGTATTTAATTTAATACTACTTAGTAACAACAACCAAAAGCAAAGATTTAACAAAACAAAACAACAAAACAACAAAACAAAGACTATGTAAGTCATTAAATAAAATGTGTTGGATCAAGTGCGAGTTGTTTCTTTCCTTCTTTTTCTCCTTATATTTCTGTCTTCTCTTTTGATTTTCTTGTATCATATCTTAGGAGGATAATGTTGGTTGTTGTTGGCTTTTCTTACAACAATTTTACAACAAGATCTACAACACACAACTTCCGCAGAAAGCATAAAAGCCTATAATAAATAATTTCCGCAGTTTGTTGCTATTTTTAAATTAAATTTCTTCTTTTACTACTATGCACAATATACACAAACGAGTATGTAACGAGTATACGTATAGTAGTAGTTGCCATGAAGTATCTTTTGCCTTGTAGTATCTGTTATTTCGTTAGTTACTTTGCTGCTAACGGATATTGGCGTTTTCTCACGTCTTTCATGATTGCACAAACTACACATTGTAAATGCTCTTTGAAACATCAGATACTCACTCATTCAATAGTGCAATCAATTGTTTTCTTACTTAGGATTTTTCAGTTAATCATTCTGTTTTTGTGGTTAACATAAAATGCGTTTAATATCTTCATTTAAGCTACACTTAGCGAAATATTTGAAATTTCTAAACACAATTTAAATTGAAATAAAAACGTACACTTCCGGTTGGTTGGTCTGTGGTTCTACAATGGCATTTTATAGAGAAAGAAGATGAAGATCAAATACAAAAAAAAAAAAAAAAAAAAAATTACAATGAAATCCCCCATTTAGAGCCTTCACTAACTTTATTACAAATTGGCCTCTTTATATGATTACCGATTGTAAAAAAATGACTGAAAGAAACAAGATACAGAGAGAGAGAGAAGGGACAGAAGATAGTTCAAAATAAAGTTAATCAATGAATGAATGCGTAAAATGAATTGCCGCTCACACGATCATCATCATTATCATCATCATCATCAAGTGTTATAGGCTTAAAGCTAATCTTAAGCTTAGATGAAAAAAGAAAGAACTTTAATTGATTTTCTAACTTTAGCTAGGCATCAGTGATCTGCTTAGTTGTTGATCTTTTCCTTATTCATTGGGTCATCATCATCATCATCTACAATACTAGTACAATAAGTTGAAATGTATCTTTCTATCCCAACAGAAAGTCGAAAATGCGTAATAAAGCAACACAAGATTTGGTGCTATTAACTGATTTGTTTCCGAAAGTAAGTATAAGCTTCCTCTTTTTTCAATTTTTGCTTCGTTTCTTGGTTATTTTCATTGGTTCATTCACTTTTTTTTTGTTTTACTTTCGAGTTCGTTGTATCTTTACTCTACTCGCTGATGATGTTGATGGTGGTGCGGATGCTGCGTGTGCAGCATTTAAAGATTAACTCGCGTTTTTATAGTTCGATTGACTAAGCTATAATATCTTTTATTTACGAGTATTTAAGCTAATTTGAATTTTCAACGTTCAACATCACCAACCATTGAAGACCACAACTTAGATAGACAGAGAGACATACAGAAGGAAAGACAGACAGACTTCTTCACAATGAGCAACAATGAAAGATTTTAGCGTGTTTATTCAATTTATATTGATTTTCTTTCATTTCTGATCTCTATTTTGTGTTCATTTGTATCTAACGCTACTATTACTGACTTTTAAAAAAAATAAGAGATCTTCAAGCTACTGCGCTGTTGGAACTTCTTCATTTATGTGCAACTTTTTTTTTTTGTTTTTGTATTTTATATTTGTATTTTTATACTTTCCCACACTTTTACAGGTGAATGGGCAACGAATTTTTGATTTTTCTATTAGTTGTTGTTGGATATCTTTATGATATTTCTTCTATTACTTAAAAGTTTTGTTGATGATTCTACTAAACGTTTTAATATGGCTAAGCTTTTTTTTTTTTTTTTTTTTTTTGGTTCCAAAACTATTGATAAACGATGATTGAAAGATGTCGAGTCGTCATTATCATCTTCATTGTGGTTGTCTCCATCAACCAGAGAAGTTCCAACACAAGTAAAGTGAAAAGATACAAACAAATCAAACAAATAAAAAAAGGCAGTTATCTTTTTTTAATAGTTTAATTTTTTATTTGGAAAACAGTTAATTTTATGCAAAGTGCGCTTTCGTGTGTTCTTAAGATACACAAAATGTTTAAGACTTTATTTGTGTTGACTAATATGATTACAACAAGAATAACAACAATAGTTAAGTAGTTGTTACTAGGAGCGGGAGTTTCTATTTATGAACATTATATATTTAAATATCATAGGTAAATACAAATTTGTCATGATGTTTGTAACTCATAGAAGGAGATATAGTTCACCCCATATAAGAAAATGATCATGGTTCTGCTAATCTATCGAAAGTCATTCACTGATAAAACAATACTTTTTGAGTTCCTCAAACTGTTAAACCCTTCGTTAGTTTGGAACACATTTTATTGTGAAAAGGGACGCAATGGTAATTTCTTATCTACATCTATCTATCTGTACATATGTAATATCGTAAACGTCTTTTAGTCTGTGCACACTAATATCAGAAATGTTTTTTTTTAATTTGTGAGTCCCAATTTTGATCATTTTTTGCCGGAGCGTAGCAAAGCACGTCGGACAGCTAGTTGCGATATATTTCAAAACGTAATTCAGTGCATAAATTCTATCTAATATTTATAATGCATTGGAGGAGATGTAGAATATCCCAAGAAGTGTGTAAGGAAATGATAAACAACTTGCGGAGATATTGAGATCATTCAATAATTTATCGATTGCCTTTCACTAATAAGAACATAGTATAGTATTTCATTTTGAGTTAACCGACTACTAGAAAGGGAAGTCCCTATAAGGCTTCATAAGTCGCCATGGGCTTGAAAATGCTTCTTCATAAGATAATCTCTTTATTTTGATATTTCGTTATTGACACAGAATAGAAAGTTCTGTTTTGCTATGGAGGATTTATACAATATATGATATATACAATAGTATAATGATAAAATAGTCTAGAATTATCAAAACATTGTAACTTCTCTTAGGATATATCCTAGATCTAATAATATATATGAGGAGCTTAGTTCTTGAGCTATTACTTGCCATATACAGATAAAATATTCTATTTGGATTTTCATATTTCTGGAAAAAATATTAGGAATATAAAAATACTTTATTAAGTATTTGAGAAAAAGAATCGATGTTATAAGGATCAATCGATATCAGAATTGAAGCCGTCGAGTTCAACGATTAGAGGGGGAGAGGGGGGAGGTGTGTCATATACACCGAGGGGTGAGAGGGTTAAAATTTTTTTAAAAATTATTCACGTAGTATGGGGTACGTTCCCAAAGTATGTTCTCAATTTTCACAAAAACTACTGATCCGATTTGGATGGGGTTTTCCATATTCGACATTGTCCTCAACTATATGAAACCACAGCTTTAGACTAAAACATAGTAGTACTACTCGTATATGTCAATGATATTTTTAATCGGTTCGATGTTGAGACTCTTGTGAATATGAAAAGTAGCTATGATACTACTTAGTCAGTTCATTATTCTTAAAAAAGTTAAAATATTTCTATTGTAAGGTATATAATTTTCGGTAGAACTGAAGTCAATACTCAATAGTTTTTAAGTTTGTCTGCGGCCAATTGTGGCCATTGATGATGATAAACTTAAGTATATAATTTTAAGTTTTATTTGATTACTAATGTTTAGTGATGAACAAAAATACAATATAATGAAAGACTTAAGCTACAAACCAACCAACAAATTGACATAAAATGAATTCGTGGTGATGTTGATAGTTTATCTAAATTACACAGTGGGTGAGCCACTGTTTGTACTTAAAGAAAAAAACAAAAAAAAAAAAGGAAAAAAAAGAGAAGAAGTTTTAGAGAAAGCTACTGAATGATGGTCATTCATTATTTCTATTTTTTTTGTTATGATGATTTCCTCAAAATATATTAAGAAATCCAGAAATTTGTTTTACTTGAGCGAAAATAATTTTACATAATACAAAAGGACCACCATAGTTTACCACTCCACTTAACAAAGGAAGGAAGAAGATGATGATGATGATGATGGCACACCTGTTTTGCAAAAATAAATCACGGATAAAGTATCTACAAGTTTATGCTTTTTCTCTTATCTGTCAAGCACTTCAAGCTTTGTTTTGAATTAACTAAGCTTATTAAATTTAAAAGATTCTCAACTCCATGGAGGAAATCTCATTAAAAACTCATACTCATACTGACTTTCTTACTAAACGACGAAGCGTTTATTCTGTTTTTTGGATCCTAGGACTAAGTCACATAGAGCTTCATGTATCTTTTGCTAAATGCATCTATGTATGTATTTCCTCTTTCTTTTTAAACTTGAAAGCTGTAAGTCTACAAATGCAAATTAGTTTTATTTAATTAGCGTTTAAAAGAGAAGCTGCGGGTTGGTAACAGGAAGAGAAGAATTAAATAAAAATAAAATAAAATATAATAAAATAAAAGAAATAGAGAAGACAAGTCAACACAATAAAAAAAAAAAAAAAAAAATACAAGATGTCAGTAAAGATACACGTATGTAGTATGTATGAAGCGACAACGACGATAGACAACTAAAACTTGCGTGAAAATTAAAAAAAGAAGGAAACAAAATCTTTCTTACTTTTTACTTTTGTCGACGACTTTCGGTCTCATGAAGGAAGGTAAAAATTGTAACTTTAGCGGTTGATTTTGTCTATCCAATAGTCTCTATACTAAGTGATCGAAGGAGTATCACAGTTTTGGTTCGATTTCTAGTTGTAGATACTCTTAATACACAATACTGTGTGCATGCGTGAATGTATCTCACAGTAATCAACTTTTACGATTATTGCAATTTGATGTCGCTTTGCAGCCTTGTCAAATGCAAATCAATGCCTCGTTGTTGTCATTGCTTTTGTTTTGTTTAATTAAATTTAAGTATCTTTCTACACCTTTTATTTTGTTAAAGGTTTTTGTTTCTTTTTTCTTTTTTTTTTTTTGTTTGTTTTGTTTTCTATATAGTTTTATTATTTGCATTATAAAATGCCGCATGACATGAAAGTTTAGTATCTGACATTTGTCGGCTACCGAAAATTGTCATATCAAATCGATACAAAATACAAACTGACTACAAATCCAACAATTAATGGAAAACTAGTAGTTGAATAATTTATAGAAAATAGTATCTGAAACCATATGGCGCAACCAAAAAGATTTTATATATTTTTTTTTTCTTTCTTTCTGATTAATTGACAATTTTGACATTTTATTGAATTGATTTAATTAAAGAATGAAAGCGCAATATTATAATAAATAATAAAAATGAAAAATTAAATTCAATGAAATGATGTTGATGATGAACAACAAAAAAAAAAAAAGAAGAAAAAGAAAGAGCAGCGGGAAGGCGATGCCAGTTTGAGTCACTCACTCAAATCTTTAAGTAAATAATGAAGAAACCACACGATGGGGTGCGGAAGTAAGTTAACTTAGGCAGATGATGATCATCATCACTAGCAGCAGCAGGATTGCCTAAGGATAAGTTATAGAACATAATTGAAAAGATTCGATGCGTTTGTAGTTTATTAAAAACATCATTAAAATTATAAAGAAAAGACGTGAAATTCTATGAATGAGATGATGATGATGTTGTTGTTGTTGTTGTTGTTTCTATTATTGTTATTTTCTGGAAGGAAGTTTTCTTAACCACGCCGCATTAATGCGCAGGCGCAGAAGCAACCGCCGTCGTGTTTCAAGTAAGAAGGTGAACAAACAAGAAGTTAAATCAAAGTAATAAGGGTGGTTGGTTGGTTGGTTGGTGGGTTCGTTGTTAGGGCCCAAGGGCGATTGTTGAAATCTTTTGTTTGTGTGGTGGCAACTTCAACTTTATATGAGGCTGTAGCTTCTTCATCGTATAATATAAGATCTTGAATACGATCATCGCCTGCTGCCTGCTGTTGCATTGCTGTTACCACCCCTCCTCCTTCTCATTCCTCTTCTTCAGAAGGACATGCTGTGGCATTATACTGTTACTCGTTACTCGTTTCCCGCCAAAAGTTAGGGGGTTGCTCGTAAACTATGAACAACGGGATTGCTGACTGACTGACGGCATTGTCAGGCGAAATTCGTTCGTTATTCCTTGAGTTTTGAGTCGGGCGGTGGTTGAACGGGTGGCAATTGCGGACATGTTCTTTTGTGAGGCAAGAAGGCGTCCTTCTTTCCTTCCTTCGTTCCTTTCATTCTTCCTTTACATATACAAAATTGCGTTGGAAGCAATGAAGAGGGTGAGAAGAAGCGTTAGCAGTGATTTCGCGAGACCGTGGGAAGATTTCTCAGACAATACAACAAAACAATTGATTGAGTAGAATTCTGACATACTCACTCACTCACCTTTTAGTGAATTGCATAGCAATTCCGGCATGGAAATCTTTATTTTTATAGAATTTTTTTGAAAGTATTTCTGTTGTTTATGTTGCAACGTCATACAGCTGCGTTTTACGAATGTTTGAGAAGACCAACATCGATCGATCTCATGGGGTGTTAATGTTTGGGTTTGTTTTCACAGACAAAATATAAGTCAACTGTGTCTAGAGATACATATGAGAGCATAAAGATTTGTAGAAGAATTGGTAATTGAAAAAAAAAATAAGCTTTTAATTATGGGCAAATTATGTATTCGAAGGTTAGTTTGTGTATCTAAAGACCTTCTTAATACTCGCACACATAATCAAAAGCGAGACAAGGTTCGTTTTTTGTATTCATTCTATGAATGCATTTGAGTCCCACACACAGACACACAATAATAATCTACATTTAAGTACTTAATGCATTAAAGAAATCTACTTAATTAAGTATTCACAATAATTTGCATAAAACAAGCTACTAGAAGAATGCATTATTTTCATTCGCATTTTGTATTTCATTTTGTATTTATTGCAATGTCAAATTGCATTGACGACGACAGTCAACTAACTTCATCATCATCATCATCATCAACAAATCAAAACTAAAAAAATGAAACGCCAACGATGATGAAGAAAATGCCGACACATGAAGGTGTCAAACTTCGACAGATAACAAGATACTCGTACATACATATGAGTAGATACATAAACTACTTTAGTCAAAGATATCTCAAAGAAATAAAAATAAATATACGTACTCGTATTTACATAAGTAAATAAGAAAAACAAATAAAAAAAAGCGGAGGTGCACATTTCAGATACAATATTTTATACGAATCGGATGCAAAAGCAACCCACAAATGTTGCGCTCGCGCATAATGGAGACCAACAACTATATCAACAACAAGACGATATTGCAAATAATTAAAACAACAAAACCAAACAAAAGCAAACGAAGTTAAACAAACGAAGTGCAACAGTTGAGATACAATATACTTTATATTTGTTTGTTGATTTTGATGTTATTTCTTATTCGCTGTTAATTTGTCTTATTGTTGTTATTGTTTTTGTTGTTGTATTTTAGATGAAAGCCGCGAATTGGTTGCCACCTCCGCTTCACAAATACTGACACATACTCATACATACAAACATACATACATACATATGATACTCGTACAATATACGAAGAGAACGCGCGAAACTCGCATTGCCTACACACACCATTTTTTTTTTTTTGTTTTGTCTTTTTTTTGTGTTTTGTATTTTGTATTTTGTTTTTGCTTTGCTTTTTGTTGTTTTAACTTTTAGTTTGTTGTTGCCGCCACTCACTGCTCTTGCTGCGAACTACTATCATATACAGATACATTTGCATGCGCATGTATTAGTTTAAGCTCTATGCTAACAATGTTGTTGTTGCTATAGTATTCGTTGTTGTTGTTGATGCCTCAAAAATTTTGTACGAATCGCGTAAACGCGTTTTTATGTTTCGTTTATTTTCCCTGCCCACAATTTACAAATACTCATACAAAAGTATCTATGTGTGAGTAACACAATTATTGTTCATCTTTGTATTTGTATATTTCATTCACAAAATGTGCTTCGTCGTTTTGGGTTTGTTTTGTAAACATACCGCATACCGATACATGAAGCTGCTCACTCATACACATAGATACTCTTTCTATCTCTCATTGAAATTCTCTTGCTGGTGTGCAATGTTCTCTCTTATTATTTGATGCATAGGCATTTCAAGTTCAGCTGGAGTTAGTCAGTTAGTCAGTCAGAGTACTGCCGGCATATGTTTGTTGCTCAGAAACATTTCACATTAAGTGTCTGTACGTGTGTGTGTGTGTGTGTGTGTGTGTGTGTGTGTGTGTGAGTATCTGTGAGTGATGAGAGTGAGATTTTGTTTACATTGAGTTTGTATTAGTTTGCATCATGTTTCTTGTTCATTCATTCTCAATTGCAGTCTGTTAATTGAGTCTCTCTTCGATTCGATTCGATTCTCTTTCCTCGTGCATTTTTATCCGTTTTGAATTTTTATCCGCACAACAATGAAGACGACGACAAATTGCAGTTGCAGTGATTTGAAATTAAAATTGCAGTTGTTTTGATAAATAAGGAAAATCTTATGGGAAATGTTTTTGGGAAAACTACAATACAATACAATACAATTCAATGAAAGTGTCTTAAGTGAATCTAATTAAATTAAATGTTTATTTTTTTTTAATCAATTTTTCACCTTTCATTACTTAATAATAAACCATGGGATATAAAGAGGAAATGTTTATATGAGATATTTACTTTTGGTTTCATTGATAGTGATTCATAATTACTTAAGTTGATTTTATAAAATCCAATCTTATCTTTTATAGCATTCGTACATGTTCGTCAAATTAATACAAAAAAAAAAAACAAAAAAATTAAAACAAATAAATGAAAAGTAGGAGGCGCATATGAAAACTACTAGTGACAAACTTTAGCTTTGCTTCTCATTGGAGCAAAGCGTTGGAGCAATTAGAAAACCCACGCAGCAATAAACAACAGCAACAACAACAACAAAAGCAATAAGGAAAAACAAACAAAAAGAAAAATGTGCAAAAACAACAAAAGCAAAAGCAAAAGCACAGAAAACAAAAAAAAAAAAAAAGCGCCAACTAACAAAAGCATAAAGAATTGAGTAAGTGTGTGAGTTTAATGCTATGCAGATACACAGATACAATACAACCAATACCAAGTATATGGCAGTAAAATTCAAATGACAGCGCACAGTTACAATAACAATAACATCAACTCTAATAGCAGCAACTCTAACAGCAACAACAACAACAACAACAACAACATGAAAGTTAGCAACAATTTGCCATAAATCGGCTTCATTTTGCACGTGCTACCCAAAAAGCAAAGCTCTCCAACTCTCCCTCTCTCTATAAGTCTGAGTGTATCTTTGAAATACAATTTATTGTACTTATTTGCCTCTCTGTGAGAGTCACGAGTTTGCTTTGTTCTCTTCATCATTTGAATCATTTTTATCCGGCGCACTTAAAGACAAGCAAAATATACACAAACAAACGAATAAACGAACAAGCAACGAACTACATACAATATTATGAAGCATACACAGATATAAGTCTTAACACAGATACATTGATAGAGCGGCGCATTGGTAGTGGTGCATGTGCGCTACGCTTGCGCTGGTATGCGTGCGTTTTGTTTACCGTGTGAGCCTATTCTACTTAGAAAGGCCGAACGAAGCGCCAGTGTCTTGCAGGGCAGTGTCGGTTCAACGTCAGAACCGTACGCGTCGTCAAACGAAATTTTATAAAAAAAAAAAAAGAAAGAAAATTGTAAAAAGATTTCTGAGTATTTTTTTATTCAAAACTCGTATTGTTATTATTATTTCTAATAATCGACGACGACGACAATTGATTTTATTAATTTATTTAAAAAAAAAAACTTCAAATTTTATTATTAAAATTTATATTATTAAAAATATTAAGTATCCGCGCGTGTTTGTTTAATTTATTATAAGTGATCATTTTTTTGTTGAGTAAAGAAAAGAAAACAAGGATATTTTCAAAGTATCTAACATAATCTTCCTGTTCAGTGATAAGACAAAACTATAAAAGAACATAAACAAGGGTGGTGTGGTGATCATCAACATCATCTTGTGGTTTGTGGTAAACGAGCTGCCGACGCTGACTTCGCGAATATCAAAACAATACAAAAAAAAAATCTTTTCTTTTGATTCGTCAGATGCCGTGGCTGCTGCAATTTTCGTGACTGTGAAAACTTCAATTCTACACCACTCCACTTCATTCAACTCTACTCTACTCTATGCTGCTCTGCCCTGCTTCAGTTGCAGTAGTTGCAGTGAAAATTTTCTCATATGTTTTCATTATTTGTTATTTGCACGTTGACGGTGATGTGCGTGCAACGCGGTTAACACAAAACACAACAAAACAATAACAAAATTAAGAATTATGTTAAAGAATTAAACAAAAAACACAACAAATAAAAAAAAAAAATAATAATTTTTTAAAAGAATTCAAAAAACTAAATTAAAAGGAAAATTTTTCAAAATTCCAAAAGTGTTTACAAATATAAAAGAATTTTAATCGAAACAAAAATATTTTCAACACCTTTTTCTATTTAAAAAATATTAAAGAAAATTATTAAATATTTTTACTTAAAAAAAAAAATACAAAAATTATATGCTTTTCAAAAGTATTCTAAAACAACAATCCTAACACTCACACACAATCTACGCTCAATTCTCTATTCAATGCTAGTTACTTAAATAAAATCAACTACAACAAAAACAACAACAAGCAAATCTATCTCAACATTTTTATACATTAAATTAAATTTATAATAAATAATTTTCCCAAACTAAACTCTCTCACTCTCTCTTCAAACTAAAAAATTAATAATAATTTTATCTACAAAACAAATAAATTTTAAAAAATAAAAAATCAAATGCTTTAAAAACTAAAAACGCTAAAACAATCTTAAAACTCTTGGATTACAAATATTTTAATTAATAAAAAAAAAATTAACTTACTAACTAACTTAATAAGCAACGAAAGTGTACCTTTTTACAATAAAAAATAAATTATTAAATGATATTAAATAAAATAAAAGAAAAAGAAAAGCAATAAATTTATAAGAATTCAAATTAAAAAATTTTCTACTCAAAAAAAAATCTTGCCAAATTTTGTATTCTAAAACGAAAGAAAATCAAATGCAAACAACAAAAAAAAGTTATTATATTTATAAAAAAATATTGAAATAAATAAAGTGCATGATGACCAGAAATTAAAGTGTCTTAAAGTTATTACAATAAAATATATAAAATAAAATAAAAAAGCTTGCCAATTTTTTAAACTTAAAAACAAGAAATTTTTAACAAATTCAATCAGAAAAATTGGATTATTAAAATATATAAAACTAAAAGTGAAAAAAAAAAACACATAAACACACAAAACTAATTAATTAAATAAATTAATAAAAAACAGTGTGATATTTTTGATATTAGAAATTAAAAGATTTTTAACAATTTTATTATTAAAATAAAGAGTAATGAAAACTAATAAATAAAATTAAAAAAAAAAATAAAAAACTTTGTCAAGTTACAAAAGAACAAACAACACAAAAACTAATAATAATAATAATAATAATAATAAAGTAAATAAGGTGCTAAAACTTAATTCATTAAAACACAACAAAATATGCACAAATTACTAGGATTTTGATATTTGGATTACATAATGCACTTTACAACAACCACATCTTATCAATAGAAGCAGCATCTTTTCTATCAAACAAAACAAAAAAAGGTAAGATTATTTCATATTTTTAACAATTTACCATTTATGGTAGATACTTTTCATAGTAGATGATACTTGTTTTCTTGTTGTATAGAAGACTTCCTCCCATCAATCATATTTTGTTCCTTATTTATTTAATTTAATGCAATGACAAAATTAAATAAAATAATAACGATAGAACATATTATAAAATGTGCATAAAACACGAAGAGGATCATGTAGAGCATCTATTCATGACTAAATGAAAATATCTGGCAGGACGACTACGAATACAAAAGATCAACTGATTTAATAGCTCAGGAGAATCAATTGCCCAAACTATAAGCTTATGAAGTATGTTAATCCCTAGAGCTATCCTACAATGCACCAAAGATGGAAGATTGATAAGAGGAAGCCTATCAAAGTAAGATGTCAAACGAAAACGTATTGTTTCTGAACAGTCAATTCAATTCGAACTTGATGGTTTTTATACTGCGTTGACCAAATGCAAGAGCAATAGTACTATTATCAACTATCCAACTCCAATTGATTGATTGTCAAAATTATCTACGCACAAAAAAATTATTAATTCTAAAAACTAACAATCAAAAAAGAAAAGTTTGCCAAAGATGCGTTATATGCAAAATTTTATCTAACAATTCTGACATTTTCGCTGGATTTTCCAAACAATTTTCTTTCATACAAATGTTGTCCGGACACTTAAGAATACAACAATACAAAATCAGGCAAATCGGTCGAGCCGTTCTTAAGTCATGGGATGACATACATGCATACAAACATTGGCAAATTAATGGTGCATAGAAGAAATATATACTTAAGATGGAAGATATATGTATAATTAATTTTAAAAATTTCAATACTCATTTCTTTTATCGAAAAGTATCGTCCCATATATTTTCCTATAAAAACTTTTTATAAATAATAATCATTCTTTTCTTTAAATAAAGTACTTTCTAATAAATATAAGTAGAAATAATACTCCATCTTAAGGGGTCAATTGCTTAATAAAAATATACCTACAGATAAAAAAAAAAAAAACAAATCCGTTTTAGCCGACGGCGCATTTTCATAAGTTTATTAAGCGCCTTTTTCTTTCTTAAGTTGGTTTCAAAATGAATACAATTGTTTTTTTGTTTCTTCTTTTTGTATCTTTTTTATACTCACCCATAAATAATTATTTTATTTCAAATCAGCAAGAAAGATATATGTACTCATATTATAATATCTTATATTACATGGAATTAAAGTAGCGCCAATTAATGGTATTTTGGCATCAATTTACAATTGAAAAGTCTTTCAAACGTCTTTAAGACAATTATAATTTAAATAAAATAAAAATTTAAATAAAAAAAATATAAATGACAATTAACCATTATCAGCATTTAAACCATAATCGCTCAGTATCAGGTGGCAAATGTTGAGCAATAGCAAGTTAGTTGTTAAATTGTTAGTCTTCGATTTGGCTATAAATCAATAAATGTAATTATGATCAATACACCGAAGTTGGTGTTTTTGTTATTTGATTATGATGATGATGATGATGATGATAGGTGATAAGTGAAAAATGATCAACAATTTATATTAAATTTATCTTTCTTTTTCTGTTTCGGTTAGACATTTGTGGTCTATAAAGGAAATGTTGTACTATAAACCCATTAATTGTTTTCAAGTATCATTTATTGACTTGTCTAACTTAATTTGATTAGTTCATCAATCAGATTGTAAGACACATACAAACTTATGTTATTGTCCTAATCTATTGGATTATTACACCTACTATGTACTACAACAAAATATAAATAAAATCACGCGTTCAATTTTTTTGTTTTCTGGTTTTTTTTTTTATCAATGAAATACATATATTTACGAGTGTCTTTGCTGGTGTCATGCAAAAATTGATAACAAATCATTTTCATTGCCCAGTTGTTCCTAATCAAATGTGCTCGCTCGCCTACTTAGATGTATAATTTCTTCACTGTAATCTAAATCTTTTTAGTTGTATTTGATAAGATACAAAACCAATAACAAAAAATAAAAACAATAAGATTATAAACTTAAAAAAATTATATTGTTATATGTAGGCGATGATTTAAGCACGCGTTTCTAATAAATCGGGGGCATCATCAATAACATCATCTTTGGGCAGTACATCTCAATTGTTATATTAAGAAGAGTGTCTCTCTGTGTGTGTGTGTGTGTGTTGTATCTGTGAGTTTTAATTCGTTATTGTTGTGTTGTTTGTGTATAATCCCGGCATCTATTTATTTTTTCTTCTGTACTACTGATTGTCATGTTTGACGTCAATCACCGCATTGACATCGCGCACACATTTCTTCTTGTTTCTTGACGCACAGCACACAAAACAAAAAACACAATTAAATAAAAAGATTTGCGAATATTATTGACGACGGGTACTACGACGACAACAAATAAATGTTTAAGAAAAAATAATAAATATACATAAATACATTTCAGTTTATATTACTGCTACCGGTCAATAGATAAAGTTGAAGTTATGCATTGACAAAGAGCAAGAAATTCTTTACTCAAAAGCGTGTGAAAATTTTTAAAAAATAATACGTCAGATGAGTAAGGAAGTTTAATACATGAATTTAAATGATGAATTTAACTAAAGTATGATCAATTTGATGGTAATTCCTCAGACTTTAAATGATGTCAATAAATCAAATGGAAAATCTTATCCACATATAAATGATTGAGAATTGAATTGATTTAGAAAACTTTGAGAGAGTTTGCATTCGTTATACTATAACAGATAAATCAAATGATCTACCTTATTTAGGCACTTATCAATCATTGAGAATGATAATAGAAACCTTAGTAGACTTTGGATTAGAAGTATGCATCAAATGATGTCAATATGATGAAAGAAATGATTCAATAAATTATGAGAAAGAAATTTAGAAATTATATTACACAATATTTTGATAGAATTTTTTATCAAATAAACTCAATTCATTGATTTTCTTTCCATTTAAATTGAAATTTCATTTTGTCAATTTGAATAAAGAGTTTGTTTTTTTTTTCATAAAGTTTCTTGTATTTGATTTACCAATGCCAAATTTAATCTATGCATAGATCTTTTATAATTCTACTAAGACCCATCAATGCCATCTATATCAATAGATTATTGAATTTCTTTGCAACTATGATACTACTACAATATATGTATTATTATTATTATTTACCTTAAGACATCATTATTTCCTAATTCAAATAGAAATATGATTGATGACTTTCCGGCCACCAACACAATTTTAATTTAACAACAAAAACAACAATAACAAGAACAACTCTGCTATTAAAGAACGTCAAGAAGTAGAAATTTATGCGCATAAATCTTTACAATTAAAGCGAAAAACTTTTAATTGCATAAAATGACCAACAAACAACTTCTCTCGATTCAAAAGTAGCAAAAACGAACGAACGCGCCAAATTATTGTATAAACCTTTTAGGTAAGTAAAGATACATACACACATACACATACACACACACACACACACACACACACATAGATGAGTACAGAGAGAGGGGTAGGGGACGATATAGTAAAGAGGGTAAAGAGAGCAATAGGCATTCTAAATGCGACCATTTAGAGTAAATGAGTGAGTGACGACGAGAACGATGAACTAACTTGGTTAACAACAACCACAACGAACGTCAATTTTCTTGGTTGACAATAATAAAATGGCCAAACTATGTGAACTATGCCAATTGCCTACACCTTCGGCATAAGAAAACTCCTATAAACAAACAAGCATCGAGAACAGAGACAACAGCAAACACAAGACGCAGATAAAGAAACAAAGAGTGAGAGAGAGAGAGAGATACAGAGATGGAGTGGAGTGGATCTAAGTGACCATAGAGGTAAATACAATAAATGTGTATTAAGAAGAGTCTTTTGAGGTGGTGAGGTGGTAACTTAAAAAGACGAATCACTACTAAATGCCATAAGAATGACAAATTTGTATGCACGCACTTCAAAAGTGCAATATTAATTAATTCCAGTCGCCAATGTTCGTTCAACAAAAAAACAACCACAAAAGCAATAGCAATAGCAACACATCCACAACAACAACAACAACTAAACAACAAGCAACATACATACAGATACAAAAAAAAAAAGTATTATTGAGTATCTATAAGTATGTACTATGTGGCATGAAGTTACTTAACTTAAAGCATGGCAAGGTAAGGTAAAGTTAGGTAGAGGCAGCATCAATGATTTGGAATCAGCAGAGCAAGAAGCAAGAGTTTACTCTAAAAGACTGAAGAAGGACTACATGAAAACGATAACATTGAAACAAATGATGACGATGGACTGACTGACTAAAGACACTAAGGCAGAGGTAGAGAGGGAGACAAATAATGTGCAACGTGTAACGTGCATTGACTGAATCAATAGCCTGGCAATTAAATTGTATGTCATTCATTGGTAATTTATACCTTTTTAAGACATGCGACACGCATTGACATGCAGCAGCCAAAGTGAGTCGAGAGTCACAGATGCATTGCATACTACAGTACATATTCACTTACTCACCAACTCGCTCACTCACTCACTCACTTAGTGACTTATATTGAGGTAGGCAGGGAGGAGGGAGGTAGATACTCTGAATATGTAACTGGCAACTTCAATATTAACAAAAATTCACTAAGAGTATCTGAAGAGTGTACATTTTTGGTTGAAAAAAAGTGTCATACTTGCACCTTTCAATTAGTGATTTCTTATATGATTTTCGTGTGATTTTGAAATTGAATTTCAGTTTTTTCAGAGTTTTATCAACTCTCAGAGCGATCGTCTTTCATTCAATGCATTGAACTAACTATTTATCAATGTACGTATGAGTAATAATAATTCATTTGATATATGAATGCACTTGAGCTCTATTTTTCTATTTTGAAAATCTAAAATAGAAAACAATAAAACAAAACAATGTTTCTATTAGAAAAAAATAAATAATAATAAATAAAACTTATTACTACTAACAACAACAATTGTAATACCAAAGAAACAATAACAAAATCGTCTCAAGTGCGATGTTATCTCTTGTTGTTGTTGTTGTTGGAGTTGTTCTTTTTTTTTATTGATCGATTGCTATGTTGTTTCGTTCAGTCGATCAAGTATTCGATCAATCGATCGATCGATCGCTCGCTCGCTCGCTCGATCCGTCGATCGATTGCTTTTTGTCTCTTCTCTTTCGTGTCCAGCGTCTATATAAATATAGTGCGATGCGTTAGTTTTTTATCTTAGTATTTTATGTTACCAAGTCGTGCAACGTGCAACGTTTGTTGTCGTAGTAGACGACGACGACGCAATGCAACTTGCCATGAAAATAAACCAAATATGGTCATTAAACTATTGCACATTTCTCAATATGTCGCGGGCAAATGAACGAGTGAGTTTTTTTTTTATTGTTGTTGCTATTGCTGTTGTTGTTGTTTTTGTTTCTGATCAAGTCCAAGATGCAGAAATATCAGCAGCAACCGCAGCAGAATTTGAAGCAGAATAGGCCTGGAGTTGTTTGACTGTCTGTCTGACTGACTCACTGACTATGTCTCACTGTCTGTCTAGTAAAGAAGCTTTAGTTGTTGTATTTTATACGCACAAAGCCTTATATGACACATGATGGAGACAGTGACAACAGCAAAAACAACAACAGATACAACATCAACGACTGCAATGACGACGAAGTAACTTCTCTGTTCTGAACGACGACGATGACGAGGACACCACAATCATCAAACATGCTAACAGCAAGTGAACTACAACAACTAGAAGCGATGACTATGACTATGTCTGCAACAACAAATACATACTACGACACATGATCGATGTTACCAACTTAACATTTTCTATGCCAACACTTGGCCGAGAAGATTTGGTCCAAAACATTCAAGATTCTTGTTGGCGTTGTCATCGTTGTTGTGTCGTCGCCGCCATCAACGTTCATTCGATGTTGAGCTGATCTATATTGCCGCGTGTTGCACGCGTTGTAGACATTTTTCATGTGTCTGTACATCATCAGGATGTTTATTGCATTATACTTTAGTTTAAGGCAGAAATAGAAGGGTATCTTGAGGGTGTTGTATATGATGAGATAAAGATCAAGCATTTGATATTCAATGTTGAGGACAAAGAATTGAAATAGATCAATCACCTTTACTTGAATTCACATTGATCGATCTTAAGATTAAAGTTTGATTAAAGTCACTTACTTCAAAGAATGAAGATATTGAAAAGATATGTATGTCTTTGAACTCAAAGGGCATTTTAATAGTAAACTACCATTTCCTCATGCATAATTAACCTCACCCCAACACCATAAATACTGTCTCCTCATTCGTCTCCTCAAACGTCTTAAGCATTTCCGTTGCCAATCACAATTTGCATTTAAACAGAGAACGAAAGAAAAAAAAAGAAATAAACTCAATATTTCTCAAACGTCAGTTCATTGGTCAATTTAATACTACAAGCGGCCATTGACAACAAAAACAACGTCAATGACAATAATGATGGCTACAGTGATGATGATGATAATAATGATTTTAAATCAAATTTTATTGTATTTTAAATATGCCAAGTAATGAAATGGGGGCGGTGATAAGTTCAACAAAAAAAAAAAAAAAAAATAAATAAACTTTAAGTGAAAACGAAACAAAAAAAAAAAAAACAGAAATCATAAAATTAAAACAAAAACTTTTAATTAACATCAAACGATTGAAAACGAATTGATTTTCTTGACTTCTTTAGATTAGTCGTGCTTCGTTCATAAATAAAAAAAAAAGCAAAATGAATGAAAAATTACAGGAAAAGAAGAATTAAAATTCAATAATCACGTGTGCGTTAAAATAATCACAGCACCAACAAAAAATAAAAAAAATAAAATCTAAACCCAAACGGAGCACTTAAAGTCAAAGAAGCCAAAGCCGGATGGACTTGGTTTGGACTTTTGTTGAAATTAACAATAATTTATTTAACAAAACTTGCTAATTAGAATGCGTTAAACGATAAAACAAAGAAAGAAACTAAAGCAACCAGTAGAGGGCCCAACATGAAGTGCCTTCAGTTAGGGTGAAGAGAAGTGTAAAGTATGTATTTTCCTTTACCTGCGACAGTTGCAAAGACTTTAAGTTTAACACTTTAATGACGACTATGATCATTAATGACGATAATGATGATGACGAAGCCAACAACAAAGACGACACCAACATTTTTCAAAGGCATTGCCATCATTGAAAAAATTTGTTATCAAATGCATGATAAACATTTTGTTTTTTCAAGTTTTTGATCTATTTTTTGTTGTTGTTTCAACTGACCATTGTCACTAGAGATACATACGTATGTATTTAGTCATTCACTCACTCACACCCCTTTCAATTAGCATTGAACAGTGAATTTAATTCAATTAAAAATATATCAAAGTCAATGAAAAATGTTGTCACTATGCGTCTTCTTCCCATGAGAATTTAAGTAGCACATAAGGCCATATTTATTTATTTTTATTAATAAAAAAATAATTAAATATTTAATGTAAAGAAAGGTGGCAGAATAAGAACAAATCAAGCAAATCATTGATCATCATTTTGTCACTTCATTCATGAATTGATTGAGATGAGTTTTGCTTATATTGTACATAGTAGTTATTTACAGCTTTCGCTATCACAGTGTGTGATATTTATTTATTTTTTTTTTTAAATAATTATAATATTATAATTATTTATTTAATAAAAAAAAATAAATTTCTAATAACACTTAAAAAATTTTGGCAAATCTATTTTAAAAATATCTATGTCACGCACTCACTCATACTAATGCAGCATGATTATGATGATGATGCGGTGACAATTTTACACTTATCAGTGGCATTTGTGTGGTCTTGTGCGCATTTCACGCTGTGGCTTTTTAAATGGTTAGAAAAAAATAATTAGAAATATAATAAAAGAAAATATTGTGTATACAATATGTACTATATATAGTTGATATTGTATATATAATATTATATATATAGTTCCTAGATAATGAACGTGACCACTTTTTTTTTTACTACATTAAATAAAATTTATCAATTTTAAGAGAGTTTTTTTTTATAGTCATTATTAAAAAATAAAAGAAATATTTGAATGAAAAAAAGTAATGAATATAAAATAAATTTATACATGACAAAATATTCACTTGAGGTAAACCAAAGCTGATATATAAAGACATTCATACTCTATCCTTCCAATTATAACATTGTACAAATTTGATCAAATATTAATATCTAAAGAAATAAAGAAAGTAGTTTTCCATAAAATATTAAGAGTTTTAATGGCAAACATTGTTCCGATATATCACTTTATTATTGATTGTATGTAATACTAGCTATCCCGTCGCCCCTTGCTAAGCCCTCGTTCCAAAAACCATATATATACAAATGTACTTGAATTTATATATACCTTCAAATCCAACTTTTCCGGTGGTCCGATTTACTTCAAACGTAACAGGAACACTCTTCAGACTACTACTAGAGTTTCCCTGAAAATTTCATCAAAATCGATACAGCGGTTTCGGAGTCTATAAGGAGCAAACATACAAAAAGACACATATATTTATATAAATGTACATTATAGATTATTAAAGTGCTGAAGAAGTTAAAGTATAGCAATCAGTGTCATGGAATTAACTTGTCCAGTAATAGGAAAACTCTGCCAACATTCGATCTACTTAAGACAACGAGACTTGCCTTTGACAAATATCTCAATAGCTAATTAACTAAGATATTAGTTATGCAACATCAGTTAGCATATAAGTATGGTAAGTAGGACATGGGCCCTGATCAATTCTTCTCATTATTTTCGAGTTCAATGCATTACAAACATTACGCGAATTAAAAAAAAAAAAAAAAAAATTATAAAAATTATTAAGAAATAAAAATAAAAAATAATTATAAAAATATTATTAAGCAAAAATTACCCAGAAAGAAAAGAAATAGAAAAAAACACTGAAAATAAATATTAATAAATAAATTAATTAAATTTAATGGCTAAACAACAAATTATATATAATTAAGCTTTGTGTTGTTCAATGCCAAATATTTAACAAAATATTACCAACTTTAGCAATTAATTTTAATAATTTAATTTTTATTTCTTTGCCCCCTTAAAAGTATTTACAATTATTATTATTATTATTGTTTAAAGAAAGAAAAACTGCTTTAACCTGATTTTTATCTTTTGTATTTGGGTATTTGATCTCAATTGCCTGATCATGACTTGTGATAAGACACACAATCTCTGCTCTATCTATCTCCATTATTCACTCTATATCTACTAGTATTGTTTCAAATAAATACTATACAATAGAAAAAATACAGTAACCAAAAACTTGTCATGACTTTGTGATATTTGAAAATATTTTATGGTTTTATTTCATATTCATTTTCAAATAGAATAGAATATTTTATTGTATTATTTTTGTCAACTGATAATGACCACCACCACAAACAGTTTTGTTATCTTTAGAATCAAACGCGTAATCATTTATATTGTACATATAAAGTAGAATGAAGGCGTTTGGTCGTTCTATTGACACAAATTTACTTGTTGCATATTACATACGCATGTATGCTGTTACTTAAATGCAATTGAGTTCAATAGAACTTCTCCTCAAGTAGTCATACTTGATGTCGCTTGAACAATATTATTCTTTATCACTAAAAACTATTTATATTTTTTTATTAACGTCATTGGCCTATCTTGGCAAAATTATGTATAAAATAATAAAATAAATATTTTTAAATCGAATGTGACCACCCGCATTCAGAACGCGCGACTTTGATGCTCTTTATGGTGAACTTATTTCAGAACATTTGGAAAGAAATCAACTTATCAGTGATTGAAACAAAAAGACCGTCGCAATTTACGTCAACATTGTCATTAACACATAATGATCATCGTCATCAACGACATTATTATTATCATCCTCATTGTTATTATGATAATGATTTTCAATATTATCAAATCGAATAAAATAATCAATTTGCAATTTTATTAGTGCCCCACCACAAATATATTGTATTATTATTATTATTATTGAGTATATTAGTTGCACAAAGTTGGCAAGTAAAAGAAAAAAAAAATATTTATCACACAACCACCGCCACATGCTTTCTTCAATTCAATTGAATGGCGACGACGATGACTTTGTTGTTGATAACTGACTTCAAGGGGGATTTTTTCATTATTGTTTTCGGTATTTCTAGTTTTTAATTTTATGACTTCAATTGATTATGACCACACAGTACAGCAAAGCAATGGGGGTGTTAGCCATAATAATATTTTTATTAGCATTCAATAAAAATTTAAGAAAAACTTAAGAAAAAAAATGAAAAATATTGAAAAATGATAAAAATGTCTTATAACCAACAACACACACACACACACACACACACACACACACACACACACACACACACACACATTTGACTTAGTGCAATCAATAAAATTATTTCATTTGAATTGGGGAAAAAAATGTAGTACATCTAAATCTCATTTATTGACGTTGTCGTTGTCAATATTGACTTTAAGACGAGGCATTTAATTATAAAATAGAATTAAATATTAAACGAGAGAAGCTGGCGAGTATTTGGAAAATACAAAAACCAGTTGTGCGAATGAATGAACACCGCCTTCAACCACCTTCAACTATCCAACTGTTAGAGTCAAGCTTAAAGTATTCACATACTATCTTAGTGAGTATTTTAGTCAAACATTGTCAGTAGATACACCTGCTGACTGTCCCCGTCCTGTCCTGTCCTGTCCTGTTCTGTCCTATACTCAGTGTTGTTGTCTTTCAGCTTAAGTAGGTGCGTTTGAATTGCATTGCTAGGCACTTAGGAATAGAGTGGAGTAGAGTAGACTACACTAGAGTAAAGTGGAGGATTGCAGACGCCGCAGTTCAGCTGCCAATATGCGCGCATTAACGTCCATTTGCAAGCCTGACATCCTATAAGCCAAGTTAAGCGCGTTTAGTGATCTTCCTCTCTTCTTCTTTGCCTACTTGCATGCGACATGGTTACTTTGTTGGTTCGATGGTTAGTCGTTTTCTTAGTTAGAGTTGTGTCTGCATAAACAACATTATCGAAACGAAATTGACTTTTTATGGTGTATATTTTTATCGTCATTCAAAACTCTATTCTCTCCCCTCTCTCTCTCTCTGGCTTGCTTGACTTACACACATTGTCGTCCAATAACATCTAATTATAACGTTTATTTATGTGGTCAACTCGTTGTTGCTTGCATTTGTCAAAAAACACGTTGTAGCAAGTTGGACTTTGCAACAAATAAAATAAAAATAGAGAAAGAAAAAAAAAAAAAAAAATGCAACAAACGCATTGACAGCTCAGTGGCAGCCAGCATCAGCAACAGTAATCGAACGACAGACAGTCAGACAGACAGACAGATGGACAAATCAACAGACAAACATATACCAGCGACAGAGACGCATGGTGGAAGGAATAGAAACACTAAAGAGATGATGATGGTGAGTTGAGGTTTGGCTTTTGGTTAGGAGGGTGGGTGGTTATTCGCACTGAATTCAGTTTAAACTATTTTGCATAATTTTTTGGTCATTCAGTTTTTAATTTTTTTTTTTTTTATTACTCCTTTTGATACTCAATAGTTGTGTATATTTTGTGGTGGAAGGTGGTTATGCCAAAGTATCTGGCATGAAAACAAATCTTTTTGCAAAAGTGAATTGCTTTGACCAAATATGTTTGATTGCTTTTTTATGTGTTTTACTTTTATATTCAATTGATGGTGATGTTGATGTTGACTAAAAGTGTTTATTTTTTGGCTACAAACTGTAAAAGATTTTAACCAAAATATTGTGTAAAAATAAAATCTCAAATCGTAAATAAACTTTCAAAGAAACATTCATAATTTTTGTTATATTAAAAAAGATATGGCAAAAGGTAGCGAGAGCGTGCTATGTTGTGTTAATATTTGGTATTGAAATTGATTGATTGGAAAAAAGATTGCGTTTATTCTTATCTATGAAATCAAATCTGACTTATGTATTTTGATTTTTTTCTTTATGATCACAAATTATTTAGTTGGAGAGAAAATATGAAAACTAAGTCAAATTTTTTGATAGACTATTCATAAAAAAGTAGACACGAACACATGTCCATTTAAAAAAATATATTTTAAAGTTATCACTTCTTCTTATACTTAGGAATTGACAATTTATATAAACACAAATATTTGATCTTATTATATTATTCGGTATTTTTTACACCTTGGCATAAGAGCTAAAAATCTTTTGAATCAATTAAATAAGTTGACTTAAACTCATGACTCACTTTAAATGTTAATGGCTTTCGATAGAACTCACAATCCAAGTTTATAAGTAAAGATAGACACAAAAGCATGACCATTTGTTGGAAATTTCTATTGAAGCTTGACGATGTACCAGATTTTTAATTAAAAACCCTTAGTCACTTGAAGAAATGTTTAAAAATATAGATAAAATCCACAAACAATAAGAGTAGACACATACCCATGACCATATGTTGAACAAAATTCCTTAATGGATATTAAATTCTCATCAAGAGTTCTGTCGTAGCTGTGAAGGTGAAGAAAAAGATAAGAGTATTCAACATTTGCTTTGTGACTGCCCTGCTTTCTTGGAATATGTACGCGTCTTTTCGAGAAATCGTTCTTCGATGATCTAGCAATTTTTAAAAAATTGCCATTTGGGGACCTGGCTCAGTTCATGGATTCTCAAGTTGGTTTTAGAGGCTGAGGGAGTGCCAACTAGGTTACCATATCCTCTCTCTCACACCAATACCTTCCCCCCACCCATTTCATAATCCTTTTACAGTCAGATATCACAATGGACGCAATAAATGAACTCACTTGACCTCACTTGATCTCACTTATTAGATTCTCTATAACATTCTCAAAAATAAATGTTTACTTAATGAAAAGTGATCCTTTCTTTCTATCTAAATAAACGACACAAATACATGACCAAATTAACACAAAAAAAAAAAAAAAATAACAAAAATGTTTATGAAGTAAAATAAGTAAATAAACAAAAATATAAAAATTTGTGTACAACTTAATTTGTGTAATAAATTAAGTAAAACTCGCATTTACTTAATCCTCCTTTTCGCCACTTTGTTAAAGCGCTTGATCATTTACCATATACAATTTAAATGACCAAAAATAAGAAGCATGTAAAAAAAAATACACAAAAACAAAGCAAAGACGTCACAGTCACACCATGCATAATTACAAAAAAAAAAATTAAAAAAAAAAATAACTTGATGCCAACAAATCCATTACAGTCAAGTACGCGTTTAACACAACAAAATAAAAAAATACAAAAAAATAAAAAAACAAATTCAGAAAACAACAACAAAACAAGAAGAAAAGAGTCAAGTCAAGAAAGCGAGAACGGCCAAAAGAGTATAACAACAAATCAAGGGCCAAAACGAAATAAACAAATAAATGAATGACTTTGTGCGGCAGAAAGGAGGCAATAATAAAAGGTTTACTTGACACTAAGATAAAGAGTGAGTATCTCACAAGTATCTTAGTATCTGAGAGAGAGCATCAGCAAAGAGAGTCATCACTCAACGTTTTAACTTAAAAAAATTAACCGAAATTTTATTAGTATTTACGCAAGCGCACAGACGACAAAGTCAATGTAAATATTTGTGAACAAAACCAAACCAAACCAAACTAAACTAAACGAAATGAAAACTGAATGAGGAAGGAAGGCAAAGTAAAAAGGGTTTTCAAATTGATTTTTCGCGCGCATTTATGAATTCTTTCTTACAACAATATAATAGTCTTGTTATGTGTTGTTGTTGTTATTGTTTGGTTTCTTTGGTTTGGACCATTATCAATATTTATTTAGCAACAACAAAAACAATCATAATGAAGGCAAGGCAATGGTATTGGTAATGATGATGATGATGATGATGATGACCAATGTCTCAAGAGAAAAAACTTGAGAAATCCACTTGACAAAGATGTTGCAGCAATAAGCGAAACTGACGCCTTGCAATTAGAGTTGACACTTTTCTGAAGGCACCAGAAGCGGCAACAGAACAAAGGCCTTTGGACAAATTCAACTAAACTCATCAACTCAACTCATCTCATCTCATCTTAACTCAATTCATCTTTGGGTATTGTTGTTATTTGTTTTTGTGGTCACACAGTCTAAACAAATTGAAAGTATGAAGTATGAAGCGTAAAACCGTGAATGATGGAACATTTGGCAAGAAGATTTTCCATTTAGAAAATTTACCTAAGATTGAGAGTCAAATACTTTGAATTTGAATTTGTCAACTAAAATGCATAGTTTTCTTCTTTCATCACTCCCCTAACTAAAAGCTAATCTACTTCTCTGCCATCACTTGACCAGAGATGCTGATGATGATGATGAGATACTTTGTCAATAAGAAACATAACACACAAAATCTATAAAAGATCTGTTGAAAAATCTGTTAACAATAATATACACAATTCAATACAACACAACACAACACAACAAAACACAACACACAAAAGTCAGCTAAGCTAAGTCGGCTTTTGATGCAACAAATATGCCTAATACAATACGCATTCGCCCCCTCTTCTACTACTTATGTATAATATAAAATCAACAGAATTCTACTACATATTTGATGCTGACTTTGCATTTTTACTAATTCACCTGTTGCTTTCTGGTTGTTCTTTATACTACACACATACAATATTTTTGTGTTATTGTATCTTTTTATTTTATTGTATAATTCTTGTTGTTTGTTATTATGTTGGAGTTGTTGTGTTTTTTTTTTTTTTTTTGGTGTGATACCCTCTAACAATAGTCACTCTCTATAACAATAGCAACGTTAACTAATCATAAATTTGTTCGGTGATTATATATATTTCTGTTGTGTGCCGCTGCTGCTCTATGTTATAGTATCTTTTCGATAGATCTTTCTCCTTTCAAACCATTTCTACTACACTTCTTATTTATGTCGCCTCGTCTACTATTTAACTTATAAAACATCTTGATGGCAAATAACTTCAAAATTTCTCACTCTCCATCTTATTTATTGGAAAAAAGTTGTCAACTCAAGAAGTCATCGCTTTTATGTTAAGTCTTGTGTCTGTGTGTCGGTCATTCCTTTTATTTATTGTTTATAAATAAAATCCATAAAAATTTATAAATGTTTTCTTCTTTGTTTTGGTTTTGGTATTGTTTTGCTATTTAACTTAAACAAAGAATTCAATAAAACAAAAAAAGAAAAATAACTTAGTTTTCGTTTGATATTTTAATATGGAATTAACATATGTTTTGGCTTGTGAGCTAAATTTAAACAAAAATCAAATTATTCCAAGAAGAAACAAATCACCGAAAATAATAGAATAATCTGAAGAGTTTTTAACATATGTTAAATGGTAAAAAGTCATAATAGAGTACTGAGCGTCTTCATCAACTGATACAAATCTGCTGTCAGAGAATTGGACTATAAAAATTCTTCCTTAAATTTTGTGCAAGTTTCTTTTGCCTCAGTTGTTTCTTTCCACTTAGAAAGTAATCAATTTTTTTTTTGTTACATTTTAATACGCCGATCAAATACAAAAGTAGTTGTGAGACAAACGTTTACTGGGGAAAAACAAAAATTTAGTCACTCAATTGCTTATTAAAATCGTCATGTACATATGGTGACAGTTGCGACCACGATGGTTGGTGAAGTCTCTTAAGGCGTCTACGATAAGAGAGATCAGCCGATCGCTATATCGACTATCTATAGTTTTCCTACCAAACTGATGGCAGCTGTAGATCAATGTGTATTGCCTTGTTCCTGACGACCATGAGGTGTCAGTTAGTTTTCATAGATCTTTATTTTGAGAGATTTAAATGCGCTGAATTTGCGAGTAAGATGCCAAACCCCAGACGGTTTGATTATTGAGTTGTAGATTGTAAGCTGAGCATTAAGGTTTAAATTACTCGTGGGGCGTAATAGTCAGTTTAGCCTGTGTAACTTGGTTTTGAACTGTTTTACAATAGTAACCACGGTAATGTGTCGTCTCCATGTCAAGCATCTATCCATGTGCATACCGAGATATCTGACATTTTTGGCAAAGAAGATGTCAACTCCATCCATGTTAACTGTAGGGCACCTGTCTCGACGTAGCGTAAAGCAACAGTGTTGAGATTTCGCAAAGTTTAACCCTATGTTCCAACGTTTAGCCCTTCTATGGAAATTGTCAAGGTAAATTTGGGTATAAGTCGCAATTTTTCAAAATTCTTTATATTTGAATTACAATTGTAAGCACCGAACTCATATAAACAGTGTGAATTTGTTCTTTGATTTTTAGGTTAAGTGTCAATAATAAAATGCACATTCATGACAAGCTTAGATATAAATAAACGTGGACAACTTGTTATGTCTGCCAATCTAAAAATCTAAAATTAAAATACTATAACAGAAAGTAGAATAAGAATAACTCACAGATCTACTATATGTGTCCATAGGTGTCATGATCACAATTTCATTGGCTTACTCACTCATGATTTTTTGATTTAATCAAAATTCCAAATGAATATTAAAATAAATAAAATCACCCCCATTAGTATTACCCTCATATTGTCAAAGACGCTTCACAACGCCCTCTGTGATATGTGATGTTTCAACTGAGTCATGGCTCTTCTGACAGTGATACTCGTAAAAAAGAAAAAGAAGAAATCGCAAGACAACAAAAACATACAAAAACTTCACATGCCAAAGTAGCAAGCAACAGGAAAAGGGAAGCCTGTTGAGTGGCAAACTTATTTCCGTTGACAATTTGGTAAAAAGAAAAAAACATAAAAAAAAAAAAAAAAAATTAATGCAAAAATCAACATGGAAAAGGCAAAAATGTAATAATAAAAAAAAAAAAAATAACACAACACAACAACAATGAAGAGAGAAGCATGGTGCAAAAAATCATTGAATTTAAAGTTTAAAATTCCTCATGAATACTTTGTTGAGACACTGTAACAAAGAGAAATACATATAGACGATGGTTCAAAACGAAAAAAAAGGGTCAAAGTGATTGTCCTGTTTGCTTGTTTCATTCTTTATTTGTTTGTTTATTTGTTTTCAACTGTTCGTTGTTGTTGTTGTTGTTAGTGTGTTTATTTGTTTGCTGAATTTGTTTTTAAGCTGTTTCTGTTCTTGTTCTTGTTAATGCAGCAAACAATTCCCCTCATTTTTTTTTTACCATTTTCCTTTGTTCCCCTTACATTCCTTCTTCTTGGGGTTCATTCGCTTGCTTAGCAAACACTTTCAGCAGTTTTTGGTCAAAAAGGATTGCAGTGCGACAGGCAACAAGTAAAAACAATAACAACAACATCACCCATTGCCATCGCCAATGAACTTCATCAACTAACATAATGCGAATGGACATGTGAACAGGGCAACGTGAACAGTAATAGGGAAAGAAAGACACTGATAAAGGGAATCAGCGAGGACGACGTGTGGTTTGCGGTAAATTGATACTTTGAAAGTTGTGGCCACGTTCCCACGTCATCGTTGTTGCTGCCTTCTACACTAAACCAATTGACAAGCATGCAACAACAATAACAACAACAACAATAACAAGACAGAGCACCATGAGCTTACTTAAAGTGCAACCAAAGTAGGGGCAATAAAGACAAAGGAAGGGAAGGCTGGGAAAGGAAAGGAAGTGAAATGAATAGAATGGAAAGGTAGTTCGAGATGAGAAAGCACAGGATACAAATGCAATGGGGATTGTGAACAACTCCCACAAGTTGTGATTGCTTGTGTCTTATTATTATTATGCTTGGTTCTTTCTTCTTTTATCTTCCTTTTTATACTCATTTGATGTTTAGTTATTTCTTGGTCTTGTTGTTGTTGTCGTTGTTGTTGTTGGCGGCAGACTCAGTTGAATGCGTTTTAGTCAAGCTTATTGAAATTGGTTTTACTTATGAAGTCCAAGATCAAGTTGGCCACATCTTGGCCAAGTTCATATGCCAGCTTATTGGCTTAAAGTTGAGCCACAGCAGAACATAGCATAGCGCAATAATAATAACATAAATTCCACTCAATTCTTTTAACAATATTTCGCTTGATTTGTGATTGTATATGATTGCCTGTGAGCATTATATTTGTATGTGTGTGCAAGTAAGTATCTGTGTGTGATTGTAGAATATGTGAAGGGGGACAGAGTGAGAGGGAGATAAAATAAGAAACCGAAAAGAATTTCTTTAACTTGTCGTGCGGTTTTTTGTTCTTCTCTGCTCCTCCTCCTCCTCTTCTTATTGTTGTTGTTGTTGTTGTTGATTTTATCGGCTTTATTATTTGGCTTTTATTTTACGCTCAGCTTTAGTTCATAAAGTCTTATTATATACTCATCAATTCTTTTCACTTCGAAAAGCGACACGCGGATAAAAGTCAAAAGTTTGAGATACGATTTTTTATTCTCGTTTCGATTTGTTTTGTTTTTGCGGTAAACATTTGAGACTTTTTCTTGTTCTCGGCAGAGATAAATTATAATTAAAATAAAAGAAGAAAAAAAAAAATAACAACAAATTTGGAAATGAAGTCAAGTGAAAGAAAGAATGGTCAAGTGAATTTGGGTACGAGTTAGTATAGAAAGACTAAGAGAGATGATGATCAAGATGGTGAGAGTGGGGGAGGAGAATGGCCTTAAAAATGTTTTCAAGAGCAGACAACAAACTCTTTTGTCTTTCATAACAAAATATTCAGATGCATATTGAATGAGACATTCATTCTTCTTTATAATTTTTGGGGCATGCCACAAATCGTCTAAAGAAGTCTACTAAAAATACAATAAAAAAAAATAAATAAATAATAAAAAACAACAGATAAACAAATAAACACATTCAAAACAAGAATAAAAAAGCCGCACACTTATATCACGAAATAAAAAAAAAAAAAATTCAGAAAAAATTGAAAGAAATATATAAAATGAATAAAAAAGAAATTAAAAAAAAAAAAGTATCTGAATCAAACTGAAAAGTTAAGAATCAAAAATCGAACATAGCAACAACAATAACAGCAGTAACATTAATGATAACAACAACACAGAAACACCTGTCAAACTGGTCCAGTTGTCTTTGGTTCAATGTGTGGACTACTCCTCTCAAGACACTCACTCGAATGAATGAACGACAACACAACAAATATCACAGATACACAGAGAGAAAAAGACTCAAATCAACGCACAAGACATGAGATACATTAACAACAACAACAATAACAAGAGGCAACGACAAACAACAAACGACAACAGGCAACAAACGTTCACTCACTCACTCACTCATTCACTTACTAAGTCAGATGCCAAGTGAATGACCAAACATCGACCGAGATAAACTAAGGTAGACAGGCAACACCAATTGCTTGATGTAAACCGCCGACGCCAACAATAATATCAACTTCCAAAACATCATCAACAACAACAACAACAATGAATAAGTTAAATCCGAAATCAAGAAGGAAAAACTTCCTAAAGTTTTTTAAGGGAACGAAAGAAACCTTCAAGGGAAGATACACGTACAAATGGACAGCAAAAGAATTCTTGTCATGCATTTCACATTGAAATGATTTTTAATTTTTGGAACTTTCGGACTTCATCTCTCTTTAAGTCTAAGGAATATGGAAACTCCCGCATGTATCTCATACAATATTATGCTGCTACATAATTGTTGTGCGTCTGTCTATTTTTTGTAATATAATCTATGACATGCAATGGATGAAAGGCAACAGCAGCCACCACACAACCAAGCAAGCAACCAACCAACTAACCAATGTGCATGACATTACACAAATTATTATTTAATAATAGTGTATCTATGAGTAACTGGTGTATCTATGTGTGTCTGTGCCAGCAGCAAATTGTAGCAAGTCAAATCAAGTTATGATGAATTGAATTGAATTGGTATTTCATACTTTTAAACAACATCAACACTAACAATTGAATCGATTGGTTTCAGAATGCTGCCTATTAGCGACTCATTAGCCTGTGGACTATAAACTTTTTCATTCTTTCTTTTATTTTGGGATTTGAATTGGGTTTTCTTACATTTAATTGAATGATTTAAAACGGAAGTTATTAACTTCAAAGATACATTTATTGAGCTGCTGCTAATACTGACTATGATTGTGCAGAATTCTATTCTATTCGATATATTTTTTTTATGATTGATGATGATATGAAAGAATAAATGAAGAATTTTTATCTATATAAATGAAAATAGTATCTTGTAATGCAACACAGAATATATATCTTTTGATTGTTGTCTATGCAACTTCTAATATAATGCCGCATTTAAACTTTTAAATTCATTAGAGATTAAGGATTCCAAAAAAAAAAAGACACCAAAAAACTAACAACTTACTTTATTTTCTCTACTTTTTACAGGTGAGTTACAACAAATACCAAAGGAACAACTAAAACATTAAATATTTCTTACTTAAGCAAAGTATGTATCCATGTGTCTTTATATGTAAGTATCTATCTACTTATGTGTTTGTATATCATATTTGTGTGTGTGTTTGTGTTTGTATTTGTATTTGTTGAAGTTTTGTATCTTACATCTACAAATAATTTTACACTGCGCTGCAATCAAATTACAAACTAATCGCATGCAACCAAGCTGAAAATCAACAACAACAAGAAACAGGAGAATAATAACAAGAAGAAGGAGGAATGAATAAGCAAGTAAGCAAGCGAGAAAGCGAGCAAGCAACAAGAACTTTGCCTTTAGAATGCAGACAAAGTTAAGAAAGCAGCAAATGAATGCCAAATCAAACACACAAAGGACATGCAGCGCACTAAGCTACAACAATATAATAATATCAACAACAAAAAGAAGATACCAACGACAATAACAACAACAACAACAAAAACTAGAATACCTAAGACCTACTAGTCAAGGAGTAGTAGGTGGCAATGGAAGTGGCATTTCAAAGAAGAGGCAAAAGACGAAGACGATAAACTTTTTCTTAGTATAATAGTAAAGAAAACAAACAAAAAGCAAGTGAAAACATGCCACACGTAGCAAGTAAGTTAGCAAGGTTGGCAGGCAGATAGTCAGTTGAATATGGTAGGTTGCACATTGTACAATTCACCGCCTCTAGCAGCAGCAGCAGCAGCAGCAGTAAGAAAAAAAATCAAACCATTTAAAGGCTAAAAGGCAACAAAAAGTGCCGCAATGCGTTTCATGTTCAATGGTTTAGTTTTCTTTCGATGGAGGAGTGAGTGAGTGAGTCCTCATTCCACATCTCACCTCACCTCACCTCACCTCACCTCACTTGGGGTTTTAGATTTCAGTGTGTGAGCAAGTGAATTTAGTTGCTGCCATATACCAACAACAACAACAACAACAACAAGAACACAACCTAGTTGATTTAAGTAGAAAAGAAGAAATGTATTATAGAAAAAGTTTTTCACTTTAAAAGTGGCAACAATTTTTGCGTGGCAAATACAATAAGTGTTTCAACTTTGTTGTTGCATGCGTTGCATTGTGGTGGCGGTGGCGGTGACGATGGCATGAAAATTACGAGTGTCGTTTTTGGTTTTCCAACTTATCGAGGTTTTTTGCCTTCCCTCTTTCATTCTTTGATTATGCCACAAAGACATACGCATAAACGCAATATAAAACACAAAACAAAACACAAAAACCATGAAGTTTTAAGTCAAAGGCGCCACTCTATACCATGGTATGCTACGCTACGCCACGCCACGCCACCTGTTTTGCATGTTTGCCGCATGCCTTTGTCAGGAAGTGCGGAAAATGCGGTTGGTTGAAATGGAAATGCAACAACGTTTAAATGGAATGCGTTGCAACAAGGCGTTGCAGACATTGCAATATACAACGACAGCAGCAACATGCATTAGGCTTCTTTTTATATCTTCATTATTATAGCATGCGACAATTTTTTTCTATTCATTTCATTTGCAATGCACTAAAAAATTCACATGAGGCAAGTAGTTAGAAAGAAGGAATGAAAGAAAGTGTGTTAAATATAGGGAGAACATTGATGATGATGATGTTGATGTGGGCGTTTGTTGCAATTTAAAATCATTAAATGCAAATGGACTATTGATTTTCCTTATGCAGTTGCGGCAATTGCCTTCTATTTTTTCTTCTTGTAGTGCAGCAGTGTGGCAAGTAAGTAAGTCACATTTTGCGCTTGCGCTTGCTCATGTTAAATGCTTATAAAGTATTGTTTAGTATTTAGTTTGTTGCAGGTGTTGAGTAGTTGCAATGTGAAAACTCATCGATCAACTTAATTGAATGAAATGAATGAAGCTCAAGGCAATGAAGATGTGCCAAACAACACCGAGCAACAACATTTAATAAAACAAATTAATGTGTTGCATGTTGCATGAATGAGCTCATCATAACGATCAACAAAAAACAAAACAAAAAAATATAATAAAAAATATAAATTGTTGTTTTTTAAACGCGCCACATCCGCCGCTAATTGAAAAGTGCAATAAAAAACTTATTGAATTAGATGCAACAGCAGCAGCAACATCAGTAGTAGAAGCATCATCTGGCAGGGGGTGAGGTTAGTTAAAGCGGCAGAAGTTAAGCGCACTAAACTAATGTAGCACAAAAGAATGTTGCAGCTGAGATTGCTTATCGTACAGCAATTTGCTGCAACATAGAAAAAGCAAAAAAAAAAAAATGTTCAGAAGAAAAAGAAAAAGAAACGAAGCACAAAGAAATGTAAGAAGGAAAAAAAGGCGACAGGAAACTGAAACAAAAAATCCTCAGCACAGAAAAAAAAAAGATACTACAGTAAATACCAACCAACTGAACTGAACTCAACTTAACTCAGATATTTGCAACAATCATGAGGCAGCAACACTAAGGCGTAACTCCACCCACCGACATTTTCTTGATGTTGCTACTCTTTTTTGTTTATTTGTGCAACATGGAGTTGCAACAACAGCAACAGCAACAGCAATGAATGTTTGCGGCAAATGTTTGTGCATAATTATGGCTGCATGAGAACGAAAATAAACAACAACGACGACGATGACGACGAATGAACAAATGAAAATAAAGACGATGATGTGCAATGCAACGACATTGAAGAAGAAGGCAACTCTTCCCGCGTTGATGTTGCTGCTGTTGCTGATGATTATGATGCACGCGCTTCATTGCTATTACAATTTCAACTTTGTTCATCGTCTTCGTCACTTGGTCATTAACTCTTCTGGTTGCCGGTTGCTGGTGATGACTGCTACTTCTACTTGTGATAATAATGATCATCATCAGATGATGAGTATTGTGAGTGTTGGTGGTGGTGGTTGTGAGAATTGTTTTGGTGGCATGTAAGGTGGAAACAGTAGCCAGTAGTCACTCATCAGCCATGTTTGGTTTGGTGGATGTTGTAAGTTTGTGGTGGGGCTTAAAAATAGCATAAATAATTATTAGCAATTGTGCGGTAAAAATGTGCGCAGGTGCAACACTTAAAATGTTGCCAATGATGATGATAACGAAAGCAAGGAAAAGAGGAATTGCAAGCAACCGTAACAACAACCAGCAACAACTACTACATAACTTTAGCAACTTTAATACTTATTGTTGATATTGCACTGCAATTTGAGCATTTTTCACATTTTAGTAGCGACGGCGACTGCAATAATCGCAAGGAAATGAAAATAAGAAAAAAAAAAAAAAAATGGAAAAAAATGGGAAAAACAAAAGATTTAAGCAACGAACTTGCTTTCAAGATGCAGTATTGTAATGATGATGATGACGATCTTTATGATGATAATGATAATGATGATGGTAGTTACTGTGACTGAGACTGAGACTGTTTTTGTTGTAGTTGTTCAATAATATGTTTCTTGTACTTAATGTTTGTTGCCAGCATTAATTAGCCGAAGGATGTTGTTTTTTTTTTGCCTTTTATCTCAATGAAATTTTAGTTGGCAACAAAACTTTTGCCAACATATCTGTTGTTTTACTACACTTGTGCTAATTAAGGCTATAATAATATTTTCTGTTTCTGTTTTTGTTCATATTGTTCTGTTTGTTGTCTGTATGTTGTTGTATTATTGTTACTTGTGACAATTTCCGGTCATTGAGACAAAGTTTTTACTGTTTACAATACATTTACCTTCACAAAATGTAAGACAAACAGATATATAAAGGATATGTGAAGGCTGTTTCTTGTATGCCAACAAAGCAATTATTTAATCACACTTTTTTTTTATTTTCATTGCTAATAAAACATTTGAGTAATGATTTTATGGACGGAAACACCATACATTTTACAAAAAGTGCTCCAAATTTAAAGTGCAATAAAGCAACATAGATAAATTCAATATGACGGTACTTTATCTACAAAATGTTGCAATTAAAATAATAACGAAAATATTATTCATATCATGAAGAATGTACTAATAGTTTCTATATACGTTGTCCTGCATCTCATTACCAAAAAATAAGTCGACACTGATTAGTTGACCTGATGAGATGTTTGACAAAGACGACTTAATAAGCATTTCAGTTGCATACCGCATCCTTTTCGATTTTTCGGTTGTTCCTTTGGAGTTTCTGCATCCTAAACTTTTCTCATGAATCACTCCATCCATTGGTGAAAACCGTATGAAAATCCATTCAGTAGTTTTTGAATTAATCGCGTACAAACAGACAGACAGACGCGGCGGGGGACTTTGTTTTATAGTATATATATATATTATGCAAAGAATGATATTTTAGTTCAAAGTAACTAATACCTATTCGCTGGTCTAAAGAATGTCTTCTCCCACTGCAGTCTAGTACGTTAATGGAAAGATTAATGGGCTTAGCTTCAAGTCATACTTAGTGCTTCCAGCTCTGCAACTTCTATTATTAAAAATCTTTTTATCTTGATGAATGCAAGTGGTGTTTTTTTTAAATACTACAGACCCTAAGCAGAACCTTGAATTAGAGTTTCTGCTGAATCTCAATGATCAATTACAAAGCGCAGCCCCATAGTTGTATCTCGTTTGGATGATTTCAATATATCCCTAATAACCTAAGCTTCTTGCGAAGAGTAATCTTCTGTCTGTGGTTCAAAATCAAAGAAAGGTGAGTCCAGCAAAGTTGAGTCTTCTATCTGCGGTCAATAATATCTTTATATAGGCAATTTCGTTGTGCACCTTTGGTTACTCTACTTCTTCTAAAAGGCTTGACTGATTTTGAAGAAATTCCTTGTACTTATGGGGTCACCTGGATGGTTCTAAGCTGCAATTGGACCAGGTAGTTGGTGCTGCTTTCCAGAAATCGGTGGATCATTTTTGCATATCAATCTTTATGATAATAGTTTATGATAGCTATATATCTGATTTTAGAGTTATAGTATCTGACTTTTATTGTTATAGTAATCTTATTTAAGAACTTCAACTATCCCTGAGTAAAAATTGTTATTTTTCAAGCATAAATTTGTACTGATTTCTTTTTTAATCTAAACTTAATTATGTCTTTCTTAAGATTCTTATAACATTTCTAACTTACAATTATCAGATGTAATTCAATATACCATTTAGTCATTCCATCATTTCTTTATTCAATATATCTACCTGTAAGTTATGTACTCGTATTATGTATAACAAACAAGATGAAATCAAATGAATACAACATTCATGTCTTGCGGTAGATTGAGGCAAAGCACTCAAATACTTAAAAAATCAACTCAAAGAAGAGACAGAGAAATAAGTTGGGAAAAAATATTATTAACTGACATTTTAATGATCATAATGATGTCTGACTTGACGATCAACATCATCATAATGATCATCATTATTATGTTAAAGATGATAATGCATTTATCTGTCTGTGTATCTACGGAGATTTGTTGTATATGCGTTGGAGTCGCCACACTTGGACGTACATAGTAGTAGAAATCTTTTGATTGTGCTGCGTTGGTGGTGGCCGCTGTCTGGCAATGTTCTTGCAACATTTTGTGATGATGAGCTGTCGAGCGTATAAGTGTGGCAGAGTTGCTACCAAAATGCTGACTGAACTTATTGATTCTGAAATGCTGATGCCCAGACGATCGATTGATTGTCTTTGACTTGTTTTCCTAAACGGCGTGATTTTTATCAGTTGTCGTCATAACCTGTAACCTGAAGATGAGGCGGGGGAGCAGATATGTATTTATATTTTATTTCTGTCATGCCAGCGACCAAATGAGGCTTTAGAATGAATATTTTATTATGGCGCCAGTTTTTATGTTGTTTGTTTTTGAATATTTCCAACATGTCAAAGTTGAATTTTCCTTCATTTCATATTCTTCTTCTCTGTCAAATTGAAATAAAAAATGATTTTCTCTCATAATATGAGGTGAGTTGATGGTGGCGGTTGTTGCACACCCAAATTCTTGCTGTTGTTAATCATGATAAACATCTTTCTTTAAATGTATCTATGTATCTAAGAGATCCATGTAACTTTGCATAAATTAGTATTTTAATTGAAATTGAAATGGCGGCAAAAGTATTTGGCCCTTAAACCTTAAGTCAGGCAGGTCACATAGCTCACTTTTAAGTATTGTAAACTGAAGTGAACCTGAACTTTGTGTGAGTGTGCAACTTCTGTTCTATCTTCTCCTTTATCTTTCGTTTGATGCAAGTGAAAAAATCAATTAGCTATGAATTTTAATTGATTTTGCGCAACTCAAATATGCTAAACTTCATCTCCAATACGCTCTTGACTTGACTTTGCCCAGAAATATGCCGCGATGTGCATTTCATTTTAAATTTCGTTGCGCTTGTAAAAATTCTACATGCCACCACCACCAGCACAGCCACCAGCATCAGCATCAGCATCAGCACCAACTCCAACTCCAGTGACCAAGCAGATCGAGAAGAACTTGAATCAGCTTAGGAGAAGGCAGTAAAGTGATATTCATTATAGTTTACAGATCAAGCATGAAAATAAGTTTTCTGAATATGCAACACTCATTCACTCACTAACTCACTGGTTGCCCATTTAGGTTCTTCTTCTTCTTCTTTTCTTAGAGGAGAACGTGGCCAATTTTAGTAATTTCTGCAAAAGAATTTGGCAAGGCACCCACAATTCGCATGCTTAATGTCATGCAGCGGCAATACTAACAATAACTACAACTAGCAATGGCAATGGTACTGGAACTGGTACTGACACTCGCACTGTCACTGTCATGCATCATCATCATTCGAGCGAAGTCCAAGAAACATGGATGGGTTTGCGCCTGCTGAGGTTGCAACTTTGCTAGGCTGCTTTGCCGTTTGCTTGCTTCCTTATGTTCCTGCTGACGTGTGCTGCCTGCCTGACTGCCTGACTGACTGAGCCATAACCAAAGCTCAGCAACAGTTGGCATTACAGCAACAGAAATTATTGCATGTCCATTTGCTGGAGATTTTGGTTTCTTTTCCTTTTTCTTTTTTCTTTTTTCTTTTTTGTATTTTTTTTTTTTTTTTTGTGATGTGGTACGCAATACCAAGTGCCAACATAACATGCAACATGCATGCAAGCTGCTTACACATCACACATGCAGAAACACACAGACTAACATACGCATGCATCATCATCATCATCATCATCGTCACAATCATCGTAGTCGTCGTCATCATGTCCAGAGTTTGCTTGCTTGCTGTCCGTGTATCTGCTGCTATTGCATCTGTTCAGTTCACTTGTTGCTGCTGCTGCTGTTGCTGCTGCCTCACTCTCTTTTCAACTGAATCCCCTTTGGCCGCTCCCTCCACCCCCTCTTATGTTCCATAAATTCGCATGAACGCTGCAGTGAGTGATGCGATTATCTGCAAGATTCGCTTATCTACGGTGATCCATCAACTGGCAGTGGCAATGTCAGTTGCAGTTGTATTTCTCTTGCCAACTTATTTTCTTCGTCGTCTACCATAAAGATACAATATTTTTTTCTTTTTCTTCACATTTCTTAAGAGATTCTGTGTTTTTTTGTTAACAATTTTCTTTTTTTTTTTTCGATCTTGTCTTTTTATTTTTGTGATGTGTGATTTTGCTTTAGCATCTCATAAGCGTTGAGATACGTGAATTGAGTTTTTTGTAGTCTGTGCGGGCGTCTGCTTAAAGCAAATAAATTAGAATGTATCTTTTTCCTTTACTTCTACTTCTTATACAATTTTCTGTTGTCGTTGTTGTTGTTGTTGTTTTGTATCTTTTTTGCATTTCATATTTGTTGCTTTCGTCGGTCTTCACACCCCCCTGTAGGAGTTTATAGTATTGTATTTAGTTGCAGCGTGCTAAATACGCTCCCACGGTTCATTTAAGTATCTTTTTATGCTTGGCCACAACGCAACGAACTGGCAAACAACAACAGCACACACACACACACACACACACACACACACACACGTACTAGTATGCAACATTAACGACAACGGATATTGCAGTTTGCTGAGCTGTCGATTGGCACAATCAGAAAGGCAAAAACAAAACAACAAAAAAATCATACTGAAAGTGACCACTGAAAAACAAGAAAATGAGTGAACGAACGGAACTGTTTGCTGCCTCATACACTTTTGCATGATGCAAGTAGTAAAATAAAACAGAAAATATAAAAAAAAAAACACAAAGAAGTATCTGCCACCAAATGCAACAACAACAACAACAACAACAAAAACACAACACCCGCAAGCGTTTCTTTTTTCATTTTTCATTCCCCCACCACTTTCATTTGAGTTCATTTGAGTTACTTTATACATACATATTTGCATTTTGCGGTAACTTTTGCTTGCCTTTGCAGGAAGAAACTTAAGTTTACTTTTTGTTATTTTCCAAACCACAAGAATAATGTTTTGTTTTTGTTTTCTACTCTTTAACAGTCTGTTTATCCATTCATCCATCTATCTATCTATCTTTAGTTGTATAGTATGCAGTAGTTTGCTTTGATTGAAAGTTTAGTTTGAATTCAGTTCAGTTCAATTCAGTTTAATGTGTTGGGCGAAGCGTTACAAAAAAAAAAAAAAAAAAAAAAACTAACCACATCCGTCCACCGAACACCAAACACCACAAAGCGCCTACAAATCAAATCAAATCAAATCAACTCAACTCAACTCAGAAATAATCAGAAAATAATCACCCGCACTTATTTAACAATAATAAATACATTAGATAGATAAAGGAGACAAAATTGTTCTATCCCAAAGTGGCTACAAAATCATCTTAAAATGAAATAAGAAAACAATCACCCGCGCTTATTTGCATACAAACATTTGTATCTACATAGATACTTTTCATAACAGTTGCATGTTTATATTAAATTTTTAATTGAAGGCGATACAAAGATACATCTCTCCCTCTCTCTCTCTCTATCTTATTTTGTTATTATTCTCTATTGAAAAACACAAACAACAAAAGTGCACTTAAGCTTCATTTTAGGTCTTTGTTATTGTTATTATGAATGTTGTTGCTGTTGTTGTTGTGGTGCCAAAAGCGCTAAAAACGCGACAGACCGTTAAATTGTTACAATTACTTGACGCGAGTAACTGAAGCTAAGCAAAGCTAAACTCAGCTGAGTCTAAGGCGAACTAAGCAACTTAACTTGATTCCAAAAGATACACAACAACCCAAATACAAAATAAAAAAATAAAACACACACATTCGCTTGCTGGCCATATTTGTTAACTAACTGCCTTTATGTATTGTCTATCTAACTAAAGTATCTATGTTTATATGTAATATGTATCTGTATATATATATATATATGTGTGTGTGTGTGTTTGTTTGTTTGTTTGTGCATCTTGAAAATAATATTCTTCAACCATTTAGCGCACAAGCCAAAATAAGCTAAGGCGTTTTCATTTATTCACTTTTACACTCTTTCTCCTTCAAACTTTCCTAACTAAGCACGTGTTGCTACTCTTGTTGCTGATGATGACGGTGGTGATGATGGTGATGGTGATGGTGCTGGTGATGGTGCTGGTGGTGTTGTTGATGGCGATGATGATGGTACCAGAGTTGGTGGTGATGATGGTCATATTGCTGCTTCGACTGGTAGTAGGAGGCTTTTATTAGACACACACACACACACACACACACTCTCTCTCAGATACTTAAAGATAGATATCTGTTTTCATTTTGTTTTCTTTTATTTTCTTTTCTTTAGCACACGCTACTTCATTTTGTTATTGTTTAGCACTTCTTCAATTTCGTCTAACTCTCTTCCATATTTGAACCATAGAAAAGTATCTTCTTTATCATCATCATCATTGATGGTTGCTGTTTCCTTTCTGTTGTTTTTTTTATTGTTGATGTTGTTGTTGTCGTTTAGCACGCGCTGCTAATTGTTTTTGTTTTCAACTCAACTGTTAGCTCAAGTTGGCTATTGCTTCTTGTTATTTTGTTGCTTTGCTTTTTGTTTCTAACTATAATTTTCAAGTCTAAAACCAAAATGCATATTGAATGTTGCATGTTGCTAGTTTCTATTTTTATTGTTGTAGGTGGTGGCTGCTGCTTACAACACTAAGTTGCTGTTACTGTTGCTGCTGCTGTTATTTGCTACTTCATCCATTGTTTTTCATACTTAAAGCTATTATTTTACTTAAGTTGATGGCGTTGGTGGCTGCATTGCAAGTAGCCTTTCATTGCAAGTTGCAAGTTCTTATTGTTATAGCTGTTATTGCTGTTGTTAGCCACTGGTGGTGGCAATCATTTTAATAATATATGCTTAAGTTGTTGCCCAGTGTTCAGTCCAACTACCAACAATTTGATTTTACCTTTTTCCTTTTTTTATTTTTATTTTTACTTGTAACTTGTTGTTCTTCTGTTGTTCTTCAGCTGCAGTGCATTGTTTTTTTTTTCCTTGCTGCTGTTGTGTTGGAAATTGTTGCACGTGCTATATAATTTTGGCATCTACACCCGCTGCTGCTCTTAAAACTTAAAATTGTTGGTTACATAAAGCAAGCGCAAAATGATGGTTAAGCATTTTATATTGAAAGGTCGAAGGCGGCGGCAACAATGTTGTTGTTGTTGTTGTTGTTGCATGCATGTTTAGTTACCTCAAACAGTTGAGTAAGTAGTGGAAGGAGACTTTTAATGCTTCTCCTTAATTAATTTTACATAATTTTTTGTTATTTATAAATAATTTTATTTTAATATTTATTGTAAGGAATGAGAAATTGTCAGGTAAATCTTCTACTATAGTATAACTCAAAAAAGAGCAACTCACTTTCTGTAGTTCACTAAAAATAACCCAAGCACAATGCTCACTACTATAATCGTAGAGCCTCTCTTAGGAAATGTAGATTTTGTATCCAGGGACAGAGGGAGGAAAATCTTAAGCACACACACCCTTGTGAATGAATGTAGTAGAGATAAACATCTAGAACAATCACTACTGGCATGTGGAGTCATTGATATCATAAAGATTCTTAGACTCCAAATATTCTTGAGCTTAAGGAGTTAAATTGAGGGTCAAACAAAAGATCAATAATTATTTACAATAATCAAAGAATGAGGAAATAAAGTTTTAAGGAAGAATTAGAATTTTTTCTAACTGTTTTATTTCTCATAATTATGATCAATATTGCCTGGTTCTGTCACTGCGACAAAATCGCCAATCCCTTTGTTAAGTAGTTCAGATAGGATTTTCGGCATTGTCTTGTCATGCGGGTTACGACGGAATTTCCAAACTCTGCGTAGTCTTCACCTCTCTCTGACCAAGTCCATAACTTCTTCAGACCAAGGATAATGGTCACGCTTTTAGTTTTGGACTATAATTCAAAGCAAAGCAAGTTACTTTCTGGAGTTTAGTAAAAATCACTTAAGAACAAGGGTATCTGTCATCCTGTCAGAGCCTCTCTTAGAAAATGCAGTTTTTATTAGCTGACAGAGGAAAATTATTAGGACAAACATTTAGAACATTCTCTAGTGTCCTATGAGTCATTGATATTACGGAGATCATTAGACTCCATTTAGCTTTGAACTTTCTAAGAACGAATTTGCTATTTGAAGATCATTTGGAAGTTGAATCAAGGGTTATATAAAAGATCTCTAATTATAATAATCAAGGAATTGATGAATATTTAGAATTGTATTTTTATTTAACTTTATTATTATTTTTCAAAACTTTATTCATCTCATAAACATCATCACGGAATAATATCACATTAATCTATTTGATAAAATAAAATTATTTTGAGATATTTATTTTTGTATATTTTAAATGTAAATTTTAATGAAATATTTTACTTTTAATAAAAGTGGAATTTTTTTTCAAAAAATCTTATTTTCCCATCGATTTTCTTATTAAAAAAAAAAAAAAAAAATTGTGAAGCGGCGCGACGGCGCTTCTTCTCTACTTTCATTCTCACACTTTCTGTTGCAGCAGCAGCAGCATCGACAACACTTTATCTGCTGCATTCATGCACATAAAATACTTTGAAATATTATAACAAAATAAAGTTGAACAATTTTCCCTTTCACAACAACAACAACAACAACAACTTTAAACTTCCATTCGAACTAATTTGAAATTCCAATTTTTTTGAATCTTGCATTTTTTGGTTTTGTTCAATGATTTTTATCAGTTTTTTGGTTTGGTTTGGGAATGTCGAACTGAAAGGCGTGTGTTCATATGTATATTTTTTTTTTTGTTTTCTTCATCATCGATATTTTCCAAATTTTGAGTAGGCGGATTTCGAACAATAACAACAACAAACACAGCAAAAGATACTACTTACTACAACACTTTAGAGCTGCAACGTTTAAAAGAAAATAACAAACACAATCAGTGCAACATGAAGATCGAACAAACAAGCGAAACTTACTACTTGAAGAACATGCATATGAACATATGTTGCTGATGATTTAAATAAATTTTCTATGTATTGATGAGATACTTTTTTATGTGCATGTGTATTGAAAGTATCTACTACATCTCTGGTAAGCTAAGTATGCCTTGTACTAATTTATTTAAGCAGTTCATTGAAAGGTTAAACAACATTGTTGTTGTTGCTTTGTTTGTTTCGATTTGTTGTAGGATGCATAGATAAGACATAGAAGAGTGTGAATAAGGCGCCTGATGATTGCGTCGACAACGAAATCGAGATCAAAGTGCAGTTGTGACGAAGAGAATGAAAAAAAAAAAAAAAAAACAAAAGAATAGATTGCGTACGCGCTTTGTGTTCTATCGTGTTTTGTTGCGTTGCAGCTTATGGTAGTGGGTGCGTATAATGACCAGAACACACATGTGTAGCGGGCGAGATAAGCGTGTGGCAAAGTTTATCAACATAGTTTTGTTTTATAGTTAAGATTGTCGCAAGAATATATAATACAAAAAATAATAAAAAAAAAAAAATAAAAATAGGAAAATATTGTAGTAAAATAGACAAAAATGAAATGAACAAAGGAAGGATGTTAGTGTTTGTGCACACATCATGTAAAAGTCATTCAGTGAATTCAAAATCGAATTACACAAAAGATAACAAGCTTTATTGTGAGTAACATATAGCGTTTATTTTATCAAAATCGATCTACAGAAACGGTCGAAATTGGTAGATCAAATTTAGCATGTAAAGCTTACATCAATCAAGTAATCTTTACCAAACATCTATTTTTGGCATGTGAGTCTCAACAAAATAAAGTAATTATCATTCCTTCTATCATTCACCTGTGGAGTAGCAAAGCGCGTCGAGACAGCTAGTAATTAATATAACAAGAGAAACACAATTCCGATCATATGGAAGAAATAAGTCATATCCAGGGACCTGCGAATCCTCTCTGTCCGTGAGAAAATCAACCGTAACACAAAAGTCACAAGTGGAGGCTCAAGCGCCTTCACGTTCATGACATCAAGGGTGCCAAAGAGGACATTGTCTTCGTTTCTAATAAAATCAAACTTTTCCCTGCCAATTTTTAGCTACACTGTCACATACACTTTTTTATAGCGGAGGCTTAATGTTCTCTAATTTATAATAAAAAAAAAAGGAAAAATATATTAATTCTATCACATTTCCGACTTCTACTTTTAACCAAGAATTTGTTCAAATTCATTTTATTTTTTAATATTTTATTATATCTTTTTAAATTTATTTCAATGCCCCACAGACAGTTGCATATTTCTTAAGGCCACCGTCGTCGTCGTTGTTGCATGTCTGTCTAATTATGTATTTATTTATCTATCCTGACTAAACTATCCACAAAAAAATGTTTTATGTTGCTGCTGTTGTTATTGTTGTTGATTACTTGTTGTTATGTTATGTTGTGGTGGCTATTGCAACATGTGGTAGCCAAAAGGCCTTTGGGAAATACTATCTATAAATTGTGCCACAAAAAACCTGCACACCCGCACTATAAGAAAATTTATATGCAAACATTTAATTTATTTTTTTAAAAGAACGATTGGCAACCACAATGAACAGAAACAGCAATAGCAATAGCAACAAAATTGTAAATTTGATCAATTGGAATTTTGTTTTGGATTAATTTTGTCTTATACTCGTAGTAGTTTATAGGCAACTTGCGTACTTTTAATAAAAGATAAAGCAACATAAAGGAAAACCACATACACACGCAATGCCTCAAGCAACAAAAGGTATTGCATGTTGTTGCTTACTTGTTGCTGATGTGGCCACATACATATGTTAAATGTATGTGAGCAACTTATAATGTGCATAATTGCAACAGGTGGCAAATATTTCTAGTAAAATTCAACAAATGAACGAGTAAACTAGCGACAACTTGTATGCATGCATGCGGCATTTTTCCAGTCATTAGCAACACCAACAACAAGAACAACAACAGTTGTTACTTTAAATTCTTGTTGTTAATCCAACTACTGCTGCTGTCATTGTTGTTCTTGTTGTTGTTGTTGTTGCTGCTGGTTTGTGGTCAACATTTGACAGCAACATGTTTTGTATTATTGCTGTTGCTCTGTTTTAGTAGTCGTTAAGGGTTTTCTGTTACTGTTACTGTTTCTGTTCATATGTTCATGTTTCTTTCTTCTACCCACAATTGAAAATATTCATGTAGCAACATGTCACATTCTGTGTGCAACATTCTAATTAACCAATATTAATGACATCAATAGCAACAACAGCAACAACTATGAAAATTATTGTCAATTTAATTTGAAAAAAAAAATAAAATAAAATAAAAATCACAGATAAACTCATGGATACATTGAACTGTCAAATTGTCATAAAAAACCAATTGTCATTTTATATATTGAAAATATTTGCAAATATGCAATTAAACAAATCATTTTCAATTTTATTCATATTATTATTATTACTATTATTATTCATTATAATAATAAAAAATCAATTGTTTTTAATTACAATATATGATTTTTATATACTCAATCGTATTTAAATGAGTAGTGTGTATATTTTATCCTAATAAGGTAAGAACACGAACTGTCAACGCTCGCCCCATTTGACATGACAACTGTCAACTTGGTTGTTGCATTGCTTTGTCATTAGAATATATTGTAGTAATGTGGGGTGACCAAAGAGATTGCCAGATTGATTGAACATTTTGTAAGGATAAATACTTACTTAGTCAACTCATTAACAAATTATTTATTAACGTAATAAATAATTAATAAGTTTAAATACAATAATAAAATCTCAACTAATCTCCCCCTCAACTTGTGTATTTGTTGTGATTTGCTACATCATTAATCAAAGTCATTTAAGCACTTTAATTTTCATATTACTATTAAATTAAATACTATATAATTTCTAGTCTCAAGTGACCTCAAAATGGCTTAAAAGCAACAAGAAAAGTTGCCGCCAAAAAAAAAAAAAAAAAAAAACAGATAAACTGAAATAAAATGTGAACAAAATAGTATCTATGAAGTAAGAAAAAAAAAGAGGCAATAGAGGAACGCCTACTAATAACCTTCACTAATTTCTTGACTTTACCACACCATATAGTACCATTTATCTATTGCTCCCTCTCACTTTTATTCTACACATGATATTTTATTTTTAGAGGGTGGCAACCAACAATTTCTTCAGCCCTAGTCTCAATCCCATGACCATGAGTTTTTCATTTTTCCCATTTTAAAGAGAAATAATAATACAAAATAATAATTTTTCTAAGCATCACAAGCACTTAATCAATCACTGTCCGCCACCAAATTGTAGCCAACAGTGGCGGACAGCAGCAGGTTGAGGGAATTTGTATTATACAGCAATAGTGAACACCGAGTGAGAGTAAGAAATAAAAACCATGACAGACCACATACCAACCGACCGACCGATCGTCATCACACACCAACATAGTGAACAACTTTCATGCCACAACTTGGTGGCAGTGACTACTTTGACTATGCTACTCCTGCGTAAAGTGGCAACATGTTGGACAAGTTGCCTCTAGCAAAATGTCGTACGATGCAAATAGAGAAAAAAAAAATACAGTACAATATGTCTGTACATATACTCGTATACGATTAAAACTTTACAAAAAATTATTTAAAATTCATAAGCCAAAGTAAGTAAGCGTTTTGTGCCTAATACGCAACGAGACACGCTGTCTATCTTACTTGATTTTCATTTTATCTAAGTCTACTTACATACATACATACATACATACTACTAGATACTATATTGTATATTCATATTGTACAATATATGTACTGCTGTATAGTCAGAGTCAGAGTTAGTTGTTTGTTTAGATAGTCACTTGACTAACGTAAGTTTGTGATGTGAGTATGTAGACAATTTGGCTTAATGTTGTTGAGGGTGAGCGAGTTGCTCATATTTCTAAATAAATTAAAAATTCTATAAAAAAATAAGTAAGTAATAGTATGAAGAATAAATTGAATTTAAAGCGAAGCAAAGCTAAACTGCTGATTAATGGAAAATTGATTTTAACGTTGTTAATTGTTTTGCTAATTAATAATTTGCTTGTTTCATATTGCGTCGTGTCGTGGCATGTGGCAACGTGTTCCCATTAGAGACGACATGGCTTAAACATGATTTTCTTATTGATTACTTTTTGTTTATATTTTATGTTATTATAATTAAATACATAAAAATTTAGACAAAAAGTTCAGTTCAATCAAACCTAAAATGCTGATGAAGCAGAATACTAGTATTGAATGAATCATTTAAAAAAGAAATTTACAAAATGTGTTCTACCAATGTTTGCACACTTTTCATTTTTCATAGAAAACTTGTTTATACAAAAAAAAAAAAAAAAAAAAATTATTATAATTGAAATGATTCATTTCCATTTGAAATTTTGAAAATTTAAAGTATACACAAACTCCTCAACTATAAGAAATATTATCTCATCTAAAAAAAATAATCAAAATTATTTGAGTTCCCAGCTACTGGGGTAAAGTCGAAAATCAACTAGTGGACCTATGTGTTAATCCTTTTTCCCCACTTTTATCCAATATATGAAACCAACAACAACATAAAACATAGTCAAAACTACAGAACACAAAACGATCAAAGTACCCAAACGTCAATATTCATATATCAATTCATTACCCTTGAGAAAGAACATATTTCCCTTCTTGATGTTATTAAATTCCTACGGCTTCGGAGGCATAGAATGATTTTTGTCAAGGCGTTTATTGGTAAAATCTTTAAGATCAGTTTTTTTAGTCTCACAACAATATTAAGTTCAGGACTGTTAAAATATATTGCTATAAAATTCTGATCAATATGTCTGACAAGGTAGTTGACAAGACGTTCCAAATTATACTAATTTTCACATACTTATGAACATTTACTTATTATGCTTAAGATAATCTTCTAATATGATTCCCATAGCATAATCAAATTTGAAGCTCGATGTAACAATATTTGAAGGGAAATGCAAAAGTGATTGACATTGTTAAAAACAATGAGGTTAACTGATCACCCATTTGACATAACAAACTATGTGAAAGGTCAACAACGATCTTGATCCAAACATGAATAGGCAGAAGGTCAAGGCAAGGTTTGATTTGGATATTTATGTTTTGGCTCAAACACATGATTTCTTTAGAAAGTATTGCACTTTAAATAAATAAATAATAAATAAATGAGTTTTCACTTACCCATCATTTGAATTTTCACGCTGATTATGTAAATACTATTTTGAAGTCTCCAAAATTAATTTCAATTATTGTGCGATGTTCGCAGTTGACTAGACAAATTGCCGACAAAGAGAGATTATCCAACAACAAATTGCATCAAACTTTTTTGTTAAGTATTCCGAAATTACACACAATTTGTTGTTATGTAGTTTTAGATTTGAAAGAAGAAGAAGAGCTTTCTCACTCTCTCTCTCTCTCTCTCTCTCTCTCTCTCTCTCTTTTTGTAAGCAATTTGTCTAGTCTATAAAATTTCATAGTCTTTGGTCACCAAAGTTTGTTGTGAGTGTTCGAGCAATCCACGTTGAATACTGAAGCAACAGCTGAAACAGAGCCGGCGCCAGCATGTCCAGTCTCGTTCATACTCGCAAGCATGTTCGATCATGTGGATCAAACTGTTTACGAACTATTTGTGCAGGATCCCGTTATAATTCCAGATGCTTTTGTATAACCACAACAAATTACTTGCGTTTTTCTTTATCCCTTTGCACCTTTTTAATTGAGACTTGAGTGCAGTTGTGGTTTGGTTTTGCTCATCGCGTGCAGTAGTTTGAATAGAAAGCAGTAAAAATTGTAAGTAGGTGTCATATGAAATCACTGCTATAAAGAGTATTTAACTTATATAAATGCATACAATTCTAAATATTAATACATAATAAATCAATAAATTGACAATATCAAAAAAAATATTAGAAGAAGAAAGAATGCATAAACTTCAAAATTAAACAGAAGCTTAAAGACAAAAAAACTCAAGGAAAATAAAAAAATTTAAAGAAAACAACATTAAATGAATTATATAAAAAAATTTAAATTATAAATTTAATATTAATAGTAAAAAAAATTAGAAAAAGTTGTGCTCTATAAAATGTTTAGCAAAAAGTTCACTCAGTCAGTCAGACTGACCTCGTCTAATTTGTCAAGACAAAATGTTAACACATATTCTTTTTTATGTTAACTTATATTTCTTAATGTTTAAAATGTGTCAACATTTTTTTTTTTTTTTTTTGTTAGTTTCAATTACAATTTTTTTTTTCTTTTTATTAAATTTTAATTTTTTTTTTGTTATTGTCATTTTTTGTGTGTAAAAAATGTTGCTGGCATAAGTGAAAAGTTGTTTTAGAGCTCAACGCGCTTAACATACATTTTCATCATAAGCATTTGAATGACACTTTGCGTTTTTTTTTTTTTTTACTTAAATTTCTTTTCTTTTTCCATATATTTATTTTTTTTTTATTTGTTTAAGCTCTTCACTTGTCTCATTTAAACTGCCAAATGTATTTTCTTTTAGAGTTTAGTTTTGTTTTATTTTTATGTTTACAGTAAAAGAACATAAAGTAAACTACTAAAAAGCCACGTTTAAAATGATCTTTCTTTTCTTTATGGGCACACACACACACACACATTTTTTTTTTTTAACGAAGAAGTTTTTCCACAATTATTTTTTATGTATTTTTTTGCCTTTTTATTTTATTTGCCATTTACAAGTTTAACTAATTTTCGACACCTTCCCTTTTTCTTTATTTTTAGCAAATAAACTGAATATGCAACAACTACAAGAACAACAACAACAGAAAGCAGCAGCAACAACAGAGAACAACATCAATAACAAGTTGTATTTTAATTTAATGTGGTAAGTAGTACGTGGTTTTATTTATTATATTAAAACAGATAACAACAATTTTGAGTTAATAAAACCTAAGAAACACAGTTCATAAAAACCGTTCACAAATTGCAGCAGCAGCAGCCTTTAAATCGCCTCAGATGAACAAACGACCGTCGTCTGAATGTGGTTGATTGGCAACAGCAACAACCTTCATCATTTCATTTCACATCATTTTAGTTTATTTTATTTTTATTTTAATTTTTTGAATTTAATGCGTAACAAACGCACAGACAACAGATAGCAGATAGGAGTACAGCACCCCCACTGTATGCCACCAGTGTATGATCCATCCATTGATATCAATGGAGAGGCAGGCATGCATGCAATGTGCAACTTCCAAAGTCAAGTTGTGGCAGCAGCAACAACTTTGAAAGAATGAACGCAATGAACAAGGCAAGATCGATCATATGCGCCTGTCCAGTTGCACATTCATGTGTCTCTTGCACAGTGTCGTCTTGTCTCGTATTTTCGTATTTTCGCATTTATTCGTTTTTATCTCTCATGCGATTTTGTTGTGTTTTTTTTTTATTTTTTATTTTTTATATTCCATTTATTCATCATCTCCTTCTCCATTTGGTGAATGTTGTTGTTGGTTGCGTTTTGTGTCAGCGTCACTCAAAATGCGTTGGAGGTAACAACGGCAGCGACACAGGAGTCTCACTCAACTCAGCCGACTCACTCGCCTCAGTCAGTTAGTCAGTCAGTCATTCAGTTACTCAAGCATGGCGACCTTCTAAGCCGCTAAGGAATCGCGTCTATGTCGCTGCATTGCTGCGTAATAAGAAACGCAAACAGAAAAAGCCGCTTGCTGGTTGCTTGGAGTCAACCATTTGCCATTGAAACATTTTAGACAGATTGCCACTTTTGTCATAAAAAAAAAGCACAAATGCATTTAACTTATTAATGTTGTTGTTGTTGTTGTTGTTCTTGTTGCTGTGCTGTTATTATTGTTAGTGGAGTTTGATTTGCTAGCAGCAGTTGTTTTTTGTTTATAGATTTTTATGCGTCTTGGCAACTAAACGCACGAAGGCAGGCAGCAGGTGGGAATCACTCTAGACATTTGTGAAGATTAATTGCTTGCGACAGTTTGTAGATTTTACACAAAATTGCTTCTGACTTCTGACAACAACAACAACAACAACCACAATAGTAATAACAACAACTATTTTATCAACATGTTGGTTAGTGCTTTTGTTGCTGTTGTCTGTTATTGTTGAACTACAACTTAATTATAAAAACAAAATAATTTGATAAAAAAAAAAAAAAAAAAAAACAGAAAGAAACTAATTCAAGTTGAACGCCAAAAAATGTTGAGCGACCTTTTGACTAAATTTGGTACTTTTGACTTGACTTGATATTAAAAATAAAATAAAAAACAAAGAATATTAGACATAAAAAAAAACAGAATTTCATCAAATGATTAAGGTCACTTAAAATTGTGACTGACTGACAACTGTCAAAATATGTTATTTTGCAAACAAAATAAGAAGAAAATATAAAAAAATGTAGTCAATTGTGTGGCGTCAGATTTGTTTTATGTTTATGTTTTTCTTTAATGACGCCAACCAGAAAAGTGCGAAGTGCGTTTTAAAATAAGATAATAAAAAAATAAAAAATTAAAATAAAAAAAAATAAACAGAAATGTACAAATTAATTAAAAAGAGACCAGTGATACAAAAACTGTAGTGCAAGCATAAAAATCTCACTTTCATTGAATGAAAGTTTTTTTCTGTATTTTTTTTTTTTTTAATTTAATTTATTTTTCACAATTCTGTCAATGAGTTTAAATCACAAAATCAGTTTCATTAAACAAAAATTTTTAGTTTGCATTTTAAAATTTTTTATTTCCATTTTTTGTATTAACATTTTTTATTTTTTCTTTATTTTTTTTTTGTATTAAATTTTTTTATTTAAATTTTTTTTTTTTTTTTTTTAGAATAAAATTTCTTTCTTTTTTGTAATCTTAGTTTTTCAAGTTGGAAGAGCATTTTTATGCAAATTATTTTATATTTTTTACTTCATTTTAATTTTAAAAAAAAGTCATTTTAATTCATTGATAAATTTACAAAATTCAGCAATTTTTTCTTTTGGGGCAAAACAATATAAAAATATTTTATTAAATAAACTTAAATTGGCAATCTTATGGCGCCTCATTGATCATTATTTTGTTCTTTTATAAATAAAAGAAGATAAAATAAAAAATATTTATAATTTAAACTATCTCAGTGTCAAATAACAACTACAGTGGACCCTTGCATAACGAGCAAAATTAAAAAAAGAGTCACTTAAGGAGTGTGTTGGCGGAGAATAATATTTAAAATATATAATAATAATACAGAGGTAGCTTGTCCTTAGTTGACGTACAAGGCAACCTCATTGAAGAATTTCCATTTATCAAAGTTCACTTTCTGCCTCCCAACCCCAATCCACTACTTCAACCTATGGTTCAACAGATTATTTCTAGTTTTAAGAAGATCTACTCTATAGAATTTTTCTTGCTTTTGTTTTGATACGACTGAAGGAATCAATCTTTCTGTAAAAAAGTTTTACAGAAATCCCTTTCACATCATTGCTAGTCTTAAGATTATCAGAAAGGTATGAAAAAGTGTAATCAAGTGAACCCTCTTATCTACCTCGAAGAAGCTTTAACCAGAGAGCTTTACCGAATGTGACCAGGGTGGACTCGATGCAGTTTCTATGGAGGCAGCTGGTTAATGAGATGGGGCTGGAAGTGAAGAGCACTGTGAGGAGCTAATTACCGGAGGATGTTATGAAGTTGAATTTTACATTTTAGCAAGAAGATATAAAGGAAACTTTGTCAGAGGAGAAAGTAGTTGTAGTAGTAGAACAATCTTCCGGAGAAATAAGAAAAATACTGAAAGCTTAGAAAACATTTATGTATTGAGAAGCATCATCCTGCTGTTGATTACAGATTGATTTAATGACAATGCTGTGTCGCATTTTGAAACAAGCGATTCTCTCTCGACTCTCATTCTTTGCAAGAAGAAACAATCAAGAAGAATAAAGTTCCTTAAAAATATATACAGATATATATAACTTTTGATGAAAAAAAAGTTCAAAATAAATTACATTCACGAGAAACTATCTGAAACACCTTCTGTTCATTATACGAGAGTCCACTGTATATCAAATGTAAACAAGTTTTCCATATCTTTACTAAGTATTTATGTTCACAAAAAGAAAATCGCAAACAAAATGCGCTTTAACATTAATTAAATCTTGTGCCGCATAAATTATAATATTTTTACTATAGTCAAACATAATTTGTATGCCTCTGACTAAGTTTTTGTTAATTTTTCATAAATACAAAAGCAGAAAGAAAACATAAAGAACAAAAATTGAAAATCGAAAATCGTAACGAATTAGCATATCAAATACAACATAATTGCGCGATAATCGCACGCGTGCGCAATAGAAACCTGAAACTGTAACCGAACCGAAACTGTTGAGTTCAACCAAATTCAAATCGTTCGAAATAGACTCAATATTTTTTGAAATGACTCAAACTTAAATAATTTTTTTTTTTTTTTTTTTTCATTTACTTTTCAACCAACAAAATCGCTTGAACATCAATTAATTAAATGATTTTTTATAGCCTTAAGCAAGCAAGCAAAGGAACCCAGAGTGGAGACAAGAGAGTAATGCGCGCGTTTTGTGTGTGTTAATTTTCAAATCGCACGCGTTTTTAAACGCTAAAAGCTTTATCAACTTGTTGCTATATTCAAATGTTTAGCAACATGTTACTTTAGTGTATAACAATACAAATAAAAAAAAAAAACAAATGTTGCATGTTTTTTTTTGTTGCATTATTTTTTTTTTTTTCTTATTTTAAAGTATGTAAGCATGTTGTATGTACTTATTGTTGTTGCTGTTGTTGTTAACGCGTTTTCTTGCCATGTTAAAAATGGGCATTTTTTGCATTTCAACTTGTTTCATTGCACACACACACACACACACACGCTTGCATTTGCTCATGTTGCGCGCGCGTTGCATATGCGGAATGTTTTTGCCTCGTTTCGCCATCAACATGGCAAATCACACTTGTTGCAAGTTAACTATTTGCACATTTGAACACAGCAACAGAAATCAGACCAAAATTGAACTAAAAAATGGAAAAATGCCTAAAAAACTGAAAAAAAAAACTTTGTTAACTTTGTTCGCTTGTAATGCAAAGTGACAGCTTGACTTGTATGCAATCAAATAGTTTGTGTTGTTTTTGGTCCTTCAACTGTTGGCTGTTAGGTGTTCACTGTTGACTACCCCCACCCTCTTGCCAATAAGTTGCTTTAACATCATTTACACTGCACTTGAAGCATAAATTTAAAGAACATGAAATCGTTCTTTTTCTTCATTTCATTTTATTGCCTTCTTCTTCTTCTGCTTTTTTTTTTATTTTTTTGTTTTTATTTTGTGGTCATCAATGCAGGTGAATCTGAATCTGAGTCTTAGTTTTGTGGTTATAAAACAAACTTTTATTCACCTCAAGAAAGTTCTTTATTTATCTGTCTGTCTCTCGGTCTGCTGCTATTGGTTTTCTTTAAGTTTTAAACCATTTCCAGCTCACATTACTTATGCGCACACGCAACAGACATGAGACACAGGACAGAGGACAGGACAGGATGAATGGATGGATAGATGGATGGATGGATGGGGACCTGTTGCCTGCTGTGTTTGATGACTTTGCCACATGCGGGTGTAACTTGCAACTAAAGCAGGACAGGCAGAGAGCAACAGACTATATTATTGTACTACTATGGCAAGCAATATCAGCAGCAGAAGCAGCAGCAGCGGCAGTATCCGTTGCCAATAACTTGTGCTTTCTGTAATTAATGCGGGAGCTGTCTTTCTATCTGTCTGACAGACTCTTTGTTGTTGAGTGGTTACTGCCTACTACTACCTGATGGGGTTTACCTTTTTTAGCCATTTATGCTGCTGCTGTTACTGCTGACATTTTGAAAAATTTATTGCTCCAAGTGGATTTATTGTCTGCGACATTTTATAGCTTTGTGGTTTCATCAACAAACAACAACAGCAACAATAAATTGAAAGAGCGAATGAATAAAGAAACGAAAACATGATCTCTTCGATCTTTCAATATAAATACATATATCATGTGGGATACTACAAACCCAAACCCAAACCCTTCCTTACATACTTTCATAGCCTCTTCTTGATCCATCATCATCATCATTATGATCATCATACCAAAAAAATAATTATATTTTGTTGCAACTTTCAATATACTCGTACAAAAAAAAAAAAAAAAAAAAAAAACAAAGGAACGGAACGGAACGGGAAAAAATCGTATAATAAAAGACACTAAAACGCCCCAAAAATGGACTTTCTCAAAAGTCTCAAAAGAAGTGATCATTTCAATACTTTTAATTTGCCCATCAGACTTAAGCATTATATGGGGTCTGTGTGTATATATAAATTTTTGCTACCCGATAATGATCGGCCTTTGGCATAAAATATTACGCAAAGCATCCTTCCTTTTTCTCTTTTATCATTTATCATTTCTCATTTTCATTTTCATTATTATTATTTTATTTTTTGTTTTGCTGGCAAATGATCTTATGGATTGTTGTTGGCGGTGTTGGCGGCATTCACAGATACAAAAATGTCTTCTTTTGCTGTACATTTTCTTTCTGAACTAACCAACCAACCAACCAACCAACCAACCAACCAACCAACCAACCTTTCATTGCTTGCACTTATTCTTTACACACAAATACACATATGTGTATTGTATATAAGTGATTGTTGTAAATATATATGTACGAGTATACATATGTGAATGTATCTGCATTTAGCAATCTATATTAAATTCTTGAGGCGGCAGCCGACAAGTGCCAGTCAGTCATGAACATGAATTTCACCTGCTTTCACAAAATGCCAACTAAAAAATTTATTATTAAAAATAAATACAATATTTTCGCCAGCAAATGAATGAGTACCCTACACCCAGTCTTAGTAGTCTTCAATTCATTTATTTCACAATGCCTCACATTGAATGCATTCCTTATGATATACGATAATTTCTTGCTGATAATGCAAGCACACACTCACTATTTTTTTTTTTGTTTTGTGTGTTTACCCCCTTTAGTCAGTTTGAGATCGAACAACAACCTCACTCACTCACTCACTCACTCACTCAGCTCATTCACTATGGTTGTATAGTTGATGATGATCGACCTAAATGCAACAAGCGCACACAATTTTTGTATTATTTTTTGGTCCGCCTTCATCTGAACATCATCACCAGCACCACTAGCACCACAACCAGTGACTGCTGCGTGAGTGTTGAGCCAAAAATCGTTTAAGGCTAATTGCAAAGATCGCTTTCAGTTGATAACATGGCTACATGGCATCACCAGCAACAGCAACAACAATTGGTGACTCTCTCAGACGCAGGCGCAGTTTTTTTTTCCATCTTCAAAATTTATTATTATTCTTTTATCGCATTGAACGAAAAAGGCTTAACTAAAGTTGACCTTAAAATTTCAACGCTAAGCTACTACTACTCCACGCCACCATAGACATTATCATCATTTGCATAATATTACTTAATGTCTACGCACTGAAGTTGATGTTGTTGATTGGCAGCTAACTTAGTTAATGATAATGTTGATGATGATTGTTGTTGGCCCCCCCTAAAGGTTAAAACATTAAATAATTTATCTCAACCAAAAGAGCAAAAAAAAAATTTAAAATTATTCATTAAAAAAAAAAATATACGAAAAATATAATAATAATCATAATGATAATCTCTCTAATGCCAACCTCCCTCTCAATCTGTTGCTTATTGTTAATCAATGGTAATTTTGTCCAGACCAGAGATTCTTAACTGTACGCTGGCTAATCATTTTTAGTGCTTCGCTAAACTAAAGGAAATTATACAGCAAATAGCTGCAAGCTAAATAAGATTCAATGCTTTGTGATTGGGGGAGAAGTTTAAGAAACTCTGGTCTAGACTTTTAAAGTTATAATTAGCATGAAATGAGGTTTTTTTTCCCCACTTTGCTCAAAATTTCGCTTATAGCGTTTTTTTATGTAAATTTCTTCAATTTCTTTTTAGGGGATTTTTAATTTATTGTACTTCATTCAAAGCTATTAAATAAAGACGAAGTGTTTATCTTAAGTAGAAGTTTATTAAATTACAATATTAATTAAGATTTTAGGTTTCTTTTGATTTACAAATATTGAAATGTTGTCTTAACAAAGTGACCATGACACTTCTATGTGGTGTACAGTAGCCACAAAAGAGAAGACATTTTAATCTTGATCTTAAAGACTAACAACAATAATTATTTTTATTTAATTTTATATTCAAGCATCTGGCGCCCTTTTGTGTTGCTGCTTGTCTTTTTCTTTTTCTTTGTTAAATATGATTAACACAGAACGTGCTAATCTCAGCCTTTTGCAATGGTTTAATTTAGTAGAAGAAAGAACGATCGAACGACTTCTGTTGCTGTTGTTGCTGCTGCTGTTCAACTTAAGAACAACAGATGACGACAGGATCATTTTTATTTCTTATTTTGTAGTTGCTACACTTACTTCTTGCAGCTGATAGAGTAAAAAAAAAAATAAATAAATAAATAAGAACAGAAAATAACAACAGCAAATGTGCCTGCATATTGCAACTAAATTGACTTTGATCACGCGATCTGGCAGCAGTAGCAGCAACAGCAATTGTTGCCAATTGCCAACGCCACCACCACCACTACTAAAGACTGTTGCTGGTAAACGGAAGTATGCTAAGCAACTTGAAGATATTCAATGTTGTTGCAGATACTTTTGTTGCTGCTGCTGCTGCTACTGCTACTATTTCTGTTGTTATTATTGTTGTGCTATTACTGTTGCTGTTGTTGTTGTTGTTGTTGTTATTGCATCTGAAGGTGTATATTGCGAAAATAATTACATTTGATTGTAAAAGACCAACCAACCAACCAACAAACAACACACAACACACAAAGGAGGCGACGCAATGAGTAAAGAAAAATGTGCAACATGATTGCAGTTTACAGCAACACAGCTACTTGCAACAACAACTACAACTGACTGAAGCCTTTGTATCTACAGCAGCAGCAGCAGCAGCAATAGTAGCAACAGAAAAAGTAGTAGCAGTAGTAGTATTAATACTAGTAGACAACAGGAATAGATACAAAGGAAAGGAAGAAAACCAACAGATAAAATGCATTTACAATTGAATTTGAATGTAATTTTATTTAAGTTGTTGCGGTCAGGAGCGTGTAAACTAGTAGTTGTGGACTATTCTTATACTAGTTGCTACCATTTCTAGGACCATTTTAAGCAAGACGACAATGACGATGATGCTGATGATGACGACGATCTCATTCAATCCAAATAGTGAGAGTGAAGTTAAAACAGATACTGAACTGTGGCTAAGTGTGCGCTGGCGGCTTTAAATAAATTTAGTGTACCAACACAACACAAAATTACAACAGTGGCAGGAAATTGCTATTATCTGACATTATCCACTTGTGCACTTGACTCAACTCCAAATAGCGACAACGATTGGTTTTTCTTTGTTACAAAAAGAAGCAACATGCAACATGGCTCTCTCTCTCTCTCTCTCTCTCCACTCTTCACTCTTCACTCTTTTTCATTCTCTTATTTATTTGTGTGTGCATGCTAAAAGCCAATTTTAATTTTCTAAGGAAATTGTGGGTTTCAAAATAAATGACCCAAGTGCAGGCAGGCAGGATAAAAATGAATATCAAACTTAAGTAACAACAAAATATATCATCTGTTGTAGGAGCTTAATTTTTCCAAGACCCCATTAATTGATGTCATCATACTCGCCATTCACTTTAACGCCGCTTCTGTTCAGCTTTAGATAAGAAAGCAAGTCACTTATTAAACAATCAAACAAATACAAATCAAATAATTATTGGCTTAACAATAATAACAATCACATACTACGAGTATGAGATACTTTTATTTGTTGTTTCTGTTGTTGTTGTTGTTGTTGTTGTTATTGATGATGTTTAACGAGTTTAATAATGGCATCGTTAACAAGCCACCGTCAATAAATCAGGCTAGAGTTCAACTATCGGTCAGACCAATCAGTGAAAAACAAACAATCAAACAAATATACTTACATGCAAGTTAACTCATATCATCACATCGCCCCCGGAGTCGAGTCGTGGTGAGTTGAGTCGAAGTCGTCGCCAACTTTACTTTACACAATCATCATCGTCGTCATCATCATTATCATCATTGTTGGCGGCGTCGGTGATTTTGTGCTTAATTAAGTGTTTCACTTGCAATTTGTTGTTATTTTACTTTTTTTTCTTTTTTTTTTTTCTTTTTGCATTTGAATTTCATTCAAGATTTAATAAGAAAAACCCATACAAGTTAAAGAAATTATATAGTTTGTTTTAATTATAGTGCGCCACATTCTAAAGTCTCTTTGAAACAATCAAGTAAACCACATTTTCAACTCAATTTTTCACTCTACGAGTATACTTTTCAATTGGAAAAACAAATACGAACAGGAAATTACATCAACAATTTGGTCTTTACAAATCTTTAAATACACTTCTTTGCTTATTATATTGTAGATATTTTACTTAAAATTGTTCATTCCATTCTTTAGATCAGGGCGGCCCAAGTGGTTCGTGAATTCGGCCCAGACACGTTTAAAGTTGCAGGTTCGACACGGTTTTTCCCGAAAAAAAATTTACCATCTGCGGCCCAACTAACAGCGGACTTTTTCTATGTGGCCCAAGGCACCAAAAGGTTGTTTTAGATATTCTTTTCTTAAGTTTTTTCTTCATAAAGTTGATCATTGATACTTTTTTAGATGGATATTGTTGACTATCTTTTATCATGACTTCGAACTTGGTGTTGACTTAATGTATTTCTAGTTATATCTAAAGAAAATTCTTTAGTCCTTTTTGGGGCTAAATTTCAGGTCTCTATTTCGAAAACAATGTGACTTATTCACTTTCCATTGCATAGTTTGGTCAAATTTTATTTAAATTACTATTGGTTTGTGTTAGGAAGACAAAAAAAAAAAATATGACAATTTCATCTCATAATCTCAATAACTAAGAAACTTATTCCCATTTGATTTGTCAGTTTGTAATTTTAATTATAATCCAATTAATAATAAATAAATAAAATAAATAAATTTTAAAGTATTAGAAAGATAAAGGGAGCTTTTGCAAATATTTCATTTTAAAAATCCCATAAACTAAGGAATTCTATTTTACATAGAAACAGAAATAAACATTCACCCAAATTTGATATTATGATTGTGAAGTGTATTTAATAAATACATATATACGTATTTGATTACGTTTCGACACCCCCAAACAGCAACAAGTATCTGACTGACTAATTTGTCAGAAATCCAGTTACACAATTATAGAAATCCACAGCAAATAGCGATAAATAGTCAAGCAAAGGCATCAAACACCATACCCACCATTATGTCTTATATCGGAGAAGGCGTGGTAACAACAAACTTGTGATATACAATTACATCGATCAATCATAATACATTACACACAGATACAAATGCATAATAGTTGAACACCAAGAAAGAGAGAACGAGTGATGGAGAGTATCAGATACTTATGTATACTATGAGATACTATTCAATGAGCTATTGCAGTCAGTAGTCGCGCCAGTAGATTTATTTATTCATTTGTTTGTTTGTTTGTTTCGTTCGTGACGCTCTTTTGTTATTGAAGTTTAAGTTTCATTCAATATACACAAAAAAAGAAAAAAAAAAAATAACTACAATACAATAACAAGAAATCTGAATAAAAATGAAATAAAAAAAAAAGCCAAGAAATGGCAGCAAAATTCATTCAAGTATCTAGTAAGTAGTAGATTGTCTGCCATTGGTTAATGTTGGTTGATGTTGTACTACTAAATACTGTAAAGTGCAGTGAGGCGGCGTAGGTGGCGGCATTGAATGGAATACACTTCATGACTTCACTTGATATGTTGTTTATTTACTTACCTTTATTTGTATTTCCATTTTCTTCATTTAATGGCGTTGTAGTTTATTAATGATTTCAATTATCTCATGGAGTAGAGACGTGGAAGGTATCTAGTAGATTTAAGACCATTTCCATTAAATTATTTTAAGCCCTTTGGAGTTTACCATGGCAGAATCAATTCAGTCTTCTGAGCTACTATATAATTTTATAGAAACAAACATCATCTTCTATACACATATTATAAAACAAAGTTCCCCGCTGCATTTGTCTGTTCGCGATAAACTCAAAAAATTACCGAACGGATTTATATACGATTTCTACCAATAGAGAAAGTGATTCATGAAGAAGGTTTAGGAATAAAGAAAATTCGAGAAAAAAAAAAACAAAGGAACAGATGAAAAAACTAAAAAAAAAAAAAAAATTAGATGTGCAATTGAGATGCATTTAAATTTAAGATTAATCAAGCCGTTTTTGTCAAATATCTCATCAGATCAACCAACCAGTATCAACTATTTTTTTGAGAAGGAGACTCTTAATTATTGTATTATTAGTTTGTTTTTGATTGAAAGTTATGGGTTTTCATTTATATAAGGATAAAGTATTCTAATTTCATCTAATCTATTATTAACATGCAAATTAAATGTTGAATGATTGTTGTCAATATTTCAGAATGATAATTTCTTCAATTAAAATGGTTTTAACTCAATTAATTAATATTTAATGAGTTACAAACAATTAAAAACTTATGTAAACTAGCACAGAAGAACTCAATGTAAATTTAAATTTATGTTAAATAAGCAAATTTTTTTATTTGTTTATAAATTTTTTTTTTTGTTTTAATGATAAATATAAATCACAATGAATGAGAAAGAAACCCGGTTACAGTACATCAGAGCTCAGCGCCATTCATCATCATCAATTTTTTAATTGTTTTAAAAGAACAAAAACCAAAACCAAAACCAAAAATAAATAAATTAATAAATTTGCTTGTCTAGCAAAGGCAGAGAAGAGTTTCTGATTTTTCATTATTAACTAAATTTTAAAACAAAACAATGAATTAAATTAAATATACTAAAACAGAAAAGAACAGCAAAGCAAAGCAAAGAAATTAAATGACAAAAACTTATTGTATAAATACAAATTTATTACACTTCATTTGCAATGAAGAATGAAAATTAAAGAAAGAAAAAAAATAATATTAAAATTGCATCTGCTATGAAATATGATTCATTGTCATTTAAATACAATAATTTTGTAAAGTATAATAATTTTATTATTATTTTATTTTTTCTTAAATACTTAAAAGCATAATTATGACATGACTTTAACAACGAAAGAAGGAAGAAAAATGACAGTAGCTCGAAATAATAAAATATAATATTAAAAACAAAGCAAAAAAAATAAGAAAAGAGGTAACACATTCTACTAATAAAATTACAAAAAAAAAAAAAAAAAAAAATCATAAAAATGCATTAACTGACAATGAATGGACGCCATCGTCACCGTATTAAGTTTAAGTTTATTTAAAGTCTCACACTCAACAGCAACAGCGCCATCAACTGAATATGATGAAGATACAATAATATACGAATATATGTTTGTATGAAGATATCTGCTTGTCTTCGGTGGTTTTAGGTTTATGGGTTGTTGCTTTTTTTTCTTTTTTTTTTAAGGGGTATAAGGTGTACAGGGCGTGGCAACTGATGGCGTCCGTGGCAAATTAAACACTTGAGATTTTTTTTTTTTTTGTTATTATTATTTCATTTTCTCAGTTTGTTTGTTTATTTGTTTATTTGTTTATTCAACATTTGTCACGCTCATTGCCTGCAAAACGAAACTTGATGAAGTCGTCATAAAAGCGTCTTTCTTTCTTGTTGTTTCCCTTTCTTGATGTACTACAATATTTTTTAACTTATAAGACAACTAACAAGACTGTCTTCATCATATAAACACTAACAATATATACATGGATATAAATACGTATGTAGGTATTTACCTATAGAGAAGTCAAAGAGATAAGCAGCATTGGATAGCAAACAAAAATCGCAGACATTTGAAATGTAAACAAAATATAATAATTCATCATCAACCGTTTGGATGGATATTGCATAGATCATACATTCATACAACTTAAGTATATGTATCATATCACATTGTTTGTCTGTCCTGTCCTTCTGATTTCAGTTTGATTGACATATGGCATGCTTCAAGGCGCATGATTTACTTTACTTTGCTTTGCTTTGCTTTGTTTATCTTAAGGTTTGGCATTCAATAAGAAAATCCTTAGTAAGACTATTTTGAAACCAACAATTTGCCCAACAGTTTAACTTGTCAGGCATCGGAAGCAGAAAAAATATAATAAACCAAATCTCATATGCTCTAAATTAGCCACTTAACGGTAACCAAAATGATTTCCTTTCATTTCCTTTCAAAAAAAGGATAAACAAAAGAATATAGAGAGAGAGAGGGAGAAAAAAGCAAGGAGAAAATGTCAGTTAAACTGACAAAAGCATGAAAAGCGGAAACACGCGATGATTATTTTCTGCTAGTTTTTTTTTCTCTCTCTCTCTCTCTCTCTCGACTTCAACATAATTATGGATATGGCAAAAAGTCGGCTAGACGCTCTTACTGGTGTGGGGCTTAACCGCTTAAAAATTAACACTTCATTTAGACAAACAAACTCATATCCATAAAAAAAAAAGAAATGTATGGCAGTTGCACGAAGGACCTTCACTCTTTTTTCTTATATTATTCTTTTTATGGATTTAATTTTTTAATTTTATTTTATTTCTTTTTGCATATAATTTCATGTCATAAATCACAAATCTCTGACCGAAAAAAGCTTTTTTAAATTTTATTTTCTTTACTCATTTCATTCATTTATTTATTCATTCCTCTGCTGCTGCTGTTGCCCTTTTTCACTTACAATATTTTTGTTATAATTTTCGCGTGTTAACAAGTCTACAAAAGTTGTTGGAGGGCATCCCCTGGTGTTGTTTCCTTCCTGATGACCCTCGTCATCTCATCGTAGAGGAAATTTTTGTTGCGGTGCAAAAATTTATTTATTTGTAAGACGAGGAGTTTATCTCATTTTAATGCAACATTTTTTATATTCTTTGCTCCGGAAAATACTAAAAAAAAATATATGTAATAAAAAAATATAAAAATAAAAAGGAAGATAAAGCAAAGTTCTCGGTTTTTGTTATGTCGTGAAGTTGTCAGCGCGGCATTGTTTAATTAGTGTAATTAAGAATATTAATTGCAGCTGTTGGCATTAAAGTCAAGGAATAACACAACTTTTCCTATCCTTTTTTTTCAATGCATTTATTTTTTGTTTTATTTTATTTTGTTGAGTTGAGTTTTATTTTATATTATACTAGTTTTCATATTTGTAAGTTGCAAATGTAAAACTTTTGCTCATATAAAACATTTTAATTTAACTTTTATGGTTTATTGGTCTCTTTAGAAGAGGGAAACAGAATGTGAGTCATAGAATGAATCCTTGATTGGTAAAGTTTTTAATGCATTTATTTTATCAAAAAACAAAAAGACAAAGGAATGAATAAATGAATGAATGAATGATAAATTAATGTTACAAATTTATATGTAAATGGGTCAACAATAATAAGAACAACTGCAGGAAAACGAATATGTAAACACGCAGCACCTGCGTACCATCAACCTACGCAGGACATTTAAACATACCACTCACTGACACTGCCACTTCATTACAACATTTGCTCATCAACGCCTGATATTATAGTGACGACTATGACAACGAAGACCAGAACGGTTGGCATATGCGAATAAGTAAATGGTAAATGGAAAAACTGAGAAAAGACAAACAAACAGACAAACAGTGTTTATAGTAACATGGCTCACAGTTCATGGCACAAACGCATCACCATCACCATCATCATCCTCATCCTCATCATCATCATCACCGTGGCACGACATATAACAATCCACAAGACCTTTCCACACTTGTCTTCAATACACTCTGTTCTGTATCTGGTTTGGCCTTTTTGTCCTTTTTTACCTTCTAACCAAGTTGAACTGCATTTCATTTACTGACACGACGACGACGACACGTAAAAATCCAATCCAAGTAAAGGGCATAAAGGTGCTGAACTGTAAAGGATACATAAACGATTGAAGAGTATGAGAGTAGGAGTAGGAGTATTTAAGGAGTTGTAGGCGCAGAACACAAAAGCAATAAACTTCTGCTTATATCCTTTTAGCACACAGATAGAGAGAGAGTTGAGTTGAGTTGAGTTGAGTTGGGTTGGGTTAAGTTAAGTATGAGAAGCAGCAGAGTCAAGACGAGAAAGTGACTATCACATACACGTGTTTGTATGTGCGGAATGTGTCTGTGTAAACAATATTCATATATCACAAGGATAAGCGCATTGCAGCAAACGTCCTTCTTGACTTGGTTGGTGGTGGTCGTCGTCGTCGTCGTCGTCAACATCTATGTATGTTGTAGTTGTTGCTGTTGTACTGTAGTATTGTGTAAAATGTTGGCAACAGTAACGCGAGCGAATAATTCTCAATGTAACCAAACCTTGGTTGGATAACATTTTTTTTTTTTACTGTTGTCTTGTTACTGTTCTCGTACTTCATACTACATGTAACTTTTAATTATTTGCGAATGACAAAGGCGCCACAGGCGAAAACAAATGTTCCTTATACATACACACACACACACACACACAGACACAGTGAGAAAGGTTTCCCCTTTCACCAACATTACCATTACCACTAACCTAACTTCATCTGAACTCTATAAAATCATTCATTCAAACATTGATTTCTTGACCAACCAAGTTGTCTAAATTCACAGTAGAATAAATGAGTGATAGAATTCCATGGCATAGAGTTCATGCTACTGAGGTTGCTAAAGATACTTTATCCAACTCAGTAATGGTCAAGGCAAACTTCGCCAAAAAGTAACTGGCGTCAATGGGTTTTCTGTTGAGCAACGGGCGGAGGAAAGAGTGAGTTTCTACGGACACGGACAAAGTGCAAATGCAATAAATTTGCGCGCCATAAAATCTTGTGACGCGCAATAAAGACAAATAAAAAAAAATAATGGAAAGATACAAAAAAAAAAGAAGTTCAGTGAATTAGGAAGCAACACAAACGCAGAATCAGCATGAAAAAGTTGCAATCTAAAAGATAAAGAGGGAGGGGGCAGGAAATGCATAAGAGAGAGAGAGAGAGAGAGAGAGAATTTGTCTGTCGCAAACGCATAATAAAACTAACGCAGCGTAAATAAATAAAGCAGAAATTTATCTTATTTATTTGCTTGAATCAATGCCAAGAACAGAAAAATTTTGATGCATGAGTGATTGGCAAATAAATTTGAATTTTTCCCCACTTTGTACAGTCACATACAAAGTTACAGTAACAACATTTAAAGGAAAGCGTACAAACATATAATATTCGTATTTGTATAAACTTATACGCTCGATTTTGGGGAATGACCCTTGCCACAATCAGCTGTTTCTGAATGCAAACAAACAATTGAAAGTGCCAAAAAAAGAAGTGTATAAAGTAAATTTATTGAAATAAGTATAGAAATTGCAATAAATTATTTCTCATTCATACTGCAAGTATTTCCTACAAAATTAAATTAGTACAAAATTTTACTTTTACCAAAGGATTGGGCAGAGTTGCTATTTACTATTTATTTTACTATTTACAGTGTTGTTCATCCTTACTTTATGTGGTTCATGTACCTCAATTGTTAAATTACTTTATACGAACGCGTATATTTTTATTTGTATTGTCAGTAAGTCATACGTTGTTCAAGCCAAATCTATTGATATCGTTCTTGATTCTCTTGATTCAATCATGATTGACCGTGAATAGTGCTGCCAACTCAATGCAAAGGAGAATGACAAAATATGTATTTAAAGGCTCAACTACATAGCAAGCTATGTGGCATTGGCTTTAGACGTTTTTTAATAGCTTTCTATTCAATTCAATTCACCACAACAGCAAACAATTATTTTTTGGTTCGAAAACAATTGTATTCGGTTCATAAAAAAGTTCTTCGCCCATTATAAACACTGGAAAGCCACAAAATCGAAAGTTAATCAACTTTTGATGTTTCAGGTTTTATCTCACAGCAGCCAAATGTAATAAATTTTAACAAAATATAATAAATAACTCTTAACATATTTTGGTATATAATTTTGTCATATTTTCTTTACTTTCAGATCGAAAACTACTCAGCACAAAGAAAGAAAACTGATCACATCACACAGTGGAGGAAAAGCGTAAAGAGCGCATTAATTTGGCTGCCCTCAAAACGCCCACAAAAAAGTTGACCTAATGACTATGGCAGAAGGTACCGACCCCATGGGGCACCATGCAAGTTCCCATCACCATCAACATCATCATCACCACCATCACCATCAGCCACCACATCATCATCATCAGCATCATCAGCGTCACACACAACCGCCACCAACGGCGGCTGCGCATCATTATGCGCCATATGCGCAGCTGCAACAATATCCGCTGCCACAACATTTGCCACTCGCATTGAGTTTGCATCATCAGGCGGCAGCAGCAGCAGCTGCTGCGGCTGCTGTAGCTTCTGCAGAGCAACAGCATCACCTCCAAAATAACAATAATAACAACAACAATAATAATAATAATAACAACAACAACAATCAGCCATTTGTGACCAATAATAATGTGCCGTGGAAGCAACGTAAACGAAAGCGTCTCTCAGCGGTCTTGGATAAGTTGCACAATAATAACAACAACAATAGTAATAGTAATAATAACAACAACAACAACAGCATGGCCTGTAAATCAGAACCGCTAGATGAGGCTAATCCAACAACCGAGGCTAATGAATCGACGAACTCAGATGGCCACACCAACGCTGCCGCTGACTCTGACCAACAGCAGCAGGCCCACAAAATTCGTTGCACTGCGCTAAGTAGTAAACGCTCCAGTACAAGCGGTGATGATGATGCTGATCTCTCGACAGAAGAGCTTTCACACTGCGATAATGATAGTCCGCGCATCAGTATGAGTCCTTTGCAACTATTGCCACATGATGGCAATATCGCTGCACTGACGCCAGCTGCCGTTAATGTGGTAACAACAAAGTTGCATGAAGAAAATCCCTTACATGTTGACATCAAGACTGAACATATGCAAAGCCCTTACGATCGCTATTTTCCCATACCATCACCATTGTTCGGTTATTATCTGCACACAAAATATTTGAATGAAGTATTTCGAAGACGTCAGGATCTATATCCTTCACCTTTGCAGCATACACCCTCCTCGATAGCATCGTCACATGCAGATGAGACTTCACCAACAAATGCTAGTAAGATTACACCAACAGCATTTATGCCACATGCTGCCGCAGCGACTCCAGCAAATGGCTCACCGCCACCATCAGTTTCAGTGGCACTACCCTCACCACCGCGTAGTGAATCCTCGGTGACAACGGCACAAATTGGACGCAGTATTAGTCCAGCGTCATCGTCGGCGAATACATCGGCAACTGGTGAAGTAATGCCACCACCACAAGAAAGACCACTCGATCTCTCATTTCGTGGTAGCACGCCCACAGCTGAACTGAATGCCAGTGCCGGCGGACAGAATGGCATGACAACAACAACCAATACGAAAAACAACAATTCAAAGAAGTACAAATCGAAATCACCATCACCAGTGGCAATGGCTAACATGATGCTGCCACCTTCGTCTTCGTCATCATCAACAATGAATCAACAACATCAACAACAACAACATCAACAGCACCAACAGCACAGCAACCAAGCATCAGATGCTCTTTCAGTAGCAGCTATGAATGCGCTTTCACCCGCTTCGAGTACTCACTCGTCAACATCGACTGCCACCAATACCACGCCTACATCCACAAATGCTCCAATCTCGCCCTACAGCATGCCACACAACTTACATAATCCACATGCTGCCGCTGCAGCTGCTGCCCATGCAGCACATGCCGCAGCCGCTGCTGCTGCAGCAGCCATGATTAAGCTCGAAATGCCAATGCATCCACTGCATCAGCATGTACCGACAACAACAGTAGGTGTGCCCGTCATTAAGGGCGATGTGGCCTCACCAACAACTAAGGAAACAGTCGCTTGGCGCTACAATCTTGACGTTTCACCTGTTGTCGAAGAAATGCCACCCGGCTCAGATGTTGCTTATGTGTGTCCCACCTGTGGCCAGATGTTCTCGCTGCACGATCGTCTAGCCAAGCACATGGCATCGCGACACAAGTCGCGCAACCCTGCCAATGATATTGCCAAAGCTTACTCCTGTGAGGTCTGTCGTCGTTCCTTTGCACGTTCCGATATGTTGACACGTCACATGCGACTACACACTGGCGTCAAACCGTACACGTGCAAAGTGTGCGGACAAGTCTTCTCACGTTCTGATCATCTTTCGACGCATCAGCGAACACATACTGGTGAAAAGCCCTACAAATGTCCACAGTGTCCCTATGCAGCTTGCCGACGTGATATGATTACACGACATATGCGTACGCATACACGTTATGAGTCACGTGGCGGTGGTGGAGCCGGTGGTGGTGGTGCTGCTGCTGCTCGAGAGGCCCGTGAAGCGGCAAATAATAATAACAACAGTAATAATAATAATAATTTTTCAAGTGGTGCCCCTTCTCCATTACCATTGATGGATATGAAAATGAATCTGCCGATGTTGCTACAAAATGAGGAACTCATGAGAAAGTCACCCATGGGCGGCGGCTTAGGTGGTGCTATGCCGATTGTGGTAAAAACTGAGAGTGCCTAACGGTATCTCTATGCTGCAACGCAGTTTATGACAATGTAAGAGTCACACACACACACACACACACATACACACACACTTAATTAAGATTTTGCAAGAAAAAGGTGAAAACAATAGAAAGGATATTGGACTAAAGCGAAATCAAGCTTAGTTTATTATTATTAATCATTTTTAAAAGAACAAGTAAATCTCTCTGCGAAGACTGAGAACTACATTAACTACCTAAAATTAATTAAATTACTAATATTTTTTTTAACTATAGAATTTTTTGTTTAAGCTTTTATAAAAGAAAAAAACAAAAGATGTTACTTAACCGAAACACAAAAGAACTCAAAGCCACCCAACGTATTAGTTTAGTTTGCGAAGCGAAGCAAAGGCTACATCAAAAGTATATAGGATGATTGATGTTAGATTGATTGATGATTGAAGTGTGAAGTTTATAAGAAATGAAGATATATAGATACATTATACAGCTAGCAATTCCATGTTCCAATTAGTAAAATCTTAAGAAAGACAAACAAAAAAAGATACAATTGTGTCTAGTAACAATAAGAGAAAGAGTATCTCTTCTTCCACTCTTACTTTCTCCACAACAAAACTGAGATAAGAGTGTCAAATTTGAGAACATAAAAACAGAATTTGATTGTGTATTAATACCCTACACTATTACATAGATACATTGTTCTTGTTGGTTGTGCACATGCAGCATTTTAGCTTATAAGCATTTCAACATAAACAAACAAACTATTTAAAATATGAAAAATAAAAATTATTTTTATTATTTTATTAATTTAATTTAATTTAATTTAATTTAAATTTTTTGTTAATTTTAATATCTTAAATTTTAATTTAAATTAAACTAAAGCAAAGCGGACAAACCACAAAAGAAGCAACCGTTAATTTAATAAGTTTATCAATTAATTTTTTTAATTAATTAATTCATTAATTATGTAATTAGTTTTATATCATTTTTGTAAGCATTTAAAAATATCAATATTAATTTTTAATTTATTTATTGCACAAACAAACAAAAAAACACAATATCCAAAACACAAACAAGCGAATAAAAAGACACACAACATTATTTTTGTATTAAAATTAGTTTTAATTAATTCATTAATTAATTTACTTTTAGTTATTAATTAAACAAACATGAAGAATTTTTTATACACTAAAATGAAATCGTTTCAGAAATGACTTTTATTTTTAAATATATTTTTTGTTAAACAAAATTAATTTATTTTAATTTACAAATTTTATAATTTCAAAGTTTTTATTTAATTTTTATTTTCCTTTTTTTCATATAATGAAAATTAAAATGTTAGTTTTATTTAATTAATTAATTTTTATTTTGTTTTAAACGCGACACAATTTCAAATCAGTTCTTGTTTTGTTTTAGTAAAAATTAATAAAAGAATTTTGAGATGGCAATTTTGTTAAAAAATAAATTGTTCAAGTTTTTAGAAATTAATTTTGTATTTATTTTTTGTTACATTTTGTCATTACTGAAAAGAACATAAAAAAAATTCTTTATTCTTATTCTTAATTAATTAATTAACGAATTATTATTATTATGATTATTATTATTATTATTATTATTGTTAGTTATAAATATTTATGAATTTATGTTTAATATATTTTTGGTTATGATTAGTTTTGTAATGAAAACAATTTATATTATAAAAGAAAAAAAAAAAAGAAGAAAAATAAAAAATATGAAAAATAAAAAATTAAATTCAAATTTAAAAGAAATTTTATGTTATTTTTTTTTTATTAATATTTTTAATTTATTTCATAATTTTTTTATCATTTTATACTACACAACCCATTTAAATTAGAAAATGCCCATGAAAATTGCAACATTTTCAAAAATCCTGAATGATGTTATACTGAATATAATGCTGTACTACTGTTCCAATCACGGAGTATGTATTTTTGAAATCAAAACACTCAATGCGGACCACTATTTGACAAATAATATTCTTAATTTTGACAATATCATATGGTTCGTTCTATAGAGCAAAGTTTATTGAACTACTTTTTAAAAATTTATTTCACAAGATGTCACGGCGCGCTTTGTTACTCCCCGGCGAAATTTCATCAAAATCGACTTTCCACGGGAATGATGATATTTATTGTATGTATCAGTATAAATGTTTGACAAAACTAATTGCTTCATTTTAAAAAAGTCTAAGCATTATTTGAAAATTTTTATCCACCAATTCTGTAGGTCGATTTTGATAAAATAAACGCTATATGTTACTCACAATGAAGCTTGTTATCTTACGGTAAAAAAAAAAACAACGAGCCAATCCTTATCTCAAAGTTACGGATCTAATATGCCGATTTCTCTTACCTTCATTATTCTATCGACTTAAGACTCATTACTTGAATGATTTTCTACCAATCCAATTGGTTATTTTTGTAACGAAACAGAAACGAAAATAAACGCCAAAGAGGTCGAGCGAATAAAAATGCCAGAATAGCAGGATAATATTTCCAAAAAGAAGAGTCATTAAAAATGTAGATAAAAGGAAACTTGATTTGAGTCCGATATCTCCGCTAATTCAAGTAACAATAAAGTAAGTCTGATCAATCAGCATCAGTGATGCCATTTTAACCTTTTTACCTGGCAGATCAGTCATTTTTTTTACTTTTACGGAAAAAAAGTCAAACATTCCCTATCCGGAAAACTCAATAGCAGTCGCAAATAATCGAAATAATCAACACAGAACATGTTGTGCTTATCACTATCACTTTTTGTTGTCATTAACAAACATGGCAAAAGAAATATATAAGCAAAAGTATCACTAGTCGTGGCCTAATCAGCTTGATATGATACATTATATTAAATGAAACAGATTCATAAAAAACATAAAAAGACACAACAATGACATTCGATTATTCTAAACTTCCATTTTCTTTCGATAAGTCTAAAATTGACTTAAGTTGACAAAGTTTTCTATAGAAAACATTTCTTTTGTAAAGCAAATGATTATTTAAAAAATTTTGAACCAATAATTTTACTTATCAAATCATTATATCATGTAGCTGTCATATAAACAAAACTATAAGTTGGAATGTTAAAGACATTCTTCTGCTATTATGTATAAAGGTTCAGTGGAACTGATGATTATGTTTTGGTTTCTCTGGTTTTTTCCTTTCTTTGTTATGTTATTACAATTATTTTTTTAATTATTCAAAAATTTTCTTTATAAATTTTTTTTTAAAATTTTATTTTGGATTTTCTATTGTACAAACAAACAATAATCCAAAATCGCCGTAGAAACCGGAAACTGGCTTACAAGCCTTTTCGGCCAATTTCAAAACAAACTTTTGTGCATGCAAAGAATATTGTAGTAGAATTTCTAAGGACAAATATTGCCACTAAGCATGCAGGCAGGCATTATTTTGTTTTTGTTCCTTTTGGAATAAGCAAAGGATTTGAAAGGGTTAAGCGACAGCAGCAGCAGCAGCAGCACATGGCATTCGCATAACATAAAAATATTTCAAAAAGTTTTTCCCACGCTTTTCACTTTTCTCTCTACTAATACTTAGTGTGTGTGTGGTGGGTGGCAGCAGAAGCAAATATCTTGACTTTGTGTAACTCTAACTGACTTAATGACTTTAAAACACGAATACACGAATAAAGGATTACAAGATATGTATATTTATACATGTAAGTTACAAGAGCGTGAGAGCGGGGCGTGGTTCGTGGGCGTATGAAGAATATTGTAATGGGCGCATACAAAGTGCTGCAATGCAGATTGTGGCTAATGTTTGACCTTGTTTCGCTTGCTTCATGACTATGACTAAATTAATTCTTTAATAAGCAATGGCGCGGTGACACTGTGTGAGTGTCGGTGGGTGGTGGCTGTTCCACACTCTCTCTGGGAATACAAGTTGCAGACGGCTAGAATTGCAGACAGCGACGACAACGACGACATTGTGGCACATTTATAGTTAGTGTAATTGTGGCAAAGCAATTAAAATTTTGTTTTTCCTCTTTACTTGTTTTACTGTAATTAAGTAATGAAAAGTTTTTTTTTTTTGGGGAAAGACTTACACTTTAAAGCCCAAAATCACATTGCATTTTCTTACTTTATAGTATTAAAGCCAACTAATTAGTTAGATGGCTAAAAAGTCTTTGGTGGTGACTGTGTCAGTCGGAAAACTGCCTTCGCCGCCTGCTAATTGTCATTATGTGCGAAAAGGCGTATAAATCACATTGTGGCGCAACTCGAAGTAGCGGCATTTGAATGCTTGTTAAGTAGCCAACCAAAGATGTGTGGTGTAATGTGGTGTGGCTTGCTGTTCAATTGTGTGTGCACTTTGATGATGAAGCAGCACATTGCACTCGACCAACCAAGTGACTTATGGCTAGTGACAATGAAACAACAAGAACAATAACAACAACATCTACAATAAGAGACTATTATACATGTGTGTATTACAGTTAGTTAGCCGAAAAAAAATCTTTTGTGCACTAGATTTGTGTATCCTCCTTATAGCATGCAACGCCACCACCACCATCACCATCACCACCTCCTCCTCCTCGTTACTCTTGCACTCTCTGGTGGCTTACAATTTGGACGCTTGTCGCAGTCCATAATCCGTGCACAATTTGTGCCGTGCATCATTTCGTGGCAGTCACACAACACTGCATCAACGGCAACATAATTTGTCGTTTTTGGCTTGAAAGTGTGGCAGCCGCAGCTTTCTGATGGCATAAATCTAAGCAAGCAATAGTTAAATAGATGGATAGGATCATATGGGAGAAGAAAGATACATCGAGTTGCATGTAGTATATTTCATTTAACATGTCTAATTTATGGTGTGTTCTCATTGTTGCAAGGAAATATAGAGCTTTACTATACACACGTATTACACATTGCCATTGTTCTAGTATAGCAGTGAAGTTTATCAATATGATGAGTGAGAATCACACACATACCAAAAATAAACTTGATTTTGCTTGGTCCAATAAATTAAATTAAAAAATGGAGTAACCAACTTTTAACTACAATAATAAAATAAAATATAAAAACTAAATAAAAATAAAATAGTAAAAAATAAATGCAACCTTATAAGCAAAGGAATCAAATTTCCGTCTCACGGAAGTGCCTTAAAAATATTAAATTAAATAAACTTACAATTTTTTATATACACAAAATAAATATTAAATATAAATAAAAAGTTTTTAAGATATTAAAAACCGAAAAAAAATAAAACAAAACTTTTTCCAACATTTTTGCATTGTAAATTAAGCGTTAAACTTATACAAAATCAAATTTTTAATTATTAAATTTATGCACAATTTTTTAAGAAATATTTAGTAATTAATAAAATTATAAAAAAAAATAATAAAACTACATATTAATATACATAAATATATTTACAAAAATAAAAATAAACAAAAAAAAAAAAAAAACACAAACAAAAAATAAAACTAAACAAAAACTTTTTAACTAATGTAAAATATATAATATGGTAAATTTCCCATTATTAAATGCTTCCAGGAAGTTATACTAAGCATTAAATGCATCATTTTATTAAATGAAAATTAAAAAATTAAGAAAAATCAATCAAAAAAAAAAAAAAAAATATTGTATGTAAAAACAAAATACTATTAAATAATTTTTAAAAAATTTATAATAATAATAAATGCCAGTGTAAATAATATCTTCGGATTCACCGAAGCCAAAATACCTTTCACAACTTTAATCTATCATCTATATATCAAAGATACCAGATATTAGGCAAATCATTTAGTTGGATTTGTTTATGTTTATTATGATAACAAATTGGTTTTATGAAGTTTTGAAACTCTGACTGAATTTTTTGATAAACATAATCAAACCCGAGAAAGTATTTGAATATGAACAATTTTTTAAAATTAAAATATGAAAATACACTTATAAGAAAGAAAGTATATAGATTTGCTAGATCAAAATTCTTTAAAATGTCACAGATGGGCGATGCTAGAAAAAATGGAACGTGAAAGAAAATACAAAACAACGTCGAACGTTGTCAATATTCAATGAGCAAAAGTGAAGAAAGTCAGAAAAGCAAGACAGTAGAATAAAGGAAAGGTAACTTGCGTCCGATCTTGTCGATATTTCAAGTAATTTTCGATCAGTGAAATACGTCCGCTGCTTAGCGCTAATACAACTGTATCACACAAGATGAGAAATCTTTGGATCCGAAAAGTATACAAAAATGATACGACATTCTAAATTTCTAAGTTCCATTTTTGATTGTTTAGACAAAAAATAGCCTAAACAGAAATCTTAATTCGGTTTTGATATAGACTACGAGTATCTATAAAACACAATAACAATACTTCCAAACTAAAGTAAGTACACTTTGCTTAATGACGGACTGAACAGTAAAATATGTAAATACAAAACGTAGTTTGGTTTTCCATATGATGTTAATTTATATACAAGTATTTGCAAAATATGGTATATTAACTTTAGGATATCGCCAATATCTTTTATAAATAAAATCAAACAAGAAAGAAAATAAATCATTTAATAATATTAATATATAAATAAAATACAACAATAAATATGAATTTTTACAATATAAAAATTAAATCTTTTTAAAAATTACTATATTAGACTCTTTTACACTCAAATAAATTGCTTCCAATAAAATCGAACTACTACAAAATATGTATTTTTATAATGCTTTTCATTCAAAATGCCTGCTTAAATATGAGCAAAAAAAAAAAAAAAAAAAAAAATTGTTAATAATAATTATAAAAACTAAATAAAAACAACAAAATAAACTTAATAAATATTAAGCAATTTAAAAGACTTTTTCAACTTTTAGCTTCAATTGCCTTTTTAGTAATAAGCCGAAGCAAATTATTATAATAAATAAATAAATGATAGTTAAGCAAAAAAAGAAATATTAAAATTTATATCTAATAAGAAACAAAAACCAAAAACTTAATAAGATTAAAAAAGAATATTAAAATAAAATTTAAGGTGCGTTAATAATCAACAAGAGAAATAACAACAAATGACATTGTGATATTAGTTGAACAACAGAAAAATAAAACAAAAAAAAAAAAAAAAAAACTTAACAAAATATTTAAATATTATTTAATTATCAATATAATTTAATTATGAATAATGTATCATTATTATTATAAGCATTTTATTATGTATTTAGTTAGACAAATTAAAAAACAAAAATTATATTAATTTTAAAGCTCATTTTATTGCATATGAACTCAATACTAAGTACTTAAGAAAGAAACTTCAGTTTAATTGGAAATCATATGCACTTCACTCAAAATCATCTTATAAAAATATCAAAAGAAAAAGTCTTTAGTTCCAAATATTATTCTGACTTAAATTAGTTTGGAAACATTTGACTAAAGTCCACATTGAGAATAAGTCAGATATTTATATTAATTTAATATTATGTTACAGATCAAAATTCTTCAAAGATGGATTAATTTTGACCTTGATACTGTTATCACATCAAATTCTTGAAGACCCACTATAGTCGTGTAATTCGCCCCCTAAGGGGCCATCCACATATCAAGTCACGCGAATTTAACAATTTTTTTTCATTGTCACAGGTGGTGACTATTGTGACACTTCCCACATCTGGTGTGACGTCACATATTTTTCAGTGAAAACCGATAATAAAATGTTATCTTATTTTCTCTTATCTTTAAATGTTTGACTCTTAGTGTTCCTATTAAGGCTCTATATGGGTCAAAAAGCTTAAAGATAGAGTTGGTAAAATTTTTAAAGTTTCCCGATTTAATACTTTAGATTTTGACAACGTCTAACTAACGTCTGACGTAATATATGGATGACCCCTAAATTACAAACATCATATTTGAATCAAACTAACATGTGAACTTATATAGTATGAAGGGTATAAACAAATCAAATTCAAAAATTAATCTTCTTGTTACATAAAAGTCAACTTTAGTATTGTTTATGATGGATTAGTTAGTTGGTTGGGTGTGGATTCCAAAGTGACACTGAAGACCGGAATAGGTTGGTCCACTCCCTACTATACTCGTAGTCTTAATGAATTGTTGACTTGAACCTTTTTCTTCATTTAGCAAATGATTATTTTTAGAGCTCATAAACATCACACCTTAGATTGTAAAATATAAAAAAAAAACCTACTACAATATTTTCTCTTAAGTAAATAAAATTTATTTGTATTAAGTAATTAAGTATTTTAAATTTAATAGAAATTCATTTAAAGTTAAAGAAGAAGCTCCTGTGACAATCCCCAGAGAAAAAAAAAAACAAACAAACAATAAGTTAATTTATAAAAAAAATAAATAAAATACCAGAACCAATCTTAAATTCCAAATGAGTATAGTATAAACTTATGAAAGAATTTAACTAAAATCTTTGGATTATTTTGACTTGATTTTAATATTCTTTATTCCCATTTTTTATATAAATCAATTATTAAAATATATATTAAATGAGATGAGATGAAAAATGTAGCAACTCTTAACTCGAAAGAATCTTTTTAACTTACACCAAACTTTATGCATGCAAAAGATCTACTATTATAAACAAATATCTTAAATAAAATATTGTATCAAAATTAGTTTTCAAAAATTCAAAAAAAAAAAAAAAAAAAAAAACCTACTGTTCTTCTTCATCACCTTAAAAATGAAATAACTTTAAAAAATTTATTAACAAAAGACAAACAAAATATGCAACGAAAAAATTATTGAATAAATAAATTTAAAATTTTCAAAAGAAAATAATTTTTATATTGTTTTGTATTTTTTATTATGTCAAGGTGTGCCTAAAAAATACGAAAATCATGCAAATGTGCGCCCTCTGGTGTAAATTTAATGCATTAAAAAATAAAAAAAAAATAAAATCTGGTAAGTAAAATAATAAAAATCAACCAAGGAGAAGGCGTTACTGCATGAGATGGTGGATGGAGGCTACTGCGAAAATAAATCGGGCGTTTTATGGATAGAGGAGGCTTGTAAGTGTACTAACTGAAGGGGTAGATTGGGGAGCAGCATACGCGGTAATTACAAATGCCGGCGGACATGAAGTCGTCGTCATCATCATCGTCATCAATGCGCAAGTGCGCAACATTAAGCAACGGCAACTACAGGAGCAACTCCTGCCCTCAACTACAATTATATGCTGCCAAAGAAGATGACGATGACGACGACTGAATACCAAAGGCCGACAACTGAACGCATGCTCAGAATTCGCGCTTACAACACAACACAACATAACACAACTTCCTTCCTTCATTCAATTCGAGTTCACTTGAGCACAACAGCTCACGCCCATGATCCATGAAGCATCAAGAGTAACATCACCAACAGCAGCGACATCAGCAGTAGTTGCTATTGCTTCTGTTCGTTTTATTAAGCTAAATTGCTGCCAAGTCGTCTTCGTTACTGTTCACTTGTACTGCACTCAACTGAACTGAGCTAAAAACAAAATTGAGAATGAAGAGTGAATGATGGACAACAGCAAACCAGCATCCACAGCATTCAGCATGTGCTGCGATCATTCTACTCGTACCACTATTGCCTCATGGTTTATTCCTGCTCCAATTGTAATTTGCTTGCTCAAGCAAACTTTAAAACGGATACGTGCGGGCGTTTTCCTCAAGATTCCATTCCATTCCATTCCATTACTGCTGCTGCTGTTGCTGCTCTCTAGATTTTGCTGTTGGCATTCGATCAACGTCGTTACAGCCAACAAACGATAATGATGATTGCAGCTAAATTATGATGCAGCAGCAGCACCACCACCAAGTGAAACCCATAAGAAGAAGAGTGAGCTCACCTCTACCAAATGTTACAATACAACACTAGAGAAAGTGTAGCAATTCAACAGAAGCTGACCAAAACTTCAACAGTCTTTTATTTAAAAAAGAAAAAAAAATCCATTGTTGGCTGAAGGTTGAACGGAGTTTCAGAAGGTGATGGCAATGGTGAGCATCCTTCTGCTTATTTCTTTGCTTGCTTTGTTTAGCATAGTTCGCATATTTCGTTTTGCAGACAGTCTTCTTCTTGAGAGTGGCCCCTCTGGGGAGGCGGTTGTAGCTAGTGTTTGCTCCTCAGAAGCTGGGCCAACAAAAAAAGTCATAATTGCAAAGTAGTTTGCCGCAGGTGCGCCACCCGCCTCTGTTCGATTGCATGTCTGAGAGAAGTGATGGTAGCTGGTAAGGTAATCTTTGGTGCGGAATTCATACTCGTTTTAAGCACAGATGAGCACCATCGATAAAAGGAACAACAACAACAACAACAACAATAACATTAAAGCTACCAATGAAGTCGACAATTTTGATTTTTTTTCGCCCATTTTTCCTGGCTTCCATTCTTCCCTTCAGTACTATTTTGTTTAAACCTTTTTTATGCTGTTTACGCTTTGGATTCATTGGCAACTCCAACCTCATCATCATCTTTTAAGTATCTTTAGATTTCACAACCTTCTCAGTATCACCACCACCACCACCACCACCACCATCATCAGCATTATCATCTCGTATTTAATGCATTTGATCCTTAATGTTGTTGCTGAAAATGAACTGTGCTCGAACATGCAATCAGCTGAAGTTGCCAGGTGAGACACAATAGTTGAGCTGCAACATGTGAACATGCAAAAAATTGTTCATCCTCGTTTTTCTTTATTTCTTCCTTTTTTTTTTTTTTTTTTAAATGTAACTTGTGTATCTCAATACATTTTAGTACTGCTGTTGCACGTAATTTTATGAATGAAATCTGGATTTGCATGACATTGGTGCTTTGTTTGTGCCTCTTCCATGACTTTAGCTTCTTCAATATGTATGCATGTATCTCCCAGTCCAGTCCAGACCAGGCCATGCCTGAAGATTCTTTGTCGTTGGTTGCATGGGCGTGTGTTTTGTGCATTTCCGAGGCTTCAGGTTACAATTAAGTTGCATGCAAGCAAATAATAGTCTTCGCAATGATGCCGCTGACGGCTTTCGTTGTGATACAACGCAGGCGTTGAAGGCATTGATTGAAGGGTCTTCTTCTTTTCTTTTCCAATGATCTGATCTTTTGTTGTAATAGTTTGATTTAAAGAGCTTATATCAAATGCTTCTATATACCTGAAGTAAAACACCTACAACAACTAGTACACCTGCAATGACTTTGAGCTATTAAATTCCTTAACTGCGGTTGGTCTCGATATTCGTTCTGTTCGTTTGTTGACTTTAGTCTTGGCTCTACTATTGTTCACAGCTGCAGCACATTAACCTCGTTCAACAGCGAAAATATTTACCAAAGTGATTAAGATGCCTGAGTAATTTTTAACACAATTACGCTGCACTGCTGATACCCGCTACGTCGCCAATAACAACATCATCATCATCATCACCATTATTATCCACAAGAGTCGTTGGTCAGTTAGCAAGTCAGTCAGTTGGAGGCAAGTTAAGCGTTACATGTCTGCCTGTCTAGCTAGATAGATAGACGGGTAACGTGCTACTGTTGTTACTTTAGCAGTGCCACTGCCACACTTTGGTTTCGTTCCTTTTTGCCAAATAAGCGCGAAGAAGGGGCGCACGTTTTTCAGTTCTCTTCATTTCGAAATTTTGTATCTTTTATAACACATTTAATTTTTGTTGCAGGTGGTTGTGCTGCTCACTTTAGGTTGTGCTAATGAGCCACCAACAGCAGCAGCAGCGGCAGTAAAGACTTTTGAACTTCTTTAAATAATCAAGAATTTATATAGTCATTGTCTGCGTCATGTCCATAGTAGAAGTAGATGATGCGGGTGTTTGTCTGGCTCTTTTTGAAATGAAACAGTTCCAGTTGAATGCCAAAAATCTTATTTGATTTGTCTATTAACATTGACACAGTCGCTTGCTTTAAACGTAGCGCCGCGAAACATTTAAGGTGTGAAAGTTGTGGGTTCAGATTACATACAACCCACATAGGGTTTACTATACTTACTATGAGGAGTAAGTTTATAATAGAGAGTTAATAAGAAGTTTGTTTAAAGAATCATCAACCAACTAAGAGAATGATGATGATAATGAATATAGAACTTTATGTCTTCTTTCATTTGTAGCTGATTAAAGTTCAAGCCAGTGATTCTAAAATCATGACTTGTAGCCAATTAATGAAACTGACTTAAGAAGAAGAAATTTTGAAATTATTAAAATTGTACTTTGATAAAAATGATTTAACTGATGTAAACAAAAAGAGAATAAAATTAATTTTAAATATGATTTCATATGAATATGATGATGAATTTCAAAACTCCCCAACGCACGAGCTAAATATTGTATTTAGTACCCAGCTGGTGCTATCACACCTTTGAGCAATATTTATTGCAATGATTTATGAGCTGACAACGCAAGCAAATAAGCAGCAAACGGACGGCGGCAATAGAGAGTCAAGTCACTACTAGCAACTTCTCAAACTCTAAGAAGCACCTGCTGTAACAACAACTTTAGCAACACTAATAGCAACAACAACAACAACAACTTAAACAAGTGCTAACAACATTCACAAGAGAAACAACATTAACAACAACTCTAGTAACCCGTTGACATTTGCCACAAATGCGCAAATGGCTTTAAAATTGACTCTCAAAAGGCAACTTACAATATTTGGTTGTACGTTGTTGCTGAGCCGCCCGCCAACTTTTCAATAAACCAAAAAAAACAAAAAAAAAAAATTTTAAAAAACACAAATGAAAATTCGTGTATAAGAAACACAAAATATATAAAGAAAAAATTGGTTCCACAAAATAAATTGAAAAAATTATATGTGTGTATGTATGATACAATAAAAAAATATACATTGGAACGTGATAAGCATTTGACACTTATTACCTTCAATGGTCGCCATTTGGTTTTTGATGTTTCTCTATGAAATCGAAATGAACATTTGAACAGTTCACGTATAAAAATCTCAACTATCAAATCATTGACAGACATACCTCCTTAGATCTGCAAAGTTTGTTTGTTTGTTTTTTTGTTTTGTTTGTATGTAAAGATAAGTATTCGTTGTATAGTAGATGGAGTTGTTGTCCAAGCAAGTAACGCTTCAGTGAATCTCACTAAAATCGTGATTATTTTGGATTAGATTCGAACAGCACGAAGTAATGTTGTGCTCATGATGTTTTGTTTTGTTTAGAGTTGTTGATGATAATAATAATGATGATGATGATGATGATGATGATGATTGCCACTTGCAACATACTTGTACACAAATTCGTCGGCTTTTGTTGCAGAAAAGAAGAAGTTGTTACCAATGAAAAATCTTTACCATTGATTGCTTCCGACAAAAGCTTACCTATGAGTATCTTCATTTTTTTTCGGTTGGTAGATACTTTTTCTCTAAACTTTTTCGCACGCGCAACACGACCAACAACAAGAACAAAGAAGAAACTTATTTGGTTCTTCTTGTTGCTGTTGCTGTTGCAGTTCATGTTGCTGCTACTTCACATTCTTTTCTTGAGAATTTATTTCCTTTTTAACTAATTTTCGTACTCAAACGAAAATGAAACTAACACGCGAGCAATGTAATGTGGCAAGCAGCAACATCATTGCTTCCATGCAACAATGCAGAGACGAGATACGACGCCACGTGTTGAGCATGCGCCGCGTTTTTAAGCATTAGAGTAACTTAGGGTTGTGGTACTAAGAGTTTTGTTTGCTTTCAATTGTTTCGCGTAGATACTTCTTCTAAACACTTGCAAGTGTTGCACGTATTGTCTTTGCGCCGCCTGCGCAGTGAAGTGTGACTCCTTGACTAAGTATCTAGGTGTAAGTAGTATAAGTCGCTGCCCCTGTCCAACGATACCTTCCGACACTTTCATTGTTCTCCTCTCTACACTTTAAGTGTATGTGTGATAGTTCGTTAGCCACAATGATGTATTACTGCAACAAGAGATGATAATGATGATGATGATGATGATGATAAAGACAACGATTGTAGGCGTCAACTCACGTTTATGCTTTGTAGACATTATCGCGCTTGTTTATCTCTAAATTGCAAGTAAATTACTTTGGCTCGTGAGCGGTTTGCAGAATATGATAAATTGTTATAGTAGATCTATCTCACTAGAAGTCAGTCATTCAGTCAAGTTCGAAGAGGGGGGCAGGGCAAATGAGTGAATAAATTCGCTTGCAATAAAACTGGTTTCAATGATGGGAATGCACTTCTTCAATAAAA